>OX638299.1:21696409-23071395 GCA_951812265.1 Taphrorychus bicolor | reverse complement strand
ATTCTCAATTTTGACCGCCTGTAACTCGAGAACGTCTCGACCGATCGGAATGAATCCAACTGTTTTTTCCTCTTCTTGATATCCTCTTGTCCTCTTTCACCTCCTACCTTTGGAAGTTCCATAGGTGCAATATTTTCGGAGATAGACCCCTTCGGAGGTCGATTTTAAACACTTTTAGAATCGCGTTTTTTTTACCGTTTTTAAAAAAACCTCTTCAGAGTTTAAATTCATTTGAATTGAGTTTGTTACATTCTTAGGGGATTTCAAGCATGCCCTTCCTATCAAAAAGAGCAAAAACATTTTTTCGAAAATGTCCAAAGGGGGGGGTATTACGACTCTTTTCTCAATTCTCAACTTTGACCCTCTGTATCTCGAGAACGCCTCGACCGATAGGAATGAACCCAACTGTTTTTTCTTCTTCTTGATATCCTCTTGTCCTCTTTCACCTCCTACCATTGGAAGTTCCATAGGTGCAATATTTTCGGAGATAGACCCCTTCGGAGGTCGATTTTTAAGCACTTTTAAAATCACGTTTTCTTTTACCATTAAAAAAAACACTGTACAGGTTAAATTCATTCGAATTGAGTTTGTTACGTTCTTAGGGGATTTCACGCATTGCGATCAAAAACAGCAAAACATTTTTTCCGAAAATATTCAAAGAGGGAGGGGGTATTGCAACTCTTTTCTCAATTCTCAACTTTGACCGCCTGTAACTCGAGAACGTCTCGATCGATCGGAATGAATCCAACTGTTTTTTCCTCTTCTTAATATCCTCTTGTCCTCTTTCACCTCCTACCTTTGGAAGTTCCATAGGTGCAATATTTTCGGAGATAGACCCCTTCGGAAGTCGATTTTAAACACTTTTAAAATCGCGTTTTTTTTTACCGTTTTTAAAAAAACCTCATCAGAGTTTAAATTCATTAGAATTGAGTTTGTTACATTCTTAGGGGATTTCAAGCATGCCATTCCTATCAAAAAGAGCAAAAGAATTTGTTCGAAAATGTCCAAAGAGGGGGGGGGGGAGTATTACAACTCTTTTCTCAATTCTCAAGTTTGACCGCCTGTAACTTAAGAATACATCGACCGATCGGAGTGAATCCAACTGTTTTTTCCTCTTCTTGATATCCTCTTTCATATTCATAGATTTCATAGATGCAATATTTTCGGAGATAGACCTCTTCGGAGGTCGATTTATAGGCACTTTTAAAATCGCGTTTTTTTTTACCATTTAAAAAAAACACTGTACAGGTTAAATTAATTTGAATTGAGTTTGTTACGTTCTTAGGGGTTTTTCATGCATTGCAATCAAAAAACAGCAAAAAATTTGTTCCGAAAATATCCAAAGTGGGAGGGGGTATTGCGACTCTCTTCTCAATTCTCAACTTTGACCGCCTGTAACTCGAGAACGTCTCGACCGATCGGAATGAATCCAACTGTTTTTTCCTCTTCTTGATATCCTCTTGTCCTCTTTCACCTCCTACCTTTGGAAGTTCCATAGGTGCAATATTTTCGGAGATAGACCCCTTCGGAGGTCGATTTTAAACACTTTTAGAATCGCGTTTTTTTTTACCGTTTTTAAAAAAACCTCATCAGAGTTTAAATTCATTAGAATTGAGTTTGTTACATTCTTAGGGAATTTCAAGCATGCCATTCCTATCAAGAAGAGCAAAAGCATTTTTTCGAAAATGTCCAAAGAGGGGGGGTATTACGTCTCTTTTCTCAATTCTCAACTTTGACCCTCTGTAACCCGAGAACGCCTCGACCGATAGGAATGAACCCAACTGTTTTTTCTTCTTCTTGATATACTCTTGTCCTCTTTCACCTCCTACCATTGGAAGTTCCATCGATGCAATATTTTCGGAGATAGACCCTTTCGGAGGTCGATTTTTAAGTACTTTTAAAATCGCGTTTTTTTTACCATTTAAAAAAAAACACTTTACAGATTAAATTCATTCGAATTGAGTTTGTTACGTTCTTAGGGGATTTCAAGCATGCCATTCCTATCAAAAAGAGCAAAAGAATTTTTTCGAAAATGTCCAAAGAGGGGGGGGGGGAGTATTACAACTCTTTTCTCAATTCTCAAGTTTGACCGCCTGTAACTTAAGAATACATCGACCGATCGGAGTGAATCCAACTGTTTTTTCCTCTTCTTGATATCCTCTTTCATATTCATAGATTTCATAGATGCAATATTTTCGGAGATAGACCTCTTCGGAGGTCGATTTATAGGCACTTTTAAAATCGCGTTTTTTTTTTACCATTTAAAAAAAAAACACTGTACAGGTTAAATTAATTTGAATTGAGTTTGTTAGGTTCTTAGGGGTTTTTCATGCATTGCGATCAAACAACAGCAAAAAATTTGTTCCGAAAATATCCAAAGTGGGAGGGGGTATTGCGACTCTTTTCTCAATTCTCAAATTTGACCGCCTGTAACTCGAGAACGTCTCGACCGATCGGAATGAATCCAACTGTTTTTTCCTCTTCTTGATATCCTCTTGTCCTCTTTCACCTCCTACCATTGGAAGTTCCATAGGTGCAATATTTTCGGAGATAGACCCCTTCGGAGGTCGATTTTAAACACTTTTAGAATCGCGTTTTTTTTACCGTTTTTAAAAAACCTCTTCAGAGTTTAAATTCATTAGAATTGAGTTTGTTACATTCTTAGGGGATTTCAAGCATGCCATTCCTATCAAAATCGAAAATGTCCAAAGAGTGGGGGTATTAAGAGTGGGGGTATTACGTCTCTTTTCTCAATTCTCAACTTTGACCCCCTGTAACTTAAGAACGCCTCGACCGATCGGAATGAACCCAATTGTTTTTTCCTCTTCTTGATATCCTCTTGTCCTCTTTCACCTCCTACCATTGGAGGTTCCATAGGTGCAATATTTTCGGAGATAGACCCCTTCGGAGGTCGATTTTAAACACTTTTAGAATCGCGTTTTTTTTTACCGTTTTTAAAAAAACCTCTTTAGAGTTTAAATTCATTCGAATTGAGTTTGTTACGTTCTTAGAGGATTTCAAGCATGCCATTCCCATCAAAAAGAGCAAAAAAATTTTTTCGAAAATGTCCAAAGAGGGGGGGGGTATTACGACTCTTTTCTCAATTCTCAACTTTGACCGCCTGTAACTTAAGAATAAAGCGACCGATCGGAGTGAGTGCAACTGTTTTTACCTCTTCTTGATGTCCTCTTTCATATTCATAGATTTCATAGATGCAATATTTTCGGAGATAGATCTCTTCGGAGGTCGATTTTTAGGCACTTTTAAAATCGCGTTTTTTTTTACCATTTAAAAAAAAAACACTGTACAAGTTAAATACATTCGAATTGAGTTTGTTACGTTCTTAGGGGATTTCATGCATTGCGATCAAAAACAGCAAAAAATTTTTTCCAAAATTATTCAAAGTGGGAGGGGGTATTGCGACTCTTTTCTCAATTCTCAACTTTGACCGCCTGTAACTCGAGAACGTCTCGACCGATCGGAATGAATCCAACTGTTTTTTCCTCTTCTTGATACCCTCTTGTCCTCTTTCACCTCCTACCATTGGAAATTCCATAAGTGCAATATTTTCGGAGATAGACCCCTTCGGAGGTCGATTTTTAAGCACTTTTAAAATCGCGTTTTTTTTCCATTTAAAAAAAAACACTTTACAGATTAAAGTCATTCGAATTGAGTTTGTTACGTTCTTAGGGGATTTCAAGCATGCCATTCCTATCAAAAAGAGCAAAAACATTTTTTCGAGAATGTCCAAATAGGGGGGTATTACGACTCTTTTCTCAATTCTCAACTTTGACTCTCTGTAACTCGAGAACGCCTCGACCGATAGGAATGAACCCAACTGTTTTTTTTTCTTCTTGATATCCTCTTGTCCTCTTTCACCTCCTACCATTGGAAGTTTCGTCGATGCAATATTTTCGGAGATAGACCCCTTCGGAAGTCGATTTTTAGGCACTTTTAAAATCGCGTTTTTTTTCCATTTAAAAAAAAAACACTTTACAGATTAAAGTCATTCGAATTGAGTTTGTTACGTTCTTAGGGGATTTCAAGCATGCCATTCCTATCAAAAAGAGCAAAAGAATTTTTTCGAAAATGTCCAAAGAGGGGGGGGGGAGTATTACAACTCTTTTCTCAATTCTCAAGTTTGACCGCCTGTAACTTAAGAATACATCGACCGATCGGAGTGAATCCAACTGTTTTTTCCTCTTCTTGATATCCTCTTTCATATTCATAGATTTCATAGATGCAATATTTTCGGAGATAGACCTCTTCGGAAGTCGATTTATAGGCACTTTTAAAATCGCGTTTTTTTTTACCATTTAAAAAAAAAAACACTGTACAAGTTAAATTAATTTGAATTGAGTTTGTTACGTTCTTAGGGGTTTTTCATGCATTGCGATCAAAAAACAGCAAAATATTTGTTCCGAAAATATCCAAAGTGGGAGGGGGTATTGCGACTCTTTTTTCAGTTCTCAACTTTGACCGCCTGTAACTCGAGAACGTCTCGACCGATCGGAATGAATCCAAATGTTTTATCTTCTTCTTGATATCCTCTTGTCCTCTTTCACCTCCTACCTTTGGAAGTTCCATAGGTGCAATATTTTCGGAGATAGACCCCTTCGGAGGTCGATTTTAAACACTTTTAGAATCGCGTTTTTTTTTACCGTTTTTAAAAAACCTCTTCAGAGTTTAAATTCATTAGAATTGAGTTTGTTACATTCTTAGGGGATTTCAAGCATGCCATTCCTATCAAAAAGAGCAAAAACATTTTTTCGAAAATGTCCAAAGAGTGGGGGTATTACGTCTCTTTTCTCACTTCTCAACTTTGACCCCCTGTAACTTAAGAACGCCTCGACCGATCGGAATGAACCCAACTGTTTTTTCCTCTTCTTGATATCCTCTTGTCCTCTTTCACCTCCTACCATTGGAAGTTCCATAGGTGCAATATTTTCGGAGGTAGACCCCTTCGGAGGTCGATTTTTAAGCACTTATAAAATCACGTTTTCTTTTACCATTAAAAAAAAAACACTTTACAGATTAAATTCATTCGAATTGAGTTTGTTACGTTCTTAGAGGATTTCAAGCATGCCATTCCTATCAAAAAGAGCAAAAAAATTTTTTCGAAAATGTCCAAAGAGGGGGGGGGGGTATTACGACTCTTTTATCAATTCTCAACTTTGACCGCCTGTAACTTAAGAATAAAGCGACCGATCGGAGTGAATGCAACTGTTTTTACCTCTTAAAGTCAATAACCCTTAATATGGACATAAAAATGAATAACCTTTATTTTAGTACCTTTAGTAGGCATGAAGGCTATTAAGGCCAAAAGAGCTGTGCGAATTGACCAGGATGGTTGCCAGGTTTCTGGATGGTAACCAGAGATAGAAAGACAGATTTTTTTGTTCACTTCAAAACGGCCATTGGGCTGACAAAATAGCTTAATTTATGACATGCTTGATGAGAAATATTTTAAATAGCTTACAGTTAAAAGAATAATATTAGGTGGCTGCATAGGATACTGTGGTGGCAACAGTAACCTCCCATGGTAAAAGCCTCCTTCAAACTCAGTTTCTGTGGGCCCTTTGACAGTAAAGTGCCATTCAAATAGATTGTCATCCAGGGGACAAGCATAATATTCTTCAGTAGGGTTTGCCAACTCTATTGCTTCACGCATAAGACGCTTTACTCCTAATAAAGTAATTGAAACCAAGTGACAGCAACATTAAAAAATTATATTATTTTTTGGACAGAAACTAATAAAGTAATTGAAACCAAGTGACAGCAACATTAAAAAATTATATTATTTTTTGGGCAGAACCTTAATTAATAGAGTAGATTAGAACCGAAGGACGAAAGTATTTGTATAAATAAAATAAATCAAATGTAGTATTCACAAACTATTTATCAGATACTGCTACCAGTAGTTTTTCATTTTTTCTTTTTAATAAATATTATAATAATTTTATATTTAATACTATTGATGTAGGATTTACTAATAAAGTACTCTTTAAAGAACAGTTTTGCGGCTATAAAGAGGCGCTTTATTGTGCTAGTAAAATAAAGTAAGTTTATAATACTAGTAAAATAAAGTAACTGTGAAGTTCACATTTTCCAAAGTCTGACACTGTCAGACATTTTGTTATAGTAAAGGTAGGTATTACGGAGGTATCTTTTACTAAAATGCAATTTTGAACAACATCGAACATAAACTCTTGTATATAATTCGTAGTAATAAGGTAAGTAATAATACTCCACTCATTAATTTATTAACTCGGTCGCAAGCTCGCTCGGCCATAAACTGATTTGTCTCATAAAAGCTTACTTACTTCGTCGGCTTCTTGATGTCCTCTTTCATATTCATAGATTTCATAGATGCAATATTTTCGGAGATAGATCTCTTCGGAGGTCGATTTTTAGGCACTTTTAAAATCGCGTTTTTTTTTTACCCTTTAAAAAGAAAAACACTGTACAAGTTAAATTCATTCGAATTGAGTTTGTTACGTTCTTAGGGGATTTCATGCATTGCGATCAAAAACAGCAAAAAATTTTTTCCAAAAATATTCAAAGTGGGAGGGGGTATTGCGACTCTTTTCTCAATTCTCAACTTTGACCGCCTGTAACTCGAGAACGTCTCGACCGATCGGAATGAATCCAACTGTTTTTTCCTCTTCTTGATATCCTCTTGTCCTCTTTCACCTCCTACCATTGGAAGTTCCGTCGATGCAATATTTTCGGAGATAGACCCCTTCGGAGGTCGATTTTTAAGCACTTTTAAAATCGCGTTTTTTTTACCATTTAAAAAAAAACACTTTACAGATTAAATTCATTCGAATTGAGTTTGTTACGTTCTTAGGGAATTTCAAGCATGTCATTCCTATCAAAAAGAGCAAAAACATTTTTTCGAGAATGTCCAAATAGGGGGGTATTACGACTCTTTTCTCAATTCTCAACTTTGACCCTCTGTAACTCGAGAACGCCTCGACCGATAGGAATGAACCCAACTGTTTTTTTTTCTTCTTGATATCCTCTTGTCCTCTTTCACCTCCCACTATTGGAAGTTTCGTCGATGCAATATTTTCGGAGATAGACCCCTTCGGAGGTCGATTTTTAAGCACTTATAAAATCACGTTTTCTTTTACCATTAAAAAAAAAAACACTTTACAGATTAAATTCATTCGAATTGAGTTTGTTACGTTCTTAGAGGATTTCAAGCATGTCATTCCTATCAAAAAGAGCAACAAAATTTTTTCGAAAATATCCAAAGTGGGAGGGGGGTATTGCGACTCTTTTTTCAATTCTCAACTTTGATGTTACTTGAGAACACCTCGACCGATCGGAGTGAATCCAACGGTTTTTTCCTCTTCATGATATTTTCTTTTTGACATTCGGCCATTGGTAGTTCCGTAGGTGCAATATTTTCGGAGATAGAGCCCTTTGGAAGTCGATTTCAAAAGTCGTCAAAATGAATCTTTTCAGTTCTGCGTTTGCGTTTGTCAGTCAGTCAAAAAAAACTCTCAAAGAAATTTAAAAGGATTCGAAAAAGAAGGGGTGGGGCGATTGCCCCTGTTATTTTAAAATAGTTTTGCTCATAAATGTTTTAAAAAACTCCCAATGGCCATAAAGAGTTTGGCGCAACAGGTGATACCATTATTCAATACAACTTAATAATAAAGCAAGGAAAAGGTAAGATGGTAACGTGAGAAAAAATATTTAAAACTAACAAAAAAAGAACAAGAATAATTAATGTAGGGGTCTCATTGACTGACAAAAATGTTGAAAAATTTTGTTTAAAAAATGGATTAAAAAGAAAACGCAAAAAATAAATACAAGTTACATTAAATGGTACTTCAAATTCATTAAGAATTTTTTTACTTATGCAGGTAACAAATTATAGAAAAACTGAAATTTTGAACTAAAAAGGCAAGCAAAAATTAATGCTAATAGACTTTAGGAACTACGGTAAGGACTACAAAGTCAAAAAATATATAAAAATCAAAAGATTAAAATATTCAACAAGTCGAGTTAAGACAGGCTCTATAGATCAAAAATTTAAGAAAACAATCTCCGCTCCCAAGAATATAAACTGTCTTTGTCCACGTTTGTACAGTAATATAGTCATTAGTTGTATATCTGACTGTAAATACATTGTAAGGAGTGTTATACTACTTGGATTAAAATAGATTCCACAGCGTGAATAAAATTCATTATACAGGCTGCATCTATTGTTTTCCTATTATACATTTCACAAGAATTGCATGCAGACACCGCCAATAGAAACAGTGGAATTATGGCCAAAAGCGTTTAAAAATTACAGAAACTCTAGTAAAATGCAAATTTGTTTTTTTTGAAAAAGTCAGGTTATGAGTCAGGTTAAGTCCAAAATCGCTGAAGAATGACTCGAAGAGTGTGAAAAAAACAAATACATATGGAGTGTATTAAGAAATTCAGGTTAGGATTGCAGTCAAAGGCGTTTAAAAATTATAGAAAGTCCCTTCAAATTTATTATTATTATTTTTTAATTAGGTGAGGATTAAGGCCAAAATCGTTGAAGAATTACTCAAAACCTGTGAAGAGTGTGAAAGTGTGAACTTACAAATTTGGAGTATTTTAAGAAATTCATTTTAGGAATTTAGGCAAAATCGTTGAAGAATTACTCAAAAACTGTGAAATTACAAATTTGGCGTGTTAAGAGTGAACTTAAAACATTTAAAAATTACAGAAATCCTCGGAAAATGCAAATCTGTTTTTTCTTGAGAAAATCAGGTTAGGATTATCCAAAATCGCTGAAGAGGGACTCAAAGAGTGTGAAAATACAAATTAGGAGTGTTTGGAGGAATTCATATTACGATTATGGTCGAAAGAGGCCAAAAATATTGCAAACGGTTAAAAAATGCATATTTGAAGCTTGTGAAAAAATTCAGGACTGGATTAAGGCCAAAGTGGTTTAAAAATTACAGAGTCTTAAATAAAGCATACATTTTTTTTTTGAGAAATACAGAGTAAGATTTGGGCCAATATCACTGGAAAAGTGACTCAAAATGTGTAAAAATACAGATTTATAGTGGCTAGACAAATTCAAGTTAGGATTAGGGCCGAAGCCATTTTGAAAATTACTCAAAGCCCCCAAATATGCAAATTTTGTGTTTTTAACAAAATCAGGATATGATTTGAGCCAAAATTGCTGAAGAATGACTCAGAGTTTGTAGAAATATAAAATTGAACTGTTTGGTGAAATATAGGTTACGATTATGGCCAAAAGAAGCTCAAAACGTTTAGAAATGCATATTTGAAGTTTCTGAATGAGTGAGTTCACATTAGGATTAAGGCCAAAGGTGCTTCAAAATTACTCAAGCAATACACAAATTTGGAGGGATTGGAGAAATTCAGGTTAGGTTCTGACCAAAGTCGTTTAAAAATAGCTTACTCAAAGAACATACAAAAATGGAGAGTTTGGAGAAATTCAGGTTAGGATTATGGCCAAAGGCGTTTAAAAATTACAGAAATCCTCCTAAAGTGCAAATTTGTGTTCTTTTTTTTAAGTCAGGTTAGGATTAAGTCCAAAATCGCTAAAGAATGACCCAAAGAGTGTGAAAATACAAATCTGTAGTGTATTGAGAAATTCAGGTAAGGATTAGAGCCAAAAGCGTCTATAAATTACACAGAGCCTTTTCAAATTTAAATTTGTTTATGTTTTGAAAAAATTAAGTTAGGATTAAGTCCAAAATTGTTGAAGGATGAATTAAGGAGTGCGAAAATACAAATTCCGAGTGTTTTACGAAATTTATTTCAGAAGTATAGCCAAAATCGCTAAAGAATTACCCAAAACCTGTGAAAATACAAATTTAGAGAGTTAGGAGTGATTCGGGTAAGGATTTTGGCCAAAAGCGTTTTAGAATTACAAAAATCCTCCGAAAATGCAAATTTGTTTTTTTTTTTGAGAAAATTAGGTTAGGAATCGCTGAACAGTGACTCAAACAGTGTGAAAATGCAAATTTGTAGTGTTTAAAGGAATTCATATTACGAGTATGGCCGAAATAGGACAAAATGTCGCAAATTATTATATATTTGAAGCTTAAAAAAAATTCAGTTTGGATTAAGGCCAAAGTGGTTTAGGGCACATACAGTGGTAAGATTAGGGCCAAAATCACTGAAAAATTACTCAAAATGTGTAAAAATATAGATTTATAGTGGTTAGACAAATTGAACTTGGGATTAGACCCAAAGTTATTTAAAAATTACGCAAAGCCTCCAAGTTTTTTACAAAATCAGGATAGGATTTGAGGCAAAATTGCTGAAGAATGACTCAAAGTTTGTAAAAATATAAATTTGAACTGTTTGGTGAAATTTAGGATACGATTATGGCCAAAAGAAGCTCAAAACGTTTAGAAATGCATATTTGAAGTTTCTGAATGAGTGAGTTCACATTAGGATTAAGGCCAAAGGTGCTTCAAAATTACTCAAGCAATACACAAATTTGGAGGGATTGGAGAAATTCAGGTTAGGTTCTGACCAAAGTCGTTTAAAAATAGCTTACTCAAAGAAAATACAAAAATGGAGTGTTTGGAGAAATTCAGGTTAGGATTATGGCCAAAGGCGTTTAAAAATTACAGAAATCCTCCTAAAGTGCAAATTTGTGTTCTTTTTTTTTAAGTCAGGTTAGGATTAAGTCCAAAATCGCTAAAGAATGACCCAAAGAGTGTGAAAATACAAATCTGTAGTGTATTGAGAAATTCAGGTAAGGATTAGAGCCAAAGGCGTCTATAAATTACACAGAGCTTTTTCAAATTTAAATTTGTTTATGTTTTGAAAAAATTAAGTTAGGATTAAGTCCAAAATTGTTGAAGGATGAATTAAGGAGTGCGAAAATACAAATTCCGAGTGTTTTACGAAATTTATTTCAGAAGTATAGCCAAAATCGCTAAAGAATTACCCAAAACCTGTGAAAATACAAATTTAGAGAGTTAGGAGTGATTCGGGTAAGGATTATGGCCAAAAGCGTTTTAGAATTACAAAAATCCTCCGAAAATGCAAATTTGTTTTTTTTTTTGAGAAAATTAGGTTAGGAATCGCTGAAGAGTGACTCAAACAGTGTGAAAATGCAAATTTGTAGTGTTTAAAGGAATTCATATTACGAGTATGGCCGAAATAGGACAAAATGTCGCAAATTATTATATATTTGAAGCTTGAAAAAAATTCAGGTTTGGATTAAGGCCAAAGTGGTTTAGGGCACATACAGTGGTAAGATTAGGGCCAAAATCACTGAAAAATTACTCAAAATGTGTAAAAATATAGATTTATAGTGGTTAGACAAATTGAACTTGGGATTAGACCCAAAGTTATTTAAAAATTACGTAAAGCCTCCAAGTTTTTTACAAAATCAGGATAGGATTTGAGGCAAAATTGCTGAAGAATGACTCAAAGTTTGTAAAAATATAAATTTGAACTGTTTGGTGAAATTTAGGATACGATTATGGCCAAAAAAAGCTCAATACGTTTAAAATGCCTATGTGAAGTTTCTGAATGAATTAACATTAGCATTAAGGCCAACGTTGCTTACAAATTACACAAGCAATGTACAAATTTGGTAAGTTTGGAGAAATTCAGGTTAGGTTCTGACCAAAATCGTTTAAAAATGGCTCACTCAAAGAAAATATAAAACCGGAGAATTTGGATAAATTTAGGTTAGTTATAACTCCTAATCTGAATTTATCCAAACTTACAGAATGCCTCCTAAAATGTAAATTTTTGTTTTGTTTTTAAGTCAGGTTAGGATTAAGTCCAAAATCGCTAAAGAACGACATAAAGGGTGTGAAAATACAAATATGGAATGTACTGAGACATTCAGGTTAGGATTATAGCCAAAGACATTTAAAAATTACCGATATCCTTTTCAATTTTTTTTTTCTTTTTGAGAAATTTAGGCTAGGATTAAGTCTAAAATTGTGGAAGGATGACTCAAAGAGTGCAAAATCACAAATTTAAAGTGCTTTACGAAATTCGTTTTAGAAGTATAGCCAAAATCGATGAAGAATTACTCAAAACTTGTGGAAATACAAATTTGGAGTGTTAGAAGTGATTCAGGTTAGGATTATGGCCACAAGCGTTTAAATATTAGAGAAACCCTCCGAACATGCAAATTTCTTTTTTCTTGAGATAATCAGTTTAGGATTGTCCAAAATTGCTGAAGAGTGACGCAAAGAGTGTGAAAAACAAATTTGGAGTGTTAGGAGTGATTCATGGTAAGGATTATGGCCAAAAGCGTTTAAAAATTACTGAAACCCTCCGAAAATGCAAATCTGTTTTTTCTTGAGAAAATCAGGTTATAGTTGTGTGTGAAATTGAGAAAAGAGTGTGATAATACAAATTTGGAGTGTTTGGACGAAAAAATATTCGAGTATGGCCGAAATAGGCCAAAAATTTCGTAAACGGTTAAAAAAATGCATATTTAAAGCTTGTGAAAAAAATCAGGTTTAGATCAAAGCCAAGGTGCTTTAAAAATTACACAGTCTTCAAAAAAACAAACTTAATGTTTTTTTTTGAGAAAATCAGATTAAAATTAGTGCCAAAAATTACTGAAAATTAACTCAAAATGTGTAAAAATACAGATTTGTAGTTGTTAGACTAATGCAAGTTAGGATCAGGGCCAAAGTCATTTAAAAATTACGCAAAGCCTCCAAAAATGCAAATTTTGTGTTTTTCACAACATCAGGGTAGGATATGAGCCAAAATCGCTGAAGAATGACTCAAAGTTTGTAAAAATATAAATTAGAATTGTTCGGAGAAATTCAGGTTAGGATTATAGCCGAAAGAAGCGTCTAAAAATGCCTATTTGAAGTTTCTGAATGAGTTCACGATAGGATTAAGAGCAACGTTGCTTCAAAATTACTCAACCAATATACAAATTTGGAGCGTTTGGAGAAATTCAGGTTAGGTTCTGACCAAAATGGTTTAAAAATAGCTCACTCAAAGAAAATACAAAAATGGAGAGTTTGGAGAAATTTAGGTTAGGATTATGGCCAAAAACGTTTAAAAATTACAGAAATCCTCCCAAAGTGCAGATTTGTGTTTTTTTTTAAAGTCAGGTTAGGATTAAGTCCAAAATTGCTGAAGAATGACTCAAAGGGTGTGCAAATACAAATATGAAGTGTATTGAGAAATTCAGGTTAGGATTATAGCCAAAGGCGCTAAAAAATTACAGAAACCCGCTTCAAATTTAAATTAGTTTTTTTTTCTGAGAAAATCATGTTAGAATTAAGTCAAAACTTGTTGAAAAATGACAATTTTTCAACAAGTTTTGAGGCAAATGTCGAATATTTTACGAAATTCATTTTAGAAGTATAGCCAAAAGCATTTAAAAATTACAGAAACCCTCCGAAAAAGCAAATTTGTTTTTTTATTGAGACAATCAAGTTAAGATTGTCCAAAACGGCTAAAGAGGTATATTTGAACCTTCTGAAAAAATTCAGGTTTGGATTAAGGCCAAAGTGGTTTAAAAATTACACAGTCTTCAAAAAAACAAAGTTAATGTTTTTTTTTTTAGAAAACCAGAGTAATATTAGGGCCAGACTCACTGAAAAATAACTCAAAATGTGTAAAAATACATATTTATAGTAGTTAAGCAAATTCATGTTAAGATTAGGGCCAAAGTCATTTTAAAAATACGCAAAGCCTCCAAAGATGCTAATTTTGTGTTTTTTACAGGATCAGGATAGGATTTGAGACAAAATTGCTGAAGAATGACTCATAGTTTGTAGAAATACAAATTAGAAGGGTTTGAAGAAATTTGGGTTAGAGTTATGGCCAAAAGAAGCTCAAAGAGTTTAAAAATGTTGCAAAGTCTTTTGAACAACTCAGATAAAAATTAAAACGAAAAAAAGTTAAAGAATATTAATTTGTAGTTTATGGAAAAATTAATCTTCAGGATTTAGGTTGGAATCAGGTCTAAAATCAGCTAAAAGTGATCCACGCCACGTCGCTTCGTATAAAATGCAAATTTGGATGTTTTTAAAAATTCAATTTCACGACAAACTTAGACAAAAGAGATTGAATTCTTGAAATTTGTTGTTTCCGGTAAAATTCATTTTTCTCCTAAAATAAGTAACTAGATGTTTGTTCATCACCAGAGTTTTCTTGTTCAATGTTTTATTGCAGAGAGAAAAAGATTCTCCTCCATTTTGGAAAATTCTGGTTAGAAATAGGGTCAAAGTCATTTAATGAGTTTAGAATTGGAAGTTTGAAATTTTAAAAATACTCAGGTTAAGATTAAGCCCAATAACATGTTTTGTTAGGCCGTGTGACTGATAAAGTCCAGAACCAGATTACAATAGTGCCTTTAAGGAATTCATACGAATTGTTGAAAACTTTCACATACATGCCTTAAAGTTGGACTTACATCATAAATAGCTATTAACGTCATTTCAAACGACACGCGCGTTGAAGAGTAAAGGCATTCTTTACAAGTTCAGTTTAAACTTTAGTTAAAAGATAAATAAAAGATTTTGACAGATAAACAATGCAATATAAGCCTGCTTTATATATTTGTTGGATTATATATTATTATTTAGTTATAATTATTTAAAATTGATTCGGATGGTGTTAATTATAATTAAACCGCGAGTTATGCTGACGTGGAACCTGATAAAAGATTTGTAATAATATTGTTCATTTTCTATTCAAAGCGGTTCCGTTAATAATTAATTCGAACAGAATATAAACAAACGAAATATGTATAATAGATATGCTCATTTCCGCGAGTGATTAAAAATCATTCAGCGTTAACAACCGTTTTACATTGTTTTGTGGATAAATAACGAGTGTTGAATAAACTATAAATAATTTACGCAATTTATGCTTGGCATAACTAAAATAAAGTGCTACATATTTTGGTTTTATTATCGGTACAGGCAGAGTGCTTAAAATCGAAATTAAGAACAGAAGACAAAATTACAATTAATCATGTGCAATTACAATTAAAATTAGAAACAAAGTGAGGTTTTGTTGAACATATTTCGTACATTGTTGTTTCCGTTTTCGTAAATCTTTGATATCAAAATTCTTCAAGATTTGTTAACAACTATGCAAAATAAAAAAAAATAATTTCAAAATGCCCTTTAAAACTACCACTTGACACCCCCTTCCATTTGCAATTCCAGGATTCAAAAGTACACCTCCGAAAAAGAATGGCGTACTAAGTTTTTGCTGAGCTCCACTATATAATAGTATCAGCCTTCTAGCAGGAAAAATGTACAATGTGGCAACAACGGAATAATGTAGTGAAACGTTAAACGTTAAAGGCAAAGGAAGTGCTATTATGTGTGACAGTAAATGAAATGCGCGGTACCATAGGACGAAATTAAAAAAAAACCCAATTGGTTAGTAAAGAGTAGTTAAACAAAGCGGGTAAGGGGCCACTTTAAGTGGACTAGAAACATCCATGGGCGGTTGCAGTAGATCTTTGTTTTAATAAATTTTAAAAACACATACGTACGGAAAAATTTTGACCAGGCGAACAAAGTAATTTATTTAGTTATTATTTTGTAATATTGGTTTCCTGTCATATTAGATATATAATATGTATGCTTTGTGTCCTTTCTAATGCAGTGAAACTGCAGATAGCGGGTGTAGGACAAATAAGAAGCTACTTCACAGTTGCGAATAAGCCAACGTTTCGATTTTTTTTAGATCTTCTTCAGGGCAAAAAAATATGCTCAATGAAAGATTCAATGCATAAACAAATCAATAAAGACACAACTATAAACACCGATAAAATGCATAAAAATACGTTTCAACAGTTAAAAGTAGATTTGGTAATTAACAAATACATACAAACCATATACAGTTAAAACAGAAACCGTACATCTGTATGTGTCTATTATCAAAGTGCAGGACGGTATGCCAGATAATTAGTGGATTTGCTTATGGTCTTTTTTTGTAATTATTAATAAAGTTAGGAATGATAGATTTTACTTTATTTTTTCTTTATGTGATGTAACAAGTTGCAATTTTTTTACAAAAAAAAACAATATAATTTGTTTACTATAGGGATTTAGATAATATAAGATGTCCCAAAAGTTGGGAAATATTACATTATTAGGCACCATTAACTATGGTGTTTAACGTCGTAAACAAAACAAGTCAAGATTTCTGCTGACCAACTTGTTATTTATTAAAGACTAGTAAAAGGCATATTAATAAATAACAGTTAAAATATTTCTTTTTGTCACAGTAGTCAAGTCTACAGCTAATACTCAGCTCCGTTCCATTTATAATCTATTCCAAAATGGTTCAGCGAAATCCAAGTTTCTAAATCCAAACCAAAACTAGGAAGGAAGCAATTTCGTCATCCGAAATTTCACTTAACCGAATCGATGCAACACGGTTCAAAGTGTAAAGAAGCTGCTAATTAAATACCAGGAGCGTAGTCGACCGTGTTCGGAGCTTAATTCCTGCGAAAATCCTTTCAGGCTACTGTTGCAAAGCGTTTTTGGCACGACACATTGTGTCATACGAAAGTGGATGTTTCATTTTAAGGAACTTTGCTCATTTCGCATCCACTAACTTTATCGTCTGTCTTCCGCTTTAGTTGTTCGAATCGGCCTTTGACGGCAACTTGAAAAGTTTCCAACATAAAAGGGTTTCCAGCGTGCGAGTGTTTAGAGTAGAGGTGCTCTATTGCTCTAGAGCCGAAATTAGTCATTAAAAGTTTCCTTTGGAGAAGGTGGAGTGGGACGGAATCTGCGATGCAGCTATCCATTAGCGAAATTTTATAGTGCACTCCTATATGTGTTTATATATCCACCTCACATAGTTTAAACGGCCCAAAGATAAAAGAACTTTTACAAATGTCAAGAATCTCAATCGTGCCCTCTCGAAGACAACTCTTACAATGTAGGAAATTCACGGTAGTGGATTTTGTTCTCTTAAACGCATTAAGCGACAAAGTCGAAACTCTAAAGGAGCTAATATAATGTAAAGAATGCCGCTCCGGAAGTTTAATATTAGTTCCTTTGAGAATTTCTTTGGCTCAGACGACGACATTATTGAACTAATTTAGTTAATACAAGGTTCTCGATGGTGATGGCCAGACGAATATCTTCTAATTAAAATTCCGCAAGATTAGTAATATAATATATGCTGTTAAAGGTTGAACTAAATTTATTTTCTGCGAAATATGTTAGTGATCGAAATTTTTAGCTTTTTCGCAGAAAACTCTAGTTTAAAATAAGCAAAAAGGCAATATTTACTAATTGGAAATTGAAAACTTTTCTGCTATCAATATTTCCAAAAATATTGCAGCGATTAAGAAGGAAACAAACAGAAACAACTACTTCGAGGGCTAATACCCCTACCGACAAAAAGCTAAAAATTTCGATCACTAACATATTTGGCAGAAAATACGAAACAGTTTGAGAAGCAAATACATATAGGGTCATTAAGAAATCAAAAAGAATCAATTATTAATGAATGACATATTTGAGACTACTGACTTCGAGTGCTATTGTAGGACAATATTTATGTCAAATTCTAGTCAAATTTAAAATCATCAAATAAAATCACTCTAAAAAAAGAAGCTATTTATTTGGTGCTATCAAAATTTGAAAATTTAACCATGAGGTCAAACTCCATTGGTAGCCATTTGTGGGCATACTTTTCCTAATTTATATTTTGAAATCTATAATTTTATACTTTCATTGATTTCAGGTTTTCGTAGTGTTAAAATAAAACTGAATCTTTTTGCAAGTACCATTCCTATGAGGATAGTTGATTGACTTTCCACATAAAAAAAAAGTTTGGACTATTATTTGTATATCGACGTTAAGACGCAGGCAGAGATGCCTATCAGCTGACTCAGGGAACTATTTCACGAATAAAACAGGTTCTTATTATATACAGACACTCGATACAAACCTTTTTCTTATAATTATATCTTTTCATAAACTTTAAAAACTCAAACTAAGCAAACAACTTCTTCTAACTTTTAATTTCCTAATTACTAATTTAAACTGACTTTTTTGCAATATTCCGCTCTATATCCTCATTGAGCCTTTATTTGCCTATTTCGTAGCATGAGCTTTAAACCTATTCCATATTTAAAACATAATTTCACACTTTCCTTCCCGCGAATTAATACCTACGTTCAGGTAGGAGAGCACATTTACAGCTAATCCCTCTACGACCTTGTTTACGAAACCAAATTACTAAAATTACACGCTTTCCTCAAATTTACGTTATTTGGTATTTGGGTCGGAGGCTAGTAGCTTAAGCTGTTTCCATATAGGTATAGTTAAGTGAGATTTAGTAATCTTTTTTTTTACTAAATACTGTCATATATACGAATCTTTAGCCATTCAAAGGGCTCTCTCACCCTCTCATCGTAAAACAATTGGAAATTCAATATTCTCACGCACATCATCATCGCCTAACTCACTTTTGAAATCAAAATCCAAGCGCGAGGAATCTGCATAAAACATATGAAGCCTCTCTGAAAAAGGGTCTTCGAAAAGTGAACAGCCAGAACAGCCCTGCTCAAATAACTGTCTCGTAAACTCAACAGTAATGAGTTTCACGTTCACAGGTGTTCTCTTGTTGCCGTATTTTACTTTTTCCCCACCGTAATAGCCATGTAGCGGGATAATTGTATAGTAAAACCGTTTTTGCGATACGACCACCACCGAGGAATCATCCAAGTTTTAGATGATTATGTGGAAGTTGTTTTATGAGGTAAAATGTATTAGGTACTTTATTTGCTTTAAAGTTTTAATTATAGTTAGACAAAGCGTACACCCTAGAGGCTTCACACATAGTTCATTTCAGGAAAATATTCATTTATCTAGTCATAATGTTGTAAACGCACCTTTTAGAAACAATTGAAAAGCTGCTAGAAAAGTTACTATATAGGAGACTTGTGTGAAGCGGCCTTAAAGAACGTACTTGTCGGCCTTTGTCCTCAAATTTTGTAATTTTCAAACGTTTTTGCTCAAATCGGACGGATTTTAATTAATCGATAATTAAGATGGTCAAATGATCATTCTTCATTTATCTTACCACAGTTCTGATAGCACAGTTAAGGTAATCGTTAAAAATGGGATGTTGGTTGGAAAATAGCTTTCTCCTTGAGGGGCTCGAGGGGGCGAGTGGAGGGGGAGTGTGGGGGGGGGGGGAAATTCGTCATATGAATGTTTTGGGATAGTTGTATATAGTTCATTTCAGGAAGATATTTATCTAGCTAGTCATGACGTTGTAAACGCACCTTATTGAAACAATTGAAAAGCTACTACAAAAGTTACTACATGGCAGATTTGTGTGAAACTAATTTAAAGAACGTATTTTATACATTTATACGACATTTTCGATATCTTCATCTGAAGCATCAAGCACTTTGCTTAGTCTTAATACAAGGTCAAAAAACAGTCGATGCAAGCAGCTCTGCTACTGGAGTTAAGAAATCGTTAATAATAGGATTTTGGTTCGAAAATAGCTTAACTGTTGGGGGGGGGGGGGGGGGAGGGGGCGAAAATTCATCATATGAATGTTTTGGGATAGTTGTAATATAGTCCATTTCAGGAAGATTTTTTTCATTTAACTAGTCATGATGTTGTGAACGCACCTTTTAGAAACAATTGAAAAGTTAGTAGAAAAGTTACTACATGGGAGCTTTGTGTGAAGCGACCTTAAAGGACGTATTTTGTCCTCAAAATTTTGTAATTTTCAAACACTTCGCTTTTGTTTAAATCAGACGTATTTTAATTAATGGAGAATTAAGATGGTCAAATGATCATTCTTCATTTATCTTTGATAATCTAAAAAATAAAATCATTCAGTAGCTTCTTGAAGACGTGACTTGAATACTGGACACTGGGCGATTCTTTTTTTTTTTTGGTTTTATTATTGTCTGCAAGTGGCATTTTCCATTTCTTCATCTGGAGCATCAAGCAGTTTGTTTAATCTTCATAGAAAATCAAAAAGTAGTCGATGCAAGCAGCTCTTCTACTGGAGTTAAGGAAATAATCGTGCACAGAATGGATTCCTCACTAACGTCGAAAAGAGCATCAGAATGTCAATTGTCAACTTTATATCGGAAAATACTTTCAGAATAGAAAATCGCGTTTATATTCTATTCTGATAAAGAAAATGACATCAGAGATCAACCACTATACTCAAACACTACAGATATCAAAACTTTATTTCTGAGTACTTACTGAAATATATTTTTTTGAACATGAACACCAAATAATTTAATATTGCAAAATCACATCTTAAATTCCTACTCTGGTACAGAAAGCCATCAGAGATCAAGAATCACACTCAAACACTACAGATATCAGAAATTTATTTCTGAGAACTGACTAAAATATAGTTTTTTGAGCACAAAAAATAGTTGTGCGCAGAATGGTTGTCTTAATAACGTCAGAAAGAAAAAGAGCATCAGAAAGTTAATTTTATCTCAGAAAATACTTTCAGATTAGAAAATCGTGTTTTAAATCCTATTCTCTTAAAGAAATTGACATCAGAGATCAACCGCCATACTGAAACACTACAGCTATCAGAAATTTATTTCTGATCTGTCAGAATGTCAATTTTTTTTCAGAAAACAATTTCAGGATTGGAAAATCGAGTATTAAATCCCTATTGTGAATTTATTTCTGATCTGTCAGAATTTGAATTTTATTTCAGAAAACAATTTTAGATTGGAAAGTCGCGTTTTAAATCCCTATTGTGCTATCGATATTGACAACAGGCACTATAGCTACCAGAAATTTATTTCCTCTACAAAATGATATAATTTTTTCAACCCAAAAAATTATCGTCCAAAGAATGTATTCCTTACTAACGTCAGAAAGAAAAAAATCATCAGAAAGTCAATTGTCGATTTTATCTGAGAAAAATAATTTTAGATTATAAAAGCGTTTTAAATTCTATTCTGAAAAAGAAATTGACATCAGAAATCAAACGCCACACTCAAACACCACAGATATCAGAAATTTATTATTGATCTGTCAGAATTTTAATTTTATTTCAGAAAACAATTTTAGATTGGAAAGTCTCGTTTTAAATCCCTATTGTGGTATCTATATGACAACAGGCACTATAGCTACCAGAAATTTATTTCTGAGTCCTGACAAAATGATATAATTTTTTCAACCAAAAAAATTATCGTGCAAAGAATGTATTCCTTACTAACGTCAGAAAGAAAAAAGCATCAGAAAGTCAATTGTCAACTTTATCTCAGAAAATAATTTCAGATTAGAAAATCAAGTTTTAAATTCTATTCTGATAAAGGAATTAACATCAGAGATCAACCACCATACTCAAACACTACAGATATCAGATATGTATTTCTGAGTACTGTCAGAATGTCAATTTTATTTCAGAAAACAATTTCAGGTTGGAAAGTCGCATTTTAAATCTCTATTGTGATATCGACATTGACATCAGACGTCAACAACCATATTCAAACCCTACAGATATCAGAATCTTATTTCTGATATTTAATTTTATGTCAGCCCCCAATTGACGTCATTCAACTCAAATCGGCAATTAGATTCATCTTCGTTGACTAAGGTTAGCTGAAAATGAGTCACTTCTCGAAGGGTCTATTTGAAACTATAGTAACAAAATGATAATCTTCTATAACTGATTGGAAATTATCTCAAATCTGATGACATAAACAATAATGGTGCGCAGCATGGACTCCTTACTAACGTCAAAACATCAGAATGCCAATTTTAACTAACAAGAAAATACTTTCAGATCGGAAAATCCTTTTCTGTTGTGCCTATCGTACCCATAAAAATTATGAAAAAAAAAGCAAACTGCGCTTATCTTCATAAGATAAATTACAACAAATACTATGCGCGGGGTTTCTTAATTCTCAGTAATATGAAAGTGATTCCGAACTTTTATCTGAACAAACACACAATAGACAAATCGATTGGTTGGATGTTGCAGGGCTTAAAAACCTCCCACTTTTGAAACTGACAACGTTAAAAATGGGATGTCGGTTGGAAAATAGCTTTCTTCTTGGGGGGGGGAGGGGAGGGGCTAAAATTCTTCATATGATTGTTTTGGGATAATTGTAATATTGTTCAATTCACGAAGATATTTATATAGCTAGTGATGAGCTTGTAAACGCACAAATTTGCCATAGGTCGTAGATTTATTTTACTTTCTGCTTTCACTATATGAGTTGTTGAGTAGTAGTCCACATAAAGAACTGTTTGATGATAATGGTCAGTCTATGACGTAATATTATGCTCTGTTTCTCAAAATACGCACATAAAACAAGGATAAAACATAAGCGATATGCCAATTTTTTAATTTTGACTACTATGTCATTGATACCAATAGGAGATGAGAATTACCCCAGTGTTCAGTTGAAAAGCTTTTGTACTACAAATAAGATATTTTCACTGCTGGCTCGATTAATGTCTTCCTGAAAAGGACCATACTAAACAAGTGCTATGTCAGTTCGGCAGATTCACGCCCATCAGCTAAGTGAGCATTGGTTAGTAAGTCATTAGCAACGCTATAAATTGCTGACACCCGAACAGCAGACCCATAATTAACCGCCATTAACGGCCAATCCAATCCGTCCCATGTCCTGTATCCATCAGGAACTATTCAACGTTCGCTTCCGTTTTGGGGGGGATCTCCTTTGCTGTAGACCCTCTATGACCCGCACATCACGAGCTTACACAACAGCAAACACAGTCCCTTAATTAGATCGAGTGTGGAATAATAGAATCGCCCCGGCAAGTAATTCATTAGAGATACACAAGCACATTTGTGTTTCCGGACCTGAGGTTACCTGAGCCGCCGTTTCTCGGAACAAAAGGCTCATTTTGAGCTGCAGCGAGCTTAGTTGTGCCTCTATTTTTAGAGGCACGAAAGGTGTTAAAGTTTGCTGAGAGCGTATGGGTTTTAATCTCCTCATGCGGGGTGTATGTTTAATTGGGTGCCATAAAAGTTGAGCTTAATTCGGTTGTTGATGATGACTATCCGTTTTAACTTTGTTTCTTGATACTGATGAAGTTGTAAGTTGTTTATGAATTACTTACTCAAGGCCTGGAAATTGTAAGCTACGTTTTCAGAAGGAAGAAACGTTAATAGTTGTAGAATTTTCTTATATAGTTCTTATTCAAAGTGCTTGTTCTTTGTGGACAGGTTTTGTGCCAGAGTTTAAAAATTCTGTTCAAATCAACGTTTTTTGATTCTCTTTTTCATCAGTCATTCAGTCGAGAAACAAGGGGAAATGTGTTCTCTTGATAAAACTTAGGTCTCATACTAGACTTATTTAACAAAAAATATTTTTGTATAGTAGATATACCTTTCCCTGCATTGCTTGCAACTCAAATTGTATTTATGGTCTCGGTGCAATCAGCCGGTTTTGGTTATTCCGTAAATATTAAGTTTTCCTTCCTTGACTAGAGCATTTCCTAGTTTTGGATACCGTGGAACGTTTTAATAAGATTTAAGAGATGTACCCTACTTCATCACCTACCTAAAGAAACTTAATGCTCCTGTAAGTGCTTAAGTTTCAAAGGGGAATTAAAGTGGTATCACAGTTTTCGATTTACAGGTTGTTTTACCAAAATTTGAGTTTTAATTATTTCATTGTCACACTATACAGGGTTTTGCATTTGCATTGCACATCCCGTAGTCGTTTTATTGATCCTTACCAAACAATCCACCGTACAATATATATCTGGGATCACTAATAACAGTTGCTCAAATTATTTTTACCCTTTATATATTTTGCAATGGTTATAATTATTTTCTGGAAGGTGCCTCAGAAACCACTCAGCATGTGGCATTATTGTTTAGATTCCTTGAAAGAACTCTACAAACGACAATTTGTTTTCTAATTTCACTAACTTTGGATCTCCAACCATTCCAAAGATAGCAATATGTCCCTCACTTAAAATGATCCCCTTTGCAAGTCTTGAGACTATAAACTCCGATTATAGATTGATGTGACACAATTCAACATAACATAAGACATGTACGTGGTGTTCATTATAAAACTTCATCTAGTGGGCTATGAAATGTCAAAAGAAAAGGATGGAGAAACAAAAGACCATTTACTTTGATTTTGTCATCCTTTTCTGTCAAAATTTCATAGCCTGCTAGATGAGGTTTTATAATGAATACCCCGTATTTTTAGATATACCCCGTATTCATTGAAAACGTCATCCATAGAAAGCTATGAATTTTTGACAGAAAAGGTTGTTATAAACAAAGTACCTATATGGACAAATTTTGTTCATTCATCCCTTATTTTTGACATTTCACAGCCAACTAGATGACGTTTTCAAATGAACATACCTATTAATTACAGCATTAATTATTGAAAATAATTTACTTAGACCCGTAAGCTATTGTCAAAAACTAACATTGACTAAACTAACCGCACACGTAATCATCTTTCTTTGGATTGTATGTTTTTACGTAAACAAAAATCAAGTACTTCAGCTACCTGAGAAAAAAAATAAGTTTCATATCATCAATATCTTCCATAAATTTTGATGAGGAGGCTCTAGAAGCGATAATACATCTTTTCAGATAAACCCTGGTTTTCGTAATGGGAGTGACTTTAGACTTGATATTAAGGGTCAGAAGAAACAATTAGCACTTTATAATGATCTTCGTTGGATTCTAACCTGCTTATTTTAAGAGTATTATGTTCCCTATATTTCCTAAAAGCTCAAACTCAAAAAAAGTTACGCTATTACAATATTATACAACTATTGCAACTGTGTAAGACGCGCATAAAAAATAACAAAAATATCTTAGCCGCAACTATGCGCAGATAATTACTTTAGCAGCTGGTAGTACAGGCTTTCTTTTGTATAATAATAATAATAAAAAAGTTCTAAAAATCTGTAGAAAAAATTAAAGTAAAATATCAAAATTTAACTTAAAAAAAATCAACTGCTTTTTCACATCTAGATAGAGCCAACTAAAAACTAAAAACGACTTGAAAGAAATAAAAACTAAAATTAAATACCCTAGATATCAACAATTAATACAAAAATAAAATCTTGCAAATTTATTACGATTCAGTTTTATAACATACACTTTAAAATGCTACTATCTATCTAATAGATTTAATCTATATACACGCTCAAGAGCAAATGATATTATCCTGTCACATGGTTTGTTAATAACCGACTTTCCTATCATTTTTCTTACTCTTTGACTATTCTAGAATTAGAGTTACACAATATTTCAAACATTTCAATCACTTTAGAAAATTCCTTTTTGCGCGTGAAATTGGGTCCGTCCGACCACTGTGCACCGTCAAAAAAAAAACGGGACTTACGACGGAATGGCTACGTGATTGGTCAGCAGACTTCAAGATGCTCGCCATCTGGCGGCGAGGAGTTTTACTAACTAAACATTAAGAGACTATGAATATAAAATCAACGACAAAAGCATGCATTAATGGTAATCATTAATGAACGATTTGTCGTAAATTAAATAAACAGGTCGACGAAAAATTTGTTTTATGGTCTCTAAGGATGTCAGGGTGCAATTTTGAAAACATCAAATTAAACTTCGCTTGATTGCTCATTTTATTCCTCGCATCGGCTCCAAATGTATGCTTCATTCCGAAAGCGTCAACCCGGCAAAAGTACAGAATGGGCTTTTCTGAGCGGGATTACAAGTGTGTGAAAATTGAACCGCCCTGCACCCAAAGACTATTTCCGAAAGGCCGTAATGCAATTTGACTTGGCTTGGCTTGGTGTCGAGCTGCACTATTGACGCCGAGATTATATATTTTCTAATTTTCTAGCGTCGAATATTTGAAATTGCGTTCGGCGAAATTGCGTTTTTGCCTTGCCTGCATGCTGTTTACAGCTTTTCAAGCCTTTTCCTGTCGCCATCACATCCCGAGTCCCATCGATAAAATAATTCACTTAAGAGTACGTGCCCTTCTTGAATATTGGTGGAAGTGGCAAATAAACTGTATGAAAAGCTAATGCAGACATTAAAATTGCTCACCGTTCCTAACCGCCCGCTAACCCGTGGTTTTTAGCTCTTCAAAGGGCGCTTATCAGGTCGCTAGAGACAGTTTACACACCCTTCATTTTATAGACCGTGCACCGTAATAGGGGATCCAAATTATATTCCTTGTTTTGGTGTGTCTAGCAATTCCGGGAATATCTTGCCTTGTAATTCAAGTAAATTGGCAATGGGGTTTCCTGGCGCAACTAGGGTGGAATACTAAATTGGTCAAGTTACCTAGGTTTATGCCTTTGTATTCCAGCAGGCCGGCGAGTAAATCTTCCGCGTCATCTTGGAGGAAATTAGGCGGATTTCGCCTATAGAAACTTCGGATAATTGCCATCAGAAGAGAGTGACGATTATAATTCAAAGGGGAACAGGGTGACAACCATAATAAAAGCGTAAACTGGAAAATTTGCAGCCTGAGAGAGAAGTAGTCACCAGAGCTGAACTTTATGACAAGCCGCAGTAAGCAATAAAATATTTTTAGGCTTGCCCGCATGAGGAAATATTTTAGTATAAAAATATTACATATTAAGTTGAAAAACAAGATCAGCATTCGAATGAGTCAATAAAACGTCGAAGCGAGATGCGGAGTCCGTAAAAGTAAACATTAAAGTTATGGAAATGCGTTCCTTGCGGCAAGAATCTCATTCATTTCGTTCCGTTCAGTGTTATAAAGTCCATTTCTAATCTGAAGATGGGAGTGAATTTCTGTTTATAATATGAAACAACGGACAGAGTCGCAACTGTTTTATGTCACTCTGGAAATTTTTCTCTGAGAATAATACACATGATTTCAAGAGATACTGTCTTAGAACGAGGAATAAAGTTTTGCTGTGCATGTCCTCTAAGGTTTCTGTTAAATCTGATAATGGGTTTAGCAGGAATAAAAAGTCTATGATATGCTCAGGCTTTGCGGTTTAATGCTGAAAGACAATGTACACGTCGAGCTCCACTATTGATGAAAAAGATCCATTCAAATGTTACCAAGAGAGCTAGTTTCATATGGAAAAGCTTGGACTGTGAATTGGTTACGAAAACTCAGAATACCAAATTTGTACAAGCTGTGAACAGTTTCTTGGATAACACCAAAAATGCACTTGCGATGTATGTTGTAAAATGAGGGTATATTGCACAATTAAATAGCTAGAGATATGCAGTGCCAGTGCAAAAAGTAGATATTCTAATAGTTAGAAACGAACCAATTACTAGTTTTACTATCCTCTCGCATAACGCAACAAGGGAACAGAAACGAGAAAGTACAACTGTTAGAAACAATTTAATATTCTTCACTGAAAATTGAATAGTTACTCAAAATGAAGGCTTATATCACAAAAATTCCCCAGATTTCAAAAAAACAAATAAAAGTTTTTCCCAAATCTCCAGATGAGGTCGGAATTCCTCAGGTATGGGGAAAAATCCCCAGACCTGGCAACACTACTAACTGTCAGGGTTGCCAACTTGAAAATTTAAAATCGCTCATTTAATTCGACCTTCGCACCATTCGTCCCTTTGAAAATCCTCGCGCGATTCGCATGCGCAGCTTAGTTTAACTACTAGCCTTTGTGGCTTGCTGCTCTAGAGCAATCCGAGAGTATCTCTATTCTCTACTGTCTGAATCAGATTTTAAAGTTAGAAATGTTAGCAAATTGCTCTAGAGCAGCAAACCAAAAATTCTATAACGCAAAAATTAATTGACAAATCTTATTAGTATTTTCTTTGAAGCTTTTTATTTTTAACTTTTTTGTCTACACCAACGAGGTAGTATTGAACATCTGAAAAGACAATTTTACCGTTTTGTCCCCACTTTTTTAGCAGTGGGCACCTAGAAAATGGCGGCAATATCGGTCTTAACTATAAACTTAAAATTAGTCAACATTTTCTTTTCAACTCTCAATGGTTCTTTTCAATGGTGAAAATAAAATTTAGTTATTTGTATTTTTAACTAAAAGAAATATGCAATAAAATTGTAAAAATTTAGTAAACATTTTTGAGAAACGTAGAAATTGCTTTTAAATAATTTAGAATCACTAGTAATTTCTAAAAAAAAAACAGATTTTTTCCATTTTAAACTTAAAATTAGTCAACTTGAACATAATGGTTCCATAAAAACAAAAAGTCGAATTTAAAATAGGAAAATTACACGTTGAATAGACCAAAAAGCGGCTATAAGTATCATTTATTTTTAATTATCTCTATAAATTAAGAAAAGAAAAAATAAAAACTTTTTTTCACAATATTAATATTTTTAGTTGCGCAAAACTGTGAGAAAGAGGGTTTAAGAAAAAGTAACTCTGACACTAAAATATGACGGGAAAATAAATTAAAGCAACAAATATAAAAAGTTGCTAAATGAAACCAAATTAAATGAGCGGAACACAAAAAATGAAGAGAAAAAAAATATTGAGAAATGAAGTAAACAAAAATTAACAGCTAACTTTTTTACAAATGAAAATACAAACAAGGTTTAACAAAAAAATACTGACATCATATACGTTTTGCGTCCTTTAATCAGGTCGATAGAAGTGAAAATAGCGTCTGTATGACAGAAATATCTATTTCACATTTGTGAAAGAGCCAACGTTTCGACCTTTATTGAGGTCTTTCTCAAGGCTTTTTCATTGAAAGACCAAATTTCAACCTAGCTGTAGCTCAGTCATCGCTAATGTGTGTGTCGTCCTATATCGTGCTCGTTTGCTCGTTTTTTCGTGAAACTGGAGATGTTTTATATTCAGTGGAATGTTGTTCCTAGTTGACAAACTTCGCTTATTGAAAAAGCCCTGAGGAAGACCTCAATAAAAGTCGAAACGTTGGCTCTTTCACAAATGTGAAGTAGTTATTTCTGATCTACACCCTCTATTTTCTCTATCGAAAAAATACTGAGTTATCGCAACAAAGTAGTTAAACAAAGTGTTTTCTATCCCACTTTCAAGGTCATTGCAACATCCATGGCATAGATAGACCTCAAGTTTACCTTGAAAATCGCGAGCCTTGACCTGGAAAAGTCGCTGGAAGGCGACCTTGAAAATCGCGTGCCGGTTGACCTTGGACTCCACTGATTTTCAGGTTTCCAAGGTCAACCAGCTCGTGAATTTCAAGGTCAGCTTCCAGCAACTTTTAAAACTCACGGTTCGCGATTTTCAAGGTCAACTTCCAGCAACCTCGTCTGGCGCTGTCTATGAGGCCCATGGATTTTTAAATTACCTTGAAAGTAGGCTAGAAAACACTTTGGTTAACTACTCAACAAACTTAGAACAAAAAATACGAAAAAAAACAATTTGAGAAGCAAACACATATAGGCTCATTAAAAAAATTCATTAGAAAGAAACACATCGAAAAAGATTCACATCAGAAAGAAAATTTAATTAATGAGCCCAATAGGTCCAAAAATATGTCAAAAAAAGAAATAAACGAATAAAAATTATAAGTCGAAAAAACACTATATTAAATATAAATTAAAATATTAAGTACCTCATCCAGTTCAAAACGCGAGTTCCCCATGACTCAAACGATGCTCAAAAGTGCAAAATACGAATTCGCGCCTATCAGAACGGCATAGCCAAGATCTGGTTTGGTCACGCGACAAGATCCGAACTTTTCTTTTCCTCCCTTGTCAGGTAGTAACTCTATCGAGTCCAAAGTGGGCACCTAAAAAATGGACACGATATCCGCCAGAAGTGACGTCACATGACATCTTGCGTCAAATAATTAAAAATCGTAATTAATCAATTAATGTACTGTGACGATAAAATACATCGTGGGTACTGGTGTAGGACAAAGTGAAACTCGTTCAAAAATTGCCGACGTTTCGATGGTAATTTTCAATTTAAGGGCTTTTTTTTTAAGATGAGAGCAGAGTTCTGCCGAAATAGTATTTCATGCACTAGTACATGTTATGGAGATTTGGATTTATTTTGTCGCTTTTTTCTCCGTTTTTTCTCCACAAGTGGTTCGAAGCTCACTTCAAGGTAGACAAGTTTATCACCAGTTATAATTCCATAAAATAACGGAGAAAAAAGACAAAAAATAAGTCCGAATCTCCATAACATGTACCGGGGCTTAAAGCCTGCTCTCAGCTTAAAAAAAGTCCTGATGAATATTGAAAATTACAATAGAATCGTCGGTAATTTTTGAACAAGAAAGAGTTTCACTTTGCATTACATCTAGAAAACACCATCATCCGAAAAAACTACAAGGTTTTATGAATCAGTATGGCCTGATTTTGTCCTAAAACTGCATTTGTACAAAAACTTCAAAGCTTTAATTTTTAGATAATGTGGGTAACTTTTAACCGATTTTGGTCCTAATTCTAATCTGATTTTTTCCACAAGGTTCAACTTCGTAAGTTTATACGCTTCGAGTTGGTTTTTAAAGATTTTTGCACAAACCCGAACCTGATTTTCTCAAAAACACTTAATTTTTTTAGGCATTTTTGGTAAAATTTTATTTTTTTTTGTACTAAAAATTTATTTTACCGTAAACAAGACATTAAAGCATCTGAATTAACACATTAAAAATCAACTCTGCTTCATTTTGTCCTAAAATTTTATTTCTCCAAAAATATCAAAATATGCATTTTCGGACAATGTAGAAAATTTTTAACAGATTTTAAGTAAAATTAAATAACTCGAAAAGCAATAGATTTCTATTTTTAGATGCTTTGAGACATATTTAACTGGTTTTAGCGCCTTAGCTCCCCCTTAACTAAATTTTTCCAATAACTCCAAAACTATAGTTTTGGAGTTATTGTGTATCCGGATGCAAATTATATTAATTTCAAAGGCTTTAGTGATTTAAACAGAATTTGACCCTTAAACTAACCTTATCTCTTCCGAATACTCCAAATTTGTAATATTACATGTTTTGAGTCAATTTTCAAAGTTTTTTTTGCTCTAATCTTATTCTAATTTTGGCGTACAACTATAAATTTTTATTTTGAGATATTTTACGTATTTTGTTATTAAAATGTATTTTTTTCTACAAGAAACAAATTAAAAAGTTTTGAATGCTAATCTGAATTCCTCCAAAAGCACCAAACTTTCATTTTTAAAATGTTTTGGACTTTTTAATTAATTTTTGGTACCGTATGTTTAAAAAAATTCAAATTTTGCATTTTTAGATGCTTTAAGTAATTTTTAGATCCTAACCTAATTTCCCAAAAAAATAACAATTTTTTATTTTGTGTTTTTTTTTAATAAAATTTCAATTATTTTAGTCCAAAAAATTAGTTTTGCAAAAAAAACAACAAATTAGAATATATAATCCAATTTGCCTGACTTTCTTCTAAAATTGAATTTCGTTTCAACATAAAAATTTGCAATTTTAGACATTGTGGGTATTTTTTAATTGGTTTTAACCCTAATTTTAACCTGCATTCCTCCAAAGGGTCAAAATTTGCATTTATAGGCACTTTTTGTAAATTTTAAATGATTTTACTCACAATCTTAAATCGTATTTTTCCAAAAATCCAAATTTGCATTTTTTGATGCTATAAGTCATTGGCTGTAATCATTACTAGAATTTCTTGAAAGCACTTCAAGCTGGTTTTTTACACATTTTGAATAATTTTTCACCGATTTTGACGTTCGGTGTATTTATTGAAGATTTTGACAACTAGCACCACTATCTATAGCAGAGTTTGGGAATTCCATCCGAACGCTCCAGACACAGATCATCTCCCAAAATCTTAACAAGCTAGAGTGAGACAGACTGATACCCCGAATGCTCGGGATGTAATTACCGAACTCAACTTCAAATCGCAAAGTCACTCCTGTCGATGTCAACTTCATTGTCGAGTCTCAAATCCGGTGTGGTTCTGTTTACTCCGCTGTCACTTCCTTCAGTATTTAAAGCACATACTTCCATAACATACAGGACATTGCCTATCTTTTACATTGCTGGCCTTGGAGTGCAAAAGGAGGGGATGGAAACACAATACCTCGTATATTGCAATTTCTGGACATGCCGAAAAATGAGCGGGCTTTTGAAAGAGGCACGTGGGTCTACGTGCAGTTACGTACTGTCACGTACTCTTTACGAATTACGAACAAGGCCGAAAGCACTTGGTTCGTGATTCGTGACATCCAATGTTGCCGTTTTTTTTACGATTTACTCCGGTTACTTGACGTATATGCGTGTGATGGAAAAATATTCGATACGAAGGTATGTGATTCCAACCAAGTACGTTTCGAGATTTGGCAACAAGCCAAGCACACGCGCATAGTGAATCAGATCCGAGTCCCCATATTTTGGCCTCAAGGTCAATAACGAATGTCCTGTACGTATTGACCTGTGGCGACTTCTAGTGTTGCTAAAGTTCCTACGATCCGATTCTTAAAGATAAGGATGCGAAAACACCGGATGCATGCATTTTCTGAAAATATTTGGTTTAAGTAAGGAAACAAAAGTCCATTAACTTTGATTATTGAAAAAATTTCATAGCCTGGTAAATGACGTTTTCTAATGAACACTGGGTACATACTATGGAGCTTCCTGAAACAGATGAAAATCGGCTGGTCCAATTTACTTTAAATCCAGTTTCAATGTGGGGAAATGTGCGGACAATTATTCATATTAATCCCTTTTGATAACGCGAGCAGTAGGTACCACATAATATCGCGGTTTCAGTTTCTCATTATGTCCACAACAACGTCCATTATATTCAACAATCAGGCCGGTAATGTTGTGGTTTGTTAGAATTTTCGAGCTTTGACAATGACACGTCCGGCCAACGTGCCTAAACTATGAAATTGTGCGAGACAGAACTGTTTGCTATTAAGCCAGATATCTGTTTTAAAGTTGGGGTACTTCCGCACGTTTGGCGCTTCGCCTCCGACAAACTGCACCAATTACACTCACATCGCTCATTCCGCCCAAGTTGGTCAAAAAAGCTGCACCACTTTATGTAAAGCCCGCGATATTTCCGTCTAAAATTCTAATTTAAAGTTTCCGGTTCGAAACTGCAGCTATATTTTTAAGCCGCAACAATAATTTCAGGCAAAAGTTGTACGCCCAACAATTTCGGTGCAAACTCCCCTTTATAATAAAGCTATCGGACGCAAGAAGTTTAGCATGATGTATTAAGCGTTCGTAATAGGGTGCGAAATTTTCCTAATATATTATATCGGGGTTTAATATTTTGACAGAATATTAAAAATGAATAAGATTTATTAATTGAAAACGGCCGATTAACGTTCTTGTTAAATCTTTCGGAGTTTTAACAGGTGCAGATATCTTCAGGCCTTAAGTCGTCAATTTTTAGGGTTGTTCCCTCGTAAATCATGTGTATCAAAATGTCGGATTTATCTCAGTAGAGTTGGTTTATTGGTTCAATTATAACATTTTTTTTTCAATACAGGTTGTCAACAATGTATATTTAGTGATAGAAGTAACCAATGAAAAGACAATTAATAGTTATAACGATGGGGTTCTTTGACCTTGAAGTATACGTGAGCCCTAGTGTAAAAGGGGTGGCCCCAAAATGCTACCATTCTTGTCAAATATGTCAGACTTGACATATGACGTGTGACATGACAGTTGCTATAACTACTAAGTTGTTGTTATAACACTAACTCGTTATAACTACTACAACTAATAACTAAAATTGCATTTAACTTCTAAAGTTGGGTGTAACTTGCTAAAATTTTACTCACTTGGAGTAAATAAATTTAATTAGCTGGGACGTCATATACACAGCGGGATTACTAAGTAGCAGTTGAAAAAAAATTGTTAATCAAGGATTACAAGAGTTCATCGAGATTCAAAATATTTCTGTTCCTGCTGCATTGTACTTGCATATTGTTAGTTATTGGTGCAGGCGGTCTTCTGTCGTTCCCTGGCGACACTTGGACCTGTCGACTCGACGTCGCCGAGCGTGATTTATTGGCTTATTTACGCGACTCTCACCGTTATTTTAACGTTCTTTTTCGGAATCTTTGATTTCAACTTAATTTTTCTTTTAATGGTATAATTTTTTGTTTGTTCTAGAGATTTACAGGGTGTTCCGTAAGCGCATGACCAACTGGGTACTGCGATGTTCTCTGATTTAAAAGAAAACGATGTTATTAAGCTTCCGTTAAGAAAAACTTTCTGGTTCGGCTGCTACTGATTGTCAAATTTCTTAGATTTTTTTTTTATTATATTTAGAGAAAGTTTCGATAGATTTTAACGAATTTATAACTAAAACTGGGTTTAACTTGTAAACTTGGGTTTAACTGGCTAAAGTTTTACTCACTGCTAGTAAATCAAGCGCAGTCTCAATTGGAATTGGGACTACTCATTGGGAGTTGGAAAAAAAGTTGAAATTAAGGATCACAAGGAGTCACTAGTATTCAAAAAGATCAGAATTTTCAAATTATTGCTGCATAGAATGTGTACTTGCATATTGTTACAGATTGGAGCAGGCGGTCATCTGTCGTTCCCGAGCTACACTGGAACCCGTCGAATAGACGTCGTGAACGTAATTTATTACCTTGTTTACGCGACTTTCATCGTTATCTTAAGGTTTCGCCGATTCTTTTATTTCAAATTTATTTTTGTGTTTATGTTATAATTTTTGGTTTGTTCTACAGCAACTTCTTTTATTTCATCATTGCCTTTATGTACGTTTTCCTTATTAATTAACTTCGAATCAAACGGCATGATTTAATCCCGGTAGAGGTATTAGCCCTCGGAGTAGTAGTTTATATTTGGTTTCATTTTGATATACAGGGTGTCCCGTAAGCGCACCACTAACTGGGTACTGCGACATTCTCTGATTCAAAAGAAAACCATGTGATTAAACTTTCATTAAGAAAACGTTTCGGGTTCGGTTGCTATTGATTGTCAAATTTCCTAGAAACATTTTTTTTTGTTATATTTAGAGAAAGTTGCGATAGATTTTAACGAATTAATAACTAAAACTGGATTTAACTTGTAAACTTTGGTTTAACTGGCTAAAGTTTTACTTACTGGGAGTAAATAAAGCACAGTCGCGGATTAACTAGGACATCGAAAATACAGCGGGACTCCTCATTAGGAATTGGAGAAAAAGGTTGACTCAAGGATCACAAGGAGTCACTAGCATTCAAAAAGGTCGAAATTTTTAATTAAATGATGCATAGATTGTGTACTTGCATATTGTTACGGATTGGTGCAGGCGGTCTTCTGTCGTTCCCTGACGACACTTGGACCTGTCGACTCGACGTCACCGAGCGTGATTTATTACCTTGTTTACCCGACGCTCACTGTTATTTTAACGTTTTGCGGATTCTCTGATTTGAACTTAATTTTTCTTTTTATGTTATAATTTTTGGGTTGTTATTGAAACACTTTATATCGTTATTGCCTTTATGTACGTTTTCTTCATTAACAAACTTTGAAACAAACGGCACAATTCAGTGCCAGTAGAGATATTTGCCCGCGGGATAGTAGTTTCTATTTGGCTTCTTCTTGATATACAGGGTGCCCCGTAAGTACATGATCAAATGGGTATTGCGACATTCTCTGATTCAAAAGAAAACGATGTGATTAAGCTTCTATTAAGAAAAAGTTTCTGGTTCGGTTGCTATTGATTGTCAAAATTCTTAGATTTTTTTTTATTATATTTAGAGAAAGTTACGATAGATTTTAACGAATTAATAACTAAAATTGGGTTTAAGTTGTAAGCTTGGGTTTAACTGGGTAAAGTTTTACTCACTTAGAGTAAATAAAGTCGCGGATTAGCTAGCTATACAGCGGGATTGCTTAATGGAAATGGGCAAAAAAAAGGTGGAATCAAGGGTTATAAGGGATCATCACGAATCAAAAAGATGAGAATTTTCCATTTGTTGCTGCATAGAGTATGTGCTTGCATACTGTTAGGGATTGGTGCAGGTGGTCGTCAGTTATTTCCGGGCGACAGTTGGACCTGTCTACTCGACGTCACCGGGCGCGATTTATTATCTTGTCTACGCGACTTTCACTGTTATTTTAGCGTTTTGCGGATTCTTTGATTTCAGCTTAATTTTTCTTTTTATGTTATAATTTTTGGGTTGTCCTTGAGACACTTTATTTCGTCATTGCCTTTCTTCAATTATAAACTTTGAAACAAACTGCCAATTCAATGGCAGTAGATATATTAATCCTCGGAATAGTAGTTTCGATTTGGCCCCTTCTTGATATACACGGTGCCCCGCTGCGCCCTACCACATCCTCTAGTTCAAAAGAAAACGATTTGATTAAGCTTTTGTTAAGAAAAAGTTTCTGGTTCGGTTGCTATTGATTGTCAAAATTCTTAGATTTTTTTTTATTATATTTAGAGAAAGTTACGATAGATTTTAACGAATTAATAACTAAAATTGGGTTTAAGTTGTAAGCTTGGGTTTAACTGGGTAAAGTTTTACTCACTTAGAGTAAATAAAGTCGCGGATTAGCTAGCTATACAGCGGGATTGCTTAATGGAAATGGGCAAAAAAAAGGTGGAATCAAGGGTTATAAGGGATCATCACGAATCAAAAAGATGAGAATTTTCCATTTGTTGCTGCATAGAGTATGTGCTTGCATACTGTTAGGGATTGGTGCAGGTGGTCGTCAGTTATTTCCGGGCGACAGTTGGACCTGTCTACTCGACGTCACCGGGCGCGATTTATTATCTTGTCTACGCGACTTTCACTGTTATTTTAGCGTTTTGCGGATTCTTTGATTTCAGCTTAATTTTTCTTTTTATGTTATAATTTTTGGGTTGTCCTTGAGACACTTTATTTCGTCATTGCCTTTCTTCAATTATAAACTTTGAAACAAACTGCCAATTCAATGGCAGTAGATATATTAATCCTCGGAATAGTAGTTTCGATTTGGCCCCTTCTTGATATACACGGTGCCCCGCTGCGCCCTACCACATCCTCTAGTTCAAAAGAAAACGATTTGATTAAGCTTTTGTTAAGAAAAAGTTTCTGCTTCGGTTGCTATTGATTGTCAAATTTCTTAGATTTTTTTTTATTATATTTAGAGAAAGTTACGATAGATTTTAACGAATTAATAACTAAAATTGGGTTTAAGTTGTAAGCTTGGGTTTAACTGGGTAAAGTTTTACTCACTTAGAGTAAATAAAGTCGCGGATTAGCTAGCTATACAGCGGGATTGCTTAATGGAAATGGGCAAAAAAAAGGTGGAATCAAGGGTTATAAGGGATCATCACGAATCAAAAAGATGAGAATTTTCCATTTGTTGCTGCATAGAGTATGTGCTTGCATACTGTTAGGGATTGGTGCAGGTGGTCGTCAGTTATTTCCGGGCGACAGTTGGACCTGTCTACTCGACGTCACCGGGCGCGATTTATTATCTTGTCTACGCGACTTTCACTGTTATTTTAGCGTTTTGCGGATTCTTTGATTTCAGCTTAATTTTTCTTTTTATGTTATAATTTTTGGGTTGTCCTTGAGACACTTTATTTCGTCATTGCCTTTCTTCAATTATAAACTTTGAAACAAACTGCCAATTCAATGGCAGTAGATATATTAATCCTCGGAATAGTAGTTTCGATTTGGCCCCTTCTTGATATACACGGTGCCCCGCTGCGCCCTACCACATCCTCTAGTTCAAAAGAAAACGATTTGATTAAGCTTTTGTTAAGAAAAAGTTTCTGGTTCGGATGATATTGATTGTCAAATTTCTTAGAAAAAAATGTTTTTTTATTATATATAGAGTTGTAGTATACTGAAATGTAAGGAATACAAAAAAATTCACCTTCACTCATCTGCCTTTTAAAATAACCAAAACACTCTTGTTTTTTTGTTTTTTTTACTCAGAAGAAGGTTCCATATTTCTGTATTAAACTGAACATTTTCTTTAAGAAAATATAAAAATCGATTATTTTGAATCTAGTTTTTTTTTCAGCAGTTTTGATGATCCCATACAATCTAGAAATAGGCATAATTTTGAAAAGCAAATCCCACACAACAATGAAAAAAAAATAGCTTTTAAAATCTCTTTTAAATTGTAAAGTGACTTTTGCCATTTTGGAGATATTAGAACGTGAGAATTATCAAAAAAAAAGTTTGACCTTTTTGTTTTGAATGATAGTTTAGATACAAATTCAAGTAAACTAGAGTTTGACATTGAACAATACAATTTTTATCGAATTTTAGCTTAAAAGGTACTGGGTGTTAATTTTAAGTTGCAAAGGGCAACACAGATATAACGACGTTACGATAAATTTCAACGAAATTTCCTGACAACTTGCTTTTAAGCACTCATGTTTAGTAAAGTAGGAAGTTCTTCAGTGTCTTGTTACAAAAACTTCCAGAACTTTTAATTTAGTAGTCTGAATCAATTTTTTTTTTTAATCTAATATCTTTATGTTTTTCCGAAATTTTGTTCCCCTTCACAAACATTTGTAGTATTCATAGTTTTGTCATAAAAAAACATTTTCTGTTCGTTTGGAGTACCCCCAAAGGTCAAGTAGTTGACACAAATTACATTTTTTTTTAATTCAATTTCAAATTAAGTTTAATATTAACAAAGTTGACAGAATTTACCTTAAAATGACATAAAATTATAAAAATGTAAATTGTGTTAACTACTAAAATGTTAGTAGTAAATTAGTAATATTATTAAATAGGAACAGAACAGAAAGTATTTTTTTGCGAAAAAACAATGAACGCTTCAAGGTTTTACAAAGAGCAATGAATCTAACTTAGAAACAAAAAAAAAGTCGAAGTCCATGGTAACGTTCTTCAGATATTACAAAAAACACAATTTTTTTTCAAGAACTTTGACCATCCATAACAACGGAACCAGAAACTTTTTTTTATTCGAAGATTGATTTGATAGTTTCTATTTTGAACCCAAGAATGTCGCAATTGATCATGTGCTTACGCGACACCCTGTATACCTACAAAGAGTTGTAATTTACGAAAGCAGATAAGTTTTTAATTTTCTAAATTACAATTGTAGAGGGTGTCCGGAAACTAGACCGACAAACGAAGACAGCATATTTTAGAAATGTTTTCAAGTCAATTTGAGGTAAATTGTCTTATTCAAAAATATCTCCGAAAATGATTTTTTTACATTTTATTTTATAATTTCTTAGATTGTTTTTTTTATCTGGAAAAACCAAACTTAAGTCATAATGGGTTAATTATTACATAAACGATGTTATGAGATTAAAACGGCTTTTCAGTTTCTACCGTAGGCGTCACATTGGAGGGTTAACTGATATTTTTAATAAAATTGAAAACTTTAGAGTATTTTAAATACTAAAATGTACCGTAAGCGAGGAAAATCAAATTCTTACTTTTTGTTTTAATTTTTGCATAATTACAAAACACCAAATTTTTTATAATTGTTTTTTTAAAGCCTACTAGTAAATTTAGCAAAGACTGTATATTTTGTAATTATGAAAAAAAAGAAACAAAAAAAATATAATTTGAATTTTCTCGCTTTGGGTACATTTTAGCAATTTGGGACAAGTGTATTTTTAAAATAAATTTTTTTTAAAAATACCACAATGTTTTCGATTTTGATATTAAAAACACCAAGAAGTCAAAGACAAAAAATATTATACTAAATATCAGTTGACCTCCCGAATATGACGCCTATGGTAACAACTGAAAGCTCATTTTTACATAATAAGAGTTAGCATATAACATAATATCTGTTTAGTTTTCGTACACCTTGTACATGTGTAATTTGTGCATATTGTTAGGGGATACGGGTTCCAATAATCTATCGTCAATTAACTGCACATATTTATTTACTTTTAACTATCACAACACGATTATAACACAATTATTCTCTACGAACAATTCGCACTGTTCGATTGTTCGCTTATTTACTATACAGCACGACCTATTCCATCCCATCTTGCGCGGCTCGCTGGTTTATATACCCGGCCTGAACACACTCTCGTACTTTCGAGAACGGAGGCGACTGTTCCTAGTTCTCGTTCATTCTAGATGGGTTCCCGGGATCGCGGTTGGTGCTCGGCGTTGCCGCTTCGGCCCGAATCTCTGTGGACCGACCGTTGGGCGTAACAGTAAATTAATATTATGTTATAATATTTTTTTTTTCTTTATGAAACGAGCTTTGAAACCTGTTCAACTGAAACAACAGGTTTCTCAACAAACCGAGAAATAAAAACACAAACAGAACTTATAGAAGTATCTTCTGCTTGTATATCTGTGGGAATCCATATTATCGGTCCTCGGAACTGCAAGCTTTCAATGTTATTTTTTCTTATCCGTAGAAACTCTTAAATCATTATATCGTATTATTCGACAAAAGAGAATGCCGTTCCGGTTATGAACTTTGAAAAAGCTTTTTGTTTTAGCAACTCGAGCGTCAGCATAACGCCTTGTTTCTATTGAGTTCTTATATTCGGAGAATAGAGTATTCAAGGTTTGTTTAAGCTTTTCGGTTTATAAAAATGCAGATTACAACGACGAGTAGACGACGAAAGACGGGGCTTAATTTGCAGTTCGAGACGCGACGCATTTTTCCCAAATACGTATAAAGCCGATAAGACGATTCATTTGTAGTATTCTCATATTTAATTACCATCCGTATTTTATTCATTTCTCCAGTGTATTTTTTTTGTGTTCAATAAATCCTTATATTACGTTATATCAATATCGCCGGACCGCAAGTGTTTTATTCCCTAGACAACATAAAAAAGCCTACATATCTGCTGTTGATTGTTTTCTGCTAAAAAGCTAAAAATTTGAATACCTCTAATATACTTTGTCCCCTTTTTATCAGTAAACCTGCGTTAAGCAAAGGTCTTAAAGATTAAAATTTGGTTAAAACTTGACCAAAACTAAGCAAAATTTACTGCTAATGCTCGCCCACTTCTTAACCTGAAAGAGGAAACCTAAGGAAACTAGTCCATCTGCACTTTTCTTCATCTTGTCCGTTGTTCCTTTACTGGCGCTACAAACGGCAACACATCCCCACATTGGCACCACGAAGCGCTGGGTCAGCAAGAGGATTGCGGGACACAAGAGAAGTTACATGCTGGGACAAGCACAAAAGTCAACAGTAGCAGAACATGCTCTCTTCGCAGGTCATGACATTAATTTCAACGAGGTGGATATATTATATCAATCGCAGCGTTTCTATACGGACCCGAACTGCGACTAAAAGAACATACTAGGACAATTATATAAAGCAAATAACCTAAGCAAAATCATGGTGATAATAAAATTGAAATGGAATGACAAATGTTACCCAAAAACAACAACGGGCCTAGGAAACCCACTTTCAATCGAAAATAACACCATAGTGATCATAGATACGGACGAACAGGGAAGTAATGGCTACAAGAAAAAACTAGGCGAAACCTTTCCGCAAATCTCCAGTTACCTGAAATCTGGAAAGCCAGATGAAGGTAAAGTAATAAGCGTCGACACAAAAATCACCACAGATGAAGACAACAAAGAAGAAAATGGAAATACACTACACGTCCTTGGATTAAAAAATCCAGAATCTGAGCAGAACATTCCAACATCCCTAGAAAAATGGACGAGTCTCTACCAGGGACTCAAGAATTTAATACAAAAAGAACAACAAAAGGCAACCAAAAAAATCACACTCTGTAATTACACAAAAGTAGACATAGTAAAAATAAGACGAAGAAATATTGCAAGATCACGACATGAACATGACAATATATTCCACTACAAGAGCTCCGTACAAACCAATAACAACACAGGAACAAGGAGTATACACAAACGGAGAACTGAACACAAATACAGGTACTTCTACAAATAACGATCCCTTTAATTGGAGAACAACTAGAAACAAGAAAACAGGCAGAGTTATAATAAAAGGAGTAAACTCGAAAGCTACATACTCCCAAATAACGTCAAAAATTAGAAAAAAACATCAAAATCCAAGACATAGGAGTAAGAGTGCACAATATTAGACACGACAACAAAGGACAGATACATGTCAAATATCAAGCAAACGAACATGAAGAGAAGACTTTCCTTGAAGAAGTAAAAAAAAACATAGACAAAGATATGGACACTTCAATAGCCAAAAACTACAAAACAGTGTTTATAAAGGATATAGCTAGCACAACCGAACAACAAGAAGTAGAAGACGCTATTACCGATACACTAAAAATCACCCCTGAGGAAAAAAGTGAAATTAAAATACAACTAGCTATAAAACCTAACCAAAATAAACTCCTCTATGCTTTTGCAAAATTACCAATTGAAAAAGCCAACATACTAATCAATACGGGAAAAATACGAATAGGATGGAGTAACTGTAGAGTAGAGGAAACAAACAATCCAGTAATATGCTTAAACTATTATAAATTTGGACACATCACCCCTAACTGCAGAAACGACCGCAGAGAACGAAGTTGCCTTAACTGTAGGTCGACCCAGCATGAAATTAAAAACTGCAAAGAACAACCGAAATGTCTCAACTGCACTGACAATAATAACCACAAAACATACAGTTACGAATGCCCGCTCTATAAGAAGGCATTCTTAGAAATGAGGCAAACTTGTAGAAAGATTTAAAGCCAAAATGTTTCCAGAACGCGAAACCAAAAAAATTCAAATTGTACAGACAAACATAGACAGAAAATATAGCGCCTTAGACCTACTTAGGCAATTTACATACGAAGAAGACATAGACATAATACTAGGACAAGAACCAACACATCGGAAAAAGAAAAACTTCATATATGACCTAAACAACGACTGCTTCATATGGACATCCAAATAACTAAAGCTGATGAAAATAACCCGACATCACGGATTTGCAGCTATTGAACTCGACACAGTCATTGTCATCTCATGCTACTTCTCTTCAAACAAAACCCTGCAAGCATTTGAAAACTTTCTGAGCCAAATAGACACCTTTATAAAAAATTGCAGTAAGGATATTGGAATCGCAGTGGATCTCAACGCGAAGTCAAAGGTATTTGGATCAACGGTGCAGAACCCTAGAGGATCGCTATTAGAAGAACTACTAATCTCAAATAATCTAACAGCCATAAATACTGGAAACGTACCCACGTTCTCCAACGCAAACGGCACCTCATTAATAGACATCACAGCCTCATCAAGCAGAATATGTAATAACATTAGAAACTGGCACGTAGTTAACAATATAGACAGCCTAAGTGGACATTTTTACATAATATATGAATTAAAATTTTCCGAACAAGAAGTAACCAACAACAAAGAAAACTTGGAAGGGTAGAAATTGGACGAAATGGGCAAAATAAAAATGGAAAACTACCTCAAACAAGACACATAGACGAAACTGAACACTGCTGAAGAGCTGACCAAATACCTAACAAATTTATGCAATAAAATACTACCAAAAAGAAAATCACCAAACTCAAACTATAGACCTGCACACTGGTGGACAACAGATATTGCAATGAAAAGAAAACAGTGCAATAAAATCAGAAGAACCCTCACAAGAATAAACGCAACACCGTCTGACGTAAACGGAAAAGAGGAAATTAAAAAGTTATACAAAAAAACTAAGCAAGAACTGAAAAAAATGATCAAAAGTGAAAAACAAAAAAGTTGGACCAAATTGTTGGACGAAATGGAACAGGACATATGGGGACGGGGCTATAAAATAGCATGCTCTAAACTAAATATCAAACCAAAAATAACTCTAGATAAAGAAACCCAAATAAAGCAATTTTACAAACTGTTTCCCTCACATCCTACAAGAAGATGGCACAATAAAACAATAAAAAATGGCACAGTATCCATAGTAACTACAGAGGAGGTGATATCAGCAACAAGAAACATCAAGAGCAAAAAAGCCCCGGGACCAGACAACATCACCTCTGAAATAATTAAAAAAGCTATAGAAAATAAACACTTTGTAGACAATATGGTAAATGTAATGAATGCATACGTAACGACCGGAACTTTTCCTGAAATATGGAAAAAAGCAAAACTAGTTTTGATAGAAAAGCCGCAAAAGAACCCCAACGACATTCAAACTTATAGACCCCTATGCCTCATAAATATGCTCGGAAAAATTCTGGAAAAAATAGTAAAAGATAGACTAGAAACGTAACTTGAAAAGAAAAACTTTATCCACGAACACCAATACGGTTTCAGAAAAGGACGCAGCACAATAAGTGCCCTGCAAAAAGTAAAAGAAATTGTCCAAGAAGTTAACAAAGTAGCGTACAAAAACAGGAAGTTTTCAGCAATGGTCACCATCGATATAAAAAATGCGTTTAACTCAGCCCCCTGGACAAACATCATCAAAGCGCTACAATCGGCAAATGTAAGCAGCTACCTGCAACAAATTATCCAGGATTACCTTGAAAACAGAACTATTACTCTCCCCTGCGGCGAGGAAATGAAAATGAGCTGCGGAGTCCCGCAGGCCTCAATAATAGGGCCTCTATTGTGGAACCTTTTCTACAATAGGATACTCAGGGAAATACAACTGGAAGAGACGCACTTGACGCTGATGACCTCTCAATAATAACAGTATCAAAAACCAAAGAATCACTAGAGGCAAGAACAGAATTGGCAGTCACAATAACAAAATACCCGCTACACAAAATGGGGCCTGAAGTAGCAGTACAAAAGAAAGACTTAATAATCTTAAACGGAAGAAGAAAGCTGACAGAACTTCAACTAAACATAGACGACAAGCAAATAGTCTCAAAGAACTATATCAAATACATGGGCCTCAATATTGACAAGGACTTCAAATTCCACACACATATAAGAACCATATGCAACAAGGCGAAGACAGTAATAAACATGCTCTCAAGGGTCACACCAACAAAAAACGGACCAACATTCACCCAACGCAAAGCACTAATGAGCACCGTGACATCCATCATCCTCTATGGATCACCGATCTGGGAAAATATAACAACCTATAAATACTACGCTGCACTCCTAGAGAAGACAAACAGGCAAATAGCTCTAAGAATCACGAGGGCATACAGAACTGCCCCCACTACCGCACTCCTAGCAATAGCAAAGATACTCCCCATAAAACTACAAATAAGGCAAAGGACGCAATTACACAACAGCAAAAATAAAACTCAGATAGCTGAAATAAAGGATGAAGTACACAGAGAGTGGAGTAATGAATGGAATAACTACAAAGGAACAGCAAAGACTTTCATCACAGACCTAGAAAAATGGATAACTACGGACTGGACAGAGACAGACCATTACATGAAGCAAATATTTACAGGACACGGAGTATTCGCGGACTACCTTCACAGAATAGGAAAGAAGACAAGCCCATGTTGCGAATACTGCGACCTCACCCAAATAGACAACTCACTACATACTCTTTTCAAATGCCCAAGATGGGAGACAGAACGACGCAAGACAACTGTAAAATGTGGAACACAAATTAGCCCGAACAACAACGCTTCACTACTCTTGTCAAACAAAAAAATCTGGGAAGCAATAAAACAATTCATAACAGTGACAATGAAAACAAAAATCGAGGACGAGAAAAAGAAACAAGAAGTAGACCAACGATTGTAAATAAAAAAAAAGAGAGGAAGAAGAAACACAAGAAAAATGTACCCTGAAGTAATGCCGTAAGGCGGTACCGGGAAGAGAGGGATGGAGTTTAGTCAGTCGGTGCTCCTGGAGGGAAGACGCCAAACTGACACTATGTGGGAAACCTCGATCGCCATGTGGGAAACCTCGATCGCCATGTGCCAAGCCCTCATGTCTGTATAGCAGATTCTCTAATCCTCTATAAAAAAAAAAAAAAAAAAAAAAAAAAAAAAAAAAAAAAAAAAAAAAAAAAAACGAGAGAAGCCATTGAGATCTTTAAACACAAGAACAATTTCAACAGGAAGAAGGAAATTACGTTTCTAAATGCAGACTGGAAGCGAGTTCTACGACATACTTCAAGTGTCACGGCTTCAAAGCCAGGAAACAATTTAAATTGTATTTTGACATGTCGTGAAAGCCTTCACAGTCTCATAAAACGTTATTTTATGGCCATTTTAACCTAAATTGTTAGTTCTTATTAGATCAGTTATTACAAAGTGCAGAAATGAAATTCATAGTTAGTAAACATTACGTTTAATAATCTTATTAAAATACTATTATTTTTACTACAAATTTTCAGTTTTGCCCAACATTCGTGAAAAATGTCCTAATTGTTTGGGGAATTTTTCTTTATTACCAAATCGCATGTTAACAATAATTTATTTTTTTGGCGACATAAATTTAAATCAGACGTTGAAATTTCTTCCTGTAACCGATAAGGGGTTTATAACATTATTACGACCCGCTGGAATGTCATTTTTATGAAATACTGTCACGACATAGCCCTGTTCCAACAAGAGTTTTGCAATTAAGAATTTTATCTAGAAATCTTCAATACAATGGGTAAATTAAATCAAATCTCTCCAGTTATGGGTATGAGATTATTTTCTCTTTAAGATAAAAAGCCATTAGTATATTTCTTCAAACTTATTTCGTTATGGAATAATTTAACACCGGAATTGTTAAAAGGGCAAATTTACACACGCTTAAAATTCCGCGTTGGACGAAATTTAAATATTAAATAAACTTTCAAAATCATCGGGTGGAACTCCGGAAAATCGCCGGAGGGATTGCGAAAACATCGGTAGAATTCCTGAGAAAATCCAGCTGCTTAAACGTCAACTTTTATTTCAGACTTAATCCAAACTTCAGACAAAACCGTCTCGAAATTTTCATTTGCGCCACGCCAAGGACGAGATGGGAAAGTTTCCCGTGTTCGGGTTACCTTTTACCTTTAAATTTGAAAAAGCCTCTCAAATTTATAATATTAGATTCATTTAGTGGTAAGCTCGAGACGTTTTAAGAGAAGTGAGACAGAGAAATATTGCTGCTCCGTGGAAATTGCTTAGCAAGCGGAATTACGAAGACAGTAAAGGTTTGCCCGAGAATTTTAGGATTCTTGTAACATCCAATCTCATTAGCTTTAAACTGAGATGATGAGGTTAGCCGAGAGCGTACTTCAATTTTTGCAGGATTTGAAAGAATTGCGGTTTGAAATACATAATCTGGTCCGGGGCATCTAGGAGAATGCAAAAGGGGACAAGCAAATAAATCTGAGTTTTTGTGGTTTTCTAGCTTTTCTTTTAAGTAAATTCTTGATTTGTTTCGCTTATTGAATAGGTATGAAAATGCATATATTTTCTGCGAAATTATCTCTAACAATGCAGTTTCTATTGATCTTTGTTTTTCAATACCTCCAAAAAGCAACCTTTGCAGAAAGGAAAGCTCTGAAAGCCTTGAACGAAGACAAGGACATTCTTATTCTACCAGCAGATAAAGGAAACGCAACAGTAGTAATCTCAACTTCGGATTACGAAGAAAAAATCAGGACACTGTTAGATCCCACTACCTACAAGAAGCTAACTCGTGATCCAACCGCCCGTATTCTGAAGGCTACCAACAATTTAATCAGGGACGTAGCATCGGATGAAATAACCAAACTCAAAAAATCGGAAGCCTTGCCACCGAGGCTGTACGGTTTGCCGAAGATCCACAAACCCGATGTGCCACTGAGACCTATCGTGAGCACCATAGGAAGCCCGACTTACGAAATTGCCAAAAATAGGAAATACTGACAGCTTTATAAAAGACTCCACTCATTTCGTCGAGAAACTGCATTCTTTGACTCTTTCTCCAGCCGATATGCTCGTCAGCTTCGACGTTGTTTCGCTCTTCACGATGGTACCCATTAAGGAAGCCATGGAACATATTAATCAAGAACTTCCACAGGATACTGCTAAGCTGTTCCAACATTGCCTAACCACAACCTATTTTCAATGGAAGGAAGAATTCTACGAACAAACTGATGGTGTAGCTATGGGCAGCCCTCTTAGTCCAGTAATAGCCAGCTATTTTATGGACATTTTCGAGGCCAAGGCGTTAGCAACAGCAAGGAGGAGGCCAAGGTGCTGGTTTCGATATGTGGACGACACCTTTGTTATTTGGAGCCATGGAAAGGGCGAACTTCAAAACTTCCTCTTACACCTAAACTCTATTAACCCAAAAATCCAATTCACCATGGAGATAGAAAAGGAAGGACGCCTACCGTTTTTGGAGGTTTTGGTGGCAAGGAGGCCGAATCGAAAGCTTGCACATACCGTGTATAGAAAACCAACACACACTGACCGATACCTCAACAACGGATCAAACCATCATCCAAGACAAAAAAAGGGGAGTCATAAAAACTCTGTCTGTGAGAGCCAAGAGAATTTGTGAGCCAGCTGAATTGAAACGAGAAATGAAGCATCTGGAGAGAGCCTTTGGTTGGAATGGATACAGCAAGCAGGAGTTCGATAGAGCCGTGCGCCCAAGGAACGTACCATACATCCACAAAGTCACGGACAGGATCGCCAGGCTACTGGAAAAGCACAAGATTAAGAATGTCTTCAAACCTACTCGTACAATTCAACAGAGCTTGAGATCGGCTAAAGACCGCAGGGATCCCCTATCAGCACCCGGAGTGTATAGAGTTCCATGCAGCTGTGGCTCTGTATACATTGGCACCACAAAACGCAGTGTCAACGCGAGGATCACAGAACACAAAAGGAGTTGCAGGCTGGGACAAACGCAAAAGTCAGCAGTAGCAGAGCACGCTCTCTCTGAAGGTCACAACATCCTTTTTAATGAAGTGGATATCCTACATCAATCACAGCGCTACTATCCGAGACTAACGAGGGAAGCCATTGAGATCTTTAAGCACGAAAACAATTTCAACAGGAAGGAAGAGATTACGTTTCTGAATGCAGACTGGAAGCACCACCCCCACCCCGGCCCCACCACGGAGCGTGCTACAGTCGAATCAGTCATAGTCGGGAAGCAAGGGAGAGCACTTCGCCCACTGCCTCATCGCCTTTGATAATGTCTGCCGCAGTAGTAGACAAAACGTCAGGAAGCAATTCCATTGGACCACGGCATTATAGCCCGGAAAACACTTTAGATAGTATGATAACCATCAACCATCTGAGACTAAACATCAACAGAGTTTATAAAGTGAAGAGAAAACTGAACAAGCACTGTACAGCCTAAAACTGCCATCTTCATCCCATAAAATCCTTAGCTTTCCTTGTTTGAAATTGAAGCTTGAAAAACTCAAACTTTGCTTTTCAAGCTTCTCAACCACTGAGCTTCCTTGGTGACAGTTAAAGCTGTGCAGCCCCTGTGGTGAAACGCACTTCAATACCTCTTTCTTTTGCTCTTTTTCGTAACTGGACATCCATCAAAAAGAAACTTATAGTTTGTTGTGAATCGACTTGTGTCAGCAACTACAGCACAATTTGTACAAACAAGTACAATATCCTATCAGTTGAATGTCACACTCCCAGGCGGAAAGGTGATGTCATTTTGACGTAAATTTTTGGTAAGCATTGGTGACAAAGACATGGGTTTAGGTCAAAACAGCGTCATAATGACGGGCGTAAGTCAGAGACGGATAATGTCATTTTGCAACGTCAGAATAACGTTACTTTGTGACGTCAAAATGACGTTATTTTGTGACGTCAAAATCACCTAACCTGAACTAACCGAAAGTAATTTAAATCTATAAATTATAAAAAAGCCGGTTTAATTTTATTTTAAATTCGCTAGGGATTTAATTTCAAATTTTAATTTAAAGCCAAAACTGTTTAAATGCTTGTAAAAGTTTGCTAACAAAAAGATCCTTTTTCAGACAATAATTTTTGCAATAAAAATTAATCTTTAAATTGTTGGAGATATTTTGGGCCAATACCGAGTAAAAAGAAATTAAAAAATTATTAATTGTAAAAATAACTCAGTTATGAGGCAAAATTGCCTAAATGAAAATCAATTTACAATACTATTATAGTTTATTCTGATGTTATGGTTTTGCAGGTTTAGGACAAATAAAACTCCCTTGCCATTTGAATAAAGGCCAACGTTTCGACGTTTCATTTACGTCTTCTTCAGGGCTAGAAGCAAGTACAAAAAACACAACCGATTGAAGAATGGCCAACAAAAATATAAAAATCAAAAAACTTTCAAAAAATATTTAAAACGTTTTGTTTTAAAAAACATGCGGTCTGCCTTAATATAAGTATATAGAACCTCCGCTCTATATTACAATTTATTATTTTTTCCCCTTTTAAACAAGCTAAAAATATTTAAACAAAATCTAAAAACTTGTAAGTAGAAACTCAAAAAAAGAGACCTTAAAAAAAATAATTGTGTTTTTGTGAAATTGTGTAATGTGTTTTTTAAAAGTTATTCTAAATTATTGAATATTTTTTTTAAGGTTTCTTTTTTGAGTTTTTACTTACAAAGTTTTTAGATTTTGTATAAATATTTTTAACTTGTTTAAAAGGGGAAGAAATAATAAATTGTAATATAGAGCGGAGGTTCTATATACTTGTATTAGGGTAGACCGCATGTTTTTCAAAAACAAAACATTTAAAAATTTTTTTTAAGCGTTTTTTATTTTTATAATTTTGTTGGCCACTCTTCAATTGGTTATTGTGTTTTTTTTTGCTTCTAGCCCTGAAGAAGACGTAAATTAAACGTCGAAACGTTGGCCTTTATTCAAACGACAAGTGTGTTTTATTTGTCCTAAACTTGCAAAACCATTACATCTGTAAATTCAGAGGACGCAATACATTATCATCATAGTTTATTCTTTGAAAAATTTCAATTTTGGATCAACATATATTGCCTTGAAACAACGAAACCCAATAAAAAGTCGAATTTGGATCAATGAAAACAAATATATACGAGAAAAAATGCAGAAAACATGACAAGAATAACAATAAATCACGGAAATTCAGAAGAATAAAAAATTATATGAAAATCGACAAAAAGCACTAATCGACTATTCAAACTTCGAGAATGTGGGTCCTAAACTTGGCCGAAAAAGTTGCCAGATTTATCAAAAAATCACCAGCTCAAGTTATTTTAATTTGAGTACACCTTAAAAAATTACTTTAAAGTGCTTTAAAGTGCTTGCCATTTTAATTATTTTAAGATTTCCAAAATATAAAACATGAAAATAATAATAAATGAGAACAATAAAATAACATTAAGGAATAAAGAATTTAAATAAAAGACGACAAAAAGATCGAAGAGTAAAAAAAACAAAATCTGAAATAATCAGAAATGAAAAAAAGTTGCAGACAATTAAAGGCACATATTTAAATTATTTTTAGCTGCAGGCCAAAATCATCTAAAACTTTAAAAATATTGCTAAATGAGTTTGGTTTTCGGACCAAAATTTCCTAATAAAAATTGATTTTTGGCGCGTAGAGCTATTTTGCACCAAAACTATATAAAAATTTGAAAAACTAGGTTATATTATTTAAAAATACTCAGTTTTGGGCGAAAATTGTTTCATCTTACATTACAATTGTTTAAACATAAGAAAAGCTAATTTTTTTTGTGTCAAATGTCATGTCTCATCGTTTTTAAGGCTTCTTCGCTCTCTTTTCGTTAGCCTGTCTAGGCCACTGACGCATTTCCATTACACTTGCGGAAATTCTGTTAGATTTGCCTCGGAAAAATTTAAATAAAAATTGTCCTGCAAGTAATCAGAAACATGTATTCCTCCCCTTATTTTAAAACAGTAACAAGGAACTTCTTGTGGAACCCTATGGTCAAGGTTTAGTTTAGACCTCCTTAGAGATTTCTTGAGGTTAATATCAAGTGTTACGCTTCATGATCCACAAAGTTGTGCCTTTTGCTCCTTCTGTCCAGCATTGTTCCAAAGGTGCAGGGTGGCAATAAATACACATCGCAGAAGATGTCTTTGGTACGTTTAAGATTTGGATTCTTCCAAATCCATTTTTTGTAAAGGGTCGTAAATTGCTTGGCAGGGTTTTATTCAGTAAATACCCTGAATTATGCGCTGCTTCGACCCAAGGGATTTCGGGTAGATCTTTGTCGAACAGGAATGCTTTGGCACTGATTCTTATAGTTCCTAGAACTACATCGCGATATAAAAAGTAGGTGCTGCTTTAGTATCCTCGCCATTGTCTACTCGGAGTCTTTGAACCTTACGACCAAATTCATTATTGCACTTGTTTATAAGTTTTGTCTGTATTTGCAATCTGGGATTTGCAATGCTTTCTTCATTCATTGGTCCCAGACATGTCACTTGATATAAGTCCATCCGTGTTTGTTATATACAATTAACAAATGACACAATAAGACAAATGCAATTACACTTACCGAACGAATTAACGAAAATTAACGAATTAACCGAAACAGTTAATGAAATAGGTTTTGAAGGTGATTTGCTTCAAAAAACTCGCTTTCTTATTGTCTCTGAAGATGGTAAAACCTCAGATAAAAACTCTCAGTCTAATAGTACACATTTACCTAACTAGAACTTTTACATTTTTATATGCAACTTCATCGAGGTGTGTAAACAAACTGATCATTCTAGAATTATGTCATTTGACACGTCTGCCCCTCAAGCCAATATGGCGGACCAACCTATTTAAATGACAAACGGAACTTAAAACTTCATATTGATCATCATGTTTCGTGTTTGATTTGAGATATATTTATAATTTATTCCTAAATTATCTCTTTTAGGCAAAAGCTCCAAGACAGAATGTATAGTTTTGTATCTGAAGTACTGAAGAAAATCCTAAAACGCAAAAACAAATATGTTCTTCATATTTTAATAAAATGGCTGCGGTGTTGCCCCTTTTTACAATTTTTAATAGTTAAATGTATTTTCGTGTCGTTACAAGTTACATAATGGTAAAGATAATCTTAACAAAATGCGAATATATAATAACAGAAAATTATTATTTTATTGAGGAATATCATCCTAAAAGAACAAACGTCAATTGACCATTCTAGAACAGCTGATTTTGTAAAATATTTTCGGAGTTTATAAAAAGTTTAGTCAAAATACCGAATTTTCTGTGCTTATACCTGTAATGATGAATAAGAACCGACAACTCAATGCGGTTTGTTCTTTTAGGATAGAACATCTTCATTAAAACAATATTTTTCTGTAGTTATTCGCATTTTATTAACAGTATCTTTAACGTTATGTAACTTAGAAACAACACATAAATAAATTGAAGTATAAAAAAATGGTAAGAATGTCAACACCGCAGTTAGTTTATTAGTTATAAAAAGCATATTTGTTTTTGTGTATTTTAGGATTTCCTTCAGTCCTTCAGCTATAATTTATGAATATTTTAAAAACATATCTCAAATCAAACATGAAACATCATCATCAAGGTCAAGTTTTAAGTTCCCTATGACATTTAAATAAGCTGGTACCCCATATTGCCCTGAGGTGCAATTATGTCAAATGACGTAATCCTGGAATAATCAACACTTTAAATGACATATGTGTTATGTGACAACTCTAAAATCCGAAAGTCATTCCTGTCAATGTCAATTTCATTGTGGGATCTCAAATCCGGTGTGGTTTTGTCGGTTCTGTTTACTCCGGTGTCACTTCCTTCAGAATTGACCATTTCAGAACAGCTGTTTTTGAAAAACTTTTTTGAGGAGCATGAAAACAGTGTAGTCAAACATGCCGAATTTTCTGTGTATAACGATCGACAATTGAATGTCGTTTGTTCTTTTAGATCTTTTAGGATGATATATCTTCATTAAAACAATATTTTTCTGTAATCGCATTTTATTAACTTAAATTCTCATTTTTTTCTTATGTTTACCCCCTCATATAACCTATTATAATGACAAATAATTAAAAAAAGTATAAAAAAAAGTAAGAATGGCAACATCTCAGCCAGTTTATTAATTATGAAGATCCTATTCGTTTTGACGTTTTAGGATTTGCTTCAGTACTTCAGCTACAAAACCATAAATTCTACATCTCCGCTTTTGTTGCCTGCAAGAGTGCAATTTAGGAATAGATTATAAATACATATTTCTCAAATTAAACATGAAAAATGATCATCAAGATCAAGTTTTAAGTACCCCCTGATATTTAAATAGGCTGGTCCGCCATATTGCCTTGAGGGTCATACATGTCCAATGACGTAATTCTGGAATGGTCAATTTAAACTTCTTCCATGTCGACTTCAACTGTTGCCAAAGTTCCCACGATCCGATTCTGGAAGATAAGGATGCGAGAATACCAGATGCAAATAAATAAAAGAGAGTATAGAAAAATAGTAATAATGGCAACATCGCAGCCAGTTTATTAATTATGAAGATCCTACTTGTTTTGATGTTTTAGGATTTGCTTCCGTACTTCAGCTACAAAATTATAAATTCTGCCTTTGAGCTTTTGCCTGCAGGATTGCAATTTAGGAAAAGATTATAAATACATATTTCTCAAACTAAACATGAAACATGATCATCAAGATCAAGTTTTAAGTTCCGTCTGATATTTAAATAGGTTGGTCCGCCATATTGCCTTGAGGGTCATATATATCAAACGACGTATTCTGGAAGATAAGGATGCGAGAACACCAGATGCAAATAAATAAAAGAAAGTATAGAAAAATAGTAAGAATGACAACATCGCAGCCAGTTTATTAATTATGAAGATCCTATTTGTTTTGATGTTTTGGGATTTGCTTCCGTACTTCAGCAACAAAACTATAAATTCTACTTTTTAGCTTCTTTTTGCCCTGCAGGAGTGCAATTTAGGAATAGATTATAAATACATATTTCTCAAATTAAACATAAAACATGTTCATCAAGATCAAGTTTTAAGTTCCCCCTGATATTTAAATAGGTTGGTCCGCCATATTGCCTTGAGGGTCAGACATGTCAAATAACGTAATTCTGGAATGGTCAATTTAAACGTCTTCCATGTCGACTTCAACTGTTGCCAAAGTTCCCACGATCCGATTCTGGAAGATAAGGATGCGAGAACACCAGATGCAAATAAATAAAAGAAAGTATAGAAAAATAGTAAGAATGGCAACATCGCAGCCAGTTTATTAATTATGAAGATCCTATTTGTTTTGATGTTTTAGGATTTGCTTCCGTACTTCAGCTACAAAATTATAAATGCTGCTTTTGAGCTTTTGCCTGCAGGATTGCAATTTAGTAAAAGATTATAAATACATATTTCTCAAATTAAACATGAAACATGATCATCAAGATCAAGTTTTAAGTTCCGCCTGTTACTTAAATAGGCTGGTCCGCCATATTGCTTTGAGGGTCATACATGTCAAATGACGTAATTCTGGAATGGTCAATTTAAGCTTCTTCTATGTCGACGTCCATTGTTGCCAAAGTTCCCAAAATCCGGTTCTGGAAGATAAGGATGCGAGAACACCAGATGCAAATAAATAAAAGAAAGTATAAAAAAATAGTAAGAATGGCAACATCGCAGCCAGTTTATTAATTATGAAGATCCTATTTGTTTTGATGTTTTAGGATTTGCTTCAGCACTTCAGTTACAAAACTACAAATTCTGCCTTTGAGGTTTTGCCTGCAGCAGTGCAATTTAGGAATAGATTAAAATAAATATTTCTCAAATTAAACATGAAACATGATCATCAAGATCAAGTTTTAAGTTCCGTCTGATATTTAAATAGGTTGGTCCGCCATATTGCCTTGAGGGTCATATATATCAACGACGTAATTCTGGAATGGACAACTTAAACTTCTTCCATGTCCACTTCAACTGTTGCCAAAGTTCCCACGATCCGATTCTGGATGATAAGGATGCGAGAACACCAGATGCAAATAAATAAAAGAAAGTATAGAAAAATAGTAAGAATGACAACATCGCAGCCAGTTTATTAATTATGAAGATCCTATTTGTTTTGATGTTTTAGGATTTGCTTCCGTACTTCAGCAACAAAACTATAAATTTTACTTTTCAGCTTTTTTTTGCCCTGCAGGAGTGCAATTTAGGAATAGATTATAAATACATATTTCTCAAATTAAACATGAAACATGTTCATCAAGATCAAGTTTTAAGTTCCCCCTGATATTTAAATAGGCTGGTCCGCCATATTGCCTTGAGGGTCAGACATGTCAAATAACGTAATTCTGGAATGGTCAATTTAAACGTCTTCCATGTCGACTTCAACTGTTGCCAAAGTTCCCACGATCCGATTCTGGAAGATAAGGATGCGAGAACACCAGATGCAAATAAATAAAAGAAAGTATAGAAAAATAGTAAGAATGGCAACATCGCAGCCAGTTTATTAATTATGAAGATCCTATTTGTTTTGATGTTTTAGGATTTGCTTCCGTACTTCAGCTACAAAATTATAAATTCTGCCTTTGAGCTTTTGCCTGCAGGATGGCAATTTAGGAAAAGATTATAAATACATATTTCTCAAATTAAACATGAAACATGATCATCGAGATCAAGTTTTAAGTTCCGCCTGTTACTTAAATAGGCTGGTCCGCCATATTGCTTTGAGGGTCATATATGTCAAATGACGTAATTCTAGAATGGTCAATTTAAACTTCTTCTATGTCGACTTCCACTGTTGCCAAAGCTCCCAAAATCCGATTCTGGAAGATAAGGATGCGCGAAAACCAGATGCAAATAAATAAAAAAAAGTATAAAAAAAAGTAAGAATGGCAACATCGCAGCCAGTTTATTAATTATGAAGATCCTATTCGTTTTGACGTTTTAGGATTTGCTTCAGTACTTCAGCTACAAAACTATAAATTCTACTTTTCAGCTTTTGTTGCCTGCAGGAGTGCAATTTAAGAATAAATTATAAATAGATATTTCTCAAATTAAACATGAAACATGATCATCAAGACCAAGTTTTAAGTTCCGTCTGATATTTAAATAGGTTGATCCGCCATATTGCCTTGAGGGTCATATATATCAAACGACGTAATTCTGGAATGGTCAACTTAAACGTCTTCCATGTCGACTTCAACTGGTGCCAAAGTTCCCACGATCCGATTCTGGAAGATAAGTATGCGAGAACACCAGATGCAAATAAATAAAAGAGAGTATAGAAAAATAGTAAGAATGGCATCATCGCAGCCAGTTTATTAATTATGAAGATCCTATTTATTTTGATGTTTTAGTATTTGCTTCAGTACTTCAGCTACAAAACTAAAAATTCTGCCTTTGAGCTTTGGCTGCAGGAGTGCAGTTTAGGAATAGATTATAAATACATATTTCTCAAATTAAACAAGAAACGTGATCATCAAGATCAAGTTTTAAGTTCCGTTTGATATTTAAATAGGCTGGTCCTGACATATTGCCTTGAAGGTCATACATATCAAATGACGTAATTCTGGAATTGTCAATTTAAACTTCTTCCATGTCGACGTCCACTGTTGCCAAAGTTCCTACAACCGATTCTGGAAGATAAGGATGCGAGAACACCAGATGCCTCAGAATAGGTAGACAGAGGAAGTAGGATACGACACCAGTGTCTGTTACTAGTTTGCTCCAATCTGTCAAGTGTGAAAATGCAACGACGCAGTGACGTAGCGTGGTATTGTAGCATATAAGAAAATATTTTATTAAAAATAATAATTGAACTAAATTACTATTTGTGTCATTAGTAATATTATACGTAATATTATTAGCAAACATCGACTTTCTGTTAAATAAATAAAAATAATTGTGAATAAATAGTCGTTGATAACCCTGGGATTACATCTCCTACGCCACACCAAAAACCTGCTCAAAAAATGTAAATAAAGAAACTCTCTACAAGGTACAAGATTAGAAAAATATTTCCCAAAATAGCATTATTGAACTTCACTGGGATATATACTAAATCATATTTCGAAGATTTGGATGTAAAATAACTGGCTTTAGAGTTATTTCAGATAATTTAATTGTTCCTGAAAAACGCCATTATCTGTTTACCTGTGAAACGTGTGAACTCCAGGCTCCTTTCTATAGCCGTTGCTTTTACTACCGTAAGTTGCACATCCCATCATTGCAAACAACACAATTATTTATAATATTAAAGTCTTGCAAAATGCAATTTATTGGAAAAAAACACATTGCCAACGAGAGGTCTGGTTTTCGCCTTAAACATGGCGTCTCATCATTTTTTGGTAACAGCTGTCAATGTAGCGGAGAAATGCGCGCGCGGATTCCATTAGTCTACCTATTCAAAGCCAGATGCATTCGTTTTCACCGACACAAGGAGAATATATACCCTAATTGCACCCGGTATATTCAATTCGCTTCATTGCTGTATCCCCTTATTTAGTTTACGTTAACACGTTGCCGTATTTTCATTGGCTTATACGCCACATGTAGTTTTCATTTTCATTTTCTATTTTATCGCCCAGGAATACAAAAGCGAATGTACCTACGCTAGAAGTGGCCCTGAGCACGAAATCATTGTGGGCTCCTCAGGTAGTTGTCAGAAGCAGGTGCTTCTTCTATCGGTTCTTCGACAATTGGTGGTTCCTTCAGTTATGCATATGATGATGGTATTCCTCTTCAGATGCTTCGGTTCTAACTTCTTGTTTCTACACCATCTCGGAAATTTCCACGGGTTTTTCTTCGGCAGTGGCTTCTTCTTCTCGTCCTTTACTGCATCTATTTCTATAAAATCTTATCCCGGTTTCAATTTTTCTTTCTTCATGATGATCTTCCTCAAAATCCTCTTTTTCTTCACTGGGTTGTAGCGTAATTGTTACTTTAATCACTTACGCGTTCTCAAGCTTAGATTCTTTTTTTTAATAAAACTATTTCGCCCTCTGGATCACCAGGCTCCGCTGTTTCTTCTTCTTTTAGCAATTACAACTTTTACACTTTCGAGAACTTCTTATTCTATCCTCTCCTTAGGTTTAGGGTTGAAAACTGCCCGTAGATGTTCTTCTCCTTGTAGTCACCAATTTTGTCTGGAGCTACGTTTCCTTCAAATTTTCTTTATAACGTCTTATTCGGTCTCTTCCTCCCGAGACTTTAGAACAGATCTTTCTTCCTCGGTTTCAAGTATCGGTTTTTCTGATTTTCCTGGCTTTATTTTCTTCTTTTTTCTACAGGTTTATTCCTGTCGTGATCGTCAGGACTCAATATGACTTCACGAGGGAGGCAAATGGTTCGAAATGCCAGCCTTGGGTTCTTTTCTAGAAGTCTGTTTCTACCATTGTGATGGGTGTGTTATTAACAGTTTCCTCCGTTTCCTCTTCTTTTTCTTCTTGACGAATCTTCAAAACTATCTTACCATCATCCTTTTTTTTCTCTGGTTCTTTTTTTTCTTGGTAATCTTGTAATAAGTTCAGCACTTTCTCCCTTGAGAATTTTTCTTGAGCTGATATTTGAACGCCTCATCGAGTTCCTCCGGATTTTTCTCATTGAGTTCTTCGACTTCAAGATAAAGCTTTTCAGGTTCTGCTAAAACTTTATCGACTACTTTTGGCACCATTTCTTTGGCATCCTTGTTTTAATTTTTTTCAGCTCCTTCTACCTTTTTAGATAAGCCACTGGTCCTGATAGATGCAAATAAAATGGGTTTAAGTGACCATAAAATTTGATTGATTGGAGGGTAGTATACTCAGTTAATCTTGCTCTTAACTTAAGCTTAGGAACTTTCTTCTGGTCACTTTGAAGCATTTTGCAGTTTAATATCTGCCGATTTGACTACCTCGGGAGTAAAACCTTTGTATAAACTCTACAATTTCTCCTCTCTTCGACCATTCTTCTTCTTCTTCTCGGGCTTCAGAGTTTCAGGCTCTTTAATGTTCCTTGACCATATATTGTCTCTAAGAACGGCTTTTAAAGGACTCACACGAGGTAAGGGTGTGAGGGTGAGGGTCAACTCGAAAACCTCAGGTTTCTTTGGTACTTTTCTTTTTTTTAATATTCTCGACAGGTATCTTTGTCGGTTTAATAAGTGTTGAAGGCTACGTCCTACATTTTTGAAAGGTTTTAGTTGCGTCTTTACCCCCTTTTCTTCGGCTTTAGGGTTTTGTTTGTAAATACGAGTAACTTTCGGTTGCTCCTCATCTTCAGTTTTCCAAGACGAGTTTCTTGCTTTCCTAGCTTCATCAGGCTTAATATTATTTTTCTTCTTGAAGATAATTTTTTGCTTCTTCAGATTCCTCTCTTTCTTTCTCTGGCCATTCAGATTTTTCGAATCCTAGTTTCTTAGTTCACTTCTTCAATTTGGGTTGGTTCAAACGGTGGGATCGTGACTTACTTGTCTGTTTGAGTGATAAATAATTTCAATCAATTTTTTTATATTTACTTATTATATAATACATGGATAGCGTTGTGGCGGAACTTCATCCACCGACTCACAGGTGGCGGCATTAGTCGAAATCCTTCAGAACATCTCACCACCTTTCCTGCGCTGAATTTGTCTTTAAATACAAATTCCAACTATGAACTCTTACACCGACGTATTAGGCAGGGATGTACCACGCTTTACCGACAAGTCTTCAACACTTCAACACTACTTATATATCTCTTACCTATCAAGGATGCAACAAGGATCACTTTAACACTACCTTAATATATCTATACCTATCAACAATAACAAAAACCTTTTCAGAAATACATTTCCCAATCGTGGCTCATCATTTACAACATCATAATTTTTGACCCTCCACTAAAGCAACACGCAACCTTCCGAGCACAAGGATGCAACAGGGATCACTTCAACGCCACAAGACTACCAAATTAGCATCTCTCTCACACCTACCGCACGCAGCATTAAGCAACTCGCTCTCCACTCACTGCACTGCGTAATTATCTTACACACATTACTCCCTGGAACCATTCTCAGCAAAATCCGTCATCACTCGCCTTGCTCAAGCAACAAGCAACACAGCTTTGACCCTTCAGTTTGCAAAAAGAGCCTCACTTCTCTCTCATCATACAACCTCTGGTCTCGTTGTCACTGGGAGGAGAGTATTGTGGCGGAAATTCATCCACTGACTCATAGGTGGCAGCACCAAAACCTTCACCCACCGACTCACAGGTGGCAGCATTGGTCGGAATCCTTCATAACATCACACCACCTTTCCTGCGCCGAATTTGTAGTTATGAGCACCGGGTGCGGTGTTTACTTGCGATTTCCAGAGTATCTTGCCTGGGGAATTTCGTGGTGACTCTTGATATTGATATGTTAATTGCTTTTTGCTGTCCTGATGGTTTCCTGGCTGCTGTCTTTTGAGGCTTCGACAATCATTTGCAGATTTTTTTTCTCAATGGCGGAATTTTTTTTCTCAATGGCTCAATAGCAGCACTTTACAATAAGTGATAGTTTCTTCATTGTAAACAAAATATCAGTCTTCATCCAAAATCATAGTCAAGTTTGCTATTGTCTGCTCGGATTCTTTCATTTTCCATCATGAATGCCCGAAGGGACCATATTGAAATGTTTCAATGGGATCTTTTGTTATCAAAGCAGCGTTCCTGGGGTTGTTTTCTGAATTTTGGTTCCAATCTTCGAGATGCTTTGTGTCTCTGAATCCATTGGATTTATTTCGTACCGGTAGAACTTCTCGTTTTCAGCTCCTTCTACCTTTTCAGATAAGCCACTGGTCCTGATAGCTGCAATTAAAATGAGTTTAAATGACCATAAAATTTCATTGATTGGAGGGTGGTATACTCAGTTAATCTTGCTCTTAACTTAAGCTTAGGAACTTTCTTCTGGTTACTTTGAAACATTTTGCAGTTTAATATCTGCCGATTTGACTACCTCGGGAGTAAAATATTTGTCTAAACTCTACAATTTCTCCTCTCTTCGGCCATTCTTCTTCTTCTTCTTCTCGGGCTTCAGGGTTTCAGGCTCTTTAATGTTCCTTGACCATATATTGTCTCTAAGAACGGCTTTTAAAGGACTCACACGAGGTACTTGTGTGTGGGCTTCATGGAAAATTCTGCTGTTAAGCGTCAAATCGAAAGCCTCAGGTTTCTTTGGTACTTTTATTTTTTTTAATATTCTTGACAGGTATCTTTGTCGGATTAATAAGTGTTGAAGGCTACGTCTTCTTTACATTTTTGAAAGGTTTCAGTTGCGTCTTTACCCCCTTTTCTTCGGCTTTAGGGTTTTGTTTGTAAATACGAGTAACTTTCGGTTGCTCCTCATCTTCAGTTTTCCAAGACGAGTTTCTTGCTTTCCTAGTTTCATTACGCTTAATATTATTTTTCTTCTTGATGAGAATTTTTGCTTCTTCAGATTCCTCCCTTTCTTTCTCAGGCCATTCAGATTTTTCGAATCCTAGTTTCTCAGTTTCCACTTCTTCAATTTGGGTTGGTTCAAACGGTGGGATCGTGACTTACTTGTCTGTTTGAGTGATAAATAATTTCAATCCATTTTTTTATATTTACTTATTATATAATACATGTATAGCGTTGTGACGGAACCTCATCCATCGACTCACAGGTGGCGGCATTAGTCGAAATCCTTCAGAACATCTCACCACCTTTCCTGCGCTGAATTTGTCTTTAAATACAAGTTCCAACTATGAACTCTTACACCGACGTATTAGGCAGGGGTGTACCACGCCTTACCGACAAGTCTTCAACACTTCAACACTACTTATATATCTCTTACCTATCAAGGATGCAACAAGGATCACTTTAACACTACCTTAATATATCTATACCTATCAACAATAACAAAAACCTTTTCAGAAATACATTTCCCAATCGTGGCTCATCATTTACAACATCATAATTTTTGACCCTCCACCAAAGCAACACGCAACCTTCCGAGCACAAGGATGCAACAAGGATCACTTCAACGCCACAAGACTACCAAATCAGCATCTCTCTCACACCTACCGCACGCAGCATTAAGCAACTCTCTCTCCACTCACTGCACCGCGTAATTATCTTACACACATCACTCCCTGGAACCGTTCTCAGCAAAATTGGCCCATCCATCAGCACTCGCCTTGCTCAAGCAACAAGCAACACAGCTTTGACCCTTCAGTTTGCAAAAAGAGCCTCACTTCTCTCTCATCATACAACCTCTGGTCTCGTTGTCACTGGGAGGGGACTATTGTGGCGGAAATTCATCCACTGACTCACAGGTGGCAGCACCAAAACCTTCACCCACCGACTCACAGGTGGCAGCATTGGTCGGAATCCTTCATAACATCACACCACCTTTCCTGCGCCGAATTTGTAGTTATGAGCACCGGGTGCGGTGTTTACTTGCGATTTCCAGAGTATCTTGCCTGAGGAATTTCGTGGTGACTCTTGATATTGATATGTTTATTGCTTTGTGCTGTCCTGATGGTTTCCTGGCTGCTGTCTTTTGAGGCTTCGACAATCATTTGCAGATTTTTTTTCTCAATGGCGGAATTTTTTTTCTCAATGGCTCAATAGCAGCCCTTTACAGTAAGTGATAGTTAAACAAAATATCAGTCTTCATCCAAAATCATAGTCAAGTTTGCTATTGTCTGCTCGGATTCTTTCATTTTCCATCATGAATGCCCGAAGGGACCATATTGAAATGTTTCAATGGGATCTTTTGTTATCAAAGCAGCGTTCCTGGGGTTGTTTTCTGAATTTTGGTTCCAATCTTCGAGATGCCCTAAATGTCTCTAAATCCATTGGATTTATTTCGTATTTGGTTCCAATCTTCGAGATGCTTTGTGTCTCTGAATCCATTGGATTTATTTCGTACCGGTAGAACTTCTCGTAAACCATCACTTTTTTGTTTTTCTTATAAAATCATAAATTAATTTCAGCTTGCTTAAGATTTCCTTAATAGTCTCACAATTCTCGACTAATGGGTTCTGGCTTTGATACATCTGATTTGAGCATATTTCTTCTTCCAGGTTACCTCTTTTGCGTCTGCTGGCCTTTCAACAATGCTTTCTGCTATTCCTTTATCACGCAGAGCAAACTTTACCTGAAAGTTTTGTTGTTGGTAATTCTTACCTTCAACTTTGGCTACACTGTTACGTCAGACAAAATGACTTAATAACGACTGTTCAGTTAAGTCAGCTTTATGACGATTTTATTCCGTGAGCATATTGACGTCACTGTTTGGACACTGGCATTAAACTCAATCGTATCATAACAGAAACAGCAACTGATGATTACTTTCGGATGAACAAAGTGAGTAATATAGTACAAACGAATTAATTGACACTGGCACTACGAACAGATAGAGTATATACATGATGATATGTTAAAACAGTGATCATTGGTGCAAGCGTGCCTTATCCGAAAATACAGACTCAGAGTTGTCACTATCATCTTTCGGATAAAAAACACTGCGCCAATGGTTATCAATTTACGTACAGAATAGGGTGCATGGTTAGGTTAGATCTGCAATGTTTTTCCTTTGTTTAGGTTAGTCCTGGTTAGTTCAGTTATGTTTTACAGCTGATTAGGATAGTTCAAGCGGCCCATTAAGGCTGATTCGTTACTTTGTCATATATTGGATCAAGTTGCTTCAATTAACGCAAAAATCTAAATAAAAAGATACTGTGGAATACTTAACACATACACAGTTCCATGAAACACGACCGAAAATATTTTGAATTAATCTGTGCCCATGATTTGCATTTCGAATTATTACAAAAAAATGCCCGAAAGGCTTTTTCCTTGTTTTCGAATTGCGTTTGCACACTAATAATAATTTCAAAATATTACAAATAAAAGATGACCTTTATTATTGATTAAACGCAACGTGATTAATTAGAATCCACAGCAGTGTGTAATTAAATTTTAGATGAGCCGCTTTGAAAAACATTTCCATTTCCTTTTGCAATATAACCGACGAGCATCATACTTTCAACTCGTTATCCCTGCATAAATTTTGTAAATGTGCAGCTGCATTAACCTAACGCAAAAAGGCTTTTTTGATTTAAATGAGCAATTATTATTATTACGGTTTATAACAATATAGCTACATACTTTCTGGAAATAGTATGGTCATAAATAAAAATAGCCTACATCCTCGATAATAACACCTAAAATGTATCCATCAAAATCCAGGGTTTTGACCGACCCTTAAGGGCACAATGTCCCAAATTCCCGGCCACCGCCGGGATCTCAAAATCACTTAACCTCAATATGTTAGGAAATATATAGCTAACGGTTTAAACCCTCGTGTGTATGGGAATTTATTAGCACGTATACCGGCTCTAAGCTTACTTCATATTTTATTCAAATAACCACTAAGAAGGTATAAGGTGAGGTTCGTCGACTGTCTGTGGTAAATTGCCATGGTCTGCATGGGCCTTAAATTGTTGCTTTGCGTTCGATATCGCTCATTCATTATTTATTGCATCCAATAAAAACGATCCTTTGTGAGTTATTTAGGGTCTTGGAATCGCTTAAATACAAACACTTTTTCACTCTACGTTCATTCTGTAAGTTCAATGTGTCAGTTTTCCTTGCCCAGAATATGTCAACAGGAAAACTGAAATAAGACACCATAATTTCAGGTCGCGAATTAGCCCCAGTAAAGCGAACCTTTTACTATAAAAACCAATGTTCATGACGAAAATATTGCGGAGCATGAAAGTTCACTACGCCATTAGCCTTCAGAGAGTGCTTGTCTCGTATTATATCAGTTTATAAAATCGATACTAAGCCGTTACTTGAATAGGTGCAAGACTAGTCATTCCCTTTCAGAATTTACTATACATGTGGAATATACAAAGAGGGAGGAAGATAAGCTACGTTCTTGATAGTCCAGTAAGGCCTGTTGGTTTTGTCACACATTAATGGACAAATCTCTAGTTTAGAAATTATTTAATTTTCTGGATACCTTGTAAGATGATTTAAGCAGAATTTTTACGTAGTTTGACGTGAAAATTCTTACAGTCACTAGTATGCTAGCATATATGCTAACTATTCACATCTTCCTGGCTAGTAGTAGACCAGCACTGGTACGGTGTATTAGGCACAAAAAGTGGTCGAATTAAAACACTAGGCAAAAGTCGAAAATGTAAAAAAGATCTGTTAATTATTTGTTTTTTGATATAATATATCAAAAATGTTTTGATATAATATATCAAAAACAACATTATATTATAATGGCCACTAAAAACAAGATTTCATAGTTTCTTTATAGATTCATACGGCACTATTAAATCCTTACTGTCGAGTTCGTTTTCGAACAATAGAAATAACCTCACATTTTTTAAGTGGGACGCCCTGTATGTTTTGCAAATTTTAGATAGCCATTTATCTTCTGATTTTAAATATATGTTTTTAACTTTAATAATTTTGCTATAATTTCATATAAGAAACAATATCCTAGAGCAATAACTTAACTCAGACTCAAATGCCTTTCAGTTTTCTGTTGACACATGAAACTGGCAGTTTAAGGCATCGAATTTGAAGGACCATAGAAGTGAGACTTTCTTTAATAGCATGGGAAGACGCAGGTATTATACAGGGTGCCGCAAAATATTTGGGAAATCTAGCAACTGGAGACCTTAGGGACAAAAATAGCCAGATTGCACTACATATACACTATAAGACTGTGAAGGCTCCCCGGCGGTCAAAAGTGTTTTCCGGGCTTTGAAGTCGTGGTTCCTTTCCGGTCGAAGTTTTTAATTAAAAACTGAAAAAAAAAACCTCTTTACGTTTAATAAAAAAAAAGCCTCGAAAAAATAGAAACTATTTTTTTTGCAATTCTAAAGAATCTGCCAAAATTTCAAGTTTTGTTACAAAATTAACAAGGAAAAAAATTGTTTCTGTAGCAAAACACAAGTAAGAAAAGTGTTTTTTTTTTTCAGAAAAAAGAAGAAAAAAAAAGGAAAAGGAAAAAAAGTGACGTCATTTTGACGTATATTTTTGGTAAGCATTGATCACCAAAGACGTCAAGGGTTGACGTCAAAACAACGTCATAATGACGGGCGTAAGTCACAGACCGATAACCTCATTTTGCAATGTAAATGTTTGCACGTTGCCTTGTGACAATAAAATGAAATTATTTTGTGACATAAAAATGATGTTAATTTATAATAATGTCAATAATAAATTAAAAACGACAAGAAGTGCTATTCAACTATTCGAACCTAGAGAATTTGGGTCCAAAACTTGGCCGGAAATGTTGCCAGATTTATTCAAATATCACCAGCTCAGGCTACTTACTTTTTTACATTTTTTTGACATTTTTTGTTTGTATCTTATTTACACTTTTTTTTACACTTTTCTCGAAAAATTGACGTCATCCATGAAAAGTTGAAGTCAACTGACGAAAAATTGACATATGAATGACGTCAATTTTTCGACTCATAGTGACGTCATTTTTTTTACTGCAAAAAAGTGTAAAAACGATATAAACAAAAGATGTCGAATAACGAATGATCACCAAAAGTTGACGTTTTAATGACGTCACGTTTTTGCCTGAGTAACTGGTTAAACCGTCACAATTCAGTTTCTCATTACTTGTTAATTCAAAAAAGAAAAAAATCGTCTCAAAACAACAAAAAAGCTTTTTTTGCGATTGTAAAGTTGTTTCATTTTTATCTCAGATCTCAAGATTTGCTCTGAAGTCATTTTAGAAAAAAATAGTTTTTGTTGCATTATTTTGCTACAACAACACTTTTAGATTTTGCACACTGAACAAAAATATAATTAATTTTTGTTTCAGACTCGGGGCAAAGCTATTCAAAAATTACCTTTTTGGGCCAAGACGATCAAATTTCTCACAAAAAAAATAATTCTTTAGTTCAAAATAAAAAAAAATACATTTTCGTTTAATTAAAAAAAAAACACACACAAAAAACGTTTTGTAACGATTAAAACGCATTTTTGATTTTAATTAAACTGAATTTGTAAACGAAAATCTCACGTTTTTCTCCAAAATCAACTGAGAAAATTTCGTTTTTTAATAAAATCATTATTGGAACAAAAATTCACTTTTTCCAAAAAAATAATTGAAAAATTTATTTTTTTTGGCCAAAATCGATCAAACTATTCACAGTTAATAAGAAAAAATTAATTGTTCTTCATTTCTTTTATCCTCATAATTGGTTAAAACCGTCACAATTCGTTCAATCAAAAGATTTAGGTTTTGGATCATTGCTTTAGTTAAAAAAAAAGAAATTCTCAAAACGAAGAAAAATCTTTTTTTTTGCGATTGTAAAGATATTTCATTTTAATTTCAGATCTACAGTTTTGCTCTGAAATCATTATCAAAAAGAAATGGCTTTTGTTGCATTATTTTGTTACAACAACAAGTTTAGATTTTGCACACTGAACAAAAATCAAATAACTTTTTGTTTCAGGCTGTTTTCGGGGCAAAGTCATTCAAAAATTACCTTTTTGGGCCAAGACGATCAAATTCCTCACAAAGTGTTCAATCAAAAATTAAATCTTTGGTTCGAAATCACAAAATATTATATTTTCGTTTAGTTAAAAAAAACCACAAAAAATAACATTTTGTAACGATTAAAACGCATTTTTGGTTTTAATGAAACTGAATTTGCAGACGAAAATCTCAAGTTTTCCTCCAAAATCAACTGTGAAAATTTAGTTTTTTTTTTAATAAAATCGTTATTGAGACAAAAATTCACTTTTTGCAAAAAATAATTGGAACATTTATTTTTTTTGCCAAAATCGATCAAACTCTTCACAGTTAATAAGAAAAAGTCAGTTTTCTTCATTTCTTTTATCGTCGTAATTGGTTAAAACCGTCACAATTCGTTCAATCAAAAGATTCAGTTATTGGTTCATTGCTTGTTGGCTAAAAAAAAATTGTTTCAAAACGACAAAAAAGCTTTTTGTTGTGCGATTGTAAAGATATTTCATTTTTATGACTAAAATCTCAAGTTACGCTCTGAAATCATAATAAAAACAACTGTTTTTGAAGCATTATTTTGCTACAAAAACAATTTTTGATTTTGCACACTGAAGAAAAATCAAATAACTTTTTGTTTCAGGCTCGGGGCGAAATTATTAAAAAATTACGTTTTTTGGGCCAAGACGATCAAATCCCTCACAAAGCATTCAATCAAAAAAATAATTTGGTTCAAAATCAAAAAAACTACATTTTTATTAGTTAAAAAAAAACACACAAAAAACAATTGTAGCGATTAAAACGCATTTTGGATTTTAATGAAACTGAATTTTTTGAACAGACAATCAGAAAATCTCAAGTTTTCCTCCAAAATCAACTGAGAACATTTCGTTTTTTTTGTTTATGCACTGAAATCGTTCTAAAAACAATTGTTTTTGATTCATTATTTTGCTACAAAAACAATTTTCTATTTTGCTCACTGAACAAAAATCAAATTACCTTTTGTTTCAGGCTCGGTCAAAATCATTCAAAAATTACCTTTTTGAGCCAAGACGATCAAATCTTTCACAAAGCATTGCATCAAAAAAATAAATCTTTGGTTCAAAATCAAAAAAACCACATTTTTGTTTATTTAAAAACAAAACACTCAAAAAAACGTTTTGCAAAGATTAAAACGCATTTTTGATTTTAATGAAACTGAATTTGTAGGAATCTCAAGTTTTTCTCCGAGAAAATTCGGTTTTTTTAATAAAATCATTACTGGGACAAAAAATCACTTTTTGCAAAAAATAATTGAAAAATTTATATTTTTTGGCCAAAATCGATCAAACTATTCAGAGTTATTAAGAAAACATCAGTTTTCCTTCATTCCTTTCATCGTCGTATTGGGTTAAATCCGTCACAATTCGTTCAATCAAAACATTCAATTGTGTTCATTGTTTGTTAGTTCAAAAAAAAAAAAGAAAAGAAAATTGTCTCAAAACGACAAAAAAGCTTTTTTTGCGATTTCATTTTTATAACTAGAATGTCAAGTTATGCTCTGAAATCATTCAAAAAACAATTGTTTTTGATGCATTATTTTGCTACAAAAACAATTTTCGATTTTGCACACTAAACAAAAATCACTTTTCGTTTCAGGCTCGGGGCAAAGTCAATCAGAAATTACCTTTTTGGGCCAAAACGATCAAATCCCTCACAGGCATTTAATAAAAAAATAAATCTTTGATTCGAAATTACAAAAAATGTTTGTTTAGTTACAGACACACAAAAAAACGTTTATAACGATTAAAATGCATTTTTATTTTTAATGAAACTGAATTTCTAGACTAAAATCTCTCTTTTTTAATAAAATCTGTATTGGGACAAAAGGTCACCTTTTGGAAAAAATAATTGAAAAATTTAATATCTTAGGACAAAATCAATGAAAATAATAACATAAATAAAAAAAAAATAATTCAAAACAAAAAAATCACTTTTACGTTTAATTCAAAAAAATAGAAACAATTTTTTTTTAACCTCGAAAAAATAAAAACTATTTTTTTTGCAATTCTAAAGAAACTCAATTTTTGGCCCAAAATTTCAAGTTTGGGCCAAAAATCAGTTTCAAGTTTTGTTATAAATTCAACAAGGAAAAAAAATTGTTTCTGCTGCAAACCCAAGTAAAAAAAGTGTTTTTTTTTTCAGAAGAACTTATCAATAAATAAATTTTCGTTATAGACCATACCCAGGCGAAAAAGTGACGTCAATTTGACGTTATTTTTGGTAAGCATTAGTCACCAAAGACGTCATGGGTTGGCGTCGAAGCAATGTCATAATGGCCGGCGTAAATCACAGACCGATAACCTCATTTTGCAGTGTAAAAATAATGTTATTTTGTGACGACAAAATGACATTATTTTGTGACGTCAAAATGACGTTAATTTGTAATAACGTTATTATTAAATAAAAAACCACAAAAAGCAGTATTTGACTATTCGAACCTCGAGAATTTGGGCTCAAAACTTGGCCGAAAATATTATCAAATTTATTCAAATATCACCAGCTCAGGTTACATACTTTTCTACATTCTTTTACATTTATCTTTTTTTTACACTTTTTTTTTGCAGTCAAAAATATGACGTCACTATGAGTCGTCATTATCACGTCGAAAAATCGACGTCATTCGTGCTTTCGTCAGTTGACGTCAAATAACGAATGCTCACCAAAAGTTAACGTTATAATGAAGTCATGCTCCCGCCTGGGTAATTGGTTAAAACCGTCACAATTCGTTCAATTAAAAGATTCGAAAAAAAAAATTGTTTTTGTTGCATTATTTTGCTACAACAACAAATTTCGATATTGCACACCGAACCAAAATTAAATCACTTTTTGTTTCAGGCTAGGGGCAAAATCGTCGCCTTTTTGAGCCAAGACAATCAAAACTCTCACAGAGCATTTAATCAAAAAATAAAATCTTTGGTTCAAAATAAAAAAAAAGCTTTCGATTAGTTAAAACGTAAGTAAAAGTTTTAGTAAAAAACACACAAAAAACGTTTTGTAACGATTACAATGCATTTTTTTATGAAATTCAATTTGTGGACTAAAATCTTAAGTTTTGCTCCAAAATCAATTGAGAAAACCTCGTTTTTTTTTTAATAAAATCGATATTGGGACAAAAATTCTTTTGGACAAAAAAAGTGAAAAATTTAATTTGTTGGGACAAAATCGATAAAAATAGTCACAATTATTAAAAAAATTCGTTTTTGATTCAAAACTGAAAAAAAGACACCTTTACGTATAATTCAAAAAAGCCTAAAAAAATAGCAACTACTTTTTTTGCAATTCTAAAAAACTGAACTTTTGGCCCAAAATTTCAAGTTTTGTTGCAAAATTAACAAGGAACAACAATTTGTTTCTGTTGCAAAACACAAGTAAAAAAGTGCTTTTTCTAAAAATCTTATCAAGAAATTTGCATTATAGACCATATCCAGGCGAAAAAGTGACAACATTTTGACATAATTTTTTGGTAAACATTGGTCACCAAAGACGAGCGTAAGTCACAGACAGATAACCTCATTTTGTAATGTCAAAATAACGTTGCTTTGTGACGACAAATTAATTACTTTATGACCACAAAATTACATTACTTTGTGACGTCAAAATTACTTTAATTTATGAAACGTCATTACTAAATTAAAAAAAAACGACAAAAAGCACTATTCGACTTAGCCCCGGAGATCTTGGCCGAAAATGTTGCCAGATTTAACAAATATCACTAGCTCAGGTTACTTGCTTTCTTTACATTTTTGTTTATATCTGTTTTACACTTTTTTTGCAGTCAAAAATATGACGCCACTATGAGTCGTCATTCTCACGTCGAAAAATCGACATCGTCATTTATATGTCAGTTTTTCCGTCAGTTGACGAATGTAGCAAAACATAGGTAAGAAAACTGCTTATTTTCAGAAAAACTTATCAAGAAATTTGCGCTGCAGACTATACCCACGCGAAAAAGTGACGTCATTTAGACGTAATTTCTTGGTAAGCATTGGTCACTAAAGACGTCATGGGTTGACGTCGAAGCAATGTCATAATGGCGCGCGTAAGTCACAGACCGATAACTTCATTTTCCAATGTAAAAATTACGTTATTTTGTGACGACAAAATGACATTATTTTGTGACGTCAAAATGACGTTAATTTATAATAACATCAATATTAAATAAGAAACGACAAAAAGGACTATTCGGCTAATGGAACCTCGAGGATTTGGGCCCAAAACTTTGCCAGATTTATCTAATATCACCAGCTCAGGTTACATACATTTTATTTTTTTTTATTTTTTTGTCTACATTTTTTTACGCTGTGAAAATAATCGACGTCATTCATGTGTCATTTTTCGTCAGTTGACGTCGAATCGGTGGTTACCTACTCTTTACCTACTGGTTCCGATAACCTGCAAGATACAGAGCAATATCGGCTGCTTCTCGATCTGAGAGCCATCTGCCATGCAGTGTTGGATCTAAAACATGCTGGTGGATGTCGCCTGCTTCTGCTCTGCGCAACATCTCACTGCTCTTCCGTAACTTTTTCGCCTTAAAGCCGCGACGCACAGTCTCCAATTTGTCGACCAGCCAAAAATGTACTGATGAGGGGTAGACCACGAAAATAGTAAGCAGTTGGGTTGATCGACAACTGGGTGACCACCTACTCATTATTTATGTTGATAACATAACGAACACAACACACGTAATTCTGAGGATATCAGCCCTAGGTTATGACTTGACATTTTTTCAAAACATCAAGGTGGATCCGTTCTGTATCTATACTAAGAGAGATTAATGCGTTCCTCAATAGCATCGCCCTACAATGCTCGTCCTAAAAGCCTTTAAATATTTTTAATCTGGATACGTTTGAACTTTTCATATTTTGCATTACAAAGGCGAGGCGCTACTCCCCCTCTATTAATATCGCTCTGATGCGCCATATTACTTTTCTTCTTGGGAATGATTTATCTTCCCGTATCGATTTCGAGAAGCGAGGCGCAAATTTATATATTTTTACTTTTATTTATTCGCTCCCGATATTAATTTTTGGTAAACGATGTACCTATACACCTCGGGCAATAAAACTCAGGGAGATGCTACAAGGGGATCGACCTTTTTCATGTTTTCTAAGGAGTACTTAGCGCTAATCATCCAGAATTAGGGTTCTGCTTTAAGATCGCCTGATTTTATGAGCAGTATTCTCAAAAATGCTACTCGTGCTTTTATTGTTTCCTTGAGATGAAAATTATAGCAGAAACAGACAAAATTTTATTTCTCTTTTATTATCGAAATTTGTGGTTTTGTCACTTATAGACCCCAAATAATTATAGCCCTATCAACTCGAGTAGGTCAAATAAATAAAGCTGAAGATAGCAGGTGAAAAAAACATAAAAGAAAGCTTGATATATCAACTCCTAAATTAAAAAAAAATATGTATAGATAACGGGAAATGAAGCAGGAACTCAAGCTTTAAACAAAGTTGTGAAAATGTGGTATTTTCTGACAATCAGCATTGAAACCTCTATAATAAATTAAGAAGTTTGAGCAGAAAAGCTTCTCTTATCGTATGAGTTCTGTGATCCTGACCTCTTACATCCAAAGGACGTAAGAAAAAAACTCAATAAAGACAATGGAAATCCAAGATGTTTCGTTTAATAGTACATCATTGTCTACCACCTTCTTATTAGAACAAACAGATTATTAAGACATTTTCGGGTATCCACAGTTACAGGGTAGCATACCAATAAGAAAACTACAAATTACTTGTTTGAATAACAAATTTTGAAATTTGACTTTGAATCTGAATGATACTATACCTACTTCTTTAGCAGTGTTAACTAACTAGATATACGCTTTCCATATAACAGATAAGTAAAAAAAGAGACGTTTTCCCTAATCGAAACACCGAAATAGAACAGCGCAATAATAGAGCTCCCAAAGCGTCTGCAGGAACCAATAATTTAAATGCAAATTCGGTAAGTTCCATCAATTATCACCAACGACAATTACACTTTATTTAATCCCTTGATGACGCTTTAAAGCGAACGCCATGATGAATGGCAGAGGTGGAATTACACGATTGTTCTGTGAATTAGGAGGGAGCGAGTAATAGAGTGAGGCCGCTTATTAAATTTTTTAAACGTAGACTTCTCGCCCAAGCGGAAAATGGCTCAATTGCGTGTTGCGTGAGCGTTGCATATCCTCGTTTAAAATATGGCCTGTCAAGAAACTGGTAGTTTACGTAGCAGGTTAGTTTAGTTTCTTTTCTGTTAGTCGGACAACAGCTGACTTAATACTTTTTGTACAAAATAAGAACCACGTTGCTTAGGACTAGATTCGAAAAATGTAGGTTTAAGTTAGGTGTGCCACCATTTGAGTTTTGTTAATTAACTGCGCAACACGATGAAAGAGCTCTGCTCACATACATGTTTTATGGGCGCAAATAGAAAGAAACTGCTTTAGAAACGGGTGAGAAAAACACGATTTTTGCAATCAAAAACACGTTTTATCATTTGCAAAACACGAGAAGAGACCTTGCATACCATCGAGAATGAACAGATAACAGAAACATTCTTAGAGAAAAATCCAGTAGATAGACAGCGATGTTCTACATAAGCAAACAAAACTTGAACACCCTTTCACCCCGGTGAGCAAATGCATTTATGCAGATATCAAACAATCATATGGAGCGATCCATACCATTAATCCGTCGCGAAGCTGGCCAGCCAATGAAGAAGTCAGCAAACGCATTCCGACGTCCTCGTTATCTAGGGTAATAAAACTATGGTCCGGGCTATTTTTAGATTTTATTACGACAGCTTTTCTATGAATAGTTAGTGCTAACAAAATAAAATGTTTTTATCAAAGAAACCCTTGCTGCAAGCGATGGGATTAAAAACCTCTTTCTGGGATAAGTTCATAAAAAAAATGAAAATCAGAACATATTTGTTCAGCTAAGAGATGGGCGTTAATGGTCCGCTAATAACCTAATTTCGCTATTGTCAAAAGTCAATGAAAGCGTGTTATGTCAAAACATGATTTATCGATATCTCTCATGTTACAAAAAGCGTGAAACACTTTAAAATGATTGAAAGTAGTTAGACAAAGCACGTTTCGGGCCACTTTCAAGGACATTGCAAGTGTCCCCATTCCACCTGTGGATTTACACGCCCACGTTAGCCTTGATCTCGCGCAAGAAACGTGACGGATCGCTGGACGGGAGCAATCAAGAACACGTTTATCAGTTGCAAAATACGGGAAGGGACCTTGCACACCATCGAGAATGAGCAGATAGCGGACACATTTTTAGAGAAAAAGTCCAATAGGTAGACACGATTATCTACCTACGTAAACAAAACTTGAACTCCCGTTCACCCCGGTGAGCAAATTCATTTATGCAGATATCAGCCAATCAGCTCGAGTGATCATACCATTAACCCGTCGCGAAGCTCCACTGCCAATGAAGAAATCAGCAAATGCATTCCGACATCCTAGTTATCTAGGATAGTAAAACTGTGGTTTGGGCTGTTTTTAGATTTTATTCGTTCTTTGAATATAAAGAAGTTTCTTTCAATATGAAGACATTCCACACGATTTGTTACCTTCTTATATGCATAGAAATAGAGAAGAGATTGCGTTGTTTGAAATTGTTTAGAATGCGTTTATTTTTCCCTTCTTATGTTGGCAACACCTACTGTGTTAATTCTATGGCTTGCTTGAGTTTTATTTTGAATAAACGCACGTGATAAAACCGATATACTGTCAATTAATGCTGATGCAATTCAAATATAGCTATAACTATTAACGATATTCAGAACAATTCAATCATCCTCCAATTTTACCACCTCAATTATTCGACGTGAAGTTAGTTCAGGTTGGCCAGCTTTGAAGCATCACCAAAGGGGATCAAATTTAATTGTCGCACTGGTAATAATTATTAATGAGTCTGCTTAATTTGCATTTAAATAATTGCTTTGTACAATCGAAAAATTTGTGGGGCTCGAAAATCGATTAAAAAAAACCTTTTATACATTTACTCTTATATTTTCTTCCATTATCGTACTACGCAAATATGTCAGAGATCAAATTGCATTGGCCGTATTAAAACGCCATCCAAATATTCGAAATTCTAACAGAATTTCAATAAAATAATTTAATGCAATAGACCGATTAAAAACAAAGCGGTTCGCAGTCAAATGCGAATTTGGACATTAAACAGACGGGTAAATCCAATATAGAACATGTGTTACGGTTTAGCCGAATGTTAGCTAAGAGTTGTTCGCGTGCATGGTAATTGTTAATGCGGACGTTAACATGATGAACAGCACCGATAGATTCTGCATGCGATTCGAAAATGGGGGAAAATTATGCAGCCGACATCGTTACTCCACTTATATAAGTCTCTAAAAAAAGCAGAAAACACTTTTTTTCGATAATTTATGAGTTATATAATCTATTTTGTTTGAAACAAAACCGAAACATCCCTTTTTGTCTTTCTACTCGCAGAAAAAATATACGAAAACTGGAAAGAAACTTTGCCCAAGTTTCCTTACAAACTTTGGCGGACAAGATCGAGTTTGCAAGGAAGTTTTCGTTTCGCGAAACGTCTCATGTACTAAAAAACGCTATTTGTTTCGGGAAAAAGGGGCATCTCCTATTAGTTTTTTTACGTTTTATTTTCAATAAAAAACGTTAAAAACTTTACAAAAATAAACGACATACCTGTACAGCGGGAATCCCGTGTCGTGCCGGAACCACAGTACCATATAAACTTTGTCGTGCTTTGGGGGTTTGACGTCGCATGGGATGGTGACGCTTTTCCCTTCTACGGCTTGGATCTCAGCTGAAACGAAATCAAGTATTAGACAATATATTCGCTTTTATACTACACTAGTTGTCAAAACAAAAAGAGCATATATGTATTGAATGAAGTAAAAAGGTTGCGTCCCAGGATCTGTAGATTTGTATATAGATGAACATATATATTTCTTTATAATTTCCTTCAAGTCGATCAAGAGGGGGGAGGGTTTTCTTTATTTTTTAGAGACTGTCAATTTTGAAGCTCAATAACGTGAGAAATATTAGACCGATTTGGTTTTTTGTTCTTTTTGATGTCCTCATTGGTCTTTCGCCACAGACAGTCCCGTAGGTACAATAGTTTAAGAAATAGACCTCTTTGAATGAAAAAGTTCACTTATGGAATTAGTTTCACTCTTAATATCTTTGTTTCGTTCATAGAGGATTGAAATTGCGTCAATCCGGTCAAAAAAAAAGCAACAAAAAATATTACTAAATTTTTTTCGAAATTGACCAAAGAGGTAATAAGAATTCCTTTTTTTTTCCTTAATTTCTAATTTTGACCGCCTATAACTTTGGAACGGTTGCACCGATTGCAGTGAATCCAACGATTTCTTGGTGTCTTTAACGTCCTCTTTCACATGCATCCCCCCAATGAAAATCCCGTAGGTACAACAATTTGGGAGATGTCAATCCTTTCGGTGGTCAATTTTTAGGCCCTTTTATAATGTGATTTGGAGGCGTTTAGAAAATGTCCACGTATAGGACTTTCTAGCTAAATATGTTTGTTATGTTCCCAGGGGATTGAAATGGCGTCATTTCGATCAAAAACAGCAAAAAAAAATTTTTTTGTTTTTGAAATTGAGCAAAGGCTCTTTTTTTTCTCTTTTTTCTCAGTCTCTAGCTTTACCGCCTGTAACCTTAGAACGAGTGGAACGGTTGGAGAGAATCCAGCGCTTTCTTGTCTTTTTTGATGTCCTCTTTCATCTCCTACCATAAAACTTCCGTAGGTTTATTGGTTTTGGAGGTTATCGACTTTTTGGCATTTTTAAAACATGCTTTGGAAGCATTTAAAAAAAAGTCAACTTATGGGACTAATTTCACTTTTAATATGTTTGTTTTATTCACAGTGAATCGAAATCACGCCATTCCAATCAAAAACTGCAAAAAAAAAAAAATATTAAATTAAACTACCAAAATTTTGTTCGAAATTGAACAAAACTTCGTTTTTCTCAATTTTCAAATTTGACCGCCTGTAACTTTCGAACTAGTGGACAGATTGGAGTAAATCCAACGGTTCATTGTTCTTTTGGATGTCCGCTTTCACCCTCCACCATAGATAGTCCCGGGTATATAGTTCCAATAACTTGAAAGATATTTCCTTCGGTTTTTTTAGGCAATTTTAGAAGGTACGTTGGAGACACTTAGAAAAAAAGCTGCTTATGACACTAATTTCACTCTTAATATGTAGGTTTTGTTCATAGGACATTGAAATCGCGTCATTTCAATCAAAAACAACAAAAAAAATTACCTACATTTTTTCGAAATTAGCCAAAAACTGTTCTTTTTTTCTCAATTTTTAAATTTGGTCGCCTGCAACTTTCGAACTAGTCGACAGATTGGTGTAAATCCAACGGTTTCTTGTCCTTTTGGATGTCCTCTTTCACCCTCCACGATAGATAGTCCCGGGTATATAAGTCCAATAGTTTGAAAGATATTTTCTTCGGTTTTCAATTTTTAGGCACTTTTACAACGTATGTTGGAGGCACTTAGAAAAATAGGCTGTTTATGGGACTAATGTCACTCTTAATATGTTTGTTTTGTTAACATGACATTGAAATCGCCTCATTCAAATCAAAGATAGCAAAAAAAAATTACCAAAATTAAATTACCTAAATTTTTTCGAATTTGACCAAAACTCTACTTTTTTCTAAATTTTCAAATTTAACCGACTGTAACTTTCGAACTAGTGGACAGATTTGAGTAAATCCAACGGTTCTTTGTTCTTTTGGATGTCCTCTTTCACCCTCCACCATAGGTAGTCCCCGGTATATACGACTAGAAGTTTGGAAGATTGACCCCGTCGGTTTTCGATTTTTAGACACTTTTACAACGTACATTGGAGGCAATTAGAAAAAAAAACTACTTATGGGACTAATTTCACTATTAATATGTTTGTTTTATTCATATCTGAATGAAATCACGTCACTGCAATCAAAAACAACCAAAAAAAAATTACCAAAATTAAATTATCCAAATTTTTTCGAAATTGACCTAGTCTCTTCTTTTTTCTCAATTTTTAAATTTGACCGCTTGTCACTTTCGAACTAGTGGACAGATTCGACTAAATCCAGTGATTTATTGGCTTTTTTGATGTCCTCTTTCATCTCCCACCATAGAAAGTCCCGTAGGTTCATTGGTTTTGGAGATAGACCTTTTCGGCTGACGATTTTTTGGCACTTTTAGAACGTGCTTTGGAGGAATTAAAAAAAAAAAGTCCACTTGTGAGACTAATTTCACTCTTAATGTAGGTTTGTTTTATTCATAGTGAATTGAAATCAAAAACTTCCAATCAAAAACAACAAAAAAAAATAAAATTGAATTAACTAATTATTTTCTTTTTTTGAAATTGATCAAATCTCTTCTTTTTTCTCAATTTTCAAATTTGACTGCCTGTAACTTTCGAACTAGTGGACAGATTAAAGTAAATTGAACGGTTCGTTGTTCTTTTCGATGTCGTCTTTCACACTCCATCATAGATAGTCCCGAGTATATAGGTCCAAGGGTTTGCAAGATAGACCTCTTCGGTTTTCGATTTTTAGGCCCTTTTAGAACGTACATTAGAGGCACTTCTGACTAACTATGAGGGCCTGTAACTTTCGAACTAGTGGACAGATTTGAGTAAATCCAACGGTTCCTTGTTCTCTTAAATGTCCTCTTTCACCCTCCACCATAGATACTCCCAGGTATATACGTTCAATAGTTTAAAAGTTTGGAAGTTCAAACCCTGTGGTTTTTGATTTTTAATTTAAAAAGGGTGACACTTAGAAAAAAGGCTGTTTATGGGACTAATTTTACTTTTAGTATATTTGTTTTGTTCATGAGTGATTGAAATCGTTTCACTCCAATCGTGTCAAAAGTAGCAAAAAAAAAACTTTTTTTGGAAATTAAAAAAAAGGAGATACGAAAATCCGTTTTTCCTCAATTTCCATAACTTTAGAACGACTGGACCAGCGGGAGTGAATCTAAGAGTTTCGTATTCTTTTTAATATTCCAATCCCAACAAAAAAAATTAACGATACCTGATAAATAATATGAATAGAGAAGACGAAATAATGACGAATAAAAGAACAATAAGCAAGAAAAAACCTAAGTTAAACTAAAACCAAAAAAAAGCGTAAGCTAAAATCTACAAAATTTCAGAAAAGTAAAAACTCTGAAAATTGTAAAAAAAGAGTAGTCCAAAAGAGGAAAACAAAAATATAAAATTTTTCTAATTTTGAGAAAAAATTAAGTTTTGTATTTTTTTTTTGTAAAAACAACTAGTTGTATTTCGGGACAAAACCGTATAAAAAAATTCTTGAAAAGTTAGAAATTTAATACTTCAGTCAATGTCTAAATGCTTGTCTTAATGTGTACATTAAAATCTAAATGCAAATAAATTTACATAACAATTACAGTTCATTAATTGGCAGAAATCTATTTGAGACAATGTAATTTTGAAACAATGGAAAACCAATAAAAAGTCTATTTAAATCAATAAAAAAATAGGCTATAAACAGAAAATTGTAGAAAACGTGAAAAAGTATGAAAATAGAAAATTATGAACAATAAAATAAAAATAAAAAATAATCAATTTCAAATGAAAAATGACATAAAGCGCTAACAGAAAAAATGACATAGGCGGAAATTATAGAGAAAAATATATATATTCAAAAGAAAAAGAGGAAGAAAGTTAGAAGCATAAATTTAAAAATATTTTTTATTTTGTGCGAAAATAGTGTAATAATTTGCATAAAAAGGTTCTTTAGTTGGACGAAAATACGTTCAATAAAAATCGATTTTTCACTCGTATTGGAAGGCTTTTATTTTGGGATAAAACCGTAGGACAAAAACCGTATAAAAATAAAAAAAATAAAATTCAATCCTTCAAGCAATGTCTAGACGCATGTTTTAATGTCTAAATAAAAATCTAAATGCAAATAAATTTATATCAAAATTTTAGTATATTCAATGGAAAAGTCAAGAGACAAAATTATTGCGAAAAAATGAAGAACCAATAAAAATTTCAATTTAGGTCAATAAAAAAAAATATACTAAAAACAAGAAGTGTAGGAAACGTAACAAACTATAAAAATAGAAAATTATGAACAATAAAAGGACTACGAAAAATAAATAACTTCAAATTGAAAATGATCAAGAGGACTAAAAGAAAAAAAATACATAGACGGAAATTATGAAAAAAATCTATATAATCAACAGAGGAAGAAAGTTAGAAGCACAAATTTAAAAATGTTTCTAATTAATTATGTGCTAAAATTGTGTAATAATTTGCAAAAAATTTTTATTTATTTGTACCAAAATAGGTTCAATAAATGCGGTATATTACTCGTGCTTTAGGCTTATATTTTGGGATAAATCCCATTAAATACCATTCAAAATAAAAAAAATCAATGGTTCAATCAATGCTTAAAAGCTTGTTTTCATAATGTCTAAATTAAAATCTAAATGCAAATAAATTTACATCAAAATTATATGCAAGTGGTGCCATCGGACGACGGCAGGTGCTTCCACTAGGGCATGCGGGATATCATGAAGTGAAACCAAGCCAGTTTTCTGCCGTTGTCGCGAAACCATAAACCGGTTTCGCTCTTATTGGAGCTCATCAGTATGGTATACCTCAAACCTGACAGAAATACGAGTTCGAATGAAACTTGGACTCTTCTCTTGCTCAAGGCACTGTGAACATATGCAAGTGGCGCCATCGGACGACGGCGGGTGCTTCTACGAGGGCATGCGAGATGTCGTGAAGTGAAACCAAGCCAATTTTCTGCTATGGCTGCCGTCGTCCGATGGCGCCACTTGCATATGTACACAGTGCCTTGAGCAAGAGAGGAGACCAAGTTTCATTCGAAATCGTATTTCTGTCAGGTTTGAGGTATACCACACTGACGAGCTCGAATAAGAGCGAAACCGGTCTATGGTTCTTCTGCCTGATAGAGTAACGAGTTTGATACTCTGCTGAATGTCGTCCCCAGAGAGTATAGGTATGAATCTCGGCCATCTGTCTGTGGGAAGCGACAACTTCGGCAGAAAACGCATCAAAATTATAGTTTATTCATTGGAAGGGGTCAATTTGAAAAAATGAAAAACCAATAAAAACTTCAGTTTAGATCGATAAAAAAAATATATTCAAAACAAAAAATTGTAGAAAAATTGACAAAGCATAAATATAGAAAATTACGAATAATAATAGAAAAACGAAAAATAAACAAGCTCAAATGGAAAATCACAAAGAGGACCGAGAGAAAAAAATAGAAAAGGCAGAAATTATACATAGAAAAGAAAAATATAATCAACAGAAAAAGAAAGTTAGAAACATAATTTTAAAAATATTTTTAATTTTATGCCCAAATTGTGGTTATTTATTAAGGTTATTTATTTAAACCAAAATATGTTAAAAAATAATGGTTTATTAATCACGTTGTTAGGCTTTTATTTCGGATTCAACCGTATAAGGACAAAGTATACGATGTCCTGTTTCACCTCCTACTATAAAGGGTCTCGTAGGCTGGGAAATAGACCTCTTCGGTGGTCGATTTTTTGGTACTTTTAGAGCGTGCGTAGGCGGCATTTAGAAAAAACTCCACTTATGTGACTAATTTCACTCTTAATATATTTGTTTCGTTCATAGGGGATTGAAATCGCCTCATTTCAATAATAGCAGCAAAAAATAATACCAACATATTTTCGAAATTTACAACGGTTTCGGTATTTCAACTTCCTGCTTTCAGCTCCTGTAACTTTAGAACGAGTGAACAGATTGGAGTGAATCTAACGTGATCTCGTCTTTTTTGATGTCCTCTTTCACTTCCCATCAAGAAAGACCCCATACGTTCAATAGTTTAGGCGATAAACCCCTTCGATGGCGGATTTTTTCGGCACTTTTGGAACGTGCTTTCGAGCCATTTAGAAGAAAATTCACTAATTTCTCTCTTAGTATGTTTGTTTCGTGCCAAAGGACTCAAAAACACCAGCAAAAAATGTCTCAAAAATAATATAATTTTTTCGAATTTGGCCAAGTGGACGGGTATCCCTTCTTTTTGATTGATTGAGAAGATAGAAGATTTCTCCTGAATGAGTGATGTAAAGCTAAGTGAAAATAATTGGGGAACTTGAACCTAAAAGAATAGTTTTTGAGCATTCAAGTTTTGAGCTTTTCGAATCTTTTTGAAACGTTGAAATCAATTGCCATATTCCGGGGATATTAGATTTTAAAAATGACCAAAAATAAACTGCTGGCCAATTGCTTTGCAACACTCAATTTTTGCACCAAGTTTGAGGGAGCATAACTCTGAAATGGACCAACAGATTTCTTCGAATAAAGCGAATTTGAGTAGACCTGCCCCTGCACTATTTTACATGGCATGTTTAAACAAGATAAGTTATTCGGGTGAAATTATGCAGGGTGGAAAATAAGGTGATGTATTTTGCTTATAATCTTCGTTTGTACAACTTGCATAAAATGAATCAAAAATTATTTTTTGATACGGAACTATAAAGAATGATGTAACACCTCGGTGCATATTCAATTTTTTTTCGATATATTGCTTAGCTCTATAAATACACCATATTTTCGAAAAAGTCCCAAAGTACATTTGACATTTTTTTTCAATGCATCATGCAAAATCGATAAAGATCACAGGAAATCTATTCATGCGCTAAAAATTACTTATACATCCTGTAGATATATCAGTGAAAACAAAAATGATAAGATTTTGCAATCATTTTTAATCTGTTAAAATCGACACCCATGATCAATATTATTCATAAAGATTTTTATTACTTTTGAAAATGTTTTGTAACCTGAACTAACCTGAATTAAATAAGAATATATGGCAGAATTGCATTTCAAATGTTATTGATGTAAAATAGACTTTTTCAAAATTTTTTTTTAACTTTTTAGGTATCACAAGATATCGGTAAAAACAAAAAAGGCCCCGAGAAAAGACTTGGTTTAACAACTTTCCATTCACAAATTTCAAAAACGAGAACAACCTTTTATAAATAATTTTCATCATGTGTGAATATTTGATCAGATTAGAAAATGTGGTGCAATTTTAACATTTTTCTTACCCCTGGTATATCTGACGGAGGTGGAAGCCATTTTTAGCGCATGAATAAGTTTCTGTGATCTTACTGCATCGATCATAAATGGAGCATTGAATAAAAACATCATGCTGAATCCATTTAATGCTAAAATGTCCCTGAAAATGGACTTTTTCGAAAACATCGTATATTTATAGAACTAAGCAATATATCGAAAAAAATCCCTCTTCTCTTTTTTAAGTATGCAATAATAAGCATTAAGAATAAGTTATGCACTGAGAAATATACGCAAAATTACACCACCTTATTTTCAACCCTGTATAATTTCACCTGAGTAACTTACATTCTTTGGGAATACGATGTAAATTAGGATGTGTATTAGTATCGATCAAAGTAATTAGTATCGATCAAAGAAATCCGTCGGTCCATTTCACAGTTATGTTTTCTCAAACTTGGTGAAAAAATCGAGTGTTGAAAAGCAATTGGCCAGCAGTTTAGTTTGTCCCGATTGCTTCGACCACCAGTTTAGCATTAAAAATTTGCAACAAAATCAGCATAACGCGCACTCCACCCCGTCGACAGTAAAATAAGACTTTCCAGTGCAGACTTAATAAATATCTCATTGTGTATCTGGAATCGCAAAGCCCTTAGGCCATAACCAAGAGCCAGAAGGCTCATCTTAGCTGAGAGTCACTCAACTTAGTACATCAGCTTTAATAACCTGAACAAGTTAAAACGAGATAATGCCCTTTCGTACATAAAGCAGATAACCGTTGGTAGAAAGGTTGGTTTTGAATGAAACTCGCGACAAGTTTCTGCTGGAAAACTTTGGGAAATCTTCATATCAATGGAGTGATGCGAGACAAACATACAGGGTGGGCCGTTGAAAACACACCGCAAGGCATATCTAACTTTTCATCCTTCATTAATAGCCGTTCTTCATGCTGGTGTCGTCTTCACCAACGAACAGTTTGAATAATTGTTGACTTAACCACTCTAGGGATAAATTAGGTTATCGGATTTTCTCTACTACACCATATTTTCTCTTTTAATTCCCTTTTTTATGGCCCGTGAGATAACGAGCATTAATTTGGCGGAAAACGCCCCCTGTTTGTTAATGATTGCAAATATGTTTGCTTGTTTGGAGATAATAAATTCAAAATAACTGGAGTTTATTTAGGAGGGTCGATGTCTGATTGGAATAGGTTTTGTATGCCCGTGGTTATGATCGAGTGAAAATTGCGCCATTGCTATGGAGAGGTGTTGTGTTGCGAACTCGAGGTCGCAATAATTTCAGTAAAACAATTAAACGCTAATTATTTATTGATTTTGCCAATATTGCGATTACAATTTGCCTACTCCTAATAAGAGACTTGTATTTTACTATTAACCATAATAAGGTTCCCATTTGCGAAATAAATCTATAACCAAAATTTCCGGTTTCTAACTTTAATGGTTTTTCAAAATGTAGTATTTGCAAATTTTTGGGTCAAAAATCAAGACACTGTTTATAATAAAGAAAATAAAATTAAAAAAAAAGTATATATTGGTAAACAAGCAAGAATCTAAAGTTAAATGTTACCGCATTATTTGGGACGCCCTATATGGTATCTCCTACAGAAATGAACGCTCTATTTATCATAAAACTAATCGAATTAACGCAATACATTTATTGATCATATCGATTTATATGCTAAAATCTTAAAATTCCATGTTAAAACCTTTTTTTGGAACACTCTATACCTTCTAAAATGTAAATATATGCGCTATTTATCATAAAACTACTAGAGCCTACGAATAAAATTGATTACTATTGATTTATATGGGAAAAGTCGATATTTCTACGCTAAGCATACGAGGCTCCCAAACCGGCCGAAAAACCTAAATTTTGAGATCAAAATCGTGCATTGTGGCATTTAATAGCTAATATCTCGTTTCGATGAAGATTTATCTGAAAATCTATATGAAAAACTAAGGAAGCAGAAGAACAGAATTACACGTAGAACCTATTTTCAAACGTTTATCTAGAACAGTAACTGAGCACGGGTGGCCCAAATATAAGGTACAAATTTTGCACTTTTTTTTAATTTTCTCGAAAACCTTAAAAGGCAGCTTCTTTCTGATTTATGCATCTGATAGTCCTCAATGACCTCTTCATATATGATATAAAGCTTCATATCGAAAAACCTTACTGTTTTCAAGATAAACCGAGAAATGTAAAAACTTCAAAAATTTCAATGGTCGTCAAAATTTTCGACCGAAATTCATTGTCACAGATTTTATCAAAAATAGTCTCAAATGAAAGAGGATGCAAAACTATGTAAATAATTGGCAATTTAAGAATTTTCAGTAGTTTCCTCCCTCTTCAAAATGGCGCCTAAAACGTCATTTTTTCACTTTTTATGGACATTTTAATACTTATATCTATGTAATTCGAAAACTAGACAGGCTATAACGATGTTATTGCCAACAATGAATAGATCATTCGCAGCGACAAAATACCCGCTTAATTGGTCGTTCAAGGTTTTTAATTTAGTTGGCATAATGTTCGATGATATAAAAACATTTGAAAATTAATTCACTTCCTATGAGACTGTTATTAAACTAAGCGAAATGGTAATAAACGTTTTGAGCAGTATTTGAGACTCACACTTACTTGAGATACTGTTGTTCTATTGTCATAAATCGCTTTGCTATAAAATGGCAAATGTCACTATACCCCTATCAATGAAATCTAATTGATAAAAATTGTAGAAAAAATCCATTTTTCTACGACCTTGTAAAAAAAAACAACTTTCGTCATACCTTGCCCTAGCCGAAAACGTAACTTTCGTCTCTAGTGAGAGAAAATCCCAAAACGTTAACTTTCGTCTCTAGTGACGAAAGTAAGTTGTTCTAATTTCGCCTGTATATCGCCAAATAAATGCGATTTAACTGGTCTAATCTTATAAAACACCATGGAAAATGGTGATATCATACAAAAACATGTATATTTTGCCTGCCCGGGCCTCAGAAAAGTGAATCAAAGTGTTGAATTTTGACCAATCTGAACTCATTGACAGTCGAGGTGTCATGTTGACAATGACGCGCCTTGATTTTTGAAAGAAATACTCTACAGAGATTGTTTTTAAAGTTAATGAAGACTTAATGTTAGCATGGTCGAAGAAAAAGTATAGTGTTTTACTTGTCAAAAAAGCATTTTCTATCGCTCGAGAACATTACCAAACTCGGCTTCGCCTCGGTTGGTAAACTGTTCTCTTGCGAGAGAAAATGCTATTTTCGTCACTCGTTAAATAATATACTATTTTTTTTAAGAGACTGGTAGAAATTCAAGTTTGAAATTAGTGAACTCCAAGTCACGGCGTCAAATTTATTTTCAAGTTCTATGGCTGCATGTTTCGCCAAAAATAGATATTTTAGGCCAGATGATGTTTTTTTACGCGAAACATGTACCCAAAGAACTTGAAAATAAATTTGAGACTGTTGATTTGGAGTTTGCTAATTTCAAGCTTGAAAATCCAAGAAGGTAAAAGCGACAAGACTGAATAATCCGCACCAATAGAAAGAATATCATGATGATGGCGTACAGGAAGCAAAAAGTCGAAACGTCGGATATATTTGGGTTAAGCGTACTTTGAAAAAAAGAGATTGCTAATGTTAGAACATTTCAGTTGTGTCGAGGCAATTTTTAAGCACTTTCCGAAAATACAAAAAAAAAATGGCCTCCATAAAAATTTACAACACTACAGACCCAGATCCTTGGACATATCCGAATCGCCATTAAAGAGAGAGAGAGAAAATTTTCCTATTTCAAATGTTTTTCACAGCCTCCTTTTCTGCCTTTCTCCGCTCTATTTCCTCCTCTCTCAACTCCACTGGCTCACCTTTTTTTTTATTTTTATTTTTCCTTTCTTCGTCTTAGACGACTTTCTTCTTCCAGCTAGTCCTTTGGATCTGTTACCGAGAAAACTATTGCTTAATGGTAAAAAAAACTGTTTAAAGTGTGTGCCACAACACTAATTAAGACTATGGCCAGAGTTGATTAAAGATTAACAAATTTGGAATTTTTGGAAAAATACGAGTTAAGATTGAGAGCTAAACTCAATTAAAATGACCCACATTGTCTAAAATTGCAAATTTTGATCTTTCTGGCGAAATTCAATTTTAGATCAAAATCAGGCAAACTGAATTAAATATTAAAATTTGTTGTTTTTGCCAAAATTACTTTTTGGACTAAAATAACTGAAATTTTATTAAAATATCATTAAAATAAAAATTTGATATTTTTTGAAATCTTTAAAAAAGTACTTAAAGCATCTAAAAATGCAAAATTGGAGTTTTTGAAAACATTCGGGTTTTGACTAATCCCAGAATCAATTAAAAGCCACAAAGAGTTTTAAAAATGAAAATTTGTTGCTTCTGGAGGAACTCAAGTTAATATTAGGACAAATTCAGGCAAAGTTAATGCAAAAATTCCCTAATTTTTTGTTTTTAGAAAGAAATAAATTTTTATAACAAAGTGAAATTTCACAAAAAATATTTCAAAATAAAAACTTGGTTATGCAAGAAAATTAGGGTAAGAATAGTGCAAAAAATCTTTGAAAATTGACTAAAAATATGTAACATTACAAATTTGGTGTTTTTGGAATAGACAGGCTATTATTAGGGCCAAATTCGGTTTAAATCACTAAAGTCTTTGAAATTCTAGTTTTGAAGTGATTGAGAAAAATCATACATGCATAACATACATGCATGATATTACAAATTCGGTGTTTTTTGGAATAGTTCAGGCTATTATTAGGGCCAAACTTTATTTAGATCATTAAAGCCTTTAAAATTCTAGTTTTGAAGTTATTGAATAAAATTCATATAAGAGCCAAGACGCTAAAATCAGTAAAAAAATGACTTAATTCATATAAAAATGCAAATTTGTTGTTTTTGGAGGAATTCACAATAGGATTAGTAATAACATCTGTTAAAAATTTTCCACATTGTCCGAAAATGCATATTTTGATGTTTTTGGAGAATTAAAGTTTTACGACAAAATCAAGGGTTGATTCAAAAATGTTCTAATTTATTGCCTAGGGTATAATAAATTTTTTTAAAAAAAAAAGTAAAGCTTGACTAAAAACGCCTAAAAGAAATTTACTTAAAAATTACGAGAAAATCAGGTTAGGCCGAGTGCAAAAAATCTTTGGAAAACGGCTCGAAGCATGTAAAATAGGGCCAAAATTAGTTAAAGTCTACCTACATTATCTAAAAATTAAAGTTTTGATGTTTTTGGACAAATGCAATTTTAGGACAATATCAGGCAATTCTGATTCGAATCTTTTCTAGGTTTTTGTTTTCGGTAAAATACATTTTTGTAGCAAAATTTTGAAATTTTATTAAAACGCCTCAAAATAAAAATTTGGTTGGTCGCAAGAAAATCAGGTCAGGGCTAAAACCAAAAATGTTTGAAAAATTACTTAACTTGCAAAATTGGACTTTTTGAAAGCATAAAGGTGCCGAAATCAATTAAAAGTTAGCAAAAGCAATTAAAAATGCACATTTGGTGTTTTGGGAGAAATTCATTTTGATATTAGGGCTAAAATTGGTTAAAAATGATTCACATTGTTTAAATATGAAAAATTTTAATGTTTTTGGAGAAATAATTTTAGGACAAAATGAACTAAATTGATTAAAAAATCTTCTAATTTGTTGGTTCTGGTAAAATAGAAATTTGAACCAAAAGAAATAATATTCAACTAAAAGTGGCTCAAAAAAAAAAAAGGTATTTGTTGAGAAAGTCATGTTAGGAATAATGCAAAAATGTTTTAATAACTGACGCAAAGCAGGTAAATTTACCAATTTGGAGTTTCTTTTTTTATTCAGGTTATGATTAGGACCAAAGTTGTTTAAAATGATTTAAAGTCTTTAAATATTTAATGTTGCAGTTGTTGGAAGAACTCAGCATTGAAAAATGACAAAAGATCGAAATTTTGGTGTTTTGGAAGAAATTAAATTTTAGGATAAAATCAGAAAAAAAATTGTAATTTAGCTTTTTGGTAAAATAAATTTATGTTCCAAATAAGTTGAATTTTACCAAAAAATTATTCAAAATTAAAATTTAGTATTTTGCGAGAACGTCAGGTCAGCATTAGAGCCAAAAATATCTGAAAAATAACTCAGAGCATCTACCAATGCAATATTGGAATTCTTGAGAACACATAGGTTAGCACTAACGCCAAAATCAATTAAAAGTTACCCAAAGCATTTAAAAGAGCAAATTTGATACCTTTGGAAAAATTCAGTTTAACAGTTGGGCTAAAATCAGTTAAAAATGACCCACATTGTCTAAAATTGCAAATTTTGATGTTTTTGGCGAAATTCAATTTTAGATCAAAATCAGGCAATTTGAATTACATTTTAAAATTTGTTGTTTTTGGCAAAAATTAATTTTTGGACTAAATTAACTGAAATTTTAATAAAAAAACATCGAAATAAAAAAAAATGGTATTTTTGAGGATATCAGTTTAGGACTAAGGCCAGAAATCTTTAAAGAATTTCTTAAAGCATCTAAAAATGCCAAATTGGAATTTTTGAAAACATGCAGGTTTTGATTAATCCCAGAATCAATTAAAAGTCACAAAGTGTTTTAAAAAAGAAAATTTGTTGCTTTTGGAAGAATTCAATTTAATATTAGGACAAAATCAGGCAAAGTTAATTAAAAAAATCCCTAATTTTTTGTTTTTAGAAAGAAATACATTTTTATAACAAAAGAAGTGTAATTTCACAAAAAATATCTCAAAATGAAAACTTGGTTATGCAAGAAAATTAGGGTAAAAATAGTGCAAAAAATCTTTGAAAATTGACTAAAAACATGTAATATTACAAATTTCGTATTTTTTGAATAGTTCAGGCTATTATTAGGGCCAAATTCCGTTTAAATCACTAAAGTTTTCGAAATTCTAGTTTTGAAGTTATTGAGAAAAATCAGATAAGAGCTAAAGCGCTAAAATCAGTTAAAAATGACTTAAGTCATATAAAAATGCAATATACATGCATAATATTACAAATTCGGTGTTTTCTTGGAATAGTTCAGGCTATTATTAGGGCCAAACTTTATTTAAATCACTAAAGCCTTTAAAATTCTAGTTTTGAAGTTATTGAAAAAAAATCAGGTAAGAGCCAAGACGCTAAAATCAGTTAAAAATGACTTAAATCATCTAAAAATAAAATTTGTTGCTTTTGAAGGAATTCAAAATAGGATTAGTAATAACATCTGTTAAACATTTTCTACATTTTCCGAAAATGAATATTTTGATGTTTTTGGAGAATTAAAGTTCTATGACAAAATCAAGGGTTGATTCAAAAATGTTCTAATTTATTGCCTACGGTATAATAAATTTTTAAAACAGAAAAAAAGGTAAAACTTGACTAAAAATGCCTAAAAAAAATTTACTTGAAAATTACGAGAAAATCAGGTTCGAAACGACTCGAAGCATGTAAAATAGGGCCAAAATTGGTTAAAGTCTAGCCACATTATCTAAAAATTAAAGTTTTGATGTTTTGGGACAAATGCAATTTTAGGACAAAATCAGGAAATTCTGATTCGAATCTTTTCTTAGTTTTTGTTTTCGGTAAAAAACATTTGTGTAGCAAAATTTTGAAATTTTATTGAAACGCCTCAAAATAAAAATTTGGTGTATCGCGAAAAAATCAGGTCAGGGCTAACACCAAAAATTTTTGAAAAATTACTTAAAGCCTATCAAAATGCAAAATTGGCCTTTTTGAAAGCATAAAGGTGCCGAAATCAATTAAAAGTTAGCAAAAGCAAATAAAAATGAACATTTGGTGCTTTGGGAGAAATTCATTTTGGTATTAGGGCTAAAATTGGTTAAAAATGATTCACATTGTTTAAATATGAAAAATGTTAATGTTTTTGGAGAAATAATTTTAGGACAAAATGAACTAAATTGATTAAAAAATCTTCTAATTTGTTGGTTCTGGTAAAATACAAATTTGAACCAAAAGAAATAATATTTCACTAAAAGTGGCTCAAAAAAAAAAAAAAAAGGTATTTGTTGAGAAAGTCATGTTAGGAATAATGCAAAAATGTTTTAATAACTGACGCAAAGCAGGTAAATTTACCAATTTGGAGTTTTTTTTTTATTCAGGTTATGATTAGCACCAAAGTAGTTTAAAATGATTTAAAGTCTTTAAATATTTCATGTTGCAGTTGTTGGAAGAACTCAGCATTGAAAAATGACAAAAGGTCGAAATTTTGGTGTTTTGGAAGAAATTAAATTTTAGGATAAAATCAGGAAAAAAATTGTAATTTAGCTTTTTGGTAAAATAAATTTATGTTCCAAATGAGTTGAAATTTTACCAAAAAATTATTCAAAATTAAAATTTAGTATTTTGCGAGAACGTCAGGTCAGCATTAGAGCCAAAAATATCTGAAAAATAACTCAGAGCATCTACCAATGCAATATTGGAATTCTTGAGAACACATAGGTTAGCACTAACGCCAAAATCAATTAAAAGTTACCCAAAGCATTTAAAAGAGCAAATTTGATACCTTTGGAAAAATTCAGTTTAACAGTTGGGCTAAAATCAGTTAAAAATGACCCACATTGTCTAAAATTGCAAATTTTGATGTTTTTGGCGAAATTCAATTTTAGATCAAAATCAGGCAATTTGAATTACATTTTAAAATTTGTTGTTTTTGGCAAAAATTAATTTTTGGACTAAATTAACTGAAATTTTAATAAAAAAACATCGAAATAAAAAAAAAATGGTATTTTTGAGAAAATATCAGTTTAGGACTAAGGCCAGAAATCTTTAAAAATTTCTTAAAGCATCTAAAAATGCAAAATTGGATTTTTTGAAAACCTGCAGGTTTTGATTAATCCCAGAATCAATTAAAAGTCACAAAGTGTTTTAAAAATGAAAATTTGTTGCTTTTGGAAGAATTCAATTTAATATTAGGACAAAATCAGGCAAAGTTAATTAAAAAAATCCCTAATTTTTTGTTTTTAGAAAGAAATACATTTTTATAACAAAAGAAGTGTAATTTCACAAAAAATATCTCAAAATGAAAACTTGGTTATGCAAGAAAATTAGGGTAAAAATAGTGCAAAAAATCTTTGAAAATTGACTAAAAACATGTAATATTACAAATTTCGTATTTTTTGAATAGTTCAGGCTATTATTAGGGCCAAATTCCGTTTAAATCACTAAAGTTTTCGAAATTCTAGTTTTGAAGTTATTGAGAAAAATCAGATAAGAGCTAAGGCGCTAAAATCAGTTAAAAATGACTTAAGTCATCTAAAAATGCAATATACATGCATAATATTACAAATTCGGTGTTTTCTTGGAATAGTTCAGGCTATTATTAGGGCCAAACTTTATTTAAATCACTAAAGCCTTTAAAATTATGGTTTTGAAGTTATTGAAAAAAAATCAGGTAAGAGCCAAGACGCTAAAATCAGTTAAAAATGACTTAAATCATCTAAAAATAAAATTTGTTGCTTCTGAAGGAATTCAAAATAGGATTAGTAATAACATCTGTTAAACATTTTCTACATTTTCCGAAAATGAATATTTTGATGTTTTTGGAGAATTAAAGTTTTATGACAAAATCAAGGGTTGATTCAAAAATGTTCTAATTTATTGCCTACGGTATAATAAATTTTTAAAACAGAAAAAAAAGTAAAACTTGACTAAAAATGCCTAAAAAAAATTTACTTGAAAATTACGAGAAAATCAGGTTCGAAACGACTCGAAGCATGTAAAATAGGGCCAAAATTGGTTAAAGTCTAGCCACATTATCTAAAAATTAAAGTTTTGATGTTTTGGGACAAATGCAATTTTAGGACAAAATCAGGAAATTCTGATTCGAATCTTTTCTTAGTTTTTGTTTTCGGTAAAATACATTTTTGTAGCAAAATTTTTGCAAAAACCAAAAATTTTTGAAAAATTACTTAAAGCCCATCAAAATGCAAAATTGGCCTTTTTGAAAGCATAAAGGTGCCGAAATCAATTAAAAGTTAGCAAAAGCAATTAAAAATGCACATTTGGTGTTTTGGGAGAAATTCATTTTGATATTAGGGCTAAAATTGGTTAAAAATGATTCACATTGTTTAAATATGAAAAATTTTAATGTTTTTGGAGAAATAATTTTAGGACAAAATGAACTAAATTGATTAAAAAATCTTCTAATTTGTTGGTTCTGGTAAAATACAAATTTGAACCAAAAGTAGTAATATTTCACTAGAAGTGCCTCAAAATAAAAAAAAAGGTATTTGTTGAGAAAGTCATGTTAGGATTAATGCAAAAATGTTTTAATAAATGACGCAAAGAGGGTAAAATTACCAATTTAGAGTTTCTTTTTTTATTCAGGTTATGATTAGGACCAAAGTTGTTTAAAATGACTTAAGGTCTTTAAATATTTCGAAGAAATTAAATTTTAGGACAAAATCAGGAAAAAATTTGTAATTTAACTTTTAGGTAAAGTAAATTTATGTTCCAAATGAATTGAAATTTTACGAAAAAATTACTCAAAATTTAAATTTAGTATTTTGCCTGAATGTCAGGTTAGCATTAAGGCCAAAAATCTCTCAGAGAAAAATAACTCAGAGCATCTAAAAATGCAAAATTGGAATTTTTGAGAACACGCAGGTTAGTATGAATGCCAAAATCAATTAAAATTTACCCAAAAGCGTTTAAAAGTGCAAGTTTTGACATTTTTGGAGAAATACAATTTTGATGAGAAAACCACCAGAGTGATTCAAAAATTTTCTGATTTGTTGTTTTAAATAAAACTAATTTTTCGAACAATAGAAGTTACATTTCACAAAAAAGCCTCAATATAAAAAAACATTTAAATGGCTTGGTGGAGGTGTGTGCCGGGTTGCACAAGGTTACTTAGGGCAATATCGTGGATATTGATAGGGGGGAAGGGGGATTTTTTGGAGATCTTTGACGCCCTTTATTTTGGGGGTTGGAAAGTTCGGGAAGTGTGTTACAGTGTGAGTTTTTTTCTCCAAGGTAACATGTTATGTTGGGAAACAAACAAACAGCCTGTTTATTCAATGTGCTTCCATATAATCAGAAGATACATTATAGCAAAAGTATAGCAAAAGAGACCTTTATTGCTATACTGGGCATAAGACACACATGTTTGGAGTAGTTAGCCTGATAATGATGCAGTTTAACATCAACCTGCTACCGAAAGGGTACAATGTTTACTTGGCTGAGTAAAGTTTCTATCCTGGGTCTAGAGGGACTGTTCGAATAAGCCATTCACTTATTATCGTCATCAAGTGGGTGTTGGAAATTTGACTTTGACATTTTTATCGTAATTTCTCAACATGTGCTAAAAGGAGATGGTATAAAAAATTTAATATTTCATATGTAACTAAGTGACAAAAATCTCCCTTCATAGAAGATAGGTGAGTCTCACCATCGGGGGTTCCTAATGGACTATCTCATTGTTCATGTGGCGTTTCCTCTTTTTTTATATGTATTGTGGAAAGTTTAAGAAAAAACAAAAAGTAGATGTTTTTTCTTAAAGAGTATGTTATGTGACAAATAAGACAGCCACAAAATGGTCTGAAAAGCCCCTAGCTGGATGTCCCTAGCATGTCTTTTAAGAAATTAAAGGCATTGATGTTACCACCTACCGCTGTGTTAAGATCTTCTCTACATGTGTGTAAATATTTACAAATGTTTAGCGAAAAAATTAATAATTTTATTTTATTCGAAGTGACTTTCCTGGCTTTCTCGTATTTCCGCACAGTCTCGCTAGAAAAGTGACACTTTCTACTCCTTTTGAATTTTTACGCAGAACATAAAAGATACATAATTTACATGAGCTCCGACTCCAATGTATTATACGCCTATCTGGCGTGTTGTTCATCTTTCAAGGGCCAATAAAGATTTATTCAAACCGACTCATCAAAAATTCCATGTGCTCCAACGTTCCCGATTGAATATTTGTATTGGGTGCTGCCTACATAAGCCGCCAGCTACTGACACAACATTTTCGTGGGGTCTATAAGCCCACTCCCGACGTCCGAACGAACAGGATTTCATCTATATCGGACGTATTTTCATTTGATTAAAGATTCAATTTTGCAAAAAGCCATCACGAAATTTCAAATAAACATACGTGCCGGGTTCGGCCACTTATGGTAAGAAGACGAAATAACATTCTCGGGGATTTGCTAGGAAGATGTGCAAACAAGCATACGTGAATTCGGCGGTGTATGTAGAGAGAAAACAATCCCGATAGTGTAGGGATTCCTTTAATGGAATTTTGCTGTCTTCTGGTTCTCTTTGTATATATCTAGTTTTGATAGGTACGGAACTTGCTTTGTGTAACACACGGAAAATACCATCTCTAATGCAAGTAAACAATCAGCTCGTTGGCTTGAAGCGGTTTATTAATATTCTGCATTTGAGCTGGAATAGTATGTAATCCACTTTCGGGGTAAATAGGAAAATATTGCTCTGGTAGGATAATTGATTGCAAAATCCCTGCAACAAATTTACGCGTGGTGTGCCCCAAATGTTTATGGATAATTTATATTTCTGGGTCGTGGCCGAACACAGCTATTTTCAACTGATTAGCGAGCGAATTGATTGGGGGGGCGGGTTTGTGTTCGTGTTGAAACTTTTGAGAGGGCGAATCAATTAAAATCATCTTGTTTACTCGCAATTAACGAACAACAAGCATTAGCTGCCAGCTGGCACTTGAACCAAATCCCTGAAGTGAGTGTAATGCAGACGAAGAAGTGTCTTCGACCATTAGTGGCACAACGTGGCTTCTTTTTATTAATTGGATTTGCGGAGTACAAGGCAAACAGTAATAGATAGAAAAAAATAAGAAAGTTGTTAGGAAATCGATTTTTGAGCTCAACCTTCATTTGTTTCGCATATAAGAAGAATTTTTTGACATTGAACGTTTGCTATTCTTTGCGATACTTCGGCTATTGCTTAACAAAATACTTAAACCTGCGCCTTGTAGGTTTTTTCCCCACAGAGTCCAGTGATAAAATCGCTTTTTTTCCAAAGTTTTCAATTTCGGGTATGTTGAATTAACCATTTCTTTTTCTAATGCAATTCTCTGTATTTTGTTAAGGATTGGTGCAGGTGGTCTCCGGTCGCTCCCAAGACAACTTTTGACCTTGAGGTCGCTGAGCGTCATTTATGACCTACTTTTTCCCGAGCTTAGCGTCCTTTATTACCTAGTTTATCCAACTTTTTTTGTTACTTAAACGTTCAGCCTTATTCTTTGATTGTTCGTTGAATGTTAGGGCATTTCTACTTTATAAGTTTTAGGTGTAAAAGACGGGAACCGTTGCGGCGTAGTAAAAACACAAAGTGGTTAATTTGTATTTCGAAAAATATCCTGAACTCCTACAACCAGATTGCAGAATTTTTTAAAGAGCTCAACTTAATTTGAGTGAGTTTGATTCTTTTACAATAGCTAAGGCTAAAGTTCTATGCAAAAGAAGAAGAAACCACGAAACGTAACATGTTTTATAATCTTGAGTTTGAAATAATTTTTAACTGACTTTTCCCCAATTCAATATATGAATTTAGCCAAAAGATCCATATTTGCATTTTTGGTCGCTTCGATGCCGCAATTTTAGCACCTTAATCTGAATTTTTCAATAACTCCAAACTTTAATTTTTACATGCTTTTAGTTATTTTTCAAAGATATTTGGCTCTAATCCTACCTGCCTTTCACGAAAATTACAACATTTTTCTTTTGATTTTTTTTCTTGAAATTAGGCTTCTTTTGTTTGAAAAATTAATTTTATCAAAAACAGAACATATAGAACATTTTTGAATTAATTTAGCCTGGTTTTCTCAAAAAAAAAATTGTCTCAAAAAACGTCAAAACTTAGCCCAAATGCTAACCTGAGTTTTCTCAAACATAAAATTCGCACTGTCAAGCGCTTTGGGTGACTTTTAATTGATTTTGGCATTAATACTAACCTGTAGGTTGTCAAAAATTCCAATTTTGCAAACCTGACTTTCTCAAAAAACACAAATTTTTTTATTCTGAGGCACTTTTAGTGAAATTTTACTTAACAAATTAAAAGATTTTTGAATCAATTTAGCTCATTTTGTCCAAAGATTGTGTTTCTCCAAAAACATAAAAAAATTGCATATTGAGAAAATGTGAATCAGTTTTAACCAATTTTAGCTCTAATTCTAACCTAAAGTTCTATAAAAACCCCTATATGTGCATTCTTAAATGCTATTGGTAATTTTTAATTGATTTCGACTTTAATCCCAACCTGTATGTTTTCAAAAAATTCCAGTTTTGCATTTTACAATGCTTTGAGTTATTTTTCAAAGATTTTTGGTCCTAATTCTAACATGATTTCTTGCGAAACACCAAATTTTTATTTTGAGGCAATTTAGTAAAATTTCGTAGCAACCGAAAATAAAAAATTAGAAGATTTTTGAATCAGTATAACCTGATTTTGTCCTAAAACTGCATATGTTCAAAAACACCAAAACTTTCGTTTTTTTTAATAATGTGGGTAATTTTAATCGATTTTCGCCCTAATCCTCACTTGATTTTTCGATAAGGTCCAATATCGAAATTTTACACGACTCAAATCGTTTTTGAAAAATTTTTTGCACTAACAGACTAACACTAATCTTATTTTCTCAAACCCTCCTAATTTTTTTAGAGGCATTTTTGGTAAAATGTTACTTTTTTTTTGTTATAAAAATTACTATTACCATAAACAACAAAATAACACATATTGGAACCAACTCTAGTTTTATTGTCCTAAAATTTTATTTCTCCAAAAACATCAAAATATGCATTTTCGGAAAATGTGAAAAATTTTGACACAGATTTTATCACTAACTTTAAATCCTTAAAAAGCAACAAATTTGAATACAAAGTTTTTCTTTTGAGGCTTTTTTATTATCATTTCAGTTATTTTAGTCCAAAAATTAATTTTGCTTAAAACAACAGATACATATTCGATTTACCTGATTTTGTTATAAAATTGAATTTGGCGAAAAATATTAAAGTTTGCAATTTTAGACAATGTTTGTCATTTTTAATTGAATTATAACTTGAATTCCTCCAAAGGGTCAAAATTTGCATTTACACACTTCTTGTAATTTTAAACGATTTTAGACTCAATCTTAACCCGTATTTTTCCGAAAATTGAAAATTTGTATTTTTAGGCAATGAGAGAATTTAGCGCTCTGACCCTTCCTTAACCTGAATTTTTCTTATACATCCAAATTATATATTTTGGTCATTTCAGCAGACTTTGGCCCCATTACTAACTGAATTCCTTCAAATGCCGCAATTTTTTTTTAAGCTTTGTGTAATTTTTAACTGATTTTGGTATCAAATTCAAACTGTGTGTTATAAAAAAAATTTGTTTTGCATTTCTGCTACCTGAACTAACCTGACTTAAGGAGAGCAAATCGAGAAACACCAAATTTTCATTTTGAGACGCTTTTAGTCAAATTTCGGTTCTTTTCGTCGAATTGGTCAAAAAACAATTAACTAGAACATATGAATTAGCGGCTTTAAGTCATTTCAGCAGACTTTGGCCCCAATACTAACTTAATTCCTGCAAATGCCCCAAATTTTTGTGAAGCTTTGTGTAACTTTTAACTGATTTTGGCATCAATTTCAAACGGTGTGTTTTCAAAAAAAAATATTTTGCATTTCTTCTACCTGAACTAACCTGACTTAAGGAGAGAAACTCGAGAAACATCAAATTTTCATTTTGAGACGCTTTTAGTCAAATTTTGTTTCTTTTCGTCGAATTGGTCCAAAACAATTAACTAGAACATATGAAATAGAGGCTTTAAGTCATTTCAGCAGACTTTGGCCCCAATACTAACTGCATTCCTTCAAATTCACCAAATTTTTTTTGAAGCTTTGTGTAATTTTTAACTGATTTTGGCATCAAATTCAAACTGTGTGTTTTCAAAAAAATTTATTTTGCATTTCTTCTACCTGAACTAACCTGACTTAAGGAGAGAAACTCGAGAAACACCAAATTTTCATTTTGAGACGCTTTTAGTCAAATTTCGGTTCTTTTCGTCGAATTAGTCAAAAACAATTAACTAGAACATATGAAATAGAGGCTTTACGTCATTTCGACCGACTTTGGCTGTAATACTAACTCAAGCGCAGAAGCCTTTCCCGAAAAGCACAAAATGTTTCTTTTGATTTTTTCTTTGAAATTTGGCTTCTTTTGTTTCAAAAATTAATTTTATCAAAAACAACAATACTGAATTACTTTTTGAATTAATTTAGCCTGGCTTTCTCCAAAAAATTTTGTTTCAAAAAACGTCATAACTCAAGTAATTTTTAATTGATTTTAGCCCAAATACTAACCTGAGTTTTCTCAAACATAAAATTCGCACTGCTAAGCGCTTTGGGTGACTTTTAATTGATTTTGACATTAATACTAACCTGTATCAAAAATTCCAATTTTGCAAATCTGACTTTCTCAAAAAACACAATTTTTTTATTCTGAGGCACTTTTATTGAAATTTTACTTCTTTTGGTTCAAAGAATTATTGTACCAAAAAAAAACAAATTAGAAGATTTTTTAATCAATTTAGCTCATTTTGTCCAAAGATTGTGTTTCTCCAAAAACATAAAAAAATTGCATATTGAGAAAATGTGAATCAGTGTTAACCAATTTTAGCTCTAATTCTAACCTGAAGTTCTATAAAAACCCCTATATGTGCATTTTTAAATGCTATTGGTAATTTTTAATTGATTTCGACTTTAATCCCAACCTGTATGTTTTCAAAAATTCCAGTTTTGCATTTTACAATGATTTGAGTTATTTTTCAAAGATTTTTGGTCCTAATTCTAACATGATATGCTTGCAAAACACCAAATTTTTATTTTGAGGCGATTTACTAAAATTTCGTAGCAATCGAAAATAAAAAATTAGAAGATTTTTGAATCAGTATAGCCTGATTTTGTCCTAAAACTGCGTATGTCCAAAAACACCAAAACTTTCGTTTTTTTTTTTTTTTTAATAACATGGGTAATTTTAATCGATTTTGGCCCTAATCCCCACCTGATTTTTCGATAAGGCCCAATTTCGTAATTTTACACGACTCGAATCGTTTTTGAAAGATTTTTTGCACTAACAGACTAACACTAATCTTATTTTCTCAAAAACTCCTAATTTTTTTAGAGGCATTTTTGGTAAAATGTTTCTTTTTTTGTTATAAAAGGTACTATTACCATAAACAACAAATTAGCACATATTGGAATCAACCATGGTTTTTTGTCCTAAAATTTTATTTTTCCAAATACATCAAAATATGCATTTTCGGAAAATATGAAAAACTTTTAACAGATTTTATCACTAACACTAACTTTAAATCCTTAAAAAGCAACAAATTTCAATACAAGTTCTCCTTTTGAGGCTTTTTTATAAACATTTCAGTTATTTTAGTCCAAAAATTAATTTTGCCTAAAACAACAAATACATATTCGATTTACCTGATTTTGTTCTAAAATTGAATTTGGCGAAAAATATTAAAGTTTGCAATTTTAGACAATGTGGGTCATTTTTAATTGAATCATAACTTGAATTCCTCCAAAGGGTCAAAATTTGCATTTATACACACTTCTTGTAATTTTAAACGGTTTTAGACTCAATCTTAACTCGTATTTTTCCGAAAATTGAAAATTTGCATTTTTAGGCAATGAGAGAATTTAGCGCCCTGACCATTCCTTAACCTGAATTTTTCTTATACATTCAAATTTTATATTTTGGTCATTTCAGCAGACTTTGGCCCCATTACTAACTGATTTCCTTCAAATGCCCCAATTTTTTTTGAAGCTTTGTGTAATTTTTAACTGATTTTGGCATCAAATTCAAACTGTGTGTTATAAAAAAAATTTGGTTTGCATTTCTGCTACCTGAACTAACCTGACTTAAGGAGAGGAAATCGAGAAACACCAAATTTTCATTTTGAGACGCTTTTAGTCAAATTTCGGTTCTTTTCGTCGAATTGGTCAAAAAACAATTAACTAGAACATATGAATTAGCGGCTTTAAGTCATTTCAGTAGACCTTGGCCCCAATACTAACTCAATTCTGCCTTTCCCGAAAAGCACAAAATGTTTCTTATTGATTTCATTCAAAAAAATGTATTTTGCATTTCTTCTTCCTGAACTAACCTGACTTAAGGAGAGAAACTCGAGAAACACCAAATTTTTATTTTGAGACGCTTTTAGTCAAATTTCGGTTCTTTTCGTCGAATTGGTCAAAAACAATTAACTAGAACATATGAAATAGAGGCTTTACGTCATTTCGACCGACTTTGGCCCTAATACTAACTCAAGCGCAGAAGCCTTTCCCGAAAAGCACAAAATGTTTCTTTTGATTTTTTTTTGAAATTTGGCTTCTTTTGTTTCAAAAATTAATTTTATCAAAAACAATAATACTGAATTACTTTTTGAATTAATTTAGCCTGGCGTTCTCCAAAAAATTTTGTCTCAAAAAACGTCATAACTCAAGTAATTTTTAAGTGTTTTTAGCCCAAATGCTAACCTGAGTTTTCTCAAACAAAAAATTTGCACTGTTAGGCGCTTTGGGTGACTTTTAATTGATTTTGGCATTAATACTAACCTGTATGTTCTCAAAAATTCCAATTTTGCAAACATGACTTTCTCAAAAAACACAATTTTTTTATTCTGAAGCACTTTTAGTGAAATTTTACTTCTTTTGGTTCAAAGATTTATTGCACCAAAAATAACAAATTAAAAGATTTTTGAATCAATTTAGCTCATTTTGTCCAAAGATTGTGTTTCTCCAAAAACATAAAAAAATTGCATATTGAGAAAATGTGAATCAGTTTTAACCAATTTTAACTCTAATTCGAACCTGAAGTTCTATAAAAACACCTATATGTACATTTTTAAATGCTATTGGTAATTTTTAATTGATTTCCGCTTTAATCCCAACCTGTATGTTTTAAAAAATTGTAGTTTTGCATTTTACAATGCTTTGAGTTATTTTTCAAAGATTTTTGGTCCTAATTCTAACATGATATTCTTGCGAAACAACAAATTTTGATTTTGAGGCATTTCAGTAAAATTTCAATTTTTTTGCTTCAGAAATTTATTTTACCGAAAACAAAAAAGTAGAAGATTTTTGAATCAGTATAGCCAGATTTTGTCCTAAAACTGCATTTGTCCAAAAATACCAAAACTTTCGTTTTTTGATAATGTTTGTAATTTTTAACCGATGTTGGCCATAATCCTAAGCTCCCTTTTCCATGAGGACCAAATTCGTAATTTTACACATTAGGACATACTTAAATCAATTCTGGTTTATTTTGTCCTAAAATTTTATTTCTCCAAAAACATCAAAACATGCATTTACGGAAAATGTGGAAAGTTTGTAAGAGTTTTTATCACTAACACTAACTTAAATTCCTCAAATAGCAAAACATTTATATTTTTGGGTACTTTGATTCGTTTTTAACTGATTTTAGCGCCTTAGCTCTCTCTGAACTGAATTTTTCCAAAAACTCCAAAACTAAACTTTCAAAGGGTTTAGTGATTTATATAAAATTTGGTCCTAATAATATCCTAAACTATTCCAAAAACTCCAAATTTGAAATTATAGATATCTTGAGGCAATTTTCAAAGATTTATGGCACTAATTTTACCCTAGTTTTCTCGTAAATCACCAAGTTTTCATTTTGAAATACTTTTTTTTGTGAAATTTCACTTATTGTTATAAAAATTTATTTCTTTTTAAAGGCAACAAATTTAGAAAATGTTTGAATTAACTTTGACAGATTTTGTCCTAACACTAACCTGAATTCTTCCAAAATTACCAAATTTTCATTTTTTTAACGCTTTGTGACTTTTAATTGTGCATTTTTAGATGCTTTTGAAGATTTATATACGATATGCTCAAAAAATAAAAAAAATCTTGTTTTGAGGATTTTTATTAGAATTTCAGTTATTTCAGTCCAAAAATTAATTTTGGCAAAAACACAATTATAATATTTAATTTAATTTGCCTGATTTTGTTCTAAAATTGAATTTGGCGCGAAAACATCAAAATTTACAATTTTAGACAATTTGGGCCATTTTTAATTGAATTATAACTCTAATTCCTCCAAAGGGTCAAAATTTGCATTTATAGACACTTGTTGTAATTTTAAATGATTTAGGACTCAGTCTTAACCCGTATTTTTCTGAAAATTGCAAATTTGCATTTTTAGGCAATGAGGAAATTTAGCGCCCTAAACCTCTCTTAATCTGATTTTTTCTTATACCTCCAAATTAGATATTTAAAGGCTTTAACAACGGACTTTGGCCCCAATACTAACTGAATTCCTTCAAATGCACCAGTTTTTTGTGAAGCTTTGTGAAATTTTTAACTGATTTTGGCATCAATTTCAAAAAAAATTATTTAGCATTTCTGCTACCTGAACTAACCTGACTTAAAGAGCGAAATTCGAGAAAGCTTTTATTTTGGGGCATTTTTAGTAAAATGTATCTTTTTTTTTATTTATTTTTTTAACAAAAAAACACTAAATTAGACCCTTTTTGAATCAATATTACTTGATTTTATTCTAAAATCGTATTTCTCCACAAATAGCGAAACCTGAATTTTTATTTAATCTTGGCGTTTTGAGTCAAATTTCACTTTTTTTTTGTAAAAAAATGTAAAATTTACTCTGTACGTGAATTAGTTTTGCTTGGTTTTACTTTAAAATCAATGATGAATTGCTCCGAAAATATCAAAATGTGCATTTTTAGACGATGTGGATGATTTTGAAACAATCTTAGATTTACTCCTAAACTAGCTTTCTCCAAAGACTATAAATGTACATTTTTATGTGCTTTTTGTAATTTTTTAACTGATTTTGGTTCTTATTTCATCTGTACTTATCCAGAAATTTCAAATTAACATTTTTACATGCCTTTTGTTTCACCGCCCCCCAGGCCAAATTAAGTAAAAGTCTTTTTACCTTTTTGGCCTTAATGCTAACATTTTTAAAAAATTTTAATTTGCATTTTAACACATTTTCACTAAGTTCCTAACTTGCCACAATTCACTGGTTTTGATCCCAAAATGAATTGTATCAAAAATAACAAAATCGCAGATTTTAATCCGTTCAGTTTTTTTTGGACCCAATGCAACGTTTGGGTTTACATCAACTTTTTTGAGGTGGTCGCCACTAGTTTTTTTTTATGTAGAAATGTATTTGCCATCAGTACCGCTTAAATTGCTGTCACCAGTGAACAGCCTGCACCGCCACACGCCTATACTAGACAATATAGATGCGAAATCACTGTTCACACTGTTCACTTTACGTTAAATATTATTTGCTTTATTTCAAAAATTGTTATATTCCCACGCTTTGCTCGCTTGAATTATACACACATTTTTATTACAATGCTTAATCAGCTTATAGTGTTAGATTGCTTTTCTAGTGTATTACACTTTTACCTAGAATATTATGTACGCATGTGTAGATTTAGAAATAGGAAGCACCTAGTTGAAAGGCAATTTTAGCATTCAGATTCAGAACTCGAACAGACAACTGTACTTTGATTGAAATAAACACCGCTAGTTAGTACCTGCGTGTATTTTTGTACATCTCTACGGATCAACTATTAATCGAACACAACAAAATATTCAAATTACGTTAAAAAGCGAAAATGATGATGATAACAGTTCACACTTTTTTTTCTCAAAGAGATAATGAAGAATACTGTGAACTGCGACTTGCTACCGGACCACCTAATTCTAGAGTTAATAAATAATTTTCACGACGCACGAGTGAGAGAAGACAAAACTTGAGACAAGATACAACCCGCTCTTGTCTTGAAGAGTTTCTATCTTGATTTCATGGCAGAACAAAAATATCTTCTATATTGGGTGCGGGTCGATATTGAGCAATACGGAATTTCGAGGTTTTTTGAAATTTACAATGGCATCAAATTAAGTATTTTAAAGTAAAAAAAACTGTGAAATATTCATAACTTTGCATTAAAAAATTTAAAAAAAATTTAACGGTTTACTTACATTAAAATCTAAATTTTAATAATTTACAGTCAAGTTTACTCCAGAAGGTATTGCAGGCTCGGCCTGGTCGATCCGTCAAGGTCAAGGCCACTTGTTCCGATTCTTGAGGACGTGGTCGTTGTGTATGAACGTCTCACTGCCAGAAAGCGTGGTATTATGGTCAGTATTGGTTTTAGTAATTACAGTACAGCCTCGTGGACTCGCCAAGGACGCTTGTTGCGATTCTCGAGGTCACCCCAGCTCGTCATGGCTAAGGTGGGAGAAAGTCCTTGGATTGTTCTGGTATTCGCTTTGCTTAACTACTTATTTAGTTCGTGTTAGCTGTCACTACCACCTACTAGACCAGCTAGGTTGCCAAGTCTCTCAATATCCAGAAACTAGGCCTTTTCGGAAGCGGTTAGTTAAGTATGTATCGGATCCTGCAATGCCTTTGGGCCGCCTAAAGTTCAGGCGGCCCAAAGGCAAAATAAAACTCTAGTTCTGTTTTACTTTGCTTTTGTTAGGTTAGTGTAGTTACGTTTTTCCTTTAGTTTGGTGAAAGCGTTGTACTTGTCTTCCAAGGCGGCCCGTTAGGGCCGCACCTGCACCTCGCCGCAGCGGTCCTTTAGGGCCGGTAGGGCGCTTGTTGATTGTTGGACATAAGTGAGGGATATGTTGGTTAGGTTAGTTCAGTTTTACTTTGCCTTTGGTTTGATTAGTTCAGGTTTACTTGACCTTTACTTTAGTTAGATTATTTCAGGTTAATTCAGTTCTGTCTTTCCTTAGGTAAGTTAAGTTTAGTTATGTTTTTTCTTGGGTTTGGTTAGTTGAGATTAGTTTAGTTTTATTTTTTTTGGGTTAGGTTAGCTCAGGTTAGTTAAACATGAACCTATAGTACAAATTGAATATTTTTTCATTTTCTATTTTTTTTAAATTTTGCAACGTTGCCTAGCGGCTGGAGCACTACGACATTGTCACGAATGTCACTTTATATTTGATTTTTTTGAATGTTGGAAGACAAAAAGATTTTAAATTCGATTTCTGGTTTGGTTATAATTATTTAGTGAAATCAATTGATAAGAAGCTCTGTCGATTATAAGAATTTCATTTTAGTTCGGTTTTTGAGCCTCCTTACTTTGTACTCCAAGCTATTGTTTTGTTTCCTTGCTAGAGGATCCTATTATATATATACATTATTTTTTTAATAATTTTTGATACAAATTTGTTCCAATTCTACAAATTTTTTCGCTTTAAACTACTTAACTTGATGCCTCCTTTATTGTAAATTTCGAAGAACCTCGCAGCAACACTATTAAATTTGCTCTATTATCAGGACTGCAGCGTTTGCGTAATTTTTCGAATTACGTTTTTTCAAAAAAGAAGTAACTATGGGATTTTCTTGGTGCTATTAACCTAATTTCCACTTAATACTTTTTCAAGAAACTTTTCTTCACAAACTCCAATCTGAACAATACCAGCCCCATACCTTGGTTCTTCTAGCGACGCCCGGAACCATACCCTGTTCAATATATTATGGGTTTTGAATTTCAGAAAACATATAATTGCACTGAGGTCAACTTTTCCAAACTTTCATAATTTTTTTTTGTCCATGACGACCGACTACTAGCCACTTTTCTTTGTTTCTACAGAATGTCATTGTTTCTAACAATTTATTACAACTTTGTGTATTAGAAGACACGTCTGAAACCTGTTTGAGATCGAGTACACGAGACTCGAACATATAGAGTGTTGTGTGCCGGAAACTTTCCCATACGCCATATATTGCTGCTTAAATTGAACAAACAGAATTTATACGTTCAGAGCAATTCAAAACAATTTCAGCAATAAGCCTGGCGAACTTCCCGTATTCATTTTGGCTCGATGAACTGTCAAACTATATTCGGAGTAGTTTCCGAACTTTGAGATCGACGTCAACGCAGCCGCTCCCGGAATCGGTAAGCTATCAGGCTTTTATCTATTGGATATAATACGTTGCATAGAAAACGTATCATATATACGAGAAGAAGCCGTACCTTTACTCTTTCATCTTATGGGAGAGGAAATTGCTTTCCGCCCAATTCGAGAATAAATGCGGAAATGCGAAATTCGAATGAAATAACCGTATTATTACGCTAGTGGACTAATGTTAGATTTTCAGTTCTCAATTTTACGTTGTCTGAATTTGTTAGCCCTAGGGCTCGGCTTGAATTAAAAAAAAGTACCTATCCATACATAATCCATTGCCTCTGTTAAGATTTCCGAGGTTTGAGGATTTGCTTTTTCCATTTCCCGCTGGCGATTTTCGTCCGTAATTCATTTTCGCACGTACGCTCCAAACCGTAACGCCCCTGATAGGGGCCAAAAAGGACAAGTGCTTATAGCCGGTTTTTTTGCTGTCATTTTTAATTAAAACGTCGCACTTTCATGTTTGAAATATGAGAATAGGAAACGGGTCCGAACAGGAATCCTGGCTAATGCGGTTTGCCACCCCGGGAACCATTAACGGTCAGAATTTTTGTTGCTAACTTTCAAATTCGTTAATTAACTTTCTGGTCCGGTGACGTTATTTATTGGGAAAAGGTGCGAAGCAGTAATTGAGGTAACTTGATATTTATAAATCCGTTAGGAGGAGTTCATTTTTGTTACTGCTACTGCTAGTAGAATTCGTTTGCACCCCTGATATTGTAAATGATATTTTTACAATAGAAACAAATTAAAGTTCCCAGAAATTTTGATAGATCGTAGATTTTTCTAAAGCGACCTTAAAGAATGGATATGTCGGATTTTAACTTCAAAAGTGGTATTTGCCCAACAATTCAACTGCATACAATCTAAAGTGTTTTGGCACTGGGCAAAGTGATCTCCTGTGCTTTCCGACGTTGACTGATTCGACTGTGGTGAGCTCCGTAGTATTTATTCCCTCGCCGACGCGCTGCAGTGGAGGGACTGGGGTGGGGGTAGTGGTGCCGCGGGGTTTCAGTGCACTTGAAATATGTCGTAAAACTCGCTTACACTCTGCATTTAGAAAGGTAATTTCCTCCTTCCTGTTGAAATTGTTATCTTGTTTAAAGATCTCAGTGGACTCTCTCGCTAGTCCCGGATAGAAACGCTGCGATTGATATAAGATATCCACCTCGTTGAAAAAGATGTCGTGACCTTCGGAGAGAACGTGCTCTGCTACTGCTGACTTTTGTGTTTGTCCTAGCCTGCAACTCCAAATCAGAAGCCTTGTTACCAAGGCTGTACGGTTCGGGCATCGGGAGCACCATGGAAGCCTGATCTACGAAATCGCGAAGCACTTCACAAAACTGCTGCAAACAAAAATAGGAAATACTGACAGCTTTATAAAAGATTCCACTCATTTCGTCAAAAACTGCATTCTTTGACTCTTTCTCCGGGAGAAATTCTCTTTAGCTTCGATGTTGTTACGCTCTTCACGATGGTATCCATTAAGGAAGCCATGGAATTTTGACAAGATATAGTCAAGTTGTTCCAACATGCCTAACCACAACATATTTTCAAAGGAAGGAAGATTTCTACGAACACCCTGATGGTGTGGCTATGGACAGCCCCCTTAGTCCAGTAATAGCCAACTATTTTATAGAAATTTTCAAGGTCAATGCAAATAAGAGGCCAAAGTGCTGGTTCCGATAGGTGGACGACACCTTTGTTATTGAGAGCGATGGCGAGGGCGAACTTCAAAACTTCCTTTTACACCTCAACTCTATGTCAAGGCGTTGCGGGCTGGGACAAACACAAAAGCAGTAGCAAAGGACGCTCTCTCCGAAGGTCACGACATCCTTTTCAACGAAGTGGATATCTAATATCAATCGTAGCGTTTCCATCTGAGACTAACAAGAGAGGTCATTATAGGATATTGTGCAACTAGTGTCAAAAATTGCACTTTTAACACGAGTGTGGCGGTTTGGGCACGAGCCGTAGGCGAGTGATACGCCACACGAGTGTTAAGAGTGATTTTCGTACGTGTTGCACACTATACTTTCTCTACGACTGCTATTTTGCTTCATAAACGATTATTCGTATTATAAAATATACGCAAGGCGTGTGCAAAACAATCGGAAGCGTGTGCAAAGTGGAGTTTGCACACGCCTCTGTAGGGAGTGTCCGCGAAGCGAAGTGTTAGTAGTGCGCATTTGTCTATTTTCTAGGCAGTCGTAGAAAGAGATCTTCAAACACGACAACAATTTCATCAGGAAAGAGGAAATTATGTTTCTAAAAGCAGACTGAAAACGAGTTCTATGAAATACTTCAAGTGCATCGAAAGCCCGCGCCACCACTACCCCCACCCCAGTCCCTCCACTGCAGCGCGTCGGCGGGGAATAAATACCACGGAGATCACCACAGTCGAATGTCGAATCAGTCAACGTCGGGAAGCACGAGAGATCATTTCACCCATTGTCTTATCGCATTTGATACGAACATACATGAATAATGTTTGAATAGCAAAGTAAAAATGTTTATATTTACTCACGGTAGTAGAAAAAGTCTTGTTTCTAACACATGCGGAAAGTGTCTTTCCCGCACTCGACTGCTTGTCTGAACTCCGCTTCGCGTCGTTCGGGTCAACAGCAATGGCGTACGGGAAAGTATCACTTTCCGCACTTGTTAGGAAAACAACTATTACCGTTAAAAAACACAATTTTGTGACAACATTATCGCAATGGAAATTAGTTTACAAGACAATTGTTTCCTCGTTAAAAACATTCAATTTTAGGCCCAAAAAAAATTGAAAGAATAAGCACACAATAAAAATCTTATTTAGATCGATGAGAAATAAATAACGAAAAATTCAGGGGAGCATGACAAAGCGTACGAATAGAAATATTTTAAGAAATCAATAAAAAAGAACAATACGGAAGAAATTAGTAAATTAAAAGTCACAAAAGTATGGAGTGCATACCTGGAAAAATTAGGAAATTTAAAAGAAAAATAGGAACGAAAGCAGTAGTTAGAGGTACAAATGTAAAATATCCCTAATTTTTGGTCAAAATCATCTACAAACTTTTATAAAAGAGTTTCTTTTACAATGTTTTATATTGTAAATAAATAAGTAATATCTTTTACAATAACTAATAATTTAAAAAACACAGTTTTGGAACAAATTTTCTTCAATATTAGAATAGCCGAATGAAAAGTTCAATTTAGGTCGAATACAAAAATAATATAAAAGAAAAGCCCAAAAAATATTAATAGAAAATTATGAATAATATTATAACAGTAGCAAATAAAACAAATAAATGAATCTCTCGGAAAAGCATCGAAAGTGGAAAAATGTGGAATAGCTGGAAGATTATTAAAAAAACATGTCTGAAGCAGATATTTTGAGGCATAAATTTAAATTATTTTTAATTTTAGGCCAAAACTTTTTAAAACATTTCATAAGTTGCTAAGAAAGGTTTTTCTAGATTCATATTCTTTCTAATAAAATTGGATTTTTCACTAGTTGGGAAAATTCTACTTCAGCTAATACAGTATAGAAAAATCGGAAAATCAAAAAGCATTAATCGTGAAGAACCATAGTTTTGGGCAAAATTGTCTTAATGGAAGTACGTATACATTAAAAGTGACCACTCTTGGAAAAGTCCAATCTTGTGTTAAAATTGCCTCGAAAAGATGGATGAAAAACCATATCAAAAATATGAATAAACCAAAAGTTTAATGAAACATAACAAATAAATTCCAGATAAATAAGTAGAATTAAGAAGAAACAATTAGAAAGAGAAAGTTTCAAAAGCACAAGTTAAAACGACAAACATTAAAAAAAAGTGACAAAATCTTAAAATTATATAAATGTTTATTTCAAGTTGAAATCGTTAAAAATAAATCGTGATTGATAATAAATCGTATTGATAATGGTGTTACGATTTTTTTTTTTAATTTACGACAATTTACCTAAACCATTGTAAACTATTTAATACCAATAAAAACCATTGGATATTGAAAATCACCGTTCTAAACGTTTTTATTTTACAAGTCGATACACAACTAAAACTTCTATTTCGAGACAAAACTGCACAAAAATATATGAAAAAGAGCCTATTGTTTCGCCTACAGCTGAGGCAGACGTTATCAAAGGCGAATGGGCGAGGTGATCTCCCGTGCTTCCCAACGTTGACTGATTCGACTGTAGTTAGCTCCGTGGGGTGGGAGTAGGAAAAACGCGGGGTTTCGGCGCACTTGAAGTATGCCGTAAAACCCGCTTCCAGTCTGCATTTAGAAAATAAATTTCCTCCTTCCTGTTGAAATTGTTGTCGTGTTTAAAGATCTCAATGGCTTTTCTCGTTAGTCTCGGATAGAAACGCTGCGATTGATATAAGATGTCCACCTCGCTGAAAAGGATGTCACAGCTGCATGATCTCTGCGGTCTTTGGCCGATCTCAAGCTCTGTGATATTGTACGAATGGGTTTAAAGATCCACTCGTACAATGCTGACTGCTGAAAACATAAAATTACATTAAAAAAAACTAATAATACTCAAAGACGTATTTTAAGGCGTTTTAAAGTTGACTTTTACAACTATCAGTAAAACTTCAGTTTGAAGTTAAAATACCAGTAATGACGTAGATTGCATTGTTACCTGACAGATAAACAATGCAATCTACGTGATATCTGGTGTTTTAACTTCAAACTGAAGTTTTACTGATAGTTGTAAAAGCCGCCCTAAGGCGTTTTAAGCCGATTTCTATTGACTTTAGCTTTATATTGCGCTTTGCGTCCTATCAATAGTTAGAAAGGTGTTGGATCGCAGGTGTAGGACAAATAGCCACTTCACTTTCTCGAAATCGCCAACGTTTCGTCCTTTATTTTTAGGTCTTCCTCAGGGCTACAATAACAACATACGTATGACAAACCAATAGGCACAATGAACTTTAAATATACAGGTAAATTAACAAGAGAAAAGCATCACCAAATTGGTGCATCTAATACATTTTTCCCTCCATAAAACTATGCCTAATAATACAAAAATAAATAAACAAGTATGATTAGCAATAGAATGACATGGACAATTTCCACAAGCAACCGACAAAAAAAAAGGGGAACGCTACCTGAGGTGGTAATTGATTATAAATTATTAACAAAACAAAACAAAAAAAAAACAAAAAACGAATGAACTATTAAACTTGATGGCCATGCATCACTCACTAATTGAATGGCGCGCCATACCCGCAATGTACGAGTAAAACCAGTTACATATTGGAATGTATTTTGCCGCGGGAGGGGACACAGCTTACCTTTTTCAGTCAGTGGTGAATGTCACCAAAGCTTATACAGACCGTCATGGCAGTACATAAAACCAAAATTGTTAAAATCCAGACGGTGCACGTAAAAGACAAGCAACAAACACACGGGGCAACGAAACAAAACAGGGAAATAAAACCAGGAGTCCAAAACGATAAAGTGAGACTCGACCTGTACGAAGTGCAGTGTTTTGCCCAATTTTTTATTTATTTTTTTTTCCCCCATTCACATCGATTCGCACATTATCGATGCTAGGCCAGATGCGGACCACAAAGAAGAAGAAAGAAGGAGATGTCTACCTCGACTGTGTATTTTTAATATGTTGTAAAAGATTGCAATACAGCACACTTAAATTTTGGGTGTCGGTCCTATCATTAACAGTACTGTTAATATGGATGTGTATCATTTCACTAATAACTCGCCTATGATAATTATTCTCTCGGTCCAGTATGGTGGTGTTCTGAAAATCAAAATTATGACCCAAAGTGAAATGGTGCTGTGCCAAAGCAGTCTTCTCCCTCTTGATCTCACGACAGTCATATTCATGCTGGTAAATTCGGTTCCTGAGGTACTGCCGAGTCATTCCCACATAGCACTTACCGCACATTCCACAAGGTACTCTATAAATTAATTCAGATGAAAGAGAAGTGGGGACAGGATGCTTCAACCTCAAATAAATTTGGCTCAAAGTTCTAGTGTTGTAATATGCCAGTTTAATACTAGCATTAACACGTGATAGTCTATATTGGATCCTTTCTGACAATCCCTTGATATATGGGAATCGGCAGTGAGTAAGATCATGGGAACGTAAAATGCGAGATTGAGGCGCAAGTTGATGCTGGTATCCGTTCCACACCCTATTTATGAGGCTAGACGGATAATTACTGGTTCTTAAAATATTTTTTACTTTTAAGATATTAGTACGATGAAAAACAGGACTGCTAAGCTGGATAGCTCTATAAAACATACCCTTTATGATTGATAACTTTTGACTCGTAGCATGTGAAGACAAGTAATTAACAACCCGGCCAGATGCAGTAGGCTTCATGTACCAGTCCGTAAGAAGAGTCCCGTCCCTTTGCCTGATGACCAAGGTGTCCAAAAATGACAACCCGGCGTTAACCTCCGTTTCCATAGTAAACTGTATTCTCAGGTGGTAATTATTAAAATAATTCAAGAGCTCATGGAGAGCATCTTTAGGACACGCCAAAATGGTATCGTCAACATACAGTTTGATGAACGGTATCGGAAAAGGAATGGTCGTTATTACACGAACAATCAAGTCCTCCATCACCAAATTAGCCAAGGCAGGGCTATCCAGATTTCCCATGGCGGAACCGTCGAGTTGGTCGTAAAACCTTCCATCAAACAAAAAATAACTATTGTGGAATAAGAATTGGACTATTTCGCAAAACCGCTCACGCGACAAAGTCGTGTAGGCTGATATGTGCTTCCAATTTTTTTTTAATTATTATTGACTTTAGCTGAAAAGTGTGATCGGTCAGTGTGACCTCAATAACGGATCAAATAATTATCCCAAATAGAAAGAAGGAGTCATAATGACTCTGTCTGTGAGAGCCAAGAGAATTTGTGAGCCGGCTGAATTATACGGGAAATAAAGCATCCGGAAAGAGCCTTTGCTTGGAATGGATGCAACAACGGGAGAAGATGAAGAAAAGCGCTGAAGGACTTGTCTACCATACATCCACAAATTAACGAATAGGATCGGCAGGCTACTGGAAAAGCATAATGTTAAAACTGTCTTTAAACCCATTCGTTCAATACAACAGAGCTTGAGATCTGCTAAAGTCCACAGGTATCCTCAATCGGCACTCGGAGTTTACCCAGTTCCATGCAGCTGTAGCTCGGTATCTATTGGCGCCACAAAACGCGGCGTCAACACGAGGATTACGGAACACAAGAGGGGCAAACACAAAAGTCAGCAGTATCAGAGCACACTCTTTCTGCAGGTCATGACATCCTTTTCAACGAAGAGGATACCTAATATCAACCGCAGCGTTTCTATCCGAGACTAACGAGAGAGGCCATTGAGATCTTTAACACAATTTCAACAGAAAAGAGGAAAATACGTTTCTAAATGCAGACTGATACGAAGGCGTAGAAGGGCCAACAAGATTTTTTTTCTTAAATTCCGAGTTTAAAGTCGGAATTTAACTAAATTTAGATAGAATTTAGTTAAATTCTGAGTTTAAAGTCGGAATTTAGTTAAATTCCGAGTTCAAAGTCGGAATTTAGTTAAATTCCGAGTTTAAAGTCGGAATTTAGTTAAATATGATTCACAAATCAGTGGCGTAGACGCAAGATTAATAAAACGTTTGTATTCCATGTTGTACAAGGACGGCAAAAAAAAAATTAAAAGACGGATCAATATTTTGTTAACTACGACGTCATGGTGGGTGTCCTAACTTTAAGACTTCTCTAGTGATTACATTTAAGAGCTGCGATCGATATCTCGGGACGTTTTTTGCGGTTTTTTGTTTTCTTTTGTCGACAGGAAAAGTTACGGAACGTTTACAAAATGTTTTGCACTTTTCTATAAGTTACAGTGTTTTGCGGGAATACCCGCGCCAATAAAACTAATAAACTTAAAAAGTTCATTGATTTGAAAATCATTGGCGTATATTGAGAGTTAATAATGACAAACAAATAAAATTGTAGAGATAATAAAATAAAAAAGTAAACTGCTAACAGAAAAAATCCATACGACCTAATTTTTGGTAATTTTCAAGGCGTTTTATCTCAGAAATCATTTATGATAAATTCATAGTTTAAAAAGGCTCTGAAAGAACTTTTCTTCTAGAACTAACTACCTGAACCAATCTTTAAATAAACCAGTTTTATCATTGTGATACGGCGCAAAAATGTAAAATTTGAACTCACTGCATTATTTGATATCTACGGTAAATCTTAACTTTTCAACTTTGTCATGTCATTTTATAGGCTTGGTAGATATCTCGGGACATGTTCGGCGGTTTTTGTTTTTATGCTCGAGAAAAAGTTACAGGGTATTTTCAGAAAGTTTGGAGTATTTTTATTTTTTGCTCTGTATAGCAGTGTAGGTCACTTGATTTTAATGATATAAACGAAATTTAAAAGCTCATTAAGTACAAAATCAGTGACGTAGAACTCTAGTTCATAACGATTGCTTCGGATGTTTTCGCAAAACTTTAATATTACTTCTGTGACATCATCACTGTTAATGATTTCCCAGCTCCTTTGCTGTAACTTCAAAAGTGTACTACGGGGTGTCCATCAGAACTCTGGACATTGGAGATTAACATGGGAAATCGGTTTTTATTTTTTTGCGCCTGTACGGTTGATTTGATTGAAAAACTTTTAAGAGTAAAGTTGTAGAGCTTATGGTCAGCTATCATCCTATAATTTTTTCAATACTTCAGTTTTGGCTGTTTTTTGAAGAGACGCCTCGAAAAGTGCAAGAATTGCCATGCATGTGCAGTGTCGCCCACATAATAATTTCTTATGTCAGAGTCCGAGCCGATTTTTCTTTCTTATTTACTTTGAGGGACTATCATGTAGTAATTAACGTGATTATGCAGTGAAAATATGTTGGCGACACTGCACATGCATGGTGGGGGTGACGCGCCAAATTCAAATTTTTGCACTTTTTGAGGCGTTTTTCCAAAAAACGGCCAACACTGGGGTACTGAAAAATTACAGGATGATTGCTTACCGTACGCTCTACAACTTTACTCTTTCAGTTTTCTTCAATCAATTCAACCATACAGGCGCAAAAAAATTTAGGGATTTAGGGAGGAATGGCTTCCCATTCCTCCCTAAGTGCCACTGCCAAATCATCCAAGTTTTGAAATTCTTGCTCTCTTTCTTTCAGTTTTAGTTTCATTCTGCTCCACACTTTATAACATTCATATCGGGCGACCTAGCAGGCCAATTCATGCCCTCGATGCCATTCTCTCTGAGAACTTCATTAAGAATTTGAGCCCGGTGTGGACATGCATTATCGTCAACTAAGATAAAACCATCTCCAAACTTCTGAGCGAAGGAAATAACAATTTCATTCATACACAAATATCGATATCTAACTGCGTTCAGGTTAGTTCAGGTTAAATTATAAATTAAAACCGATAAAAACCACTAAGTCAGTCTTTCCATTTCCCATTACGCCTCCCCATACGCTGACACTTTCACCCCCAAATGGCACTCTGGGTTCTATATTTTCTTGCAGGTTTCGTTTATTCCGGTCTCTCAACACTAAAATAAGTCCATCTGATCCATACAACAAAAATCTACATTCATTTGTAAAAATGCAATTATTGTTCCACTCTGTTATTTCCAAGTGCAAATGGTCTTCTGCCCAACGCCAATCAAATTGAGTGAGTTCAATTTTAAAGTTTTACACCGTATCACATTGATAAAACTGCTTTACTTAAAGATTGTCCAAGGTAGTTAGTTCTAGAAGAAACGTTCTTTGAGAGCTTTTTTAAACTATGAATTTATCATAAGTGGTTTCTGAGATGAAACGCTTTCAAAATTACGAAAAATTATGTCGTATCGACTTTTATGTTAGCAGTTTTCTTTTTTATTTTATCTCTACAATTTTATTTTTTTTTTATTATTAACTATCAATATACGCCAATGATTTTAAAATCAATGAACTTTTAAAGCCTATGTGTTTTATTGGCGTGTGTATTCCCGCAAAAAACGTCCCGAGATATCGATCATAACTCTTAAAAGTAATCACAATAGGAGTCTTAAAGAGGACATCGTAGTTAACAAAATATTGATCCATTTCACAAAGAATATTGTGCCGTTCTTGTACAACATGGAAAAGAAATGTTTGATTAACCTTGCGTCTACGCTACTGATTTGTCAATCATATACTCGGAGTTTGACTAAATTCCGACTTTAAACTCGGAATTTAACTAAATTCCGACTTTGAACTCGGAATTTAACTAAATTCCGACTTTGAACTGGGAATTTAACTAAATTCCGAGTTTAAAGTCGGAATTTAGTTAAATTCCGAGTTTAAAGTCGGAATTTAGTTAAATTCCCAGTTAAACTTTTAGGTAAGACCTTGCTGATTTTGTGATGTGAATATTAAAATTTGTCAATAAAATCGGGTCATGATCTTTTGACTTGCTTGAACTGCTTGATTGGTGGGGGGTACGCCGACAGTCCAATGAAACCACCAATTTAACAGTTAGTCTTTACACAATCTAAAGTATTTTCCATGCTTTGAGACCGCGGTCCTATGAATTTTTTTCCTAACGTTTCGTCTACAGCTCCGGCAGACATTATCAAAGGCGATGAGGCAATGGGCGAAGTGATCTCCCGTGCTTCCCGACGTTGACTGATTCGATTGTGGGGAGCTCCGTGGTATTTGTTCCCCCACCGTCGCGCTGCCGTTGACGGACAGGGGTGAGGGCAATGGGGGCGCTGGGTTTCGACGCACTTAAAGTATGTCGTACAACTAACTGCCAGTCTGCATTCAAAAATGTAATTTCCTCCTTCATGTTGAAATTGTTGTCGTGAGTGGGTTTAAAGACCCACTCGTACACTGCCGACTGCTGAAAACAAAAATTACACTAAAAAACACGAATAATAGTCAAAGGCGCATTTTAAGACGATTTAAGGTGTTTTACGTCGATTTTTATTGATTTTAGCTGAAGGGTGTGATCGGTCAGTGTGACACAAGACTCTGTCTGTGAGCGCGAAAAGAATTTGTGAGCCGGCTGATGTGGAACAGGAAATGAAGCATCTGGAAACAGTCTTTGGAGGGCTCCGCCTACCGCCGTTCAGTCCTCCGCCAGTCCTTTTTTACCTCCGCGGAGTTCTCTTAAGGGGAGGGGCTTACTTGTTCCGTTCAGTCCTCCGCCAGGCCAAAGGATTTATAAGAGGAATTTTTTTTTTGAAATAAGTCAGTTGGGACTAAAGTTTTTAGTTGCTAAATTGAACCACAGTATAAGGAATAATACATTATATCAGTATCGTTAGATCGTGTCGGCACTTTTGAAATTTCCAAAACTAAAGCGTGCCACGCGCACCTGCATCCGGCAGTTTTCTCGAGTAGTTACGAGGGACTTGTAAATGCGATAGCGCTGCCGTTGGATGGAATCTTTCTAGGCGTGTGCTACGGGGCCTTTTTTAAACGTAATGTTATTTCTTTGATTATGGATAATTTTACCTTTGTAATTATCTATGTTCGTACATAGATAATGTAATAAATAATGGGTTTATTAGAAGACCATTTTTGTACTACATATTTATTGTGATAGAGGGTGGTTGATGTTCGCAGACCGGAAAATAATTTCTGGTTTTTATTGACTCAAAGATCTTAATTAATTATTTTTATTTATTTTTCTCTTACTACTTTAACGGTATTTTTAGAACATTAAACATACTTTTTTATTCAGGGTGTTCAAGAAATGGGATTAAAAAACTGCAAAAATTCAATTTGTTTTAAATCAAGTGCTACTATTTCTACTTCTGTATCTTATTATGCATTACAAACTTAGGTAAGTTTGGATAATGTTGTCTATTCAATCAATGTACTTTGTTCTCGAGATACAGGGCGTTAAAGTTTCAATAAAAAATACAAATTTATTAATATAACGCAATTACAACAAATGCTCAAATTGAGCAACTCCTGCTTCGCTATAGTCATACAGCAGACGTATAATAATTTTTGTTTGTTCAGTAATTTAAAATTTTAAATTAAAATACGTAATAGCATTGCTTTTAGGTGAGTATAAAAATAGGTTTTATTTTTTTATTCAAAAATGGTGCATCTTAGGAAAAAATAAGAAGAGACTTTTTCTCTTCAGGATTAATTTTTATGTTAAAAAAAAACAGTGGTGTATTTTTTTTTCCTTAAAAGTGTCAAGTAACGTTCCGTGTATATATAGTACCAGTTTTAGGTAAATTTTTTTTTTATTTCTAATTAATTTCATGTTACAATAATTGTTCACTTGTTGCAAACACTCAATTTTGGGTAAAAATTATCTCCAATGTCTCTGTCTTCAATCTGAATAACCCAATAAAAATTCCAATTTAGTTCGAATGAAAAATAATATAAAAATACAAAAGTTTTGACACCACAAATTAATCAATTATTAATCCAGGTCCAAATTGTTAGGAAACGTTTAATTTTGTGTTAAAATTACGTCGCGAAAATAAAAATCCAAAAAAGAAAGTCCAATTTAGGTCGATAAAAAAAATGCAGAGAACGTGACAAAAAATAATAGAAAACCATCAACAATAAAAAAAAAATAAAAAATAATATTTTTAAATAAAATACGGCCAAAAAAAACGAAAGAATGAAAGAAAACTGGAATAGACAGAAATTATAGGAAAAACTTTGTCCAAAAGAGGTAGATAGAGGCACATGCTCAAAGTATATCAAGTTAAAGCTAAAATCGAGCAATTTTTTTTGAAAAATTGCAAAAAGAGCCAATATTCTTTCAATACAAATAGAATTTTGACTCGCATTGTAATAGTTCTATTTTGGGCCAAAACCTCAAAATAATCTTAAAAATTGTGAATCACTAAACGTTTCAAAAACCCAATTTTGAGCTTCATTACAAATCAATATTTATTATAATTGTATACTCGTTGAACAATGTTCACTTTTCTCGGAACTCGGAATTTAACTAAATTCCGAGTTTAAAGTCGGAATTTAGTTAAATTCCGAGTTCAAAGTGGGAATTTAGTTAAATTCCGAGTTTAAAGTCGGAATTTAGTTAAATTCCCAGTTCAAAGTGGGAATTTAGTTAAATTCCGAGTTTAAAGTCGGAATTTAGTTAAATTCCCAGTTCAAAGTCGGAATTTAGTTAAATTCCGAGTTCAAAGTCGGAATTTAGTTAAATTCCGACTTTAAACTCGGAATTTAAGAAAAAAAATCTTGTTGGCCCTTCTACGCCTTCGTAGACTGAAAACCAGTTCTATTAAATACTTCAAGTGCGCCGAAACCCCGCGCCACCACTACCCCCCCCCCCCCCCCCCCAGTCCCTCCACTGCAGCGTACGGCGCCGGCGGGGGAATAAATACCACGGACCTCACCATAGTCCAATGAGTCAATGTCGGGAAGCACGTCAGATCACTACGCTCATTGCCTCATCGTCTCGTCAAAAGAAATTCAAACCCGGAAAACACTTTAGATTGTATTTTGAAAGCCTTCGCAGTCTTAATTCAAATGCATTTCTTTAATTTTGCCCAAAATTCAAAGGCAATTATTGTGCTGCTCTCAAAAGGTTTAAAAACACAACATTATTTCTTATTATTTAAGATGCAATAGAGAACAACTCGAGCCACGAGTAGCTTTCTGGTCAACTGTCAACTCAAGTCTTGACACGCCATTGGCGACAATTGTTTGGGGAATAATTGTAGAATAGAGTGATGGTGTTGCTTTAACATCAACAAATAATATTAATCCATTCGAAAATTACATAGGCAACGCTTATTTATACAAAGGGCTTTGCCCCGTCAAGAATTAAAACCGAATTTAGTGGGGTATTAAAGCCCGTTCGAGATTTTAAAATGAGGTTTAATATTACCAGATAAAAGCTGCAAAATAACAAATATAAATAAAATATTGGTGAGCAACAAGCCCAATTCGAGCTGCACAGACCCATTTAATCCGACAATGAAATACATTTATTCTCATTTGCGCTACACATAGCAATGCGTTAATATTGTTTGTAGGGGGCCGGCAAATTGGTTCCCGTTATACTTGTAAATTGGCAACGGGGGAATTTTGGCTGATTTCAATTCAACGTATGCCACGATTTATACCTCGTCCAAATATTAAACGCCGCTGCTTTACCAATCTCTCTAATCTATCAATTATTGGTGCTATTACCCTGGATATTGCATTATTTAACGTTACTGGTGCGGATAGGGAATGGAGCAATTTTCGAAAATTTTAATCGCTCGAATATTGAACTACAATTTGTTGCCCATTACTATAGCAATTGTTACTTGTCAATGCCGTTAAAGTCAGACACAGTTAGAATTATTGTGGCACTGACAAGGCACTCTTTTAGTGTAGTAAAAGTTTTTTGACAATTGAACGTTCAACTCCCCAAATGAGATGCAAGATATGGGATAATATCGATGAGAAATTGGGTATCAATCACGATGCAATTAAAACAAATCTTCTATTCTCAGCAAGATTTTTACGTCGGGAAATAATTACTACCGCTTCAGCTTTTCCTTGATCTGGTCTCAACCAACGGTTATCAATTATACAACCCAAATATTTCAGCTCTGGCTAACAGAAATTACATTTTTCCAGCCTCCTAGCTCAAACCGTTTTAGAGAAATCATCATCTAACAGTTTTTTCCACGACGGCTATACCCCTACCTTTCGATTTTTAACTAGATATGACCATTGGTTCATAAAACAGCTATAATTTAGCTACCGTAGGTATGGTAGGAATGTTAAGCACTTTACAATTAAATCATTTGAGCGGTAGTAGCATATCGGGTGCTAGCCTCTATGTAAATAAAACCGAACAAAATTCAAAAATTAATTTCCTGTTTTATTGAGTTTTTCGTCTTCCTCTTCTACTGTAACTACTTACATCTTCTCTTCCTTCATCTACTTGCCTTTTCTCTTTTATCGGGTTGTCATCTCTATTAGTTTGGACAAAAAGTGAACATTGTTCAACGAGTATACAATTATAATAAATATTGATTTGTAATGAAGCTCAAAATTGGGTTTTTGAAACGTTTAGTGATTCACAATTTTTAAGATTATTTTGAGGTTTTGGCCCAAAATAGAACTATTACAATGCGAGTCAAAATTCTATTTGTATTGAAAGAATATTGGCTCTTTTTGCAATTTTTCAAAAAAAATTGCTCGATTTTATCTTTAACTTGATATACTTTAAGCATGTGCCTCTATCTACCTCTTTTGGACAAAGTTTTTCCTATAATTTCTGTCTATTCCAGTTTTCTTTCATTCTTTCGTTTTTTTTTGGCCGTATTTTATTTAAAAATATTATTTTTTATTTTTTTTTTATTGTTGATGGTTTTCTATTATTTTTTGTCACGTTCTCTGCATTTTTTTTATCGACCTAAATTGGACTTTCTTTTTTGGATTTTTATTTTCGCGACGTAATTTTAACACAAAATTAAACGTTTCCTAACAATTTGGACCTGGATTAATAATTGATTAATTTGTGGTGTCAAAACTTTTGTATTTTTATATTATTTTTCATTCGAACTAAATTGGAATTTTTATTGGGTTATTCAGATTGGAGATAGAGACATTGGAGATAATTTTTACCCAAAATTGAGTGTTTCCAACAAGTGAACAATTATTGTAACATGAAATTAATTAGAAATAAAAAAAAATTTACCTAAAACTGGTACTATATATACACGGAACGTTACTTGACACTTTTAAAGAAAAAAAATACACCACTGTTTTTTTTTTTTTAACATAAAATTTAATCCTGAAGAGAAAAAGTCTTTTCTTATTTTTTCCTAAGATGCACCATTTTTGAATAAAAAAATAAAACCTATTTTTATACTCACCTAAAAGCAATGCTATTACGTATTTTAATTTAAAATTTCAAATTACTGAACAAACAAAAATTATTATACGTCTGCTGTATGACTATAGCGAAGCAGGAGTTGCTCAATTTGAGCATTTGTTGTAAATGCGTTATATTAATAAATTTGTATTTTTTATTGAAACTTTAACGCCCTGTATCTCGAGAACAAAGTACATTGTTTGAATAGACAACCTTATCCAAACTTACCTAAGTTTGTAATGCATAATAAGATACAGAAGTAGAAATAGTAGCACTTGATTTAAAACAAAATGAATTTTTGCAGTTTTTTAATCCCATTTCTTGAACACCCTGAATAAAAAAGTATGTTTAATGTTCTAAAAATACCGTTAAAGTAGTAAGAGAAAAATAAATAATAGTTATTTATGTATTAAGAGCGAAAAGTACAACTTTTTTGCTCGGAGAGTGAAGTTTGCCGCTCGACGCGAAGCGGAGAGCGGCAATCACTCGAGAGCAAAAAAGTTACTTTTTGCTTGTAATGCATACAACGTTTTTTCTGCAAAAGATCAATTTCAAATAATGTGAATCACAACTGAGCATAACTGAAGTCACAATCTAAAAATTTAAATCAAAGTGACAATGACGTTTTAAATAATTGGTTGAGTGGTGGTAGTTGCTGTTGACAGCAAGCGATAAAATCTTTTTCGCTTGCTGTCCTGGGCAACGCGCGGAAAAGTAAACTCACATTCTGATCCTCAAAAATGGTTAGGTTTTCGTTTGTCTAATGAAAGCGTAAAATGCGTCATTATTTGACGTTTGTAGAAAATAATAATTAATTAAGATCTTTGAGTCAATAAAAACCAGAAATTATTTTCCGGTCTGCGAACATCAACCACCCTCTTTCACAATAAATATGTAGTACAAAAATGGTCTTCTAATAAACCCATTATTTATTACATTATCTATGTAGGAACATAGATAATTACAAAGGTAAAATTATCCATAATCAAAGAAATAACATTACGTTTAAAAAAGGCCCCGTAGCACACGCCTAGAAAGATTCCATCCAACGGCAGCGCTATCGCATTTACAAGTCCCTCGTAACTACTCGAGAAAACTGCCGGATGCAGGTGCGCGTGGCACGCTTTAGTTTTGGAAATTTCAAAAGTGCCGACACGATCTAACGATACTGATATAATGTATTATTCCTTATACTGTGGTTCAATTTAGCAACTAAAAACTTTAGTCCCAACTGACTTATTTCAAAAAAAAAATTCCTCTTATAAATCCTTTGGCCTGGCGGAGGACTGAACGGAACAAGTAAGCCCCTCCCCTTAAGAGAACTCCGCGGAGGTAAAAAAGGACTGGCGGAGGACTGAACGGCGGTAGGCGGAGCCCTCCAAAGACTGTTTCCAGATGCTTCATTTCCTGTTCCACATCAGCCGGCTCACAAATTCTTTTCGCGCTTACAGACAGAGTCTTGTGTCACACTGACCGATCACACCCTTCAGCTAAAATCAATAGAAATCGACGTAAAACACCTTAAATCGTCTTAAAATGCGCCTTTGACTATTATTCGTGTTTTGTAGTGTAATTTTTGTTTTCAGCAGTCGGCAGTGTACGAGTGGGTCTTTAAACCCACTCACGACAACAATTTCAACATGAAGGAGGAAATTACATTTTTGAATGCAGACTGGCAGTTAGTTGTACGACATACTTTAAGTGCGTCGAAACCCAGCGCCCCCATTGCCCTCACCCCTGTCCGTCAACGGCAGCGCGACGGTGGGGGAACAAATGCCACGGAGCTCCCCACAATCGAATCAGTCAACGTCGGGAAGCACGGGAGATCACTTCGCCCATTGCCTCATCGCCTTTGATAATGTCTGCCGGAGCTGTTGACGAAACGTCAGGAAAAAAATTCATAGGACCGCGGTCTCAAAGCATGGAAAATACTTTAGATTGTGTAAAGACTAACTGTTAAATTGGTGGTTTCATTGGACTGTCGTCGTACCCACCACCAATCAAGCAGTTTAATCTTTTTAGTGTGTTCATTCAGACAAATCCGACTAAACTATCGGCTGATGAAAAGTCAAAAGATCATGACCCGATTTTATTGACAAATTTTAATATTCATATCACAAAATCAGCAAAGTCTTACCTAAAAGTTCCTACAATTATTAATCGTTGCAAGAATGTGCAGAATGCGATATAAAAAATACGAGATCGTATTTAAAAAAAAAGTTGATGATTGTTGCATGGAAGCGAAACGTGGGATTTTAAATTTGAAAATACCCCGTTGAAATAGAGCAAAAAGTGTCAATAAATTAAAACTAGAAAAAAAAAAGATAAGAGATAAGAGATAAGATAAGAAAAAAAAAAACTTTGTTTCAAAACTTCGATTTTTTGGGAATATTTCCGAAACGAGGAAAAATTTTCGAAATTTCATATTTTGTAGAGCTTGCACTCTGGAATTTCACCACTTTGCCCTGATTTAACTTTTACAGTATCTCTTCAAATAACTGAGATCTCTATGGTTAAACTCAAAACATGGTCACCTCCTATATTTAAAAAAAATACTTCTTTATCTTAATCTTCTTTTAAGCTCATCTTTGGAGGTTTTAACGCTTCTAATTTCATCCGGGCACCTCTTATCTAAGGCAAAGTTAAGAAAATGATGTAAAGCACGTAGCATTTTGATCGTAGGTAGTAAGAAAATCTTTTCTACGTATTAAAAGGAAACCTGTAGACACATCCGAGAAGTCAAAATCATGGTAGGCAATTTCGATTAATGAAGTTTTTTTTGGGTGGCCGCTCTAAAGTGTTTTGAAAGTATTCTCATCCTCTTTGTTTTCTCAATGCTAATGTAAGGATGGCAATACTCTCCGATTGGTCTATCTGGGCCCTCTAGTACTGAAATAGTTTTGGTGATTGAGAAACGTTTAAAAGTATCTCTTACTGCTTACAGAATGTACAGAGCCACTTTGGCCCCTTTTTTGGCCGAAAGTCGGCCACTCATAAGGTTCATTTTGATAATTTTATGTAGTTTCTGAATAAATAATATTTCTTAAAACGTTCATTTTAAGTTCTTGCTTATCCAACTCCCAAATGGCTTTTAACAGACATGTTTTAAACTATTAGTTAAAAAACCGTAAAAATACAGTTTTCAGTTCGAAGGAAATTTAATCGTTTTTTTTTTATAACAAAGCCAAAAAGGAACTAATAATTTTTTTTTGCTTTTAAAACGTCGCTTCGCGAAAAGTTTCCTGCATGCGAGTCGGAAATTTATATTAGTCGATAACAAAAAGTGACAAAGTATTCTCGCCTCGTTTTCAGAGTGAAGGAAGCGAAACTTTGTCGGAAAAGTATCGCTTATTTTGTTTTACTGCGTCCCGGATTTACAAACAATGAAATTGCTTTACTTTCAGTCGGTTAAGCTGTAATCCTTTGAGAATGTTAAAATATACACCGAGTCCCGAAAAATAACCGAACCTTTTTGAAACCTTAACACCAGCACCGGCTAACAAGCTTACTGCAGAAATATGTATTCCTACGGCACCGGCGGCGAAATTAGTTTAAGAGATGCAGCTAATCCGGATAAACGTGCAAGTTAAGCGCTAATTATAAAGTTTAGGCTGTTAAAATATGCAAATTTAGTTCCTTCCGCTAACGAGTGTTCACAAAAGTAGCTAAATTTGATTTAGTGCCAGCACAACGCATAAAACTACTTTTATTCGTTTAAATATGGATGGCTGCAGTTCTAAATTTAAAGGCTCAAGGCGTGCACAACTGGAGTTTACGTTGTGCGATCCTCTAGATAATGAGCTTAAAATGGCCCCACCGATTTATTATGGGCGACGTGCATCATTTATTATTAAACAACCATGCAACATTGTAGTAAAGTTGGTGGCGCATGAAATGTTTGGCAAAACGGCTCAGCAGAAATGCTGACGTGGCGTGTACCTTTTTACCCTCATTAAAGCGTCCTACACACAAAAGATCGTTTGGTCTCGGCAGAAATTCGAGGAAACGAGATAGAATTCGTTTATGCTAAATTGCTCTAAAAAAATCACATAGATTTGAAGAATTTATATTGTGAAATAATTATTCAATTGTACAGACGTTATCTGAAGCCTAAAAATTGATTTCTGAAGCTTTGTTAATTTGACTTTCAACCGGGGAAATCAAACAAAATTTGTAGATATTTTAATCTTTTAATTTTTTCTCTTAAATCTCTTAATTTTAATTTCAAAGAGGAGTTTTGCGCAATTTTCTTACCAAACTGCTGGAGGTGGTGTGAAGCTGAAAGAGGTAAAGTAGTCCGCATAAATCTAATTCTTATATTGGCTTGGACTTTTTGTTTTACGGCACAAATGACTGATACAAAATCGATCATTTATGACCTTCATTCACCCTTAATTTTTCTATACTGTTTTATTTGTCTATTTTATATCTCGTACTGTTTATTTTAATGCACGATTTTATTATAGGCAGCGAAGTATACCCAAAATCAACAGAAACATGTTAAACATATTATTAAAGTACATGTTTCCAGATTTTCTTTTACTAAAAAAGATTTTCTTACTACCTACGACAAAAATAATAGGTGCTTTACATCATTTTCTTAACTTTTCCTCGGATGAGAGGTGCCAGGATGAAATTAGAAGCGTAAAGACCTCCAAAGAGAAGCTTAAAAAAAGATAAGTATTTTTTTGAACTATCAGGAGGTGATCATGTTGTGAGTTTGATCATATAGATCTCAGTTATTTGAAGAGAAACTGTAAAATTTACAATTAGAAATTAGAAATCTACAAACATGACGTTTTCAATTTTCGAAAATTCCTGCTGGTTTCGGAAATAATCGAAACAAAATCGAAATTTTGGAAAAACGTTTTTATTTTTTTCTTCTAGTTTTAATTTAAAGAGGACATAATTGACACTTTTTGTTCTCTTCAATTGACACTTTTTGCTCTTTTCGACGTGGTATTTTGAAATTTAAAATCCGACGTTTCGTTTCATGTAACCATCATAAATTTCATTTTTCCATTCCATTCCATTCCAATTCCCATTCCAGAATAGGGTATAACTATTCTGGATTTTTTATATCAGATTCTAAATCTCCTTGCAACTGTTCATTCGGTTACATGCAACGATTGATAATTCTAATAACTTTTAGGTAAGATTTTGCTGATTTTGTAATGTAAATATTAAAATTTGACGATAAAGTTGGATCATGATCTTTTTTGGCCCTTGCTGACTTTTTCATCAGCCGATAATTTAGTCAAATTGATCTGAATCTTCACATACTGTAAAGATTAAATTACTTGATGATGGTGGTGAGTACGCAGACAGTCCAATGAGACCATATATCAGTTTAATCTTTATACATTCTAAAGTGCTTTCGGTGCTTTGGAGCCGTGGTCCAATGGAAGTTCTTCCTGACGTTTCGTCTACAGCTGCGGCACACATTTCCAAAGGCGATGAAGCAATAGGCGAAGTGATTATCTGTGCTTCCCGACGTTGACTGATTCGACTGTGGTGAGCTGCGTGGTATTTATGCCCTCGCGGTCGCGCAGCTGTTGAGGGACTCGGGTGGGGGTAGAGGTGACGCGGGGTGTCGGCGCACTACTTGAAGTATGTTGTAGAGCTCGCTCCCAACGTGCTTTTAAATACGTAATGTCTTCCTTCCTGTGGAAATTGTTATCGGTTTAAAGATCTCAATGGCCTCTCTCGTTAGTTTCGGATAAAAAACGCTGCGATTAATATATAATAAGACATTCCCCTGCTAACTTTTGAGTTTGTCTCAGCCTGCCACTCCTCAAAAGTCAGCAGTAGAAGAGCACGCTCTCTCCGAAGGTCATGTCATCCTTTTCAATGAGGGGGATATCTTATATCAATCGGAGCGTTTCTATTCGAGACTAAAGAGAGAGGCCACACAAATTACGTTTCTAGATGCAGATTGGAAGCAAGTTCTACGACATACTTCAAGTGCGCCGAAACCTCGCGCCACCTCTACCCCCACCCCACTCCCTCCACGGCAGCGTGACGGCGGGAAAATAAATACCACGGTGCGCACCTCAGTCAAATCAGTCAACGTCGGAAAGCACGGGGGATCACTTCGCCCATTGCCTCATCGCCTTTGATAATGTCTGCCGCAGCTGTAGTCAAAACGTCAGGAAGAAATTTAGATTGAAACACTTTAGATTGACCTTTGACCAGTCGTGAAAGCCTTCACAGTCTTATTAAGTTGATGGTGATTGAATGAAACTAAGCGTCGGATTTTTACTTTGAAAATACCAGCAAAAATGGTCTTGAAGAAGTTATTTTCATTTGTCTCTTTAAATTAAGCCTAAAAAAAATAAAATCCTTTTTTCAAAATTTGTCGTCTGCGGAGGTAAAAAAGATCGTGAACCTAATTTATTCACAAATTTTAAGGAACAAATCAGAAAAATTTTACTTAAAAGTTAATAGAATTGTCGTAAATCACCGAATGCAGTAGTTGCAAGTAGATTAAATATATGAGATACGGGGTGTTCATTATAAAACTTCATCTAGCAGGCTGTGAAATTTTGACAGAAAAGGATGACATAATCAAAATAAATGGAATTTTGTTTCTCCATACTTTTCTTTTGATATTTCACATCCAACTAGATGAAGTTTTATAATGAACACCCCCCCCCCCCCCCTATATTGAATAAATTTATGAAATAAAAATCCAGAATGTTAAAAATCCAAAAGTTGATGATGATTGCATGAAAACAAAACGTCGGACTTTTAGTTTCAAAATACCACGTTGAAGAGAGCAAAAAGCAGTTGTGAAGGGTGTGCAGGGTGTAAATTATTTGTATTTAACGCTTTACATTTAGACTAGAAAAAATTAAAATCTCGTTTTTGAAATTTCGATTTTTTGCCAATATTTCCGAAAATAGTCGTAATTTTTTAAATTACAAAACGTCATTTTTTAAGAATTGTTTTGACGGTCATCCTGTATATCCTTATTTTTTGCTTGAGTTACTAAAAGATAGGCAAACACTCGTGACAAAACATTATTAGTACCAATAGATGGTGTTAATTTTGATACATTTCGCAAATCCTACACTTGACAGCAATGGACAGGCATTTTAAAATAGAAACGTTGCATTTTTCATATTCCAAAACTTATGATGATCATATGAGTTGAAGTGAAATAAATCTGCTGTGTGAGAAAAGGTAACGGTAATCAAAAGTTATTTCCTCTAGTAGTAATTGAAAAACTGAAAAAAAAATAGAAATAAAATGAAAAACATTACTTGATATCTTCCAAAAAAAAATTAAAATTATATATAAAAAATATAAATAAAAAATATAAAAAGAAATAAAGAGACACAAAAAGAATTATTCAAATAGAACATAACAAAGTAAGTACAGAAAAAAGCGCGTAGAAAATCAGCAAATGCACTGAAAACGTAAAAAAAAATTAAATAGAAAAATGGAAAATAACTCAAAACAAAATCGTCACCATTATTGCATTAGATTTAAGATAAAAGAAGTGGGAGAACAAAACAAAAAAAAAAGAGAAATTGAATTAATATGAAAGCAATGAGAGCAAATAAATTATAATGAAGAAAATAAAAAAAAGAAAACTAATTTCATAAAATTCATAAAAAACACTTTTTCTCATCGTAAAGGACAAACAGCAAACGGATCTGAGCGGAAACTACAAAAATAAAAGTAATTGGCGAACAAAAGAATATGAAGAAAGATTAGAGAAATTAAGGGGTTAATTAGAAAAAAAAAGATTGGAAAGCTTAAAATTACTTCACACATAGTTATTTACAAATTTTCTTTTGTTTTGTTTAAGAAATAGAAAAATAGGAAATAATGTAATAATAAGTGTAATAAAATAAAAAATAAACTAAAATTGTTAAATGTTTAAAGGCAACAAGAAAATCAAAAACAAAGTAGAAAAATAGAGAAAATAGATTTCATAGATGGACTGAAAGAGATAAGAGAAACGCAAAAAGTTGGGAAACCAGCAAAAACCGTTATTGTTTAGCATAAAATAAAAGATAGAAAAAAATGAATTAAAAAACCAATAATATAACAAATTGTATATAATATGGATATAACTAAGAATTGCTTAAACACTCAGTCATAGTTTTATTCTTTCAAGTGAAAATTGAGCAAAAATTTGAATTAATGAGAAAGAGAATAAAATTCTACATTGAAAAAGTAGCGATAGAAAACGTAGAACCCAAAAAATATACATATACCGTTTTTCGTGTTTAATTATGGGAATCTAGGTTTTTTGAAGATACGAAGTAGGTTGAATTAGGGCAAAGTTGCGCAATTAGAAGTGTTTACAAATATAAAAATGTTATTTTTATTTTCAAAAATAAAAATTTGAAAATGACCAAACGGGGGAGGGGGTATTACGACTTTATTCTCAATTCTCAACTTTGAACGCCTGTAATGCCTCGGACGACTGGAAAACCCCTTTAGCGGTCAATTTAAATCAAATTCAGGTTTTTATGTTCTTAGGAGATTGAAAACGTGCCATTTCGATCAAAAACAACAAAAAAATTTCCAGATTTTTTTTTTGGAAAATGTTCGAACTACGACTTTTTTCTTAATTCTTAAATTTGACCGCCTGTAACTTGAGAACGCCTCAGCCGATGGGAGTAAATCTAACTGTTTTTCCTTTTCTTGATGTCCTCTTTCACTCTTCATCATTGGAAGTTCCGTAGATGCAATTATTTTGGAGATACACCCCTTCGGTGGTTGACTTATAGGCATTTTTAAAATCGCGTTTTTTGACAAATTTAAGGGATTTTAAGAAAACCCCTTTAGATGTTAGTTTTATTCGAATTGAGTTTGCTACGTTCTTAGGAGATGCAAACGTGCTATTCCGATCAAAAAACAGCAAACAAAAATTTCGCGCAATTTTTTTGAAAATGTCCAAAGGGGATTTCAATTTTTTTCTCAATTTTCGACTTTGACCGCCTGTAACTTGAGGACGCCTCGACCGATCCGAGTGAACCCAACTGTTTTTTCCTCCTCTTTCACCTCCTACCATCGGAAGTCCCCTAGGTGCAACATTTTCGGAGATAGACCCCTCCGGAGGTCGATTTAAGCACTTTTAGAATCGTGTTTTTTGACCATTTTTAAAAACCCTCTTTAAAGGTTAAATTTGTTTGAATTGTGTTTGTTGCATTAGGGGATTACAAGCGTGCCATTCCGATCAAAATCAGCAAAAAGTATTTTCCGACATTTTTTCGAAAATGTCCATGGGGGGGGGGGGGTATTACGACGCTTTCTCAATTCGTTTTTTTCAAATTTGACCGCCTGTAACTTGAGAACGCCTCGAACGATCGGAGTGAGTCTAACTGTTTTTTCTTCCTCTTGATATACTCCTTCACCTCCCACCATCGAAAATTCCGCAGGTGCATTATTTTCGAAGATAGACCCGTGCGGGATAGAACCCCGGACGTCGACTTTTAAGCACTTTTAGTATCGCTTTTTTTGACCATTTAAGAAAAATCCTCTTTAGAGTTTCAATTCGAATTGAGTTTGTTACGTTGTTAGGAGACTGCGAGCGTGCCAATCCGATCAAAAAAAGCTAAAAATTGCTTTCAAAAATGTCTAAAGGGCGGTATTACGAGACTTTTTTCTCAATTCTCAAATTTGGCCGCCTGTAACTTCAGAAAGCCTCAGCCGATTGGAGTGAATGCAACAACTATTTTTCCTCTTCTCGATATGCTATTTCACCCCCAACCATCGGACGTTAGGTAGGTGCAATATTTTTGGAGATAGACCCCTTCGGTGGCTGATTTTTAGGCATTTTTTGAATCTCCTTTTTCGGCCATTTTTAAACAAGCGTCTTTAGATGTTAGTTTCATTGGAATTGAGTTTGTTACGTTCTTAGAGGATTCTCAAACCTGCCATTTCGATTAAAAACGGCAAAAAGAATGTTTACGCAATTTTTTTGCAAATATCTAAAGGGGGGGGGGGTTATTTACGACTTTTTTCCTAATTCTTAACTTTGACCGCCTGTAACTTGAGAAAGCTTCGGCCGATCGAAGCCACCTGACGGCGGGGGAATAAATACCACAGAACTCACCATAGTTAAATCAGTCAACGTCGGAAAGCACGGAGGATCACTTCGCCCATTGGCTCATCGCTTTTGAAAATGTCTGCCGCAGCTGTAGACGGAACGTCAAGAAGAAATTCCATTGGACCACGGCTTCAAAACGCGGAAAACACTTTAGATTGACCTTTGACCGGCCGTGAAAGTCTTCACAGTCTTATAAAGTTGATGGTGATTGCATGAAACTAAACGTCGGATTTTTACCTTGAAAATACCAGCAGAAGAGAGCAAAAATGATTTTGAAGGAACGTCAATTGTTTGTATTTGTCTCTTCAAACTAAGACAAAAAAAATAAAAATCTGCTTTCAAAATTTCGATTTTTTGTAAATATTTCAGATAATAGTAGGATTTTTTTTTGTTAGAAAACGTCATTTTTTTTAGACTTTTTTTTACACTTGACCAGAATGGACCGGCATTTTAAGATAGAAATGGTGTATTTTTCATATTCCAAAACTTCCAAGAATCAGACCAACTGAGTCGTCACAAATCATCATGGATCACATGAGTTGAAGTGAAATAAATCTGCTGTGTCTATTAACTTAAACGCAACACTAAAATATCAGAAAAGGTAACGGTAATCAATTGTCATTTCCTCTAGGAGTAATTGAAAAACTGAAAAAAAAAAGAAAAAAAATAAATAAAATGAAAAACACGACTTGATATCTTCCAAAATAAATAAAAAGTATAAGAAAATAAAGAGACACAAAAAGAATTATTCAAATAGAACGCAACATAGTAAGTAAAGAAAAAAGCGCTTAGAAGATCAGCAAATGCAATGAAAACGTAACAAAAAAATTAAATAGAAGGATGGAAAATAAATCAAAACAAAATCGTCACCAATATTGCATTAAGATAAAAGAAGTGGGAGAACAAAACAAAAAAAAAGAAAAATTGAATTATTATAAAATCAATGAGAGCAAATAAATTGTAATGAAAAAAAGAAAAAAAAAAAGAAAACTAATTTCATAAAATTAAAAAACCCTTTTTCTCTTCGTAAAGGACAAACAGCACACGGATCTGAGCGGAAACCTCAAAAATAAAAGGAATTGACGAACAAAAGAATTTGAAGAAAGGTTAGAGAAATTAAGGGGTTAATTAAAAAAAAAGATTGGAATATTTAAAATTACTTCACACATAGTTATTTACAACTTTTCTTTTGTTTTGTTTCAGGAATAGAAAAATAGAAAATAATGTAATAATAAGTGTAATAAAATAAAAAACAAATTAAAATTTTAAATGTTTAAAGGCAACAAGAAAATCAAAAACAAAGTAAAGAAATAGAGAAAATAGATTTTATAGATGGACTGAAAGAGATAAGAGAAACGCAAAAAGTTGGGAAACCAGCAAAAACCGTTAATGTTTAGCATAAAGTAAAAGATAGAAGAGAATGAATTAAAAAACCAACAATAAATTGTATATAATATGAATATAACTAAGAATTGCTTAAACATTCAGTCATAGTTTCAGTCTTTCAAGTGAAAATGGAGCAACAATTTGAGTTAATGAGAAAGAGAATAAAATTCTACATTGAAAAAGTAGCGATAGAAAACGAAGATTCCAAAAAATATACATACTATATATATATAATACATACCGTTTTTCGTGTTTAATTATGGGAATCTAGGTTTTTTGAAAATACGAAGAAGGTTGTATTAGGGCAAAGTTGCGCAATTAGAAGTTTATACAAATATGAAAATGTTATTTTTATTTTCGAAAATAAAAATTTGAAAATGTCCAAACGGGGGAGGGGGTTTTACGACTTTATTCTCAATTCTCAACTTTGAACGCCTGTAATGCCTCGGACGACTTGAAAACCCCTTTAGAGGTCAATTTGAATCAAATTGAGGTTTTTATGTTCTTAGGAGATTGAAAACGTGCCATTTCGATCGAAAACAACAAAAAAATTTCCAGATTTTTTTTTTTGGAAAATGTTCGAACTACGACTTTTTTCTTAATTCTTAAATTTGACCGCCTGTAACTTGAGAACGCCTCAGCCGATGGGAGTATATCTAACTGTTTTTCCTTTTCTTGATGTCCTCTTTCACTCTTTATCATTGGAAGTTCCGTAGATGCAATTATTTTGGAGATACACCCCTTCGGTGGTTGATTTTTAGGCATTTTTAAAACCGCGTTTTTTGACAAGTTAAGGGGTTTTAAGAAAACCCCTTTAGATGTTAGTTTTATTCGAATTGAGTTTGCTACGTTCTTAGGAGATGCAAACGTGCCATTCCGATCAAAAAACAGCAAACAAAAATTTCGCGCAATTTTTTTGAAAATGTCCCAAGGGGGATTTAAATTTTTTTCTCAATTTTCGACTTTGACCGCCTGTAACTTGAGAACGCTTTGACCGATCCGAGTGAATCCAACTGTTTTTTCCTCCTCTTTCACTTCGTACCATCGGAAGTCCCGTAGGTGCAATATTTTCGGAGATAGACCCCTCCGGAGGTCGATTTAAGCACTTTTAGAATCGCGTTTTTTGACCATTTTTAAAAACCCTCTTTAAAGGTTAAATTTGTTTGAATTGTATTTGTTGCATTAGGGGATTACAAGCGTGCCATTCCGATCAAAATCAGCAAAAAATAGTTTCCGACATTTTTTCGAAAATGTCCATGGGGGGGGGGGTATACGACGCTTTCTCAATTCGTTTTTTTCAAATTTGACCGCCTGTAACTTGAGAACGCCTCGAACGATCGGAGTGAGTCTAACTGTTTTTTCTTCCTCTTGATATACTCCTTCACCTCCCACCATCGAAAATTCCGCAGGTGCATTATTTTCGAAGATAGACCCGTGCCGACGTCAATTTTTAAGCACTTTTAAAAAAAACCTTTTTAGAGGTCAAATTCATTCCAATTGAGTTCGTTACGTTCTTAGGGGATTGCAAGGGTGCTATTCCGAACAACAGCAAAAAAAATTTGATGAAAAAAAGAGGGGGGGGGGGGGGCGAACGCCTCCGCTCTCCCACTGGATCCGCCACTGCCTTAAAAGGACAAATAGAACAAAATTATACCGTTATTACACTTGAGAATTGTTTTGTTAATTAGATAAATTAACAACAATTGTTCAGTCCCCGGGGTCGACATTGCAAGAGGATCTATGAGCTTTCATTAATAATTCAATATAAACCCTTTAACAAAACATTAGCAAATGGAGGTAAGAAGTTATTATAGCATTGCAATGGGAGAGTTTAGCCGCACTAATGTTTTAAAAAATGTGTCCTATTTTTGTTATAGGAGTGTGGACGTAAAGACGTAATGTACCTAATAAAAGTCTAGACATTGGTAAACTCGAAGTAACATTGTGTAACTTTTATTTTTTACTTCCTCTAATCAAAAAAATTAATTGAAAATTGAAAAGGTCATATTGAATATAAGTCGTTTTCAACTTACTTCTAAACGGATTTACCAGTTACAAAAAATATGTAAAAAGAGTAAGACTATAATAATGGAGCAGCATAACAACAAATAACGATTCTTCTATATATTTTTCTGCTTTATAAAATTTCAGTATTTCTGATTAAAATTGAAACCAGCAATCTTATGTCGCTCACCTGCCGAACTTCCAATTTTCCTTGTCTCAATTCGAAGTTCGCGTACACACACAGACTCGCCTAGATGGAAATTTTAAATGTTGAAGTTCCAATATCGAAAGCATACTTTATAAAACATCAAGGCGGATTCATTGATTTTTATTTCTAAGGAAAAATTTAGTTTATTCTTTAGTTTCCTTTGCTCAAGGGAAATTAAACTGAATAATGATTTAAAGTTCTACGGTAGAATTGATATCTGATAAATTGTCCGCATTATAAAGAAGTTGTAGGTCGATTTGATAAAAGCGGTTTTTAAATGAGAAAACTTGAAATTAACAATCCTTCGAAGTAAATTTTTTAAGAACCACTTTTTTTGCTAAATGAAATTTTAATATTTCAGCAAAAGCTAGCTTAAAAAAGTGAACCTAATTAGTACTGTATCATTGAATAATGTAAATTATTGTTTACGCATCAAAAGGCAGAATAAACTGTTTTTGTTAACATTTTTAGGTATTCATTACGCTTAAAGTTTAATTCAGTAAAAATTTACATCTTTCTTTAAACACAAAACAACAGCAAATTATTGCTTTTGCTAATTATTGGTTGGTTTTTTTGTTGTTCTGCCTGGTTTCACTTTTCACTGGTATAATAATAATTCCAAAAAATATACAATTTAATTTTAAGTACAGCCCAGTTTTGACTTTTTTAACGAACATTTTTGTTTCCGGGTAATAAAAACAATAATCTCCATTTCCGCCATGTTGCCGCGCAATTGGCAAATAGGCGGCGCTCGGTTCGGCAAACATCTCTTACATTTTCTTAATTAATATTGCCCCTTTTAAAGTAATTAGAAATGCGATGTCCCTAAAAGATAAACTGCCCATTTTTTTCCATTAAATTATGAAATATTGAATGGCGTTTTTCTTGGAATTTCTTCTCGCTGTGATAAATTCGTATTACCTTGATTACTTTTTCTTGTTGCTTTCCAACAAGTTTTCATTCACTTAGGTATGATTCGCAGCTTACAGTCGAGGAAGAGTTTCGAAGTTTTGAGAAAGTACCGTCATATTTTAATAAATTGAATTAGCATCAGTGCTAAAAGGAGGGAGCAAGTAAGTTTCAGTTTGGAGGAGTAAATATTTTACATATTTCTTCTATTTTTGTATTAAAAGTTTATTATTTGATCTTGTTTTAAATCTGAAAGTTACTAGTAATAATAAGAAAGAGTTAATGTTTATTAAGCTACTAAATAGGTAGGTGTAGGAAGGTGTAAACTTCGTGGATTTGTTTCAAAATTCTTTATTGGCGGACCGGTTTCGGCCCCAAGACCATCATCAGCGTCCAAAAATCTATTGACGAGTAACGTTGTAGCAATAGTGTTGCTAACATAGGTATATAAAATTTAATGAACTTACTCGTTAGAAGATGGGAAGTGAAGGGTGAGGAGTCATCGCGCCAAGGCACCCCAAACAAAACGCAATCAGTTTAAAATTTATGCTAATTAAAAAATAAAAACTTTTAAAATTTTCAAAAACTATCAGGTCCAAGGAGAAATTATAAGTATTCGTGTTTTGTGTTTTTAGAAGTGACCTTCTTGTTGGTGGTTGACCTTTTAACCAAAATTGAATGTCAAACCTTGTTCTTCAGATTTATTAGTCTGACTGAAGCGCCATCTGCCGCTCAGCGAGTGCAACTAGTTCGATCCTAAAAACTAGTACTAGTAGGACAAAGAATGGAAAAGTTCAGATGGACAGTCTTAGATGTCCCTGCCCCCCGACAAAATAGACCCAGGCCGTCATCCCTCCATACCGTTTGTTTATTGTTGATTTGGAAAAAGAAAGAGTGAAAGAAGAAAAAGGGGGGTTATTGTAATCTGTTGTGATTTACTTAATCCAAAAGTATTTTATCCAGGGGTACATATGACCTGTTGAGACTCACCTGCACGTTAAGACAATCGGGATTTGCCCTCAATTCTTGGTCAATTTCCCAATCCTCCGTAAAATCCAGTCTGTTCATATTTTTTGAAGTAATGTGATGAAGAATTCTAGAAACCCTTTGGCAATCAATGGGAATCCAACGTATGCCTGTGCTCCCTTATCAATACACAATACAATCACATCACCAAATCATCTAATGCAGAATTTCAAGGAGATTCAGAGTCCGAAAAGAAAATTCCAGGACCGTACTTAAAAACAATAAAGTTGATGAGGGTTGTGTGAAAACGAAATGTCGATTTTTAATTTTCAAATATCACGTTGAAAAGAGCAAAAAATGGTAATATAGAAGGTCTGTTCATATTTTTTGAAGTCATGTGATGAAGAATTCTAGAAACCCTTTGGCAATCAATTGGATTCCAACGTATGACTGTTCTCCCTTAAAATATTTCCATAAGATGACGCAGTTTTATTTATGTGCACTGTGATGCGTGGGTTAAGAGAGCGGAATGTCCGGTTTTTAATTTTTTTTAGTCTTTTTTAAAGAGGCTGCGGGAGCCAAAAGGAAATCCATAAGGATCGATCAAAAAACGACCCAACTTCATTAACAAATTTTAACAATCGCGTCATAAAGTCACCAAAATCTAATATAAATTTAATAGAATTATCAATTGTCGCATATAATCGAATGAAGCATTGCAAGAAGATTATAAGGAAGTGCCAATTATTTTTAATGATCTTTTTACATGAAGACTAGAAAAAACAAAACAGTTTTTTTAAATTTCGATTTTTTGCGAAACCAGTGGGTATTTTCGAAATTTCGAAAATTGGCCCCCGCAGTCTCTTTAAATTAAGACTTTAAAAATTAGAAAGTTTTCTCAAAATTTCGATTTTTGCGAATATTTTCGAACCCAATGAAAACTTTCAAAATTTCGAAAATTGCGTCGCAAAAAATCAAAATTTTGAAAAAATAATTATTTTTTTCTAGTCTTAACTTAAACAGTCTGCTGGCCAAAAAGATCGCCCAAAGAATCGATCAAAGAAACGACCCACCTTCATTAACAAATTTTAACAATCACATCACCAAATCATCTAATGCAGAGTTTCAAGGAGATTCAGAATCCGAAAAGAAAATTCCAGGACCGTACTTAAAAAAAATTAAGTTAATGACGGTTGCGTGAAAATGAAATGTCGATTTTTAATTTTTAAATACCACGTTGAAGATAGCAAAAAATGGTAATATAGAAGGTCTGTTCATATTTTTTGAAGTAATGTGATGAAGAATTCTAGAAACCCTTTGGCAATCAATGGGAATCCAACGTATGACTGTGCTCCCTTAAGTGATTTCCATAAGATGACGTAGTTTTATGTATGTGCACTGTGATGCGTGGGTTAAGAGAGCGGAATGTCCGGTTTTTAATTTTTCTTAGTTTTTTTTTAAAGAGGCTGCCAGAGCCGAAAAGATCTCCAAAAGGATCGATCAAAAAGCGACCCAACTTCATTAACAAATTTTAACAATCGCGTCATAAAGTCATCAAAATCTAATATAAAAGTTAATAGAATTATTAATTGTCGCATATAATCGAATGAAGCATTGCAAGAAGATTTAGAAACCGAAGTAAGAATTCCAGAACCGTATTAAAAAAAATAATAAAGCTGATGATGGTTGCATACAAACAAAATGTCGTATTTTAAATTTCCAAATTGCACGTTGAAGAGAGCAAGAAGTGATTATAAGGAAGTGCCAATTATTTTTAATGATCTTTTTACATGAAGACTAGAAAAAACAAAACAGTTTTTTTAAATTTCGATTTTTTGCGAATATTTGCGAAACCAGTGGGTATTTTCGAAATTTCGAAAATTGGCCCCCGCAGTCTCCTTAAATTAAGACTTAAAAAATTAGAAAGTTTTCTCAAAATTTCGATTTTTTGCGAATATTTTCGCAGCCAATGAAAACTTTCGAAAATTTCGTCGCAAAAAATCGAGATTTTGAAAAAAAGTTTTATTTTTTTCTAGTCTTAACTTTAAGAGTCTGCTGGCCAAAAAGATCGCCCAAAGAATCGACCAAAGAAACGACACACCTTCATTAACAAATTTTAACAATCACACCACCAAATCATCTAATGCAGAATTTCAAGGAGATTCAGAATCCGAAAAGAAAATTCCAGGACCGTACTTAAAAAAAATTAAGTTGATGACGGTTGCGTGAAAACGAAATGTCGATTTTTAATTTTCAAATATCACGTTGAAGAGAGCAAAAAATGGTAATATAGAAGGTACGTTCATATTTTTTGAAGTAATGTGATGAAGAATTCTAGATATCCTTTGGCAATCAATTGGAATCCAACGTATGACTGTGCTCCCTTAAGTGATTTCCATAAAATGACGTAGTTTTATTTATGTGCACTGTGATGCGTGGGTTAAGAGAGCGGAATGTCCGGTTTTTAATTTTTTTTAGTTTTTTTTAAAGAGGCTGCGGGAGCCAAAAGGATCTCCATAAGGATCGATCAAAAAACGACCCAACTTCATTAACAAATTTTAACAATCGCGTCATAAAGTCATCAAAATCTAATATAAAAGTTAATAGAATTATCAATTGTCGCATATAATCGAATGAAGCATTGCAAGAAGATTTAGAAACCGAAGTAAGAATTCCAGAACCGTATTAAAAAAAATAATAAAGCTGATGATGGTTGCTTACAAACGAAATGTCGTATTTTAAATTTTCAAATTGCACGCTGAAGAGTGCAAAAAGTGTTTATAAGGAAGTGCCAATAATTTTTAATGATCTTTTTACATGAAGACTAGAAAAAACAAAACAGTTTTTTTAAATTTCGATTTTTTGCGAAACCTGTGGGTATTTTCGAAATTTCGAAAATTGGCCCCCGCAGTCTCTTTAAATTAAGACTTTAAAAATTAGAAAGTTTTCTCAAAATTTCGATTTTTGCGAATATTTTCGAACCCAATGAAAACTTTTGAAAATTGCGTCGCAAAAAATCGAAATTTTGAAAAAAAAAATTATTTTTTTCTAGTCTTAACTTAAACAGTCTGCTGGCCAAAAAGATCGCCCAAAAAATCGATCAAAGAAACGACCCACCTTCATTAACAAATTTTAACAATCACATCACCAAATCATCTAATGCAGAATTTCAAGAAGATTCAGAATCCGAAAAGAAAATTCCAGGACCGTAATTAAAAAAAATTAAGTCGATGACGGTTGCGTGAAAACGAAATGTCGATTCTTTAATTTTCAAATATCACGTTGAAGAGAACAAAAAATGGTAATATAGAAGGTTATATAGAGTGAATTTCCGATGGTGGGAGGTGAAAGAGGACATCAAGAAGACGAAAAAAACACTTAGATTCACTCCTATCGGTCGAAGAGTACTCATGTTACAGGCAGTCATAGTTGAGAATTGAGAAAAGTCGTAATACGCCCCATTTTGGACATTTTCGAAAGAATTTCGGATTTTTTTTTGCGGTATTTGTTCGGAATGGCATGCTTTCAATCCCATAAAAACGTTGCAAAGTCAATTCGATTGAATTTAACTTCTAAAGAGGTTTTTTTTTTAATGTTTTAAAAACGCGATTCTAAAAGTGCATGAAAATTGACCTCCGAAGGGGCTTATCTCCGAAAATGTTGCACCTACGGAACTTCCGATGGTGAGAGGTGAAAGAGGACATCAAGAACAGGAAAAAGCATTTGCATTCACTCCGACCGGTCGAGGCGTTATCAAGTTGCAGGCGGTCAAAGTTGAGAAGTGAGAAAAAAGTCGGGAAAATTTTGCTTGCAATCCCCTAAGAACGTAACAAATTCAATTCGAATGAATTTATCCCTTCAAAAGGTTTCCTTAAAAAATGGTCAAAAAAAAACGCGATTCTAAAAGTGCTTAAAAATCTACCTCCGAAAATATTGCACCTATAAAACTTCCCATAATGGAGGGTGAAAGAGGACATACAGGCGGTCAATAAAGTTGTCACTGACTTTCTCAGTCAAAATCATTAGAAGGAGACAGCGTAGAATATCCGCTGAATTTTTTTGAAAATTAGACTTCTCTTATGGGAAAATTTATGCATGAGAGAAATATTCGTTAAAATTTAAAAAAAAGTGGGCGTAGCGCCTCAAAAAATTTTTGCTCTCTTTTTTTCTCCCGCCCTCCCCCCCTTCACAGAAGGCTACATCCGCCACTGTGTTAAGGATTGGTGCAGGCGGTCGTCAGTCATTCTGGGTCGACAATTGCTTTGTCGACAAAACTACTCGTCGTCGTCCAGCGTGATTTATTACTTAGTTTACACAGCTTTTACTGTAATTTAAATGTTTAGCGGTTACACGTTTAGCGGTATTCGTTGATTGCTCGATGTAGGCATTAATCTGTACGGCGCACTAAAAAGGTGGTCAAAAATATTTGATATTTCTGTTGACATCTTTGACCTGAAATTTTCAGATTTACCGAATATTTAAACATTTTGTAGCTAATTTCTCTCAAAAGCAGCTCAAGATAGATAACAGGCCAGGATAATATTCCATCTGGAGTTGATTATAACTCGACGAGAAATCAAAGTTATGAGCAATTAAAATTATGGCCAAAATCGGTAAAAAAATGGCCTAAAGCGTTTAAAAATGCCAATTTTAAATTTTCTGAGAAAGCATTAAGAGGCTATTAACAAATGACTGAATGTGTTTAAAATGACAAATTTGAAGTTTGTGGCAAAAATTCAAGTAAAGATAAGACGTTAAAAAATTACATAGGCGTCAAAAAATGCAAAAGTGAAGCTTTTTGAGATATTAAAGCTAGAATTAGGGCTAAAATCAGTAAAAAATTACCCACATTGTTCAAAAGTGTAAATATAATGTTTTTGGAGAAATTTTATGTTAGGAGAAAAAAAGGCAAAATTGATTAAAATCTTTTAATTTATTATATTTGGTAAAATTTATTTTTGCACTATATTAAGAGTACTAAATAATAAAGTGTACTAAATTTTTTTTGGAATATTATCTATTTCGAAAAAGTCAGTTCAAAAGTTATTGTAAATAGCCGAAGCATGTAAAAATAAAAAAATTAAGTTATTGAAAAAATTCTGGCTAGCTACAGATATAGCCATATCGTTTAAAACATGACTCAAAGTATTTAAAATACATAATTGAAATCTTTTAAATTAACATCTTTTAAATAGGGGGAAAGTTTCCTTCTTACGAGATATATGACAGAAAATCATTAAGAAAAGTTGTTTAGGATCACCTATATTAAACTTCAGTCATCGGACTATTGTTTTCAACTTTTTATTAGGAGAAACTTAAAGAATTTCATGTCAGAGATTAGTTCCAGTCAATCAAGTCCATCAAGTTGCCAGAGGATTTTCATATTTCGAATTTGGTTCTTAAAGACAAATAATTCAAAAACTGAAAACACCAAAGTTTCACGCCATAAACTTTGACTTATTAATCTTAAGTAAATAGGTTAAAAACGGTTTGCGCAAGCTTCTCATTCAGCCTCCTTGATTCCAAAACATCCAAAAACGGTAGGCGTTCTTCCTTTTCCACATCCATGGCGAATTGAATTTTTGGGTTTATAGAGTTGAGATGCAAAAGGAAATTTTGTAGTTGGTCCTCGCCATGGCTCCAAGTAACAAAGGTGTCGTCCACGTATCGGATCCGGCACTTTGGCCTCTTATTTGCCGTTACCAACGCCTTGGCCTCGATAATTTCCATAAAATAGTTTGCTGTTACTGGACTAAATGGGCTGCCCATAGCTACACCATCAGCTTGTTCGTATAAACCTTCCTTATATTGAAAATATGTAGTGGTTAGGCAGTGCTGAGGAAGTTTAAGTAAATTAGAAGAAACGTCGGCGAAAAAGTCGTAGTAATATTGCTGACTTTGGTTCCAATCCATCAATCAATTAAATTCGTGGGAAGCAGGAAAACCGTAGAATTAATTATATGCAGAAAACGTTCCTGCGGCACTAAAAGGTGAAGAAGGTTCAAAACTCAAAAGGGTCCAAATTGTTAATCATTAATTCCACCATCGTACACCATATTAAATATTTCATAAAACCTGATATTTGAACTCAGATTTTAAAACGAAAGGGAGTTCATTAAATCAACTTCTCATACGTCATTTGCATTTTTAATTTAGCAAGTCGACTCCATTACATGGGTGACGTAACGTCAGCAGCTGTCATCAATGTCAATCAATGAGGAATTCTATAAAAAATTTTGGATTAATGCAGGGTGTCTTAGAAAGGTTAGAAAATCTCGCAACCGAAGATACTACGGACCAAAATAGGTCCATTGAGCCACATATACATTAGTCCAAAAGTTAGTAGTTTCCGAGAAACAGGGTGTCAAAAGTACAGTAATTATTAATTAATTTTCCTTTAATTGCTTGAGAACTGTATTTAGTATTACTAAGAAAATGATCGTTTTACTAGCCATAGGAAATTCAAATATTTTGAATTTTATTTAGTCAAGAGGACGGAAACGAAAGTTTTTGTTCTTTTAAAACTTGCTCTATGCCGTAAGATCAAAAAGAGAAGAAACGGGAAATTAAAAATAATAATAATAAATTTATTCTTCTTAGTTATTTCTAGGCCTTAGTTTAAGGTTCTTCCTTTTACTTGTTCGCTGCTTTTTACTGGAACATTAAAGAAAGAGAGAGAAAAAAAGAAAACTTTTAAAAATGTTGATGTCAATTCGGCGGAGGGGGGGGGGGGGGGGGCGAAGATAAGCGTCTTCATCTTAAAACTTCTCCTCTCATTCTTACCGATGAGCGAAGAGATTGGAAAAAAATTATGAAGTTTATTCGATTGGGACGAAGATGAACTTTTTCTTGAAACTTATCTTCTTTTTGTTGACATATGCTCTAAGGCACATGTGGTTCATTCTACCCATTTTGGTATCTAGGATCACCACTTGCGAGATTTCTCAACCTTTCTGGGACACTATGTATGTAAAAGCGCGCTTTAAGTGGAATTTCAGACCTACTACCTGAGTCCTGATATTTTACGTCATGCATGGCTACCGTGCTTTCCCACGCAGACTGAGTCGACTGTGGTGACCTCCGTGGTATTTATTCCCCTGCCTTCGCGTTGCAGTGGAGGGACTGGGGGTGGGGGTAATTATGGCGCGGGGTTTCGGTACTTGAAGTATGTCATACAACTCGCTTTCCGTCTGCATCTAGAAACGTAATTTCCTCCTTCCTGTTGAAATTGTTAAAAGAGGCCATTGAGATTTTTAAACACAACAATAATTTCAACAGGAAGAAGAAAATTACGTTTCTAAGTGCAGACTGGAAGCGAGTTCTACGACATATTTCAAGTGTGCGGAAAACCCGCGCCACCACTACCCCCACCCCAATTGCCCCACTGCAGCGCGACGAGGGGGGGGATAAATACGACGGAGCTCACCACAATCAAATCAGTCAACGTGGGGCAGCACGAGAGATCACTTCGCCCATTGTCTCATCGCCTTTGACTGCCGCAGCTGTAGACGAAACATGGAACACATGAAAAAAATAAGGGAATCTAAGTAAAAATATTGGTGAAATTTGGCAATGCTGCACAGATAGCAAAATAATTACTCAACCCATTGACACATGTCAATGTCCGAAAGAAGTCAACTTTCAAAGGATTTCTAACCATAGAACTCGAAGTAGAAGGATCGCATACAAACGATAATCAAGGTGAACAAACATGGCGGCCAAGGTAATCATATTTCTTTGGAAATAAAATGGTATTTTACAGTTATTTATGAAATTCTGAAAGGGAAGCCAGTAGGTTTTCTATGTGAAAAAGAAAACGCTACAATACTTTAGATTGTAATGTGATTGATTGTTTATTATGCGAATTTTTTTAAAAACACCTTACACATTTCTTCTGAGATTGACAAAACCCCGAAATATAAACAGAATTAAATCCCAAGGAAATTAAATATGATATTGATGCAACTGCAACTCACCGAATAAGACCAATTTTTATTAACCCTGTTTTCACCTAATGGAAACACTACGTAGCTGGAATTTAGTTTTAGAATTGTCCAATTTCTAAAAGCTGACTTACAGGCTTCTTCATTATTCTGAACAATTATATGCAACTTAATTTCAAATCAATAACTGCGATAACAAACTCCAACTCGGTTTCTAATTATTATTTTGATTGCGGCCTCAATGTCTAACAACAAAATGGAACCGATTCGTATGAGGAAACGAAATTTCCCGTCTAGACATCCAGTAATAGAGTACTTCTTGAAGTTTTGAGAAACTCTAGTTAACTGCAAGTAATAAAAGAGTTTTAGCGTATAAAGAAGGAGTTGGAGCGGATAAGGAAGGAGCTAGATAAATAAGTATATCGAGGAAAGTAATTAATTTCTTGGATGTTTAGAGTAAAATATAAAAAATGCTGCAATAGCTAACAATTTATCATAACGCTAATTAAGTGAAATAAGTGTCAAAATCGCTATTTGGGGCAAGCTATACTTATCAATACCTCATAGTTTTGTACAAAATATATTTAGTTCCCTAGTGAGGCAATTTGTGGATGTGAGTCTGTTTCATTGTTTCAATGAGATGGTGACCTAGTCCAGTGGCAAATAAATAAAAGGTTATAGAGAAAAGGGAAATTGTGGATGAATTATCACCAAATTAATCACTCTTCAACAGCTTTAAGCTTGTAGCCTTAAAAATCAGAGTGCTTTAGGGGCACGTTGTTGGAAAGTTGGTCAGAAATCCTTCCGAGGTCAACATTAATGCTGCTCTGCAAATGTAGTAGTAACGTATCGCAGAACTAAGGATATAGTTTTATGACATCTTAAAAACGTTCATCGATTCACCTGAGAAGGATTTCCATTGATGCATGGTAATTAATTACACCCATGCTAAACAATATGAAGAAATAATCATGATGCCAAATAACATCTAAAGCTAATGGACATGCAATAGCCACAAACAGGTCAAAACCGCAACAGAAAAATCATCCAATTAAGTAATCAGTGTCTTAATATATGAGTATGAAATTGCTGAACAATAAATGCCCAAGCCTATGTAACCAAATATTTATAATAAGGACGGCAAGTTTATAAAACAAGTTAATGCGTGCCCTCGAGGTACGTTTGAACTTGACCTCAAGTGACCGCAGGATGAAGAATCATCACCAACTGTCGTAATTTCAGCATCTTTCATCTATGCGAACTACCGCATTGGTGGTTACGCAATTTTATTCAACCGTTGAACTTACATTTCTGGTTTTTTATATTCCTTAAACTTGAATTTGTGTACTCTTATGTTGGCCAAATTAAGCTGGTCAACAAAGAAATCGCACCGCTCAATCAATTTTAAACATTCATAACCGATTAAAGGAGTATCTTAAACTTCAGTTATTCTGAGTTAAGAGGTGCAAAAAGTCTTGTATTATCAGATCAGTTTAGATCTCAGAATGCAGTATTGGCAGAAATGTTAAAAAGTCTTCACGCATTGAATTATGAAGAAATGATGTCAAGTGATGACGATCAGTTGGTTTTTCTCACTCCTGTAATATTCTTACGATAACAAAAAAAAAATATATCACTTAATTCAAAGGAATTCGAGCACTTTACATTATGGGCGCTCAATTATTGTTCCATTGTTTCGAGTACAGAAAGGATACCATTTTGCATTAATTTACCAAAAGCTTATATGCAAATGCTCATATTGTTTGCTTAACAAATTTCCCAAGACAAATTTAAAGATCACCTTATGACCCGAAGTAGACATCTGATGACACACTGGGTATTCCGTAGTACCATGACTGGCGTAAACGCGCTCGACCTTATTTTACGAGAATCGTTATTCCTATATGGCACCGGCGGTACTACAATTTCCGAAGCAATCTCTAGAAATAGCGATATTTGCCTTCAGTCACGAATCGATTGTTCCATTTGTTTTTCCCAAGTGCAAAGTGTACTAGGTGCATGACTTTATGAATGGTTCATTTCAATGAGATAAATTGATTATTGCTTAAATAGGAATTCCATTTTTAGATTCGTAGGAGAATTTCTGTCGGTTAATCATGATGGGCTAGTGGGAAATAAAGAAGGAGGTTCAAAGGTTAAATAAAAATTATGTATTTAACAATTTCATTGGAAGTATTTTTTAATGAGTATAAGAAAAAGAAGAGAGAGAAATTGGGGCTTTAGAAGAATTTGCATTGTAAGAAGCACATATTGAGTGAGAATTCTAATAAATCTGGTAAATCCGCAGGTTTATGTTATCATGTTATTAAAGTTATGTAAAAATGTCAAAAATACTAGAAACCAAATTTGATAAATTAGAAGAAAGCAACATTTAATATTAAAGAAACCGAGAAATTATCCTATTATGGGAGCTTGGAGGTTTACAAAAATATTAACAATGAATCCATAATTTTTCAAATTTTACCATATTAACAAAGTTTTTGCTACAAGTTTTTAGTGCCGGTTGATCTAGAAGCAAAAGTAGCCTACAAGTGATTTTTTATGGGACGACTTCGTGTTTTCATATTTTTTCATCATCTCAGAAATTTTACGGGTTTCTGTTCTACAGTAGCTTCTCCTACATTCCATTTGTTGGAAGCGGCTTTTCCTTTTCTCCATTTATGTTTACAACTGCTTTCAGTATCGGAATTTTCTTCTTAATCCTCATTTCTACAATCCCCTCTGCTTCTTTGGGTTGTATGGCAACTTCTAAATCAACCACTTCAGCTTTCTCAGTTCTTTATGTATAGTTCAATAAAACTATTTCAGCATCTACTTCTTCATGTCAATTCTCCTTCTGTTTTGATTCTACTCCTCTCTTCTTCCTAGATTTAGGTTTGACAACTCCCTGTAAAAGTTCTCTGCTTCTTCTTGTATAGTCCTGTTTGCTGGATGCTCTCTCTAGAGCACCCTTCTTTGGTTTGGTTTTTTCCTTATTTACTCCACATCGTTAGTGAGGACGAATCAATTTCGTCGGAAGGCTTTGGTGATATTTCTTTTGTTTTCTTAAGCTTGGCTGGCTGGGCGATCTTAACCATTCTCTTCTTCTTCAGTCCCTTCCTCCAGAGGCTTTGGTACACTTTTTCGATGACTATGTCCTCGGGGGAACGTCCAATGTCTAGTCCTCTTTTCTAGAAGTGTAGTGGGTTTAATTTTTGCTTCTAGCTCTTAGTTTCTTCCGGTGTTTTCCTGCTCTTCTCCTTCGTTCCATTATATCAACCGCCTCTAGCTTCCCTGTTTTTTTTTCTTCCTGATAATTTTGATTCTAACAGATTCAGCAGTTTCTTCATTTTTATAGGCTCACCCTAATACCTGAACACTTGAATGCAACATTCATCTTTTTTCAGCCTTTTCTTCTTAATGTTTTCGACTTCAATCGGGCTTCTCAAGCTGTCTTATGTCTTTCGTTACATCCTTACATTTCTTTGCTCTCTTTATATACTGTTTCAGCTTCGTCCTTGTTTCTAGAAACCCCGAAAGACATAGTTCCGGGGTTTCTTCAGACTTAATTCTTTTTATCTCGTTGAGATGAACTTTCAGTTTCTCACATTATTTATATCCTCGATAAGTACTGATGTCCTTGTGGGTTCAATAAGTTCAAGTTTGGAGCTTTCGTCTTCTTCAAGCTTCTTGCATTTTTAGAGATCTTAAGTAATTTTTAAGTCCAAATGTCAATATGAGTTCTTCTCAGAAATTCCAAATTTCGATTCTTTAACGTTTTGAGCTATTTGTAATGGATTTAGGGTATAATTCTTGCTTGAATTTTTCGAAAAACTCTTTGCATTAGCCCTTTAGAAGCTGCTCTCTTTTAGGTCATTTTTATCTTATACAGGGTGTCCCAACCGAGAGTGACACGTTTTAAATACTTATAACTTTTCAACCATATGTTTGGTTTAGGCCATTCCTTTTCTCTAGGTCTAAAGTGTTCTTTTAGTTGGCATCAAAGTTTGTGGACACTACACAGTGGGATCACAAAAATTCCTTTTTTTCAAAATAAAAATTCTCTGCAATTTTTAATGGAACGCCCTGTATATTGTGACGCCACAATTAAGAGTCATTATCAAGATATCCAAGTAACTTTACAGCTAAAACTTCAAGTTTCAAGTCCGAAGTTTATTGGTACTTTGATCATGACTCTGATTTGTGGCGTCACAATATACAGGGTGTTCCATTAAAAATAGTTGAGAATTTTGATGTCGAAAAAAAGGATTTTTTTTGCTCCCACTGTTTAAGTGTCTACACAATGTGTTGCCAACTAGAAAAAAACTTTAGGCCTAGAGAAAATGAATGGCGTACACCCCAGGTGGCTATCACATATAGTTTAAAAGTTATAAGCATTTAAAATGGGTCACTCTCGGCTGGAACACCCAGTATTAGCAGTAATCTCAGACTGATATTTTTTTCACAAATCCTAAATTTACATTCCTAAATACTTTTTTGAAACTTCTTAGGGAATAATTTGTACCTAAATTTCTCGAAAAATCCTAAAAATATAGAAATAATCGATCATAGACGATATCAGCCATTTCTAATTAATTTTATTCCTAATTCTTAACTGAATTTCTCCAAAGACTCCAAGTTTTCATTTACAGACGCTTTGTGTTATTTTTATTCAATTTTGGCCCTAGTCCTAAGCCGATTTTTTCCACAAACTCAAAATATATGCTATTTTATACGCTTTAAGTAATTTCTAAACGATTTCCTCACTAATCCTAACCTGAATTTTTCTCTCCCAAAGTCCCAAATTTGCATTTTTGGACGCGTTAGATTATTTGCAACCGATTTTCCCTTAATCTCAACTTTCATTTTTCCTAAAACTTTAAATTTGCATTTTTAGAGACCTTAAGTAATTTTTAACAGATTTTAGCCCCAATCTTATCCTTATTTTCATTCACGAATCCGAAATTTGCATTCTTAAAAGCAATAAGTTTAAGCCATTTCTAACTGATTCTAAACCGAATTTCTCCAAAAAATCTAGATTTACATTTGCAGTCGCTTTGTATAATTTTTAGTCACTATTGGCTCTAATCCTAAGTTGAATTTTCCCACAAACTCAAAATATAGGCAATTTTAAAAGCTTTGAGTTATTTTTAACCGATTTTGGCGCTGATCCTATCATGGATTTTCCAAGAGGTCAAAATTTGTATTTCAGGACGCTTCAGGTTATTTTTAACCGATTTTACCCCTAACCTTAACTTGAATTTTTTCAAAAACTTTAATTTTACTTTTTTCGATACCTTAAAAGTAAGTTTCAATCGATTTTAGCCCTAATCTCAACCAGATTTTTTTTCCACAATATTCAAATTTGCATTCTCAAATACTTTTAGCTCTTTCTAGCCAATTCAGGGCAAAATTCTTACCGTTTGAATGATGATTTTCTCGAAAACTTTTAAAAAAATATAGAAAAATCGATTTTAGACGTTGTGGGCTATTTCTAATTGATTTTAGCGTCCTAATTATAAACTGAAGATCTCCGAAGACTCCAAATTTGCATTTACAGACGTTTTGTGTAATCTTTAATCAACGTTATATGTATTCCGAAACTGAATTTTTCCGCAAACTCAAAATATGCTATTTTAAACGCTATGCGTCATTTTTAACCCATTTCGGCCCTAATCTTAACTTGCATTTTTCCAAGAGTTCCAAATTTGCATTTCTGGACGATTTAGGGCATGTTTAACCGATTCTGTTCCTAATTTCAGCTGGAATTTTTCCATAAACTCCAAGTAGCCATTTTTAGAGACGTTAAATAATTTTTAATCGGTTTTAGCTCTAATTTCAACCTGTTTTTATCACAAATCCCAAAATTGCATTCTCAATCGCTTTAAGCCATTTCTAGCCGATTTAGGGAATAATTCTTACTTGAACTTGTCGAAAAATTGCTTGCATTACTGTTTTAAAAGTTTTTGATAATTTTTTATCTATTTTAGCCCTAATCTCAATGTGATTTTCTCTAAGAATTCAAATTTCCATTTTTGGATGTTGCAGCACAGTTTTTAGCAGATTTTAGCCCTAATCTCATCTTGATTTTTAACGACAAATCCCAAATTTGCATTTTTAAATGCTTTAAGCTATTACTAACTAACTTACTTCTTAATTCTAAACTGAATGTCCAAAAAACAATCCAAATTCACATTTGGAGACCCTTTGTTATAATTTTTAAACACTATTGCGTCTAATTCTAAGCTGAATTTTTCCACAAACTCAAAATATATTCAATTTTAAAAGATTTGAGTCATTTTTTAACCGATTCTCGCCCTAATCCTGACATGAATTTTCCAAGAAGTCAAAATTTGTGTTTCAGGATGCTTCAGGTCATTTTTAACCGATTTTACCCCTACCCTTAACTTGAATTTTTTCAAAAACTTTAATTTGACTTTTTTTGATACCTTAAAAGTAACTTTCAACCGATTTTAGCCCTAATCTCAACCATATTTTTTTTTCCGCAATATTCAAATTTGCATTCTTAAATACTTTTAGCTCTTTCTAGCCAATTCAGGGCAAAATTCTTACCTGTTGAATGATGATTTTCTCGAAAACTTTTTAAAAAATATAGAAAAATCGATTTTAGACGTGGCGGAATATTTTTAATTGATTTTAGAGTCCTAATTCTAAACTGCAGTACTCCAAAGACTCCAAATTTGCCTTTACAGACGCTTTGTGTAATTGATTTTAGAGTCCTAATTCTAAACTGCAGTACTCCAAAGACTCCAAATTTGCCTTTACAGACGCTTTGTGTAATCTTTATTCAACGTTGGACGTAATCCAAAGCTGAATTTTACCACAGACTCAAAATATGCTACTTTAAACGCTTTGAGTAATTTTTAACCAATTTGGACCCTAATCTTAACTTGCTTTTTTCCAAGAGTTCCAAATTTGCATTTCTGGACGATTTAGGTCATGTTTAACCGATTCCGTTCCTAATCTCAACTTGAATTTTTCCATAAACTCCAAATTAGCATTTTTAGAGACCTTAAATAATTTTTAATCGGTTTTAGCTCTAATTTCAACCTGTTTTTATCACAAATCCCAAAATTGCATTCTCAATCGCTTTAAGCCATTTCTAGCCGATTTAGGGAATAATTCTTACTTGAATTTGTGGAAAAATTACTTGCATTACTGTTTTAAAAAATTTTTGATCATTTTTTAATCTATTTTAGCCCTAATCTCAATGTGATTTTCTCTAAGAATTCAAATTTCTATTTTTGTATGTTCCATCTCATTTTAACTGATTTCCGGTTGCTTCTTATCTTCAGTGTTCATGAGTTTTTCAAGAACGAGCTTTTTTTATCTTCTAGTGTCTCTTCAGACTCAACTACCTTCTATTCCTTCACAGAAAGTTTCACTTTTTACTTCGTTACATTATTTATATCCTCGACAAGTACTGATGTTCCTGAGGGTTCGATAAGTTCAAGTTTAGAGCCTTAGTCTTCTTCAAATTCTCCAAGTTTCTTGCATTTTTAGACACTTTAAGTAATTTTTTAGCCCAAATCTCATCATGAGTTTTTCTCAAAAGGCCAAAATTTCAATTCATAAACGTTTTGAGCTATTTTTAACCGATTTAGGGCATAATTCTTGCTTGAATTTCTCGAAAAACTCCTTGCATTAGCCCTTTAGAAGCTGCAGGTACTTTTTATCTTATATTAGCAGTAATCTCAAACTGATTTATTTTCACAAATCCTAAATTTGCATTCCTAAATACTTTTTTTGGGCTTTCTAACCAATTTAGGGATAATTGGTAAATTTCAGGGAAAATCCTAAAAATATAAAAAAATTGATTTTAGACGATATGGACCATTTATAATTCATTTTGTTCCTAATTCTTAACTGAATTTCTCCAAAGAGTCCAAATTTGCATTTACAGACGCTTTGTGTGGCATTTTTAATCAATTTTGCTCTAGTCCTAAGCTGAATTTTTCCACAAGCTCAAAATATATGCTATTTTAAAGGCTTTAAGTAATTTTTAACCGACTTCCTTATTAATCCTAACCTGTATTTTTCCAAAAGTCCCAAATTTGCATTTCTGGACGCTTTAGATCATTTTCAACCGATCTTACCCTTAATCTGAACTTAATTTTTTCCTAAAACTTTAAATCTGCATTTGTAAAACCCTTGAGTAATTTTTAACGGATCTTAGCCCTAATTTCTTCCTTGGTTTTATTCACGAATCCCAAATTTACATTCTTAAAGAGTCGAAGCCATTTCTAACCAACTTAGCTCATAACCCTAAACTGAATTTTTCCACAAACTCAAAATAGATGCTATTTTAAAAGGTTTGAGCAATTGTTTACCGATATTGGCCCTAATCCTAACTTGCATTTTTCAAGAGGTCCAAATTTGCATTTCTGGACGCTTCAGGTCAATTTTAACCTATTTTACCCCTAACCTCAACTTGAATTTTTTCAAAAACTCTAATTTTGCTTTTTAGATACCTTAAGTAACATTCAAACGATGTTAGCCCTAATCTAAACCAGACTTTTTTTCTAGAAATGTCAAAATTTGCATTCTTAAATGCTTTAAGCTTTTTCTAACAAACTCAGGGCAAAATTCTTACCTGTTGATTGATGAATTTCTCGAAAACTCTTAAAAAAAATATAAAAAAATCGATTTCAGACGTTGTGGGCTATTTTTAATTGATTTTTGAGTCCTAATTCTAAACTTCAGTTCTCCAAAGACTCCAAATTTGCATTTGCAGACGCTTTGTGTAATCTTGAATCAACGTTGGACATAATCCTAAGCTGAATTTTTCCACAAATTCAAAATATGCCATTTTAAACGCTTTGAGTCATTTTTAACCGATTTCGGCCCTAATCTTTACTTGCATTTTTCCATGAGTTCCGAATTTCCATTTCTGGACGATTTAGGTCATGTTTAACCGATTCTATGCCAATCTCAACTTGAATTTTTCCATAAATTGGCATTTTCAGAAACCTTAAATAATTTGTAGTTGGTCTTTGCCCTAATTTAAACCTTTTTTTTCACAAATCTCAAAATTGCATTCTCAATCACATAAAGCCATTTCTAGCCGATTTATGGCATAATTTTTTACCTGAATTTTTCTAAAAATTCCTTGTATTACATTTTTAGAAGTTTTAGATAATTTTTAACAATATTTTTAACCTATTTTAGCCCTAATCTCAACCATACTTTTTTTCCACAAATTTCAAATTTGCATTCTTAAATGCTTTAGGCTCCTTCTAACCAATACAGGGCAAAATTCTTACCTGTTGAATGATGAATTTATCGAAAACTCTTAAAAAAATATTAAAAAAATTGATTTTAGACGTTGTGGGCTATTTTTAATTGTTTTTTGAATCCTAATTCTAAACTGCAGTTCTCCAAATTTGCATTTACAGACGCTTTGTGTAATTTTTAAACAATGCTGGACGTAATAGTAAGCTGAATTTTTCCACAAACTGAAAATATGCTATTTTAAACGCTTTGAATCATTTTTAAGCAGACTTCGGCCCTAATCTTAACTTGCATTTTTCCAAGAGTTCCGAATTTGTATTTCTGGACGATTTAGGTCATGTTTAACCGTTTCTACCCCTAATCTCAACTTGAATTTCTCCATAAACTCCAAATTAGCATTTTTAGAAACCTTAAATAATTTTTAGTCGGTTTTTGCCCTAATTTAAACCTTTTTTTTAAAAAAATCTCAAAATTGCATTCTCAATCACATAAAGCCATTTCTAGCCGATTTAGGGCATAATTTTTACCGGAATTTTTCGAAAAATGCCTCGTATTACATTTTTAGAAGTTTTAGATACTTTTTAACAATATTTTTTACCTATTTTAGCTCTAATCTCAACCAGATTTTTTTTCCACAAATTTCAAATTTGCATTCTTAATTACTGTAAGCTCTTCAAACCAATTCAGGGCAAAATTCTTACCTGTTGAATGATGAATTTCTCGAAAACAAAATTATAAAAAAAATCAATTTTAGACATCGTGGGCTATTTTTAATTGATTTTAGAGTCCTAATTCTAAAATGCAGTTCTCCAAAGGATCCAAATTTGCATTTACAGACGCTTTGTGTAATTTTTAATCAAAGTTGGACGTAATCCTAAGCTGATTTTTTCCACAAACTGAAAATATGCTATTTTAAACGCTTTGAGTCATTTTTAACCGATTTCGGCCCAAATTTTAACTTGCATTTTTCCAAGAGTTTCGATCTTGTATTTCTGGACGATTTAGGTCATGTTTAACCGATTCTACTCTTAATCTCTACTTGAATCTTTCCATGGACTCTAAGTTAGCATTTTTAGAGACTTTAGGTAATTTGTAATCGGTTTTCGCTCTACCTTAAACCTTTTTTTTTCGCAAATCCCACAATTGCCGTCTCAATCGCTTTAAGCCATTTCTAGCCGATTTAGGGCATATATCTTACCTGAATTTCTTAGAAAATACCTTGCATTTCATTTTAAGAGGTTTTAGGTCATTTTGAACCTATTTTAGCCCTAATCTCAACCTGATTTTCTCTAAGAATTCAAATTTGCATTTTTGGTTGTTGTACCTCATTTTAAATCATTTCCAGTTGCTCCTTATCTACAGCCTCCTCTGAACTCTTAAAGCACGAGTCTTTTTCCTTTCATGGTCCCTTCAGGCTCAACCACCTCCTTTTCCTTGACAAGAAGTTTCACTTTCTCACTTCGTTACATGATTTATATCCTCAATAAGTACTGATGTACCTGTTGATTCAATAAGTTCAGGTTTGAAGTCTTCGTCTTCTTTTTCAGACTTTCTATGCACGAGTATCTCTTTTTCTGGGGTCTCAACTGTCTTTTCCCCTTGAGAGAAAGTTACACTTTCTCCCTTCATTTTGTGACGGAACTTCATCCACCGACACACAGGTGGCAGAGCCGAAACTTTACCCACCGACTCACAGGTGGCAGCATTAGTCAAAACCCTTCATAGCATCACACCGCCTTTCCTGCGCCAAATTTGTCTTCATATACAAGTTCCACCTATGAACTCTCACCCCGGCACATAAGACAAGGGTCTACTACGCCTTACAGACGACTCCAAGGTAGACCTTGGAACGAAACGCCAACACATTCATATAAGCCATTCACTTATTATTGTCGTCAAGTAGGCGTTGGAACTTTGCCTTTGACATTTTTATCGTATCTTCTCAACATGCTACTGCACACTGCTAATAGGAGATGGGTATAAAAATGGTCGTCCCAGTGATGTTTCACTAAATAAGAAAAACCTTTTCGGGAATACATTTCCTATCCCATGGCTCATCATATACGAAACCAAAATTTCATTTATATCCTCATCATGTACCGATAGCCCTGTGGGTTGAATACTTTCAGGTTTGGAGTCTTCGTCTTCTTCAGATTTTTCAAACGGCTTCAGCTTCGGCTTTTTATGCTCCTCATCGCGTATGATATTCTGTTAGTATTTGCCAGTAATTTCCGGTTGTTCATTATCTTTAGTCTTCTTAGGTTTTCCAAGCCCAAGTGTATCATCTTCCGAGGTCTTTTCAGGCGCTGTAGTCGTTCTCTCTTTGAGAGAAAGTTTTATTTTTTGATTTTTATTCATTATTTATATCTTCAAAAGGTCCCTGTGTAACTTCTGGCTGATTCTTATCTTCACTTTTTCTAGGTTTTTCAAACACGAGTTTCCCAAAAGGACTGATATTATCTCATTCAGATGGAAAACAGTATATTTTTTCACGTTTTCTTAAAACAACTCAAAGAAAGAGATTTCTCACATTAAAATACAAGTGAAAATGATTTGCATTTTGCATTCATTTCACAGTCATCTCTGCAGTCATGCACTTTCTTACATCTGCAGTTATATCTGGAGTTACCTATGTACTTTTATGGCAATCATGGTAATTTTATGATAGTTGCTGCCTCTTTTGCCACAAAATGTCCGCACTTAACTAGCATATGAAAATTTTTAACTTGGTGAGAGATTCCTTGATTCACAGCCCACTTGGCTCTGTTGAAACACAACCTTGCAAATGAAGCTTATTGTGGGGGGGAGAGCATTATTTATTTTCCGAGGCTTCTCCAGTCTCAACCGTCTTTAAATTCTTGACAAGTAGTTTTGATTCCTTAAGCTTCGCATTTTTCTTCTCAAGCCATTCAGACTTCTCAAATTAAAATTTCTCAGTTTTCACGTTTTCTGTATCGCACCCACCAACTGATTTCAACCCTTTTTAAATAAAAAACATATCCATTTGACGCATGTTAATATTCTACAATTTATTTTGTTACTAATTGTCCTTAAAACACCAAGAGTTTTAGTGATACGAGGTAATTCGAATTTTTGTCTTTCGCAAAATACCTGACACCGGTATCTGCAGGCTGCAGGAATTCGCCATTTGCCAACTACTACTATTATGTTATAGAAAAAGCAACAACAAACAAAAAATTTTCAAGCCAAACAGTACCGGTGACGATTAAGCAACGTACATTACACCTTAATAAGAAGAAATTGTGGCCGTTACAGTTGAGTACCCGTACAGAACATTCCACCTGCACCTGTCCGATTTAAGTTGATCCACTTAAGATTTTACCTGTAATGGTGCAATGACGCCTTCCATTTGAGCATAAACAATAATATCAAATCGGTGACACGACGGTACCCATATGATGGTTCCACTTTAAAACAACTTCAGAAAGAAATGACAAATAATCAGCTTAACAGTAAACCATCTTCGATTCGCTATTAATTCGACCGGTACCACTTAGCCGGCACCATTTCGAGATGAGCTGTGGCTGCGCTGACAACTATATCGGACCACCGCTGACCAGCACGTGCGGGGGTGGGTCGTTTCTGGTGTTTATGGGGCTGTTGGACACGTTTATTCGGAAAAAGTGCGACATATCGGAAATATGCGAACGTGTAACGCCGCGATTCGCACCGGATCCCGAATACGATTTCGTGGTGATCGGGGGAGGCAGCGGGGGAGCCGCCGCCGCCGGCAAATTGGCTCAAGTGAAGGGGTGGAAAGTTTTGTTGATCGAGGCCGGGGGAGACGAGCCGCCCGGGTCGCAGGTAAATTTAAATTTTGATGTGTTTATTTGGGGGATTATTGTATCGACAATATGCTTCTGGCTTTCGAATTCAAGAGCTAAATTGCATTAGTACTTGGATTGGTTAAGTTCCAGTTGGTATTTGTTCACATTTTGACTAGTCACCAAGGCGTACGAATTACGAATTTCTAATTAGTTGGATTGCACTCACATATTTTAAAAAAGATGCGCAGCTAAATGATATGATATATCATGATAATGGGAATCACAGATTAGTCCGCTATTTAAGGTTTTCCTACTCTCATTACATTTTCTGCGATCATAGGGAAGTAAAATCGCCTCATTCCAATAAAAAAACGCAAAAAAAAATCAAAAATTTCTCGAAATTGACCAATGGGGGCCTTTTTTTCTCAGTTTCCAACTTGGACTGCCTGTAACTTTGGAGCGAGTACACTGATTGGAATAAATTAATTTTCCCCTCCCCTCAAAAAAAGTCTCGTAGGTACAATAGTTTGGAAAATAGATTCCTACTTTTAGAATGTATGTTGGGAGCAGTTAAAAAAAAATCTACTTATATTCATAAAAAATTGAAATTGCCTCATTTCGATCAAAACCTGTAAAAACAAAACTTGATCGTTTTTTTTTCAAAATTTACCAAAGTGTGGGATATTTCCTCTTTTTTTTTTTAATTTTTAGCTTTAACCACCTGCAGTGGAAAACTATGAAAATTTTTTAACTTGTCAATTGTAGAGGATAAGGTTCACGCAATGCCAAATTTGCATTAGACATTCACAGAAAATATTATCAATATGTCACAGAGAGGTATCAGAATGTCTTCTCCGTAATAAAATTGATTGAATTCTAGGTAATATTAGGTAAAACTTTCTTTTTTAGCATAGATAATTATCACAATTTTTCTTTAGGCAAAAAATTACCAAAATTTTATATCTACTACAAACAATTATCAGAATATTTACATCGTCAATTACATTTAACATGTAAACATCGTTTTTATTTCTAAATTTTTTTTATTCTCTTACTCTGCTCATCAGTTTAGCACCAAATTAACATCACATTTGTCCTACTATAGCGCAGAGAATTATCAAAATATCGTGACTGCCCAAGATAATTATCAAAACTTGTTCTCTTGGAAAGATTATTTGTGAAAATGCTATACTTAACTTCGTGTAGTAGTTTAATAAGTTTCTTGAGGATAATTATCAAAATGTCTATTATGGAATTTAGAATTACCATCATTTGCTCATGGGCTAGAGAATTATCATCTATGGGGAATTATCGTAATAATTTTTCTGTTTTTGGTTCAATAATTTTACAACTTAGAGTTATCAGTTTTTCTTCGTCGGCGTAGAAAATTATGAACATTTCTTCAATTTTTTAACTTGTCAATTGTAGAAGATACGGTTCATGTAATGCCTAATTTCGATTAGACATTCTCAGAAAATATTATCAATATGTCACAGATAGGTATCAGAATGTCTTATCCGTAATAACATTGAACAATTTTAGATTATATTAGGTAAAACTTTCTTTTTTAGTATAGATAATTATCACAATTTTTCTTAAGGCAATAAGAAACATGTAAACATCGTTTTAATTTCTACATTTTTAATTCTCTTACTCCGCTACACATCTGTTTAGCACCAAATTATCATCACATTTGTCCTAGTATAGCGTAGAGAATTATCAAAATATCGTCACTGCCCAAGATAATTATCAAAACTTGCTCTGTAGGAAAGATTATTTGTGAAAATGCTATACTTAACTTCGTGTAGTAGTTTAATAAGTTTCTTGGAAATAATTATCAAAATGTCTATTATGGAGTTTAGAATTACCATCATTTGCTCATGGGCTAGAGAATTATCATCTATGGGGAATTGTCGTATAAATTTTTATGTTTTTTGTTCAATAATTTTACAGCTTAGAAGTATCATACTTTATACATAGTTTTTGTGACTTGTCAAGTGTAGAGGATAAGGTTCACGCAATGCCTAATTTCGATTAGACATTCACAGAAAATATTATCAATATGTCACAGAGAGGTATCAGAATGTATTATCCGTAATAAAATTGAACAATTTTAGATAATATTAGGTAAAACTTTCTTTTTTAGTATAGATAATTATCACATTTTTTCCTAAGGCAATAAGAAACATGTAAACATCGTTTTAATTTCTACATTTTTATATTCTCTTACTCCGCTACACATCTGTTTAGCACCAAATTATCATCACATTTGTCCTACTATAGCATAGAGAATTATCAAAATATCGTGACTGCCCAAGATAATTATCAAAACTTGTTCTCTAGGAAAGATTATTTGTGAAAATGCTATACTTAACTTCGTGTAGTAGTTTAATAAGTTTCTTGGAAATAATTATCAAAATGTCTATTATGGAGTTTAGAATTACCATCATTTGCTCATGGGCTAGAGAATTATCATCTATGGGGAATTGTCGTATTAATTTTTATGTTTTTAGTTCAATAATTTTACAGCTTAGAAGTATCATACTTTATACATAGTTTTTGTGACTTGTCAAGTGTAGAGGATAAGGTTCACGCAATGCCTAATTTCGATTAGACATTCACAGAAAATATTATCAATATGTCACAGAGAGGTATCAGAATGTATTATCCGTAATAAAATTGAACAATTTTAGATAATATTAGGTAAAACTTTCTTTTTTAGAATAGATAATTATCACATTTTTTCCTAAGGCAATAAGAAACATGTAAACATCGTTTTAATTTCTACATTTTTATATTCTCTTACTCCGCTACACATCTGTTTAGCACCAAATTATCATCACATTTGTCCTAGTATAGCGTAGAGAATTATCAAAATATCGTCACTGCCCAAGATAATTATCAAAACTTGCTCTGTAGGAAAGATTATTTGTGAAAATGCTATACTTAACTTCGTGTAGTAGTTTAATAAGTTTCTTGGAAGTAATTATCAAAATGTCTATTATGGAGTTTAGAATTACCATCATTTGCTCATGGGCTAGAGAATTATGATCTATGGGGAATTGTCGTATAAATTTTTATGTTTTTAGTTCAATAATTTTACAGCTTAGAAGTATCATACTTTATACATAGTTTTTGTGACTTGTCAAGTGTAGAGGATAAGGTTCACGCAATGCCTAATTTCGATTAGACATTCACAGAAAATATTATCAATATGTCACAGAGAGGTATCAGAATGTATTATCCGTAATAAAATTGAACAATTTTAGATAATATTAGGTAAAACTTTCTTTTTTAGTATAGATAATTATCACATTTTTTCCTAAGGCAATAAGAAACATGTAAACATCGTTTTAATTTCTACATTTTTATATTCTCTTACTCCGCTACACATCTGTTTAGCACCAAATTATCATCACATTTGTCCTACTATAGCATAGAGAATTATCAAAATATCGTGACTGCCCAAGATAATTATCAAAACTTGTTCTCTAGGGAAGATTATTTGTGAAAATGCTATACTTAACTTCGTGTAGTAGTTTAATAAGTTTCTTGGAAATAATTATCAAAATGTCTATTATGGAGTTTAGTTAGGGAGTAACAATCGACAAAAAATTAAAATTTACTAAACACGTACGAAATACTAGAGTGGAAATTATTAAAAGGACAAAACACTTTCGATCCCTGACATACAAAAACAAAGGAATTAGCACAAAAACGGCTATAAAAATATACAAATCCATTTGCAGACCACTGTTAGACTATGGACACGTGCTAAGAGCAAATGCGTCAGAGAAAACTAAACAATACACACAAACAACAGAACAAATCGCATTAAGAATGATAACCAAGATAAGACACCCCGAAAACCCGCTGCACAATCCTTCCAACCAACTACTCTACGAACGCACACACATGACAAAAATAAGTGAAAGACTGATACAACTTCAGACTAAATGGAAAAACAACCCACACAATATGACTCTACTGAACCCACTTTGCTTAACAAGACAAAATAGACAGTCCCGCTTCGTTTTCCCTACAACCACCCTAATGGAACATTTCCAAACGTAGAGAGGCCAAGCTCAGAAATGAGTCGCTTTTCTTCCTTTCCCTAAGTTTGTAATATTTGTATATAGAATTCATTTGTGTAATATTATAACATGGGCAGAAAGACCAAATGGTCGATAGCCTATTTCCCTGGAAATAAAGATGTTATATATATATATGGAGTTTAGAATTACCATCATTTGCTCATGGGCTAGAGAATTATCATCTATGGGGAATTGTCGTATTAATTTTTATGTTTTTAGTTCAATAATTTTACAGCTTAGAAGTATCATACTTTATACATAGTTTTTGTGACTTGTCAAGTGTAGAGGATAAGGTTCACGCAATGCCTAATTTCGATTAGACATTCACAGAAAATATTATCAATATGTCACAGAGAGGTATCAGAATGTATTATCCGTAATAAAATTGAACAATTTTAGATAATATTAGGTAAAACTTTTTTAGAATAGATAATTATCACATTTTTTCCAAAGGCAATAAGAAACATGTAAACATCGTTTTAATTTCTACATTTTTATATTCTCTTACTCCGCTACACATCTGTTTAGCACCAAATTATCATCACATTTGTCCTACTATAGCATAGAGAATTATCAAAATATCGTGACTGCCCAAGATAATTATCAAAACTTGTTCTCTAGGAAAGATTATTTGTGAAAATGCTATACTTAACTTCGTGTAGTAGTTTAATAAGTTTCTTGGAAATAATTATCAAAATGCCTATTATGGAGTTTAGAATTACCATCATTTGCTCATGGGTTAGAGAATTATCATCTATGGGAAATTATCGTAATATTTTTTCTGTTTTTGGTTTAATAATTTTTCAACTTAGAGTTATCAGTTTTTCTTGGTCGGCGTAGAAAATTATGAACATTTCTTCAATTTTTTTACTTGTCAATTGTAGAAGATAAAGATCACGTAATGCCTAATTTCGATTAGACATTCACAGAAAATATTATCAATATGTCACAGAGAGGTATCAGAATGTATTATCCGTAATACAATTGAACAAGTTTAGATAATATTAGATAAAACTTTCTTTTTTAGTATAGATAATTATTACAATTTTTTTTAAGGCAATAAGAAACATGTAAACATCGTTTTAATTTCCACATTTTTTATTCTCTTACTCCGCTACACATCTGTTTAGCACCAAATTATCGTATTAATTGTCGTATTAATTTTTATGTTTTTAGTTCAATAATTTTACAGCTTAGAAGTATCATACTTTATACATAGTTTTTGTGACTTGTCAAGTGTAGAGGATAAGGTTCACGCAATGCCTTATTGCGATTAGACATTCACAGAAAATATTATCAATATGTCACAGAGAGGTATCAGAATGCATTATCAGTAATAAAATTGAACAAGTTTAGATAATATTAGATAAAACTTTCTTTTTTAGTATAGATAATTATTACAATTTTTTTTAAGGCAATAAGAAACATGTAAACATCGTTTTAATTTCTACATTTTTTTATTCTCTTACTCCGCTATACATCTGTTTAGCACCAAATTATCATCACATTTGTCCTACTATAGCATAGAGAATTATCAAAATATCGTCACTGCCCAAGATAATTATCAAAACTTGTTCTGTAGGAAAGATTATTTGTGAAAATGCTATACTTAACTTCGTGTAGTAGTTTAATAAGTTTCTTTGAAATAATTATCAAAATGTCTATTATGGAGTTTAGAATTACCATCATTTGCTCATGGGCTAGAGAATTATCATCTATGGGGAATTGTCGTATAAATTTTTATGTTTTTAGTTTAATAATTTTACAGCTTAGAAGTATCATACTTTATACATAGTTTTTGTGACTTGTCAAGTGTAGAGGATAAGGTTCACGCAATGCCTAATTTCGATTAGACATTCACAGAAAATATTATCAATATGTCACAGAGAGGTATCAGAATGTATTATCCGTAATAAAATTGAACAATTTTAGATAATATTAGGTAAAACTTTCTTTTTTAGAATAGATAATTATCACATTTTTTCCTAAGGCAATAAGAAACATGTAAACATCGTTTTAATTTCTACATTTTTATATTCTCTTACTCCGCTACACATCTGGTTAGCACCAAATTATCATCACATTTGTCCTACTATAGCATAGAGAATTATCAAAATATCGTGACTGCCCAAGATAATTATCAAAACTTATTCTCTAGGAAAGATTATTTGTGAAAATGCTATACTTATCTTCGTGTAGTAGTTTAATAAGTTTCTTGGGAATAATTATCGAAATGTCTATTATGGAATTTAGAATTACCATCATTTGCTCATGGGCTAGAGAATTATTATCTATGGGGAATTATCGTAATAATTTTTCTGTTTTTGCTTCAATAATTTTACAACTTAAAGTTATCAGTTTTTCTTCGTCGGCGTAGAAAATTATGAACATTTCTTCAATTTTTTAACTTGTCAATTGTAGAAGATAAGGTTCACGTAATCCCTAATTTCGATTAGACATTCACAGAAAATATTATCAATATGTCACAGAGAGGTATCAGAATGTCTTCTCCGTAATAAAACTGAACAATTTTAGATAATATTAAATAAAACTTTCTTTTTTAGTATATATAATTATCACAATTTTTCTTTAGGCAAAAAGAATGACCCTAAATTTTATATCTACTATAAACAATTATCAGAATATTTACATCGTCAATTACATTTAACAAATAAACAACCTTTTAATTTCTAAAGTTTTATTTATTTTCCTAATCCTCTACACATCTGTTTAACACCATTTATCATAAAATTTCTCTTATTATAGCATAGAGAATTATCAAAATGTCGTGACTGCCCAAGATAATTATCAAAATTTGTTCTCTAGGAAAGATTATTTGTCAAAATACCATTCTTAACTGCGCGTTGAAGTTTAATAAGTTTCTTGAGAATAATTATCAAAATATCTATTATAGAGTGTAGAATTACCATCATTTGCTCACGGGATAGAGAATTCTCATCCGAGGGTAATTATTATTTTAATTTTTCTGTTTTTCGTTCAATAATTTTAGAGCTTAGACTTATCAGTTTTTCTTCATTGGCGTAGAGAATTAACAATTTTTTTAAAATGTTATGTACTTGTCAAGTGTAGAGTATCAGGCAATGCCCAATTTCGATTAGACATTCACAGAAAATATTATCAATATATCACAGAGAGCTTTCAGAATGTTTTCTCCGTAATAAAATTGAACAATTTTAGATAATATTACGCAAAACTTTCTTTTTTATAATGGAGAATTATCACAATTTTTCTTAAGGCAAAAAGAATGCTCAAAATTTTATATCTACAATAAACAATTATCAAAATATATACATTGTCAATTTCATCGTTTTATTATCTATGTTTTTTTATTTTCCTAATTCTCTACACATCTGTTTAGCACCAAATTATCATCAAATTTATCTTATTATAGCATAGAGAATTATAAAAATATCGAGACTGCTCAAGATAATTATCAAAATTTATTCTCTAAGAAAATTATGTGTCAGAATGCTATTCTTAACTCCGTGTTGTAGTTTAATAAGTTTCATAGAAATAATTATCAAAATGTCTATTATGGAATTTAGAATTAAGATCATTTAAGTAAAAGTTTTTTTTTAGTATGGATAATTATCACAATTTTTCTTTAGGCAAAAAAAATTATCAGAATAGAAGTGAAAATAGCGGCTGTAGGACAGAAATAACTACTCCACATTTGTGAAAGAGCCAACGTTTCGACCATTATTGAGGTCTTCCTCGTAAAATATTTGCTAATGTGTGTGTCGTCCTTTATGGTGCTTGTTTTTTTTGTGTGACTGGGGATGTTTTAATTTCAGTGGAATGTTGTTCCTAGTTGACAAATTTCGCTTATTGAAAAAGCCCTGAGGAAGACCTCAATAAAAGTTGAAACGTTGGCTCTTTCACAAATGTGAAGTAATTATTTCTGTACTAGACCCGCTATTTTCACTGCTATCGACCTGATATAAGGTACGCAAAACATATATGAAATTATCAGAATATTTACATCGTCAATTACATTTAACATGTAAACATCGTTGTAATTTCTACATTTTTCTTTTATTTTCTTAATCCTCTCTACATCTGTTTGGCATCAAATTATCATCAAATTTGTGCTATTCTAGCGTAGAGAATTATCAAAATATCGTTTCTACCAAAGATAATTATCAAAATTTCTTCTCTAGGAAAGATTATTTGTCAAAATGCTATTCTTAGCTCCGTCTTGTAATTTGATAAATTTCTTGGGAATAATTATCAAAATGTCTATTATGTAGTTTAGAATTACCATCATTTGCTCACCGGTTAGTAAATTATAATTCATGAGGAATTATCGTAAATTTTTTCTGTTTTTGGTTCAATAATTTTACAACTTAGAATTATCAGTTTTTTTTCGTTGGCGTAGAAAATTATTAACATTTTTTCAATCTTTTAAATTGCCAATTGTAGAAGGTAAGGTTCACGCAATGAATAATTTCGATTAAACATTTACAGAAAATATTATCAATCTACTCTAAACAATTATCAGAATATTTTCTTCGTCAAATATATTTAACATATAAACATCGTTTTAGTTTCTACATTTTTTTGATTTTCCTAATCCTCTACACATCTGTTTAGCAACAAATTAACATCAAATTTCTCTTATTATAGCATAGAGAATTATCAAAATATCGTGCTGCTAAAGATAATTATCAAAATTTGTTCTCTAGAAAAGATTGTTTGTCAAAATGCTATTCCTAACTCCCTGTTGCAGTTTAATAAGTTTCTTGGGAATAATTATCAAAATGTGTATTATGGAGTTTAGCATTACCATCATTTGCTCACGGGTTAGAGAATTATCATCTATGGGGAATTATCGGGATTAATACCACGAGAGCTTTAAAATTACCGATACTTTTTCACGATCGCATGTTTTCCGTAATTTCACGTCCTTTAGAACGAGTGAAATTTTCAAAGAAAAACATGCCATAGTGAAAAATTATCTGGTTCATTTTAAAGCTCGCGCGGTATTTAGTGAGATTATTTCTCGAATCAAATTAATATAGACGACATTGATTAAGGTTTAGGTTAGTGTAAGCGATAATACCACGTCGTCTAGACAACGTGAAATTACCGCTGTAAATTTTTGATAAACGAACTCTCCTTGTGGGAAAATTTATGCATGAGTGAAATAATCGTATTAATTTTTCTGTTTTTGTTCAATAATTTTACAACTTAAAATTATCAGCTTTCCTTCGTTGGCGAAGAAAATTATGATTTTTTTTCAAATTTTTGTACTTGTCAAGGGAAGAGAGAAGGTTCACGCAATGCCTAATCTAGATTAGACATTCACAGAAAATATTATCAATATGTCACAGAGAGGTATCAGAATGTCTTATCCGTAGTAAAATTGAACAATTTTAGATAATATTAGGTAAAACTTTCTTTTTTAGTGTGGATAATTATCACAATTTTTCTTTAGGCAAAAAAAATTATCAGAATAGAAGTGAAAATAGCGGCTGTAGGACAGAAATAACTACTCCACATTTGTGAAAGAGCCAACGTTTCGACCTTTATTGAGGTCTTCCTCATAAAATCTTTGCTAATGGGTGTGTCGTCTTTTATTGTGCTCGTTTTTTCGTGTGACTGGGGATGTTTTAATTTCAGTGCAATGTTGTTCCTAGTTGACAAATTTCGCTTATTGAAAAAGTCCTGAGGAAGACCTCAATAAAAGTTGAAACGTTGGCTCTTTCACAAATGTAAAGTAATTATTTCTGTACTAAACCCGCTATTTTTACTGCTATCGACCTGATATAAGGGACGCAAAACATATATGAAATTATCAGAATATTTACATCGTCAATTACATTTAATACTATAGCGTAGAGAATTATCAAAATATCGTAACTGCCCAAGCTAATTATCAAAAATTAGTTCTCTAGGATAAATTATTTGTCAAAATGCTATTCTTAGCTCCATGTTGTAGTTTAATAAGTTTCTTGGGAATATTTATCGAAATGTCTAATATTGAGTTTAGAATTACCATAACTTGCTCACGGGTTAGAGAATTCTCATCTATGGGTAATTATCGTATTAATTTTTCTGGTTTTGGTTTAATAATTTTAGAGCTTAGAGTTATCAGTTTTTTTGATAAGGCTCACGCAATGCCCAATTTCGATTAGAAATTCACAGAAAATATTATCAATATGTCACAGAGAGGTATCAGAATGTGTTCTGCGAAATAAAATTGAAAAATTTTAGATAATATTAGGTAAAACTTTCATTTTTAGTATGGTTAATTATCACAATTTGTCTTAACGCAAAAAAATGCCCAAAATTTTATATCTACTATAAACAATTATCAGAATATTTACATAGTTCTAATTTCTACATTTTTCCCTTTTTTTTCCTAATCCGCTACACATCTGTTTAGCACCAAATTATCATCACATTTGTCCTATTATAGCGTAGAGAATTATCAAAATATCGCAACTGCCTAAGGTAATTAGCAAAATTTGTTCTCTAGGAATGATTATTTGTCAAAATGTTATTCTTAACTCCGTGTTGTGGTTTAATAAGTTTCTTAAATGTCTATTATCGAGTTTACAATTCCCATCATTTTCTCATGGGTTAGAGAACTCTCTTCTAATTTTTCTATATTTGGTTCAATAATTTTAGAACTTAGAATTATCAGTTTTTTTTCATTGAGGTAGAAAATTGTGAACATTTTTCAGAATGTCTTCTCGGTAATAAAATTGAACAATTTTAGATAATGTTAGGTAAAACTTTATTTTTTAGTATAGGTACTTATCACAATTTTTCTTTAGGCAAAAAAATTAACAAAATTTTATATTTACTACAAACAATTATCAGAAAATTTACATCGTCAGTTACATTTAACATGTAAATATGGTTTTAATTTCTACATTTTTTGTTTTATTTTCTAAATCCTCTACACATCTGTTTAGCACCAAATTATGCCTAATTTCTGTGAATGCCTAATTTCTATAAGATATTCACAGAAAATATCATTAATATGTCACCAGAATGCCTTGTCCGTAATAAGATTTAACAATTTTGGATATTATAACTATAAGGAACAGGTAAAACTTTTTTTTATAGTGTGGATAATTATCACAATTTTTCTTTAGGCAAAAAGATTGACCAAAATTTTATATCTACTATAAAAAATTATCAGAATATTTTCTTCATCAATTACATTTATACGTGTAAACATCGTTTTAAGTTCTACAAATCTCTTTATTTTATTAATCCGCTACACATCTGTTTGGCACCAAATTATCATCATATTTAATCTATTGTAATTTAGAGAATTATCAAAATATCGTAACTGCCCAAGATAGTTATCAAAATTAACAAGAAAAGATTATTTGTCAAAATGCTATTCTTAACTCCGTGTTGTATTTTATTAAAAATGTCTATTATGGAGTATAGAATTATCATTATTTTCTCACGGGTTTAGATAATTATCATCTATGGAAAATTGTTGTATTAATTTTTCTGTTTTTGGCTCAATAATTTTACAATTATTGATTATCAGTTTCTTTTATCAGTTTATTAATTATCAGTTTTTTTGAATTATCAGTTTTTTTTTCGTTGACGTAGAAAAGTAAAATCTTTTTTTCAATTTTTTTTACTGCCAAGGGTTGAGGTTAAGGTTCACGCAATGCCTAATCTCGATTAAACAGTCGCAGAAAATATTATCAATATCTCTCAGAGAGGTTCAGAATGTGTACTCAGTAATAAAATTTAACAATGTTAAACGCTGTCGCGTTAACAATTGTAGATAATATTACGAAGCATTTCTTTTTCGGTGTAGATTATTATCGCAATTGTTCCTTGTGCCAAAAAAGACCAAAATTATCACAAATAATTATGAGAAAATTTTCTTCGTCAAATACATGTATACATGTAAACGTAGCTTAAATTTATATATTTTTTTTATTTTGTTGATCCGCTACACATCTGTTTACCTCGGAATTATCATCAAATTTGTCCTATAGAGTAGATAATTATCAAAATAATGGTGTTTGCTAAAGAGAAATATATAGAAAGAGCATCTCTACTTTGTCGTGCAAATGACAAGATTATCAAAATTGTTCTTTGGTAAAAATAATTATCAAAATTTGTTCTATAGCGAAGATTATTTGTCAAAATGCCATTCTTAACTTTTTGTTGTAGTTTAAAGAGTTTTAGGGAGTAATTATCAAAATGCCTATTATGGAGTATAAAATTAGCAACATTTGCTCTCGAGTTTAGAGAATTATCATCTACTTTTGTAGTAACTTCTCCTTTTTGGGCTCAATAATTTTAGAACCAAGAATTATCAATATTTGTTCGATGGTGTAGACAATTATTAAACTTGCTTTAATCTTATGTAACCGGTCAAGTGTTGACGATATGGTTGACGCAATTCCTAAATTCGATTAAATACTCTAGATATTGTTAATATGTCACAGAAAACTATCAGAATGTCTTCTCCGTAATAAAATTTAACAAATTTAGACAATACGATAAAATTTGTTTGTTAGAGTAGATGATTATCGAAATTCTTTATTGGGCAGAAAGAGTTATCAAAATTTTATATTTACCACAAATACCACCAAACTCCCGTTTAGCACCCAGTTATCACAAAATTTGTCTTTAGGGTAGAGAATTATCAAAATATCGTACTTGCCGCCAAAGACAAAGATATTTTTCAAAAATAACATCTCTGTTTTGTTGTTTAAATGACAAAACCAAAGTGCGTGGGAGGGGGCAAAGTGCGAGGGGGATAATCCTTTTTTTCCCCAATTTCTAATTTTGATCGCCTGTAAATTTGGAACGAGTAGACCGAGTGGAGTGAGTTCAACAATTTTTGGTTCCTTTCGATGCCTTCTTTCACTTGCACCCCAAAGTAAGTCTCATAGGTTCAATAATTTGGAAGACTGATATCCTCGGTGGTCGATTTTTAGGTACTTTTAGAATGTGCTTTGGAGTCATTTAAAACAAATCTACTTATGGGACTAATTTCCCTCTTAATATTATTTTTGCGAATATAGAAAGTTGAAATGGACCTATTTCGATCAAAAGCTCAAAAAAATAATCAAAAATTTTTTGTTAATTGACCAAAGGGGCGTATTCCATTTTTTTGTTCACAATTTCCAACTTTGACCGCCTGTAACTTTGTACCAAGCGGACCGACTGCAGTGAACTTAACGATTATTTGTTCTCCGTAATGTCCTCTTTCACCTCCTCTTCAAGGAAAGTCCCGTTGCCTAATGAGAGATGAGATGTGGTCGAAACGGTTATTTGTTCTTTTTGATATCCTCTTTCACCTCCGCCCGAAGAAAGTCTCGTATGTTCAACAGTTTGGAACATAGGCTCCTGCGCTGTTCGATTTTTATGTACTTTTAGAATGCCCCTCAAAGTAATTTAGAAAAAATCTAGTTATGGGACTAACTTCACTCTTATTATATTTTTTTGCGTTGACAAAGGATTGAAATTGCCTCATTCCGATCTAAAACAGCAACACATTTTTCATTATTTATTCAAAATTGACCAAAGTTGGAGGGGGGGGGAGGGAGAATTTCCTGCTTCAATTTCCAAATTTGACTTATTGTAATTTAGAATAAGTGAACCATGAGTGGACCGGTTGGAGTGAATCTAATGTTTTTTTGTTCTTTTTTATGTTCTCTTTTACCTTCCTGCAAAGAAAGTCCCGTAGATTCATCAGTTTGGAAGATAGGTCCCTTTTCCAGGTGTGATCGAAAAATCGTGATGAACTTTGATTGAACGTCTCCTTAGTATTTGAATCAAAGTCTGTCCCAAGTGTGTTCCAAATTTGGGTTTCTTTTTGCTTAATTAACATTGGCTTCCAACATTTGGGATTCCTCAGGTCCTCACCCCTTGGCAAACGTAAGAATACTAAATTTTTCGAGTGATCTTGGTGATTCTCGCCTTAAAATGCATAAAGCGAGCACCTCGTCTGAGGAAACCCCACCAAAGCATGTAGATTGTTTTCTTTCTCTCTGCAGCAGTTGTCTAGTCTACAAAGGGCCTTCAGAGTAACTCTCTTAGAAAGGCACGTCGAAAAGCCTCTCCGTAAAATTATTCTTTAAAATCACTTTCAGAACGAGTGGTTCATCCGAAAATCGCAATAAAACATACCATTTAGAAGTGTCATTGAAGAACACTTGGTGTCACATTTTACCTCAAAGAGAACTCTCAGATGAAGCACAAAATTTCACAACAACAAAGGGGGTGAGATTCTCTATTTTATTGTTGATTAGTTAAAGTTGCACCACAAAAATGAACAGATTCTCTCTTTTTTTTTTCAAGTTTTCAACTTTTTAAACTTCAAAATACTAAAAAGACTTCAACTGCATGAAGATGTTTCGGTACGAAAGTGAATACCCTTCAACTATGATTATATAGAAAACCCTTTTCTAAAGGGAAGTAATTGGCCTATGAATGACCCGGTAAGGAGATGTTAATTATTTATTCTATTAACAAATTTCTGGGTTACATATTCATTAGTTCTCCCATTAATAAAAGTTCAACATTTGCAAACAAAAGCTGCATGTCTAGCGAATTCTCTCCAGCCCTGATTGTGATGCTTTGCATGACAAATACTGCCCGCAGCGTAAGGTTAATAAGCGCATACAATGCAGCAGCTTCATAATGTAAATTCGTTTTATGCCTTGTGTACTTATGAAAATCTGGCTTTATTAAATGAATGGCGTGTTCAATTACAATATTTCAATACCGACTTATCAAGGAGCAATCAGGTTCGAGTTTAATCGTATAAGTAATTATACCTGCATGCGTTTGTCGGTGTATTGATTAGTGGAGGATATTATCGACCGGGGATTACCAACAAATTGTTGCTTTTGCACCGTTTATTAATAATTTTTGGTGGAAAGTGCTTAATACCCAGCTTTGACAAAGTCGATTAAACCGGCTCGTAAACAAACACGCAAAGTTCGAAATCCTCATGACCTCGAACGGTATAACATTTCTGATGTTGACATTTTATCAGTTTCTACAGACAATAACATAGGTTTTTTTCTCGTCTAATTTATATAGTTGTTAGAACAAGTTATGTCTAGTTAATTTAGGTTAGTTGCTTTCAGTTCTTTTGATAAAGCCAAAAATTACAGTGAAATATGTCGCAAGAAAAAAGTTTTCGAACCCGTTTTTAAGTAATAATGAGTGGGATAGAAAAAGACTTATGGTGGAGACAGCGTTTAAAAGAGAGATGCAAAGATCTTTTCTTGCATTTGTACGAAAGGCGGACTCTAAAGTGCCCATCTTTATATAGAACAAGTGATATCTAGTTAATTTAGCTCTTTGAAAAAGATAAATATTAAAGCAAAATATCTAGCAAGAAAAAAAGTTTTCGAAACCGTTTCTAAGTAATAGTGAATGGGATGGAGAAAGATATATGAAGAAAAGAGTGTTTAGAAGAGAGATGGATAGATCTTTTTTCCATTGCAAAAAGCGGGCCCTTCTTTATATAATTGTTAGAACAAGTTAGTTAATTCAGGTTAGTTGCTTTCAGCTCTTTTGAGAAAGCTAAAAATAACAGCAAAATATCTAGCAAGAAAAGAGTTTCCGAAACCGTCTCTAAGTAATAATGAGTGGGATAGAGAAAGATTTATGGAGAAGACAGTGTTTAGAAGAGAGATGAATAGATCTTTTTTTTTTTCCAGTGCGGGCCCTTACTGGCCCGCGTTTATATAAGTGTTAGCACGAGTTATATCTAGTTAATGTAGGTTAGTTCAGGTTAGTTGCTTTCCGCTCTTTAGAAAAAGCTAAATATTACAGCAAAGCCACAAAAAATATTTTCGAAATGGTTTCTAATTAATAATGAGTGGGATAGAGAAAGATTTATGGAGAAGACAGTGTTTGGAAGAGAGATGAATAGATCTTTTTTTTCCAGTGCGGGCCCCTACGGGCCCGCCTTTATGTAATTGTTAAGACAAGCGATATTTAGTTAATTTAGGTTAGTTCAAATTAGTTGCTTTCAGCTTTTTTGAAAAAGCCAAATAATACAGCAAAATATCTAGCAAGAAAAAAACGTTTTCGAAACCCTTTCTAAGCAATAATGAGTGGGATAGAGAAAGACTTATGGAGAGGACAGTGTTTAAAAGAGAGATGGATAGATCTTTTTTTCCAGTGCGGGCCCTTACGGGTCCGCCTTTATATAATTGTTAGGACAGGTTATAAATAGTTAATTTAGGTTAGTTCAGGTTAGCTGTTTTCAGTTCTTTTGATAAAGCTGAAGATTTCAGTGAAATATCTAGCAAAAAAAAAGTGTTTTAAACCGTCGTTGTTAAGTAATAATGAGTAGGATAGAGAAAGACTAATGGACATGGCAGCGTTTAAAAGAGAGATGAATAGATGTTTTTCGCATCTGTGGGAAACGCAACTTTTATGTAAATGTTAGAATAAGTAATATCTGGTAAATTTAGGTTAGTTCAGGTTAGTTGCTTTCAGTTCTTTTGATTAAGCCAAAAAAAAACAGTGAAATATCTAGCGAGAATAAAAAGTTTTCGAAACCGTTTTTAAGTAATAATGAGTGGGACAGAGAAAGACTAAAGTAAAATTAAAAGTCAGTTATGGAATAAATTCAAAATTCATTAAAAAATGATGACTCAAAGGATCAAATAATACAAATTTGGAGATACTAATTTTGTTTTCTTTTTGTAGAATTTCAGTTTCAGGACAAAATCGGGCAAAACAAATGCAACGGTCATGTTTTTTTGGTAAAGTTAGATTTTTGCACCGGAATAAATAAATTTTTTCCCAAAAGGTCTCAAATTGCAAATTTGGTGTTTTGCGAGGAAGTCAGAATAGGGTTAAAAATGACCCAAGACATTTGAAAATTCAAATTAAAACATTTTGGAAAAAAAATTATTAAAAACTCAGTGCTCCTATAAATGCAAATTTGGAGTTTTTGAAAAGACTCAAGGTAAGATAAGAGCCAGACACGTTTAAAAAAATACAAGTTGTTAAAAAATGCAGGTTAAAAGTAGGGCTAAGATCGGTTAAAAATGGTCCACATTATCTAGATATGCAAATTGTGATTTTTTTTCGAGAAATTCAATTTTAGGACAAAATCAGCTAGTTTGACTGAATCTAATCTATTATTTAGTTGTTTCTCGCAAAATAAATTTTTTGACCACTTTTCAATAAGTGAATTTTTAATAAAAACTTTCCAAATCAAATTTGGAGACAATCGGCTGTTGAATAAAGACACAAATCAATGAAAACTGACCAAAAGGATATAAAAATACAAATTTGGAGTGTTTGGGGATGCCAATTTTGATTTTTTTTATAGTAATTGAATTTTAGGACAAAATCGGGCAAAACAAATGCAACTGTTATGTTTTTTTGAATAAAATTCGATTTTTTTGGCCAAAATAAATGAAATTTGACACAAAAATTTCCAGAAATTCTAAATTTTTGAGGTGGCTTATGGAAATAAGTTTTCTGTAGTTTGAGGTCCGCTGGATTAGGAAATACACTTTTCTGAATCTTAAAAAATGCAAATTTGATGTTTTGCGATAAAAAAATTCAGGTTAGGATTAGGACTAAAATTAAAAACTGTAAGATACAAATTTGGAGTGTTTGAGGATGCCGTTTTTACTTTTTTTTGTAGGAATTGAATTTTTAGAACAAAATCTGGCAAAACAAATCCAACCGTTATGCTTTTTAATAAAATTCGTTTTTTTGGACCAAAATAAGTGAAATTTGATACAAAAAAAAGCTCATAAATTCTAAATTTTAGAGGTGGCTTATGGAAATAAATTTTCTGGAGTTTGAGGTCCGCTGGATCAGAAACACAGTTTTCTGAACCTTAAAAAAATGCAAATTTGTTGTTTTGCGAGAAAAAACATCAGGTTACAAATACAAATTTGCAGTGTATGAGGATGGCTTATGGAAATAAATTTTCTGTAGTTTGAGGTCCGCTAGATCAGAAATACAGTTTTCTGAACCTTAAAAAAATGCAAATTTGTTGTTTTGCGAGAAAAAAAAAATCAGGTTAGAACTAAAAATAATAACTATAAAATACAAATTTGGAGTGTTTGAGGATGCCATTTTTTATTTTTTTTTTGTAGGAATTGAATTTTTATGACAAAATCTGGCAAAATGCAACCGTTGTTTTTTAATAAAATTCGATTTTTTGGACCAAAATAAGTGAAATATGATACAAAAAAAGCTCAGAAATTCTAAATTTTAGAGGTGGCTTATGGAAATACATTTTCTGTAGTTTGAGATCCGCTGGATCAGAAATACAGTTTTCTGAACCTTAAAAAATGTAAATTTGTTGTTTTGCGAGAAAAAAATTCAGGTTAGAATTAGGACTAAAATTGATAAAAAATCACTTCTAAAAGCATCCAAAATTTGAATTTTTGGTTTGTTTTAGTCCTATTCATAACTTGAATTATAGAGATGACAGCATTTAACAGAGAGATGCATAGATCTTTATTTTGCATTATTGCAAAAGGTTAGCCCGTAAGGGCCCAGTTTTATATATATGTGAGAACAAGTTTTATCTAGTAAGTTTAGGTTAGTTCAGGTTAGTTGCTTTCAGCTCTTTTGATAAAGCTAAATATTACAGCAAAATATCTAGCAAGAAAAAAGTTTTCGAAACTAAGTAATAACGAGTGGAATAGAGGAAGATTTATGGAAAAGACAGTGTTTAGAAGAAAGATGAATAGATCATTTTTTCCATTGCAAAAGGCGGGGGCCAGCCTTTACATAATTGTTAGAACAAGTTAGATCTAGTTAATTTAGGTTAGTTCAGGTTAGTTGCTTTCAGCTCTTTTGACAAAGCTAAATATTACATCAAAATATCTAGCAAGAAAAAAGTTTTCGAAATGGTTTCTAGGTAATAATGTGTGGGATAGAGAAAGATTTATGGAGAAGACAGTGTTTGGAAGAGAGATAAATAGATCTTTTTAGAAAAGCTGAAAATTTCAGTGAAATATCTAGCAAAAAAAAAGTTTTTTAAACAGTCGTTGTTAAGTAATAATGAGTGGGATAGAGAAAGACTAATGGACGTGGCAGCGTTTAAAAGAGAGATGAATAGATCTTTTTTTACAGTGAGCCCCCGTAAGGGCTCACTTTAATATAACTGTTAGAACAAGTTATATCTAGTTAATTTAGGTTAGTTCAGGTCAGATGTTTTCAGCCCTTTTGAAAAAGCTAAATATTACAGCAAAATATCTAGCAAGAAAAAAAGTTTTCGAAACTAAGTAATAACGAGTGGAATAGAGGAAGATTTATGGAAAAGACAGTGTTTAGAAGTGAGATGAATAGAGACCATTTTTTCCATTGCAAAAGGCGGGGGCCAGCCTTTACATAATTGTTAGAACAAACTAGATCTAGTTAATTTAGGTTATGTCAGGTCAGTTGCTTTCAGCTCTTTTGACAAAGCTAAAAATTACAGTGAAATATCTTGCAAGAAAAAAAGTTTTCGAAACCGTTTTTAATTAGTATTGAGTGGAAGACTTATGGAGATGACAGCCTTTAAAAAAGAGATGAATAGATCTTTTTCGCATCTGTGGGAAACGCGACTTTTATATAATTATTAGAATAAGTTATATCTGGTAAATTTAGGTTTGTTCAGGTTAGTTGCTCTCAGTTCTTTTGATAGAGCCAAAAATTACAGTGAATTATCTAGCGAGAGAAAAAGTTTTCGAAACCGTTTTTAAGTGATATTGAGTGGGATAGAGAAAGACTTAAGTAAAATTAAAAGTCGCCTATGGAATAAATCCAAAAGTCATTGAAAAATGATGACTCAAAAGATCAAATAATACAAATTTGCAGTATTTGGAGATGTTAATTTCTTTTTGTAGAATTTCAGTTTTAGTACAAAAAGGTAAAATTTGATTTTTGCACCGAAATATATAAAATTTGTCCCAAAAGGTCTCAAATTGCAAATTTGGTGTTTGGCAAGAAAGTCAGAATAGGGTTAAAAATGACCCAAAACATTTGAAAATTCAAATTAAAACATTCTGAAAAAATCTCAATGCTTCTATAAATGCAAATTTTGAGTTTTTGAAAAAAAACTCAAGATAATATTAGAGCCATACGCGTTTAAAAATTACAAAAAACGTCTAAAGTTGCAAATTTGGAGCCTTTTGAGAAATTCAGGTTAAAAGTAGGGATAAGATCCTAATTAGTTGGTTTTGTTAAAATAAACTTTATGACCACAATAAGTGGATTTTTAATAAAAAACTTTCCAAAATGAAAATTTGCAGGAAGTTGCCTATTGAATAAAGCCCCAAATCAACAAGAACTGTAAAATACAAATTTGGAGTGTTTGAGGATGCCATTTAAATTTTTTTTTGTAGGAATTGAATTTTTAGGACAAAATCTGGCAAAACAAATGCAACCTTTGTGTTTTTTCATAAAATTCAATTTTTTGGACCAAAATAAGTGAAATTTGATACAAAAAAGCTCAAAAATTCTGAATTTTAGAAGTAGCTTATGGAAATAAATTTTCTGAAGTTTGAGGTCCGCTGGATCAGAAATACAGTTTTCTGAACCTTAAAAAAATGCAAATTTGTTGTTTTGCGAGAAAAAAATTCAGGTTAGGATTAGGACTAAAATTGATAAAAAGTCACTTCTAAAAGCATCCAAAAATGCAAAATTTGAAGTTTTTTATTTTTTTAGTCCTATTCCTAACTTGAATTATAGAGATGACAGCATTTAAAAGAGAGATGCATAGATCTTTATTTTGCAATATTGCAAAAGGTTAGCCCGTAAGGGCCCAGTTTTATATAATTGTTAGAACAAGTTTTATCTAGTAAGTTTAGGTTAGTTCAGGTTAGTTGCTTTCAGCTCTTTTGATAAAGCCAAAAATTACAGTGAACTATCTAGTATTTAAATAACTAACCTTTTTTAAGTAATAATGAGTGGTATAGAGAAATACTTAAGTAAAATTAAAAGTCAGCTAAGGAATAAATCTAAGAATAAATCCAAAAATCATTGAAAAATGATGACTCAAAGGATCAAGTAATACAAATTTGGAGTATTTGGAAATGCTAATTTTGTTTTCTTTTTGTAGAATTAGAGTTTCAGGACAAAATCGGCCAAAACAAATGCAAAGATCACGTTTTTTTTGTAAAATTAGATTTTTGCACAGAAATAAATAAAAATGTTTATAAAAGGTCTCAAATTGCAAATTTGGTATTTTGCAAGAAAGACAGAATAGGGTTAAAAATGACCCAAAATATTTGAAAATTCAAACATTTTGGAAAAAAATTATTAAAAAACTCAATGCTCCTATAAATGCAAATTTGGAGTTTTTGAAAAAACTCAAGATAAGATTAGAGCCATACGCGTTTAAAAATTACAAAAAAGCGTCTAAAATTGCAAATTTGGAGCCTCTTGAGAAAATCATGTTAAAACTAGGGTTAAGATATCTTAAAAATCGCCCACATTGTCTAGAAATGCAACTTTTGACTTTTTTTTTCGATTTTAGGACAAAATCAGCTAGTCTGACTGAATGTAATCTCCCATTTAGTTGTTTTTGGTAAAATAAATTTTTTGACCACACTAAGTGAATTTTTAATAAAAACTTTTCAAAATGAAAATTTGGAGAAAATCGGCTATTGAATAAATCCATAAATCAATGAAAATTGACTTAAAGCATGTAAAAATAAAAAATTGGGGTGTTTGGGGAGGCCAACTTTGCCTTTTTTTGTCGTAATTGAATTTTAGGACAAAATCGGGCAAAAAAATGCAACTGTTATGTTTTTTTGATAAAATTCTATTTTTTGGATCAAAATAAGTGAAATTTGACACAAAAACATTCTAAATTTTAGAGGTGGTTTATGGAAATAAATTTTTTGTTAGTTTGAAAGCCGATGGATCAGGAACAACAGTTTTCTGAATCTTAAAAAATGCAAATTTGGTGTTTTGCGATAAAAAATTCAGGTTAGAATTAGGACCAAAATTAATAAAAAATCAGTTCTGGGAGCATCCAAATATGCAAAAATTTAAATTTTTTGATTTTTTTTAGTCTTAATCCTAACCTGAATTATGGAGATGACAGCATTTAAAAGAGAGATGTCTGTAAGGTCCTACTTTTATATAAATGTTAGAACAAGTTTAATCTAGTAAGTTTAGGTTAGTTCAGGTTAGCTGCGAAAAAATTTTCGAAATTGTTTTTAAGCAATAATGAGTGGGATAGAGAAAGATTTGTGGAGAAGACAATGTTTAGAAGAGAGATGAAGAGATCTTTTTTCTTGAGTGCGAGCCCTTATGGGCCCGCCTTTATATAATTATTAGAGCAAGTTATATCTAGTTAACTTAGTTTATTTGATTTCAGCTCTTTTGATAAAAAAAAGAATTACAGTGAAATATCTCGCAAGAAAAAACGTTTTCGAACCCTTTTTTTGGTAATAATGAGTGAGATGGAGAAAGACTTATAGAGAGGACAGCGTTTAAAAGAGAGATGCATAGATTTGTTTTTGCATTAGTGTGAAGGCGGGCCCGTCAACCCGAAGATGGTGGAGTTAAATCAAAACTTTCTAGCTCAGAGCTACTTGTGTCATTTCTCAGGAAAACAATAACTCTTTTTTTTTCAAATGGCCGTTCTTACTATAAATTCGGAAGAAATAAACACAATTAAGGAATATGTCGATTGTTATAGAGAAACCTATTTTGACGATGAGTGGCCTTAAAAGAGGAGAAAGACAGCCTTAAAAAGAGAGATGGACATATCTTTTTTGGCATAACCCAGAACCAAAACAGAACCCAGCTTGTTGTCTTAAGTACTTGCATCTGATTATAGTTTTGCTATATGTAAGTATATTATATTTTAGCCCTAAGGAGGACTTCAATCAAGGTTGAAACGTTGGCAATTTCCCAAAAGTGAAGTGTATTTATGTCCTACATACGCTATTCACCTCTTATATTAGTAATACTTTGGATTTAAATTTTTTCAAGGAAAATTTCTCATATATATGAACGTAAAATTAAAATTTATATCCTCTCCTAAATTTGGTTTTAATTAAGTTTTTTGTACCCCTTTGCCTGAGGATGGCAATACCCCCAGAGCACTCTCCTGAGACTTTTTTCTCGTTTTAGGTCCCAGCTATGGTGGTAAACTACTTCGGCAATCCCCACATGGACTGGAACTACCACACCGAGCCAGAACCTGTGGCGTGCCAGGGGTACCCGGAAAAACGATGCACCTGGCCCAGGGGAAAAGTCCTCGGGGGGTGCAGCGTTATCAACGGGATGATGTACACTAGGGGTACACCTAAAGACTACGAAAAATGGGTGCGAGCAGGCAATCCTGGGTGGAGTTACGAAGACGTACTGCCAGTGTTCAAGCGCTTTGAAGATAACAAGGATATAGGAACGATAGTGGACGCTAGGTATCATGGAGTGAACGGACCTTTGACCACTTCCAGGTTCAAGCATCAGCCCCAAATGGCCCATGATATATTGAGGGCTGCGGAGGAAATTGGCGAGAGAATCACTGATGATTTGAATGGGGCTCAGTACACCGGCTTTTCCATTGCACAGTCTAACACCAGGTAAGCGCATAACTTATTTTAGTGATTTGCCCCTCCCTGTCTTAACAGTCTTTTATAAAGCTCAAAAACACTCTTCCCATAGGGCCTGACCCCCATAAAAATTTTGCAGATAAATTTGATCAACTTTAACCCCCTGCTTTTAATTACAAACGGTTTTCAATGTTGTTTTTATTAAAAGACGATAAATCTTTTAAAAAACAACTACGCAAAACGTTGCTTTTGATCCTGCACAAAGCTCTGAAAGAGGGCCTTTGTTTTCGTGAAGTTGACACTCCTTTTATGAAATTGGGCTCCATTACGGTTTTTCGAGCCTCTCTGATGAAGTTCCGTGCAAAAAGGGTACCTATTGCGGCACACGGAGGCAAGGGCTTTTATAAAAAATGAGTTGTTCGTGTTTTTGAGGGTCATTGACTGTGCCCTAGAGCCAGGCCGTGCCATAGTTTTGCTTCCATTAAATTTTAATCTCACAAGTTCTGAGTCAGTTTCACATTTTTCTACGAACTTTTGAAACTAGTAACTCGTAAAGCATATTCGATGACAATCGTGAAAGATTTGGTTCTGGAAATCGATAGCATTATGCCTTCCGTTAGATTTTTAGGATAAAAAAAATAGATCTTGAGAAATTTGGGGAAATAAGGGGCAATTAGGTATCTAAAAAGCCTTGCAAATATTCGAACTTTAAACAAGAAAAAGCCTATAACTTAGATTATTTTAGATATGATAAAAATAAATATTTTTGTAACCTTTAGATCTACAGCGGTACATTGGAATAGTGTTTGAAACAAAAAACAAAATACGGTTTCAACATAGTGAACACATTTCAAGACCTTTCCAACCAGCAGACCGTAATTAACAACGTTATCTTCCCCAGAGAAATTATTACAAAGTTTTTATGATAATACTAATAATTTTTGTAAACAAGTAATTTATTATTTTTATTTAAACGGGTCTAATTAATCTAATTTAAATTATTCCTTTTTGGAAAATATATCTGCAAATTCTTGGTAATTTTGACACTGATCATAAAATATTTATAATTGAGCACCATCAAGAATGGAATTTTGAATTTCGAATACGAATTTGTTCAAGTAACCATCGGTCTAATGTTGGCTTAAACCTCAGTTAGCAATGACTAGAGTAGTCAGATTATTGTACTAGTAATTTTATGTTGGCAACCCTGCTTGATTCCATAAAATATAGGGATGTTATTTTGAAAACGTCATATATTTGGCTGTAAAATGTCGAAAGGAAAAGATTAAGGAACAAAAGTCCGTTTACTTTGAGTATCTTTTTGTCGAAAATTCATAGCCTTCTAGATGGCTTTTTTCTAATAAATATCATATACCGTGTGCTAGACAAGAACACAGCAGGATGTATGTCTTGTGCGGTTCTTATCATTTCAGCATTTTGTACAAAATAATGTATACAGTGTGTCTAAAATAAAGATTCGCTGCATGGGGATCTCCAAAATGGTAAGAGATACAACGGCGGTTATATTAAAAAAACGTTGCGCCATTAAGAGATTTCGTAAAAAAGTTTTCAAAAATTAATTGTTTGTTTCAATTGTTTAAATGTCTACAAAAAGCAATTTTATGGATTCTGATTTTTGTTTATTTTTTAAGTTATTTCAAACAATTATCACAAATCAACATTAATTTGTTCTTAAATAAATATTTGCATTTCAGTTCAGAAAATGCCAAAAGTGTCACAACAACTAACCTGAACTAACCTGAGTAATTAACTTAAAAGCCATTTTTGGTAAAAATGTAAAAAAGAACAATTTTGCTTTATTAAAATACCGACCTCTTACCGACAAATATTATCAAAAAATTGTTTTGACAATAAATAGTGTAAAAATGCTAGAAATACAATTTCTGAATTGAAACGCAATTTTTTATAAGAATCAATGAATTATGATGAAAAACATAATGTTAGGGAGCCATTGCATCAAAAAAGTAACAGCAGATTGTGAAAAGTTATGAAAAACGCAATGTTCTCTTTCAAAACTGAGATTTTTGTCAATTTTTGATCCAAATCGTTTTATCGTATTTAATTGATACTTTTAAAACTTTGCATATCAGTTTAGAAATTGCAATACAATTTTTTGATAATTTTTGCCCTATCAACGTAAATTTAATAAAAATTACTAATTGCTCTGTATTTTAGAAAATATTAAAATACCAACTCAATTTTTGATGCGTTTTTTTTTTGATAAATTCAATTTTGAACCAAAATAAAGAAAATTTGACTAAAAAGGTCTCGAATAAATATTTCGTGTTTTTGGAGAATCTCAGGATAAGATTAGAGCCAAAATCGGTTAGAAATGAGTCAAACCCTTTATAAATGCAAAGTTGGAGTATCTAGAGAAATTCAGGTTGAAATTAGGGCCTAAATAGTTTAAGAAATAGACAAAACGCTTAAAAATGCAAATTCGAAGCACTTGAAGAAATTCGGATTGCAATTTGAGCTCAAGTAGTTTAAAAATAACCTACATCTTCTAAAAATACAATTTTTGATGTTTCTGTTTTTTGAGCAATTCTGTCAATAAATCTTTCGTGTTTTTGGAGAATCTCAGGTTAAGGTTAGAGCCAAAACCGGTTATAAATGATTCAAGCAGTATAAAAATGCAAACTTGGAGTATTTAGAGAAATTCAGGTTGGAACTAGGGCCGAAGTAGGTTAAGAATTATACAAAAGTTTAAAAACGTAAATTTGAAGCCCTTGAAGAAACTCGGATTGCAATTTGAGCTCTAATAGTGTAAAAATGACCTACATCGCCTAAAAATGCAATTTTTGATGTTTTTGTTTTTTGAGAAATTCAATTTTGAGCCAAAATAAAGGAAATTTGACTAAAAATGTCTCGAATAAAAATTTCGTGTTTTTGGAGACGCTCAGGTTAAGATTAGAGCCAAAATCGGTTAAAATTGATTCAGACCATCTAAAAATGCATTGTTGGAGTATTTAGAGAAACTCAGGTTGGACTTAAGGGCAGAAATAGGTTAAAAATTACACAAAATGTTTAAAAATGCATGTTTGAAGCCCTTGGAAAAATTCGGGTTACAGTTAGAGCTAAAATAGTTTAAAAATGACCTACGTTGTCTAAAAATGCAATTTTTGATGTTTTTTTTTAGGAATTAAATTTTGACACAAAATAAAAAAAATTTGACTAAAAACGTCTCGAATAAAAATTTCGTGTTTTTGGAGAATCTCAGGTTAAGATTAGAGAAAAAATCGATTAGAAATGAGTCAAACCCTCTATAAACGCAAAGTTGGATTATCTAGAGAAATTCAGGTTGAAATTAGGGCCTAAATAGTTAAAGAAATATACAAAACGCTTGCCCTTGAAGAAATTCGGATTGCAATTTGAGCTCAAATAGTTTAAAAATAACCTACATCATCTAAAAATATAATTTTTGATGTTTTTGTTTTCTGAGAAATTCAATTTTGAACCAAAATAAAGAAAATTTGACTAGAAATGTCTCGAATAAAAATTTCGTGTTTTGGAAGGTTAAGATTAGAGCCAACGTTGGTTAAAAATGATTCAAACTCTCTAAAAACGTAAAGCTGAAGTATCTAGAGAAATTCAGGTTGTAATCAGGGCCGAAATAGGTTAAGAATTACACAAAAAGTTTAAAAAGGCCAACTTGAAGCCCTCGAACAAACTCGGATTGCAATTTGAGCTCAAATAGTTTAAAAATGACCTACATCGTCTAAAGATGCAATTTTATTATGTTTTTGGTTTTTGAGAAATTCAATTTTGAACCAAAATAAAGAAAATTTGACTAAAAATGTATCGAATAAAAATTTCGTGTTTTTGGAGATGCTCAGGTTAAGATTAGAGCCAAAATCGATTAAAAATGATTCAGAGCGTCTAAAAATGCATAGTTGCAATATTTAGAGAAACTCAGGTTGGACTTAGGGCAGAAATAGATTAAGAATTACACAAAAGGTTTAAAAATGCAAATGTGAAGCCCTTGAAGAAATTCGGATTGCAATTTGCTAAAATAGTTTAAAAATGACCCACATCGTCTAGAAATGCAATTTTTGCAATTTTTGTTTTTTGAGAAATTCAATTTGGAATAAAAATAAAGAAAACTTGACTAAAAACTGTTCCAATAAAAATTTCTTGTTTTTGGAGAATCTCAGGTTAAGGTGAGAGTCAAAATCGGTCAAAAATGATTCAAATCGTGTAACAATGCAACGTTGGAGTATTTAGAGAAATTGAGGTTGGAATTAGGGCCGAAATAGGTTAAGAATTACACAAAAGTTTAAAAATGTACATTTGAAGCCCTTGAAGAAACTCCGATGGCAATTTGAACTCTAATAGTTTAAAAATGACCTACATCGCCTAAAAAATGCAATTTTTGATGTTTTTGTTTTTTGAGAAATTCAGTTTTGAGCCAAAATAAAGAAAATTCGACTAAAAACGTCTCGAATAAATATTTCGTGTTTTTGGAGAATATCAGGTTAAGATTAAAGCCAAAATGGGTTATAAATTATTCAAACCGTCTAAAAATGCAAAGTTGAAGTATTTAGACAAATTCAGATTGGAGTTAGGGCCGAAATAGGTTAAGAATTACATAAAACGTTTAAAAATGCAAGCTTGAAGCCCTTGAAGAAATTCGGATTACAAAACACAAGATACAATACTTTATCTCTCAATTTCTCAACTCTCAATTAAATGCAATAAATCTTTAATTGGGATGACAAGAAACGTGTAAACCAACCAAGATTCCAAGATTACAGAGAACTACAATTTTGTGTTTCTTAAAATACCGAGATGTTATTTCGTTTTTCCTTAAATTCGCATCAAAATCAAGGTCAAAAGAGCAAAAAATATTAAAAAAACTGGTCTGGCAATAAATTATGTAGAAATGCTAAAACACTATTAAAACCTAATTTTTTTTCTTAGAATCAATGATTTATGATGTAAAACGAAATTTTGTAGAGTACCAAAATATTGGTTTTTGGTCTATACGTACTGAAAAATTTGAAAAAATAAAAGAGTAAAAAAAAATGAATAGCGATAACGCATCAAAAGAAAAGGGAAAAATTGTTTGTAAAAAGTTATAAAAAACACAATTTTCTCTTTATTAAAATACTACGCCTTTTGTCAATTTTTGGTTAAAATTGTTCCATGATCCATATAAAATTTTGCTTTTCAATTTAGGAATTGAGTTTTCGGCATTTTTACACAATTTTTTACACAAAAAATTTACCCAACTGCTCGTTATTTTAATAAAATGAAAATCTGAAAATGCGTTACGGAAAATATTAAACCTGAGTTATTATTAAATTAAGAAGCCACTTGAAAAAAAAAACAATTTTGCATTTATTATTCGGTCCATTTCGATAACGAATTGTTGAAATAACAATTGATGATCACTATCTTGTAGAGCTAAAAAAAAAAAGAGTGAAAGAAATGACATTGTTTGAAGTAACTAAAAAAAAAAATAAATAAATACCAAAATTCATACAGTCGCTTTTTATACGCCATATACGAGGTTTTCTCGTTGCGTACCTTTATTCTAACTTAACCAAATTCGTATCTCTTTCCGTTTCAAAGATATACATGCAGTGCATTTTTATATTGGACACACTGTACACGTTTTAAAATTATTACTAATTGCTTATACCGTGCGTTTATTAAAAAACTTCGAGCAGGCTGTGGAATTAAAACAGTAGGTCTGAGATAACTTGATAAAAACAATGAAAGTAAAAATGTTTTAATAGTTCCTATTATCAATTTTTTTTTATGAATTTATCTCAGACAAGCGTCCGTGGCTTGCAACGAGTTTTTTTTTATTATATACACCCTACATATAAAACTAGTCACCAGGTCGATAGAGTTTCTTGGTCTTATACATGTTGAGAAACGAAAACAACATATATTCTTCTGTGAAATTTAGCTGTAAACAATTCTCGCTCTGAGACCGTTATTTTCTTGATTTTTGAGATTTTGAGATACGTTTTTTGTTGTTTATTGCCGAATGCTAAGCTCCTGGGCCCTCACTTTTCGTTGACTCCAGAGAAACTTTTTATTCTTCTCATATATAGGTTCACTCTTCATAGAGGTACGTAACTCATAAAATTAGCCTGCAGTCGGTTGGGGAAGGATGAAACCAAAAAATCAAAAAAAGGACCAATTTTACAAACCATAAAATAAATTCATTAAGGCAGTGATTTTTATCCCAATTGAAGTCAAGTACCTGAAAATAATCCACAAATAAAATTTGCGCATTTATATTTCATGGAATTATTTGTTGTTATAACCAAACCTTGTTTTGTGTTCAAAATGTTTTTACTCAAACGAAGTCGATTGTAAAATTAGAACAGATTATGGTCGAATATTATTTAAAACCGTGGATAACCGTGGTCATCGTCAAATAATTTAATGAATTTATTCAAATCCATTTTTAAAATATTGATCAATATAGTGCAACTCTTTATTACGTACTTCACGAAAAACGTTTAAGAGTAAGTTTACAGCAATACAAATGGAATTCCAAAAATCCGCTTTTGTCCCATTATTCCCATTCCCAGATAACGAGCCAATCGACACAGACAATTATTTTTAACGAGTCTTTCGAATCCCTGAGAATATTAAATAAGCCAATTATATTCTACATCGAGTACTCCTGCAGAACGTTGAATAAAATATGCCCTCTCCGAGACCGGCTATGTATAGGCAAGATGATGTCTCCTCGTATATCTGAATAAATTCTTAAATAGCACGAATTCAGAATTGTTATTATCTACGTTTGCCTTTAAAATTGTTATCTACTGCAGATTCACGTTTTTGTAAAATCTATGCAGAGTCTATGCAGAGCAGAAAAGAATGACTAAGCAAGAAATCCGCTGCAATATTTTGAGCATATAGGATGAAAAGAAGCTACTTCTTCTTCCTAACTGTATAACCAACCTATCAAGTTGAATATATCACTTTTTGGACCTCCATTCCCATCTCTTTTAAAGAGCTTTCTTTAGATTTTTTATGATTTCACATTTTCATGTTTCTATTTTTTTTACATGGTCCTGGTCAATGATGATGATTTGCTCTTGCTCTAGACGATTAGTGAAGGTTTCAAAATCAAATAACTATAATTGCCTTGTAACATGCATAACCTAAATTTTTTTGGGACACAATCTAAAAGAGAAACGTCTATCTACCAAAATAATTCTTTAAATTAACGTAAGCAACTAATCGGTATAGAAGTATATACCAAAAATATAAATTAGTATGTCATAAAATTTTTTTGGACACCCTATACCATGTTAAGCATATGATACTCTCGAATCGGCATGAAAATATCGGAAAATCTATAAGAAGAGCTAGGGAAGTAGAAGAATAAAGCTATACGCTGAGCCAATCTCTGAATGTTTATCTATAATCTATAACAGTAACTGAGCACTAGTGACCCAAAAATAAAGTACAAATTTTTAATTTTTTTGAATTTTCTCAAAAACGATAAAAGGCAACTCTGTCTGATAGTCTTCAATGACGTGTATATCGAAAAACTTTACCGCTTCGAATATAAACTGGAAAATGTAATAATTTCAAAAATTTTAGGGAATTTTGGCACCTTCCTGATATTTTGGCACTTGTTCGTCCAAAATATACGGTGGTAACAAAGTTTAGAGGCTGGCGCACACCAATGATCTGGTGGTAAGAGAAAAAATGTCATGGTACATAAATCGGTAAATCTGGATAACAGCAATGAGAGGAATGACTTGAAGAGAAAAACAAACTAATCGAGGAATATTTTAAGCAACTTTATGCGAGAATCCAAGAACTTACCAATAGGCATAAAAGTATGATATGCATAAATTATGAAGATCCTTGTTTGTTCAAAAAGAAATTGAAGAAGAGAAGTTGGATGCAGGTTTATTTAAACACTCACGAGGATATCCTAGTTCTTCTACCGGTTCTTTGACAATTGATAGTACCTTCAGGACGAATAGTCATGAAATTTCTCTAGGCGCTTCTTTGCTTGTAGCTTCTTAATTGACAGCTCTCCCACAGGCTCCCTGGAATATGTCCTTCTGTTTCTAAATTCAGTTCCACATTGTTTTCTCCCTTTCTTCTTGGTAGAGATGATTCTTAGTTTTCCTCATTTACTCTTAGTTTTCCTCTTTTCTTCTCTAGAATGTACGATAACTTTTATTTCAACTATTACCGCTCCTTCAGGTATGGGTGCTTTCTTCAATAAGATCGTTTTGGCTTCTGTTTCTTCAGGCTACGCTGGTTGGTCTTCCTTTAAAACAACTTTTACAGTCCTGGGCATATTGATGACGCGGAGACCGAGAAAGTTGAATTTGGTAAACCTGAAAGATCTGAAGAGGAAAAGGAAGAACTTGAGGAACTGCAAATGCTTTAAAAAAAAAAAAGTTAAATCTAGACACCGAGTCTAAAGAGCAGAAGAAGCAGCATCGAAAATGACAGAGTACAGAAAAAAGAGAAAAAATGACAGGCTACATAAATCAATAAATCTGGATAATGGTGATGATGATTCGCGTCCACAGGCACTTATAGTTAAGGCGGTTAGCAGGTTCAGGACAATGAAACACCCTTGTTTCTGTTTTGCTTAACTAGTGTGTTCTTTTATATGTGTTATAGCCCTGAGGAAAACGTGAACTATACGTCGAAACGTAGGCGGTTTTTCCATTTACAAGGGTGTTTTATTGTGCTAAACCTGTTAATCACCGTATCTGAATAATAGCAATGAGAGGAAGAAATTGGAGAGAAAATCGAACTAATCGAGGAGTATTTTAAGCAACACTATTAGAAAATTATCCAAGAATTTACCAATAGACAAAAAAGTATGATATGACCAAATTATGAAGATCCTTGTTCGTCCATAAAGAAATTGAAGTAGAGAAATTAGATGCAAGTTTAAATGAAATTATTCAGAGGACATCCAAGTTCCTCTACCGGTTTCAACTTTGAAAATTCATAGTTCCTTCAGGACGTATAGTCATTGAATTCCTTCAGGCACTTCTTTGCTTGTAGATCTTTAAATTATAGCTCTTCCGCAGGGTGCTTTGGAAGAGGTTCTTTTGATTCTATATTTAGTTCCACAACTTCTTTTTGTTTCCTTTTTCGTAGTTGTACAACAAACGCTTTGACCCGTGTGTCCTATACGAGTGGGGCTCAACAAACGCTAAGCCGAGTATATATGTGTAAGTGGAAATGAGGACCAACAAACGCTAAGCCGTGTAGGTGTGTGTATGAATGGGGCACAACAATCGCTTTGGACTGGGTATGTGTGTAAATGAGGCCCAACAACCGCTACAACCCTGTTTGTTTTATGTGAGTGGTGGGGCGTCCAACGATCGCTAAGATCCGTGTATGTGAGTGTGTGAAAATGGGACCCAACAATTTTCACGGTTCTACAAGCGGTTCTACTTCTAGAATTGGCGACATTTACTGTTCAACTGCTGACGATCGAATCTTCGAAATTTTGCTCCTCAGCTCTTTTATATGGAAACAACAATGAAAACAAAGTATCCAAGGACTGGTTCTATATAAAGATTGCAAGTCGTTCACCAGAATTTGAAGGAAACAGACAAATTTTAAAACATTTACATCTGTTAACCCTTCGGTTAACCCTAATTAACTGAAATTGACTTTTATAAACTTTAGAACCGCGTGCGGATCCATTTCGTCAGAAATTTAGTAACTTTGTTACATAGTGATGACTCTTAGTTTTTCTCCCTTATTTCCCCTTTTCTTCTTTGGAATGTACCATAACTTTCTCTATTTCCGCTTTTTCAGGTACGGGTGCTTTTTTCAATAAGATCGTTTTGGCCTCTACTTCTTCAGGCTAAGATGGTCGGTCTTCTTTTAAAACAACTTCTACAGTCCTGGGGATTTTTGGTTGTTATTATCGATCCTCAAGTTCAAAAATCTAAATGGTTATGTGGGAACAGGATCACAAAATGACGAAGACAACTATTTGAATTAGTCTACGTTTCGCAGATATATTTCTGCATCCTCAGGACAAATTCGGTTTTGCCTTCCTTATTCCCAAAATTTAGACAGCACTTTAGTACAGCAGAATCTGGAGTGTGGAAATGGCAATTACAAACACTTTAAAATTGGGTTTAAAATAGTGGGACTACACAGTTAAATCCACACAAACAGACAGACAACGCCAACAACATTGTTAGCATACTCCAAAATATAGTTACCCAAGGTTCTGCTGTACTAAAGTGCTGTGTAAATTTAGGAACAAGGAATGCAAAACCGAATTCGTCCTGAGGATGCAGAAATATATCTGCAAAACATAGACTAATTCAAATAGTTGTCTTCGTTATTTCGTGGTCCTGGGGATATTGATGAAGTGGAAAACCGGGAAAGTTGAATTTGGTAAACCTGAAGGGTTTTAAGAGTAATAGGGAGAAATTGAGGAGGTACAAACGCTTTCCAAGAAAAAAAAGTTTTTTAGAGGCTGAGCCAAAAGAGTAGAAAAAGTCCCAGCGAAAACATTAAAAACTGATGAACAAGACGAAGTTTCGAAACCTGAACTTATTAAATTCACAGAGACACCAGTACTTGTTGAGGATATAAAGAAGAAAGTACTACTTGTACAAAAGTAACCTGTAGACAAGGTAACTGCTTTAAAAAGTTTAAGGCTATAGAGCAGAAATACCCTTGTTGAGTGCCTCATTAAAGTATATTTTTTGGGTTCCTTAGAAGCTATTCTTAAAGACGACCCTGAAACTCAAGAAGAAGAAAAAGGTGCGTAAAAGAAAGGACCATAGAAAAGCTTGTGAGAGGCTGGATAATATAAGGAGGGGCGAAACTGTAGACAATGAGTTTAGAAAGCGTCCCAAAAAAAAACAAAGAAGACGACCTTCCTTCAGTTCTCCTTCCAATAAAAGTTAATGAAGTCAAGCTTTACAAAGCTGGGTTTATAAACCTCACTCCCGAGGTAGATTCAAAATTTAAAAAAACTCCAAAGAGACAAAGACATATGTCAGAACCCACAAAATTGAAACCTCCTTTCCTGCCTTTCCTAAGCTTGAGATAAAAATTCTCAATAAAAATATAAGGATGGGTATACTCTCAGAGCGGTCTAGAGCGCCTATCTGAAAACGTTGATCGAATCCTTAAGGGATAATGCTGGGCTGGACCATCGCGTTTTGTCGTTCCCAACTTTTGTAGTTCCTGAGACATCTCGTGGGCCTCTCGAGCCAAGTAGAACACTTTTGCCATAAGAAGTAAGCGAGGGGTAGTTACGAGTGATACAGCTTTCGCTGTGTATGGTCTATCGCCCCAGTGCCAGTAGATTGCCTACCCTGACCATGTGGTGGGATCCGACTGAACTTGTATGTTATTACTACCATCTTAATTTATTAACCTCAACGAACCTAGTGGTCAGGTCTTGATTAACTTTAGTTATTGGTTGATACAGAAACAGTGAGTGACTTGTTGCATTACAGCGTTGATTGATTGGGAGTAGTTGTCACTCATTATTTGGCGGAGTAGCCCATAACGGTGGCAAAAGTCGCAGGAAAATATCCAGTCCCAGTCTTCAGCGGTGGCCTGTGCCAGAGGAACTTGCTCGATCCAGCTGGTGACCGGTCTTTATTGACAAGTACCAACTTCTTATGGTCGCAGCTTTCCTGAAGTGGTCCAAACAGATACACTGCTAATAATCCAGGTGGTACGCGATTAACAAGTTTATATATTGGGCTTTAGAAAATATGACTTAAACATTGTTTTCATATCTTTTCATGTGCTAAAAGGAGATAGGTATAAAAAAATAAGATTTTAATGGTAGCTAGATGCCACCAGCCCTTCAATTCGTCACAAGCCCTTGCGTGGCCCTTTTTCTAACTCGCTATTTTTCACGTGGTGGTTCACTTCATCTTACTGACAGGGGTATCCTTTAAAAAGCCAAAGGTGATGGATTCGGGAGAGTCAACTTTGAAGGCACTTAAAATCTTTTTTAGCCCTTTATCGTATAGTTCCTTGATCTAATTCTTCGACATGCTGCACTGCTAGGTCAATGCCGAAGAAACTAAAAACATGGTTTGTTAACTAGGGGAAGAGGAGACACAATAGGGTATCCGGGAACAACGCTGGCTGTCCCTGGTCTATAGGTGCTTTGTAGATTAGAGGGTTTAGCTGGAGGGCCCATTGTGCTCATTGTCTATTGAACGTTAAAGGCATAAGCCATTTGAGTGGGGATGGTCGGACACAATAACAGAAGTTTCTTGACGAAGATAAGATGTTCAAGGCTTTCCTCCCAGTTTCGATAGGCTGCTCATTGGCGCTCCATTTTCACAGTGTTTTCGTCAGCGTTAATTAGCTTAGTGATTAGGAGATAGCAAAGTTAGGAACGAAAGGTACTTGCTGCAAATTTGCAGGAAGGAATTCTGTAAACATTAGGGTAGTGTATGAATCATGTAATTTGTGTTGTGAGGGAAATAGTTAATTGGGGAACACTACCCAAATGTAAAACTTCCACTCTCCGAAATTATCAGCTATAATTTGTAAGGAGACTAAGATATATTGCTCAAAATTTGAACCCCCTACTTTTGAGTGCGGTGCCTATGCAATGATTTTCCCTAAAGAAAAAATAATATTGATACGCGTCATAATATTTGAGAACAGCTCTTTGAAGAAGATTGTAAAAGCTAGAGATCACTGTCACTTTATTGGACAATTTTGTGCAGCTCCTCATTAGCTTTGCAACATACATTTTTACAAAGATCGTCATTCCTGTCACTTTCCACAATCTCTTCGATTACGACACTCATTTCGATGAAATTTGACACTCTCACCTCTCGAGCTAATGACGAGTACATGGAACACTTCGCTTTATGACAGGCGGTACACATAAAGCTATTCTGAATGAAGTTCATCTTCCTTTCGTATTTGCCTTCTGGAAAAGTACTGGTTTTACCCTTCTTGTAATATTTGAAATTATACATGTAGACATCATAAACTTAGAAGCAGCGGTAGTTAGAATGGGCCGCACTCTTGGTCATTGTTCATCCGGGTGTACTAAAAATTAATTTTCTGAGCTTGGTCAATTTTTTCTAGATTTAAACCAAATATCTGAGGGAAAACGTTAAACCATCTTCATAGTAATGTTCAGTTCCAGGTAAAAACATATTCTTTTTTTAGGACTTAAAAATTGAAACAACAAGTTTCTCTGGTTTGTTCAGAATGTGGGGAAATATTCAATACGAACGAATGCGTATTAGCCCACATGAAGATCCACAGGACCTTCATAAGATCCGCTGATCCAAAATGCTTCACGTTTCGAGGTAACTTAACCAAGACACCAGGAAAGAATGTAATTATCTCGTTGAAGGAGAAAAAGTCGTTTCCAGGAAGTGGTCGATGTTTGAGTAATAAACAACCTAAAAAAGTTGAGGCTAAGAGGCAGCCTTCAGCAACTGCACTTCTCTCTCCCGCCCTACAACGGACAGTGATGAAGAATGAGCAACCTTCAGCACAAATTGTAGTTGATGGGAAAACCTTATTGAAGGTGCCCATTAAAATCGACAAATCTAGCAGGCAAGGCAATCTTACAGTTCAAGCTTCAAGCAAGTTAAAGAGTGATACCGAATGTATAAAAGTTGAGTTCGGAGAAGTTCTGGTAAAGGCTGAATTTGCAGTAGCCGATAACGAAGATGACTTTCCAGTAGAAGACCTCACGACGTCAGAATTGGAGACCCAAATGATACGTCTGGCAGCTGAAGCTGAGTCTGTTGAGGAGCTCAGTGAAAGCTTCGTCGATGTTTCTGGTATATCGCTGCTATCGCGTGGTAAATGGAGCAAAGATATAACGGGCGAGGTACTCACTGAGCAGTTTTCGTTATGCATTGAGGCCGACGATATCTTTGTGGTGCAGGAGGAAGATGATGAGGCAGGCTTACTTAGGTTTTTGCCAATCAATAAAATACTTTTGGTTACTTGAATTGGAGGTATCAGGGAAAATGGCATTAAATTGAGAAATATACGAGAAGATGAGAAAATATAAAAGAGGTTAAAGAAAATAAAAAATATCGAGAAATATTTAACAGAGCTTGAGAACCTGGATCTTGAAGTCGCAAACCTCAAGAAGAAAAAATGGGAGGAAGTCGATGAGACGTTTCGATGTCAGCTACCACCTAAAAAACCGATGAAGAAACTGCTAAAGGTGTTTAGAATCAAGATTATTAAGAAGAATAGAAATCCGAAGAAGGAAAAGCAGATTGAAAGTGTTGTTTTGTAGAAACGTCCTGAAAAGAAAAATAAATAACCTCTGGAGGAAGAAAGTATTAAAACCGAAAATCAGCGACCCAGATTTTGCAATATTTGAATGCCCCTCCCCCCTCATTTGGAAGAACATACATATAACTATTTGAAAGTTTTTCCTTTTGCGTAATTTCCTTCCCTCAAAATCTGAAACGAAATTCAGATTACCGTCTATAAACCATTCACTTATTCTTGTCATCAAGTAGGTGACATAGAAGTGAAACCAAGACACTAATCTCTATTCGGTCTCTTAAGAAATGAGGATGCAATACAGCCACGGATTATTTAATGGATGAAGAACAACCAAATCCACTCGTAGATTATTTTCTTAGTTGATTCATTAGAGGAGGTTCCATTAGAAGAGCAAAATTTGGGACTAATATAAAATTTTCTTAAAGGAATTATGCCAATTTGATCAAAAAACAAAACTCGTGAAAGGGGTAGTAATGGGACGGAAAATACCTCGGTATGATCACAGGACAAGAGTCAATGACAGAACATCTACACCAGATGAGAAGAGAATAATATCTAGAATGCAGAATGTCTAGTGAGGAAGAAGCGACTCTCCAGCCTCTCCTTAGAGAACCAGAAAACGAGCCTTTGGATCATATGCACTAAAACAAGGAGATATAGCAGAAATGCCCATCAGAATGATTTGAGAAGACATAACTGATGAGTTGAAACGTGCAAGACGGTATAATAAGTGACAGCTTTTGGGTCAACTAAAAATGAAGACAGGAAAATTGTGGCAATTAAAACAAAGAGAAAAGACGTGCATTATCAAAATTTAAGTAATTTTTAGCAATAGAACTTTTGCTAAAACGAACTCCGTCAAAAAGTTAAACGCTGGTTAGTAAAACGAGGTTGGCTTCCTTTATCAACCAACATTATTTGTTTGGATGATACTTGAATATAACATAATTATAAGGATCTTTAATTAAAAACTCTTAATATCAGTCCCACAGTCTAGTGACCACGACTCTAGCAGCAAAATCCCAAAAAATTGAAACTGGAATCTAAATAAACGGAATTGCAATGATCAACAAGCCAAATGAAACGTCAAGCTTGAATACAAAACACGGTGTAGAAAAAATGTACTAAACTGGGAAAAGGCAGCAAAAATACAACCACTCGAATCGACGTTTCGTTTAATTGTACTTAAACATCATCAGGACTGTAAATAAAAGCAAAAACATGAACAATAGAACGCACACCATGGAGAAGTACAAACCTCGAGATGAGGTCGTAAACATTTTTTCTGTGACCCAACCTTTATCCATCTGAGTCAGTAACATTTCAAATATATCTTTGACACATTATCTGCATCACAAATAAAATCAAAACTAAACATATTTTTCCTTTTTTTTTCAGAGACGGTGTGAGACTCAGTAGTGCCAGAGCCTACGTCCGTCCACAAAGAAACAACCCAAACTTCCACGTGATGCTCAACTCCACCGCCTCCCGCATCATCCTCACCAATTCCACCACCGACAAGAGCGCCACCGGTGTCGAGTTTATCTACAAAGACAAGGTATATACCGTGAGGGTCAAAAAGGAAGTGGTCTTGGCAGCCGGAGCTCTAAATACTCCACAAGTTCTCTTACTTTCGGGAATTGGACCTAAGCAAGAGCTGGATAAAGTGGGCATTAAGCAACTGCACAATCTCCCAGGAGTGGGGCGTAATCTGCAGAATCACGTGGCGTTTTATATGGGTTATAAGCTTCGCATGCTGCCTGCCACCAGCGACCTTGACTGGGCTACCGCGTTGGATTACATTTTGTACCACAACGGGCCAATGAGTTCTACTGGGTTATCTCAAGTGACAGCCAGAATAAACTCCCCTTACGCAGACCCCAGCGGTACCGATCCGGATTTGCAAATTTTTTTCGCTGGGTTTACTGCCAACTGTGCAGCCACTGGTTCGATCGGCGACCCAGAGAATCCTGAGCACCCGGAGGCTAAAAAGGAGTTTACATTCTCACCGGTTACTTTGCATCCTAAGAGCAAAGGGTATGTGGGGCTTCACAGCACAAATCCCTTGGATCCTCCCAAGATGGTGGCCAACTATCTCACGGAGCCCGATGACGTAAAAGTGTTGGTGGCGGGAATTAGAGTCATCCAGCGATTGGCGAACTCATCCGTGATGAAAGACGAATACGGAATGACAATAGACCATGAGGAATATGGAGACTGCGCCAAGAGATATGGGTAAGGTATAGTATTAATTTCCTGTAAGTGTTACGTCATTATTTGCTGTAGATGCATTTACATATAATGCAAAATGCTGCAGGCTTTACTTAAACATAGCAAGTTGTTTTCTGCATTCTAGATGCAGTAAAACTAACTGCCATCACTAGTCATCTAGACTTAAGGCGCACGAGAAATTAGAATCACATTATTGTTATTTTTACACACATTTCAATTTAGGTACGACACTGACAACTTCTGGTCGTGCGCGGTCAAGCACTACACAGGCCCCGAGAACCACCAGGCCTGCTCCTGTAGAATGGGCCCCAGGTCCGACCCCATGGCTGTGGTGGACAACAAGCTTCAGGTTCACGGTTTAAATAACGTACGAATCATGGACGCCTCAGCTATGCCAATGTTGGTCTCAGGCAACACACACGCCACTATAGTAATGATGGCTGAGAGGGGGGTCGATTTTATAAAAGAAAAGTGGCTTGGCAACAACCCCGAAGGTATCGGGAGCAGATTCGGTGCAGTTAGCAGCAGCCAAAAGGTTGCGGTCACGCAGATGTCACCAGGGATACAAGCTCCAGTTAACCAGTGAGTTGAATTAATTTTATTTGCAAAACCGACCTTAATACAAACATATTTTTCAGGCGTCCGTATCAGACGCAAAACCGTGGACCAACTTTTCCAGCAGGATTCCAGCATAGCGAGGCGTTCCACCGGCAACACCCCCATTTACCAAATCCCTATCTGGGTTATAATGGCAAATATGCAGGGATGAGCGTCTATTATAACATGCAAAACGAGTACGATTACGGTGGTAATCGTAACCGTTATCAAACGAAACAGCAAAACGTGAATCCTGAGGCGGAATACGATAGTGAACCGTACAGGTCTAGGCGCACCTCGGAGGATAGTTACTGGCAGTATTAGGATTATCTCTAGGATTTTTTTAAATATATTTTTTAGATGTAATCCTGCAGTTTTAAATTAAATTTTTATTGTAATTCATTTTAGCTCAAGATGAGTGCATGGACTAGAGGAATTGCCTACTGAATAAATTGTTCCTTCAATCATATTAACATAGATATAGATATAATAGAAGCACAACTGATTTAATTTGATATTTGACAAATAGTATACACAACATTTTGCCTGTTTTGTACATTATAATATTAATAATAAAAAACCGTGGAGATATTAACTTGTTGATTTACTGCTTACCCTTTGACGTCTTGTATCAAGATGCAAAAGCGCTTCTCGGTACCTACTGCTTACCTATTCCTGGAAGAGAAAAGATAATACATTAGAATATTTAGTTCCCGCCCCGCAGGTTAATATTTTTATTAGTTGCAAAAGTTGAAGTGTAGATATCTAGATCTTTCAAGGAAGTAAAATTGTTTACAAAAAAACATTTTGTAAAACGATCGGAAAATTAAGGGTTTATGCTAAAAGAGCAGTAGGAAAAGTATGAATTTATCGAAATATTTGTATTAATTTTTTTATATTTGACAGGTTTTGGCTCTCATTTATAACATAGAGGCGGTATAAAATTTTAAACGGAAAACATTTCTGGAATCAAAACCCACTAAATCCACTTTAACAAAATTTTCAGGAAAGCAGGAAAACTGTTTAAATTAACTTTAAAACAAAAACTATAATTTTGTTTTGAATTGTAACTTTTCTCAACGGTGATCCTATCAAACTGTACGGTTAGTTTGTCTAATTTATTTTTAAATTAACTCAAAAATATATAAATACAATTGCATTTATCACATTTTTCACCAAAAGTAGATTTACAAGGTTTTGATTCTAGTAGACTCAATTAGGTGCTTCTTGTCACATTTTAACGTGCCTTGTCTCCATATTTCTTCTTAGCAAGCCTACAATTAGGCTATATCTCCGTTAAGGTTAAAAACATCAAAATTATAAATAAACCATCGTTTTGGTTGGAAAAAATTAGCTGAAAATAAGTACCCACTTCAGGGGGCCATCTTTGAAAGTAACAAAATCAGCAAATATCTCCGTTACGGTTAAAGACATCAAAATCATTTTAGTGCCTACTTGAAAATTAGTAGCTACTTCAGGGCTATATCTTTATAAATAAAATTAGGCAATATCTTCGTTACGGTTACAGATATCAAAATTCCAATTTTACCATCTTTAAGTTGAAAAAAAATTAGCTGAAAATAAGTACCCACTTCAGAGATTCATCTTTAAAAATAACAAAATTAGTCAATATCTCCGTTACGGCTAAAGATATCATAATTCCAAATTTACCATCGTGTAAGTGGAAAAAAATTTGCTGAAAATGAGTTTCCAGCTAAGGGGACCATCTCTGAAAATAACAAATTTAGCCAATATCTCCGTTACGGTTAGATATATGAAAATGTCATGGACACCATCGTTTTACTTAGGAAAACGTAGCTGAAAATGCGTACCCACTTAAGTATCCAATCTTTAAAAATAACAAAATTAGTCAACATCTCCGTTACGGTTAATGATATAGGAATGCCGATTACACCAAAATTTTAGTTGAAAAAAAGTATTCGAAAAGTAGTACACACTTTATGGCTCCATCTTTAAAAATAACAAAATTAGGCAACATCTCTGTTAAGGTTAAAGATGTCAAAATGCGAATTACACCGTTATTTTAGTTGCAAAAAAAAACTTGAAAGTTATTACCTACTTGTGGGCTCTATCTTTAAAAATAAAAAAAATTAGGCAACATCTCCGTTGCGGTTAAAGATATCAAAATGGCAACCACCATCAAGTTAGTTGGAAAAAAGTACTTGAAAATTAGTACGCATTTCAGGGCTCAATCTTTAAAAATAAAATTAGGCAATATCTCCTTTACGGTTAAAGATATCAAAATTCCAATTTCACCATGGTTCAAGGGTACCCACTGAAGAGAATGAGTACCCACCCACTTAAGTAGCCAATATTTGAAAATAAAAATCTTAGCCAATAGTTTCGTTACGGTTAAAGATATCATAGTACCGCGTACACCATCATTTTAGTTGGAGAAAAGTACTTGAAAATTAGTACCTACTTCAGGGCCCTATCTTTAAAAATAACGAAATTAGGCAATATCTCCGTTATGGTTAAAGATATCAAAATGCCAATTACAACACCGTTTTAATTAAGAAAAAGTAGCTGAAAATGAGTACCTACTTAAGTAGCGAATCTTTGAAAATAACAAAATTAGGCAATATCTCCGTTACGGTTAAAGATATTAAAATGCCAATTACACACTCAATTTAGTTGGGAAAAAGTACTTGAAAATGTGTACCCGCTTCAGAGTTCCGTTTTTTGAAAACAAAAAAAATATGCAACATCTTCGTTACGGTTAAAGATATCAAAATTCCAATTTCTCCATCGTTTAATTTGAAAAAACCTAGCTGAAAATAAAAATCCACTTCAGGTGTCCATCTTTGGAAATAACAAAATCTGCCAATATCTCCTTTACGGTTGAAGATATCAAAATGCCAATTACAGCATCATTTTAGTTGAAAAAAAATATTTGAAAACTGGTACCTTTTTCAGTGCTCGATCTTTAAAAATAAAAAAATTAGACAATATCTCCGTTACGGTTAGAGATGTCAAAATGCCAATTACACCACCGTTTTAATTAGGAAAAATTAGCTGAAAATAAGTGCCAACTTAAGTAGCCAATCTTTGAAAACGACAAAATTAGCCAATATCTCCGTTACGGTTAAAGATATAAAAATCATTTTAGTTGGAAAAAAGTACTTGAAAATTAATACCTACTTCAGGGCTAAATTTTTAAAAATATTATTAGACAATATCTTCGTTACGGTTAAAGATATCAAAATTCCAATATCAGCTTTGTTTAATTGAAAAAAAATAGCTCAAAATAACTACTTAGTTCAGGGGACCATCTCTGAAAATATAAAATTTACTTTAGGGCTCTATCTTTAAAAATAACCAAAAGGCAATAATCCTGTATCAGATTTTAAGTTAAAGATAGGTAAAGATATTAAAATGCCAACTACACACTTATTTTAGTTGGAAAAAAGTACTTGAAAATTAATACCTACTTCAGGGCTCCATCTTTAAAAATATTATTAGACAATATCTTCGTTACGGTTAAAGATATCAAAATTCCAATTTCACAGTCGTTTAAGTTGAAAAAAATTAGCTGAAAATAAGTACCCACTTCAGGGGTCCATCTTTAAAAATAAAAAAATTTGTCAATATCTCCGTTACGGTTAAAGACATCAAAATTCCAATTTCACCGTCGTTTAAGTTGAAAAAAATTTGCTGAAAATGGGTACCCAGTTCAGGGGACCATCTCCTAAAGTAAAAAGTTAGCCAATATCTCCGTTACGGTTAGAGATATCAAAATGTCAATTACACCATCGTTTTAATTAGAAAAACGTAGCTGAAAATGGGTACCCGCTTAAGTATCCAATCTTTGAAAATAACAAAATTAGCGAATATCTCCGCTACGGTGAAAGATACCGTAATGCCAATTACACCATTATTTTACTTGAAGGAAAGTATTTAAAAATTGGTACACACTCCAGGGCTCCATCGTTAAAAATAACAAAATTAGCCAATATCTCCGTTACGGTTAAAGATATCAAAAATCGTTTTAGTTGAAAGAAAGTACTTGAAAATCAGTAACTACTTGAGGGCTCCATCTTTAGAAATAAAATCGGGCAATTTCTTCGTTATAGTTAAAGATATCAAAATTCCAATTTTACCGTCTTTAAGTTGAAAAAAATTAGCTAAAACTAAGTACCCACTTCAAGTGTCCATCATTCAAAATAACAAAATCAGCCAAAATCTCCTTTACAGTTAAAGATATCAAAATTCCAATATCAGCATTGTTTAATTGAAAAAAAAATAGCTCAAAATAACTACTTAGTTCAGGGGACCATCTCTGAAAATATAAAATTTACTTTAGGGCTCTATCTTTAAAAATAACCAAAAGGCAATAATCCTGTATCAGATTTTAAGTTAAAGATAGGTAAAGATATTAAAATGCCAACTACACACTTATTTTAGTTGGAAAAAAGTACTTGAGAATTAATACCTACTTCAGGGCTCCATCTTTAAAAATATTATTAGACAATATCTTCGTTACGGTTAAAGATATCAAAATTCCAATTTCACAGTCGTTTAAGTTGAAACAAATTAGCTGAAAATAAGTACCCACTTCAGGAGTCCATCTTTAAAAATAAAACAAATTTGTCAATATCTCCGTTACGGTTAAAGACATCAAAATTCCAATTTCACCGTCGTTTAAGTTGAAAAAAATTTGCTGAAAATCAGCCAAAATCTCCTTTACAGTTAAATATATCAAAATTCCAATATCAGCATTGTTTAATTGAAAAAAAATAGCTCAAAATAACTACTTAGTTCAGGGGACCATCTCTGAAAATATAAAATTTACTTTAGGGCTCTATCTTTAAAAATAACCAAAAGGCAATAATCCTTTATCAGATTTTAAGTTAAAGATAGGTAAAGATATTAAAATGCCAATTACAACTTATTTTAGTTGGAAAAAGTTCATGAAAATGAGTACACACTTCAGAGCTCAGTTGTTGTAATTAACAAAATCAGCCTTTACGGTTAAAGATATCAAATTGCCAGTTACACTATCATTTTAGTTGCAAAAAAAGAACTTGAAAATTGTTACCTACTTCAGGGCTCTATCTTTAAAAATAAAAAAATAGGCAATATCTCCGTTACGATTAGAGATATCAAAATGCCAATTACACCATCGTTTTAATTAGAAAAAAGTAGCTGAAAATGAGTACCCACTTGATGGCTCCATCTTCAAAAATAACAAAATTGGGCCATATCTCCCGTACGATTAGAGATATCAAAATGCCAATTACACCATCGTTTTATTTAGAAAAAAGTAGCTGAACATGAGTACACACTTCAGAGCTCCGTTGCTGTAAATAAACAAATCAGCCAATATTTCCTTTACGGTTAGATATATCAAAATGCCAATTACACCATCGTTTTAATTAGAAAAAGGTAGCTGAAAATTAGTATCCACTTCAGAGCTCCATCTTTAAAAATAAGAAAATTAGGCAATATCCCCGCTACGGTTAGAGATATCAAAATGCCAATTACACCATAATTTTTGTTTGAAAAGAGGAGCTGAAAATGGTTACCCACTTAAATAGCCAATCTTTGAAAGTAACAAAATTAGCCAATATCTCCGTTACGGTTAAAGATATTAAAATGCCAATTACACACTCATTTTAGGTGGAAAAAGTACTTGAAAATAGGTACCCACTTCGGAGCTCCGTTTTTTGAAAACAACAAAATTAGGCAATATCTCCGTTACGGTTAAAGATATCATAATGCTAATTACACCATCATTTTAGTTGGAAAAAATTACTTGAAAATTAGTACCTACTTCAGGGCTCTATCTTTACAAATAACCAAATTAGGCAATATTTCCTTTATCAGATTTTAAGTTAAAGATAGTTAAAGATATTAAAATACCAACTACACACTTATTTTAGTTGGAAAAAGTTCTTGAAAATGAGTACACACTTCAGACCTCAGTTGTTGTAAATTACACAATCAGCCAATACTTTACGGTTAAAGATATCAAATTTCCAGTTACACCATCATTTTAGTTGCAAAAAAAAGAACTTGAAAATTGTTACCTACTTCAGGGCTCTATCTTTAAAAATAAAAAAAATAGGCAATATCTCCGTTACGATGAGAGATATCAAAATGCAAATTACACCATTGTTTTAATTAAAAAAAGTAGCTGAAAATGAGTACCCACTTCATGGCTCCATCTTCAAAAATAACAAAATTAGGCCATATCTCCCGTACGATTAGAGATATCAAAATGCCAATTACTACACCATCGTTTTAATTAGAAAAATGTAGCTGAAAATAAGTACACACTTCAGAGCTCAGTTGTTGTAAATAAAAAAATCAGCCAATATCTCCTTTACGGTTAAAGATATCAAATTGCCAGTTACACCATCATTTTAGTTGCAAAAAAGGAACTTGAAAACTGTTACCTACTTCAGGGCTCTATCTTTAAAAATAAAAAAATAGGCAATATCTCCGTTACGGTTGGAGATATCAAAATGCCAATTATGTCAACGTTAACTAGGAAAAAGCAGTTGAAAATGAGTACCCACATAAGGAGCTAATCTTTGAAAATAACAAAATGCCAAATTAGCCAATATCTCCGTAACGGTTAAAGATATCAAAATGCCAATTACACCATTATTTTTAGTTGGACAATGTAGATGAAAATGACTACCCACTTAAGTAGCTAATCTTTGAAAATAACAAAATAAGTACCCTCTTAAGTAGCCAATCTCTGAAACTGACAAATTAGCCAATATCTCTGTTACGGTTGAAAATATCAAAATGCCAATCACCATCATTTTAGTTGGAGAAAAGTACTTAAAAATTAATTACCACTTCAGGGCTCCATCTTTAAAAATAAAATTTGACAATATCTACGTTACGGTTAAAGATATCAAAATTCAAATTTCACCAACGTTTAAGTTGAAAAAAAAAATTGGCTTAAAATGAGTACCCAGTCAGGGGACCATCTCTGAAAATAGCAAATTTAGCCAATATCTCCGTTACGGTTAGAGACATAAAAATATCAATTATACCATCGTTTTAAATAAGAACACGTAGCCGAAAATGGGTACTCACTTTAAGTAACCAATCTTTGAAAATAACAAAATTATCTAAGATCTCCGTTACGGTTAAAGATATTAAAATGCTAATTACACCATCATTTGAGTTGAAAAAAAAAGTACTTGAAAATTAGTACCCACTTCAGGGGTCCACCTTTAAAAATATTAAAATTAGGCAGTATGTGCGTTACGGTTAAAGTTATCAAAATTCCAATTTCGCTATCGTTTAAGTTGAAAAAAATTAGCTGAAAATAAGTACCCATTTAGGGGGTCCAGCTTTAGAAATAAAAAAAATTGCCAATATCTCCTTTACGGCTAAAGATATCAAAATGGCAAATTACACCATCATTTTAGTTGAAAAAAGGATTTGAAAATTAGTACTCACTTCAGACCTTCATCATTAAAAATAACAAAGTTAGGCCATATCTCTGTTACAGTTAAAGATATCAAAATTCTACTTACACCAACATTTTAGTTTAAAAAAAAATTGAAAATTATTACCCATTTAGGGCTCCATCTTTGAAATTAACAAAATTAGGAAATATCTCGGTTACGATTAAAGTTATCAAAATGCCAATTACGCCACCATTTTTGTTTGAAAAGAGAACTTGAAAATAAGTACTTCAGAGCTTCATCTTGAAAATTGTGATTATATTGCCTAACAAAATTAGGCAATATTTCCGTTACGGTTAAAGATATCAAAATGGCAATTACACCATCAATTTAGTAGGAAAAAAATATTTGAAAATGAGTACTCACTTCCAGGTCAACAAAAATAAAACATTAGTGTAGTTTTATAATTGCCGAAATATATGGCAATTTGGGAATTGGATAGGAAAGTTCGAGTGTGGACTACCCTAAAACCCCTACAGCATTTTTGTCATATTCTCTCTAGGATATTAATCACAACTTCGAGAACTTCCTGGTTAACAACATGCACTTTTTCTATTTTTTGGTTATTCTCGAATTGTGGCTCTTTAGCTACCAGATAGACCATTAATTTTTGATGAGGTCTTTCTTAATACTCTCTAAACAGTTTCTGTTCTTCCTTTCATTCTTGGTGACGTCTCACCTGATATTTAAAATAATCGTCATGCTTTAAAGGTGCTAGATCCGCTCACTTTACGGTCGACCTTTGACTGAATAACTCCAAAAGAATTGAAAATCTCAGCTACTTATATGTTTCGCTGTTTTTTTTTGTGATCAATTCGAATGATAAAAATTTATTGTTCAGTGACTATAAACTATTTTTACTTTACCAAGTTTCTAGCAGTTTGCATTCAATACCTGCACACCCCACCATTTTAAGTTGTCGTCGAAACTTATTCGCTCCGGGCCTATTTCAATTTCAGCTCCCAGGAATAGCTTAATCTCGTGCCCCTATTGGTAAGCACCGTCGCAATCTCAAACAAAGTTAAATCTCCCTATTAACATAAAACGTTTGTAATAACGTTTATCGCGAAACTAGCCGAGTTAGCCGTCTTGTGGTTCGGCCCTAATCTTGGCGAAACAAGTTGCAACACGTGTTTTGAGATGCAGAGGGCTGAGTGAAGGGTTCAGCCGCTGTCTGGCGCTTTATTTAGCTAATCTCTCTTCCAGATAAATTACGCGCGGCCTCGGAAGGGTTATAAATTACAACATGACCATAAATTACTTTTCGTTTTGCTTATATAATAAAATAAAATTAAATATTTATCCGCGTTGTCTGGTTTGGCAAATGGATTACTTATGCGGCCTTCTGTTGGCTTTTGCCCTCGCAGATTCGTAATTTTCTGATTACGACTAACTGCCCGCGAGTTAAACCTGCCGAAGAGCAAGAGAAAATATCCTCGAGACGTGCAGTGTAGAGCAATTTTTTATTGCTCTCCGATGCCGAACCAGATAAATTTTATACAGTAAAAGGGTTAACGGTGCAGCTCGGCACTTTAGGAAAGTCCTGTAATACATATTTTATGAAAGTGGAGACAATGGCGACATCGGAAAGAGTTATCGGGTTAAGGCTCAAATCCCAGAAATACACGATAGGTATTAGGTTAAGTCCTCTCTCTGTTCTTTGTTCTACTTTAAAATCTTTGGGTATTGAGAGTTCTGGGTTTATATGGGAGAAATCAACGATTTCAAACTACAGTATTGATAACAAGACTCGTAGAAAATAAGAGTAAAAAACTCTTTCTTATTTTACAGTAGATATCTTGATGCAGGGGCGATCTTACCTAAGGCAAATGGTTGCAAAAAAACCTAGGGGGCCTTTTTAAGTATTAATGAGTGGGATAGAGAACGACTTATAGAGAAGAAAGCGTGTAAAAGACAGATGCACAGATCTTTTTTTCGCATCAGTGTGAAAAACTTTTCTTTCTTGCAAGATATTTCACTGTAACTTTTGGCTTTTTCAAAAGAACTGAAAGCAGTTAATTTGGACTAATCTACATTAACTCGATAAAACTTGTTCTAACAATTATATACAGATGGCAATTTCGGGCCCGCCTTTCGGGCCCGTCTTTCGCACAAATGCGAAAAAAAGGGTAATTCATCTCTATTTTACACGCTGTCTTCGCCATAAGTCTTTCTCTATCGCACTCATTATGATTTAAAATGGTGTCGAAAACTTTTTTTTTCTTGCTAGATATTTCATTGTAATTTTTGGCTTTTTCAAAAAATCCGAAAGCAACTATCCGGGTACCAGGCCGGCCCCTAGTTTAAGATCGCCCCTGTCTTGATGGCTTTGTACCTCTATTCTTAGAGATGGCTTCCCATTTTTACGCCTGGCTTGATTTATCCTAACGACGGGATGCCTATTGTATTAGTTACAACCCATTGCCGCTTTTCAGGGAAATATTTCGCCTGTGATTTGCAGGATAACACGACGGCGGAGGGTTTTCCTTTTGTTATATAGATGTCATGTGTCTGTTTTCTTTGGCAATTTCCTTGCTCGATTGTGTGTCGGTATTTGCTTGTGTGTGTTGAGAAACAAAAACGCAAGAGCGCAGAAAGGGCTGAATTTCAGTTAAGAAATGAACTTCTGCTTGTACAGGTAGTTGTATGAGGATTAACAGGGTGATTCTTAATAAGATGCTATTATTTAAGGAGGTGATTCTTGGGCTTATTTTGGGGAACTTTATTGGAGAACTAACTTTATTGTTGCAACTAACATTTTTTTAACATTGATTTTAAACAATACCAGTTCAACCGAAAATTAATCAGGATATAACCAGCCAATCTAACCAATAATCAACGTGCATGTGTTAACTGGGTACCACTTACACAGTCCACAGCCTAGAGATCCTTAACGAGGTTCTCAAGGATACCTCAGTCTCTTGAATTATTAATAAGTCATCCAACCCAAAAGTTAACACCAAACAACCATTTTAATGATTCAATGATCCCACCGGCTTATAATTAGACTTTTCAAAACCAATATAAAATTAATCAAAACCGGAGTTTTGTCTAACCGTACCCGAGCGACACGGGAAAAGGTACACTGAACTTTCGGATCCCTATTTAAGCCACCTTGAACCTGTCACGAAACTCCAAAATTTGTGGACAACGCAACCCCAAATCAACACCGGGCGTCCTTAATTAAAAACGCCCCGCGGCAATTAATAATCCCGAAATTACAACTAAACGCGTCGTGATGGAAAGGGTGGAAAATACGGCGCCCTGTAATTTCGCCCCCTTGAAACGACAAGCTAAAGTACAACATCTAAAACTCTGAACAGGAAATTAAAAAAAAAGGAAAACCACGTCGAGACAGGTTATATGTATATTACAGGCATAAAGTCTTCTCGTATGTATGACATTTTTGCAACCTACTTTCCCTGAAGGGTACGTAAGTCTCATGTGTACGCCGTTTCGGAAGCAATACTGTTCATGTTTGTTTTACGTGTAGTTTTTTTTGTGCCTGTATTTTCAAAAAAAAGAAATTTGTCTTCCCCCAAAACGCGTAACATATAACGTACACAAATAAATTCATATTTTGTGGAACCCTTCACGTGAAGTGGAAATCACGGACAGAGCGTTACACCACCGTGGCCGAAGGTAATCGGCAAACATTTTTCATTCGCAAATAGAAATCTTTTATTTGAACGACGGACGCCGACGTGGAAATTAAACATGAATATAAACGAGACAATTGACGAGTTCTGTTGTCCGCGCAATACCCATAATCCCATTTTTAAAAAATCAACAACGTAATCAAATTACCCAATAATTTTTGTATGAAATTTGCGTCAAATCTGGCGGGATGGAAAACTGAGTGGTGCAAATGGGGATATTCATTTTTCGGATTAAAAAATCGTAAAGCACTTTGAAATATTTTTGAAGAGACGTGAGATAATATAAAAGTTTTCTATATTGGTAGGATTAATTAAGTAGAGGCATCCTCTTTTGGCCGAGGCAAATACACTTTTTTGATTCGAAATAGGAGAGAGCAAGTTGGGCAAAACACTTAAAATGATGTCCCTGTACATGTAAAAAATAAGATTGAGGTACACTGCCATTACACCGGACTTCTTTGGAGCTTCTTACCATAAGATGTGTAATTTGAAAGGTATAAGAACGAACCATTTTATTAAAATCATTTTTCATTATTTGTCTGGCTACGACAGTCATTTCATCATTAAATCTCTTTCTAATGAAAATATTGAAAATTGCTAATTAAATAAAAAAATAATTAAATTTCGGTTTCAAAGACATACTTTGACGGTTTGTAGCTAGAAACGTAACTAAATATTTTTTTTTAGAAAATAAAAGAAATCTGGTATTTACTATGGTCTATACTATGGTAATTTGATGAAGTATTTTCTGAGTTTTGTTTCATCATTTTCTTTGTTAGAATAATCAGTCGTCTTGTTACCATGTTAATATGCTAATTCAAGGGCCCCTTCACACTAGGGTGCTAAGTAACGCTGCACAACGGCGCCAATAGGAAAACCCATGACGTAATTTCATTGTCAGAGCTCATCGATTGGCGAAGTGCAATTTCGATTTTTTTGACGCATAAGGTATCAGGTGCTGTCAGTTAGTCAAAAGTGACGTCATATTTTTTGAAACCCACTGCTAAAAAGGGGGCCAATTTTGTAACAGGAGGGTCTCTTCAGAATTAATATACCAAATCGTTGAACCAGCTAATATATTACATATAAAGTGTTTTAAAGTTTTTGTCTCCTTTAGCAGTACGTCACACAAAAATAGCTGTGACATCCACAGGATATGACGTCACTTGAAGTCTTACGTTAAATGATGATTTTTAGGTTATTGCCATTTCGAGGCAAAAAATCTTTTTATGGCACTAAATTTATAGACTTAGAATCTATTACGTTTTATATGAATCTATTAAGTTTTTTATATAGAAATCTACTGCTCCAGTCTCGCTTCATTATGAACCTGGACGAAGACCTGTTGTGGCTTGCTTTGCTCCTGCGTCAAAAATGACATAAAAAAGGTCGTAAAAATATGGTGGGTGTATCTTATTTTCTCATCACGGCCGGAAAATGGCCTGGATGATTCTTCCTTTGAAATGTCTTGTTCTAGAATTTTGGTATTCTGCTCTCTTCACAGTGACGGTGGTTTGAAGAGACATGGGAAACTTTTTGTGGCATAAGCAAAAAGTTCTATATTGGTAGAGTTAATCCTAATTAAGTAAGTAGAGGCATCCTCTTTTGACCGAGGCAAATACACTTTTTTGATTCGAAATAGGAAAGAGCAAATTGGGCGAGGCACTTAAAATGATGTCCCTGTACATGCAAAAAAATAAGATTGAGGTACACTGCCATTACACCGGACTTATGGAGCTTCTTACCATAATATGTGTAATTTGAAAAGTATACGAACGAACCATTTTATTACCATCATTTTTCATTATTTGTCTGGCTACGACCGTCATTTCGTCATTAAATCTCCTTCAATTGAAAATATTGAAAATTGGTAAGTAAATAAAAAAAAAATATCAAATTAATTAAATTTCGGTTTCAAGGGCAAACTTGAACTAAATAATATTTTTTTAATACTAAAAAGAAATCTGATAATATTATTCCTCAAAAATCGCCCCTATGTTATCGTGTTTTGATGTAATTTGATAAAGTGTTATAGCATCAGTCTGAGCTTTCTTTCATCCTCTTCTTTATTACAATAATCAGTCGTGTTGTTACCATTTGACATGCAACTTCTTGTCTAGTTTAGGGGCTTCTTCACGCTAGACCGCTAAGTAGCGTTGCTTAGCAATGCTGCACAACGGCGCCAGTAGGAAAACCCATGACGTAATTCTATTGTCTTGGCAAAATGCATATTCGATTTTTTTGACGCATAACGTATCAGGTGCTGTCAGTTAGTCAAAAGTGACGTCATATTTTTTGAAACCCACTGCTAAAAAGGGGGCCAATTTTGTAACAGGAGGGTCTCTTCAGATCTAATATAGCAGATCGTTTAACCAGCTAGTATATCAAATATGAAGTGTTTTAAAGTTTTTGCCTCCTTTGTTAGCAGTACGTCACACAAAAATAGCTGTGCCATTCACAGGATTTGACGTCACTTGAAGTCTTACGTTAAATGATGATTTTTAGGTTATTGCCCTTTCGAGGCAAAAAATCTTTTTATGGCACTAAATTTATAGATTTAGAATCTATTACGTTTTATATGAATCTATTAAGTTTTTTATATAGAAATCTACTGCTCCAGTCTCGCTTCACTATGAACCTGGATGAAGACGTGTTGTGGCTTGCTTTGCTCCTGCGTCAAAAATAACATAAAAAGCTCGTAAAAATAAGAGATGGTGGGTGTATCTTATTTTCTCATCACATCCGGCAAAAGGGCTTGATGATTCTTTCTTTGAAATGTCTTGTTCAAGAATTTTGGTATTCTGCTCTCTTCACAGTGATGGTGGTTTGAAGAGACATGGGAAAATTTTTGTGGCATAAGCAAAGAGTTCTATATTGGTAGAGTTAATCCTAATTAACTTAGTAGAGGCATCCTCTTTTGACCGAGGCAAATACACTTTTTTGATTCGAAATAGGAAAGAACAAATTGGGCGAGACACTTGAAATGATGTCCCTGAACATGTAAAAAATTAGATTGGAATACACTGCCATTACACCGAACTTCTTTGGAGCTTCTTACCATAATATGTGTAATTTGAAAGGTATACGAGCGAACCATTTTATTACCATCATTTTTCATTATTTGTCTGGCTACGATCGTCATTTCGTCATTAAATCTTCTTCAATTGAAAATATTGAAAATTGGTAAGTAAATTAAAAAAAAATATCAAATTAATTAAGTTTCGGTTTCAAGGACAAACTTGAACTAAATAATATTTTTTTAATACTAAAAAGAAATCTGATAATATTATTCCTCAAAAATCGCCCCTATATTATCGTGTTTTGATGTAATTTGATAGTGTTATAGCATCAGTCTGAGCTTTCTTTCATCCTCTTCTTTATTACAATAATGAGTCGTGTTGTTACCATTCGACATGCAACTTCTTGTCTAGTTTAGGGGCCTCTTCACGCTAGGCGGCTAAGTAGCGTTGCTTAGCAATGCTGCACAACGGCGCCAATAGGAAAACCCATGAAGTAATTTCGTTGTCTTGGCAAAATGCATATTCGATTTTTTTGACGCATAAGGTATCAGGTGCTGTCAGTTAGTCAAAAGTGACCTCATATTTTTTTAAACACACTGCCAAAAAGGGGGCCAATTTTGTAACAGGAGGGTCTCTTCAGATCTAATATAGCAGATCGTTGAACCAGCTAGTATATTACATATGAAGTGTTTTAAAGTTTTTGTCTCCTTTTTTAGCAGTACGTCACACAAAAATAGCTATGACATCCACAGGATATGACGTCGCTTAAAGTCTTACGTTAAATGATGATTTTTAGGTTATTGCCCTATCGAGGCAAAAAATCTTTTTATGGCACTAAATTTATAGATTTAGAATCTATTACGTTTTATATGAATCTATTAAGTTTTTAATATAAAAATCTACTGCTCCAATCTCGCTTCACTATGAACCTGGATGAAGACGTGTTGTGGCTTGCTTTGCTCCTGCGTCAAAAATAACATAAAAAAGCTCGTAAAAATAAGAGATGGTGGGTGTATCTTATTTTCTCATCACAGCCGGAAAAAGGGCTTGATGATTCTTTCTTTGAAATATCTTGTTCAAGAATTTTGGTATTCTGCTCTCTTCACAGTGACGGTGGTTTGAAGAGACATGGGAAAATTTTTGTGGCATAAGCAAAGAGTTCTATATTGGTAGAGTTAATCCTAATTAACTTAGTAGAGGCATCCTCTTTTGACCGAGGCAAATACACTTTTTTGATTCGAAATAGGAAAGAACAAATTGGGCGAGACACTTGAAATGATGTCCCTGTACATGTAAAAAATTAGATTGGAATACACTGCCATTACACCGGACTTCTTTGGAGCTTCTTACCATAATATGTGTAATTTGAAAGGTATACGAACGAGCCATTTTATTACCATAATTTTTCATTATTTGTCTGGCTACGATCGTCATTTCGTCATTAATCTCCTTCAATTGAAAATATTGAAAATTGGTAAGTAAATTAAAAAAAAATATATCAAATTAATTAAATTTTGGTTTCAAGGACATACTTGAACTAAATAATATTTTTTTAATACTAAAAAGAAATCTGATAATATTATTCCTCAAAAATCGCCCCTATATTATGCTGTTTTGATGTAATTTGATAAAGTGTTATAGCATCAGTCTGAGCTTTCTTTCGTCCTCTTCTTTGTTACAATAATCAGTCGTCTTGTCAATGGCGCCAAGGAAAACCCATGACGTTACTTCATTGTCAGAGCTCATCGATTGACGAAATGCAATTTCGATTTTTTTGACGCATAAGGTATCAGGTGCTGTGAGTTGGTCAAAAGTGACGTCATAATTTTTGAAACACACTGCTAAAAAGGGGGCAAATTTTGTAACAGGAGGGTCTCTTCAGATCTAATATAGCAGATCGTTGAACCAGCTAGTATATTACATATGAAGTGTTTTAAAGTTTTTTTCTCCTTGTTTTAGCAGTACGTCACACAAAAATAGCTGTGAAATGCACAGGATATGACGTCACTTGAAGTCTTACGTTAAACGATAATTTTTAGGTTATTGCCATTTCGAGACAAAAAAATCTTTTTATGGCCCTAAATTTCTAGATTTAGAATCTATTACGTTTTATAAAACTCTATTAGGTTTTTAAACAGGAATCTACTGCTCCAGTCTAGCTTCACTGTGAACCTGGACGAAGAAGTGCTGTGGCTTGCTTTGCTCCTGCATTGAAAACCACATAAAAAAGCATGTAAAAAAAGAAAATGACGGCCTTGATGATTCTTCCTTTGGAATGTCTCCTTCTAGAATTGCGGCATTCTGCTCTCTTCACAGTAACCGTGGTTTGAGATATTTTAGCCCTTTTGCTCTATAGTCACAATATCTGCTTTTTGTCACACGTATTCTTGTTTGTAAATACTCTGCCCTTCACAAATTGTTCCTTAACTATTTCTTTTTCACAAATTGTTATCATGTATTCAATTATTATCTCCTCTACGGGGTGTTCGTTAGAAAACGTTGTCTAGGTAGCTGTGGATTTTTGACAGCAAACCAAATGGACTTTATCCTTTTCTTTGTTCGTTCATCAAAAGTAAAAAAAAAAATTAAAAACTATTTAAAATAGCAGAATTGTCACTAAATATGAATATTTCAATAAACGGGTTTTCTACTTCTTTACTAGCTGTGGATTTTTGACAGCAAACCAAATGGACTTTATCCTTTTCTTTGTTCGTTCATCAAAAGTAAAAAAAAAATTAAAAACTATTTAAAATAGCAGAATTGTCACTAAATATGAATATTTCAATGAACGGGTTTTCTACTCCTTTACTAGAGCAACTCTGATAACAGAGGTTGTTTTACAATGCCACACTTGCCTAGTGTCTCAAAAATATAAAAATTAATTAAATTAACAGGATTATCACTAAATATAAATGTTTAAATTAATAGATTTGCTGCCCCGTTGATTCCAATATTCATATTTAGTGACAATTCTGCTATTTTAATTGGGGTTTAATTTTTTTGGGCCTTTTGAATGGTGTGGCATTCTACTGCCATATCATCCCCGTATTGCAGGACATATGGGGAACAATATTTTTTAATTTTAGAGTTGCTCTAGTAAAGGGCTAGATTATGTTGATTCAAAGATTCATATTTAGTGATAATTCTGCTATTTTAATTAGTTTTGATTTGTTTTGGGACACCTAACAAGTGTGACATTGTATTGCAGTATCTCATCTCTGTTCTTCCGTATATAAAACTGGTATCTTCAATAGAACCATGAACTTCAAAGGTGCGGTAGTCAAGGGGAGAGCAGCCCTGTTGAACTTCCTTATTAAATTACAATTCTGCTAATTTAATTACCTACTTATTCATTTCTTTGGAAAATTTAACAGACAGGGCATTTTAGAATGATGTGGTTTCTGTAATTCTATTTATTTTTAGCGTCTGTTTAGTGGTATCGCGAAAATGCTTTACACAAAATGTAGGCGTCCTTGCGGCAAACTTTCCAGAATATTAATTATTGTCTATTTGTCTTTTTTTAATTTTGTACGTCCGAAAGAATTAGTTATATGTGGTTAATTATGATAACATAATCATATTATTATAACTGTTGTGTATTTCTCTAAATCTCTCTGTGACAATTTGTTGTATATGGAAAATTCTGTGGAGGCAAATCCCTTCAACATTCCAATGGTTATGGAGTTTATCTATAAGCGCCTGGCCACTATCACGATGAAAACGTGAAACATCAGACCCCGTACTATTGCTTCGGAAATTTTATGGCTGGCATTAGATGGATAACCTCACACTAATTGTAAGGAAAGCAGTCCCAGAAAATAATTTGATAATTAAATGATGAATAAAATTAAATGATGAATTAAGTAATTATCCTTCGAGGCAATAATATCAGATAATAATCTACAAAGAACGACATTCCACCCTTTCTAAATGCCACCCAAAGCATGCAGCCCATTCAGACCTAAACTTCCTCGGTTGAACTTAACGACACGCTTTTAGGGAAATAAAACAGCGCTAAGGGCACAAAACTACGTTATTAGCGACGTATAAAACAATTTTAATTAAAACGCGGCTGGTTTGTTGTTTGGAGTGGGGTGCGGCCTTAATGAAGTAATTAAGAATCACGTAAGCAAATGCTTCTGAAACAGATAAAGCCGGTGGAAGCGCACTGCAAATAAAACAGGGTCGCTAACTAAATCTCGCGAAGTATCCTCGGAAGAAGTGCAATTAGCGTCGTAACCGAACGTGATCGGAATCCCATGGTTTCGGTCCGAAGTTTCGGGGTCCGTGACACAAAAATAGGGCCTGCCCTGCCATCGTCGAACTGATGGGATCCTGTCTGAGGGCGCAATGTGCACCGATTGCCAATGTCAGAACGTCGCGTCGTGCCACTAGGTCGAGTCATCGTGGAAATGGGGAGTTGGTCGATAGTTTTCCTGGCACGATCCTCTTTCAGCGCTTTCCTTTCAGGACTGTACAAAGACAAATAAGATATGTTACAGCAGGTTTACATTATTGGATTATATACGTCATGTGTAAACGTTATTGATGTTTTTTGCTGCTATTGTTCCTTAGACTAGATTAAGAATTAGGCTGACTTGACCTGCAGCGGTCCTTGCCTTTTATACCTAAAGCTCATAAACTAGGAAATTTCCTAACATTTATCGAACAATTAAAGAATACCGCTAAATGTTTAAATAACACTAAATGACTAGTAATGCACAATTAGGAAGAAAGTCTCCTGCAAAACTCGAAGAGTACCTATGTCACGACAATTGTGGCCCGGGTGGTAGAAGTCTTCGAGTCGGATGCTCCTTTCGAAGAGTTACAAGACGAACCTATCTAATTTGTAGTGAAACTAAAGGCCCATATAGCCACTCAAGACCCACCAATAACAGAGACGAGAGATCATCAAAACCGATGATATTCCGACAAGTTCTGGAGAAACTGCTGAAGAGAAGAAGATGCCCCTTTCGAAGAGTTACAAGACGAACCTATCTAATTTGTAGTGAAACTAAAGGCCCATATAGCCACTCAAGACCCACCAATAACAGAGACGAGAGATCATCAAAACCGATGATATTCCGACAAGTTCTGGAGAAACTGCTGAAGAGAAGAAGATGCCAAGGCAACAAAAACGACGGATATATACTATGTGACTGATGACTATATGACTGTTTCAAGCAAAGACAGTGTTGAAGAGATAGAAGTGTGTCCCGCCAGGTTTATTACCATTTGGTATAGTTTAAAAAGCTCAGGCAGATCCTCGCCAGAATCTTCACAGAAACCCACTTTACTAATCGAAGACGCAGAAGAGTTATGCCCACAATAGCACTGAGAGGTGTAACAATTCCATATAAAAATCAAGTTAAATATTTGGGTGTAACAATACATAAACATCTTAAGTGGGACGCACATATAGAGAACATTACAAAAAAGAAAGACAGGGCATAAATGTATTGAGGGTTGTGAGCAGGGTGTGGTGGGGCGTGGACCCTCGCACCGTGCTCACAATATTCCACGAGCTGGTTAAATCCCATTTAGACTTTGCATCCTTCTGCTTTGGAAACGCATCGAAGATAGCACCGAAGTAATTGGATATCTTACACTTTGAGGGACTACGTAATGTTTGGGATGCATGAGATCCACTCCCATCAACGCTCTTCTCTGTGAGGCGGCAGATATTCCCTTGGATTTGAGAAGACAATTACTAGCAATCAGATTCCTGGCCAAGGTCGTTGGTATAAATGGCCATCCACTGCTTGATATTTAAAAAGAACTCACGATACAATATATATGATACAAGAGACAATAATGTCCCCATTTTGGTGCAAATGTTAGCAAGCTTTTTCTTGCATATTAAAAAAATGGTTTTAAGCCCTACTATACCCTGCTACGTCTTTAGTCTGGATAGTCAAATAGCACCGATAAAGACCTTAAAACTCAACTTATCGAAGGAAAACAGTAACCCCAAACAAGAATTTTTTAGTGAAACTGAGAAATTCTTAGACTCTCATACTTTTGTTTTTACGGATGCTTCAAAAAACGAAAATAAGGTGGGTTTTGGTGTTTCAATACCGGTAATTGGCTATAAATTCTCTTCCATTCCTAATGACATTTCGATAAGCAATGCGGAAATGATTGCAATACATGAGGCAGTAATAACGGTTATTAAAAAAGGTTTAGGCAAAACAATTATATATACTGACTCTCAAAGCGCGATAAAAAGCTGGAAAAGATGGAGCTACGGTCAGATAGCGACCTTATTACCTTAACGACCAAAATGTTAATCCTAGAAACAAATAAATACGAAAATAGAGAACTTCTCCTAAACTCGATCCCAGGGAACGAAGGGGCAGAAATTGGCAAAGATAGGTAGTGCACTGAATGTGCATAAGGAGGTAGTAGTGAATGACGGTGATATAGTTAATACAATTAGTGAAGGTTTAATTGACGCTTTCAGGATTGAATGGAGGATAAAAAACAACAACAAATCACACTACAGTAAGGTGCAGAGTGAGTTTGCCAAGGTTCAATGGTTTGCAAAACAGCCATATGAAAACAGAAGATACGTTACCTCTATAATTAGAATGAGAACCGGTCATTGCTTAACAAGAGAACATCTGTTCAAGGCAGGTCTTAGAGAGGATCCTCTATGTGATTGCGGGTTGGTTGATAATCTGAACCATTTTATTCTGGAATGACGTGTATGAACAGCTTATTAAAAGCGGTGCAAAAACACCCATCAAAATGGAAGTAATTCTTGGTCATCCTACACAAAGATAATTGAAACCACTTTGAAGTTTTTAAACTATATTAAAATCAACATTTGAGGTAAGAGTTATATATTGTTATGTTTTTAGGATACAGCTCATTTTCAATTGTAATTGTGTGATACCTGGATCCAGATGTGCTGTGTTTGAATTTCCATTTTATGTATCTTTGGTGGGATTTTTCTTTGTTGTGATGTATACTAGTCCCCAATTTATATATTAGCTAGAATTTAAATACCTCACAATACTTCGAAGAATTTAAGTGAAAAATCGGAGGGTTGAGGAGCCGTTCGCTCGCCTATCTTGACACCTCTTCAAATTGTGCTGGCAAAATTGCCTAGAAGCAGAGCCAAGAACCAACAAGACAAGACAACCCATAGATCATCGGTAGCAGAGAGTGCTAAGAAAGTCGTCGATTCCTTGTAAGAAATTAAAGAAGTGATTGATAAGAACCATATTAAAGCTGAATTTAATAAAACTGCAGATGTTGAAGTAAAAATAAAGAGTGAAAAAGAAGGAGGTTGACGCTAGTTGCAGTGAAAGAAACGAGAAAATTGAAAAACTTGTTTTGATTAATATCTCAATCAGGAGGATAGACGATAAACGCTTAGAAGCTGCATATCTGTGTCGAGAAACATAGTAATAACAAAGAAGAATGAAGATGAACTTGGTGAAACTACGTACAAGACTGCCTCACGCAAGGACTGCTGATCATTACCATTTTGCAGAGTTTAGGAAGCTTAGGCAGATCTTCACTAAAATGTTCACAGAAAACCCATAAGTCATTGGTCACAGAGACTAACAGCATTATGATGCTAAGCACGATATTTATCAATCCGTTGGAAGAAGTTTGGTAGATGGGTGCTAAAAAGCACAATAGAGCTGAACTTAATAAAACCACAGATGTTGAGGTAAAAATAAAAAGTGAGCAAGAATGAGAGACTGAAGCTAAGGATCATTCAAGCGATGAACGTGATAATTTCCAAGAACGGGACTCATAATTTAATTGACAAGACTGATTCCGCTGCAGTGAAAAGTAAAGAAAAAATTGATTTTATTATTATCTCAATCAAGAAAGCCGATAATAAACTCCTAGAAGCCACGCATCTAAGAGTCGAAGTAGTAAAACAACAGAAAAACGAAGAAGAACTCATTAAAACTACATATAATGGGGTCAAAATGGAGGGAGATAAGGCACAAAAAGCTGAAGATAATAGTCACATTTTAGTCAAAGTGTCTTCACAAGAGGGGTGGTCTTGAGGAACCTTAACGAAAAAATGAAAACGTTGCCTATTGGACGCAAAACCATGAAAGTCCCGTTTTATATTACAGACAGCTTTCTATTTTTATATGTCTTGTGATAAGTTTTGTAATCAATTCAGAGGTTGGGCATAAGATCATCTTACTAAAGAATAACATTAGGAAGGACAACAAAACTTGCTACACAGTTTTGTGGTGGTAGTAGTAGTAGACATTGGGGGGGGGGCAAAGTCTTGCGACTAAGCTTTAAAGGCCCTTTCCACAGACCTCTGATCCACTCATCCCTGCTCTGCCTGGGCCCTCATTCCCCCCACGAGTCTCTCTAATGAAGGAGAGAATCCCGTACTATCTCAGACGGAAGCTCCTCTCCATGGAGCAAGCCGCCTTCCCAGTGTTTTGTGGCGCAGTTGCGCCCACCTATAGCACACTCCCAGAAAGTGGTTTGACGACTCTTCCTCTGTTCCAGAGTGGGTGTTCCTAGGAAGGGTCCACAGTGGGCATTCCTAGGAAGTGCATGTATCTGTTTAGTCTGCAGTGGCCAGTGAGGATTCCTATAAGATCTCCCAGGCACTGCCCACTTCTCCCAAGTTGCCACGAGCACTTCGATCTATTCGGGTTAGGGTCGTTTCCTTGGTCTGTCTACATATTCCTGACTGTATCCAGTTTGTCCTTGTACTCTCCCATGCCCACTCATTTAGCATATTGCTTACTCCTAGACATGGCTCCGGGCCCAATATCTCTATGTGCAGGACCCCATCCCAGAGTTATCTTTTTTGTTTCTGCCAGTGACTCTAGAGCATCACTGCTGTCCTGAATGAGCTTTGAACTCGTCCTGTTGGTGCAGATGGCTCGGAGAGCCGCCTTACTGCCGGGTGGATGAAGCTGTTCTGTTCTGCGCTCTTTGACTTCTGGTCGTGTAGCCACTTCGAGTATTGCAAACACCTCCGTCTGGCAAACCGTCGCAGTCGTGTGGCTTCCCAAGAGAAAGCTCTCGCTCTCGCCCTGGCCGATTCACACTCTGACGACTGTGAATCAGCCATCAGAAGGTTGCTGAAGCAGCTCTTCTTTGAATTCTTCTCATGTTGGGATGTTTATCTCAAATGGCTGTTTTATTCTCCGCTGATGACAAGACAATTTGAATGTCCCGCTGGATGAGGTTGGCGACCTGCGTCTTACCACTTCCCATGAGTGTTTCCTTCCACTGGTCGCATCTATCCATCCTTCTGCAGGAGCTATCCATCCTCCTGTAATATCAAAAGAGGTGCCAGCAACACTTCTTTATTTGAGTTTGTCTACAGAATAGAGAGCCATGTCGGTCGACTTTCCTTTGCTGTGGGTACGTTGATCTTTGTTTATGGGTTGTCTTGCCAAAATTACCTCTGTAATGTACCAATCGACTACCTTTTCTAACGTTTTCTAAAGTATCCAATCCTCCCGTACTAGAACCAGCTCCGGAAAAGCGCTCACGCCATTTTCTCCAGGAAAGTGGGTCTCCAGGAGAATCTTTAGGGTCTATGGTCCGTACTGTTTTTTTCATTGTAACTAGTTGATTTCCTCCGTCTGAGCTCCAGTCCATCGAGATGGGAGTCAATCTCTCCGAGGAATTTCCGCCATCTCGCTCTTTTGCTTCGCCTTAACTCTTTCTTGAAATCTTTGCAGGCTTCGTTGTATCTATCCCACTCCTTCGCACCCTTTTTGGCCCTACTGACGTCTAACTTAAGACGCTCCAGCGTGCCATTCCACCACGGAACTCTACGAGCACCCTGCTTCCTAAGTGGGCATAACTCTTCAAAAGAGTAGACGGTGGACTCATTGAGCCTTTCTACTTCTTTATCTATTTCCTCTGCGGAGAGAAACCGCCGGTCGTTGCAGCTCGTGGCCTGACCTAAACGCTCATTGAACCTCATCCAGTCTGTGGTCCTCGGGTTCCACAGTCTGACTTGATTTCAAATCTTATCATCTTGTGGTCGGATATCGAAAAGTCCTCATATACTCCTCATATGAACGGAAAATGTTTGTCTTTTGCATATGGCACTACCTTTACCATATCTTTCGTTGGGGGAGGTTGCACGATGTCATATGGAGGATATACATCACTTATAAACATTTCAAATCCATGCTGGCTCACTCTCAGAAAGTATGCGATTTAGCAAGCCAAAACTTAGATAAATACTGTTACCGAGTGGGCAAAGAGGTGGACTATCCACCTCTTCCTAGAGGAAGAGTGTATGGACTTTTTCACTCCAAATAAGCATTCTGTTTGTAGTCAAATAGTACAAATACAATTTCCTGTTAGTTCTAATTGTACTTTCCTTAAAGATTTAACTAGGTTGACGTCGGCGATAATTTTTTTGTGTATTTCTTCAACAAATTAAGACTTGTTAGAGTGCATACTACAGATCCGGTCATTCGATAATCGATAATTAACAATAATTATGTGAGATGAAGATTTTAATCTCTATTGATGTACAGGCATAAGAGGGCAAAACCAACTCGTGAATACATGATTAGACCATCAACAGGAAGTTTTGAAATATTGGACAATTTTCTCACTAAAAGCTCGAATCAGCCAGATAATTTCTATGGTCTAAGTCTCGAAAAAGAAAAGATAATTTGTTGCCCAACCAATTCAAATAATCAATGATCATCTTGATAATTTACTAACTATAGACCTAGAGGCTTAAGGCATAGTGTTCAAGATCGAGTTATGATAATACACTCAGGAGTCAGACTACCAGAAAGTGATAATTTGGTGCCCAAGTAATGCAAATTGTTAATGATTAGCTCGCGGGTCTCCCCCCCCCCCTCCGAAGACCAAAGATCTTTACAATTTAACAGAATCTTCACTTAATAGAGTAAACGTTTCCCCATAAATCATTTTCGATTAGTTTGGGCCTAAGGTCCTTTTACGAGCCTACCTATTTTATGTGTCAACCTGGTGCCAGAAAGAACGAACCCACGTCTTACTCCTGCCAAGACAAAAGTCTCTTTCGCACGTTTGGCAGGAAACCAGTTAAGTTGTAATTGGTGGCAAGTTTGCCATAGAACTTTATCTGCGGCAAGGAAAACTTTTAACTAGAACGTATTATTGGAAATAAAATTCCACTTGTTATTCATGCACGGTTAGCGAAGGCAGTAGTTTAAACTTCGATATTTGAAATTCCCATCGCATCTCCACGTTTTGTTTACACTTCCCGACTTCAATAGTCCATAACGTGCGGAACTCCCCGTTTAGTCGGGCCATTCGAAAAGGGAAAACCATCCGCAGTTCATTTAGCTGTACACGATTTCTAACTCAAGCCACATCTCCATATTGCTCTCTCGATCTCATTTTATACATCTATATATTTTCTCATATGCCTCCGGATTGTTATTCAGGCCGCATTAACTCGAATATATGGTTTCCCGTGAAGATACCAAAGTCTTTTTTTACTTGAGAGTTCATTACTTTTCCGGAAATACGTTTGGCTGTGTCGACCTTATTGATCTTCGTTTTTACCTTCGTCTTGATTAAAACCGATCTAGAGATGGGTTTGTGACTGGAATTTTATTAATATCTTCTTTAGCGTTGCAGAGTTCACATTCCCAGAGTAGGGAATTTTGCCAATTCAAAGATTCCCTATTTACCGCGACTAGTTCATATCTAGGGAATATGTTCTATTGGGGAATTCAGAGTAATGAAAAATCTTCTCAATAATACGAAAACGCATTATATTGCTCAAAGATATCGTCTTAATTGATTGCCGAAACATCTGGCAAACATAGACGACACCACATAAAACACATTTTTAGCAAAAGTTTATATGCAGATGAAAAGGACTTTTGAGAAATGGTGATCCTGGATCAGATTTTTTTCAGCTGATGTTCCAGGAATCGCATTGCTGACCCCCCAGTTGATTAGAGTTTTCCAGAACTTCAGAGAAACGTTGTCTACACGGAAAATCATAAGAGTTGGTTGCGATTTGTTGTTAGAAATTGAGGAATCCATTAAAGTGATAATTAGAAACCGCGAGTTGGATTTTGTTTTCTTTTGTTATTGTTTTGGACATAAATTGCTTATAAATCGTTGAAAGTAACGAAGCAGGAGGAAAACTACGTTTCGAAATGTAGACTGGAAGCAAGTTCTAGGACATTAACAAACATTATTTACAATTTTATAGTGGACCCAGGGATTCGTTACCATTTAATTTATTGGGTTTTAGCCCTGAAGAAGACTAAATAAATAGTTGAAACGTCGGCCATTTTCGAATAAAGAAGAGGTGCATTATTTGTCCCAATCCTGCTAACTTCACCAACAATTCCAACAACAACCAACAATCTAATCTCATGCATAATATATTATGCATAATTGTAATTTGAAAAAAACAGTTTTGTCTTGTGTAGGTATTGGTGACTGCAATTCAAAGAACTACTTCTATGCAAGCAAGAAGGGACTGCAAAGCTATAATTAACATGGAATGATAGGTCAATAGCAATCAGAATAGTCCACTTTAAAATTTGGTTGTCTCTGCCCTGCTGTTTCTCAAAGGGTTGGACTGTTCACAAAAACCCAGAGGCAAGATTAAAGTAAGTAATAGTAGTAACTGCAACTATATCACATAATAATAGAAATTTCTACTTACTTTCCATGCAATTTGTCGGAGAATTGGGTTACTTTCCATTACACTTCAATGTTCCTAGTAATACACATTATACATGCGTAGAGAACTAATTAAAAAAAAACATGGAATGCTTTTTTGTGGTAGGCTGAGTCTATAGTCTATAAAGTTATTAAAAAGATGCATGAAAAAAGGTCCACAGTTTGAGTGCAAATGTGGATATTAAAATTTGCTATAACTTTGTCCCTGACTCTGTCTCTATAATAAGTTGTGTCTTCTTCATTAGGCTTTACATGTATAAAGCAAAGTATAATACTCCAATGTCCTGTTTAATAAATGTGAGTTACCTCTGCCCCAAGAGTTAACTAGGAGGCAGCTGTATTTTCTCCCTATATTTTTTTAAGACTTGGGGCAGAGTCACTTCTAAATAATTATAATTATAAAACATAAAGATGACTTCTTATATACAGTACATTACTATAACAACCACAGCTATTATAGCTTTAAGCTTTTTCAATTATTAGAGAACTTATTGCAAAATTAGAGCAATTTTTATGTCTGATGATTGGTAACATTTGTGCAGTTTGGTATGTTTCATTGGAAAAGTGATGCAGTGAGTTTTGCACAGTGCAACATTTTCAGCATGAACTCTAGTAGCTATTTTTTTTTAGTTTGATCCTAGTGCAATCTCATGTTTTAATGAGAATGTACTGGGGCTATTATTTGAAGAGACTGGAAGTGCAATGTTGTTGCCTCAGTGCAACACTCATTTTCTAATAATCAAAATTGCTATTAAAAATCATGTCATAATTGCATATAGGTAATGAAATATGAAAGTAATCCTATTATACATGACTTCAAATACTATAAAATTTGCAAAAAAATCAGTTGGTTTAACTAAAAATAACAAAGGTCAAATATGTTTAGGTACATAAGTAGGAAACCTCTTTTTTGTGTCCCAACCTCAGGTACAGGGGCAAATTTTATTAAAAGACAAAAAAAATTCCTACTCTTCAAAATTGTTCCCACATGCATGGGGTGTTCAATATAAATCTTCATCTAGCAAGCTTTGAAATTTTTACAGAAAATGATGATGTACCTAATCAAAACAGGTGTACCATTATTTTTAATGAGTTTTTTACATGACGTTTCGAGCAGTGGAATATCTGCTCGTTTTCAAGTGAAACTGAGCATTAAGCTCGAGGCGACTTGCTTATGTACTGATACAGCAAACCACACGCCCACCATTCCTATTGGCCGGATCGTCGCACCGTCGCGCGTCAAGCAGCCAGCACTTGTCCGGCGTATCAACGGATGGCATACCGAAGAGAAGTCGCAACTTGAAACCTTTTCGGAAAGCGTGATCGAGTTAACACGATCATTACGATCAGTGAACTTGGGTGTTCGAAAATTGATCTATTTACAGGTTCTTAACGTTCGGAAATACACTAAACTGATCGGATCAATATCAACTGTATTGAACCTATTAACCCTAGTCAAGCGCAGGGTAAAAGATTACTTTGATCAGCTGTTTCTTTTAATTCACTTGCTGCTTGTGCGTGGCGCAACGTGCGGTGAGGGCATGCATACTGCATAATCAGTGGTCAGTGGTCGAGTTCTAAGTTCCTGAATATCCTGGGTTGTTACTCAGTTATAACTAAGTCTCAGAGTTACTCACACGTAAACCACGTAAATCATAAGTAAATACGTAAATCACAAGTAACAACTAAACGTTGTTACTTGTGATTTATAATAGATCTATTAAACAATGTTAAATAATAGATAAAAATATTAAAAACAGTTCTTGCTCCTCGACATTAACTCTAATAGATGAGGAAGGAGAGGAATATATTGTCAATTCTTCTCCAGAAGATTATGATAAAATATTCTGTCTGAATTTTTTAGACAATTTCTTAATAATTTTATTGTAGATTTGGAATTAGCCAACAAATATTTACAGGCTGCAGTGGAACGAAAGAATGGACTTTCAACATATAAACTTGTGCTAAATAAAAATGTCAACAAAGAAAACGCTACACACTCACACTTCAAAGGAACTCCCATTGGTGATTTATTTTTTACTGCATTAAACAACTTTGTGTTTTGGCTTGCTTGGCTGCAATTGGCTGTGTATCAGTTTAGATTTTCTAGATATGCAAGACCATAGTGAAGATGTCCAAAACCAGGAGGAGACTAATAATACCTCAGCCAATAATGAACATGATAGTTGTCAGTTTACATAAAGGTACATGCACATACACCTGCTTCGGAGAGACAGCATGGATTGGAAAGGAATAGCTTCAATGAAAGTTAAAGGAAACCAGATATTTAAATCTGATGTCTGTCATCCGTTGCTCCGTTACATTTCATGAAAACTATTTTTTTTTGTTCCATGCTGTCCACCCAATGCTATTGTATGTGCATGCACCAATAGACTGACTTACTATTATAGTTAGGTATTTTTCATTATAATTTAATTTTAGCATTAATTTAAAGATGGATGGAATTCAAATTCAAAGATGGATAGACTAAGCAGTTAATAGAGCTTCTGAGAGGGAACTAATTACAGCTAAAGGTTTAGTGGTGAACACATTGAAGCCAAAATAAAAAAAATAAAAAAGACATACAAGGCAGTGCTTGATAATAATAAACAGTCAGGCAGAGGACGCATAACCTGGTCATATTTTGATTTCTTGCAAGAATTATATGGGGAGAAACCTGAAAACAGACCATTGAGCATTGCTGCAACCAAATCAAGTTTTCGTCCGAAATGTCCCTGAAGAATCAATTCCCCAAATTTGTAACGACAGTAATGGGGAACAGGAAAATTTTCAAAAAGGTGCAAGCATCAATGTAGTAGAGAAAACCTCTTCAATGCCTTTAATTTAGACACCAAGAATGAACCAGACATTTAAAAGAAAATTAGACAGCACTCAAATAAAACTGGGTAAAGGAATATAGACAAGGAATCGCTCAACGCCATCATGAAAAAATGCAAAAACAAGATAAGTTTTTGTCACTGTTTCGCCCTTATCTCGAAAAAGCATGCTACTGCAATGCGACTAACACTTTTTGATGATTTTAATATAAATTTTGAAACTAAAAAGTAGAAGAGTTTTTTTCCTAAATAAATGTTTCATTCTAAAATATGACTTTTTCACAAAATCACACTTATATAGTCTCATTTCAAAGCACATTCGTTACGCTGATGAAGCTCATCTTCTGCCCCTATATAATTAAGATTTTCAAAGTCACTTTCAATAGCCTCTACCAGGAAATCATTGTTGTCAATACATAAATTGTGTAACATACAACAAACCAGAATAATTTTTGGTATTTCAATAGTCTTATAAACATTAACAAATTTTTAAATTCTGAATCTAGTTTTTAAGGTTCCAAAAGTGTGTTATATTCGAATCCATAAAGAAGACAACATATAACTATATTTTTTCTGCCTTCTTGATAAATTTCCATTATCCTTATAAGGAACCAAAAGATAATTTGTAAGAGGGTAGGCAGAGTCTCCCAGCCAATACATCCATATGCAGCATTTTCTCCGGATAATGTGTCATACAAATCACTTCTCCTGAAGACTCTGGCATCATGCATACTTCCTGGCCACCTAAGTTTGAAGAATACAAAACTGAATAAATACAAATAAGTAATGTATTACAGCAAATATTCTTACCAAAAGAGATATCCAAAAGTTTTCTGTTATTGTCACAAAAACCTTGTAGAATCAAGGAATGGAGTCCTTTGCGATTTACATATGACTCTTGATTAACTGATGGTTTTGAATTTGTATATGACTCCTATCTATACATCCTATCATCCCCGGAAATTCACATTTTTCCTTAAATTCTGTGCAAATTTTTTTGGCTTCATTTTCATTAGGCCACTTAATTTATTCTTCTCGAATTCCAATTGAACAATCAAAAACTTTGTGAACTATCTCATGTGCAGTGGTTACTGAGACTACAAAACGATCGGCAATGCTTCTAAATTAGAACATTTCATAAAATGATAATGTTTAGCAATGGTAGATATTAAATTGAAATACCCACCAACAGATTTCTTGATCTCCTATCATGGAGTCATTAGAACTTGTTTTTCAAGTAGAAAATTTGGTCTACCTACTACTTTTATAATTAATGGACCAATTCTGGTCACAAAACCTTCCACTGGTTTTCGGTATAATCGGAAATGGGACTTAAATTCTAAAACATAAGTAGTATAACTATTTATTACAATGTATACATCTAAGCAGTTAGGCATCAGCCATTGTATAGGTACCAATATTTAAAATTATAGGTATGTCAGCCAACAAATCCGCATTCTAATAAATAAAAATAAAATGGCCCTGCATAGTGGCGACCTCCTCTTCTCCATCCCTGTAAAAGAAATTTAGCAAAATTACTACCAGTGCCACTGTATCTTGGAACCGTGTTTTCGAAGAATTTTTTTAACATTCTCTCCTTTTCACTCCCGTTCCATATTTTTTTAATTCGATTTCCAAGGTCTTCAGTCTTCACTTGGTGTTTATAGAATGTGACAGATGGATTGATTGGAACGATGGATGTAAACCATTGGCCAGTTTTTTGATTACCATAGAAATTATATTTCTTCTAAAATTACTTAGGTCTTAATCTACAATGGGTCCACGTAGGTAAATAAATGTTAGCCTGCAACCCACTATTAGCCTTTGAGGAGTAAATTAAATTTCTATTGCCCTTCCGATTAAAGTAAAATTTAATTTGATTCTTAATTAGAAAATGGAAATCATAGCCAGAGGAATAGTGGAAAAAATTAGAATTATATTGTTATTTTGATAAAATAAGTTACACCTAATATGTAACGCGACGCTAAAAACACCTATGAAGTGGCAGTGGTCCGCGACAATGAAATTTAAATTAGATCTCCGAAGTGGGATTTTTCTTAGTTTAATTCCACGCTGGTGACATGGGTACTCCATTGAAAATTGAATTTCAAGGTTTTCTTAATTAATACCAATCCAATTACCTATTTTTTTTTAGTTTTCTTATTCAATGGAAAACCCATTCAAGTCAATTCCTTGACTTCTGTCACTGAAAGCTATCGGGATGTTATTGGGAAAGAAGTAAAAAGAAAAAAAAATTGTCTTAACAAAAATATACAAGGTGGAAAAAAGTTCATACCGATATGGATCCAGAACTCCTGTTCGTCACTATCCTCAGAAAATAAAACTTCCTCTTCGTCACTATCCTCAGAAAATAAAAAATGAAAGGCACATATTTGCAGTGACTCCATTGCAATTTAAATTTTAACTTTTTCTTCGAACCCACCCTTTGAAGTTTGAACCCCCAACCCATTCCAAGCAAGAAAGATCACGCTAGGGAGCACTGCGAAACGAGAACAGCAAACAGCTGACTTTGTGTTCCAACTCCAGTAGTTCGGAATAGTAATTTACTTCATACTGTATCGTTTAGAACACTTTTACGTACTTGATTTTAATCCGGTAAATAGCTTTTTATAAGATTGGATACCGTAGAGAAACTTTACAGTATTGAGTACCGGCACATCTTCAATAAATCGATTGTATCCATGGTAACCTACCGGTACAGGATACTGTAATGAAACTATTTGTCAAATTGGTGGATTTGTCAAAAATATATTCGCCGCGCATAAAATGATTTTTTTCCTGTTTTTAATAAGTATGAAGTAAAATGTTGTACATCATACGTCCGGTAACGTGTTACAGTAGTCATTTCGAAATTCCAGACTCGGCTAGCGCCTCGTCCGCACAAACATCTTACTCCTACTGTAAAACTATATTTACCGGACTTATAACGTAAATAACTATTACGTCACAAGTCCAGTAGGTGACTTGTTACAGTACGAGGTTTTTACGGACGAGGCGACGTCAGAAGCCGAGTCTGGAAAGTTATACGAGTACTGTAACAACACCTAATAAACGTGTATCGTACAATATTTTACTTCATACTGTTTTTATTATTTAGAAATTAAATGAAAAATGATTAGATATATTGACATTTGGCGGTGTCTGTATTATTGTCACTGTCAAAATTCATAAATCGAGAGCTATAGCATAATGATTTAAAATTACGCTATTTATAGTACCAAAATAAACTTTTGAAAATATGCAGCCACTAGTTTTAAAACTTTATTATCACAAATTATTTTTTAATAAAATTATTACTACATACGTGTAATAGATGTTTCTCAAATTCCTTCGAGAAATCTTTCTAATGGGGAAAATGATGGAGACGTCAACATTAAATCATCAACAATGTGCTTGTGTTTCTTCAAATATATGTAGTACTCTGAAATAAATCGGTTCTGCTGGGCATTGGGGAGATTTTTGAATTTCACTGAATAACTTAGACGCTCGTTTCGAATATCAGGAAATGATGGTTGATTTGATTTAATGGTTTAATTTAATGACAAGTAATATCAAACGTCGTAACTACTGCGCACAAATTTTCACGTCGCCAACTGAGCTTTTGACAAAATCTTAATCAAATTTAAATAACGTAATATTATATATTAGACGGTAGCTCTCTAGCATCGGTTGCCTAGCAACCTTTACCGGACTTGTCCGATAAAGTTCCATTTGCCGGACTCAAATCGATGCATGTAGGACGCATATACCGGACAGTATGAAATACAAACTATATCTCAATAAAAATCTCAAATTAGCTGATAAGTCCTATCTGATCTTAGATCACTTTCCAAAAAGGCTTTTGTTTTACTAAAGACTCCCTCATTGCTTCGAATGAAGACTGCTTCCTTAAACTTTCGTTTCTTCCAGTGCTGTTCCCTATACACAATTTTGGCTTCCGAAATTAAGCGTCCTTTGCATGTAAGAGTTCAAGAACACATAACTCATACAATAAGAGGAGACAAATCAAAAATCCGGAATTGCAGAGCACGCTTGGTCCCGACACCATTATATTAAGTGGTCGGAAGCCAAAATTGTGCATAGGGAACAGCACTGGAAGAAACGGAAGTTTAAGGAAGCAGTCTTCATTGGAAGCAATGAGGGCGTCTTTAGTAAACCCAGTTATGACGTCTCTTCGGTATGGCATCCGTTGATACGGAGGACAAGTGCTGGTCGGTTGACGCGCGACTGTGGCGACAATCCGGCCAATAGGAATGGTGGGCGTGGTTAGCTCTGTTAATACATAAGCAAGTAGCCGCGAGTTTAATGCTCAGTTTCACTTGGAAACAAGCAGAGATTCCACTGCTCAAAAAAACTCAATAAAGACAATGGAAGATCCAAATGTTTCTCTCTGCAGAGGATCCTGAAACAAGCACTTCAGAGAAAACTATTTTATTAATTCCATAAATACTACTTCGATCTCGAAAATCAGGGTCATTATAAGGATAAAGCCTCGGTACCGTGTAAAGGTATCTGTTCCTATCAACAACACAGCGGCATGCAAGCTTAACAAAACACCTTACCCCTAGGCCAGTTGATTAATTTCATAATCATTAACTTTTACGTTCCGCCTGGGGTAAATAATGACTTAATTGGTGAAACACAATCAGAAACTACATCGTTATCTAGATAACAATAAATCCCCTAAGCCAACAGTTTATTTTTCGCGTCCATAAATTTCCCTTTTAAGTTTCAGTCTGTGGTAAAACGTTCTAGTTGGGGGTAATTTATTGAAGATCTTTGCATGAGTTTCGGCTCAACTTCCCCAAATGACCTCAGCTGCTAGAAATTTTACAGCCGTCAGCGTGATTTAAATGTAAATGATTTATGACTGCATTTCAACGGCGATAATTAAAATTAAACGCAGTTCGAATAGCTCTGACGGTCATTTTTGCATTTCAAACTAATAGGCCGAGGTTTTTGGTAACATTCAGTGGTATTGAAACAAAATGCGGGCTTATCTAACACATTTTATCTAATCTGGGATACTTGGATTTTGATATAAACTTTGAATAATATTCATTATTCTTCTTTCGATTTTTCATTGCACACTCCTCAGCCCCCCTCCCCCGCCCCGTCTTGTTTTGATTTTGAAAATCAAAACAAGACGCCTATATTAAGGGGTGGACCAAGTATAGTATCCAACTTGCATATAATAGCAGTGTTAGCAATAGACGCTTGTGGGGTCAAACGTCTCATTCAGGAATGATGACGTTCATCATTCCTGAAGGAGACAGGCAGACATTCCTGAATTTAAGGTTGGAAGAAGTGTGCAAGACAATTCCAGTTTTCCAATAATTTGGTAGTATGAAATATGAATTTTGAGGGTTATTGAAATGATTCAGAGAATTAAGCCAAAACAAAATCATATTCATTATTTTCTGACTCCCTGTATATCAATTTGATGTTGACGCAAGGGTGCAATTTTTTTAACAAATAAAGTCTCAGGTTTGATTTTGATTTTTCAACAAATTTTTCTATAATTTGACAGTAAAATAAATTTTAAGAATTTTTAAACAAATCACAATACTATATTAAAGAAACCATATTTATTATTTATTTCATTTCAACAGTTAGGAGGAAATAACGCTTTTAAATGCAGACTGGAAGCGAGCTCTACGACACACTTCAAGTGCGCCGAAACCCCGCGCCACCACTACCCCCACCTCAGTCCCTTCACCACAACTCGACGGTCGGGAATAAATACCATGGAGCTCACCACAGTCGAATCGGTCGATGTCGGGAAGCCCGAGAAATCACTTCGCACATTGCCTCGTTGCCTTTGATAATGTCTGTCGAAACGTCAGGAAGAAATTCCTTTGGACCACGGCTTCAAAGCCCGAAAAACACTTTAGATTGTATTAATTATTATGTCAAAAACTCTTCAAATTCAAAATTTGATATTTTTTAATTCAATAAAAAATAAAAAAAATTATTTTGAGAATTTTTCTAGTGGTTTAAAAAGCACTAGGTTATCGTATTTTTCTTTATTTTTGACACCCTGTATATAAAGTTTATTGTTGGCCCAAGTTGCAAGATAATTCCGAACTTCCATTAATTTGGTAGAAATATCAATTTTGAGGGTTATTCAAGTGATTCAGAAAACTAAGTAAAAAAAAATAAGATTAATTATTTTTTGACACCCTGTGTATTAATTTGAGGTTGAATTGAAAATTCAGTTAAATTTTCATTTCAGTTAAATTTTTGTATTTCTAATTTCTAATTAATTTGGTCATAGAATAAGTTATTAAAATATTTTCTAATGCTTCAGAAAAATTAACTCAAAAATAAATAATATTTAATTGTTTTTTTGACTTGTACATACATGAATTTGAGATTGACGCAAGTTTGCAAAACATTTTGTCCATTAGTTAGACAATAAAAATAAATTATGATAATGTTATAAATAATTCGAAACACATTTTTGAATTAATTTTACACCCTGTATATCGAGCTGAGGATGGCGCACCAAATAACATTAATGACCTAAAAAGTAGATGTAAAAGCAGCTCCACAATCTTCAACAGAAAGTAATTCTCTTAAATAAAGACACAAATCATCGCCCCAGGAAGTAACACCCCAACAGACATATAGGGTCTATTTAATAAAGAAAGGGAGAACCCTTTCGAGCCCTGTTATCGCACAAATCACACGCGAAATATTTCCATGAATGGCGGCAATGAGTTGTAACTAATACAATAGGCACTATCGTTAAGATAAATCAAATCAGCCGTAAAAATGGAAGACCTTTTGTCGAGCAAAGGGTAGAGGCTCTTTTTAGGTGAGCTATCTGCTTAACATGAAAATTATTTTGGTGCTTTTACGGTGTATTAGATCGACAGCCTGAAGCAATTTGATATAGAGGAATAAGATAATAAAATTTAATTTTTTTCCTGATATTGTTTTAGATTATTATAGATGAAGTTAATGAGAAAAGTAATGATATCCAGCATCCAGCCAAAAATGAAGATTGTTTCAAAATGCAAATTTAAAGTACTCAACACTGTAGAGACTGTTGTTACATAGAATGTTATTACATAGAACAGCTCTGACTGCAAACTTAAATCTATCGTTTGATAGGTTTTTAGTTTCTTGGGAACTGTAGACATAGTAAGCCAAAATGTCCCCAACATAGTAACAACAAAAGGACAAAAATAGTTAGACACCTATCCCTACTCCGCGTGGGCACTCATTCCCACCACGAGTCGACACGTCCCTCTAATGAAGGAGAGTACCCGTCCCATCTCAGTCAGAGTCGGAAGCTGTTCTCAATGGAGGAAGGGGCTCCTAGTGTCCTGTGGCGCACTCGCGCCCATCTAGAGCACACTCCCAGAAAGTGCTATCACGACTCTTCCCCTGCTCCACAGTTGGTGCAGAGTGCCATGTCCACCATTTCTACGACGTGCATGTGTCTTTTTAGTTTGCAGTGGCCAGTGAGGATACACTATAAGGTCTCCCAGGCACTGACAACTTTCTACATATTATTGACTGTGTTCCGTGTACTCTTCAAAGTCCACTCATTTAGAGTGAGAGACATGCCTATTGCTTACTTTTTGAGATGGCTCCGGTCCAGTAAACCACGACTGGGAACCTCGTTTGGCCGATTCATTGGCGCGCTCGTTTCCTTCAATGCCCCTATGTCCAGAAACCCATCCCAGAGTTACCCTTTTTGTTTCTGCCAGTGACTAAAGCATCCCTGCAGTCCTAAACGAGCTTTAAACCTGTCTTGTTCCTGCAGATGGCTCGCAGAGCCGCCTGGCTGTCGGACCAAATGAAGATGTGCTCCTTGTTTGACTTCTGGTAGTGTGACCACTTCGAGTATTGCAAACACCTCCGCCTGGAAAACAGTCGTGCGGCTTCCCAAGGAAATGCTTTCGCCGTCTTCAGGGCCTGCTTTGTATATTCCGGCTCCTGACGACTGTGAATCAGCCATTCTTGATGCGCCTGTACACCATACCAGATTACTCTCTGAAATCTTCTCTTGTTGGGAGGTTTATCCCAAATGGCTGTGTTAGCTTTAGCCGATTGCAAGGGCGCTCCTCCTGCGATAGGACAATTGGAATGTCCCGCTGGATGAGGCTGGTGATCTGTGTAGGACCGTTTTCCATGACTGTTTCCTTCCACTGGTCGCAGCAATTCATCCTCCTGCAGGAAGCCATAGCCTCAATGGAAATCTATCGTTTTTTTTTTTAATTTCGTGGGAACTTTAGTCGTAGTGAAACAAAATGTCGGTATAATAAAGAGATCATCTCGGTGCTCAGTCCTTGAGTAGTATTAGCAGACATTGGGGGGGGGGGGGGCGACGCCTTGCAAAGGCCCTTTTCACAGTCCCCCGATCCACCCATCCCTACTCCGCCTGGGCTGACATTCCCTCCACGAGTCGACCCGTCCCTGTAATGAAGGAGAGTATCCCGTCCCATCTCAGAGTCGGAAGCTGTTCTTGATGGAAAAGGTGGCTCCTAGTGTCTGTGGCGCAGTCGCGCCCACCTACAGCGCACTCCCGGAAAGTGATATGAAGACTCTTCCCCCGCTCCCCGGAGGATGCAGAGTGGAATGTCCACCATGTCTAGGAGGTGCTTACGTCCGTTTGTGTCCGTAGAAACGAGGCCTTGGATCTATCCGGGTTCCGTTAGATTTCCTTGTTGTATCTACATATTCCTGACTGTATCCAGTTTGTTCTTGTACTCTTCCCTGCCAACTCATTTATAGTGTGAGAGACGTTCCTATTGCTTACTCCTAGACATGGCTCCGCACCAGTAAAGCACGTCTGGAAACCTCGCTTGGCCGATTCATCGGTGCGCTCGTTTCCCTCAATGCCCCTATATCTAGGAACCCCTCCCGGAGTTACCTTTTTTGTTTCTGCCAATGACTAGGGCATCCCTGCAATCCTGAACAAGCTTTGAACTCGGCATAAGGAAAATATGATTAGAATTACCTATTAAGAATTGCAGGTTTATTCGTTGTACTTTTTATCAATAAATCAACGACTTAGATTCAATATAACATTAACTTGTACCGAATAAAAACTGACGCAAGTTCGTGAGTTCAGTTTTAATGACCTTCAATTTCTCAAACTACCATCAATATATTAAAAATGAAAAATTCGATTAATTACAAAATATCTAACGCAAGGTAATTCAATATGTATAGGTGTAATTCAATTTGTGAGCAATTTAATACCATATTCAATAATTTTCAATTCGATATATTCAATATAACAAAGATTAACAACTTTCCTGATATAAAAAGGTTCCATTATACAATATGTTTTTTCTTGCACGATACTCAAACAACGATTTCAGTTTATTGATTATTCACTGTATTATCAGTAGATCAGTTGTACTGTAAAAAAGGATATTGAACTCAGTGTTGCTTAGAATGGAAAATGTTATCAATACATGAAAAATAAAAAATTCAGTTTTCTGCATTATATATTGAGAAAGGTAATTCAATATGTTTTTCAACTAATTTAAAAGCGAGTTGGTGAGCAGTTTAATGCAAGTTTATTGTATTGTAATAGTAACATTATTAGTATCAAATTTTGCAAAAACTTTTTAGTTAAGGTTTAATGATTTTCAGTTGGTTCAGCTGCTATTAATATATGAACAGCGTAAAATCAATAAATTCACTAGTGCCGAAAAAACTGACAAAATTGTAATTTAAGATTTAATGATTTTTAATTTGTCAAATACAGCATGTCACAACAGTATGTTTTTCAATTAATTTAAGAGTCATTTTATGAGCAATTTAATGCAAGTTAATTGACTTTGTGTTGGTCAAGTTATTATCAATAAATCAATTAGTTGAATAGGACTTTATTCAAATTTGTTAGCTAAGATTTAATGATTTTCAATTTGTTGAACTAATATCAATATATCAACGTCGTTAAACCAATAAATGTATCGCTTGTGCCGAAAACAAACTAACAGACTTGTAATTGAAGATTTAACGTTTTGAAATTTGTATAGTAACTCTAAATATGTCATTTTGACATGATGTCTGACGAAAGCCACTTCAATATGTTTTTCTATTAAGTTAAGAGCCGTTTTATGAGCAGTTTAATGCAAGTTTATTGTATTCATAGTAAATCGACTAGTTGGATAAAACTTTACAAAAATTTGTTATCTAAGATTTAATGATTTTCAATTTTTTATCCAACTATTAATTATCAATGTCGTAAAATCAATAAATTATTCACTTGTCGGAAAAAAAACGGAGAACGAAGTTCGAGTCAATATGGTTTTCGATTTATTTAGAAGTCATTTTGTAAACAATTTCATGCAATTTTATTGATTTTGCGTTAGTCAAGCTATTATCAATAAATCAACTAAATGAATACAATTTTACAAGAACTTATTATCAAAGATTTAATTATTTTCAACTTGTTGAGCTACTATCAGTTATCAACTTCCAAAATCAATCAATGATTCATTTGTGCCGAATTAAAACCAACAAAATTGTAATACAAGATTTATTGTTTTTAAATTTGTCAAGTAACTATAAATATATCATTTTAAATAATGTCTTACGAAGACCAATTCAATGTAATTTTCAATTAATTCAAGAACCATTTTATGAGCCTTCCACTGTTTATTGATTTTGAGTTAGTCAAGTTATTATCAATAAATCGGTCAGTTAGGTTTTCAATTTGTTGAGCTGCTATCAATATAACAACGTCGTAAAATCAATTACTGGTTTAGTTGTGCCTAAAAAAACTGACATAATTGTAATTTAAAATTTAGTTTTATTAAATTTGTCAAGTAACTATAAATATATCATTTTACATGATGTTTTACGAAGGCCTATTCAGTACGTTTTTAAATTAATTTAGGAGTAATTTTGGGAGCAATTTAATGCAAGTATATTTATGTTGTGTTAGTTAAGTTATTATCAACAAATCAACTAATTGAATAGAACTTTACAAAAAAATCTTAGCTAAGATTTAATAATTTTCAATTTGTTGAGCTATTATCAATATATCAACGTCGTTAAGTCAATAAATGTATCACTTGTGCCGAAAAAAACCAGGAGAATTGTAATTTAAGGTTTAGTGGTTTTAAATTTGTCAATTAATTGTAAATATATCATTTTACATGATGTTTTTAGATGGCAAATTCAATATGTTTTTCAATTAATTTAAACGTCATTTTAAGATGAGTTTGATGCAAGTTTATTGATTTTGCGTTAGTCTAGTAAAACAACTAATTGAACAAATTTTAACAAAAACTTGTTATCCAAGATTTATTGATTTTCAATTTGTTGAGGTACTACCAATATATCAACGTCGTAAAATCAATAAATGATTGAAAACTAACAAAATTGTGTTTAAGAATTAATGCTTATAAATTTATCAAGTAACCATAAATATATCATTTTACAGGATTAGAAAGGTCTTGGATCGGAGGTGTAGGACAAATAGCCACTTCACTTTCTCAAAATCGCCAACGTTTCGACCTTTATTATTATTTCTCCAATTCCGGCCAACGAAACAAAAAACGGTTTTTGTTTCGTTGGCCCGTGTGTTTGTTGCTTGTCTTTTACGTGCACCGTCTGGATTTTAAAAAGTTTGGTTTTATGTACTGCCATGACGGTCTGTATAAGCTTTGGTGACATTCTTCACTGACTGAAAAAGTCCTGAGGAAGACCTAAAAATAAATGTCGAAACGTTGGCGATTTCGATAAAGTGAAGTAGCTATTTGTCCTACACCTGCGATCCAACACCTTTATAATTGTTGATAGGACGCAAAGCGCAATATAATTTTACAGGATCCAAATCAATACATTATTCAACTAATTTATGGGCCGTGTGATGAGCAGTTTCTAATCATATTTTCCTTGTTCTTGCAGATCCATGACTGTCGGAGTAAATGAAGATGTTGTGTTCTGCTCCTTGTTTCACTTCTGGTAGTGTGGCGACTTCGAGTATTGCAAACTAATCCGTCGTGTGGCTTCCCAAGGAAAAGCTCTAGCCATCTTTATGGCCTGCTTTGTAAATTCCGCCTCCTGACGATTGTGAATCAGCCATTCTTGATCGGTCGGTATACCATACCTGATTATTCTCAGAAGGTTGCTGAAGCAGCTTTTCTTTGAATTCTTTTCTTGTTGGGATGTTTATCCCAAATGGCTTTGTTAGTCTCAGCTGATTACCAGGACGCCTCTCCTGCCACTAGGCAATTGGGATGTCGCGCTGGATGAGGCTGGCGATCTGCGTGTGACCGCTTTCCATGATTATTGCCTTCCACTGGTCGCAGCAATCCATCTTCCTGCAGGAAGCCATACCCTCCCTTTTCATCCAGATTGGAAGCTCCGGCAGACCCATTAAAGCATTTTGAGCTACTCTCGGTGTTGTTCTGAACGCACCCGTTATGGCTAGGCAGAGTGTTCTCTGCAGTCTGGCCAAACTCAATGCATAGCCGACCACCGACCTATAGGATATCCTCGGTCTGACTTGCAACAGTGTAGAGCCAGTGCAGGACGTGTGGCTCTTCTACAACTCTCCCACCTCCTGCCCACTGGTCTGAACAGTTGCCATACCAGTGTTGTTGCCTTATTACAGGCCTGTTCTACGTGACTTTTCCAGATCCTCCCACTGTCGATGTTCACCCCCAGGTACTTGACCTCAGGCTTTAGCAGTAGAGATTTCGCGTACATATTATATTATATAATACATTATTATATTTTTTTATTGTGACTAATATTAATTTGTACTTTACGTTCAATAATAAAATATTCGTAGTTTACAGTTAAGCCAACCTTAATTTGTGATGTTATTCTTGGCTTGAACAAAAGAGTGTTATGAAATTTGATGAAATTTTTAGTTGACATGGAGATGTAAAAAAAATTGTGTACATTTTAATTAATTGTGATGAATTAAAAATGAGTTATTTTTACAATAAATTAAAAACATAAATGTGTCGCAATCAATATATCTGAAAAAAATATAATGTTACAGATTAACACAGAGATTCTATTCCAATAATACTCCAAATCAAGGAATTTGGATTTGAAAAACCTTTAGAAAAACAACAATTTATTGATTTCTGGTGAAGAATATTTTTAGTAGTGGTAGTAGTGGTTTCATTCAGGAATTCGCAAAAGAACGATGTAAGACACCACTAGTAAAATAGGTAATATTTTTTAATCATATCTAAATTAATCAACAATTGAACTGTGAAAAATAAGCTGAAACATAAAAAATTTTAGGTACCAACCTAGATTTTACTTAGCCGTTTTGATGAGTTAGATAGTAACTCTTTGTTGAATTGTTCTAGGTAGTATTTTGGCTGGAATTACTAAGCAGGAATAGGAGGGTCCAATGCAGTTTCAATATTATAGTTTGTTTGGTCTACTGAGTCAATTTGACACACCATTTCACGATAGCCTTAACGATTTTGGTATCCACTATATCACCTAAAAATAATGATAATGAGCACCAAGTAACATATCGCCTTCACCTAAACTCTAGGACACATTTTATGCTTTTGTGTCACGAGTTTAAGAAAAATTCCTATTAAGACTTTCAATTTTTAAATTGTTTTCTCCCACGTTGCAATAAAACAAAAGAATAACATCGAAACCACATTTCAAAATCTTGATGTAGCCTGAGCAAGCTGCATCACCCTTCGGGTTTTGCGTGCCCATTTATTGCACCCTCGGGCCCAATTTGCCGAAACGCACTCGTCACAACTACTTTATGTTTTTGTCCCGAAATCGGAGACGAGGATATTGTCATAAATCTGAATACTAAACCATTTTTATTACATTTCCTTTTCCGTTCCAAGATGTTAACTTTCACGAATTAACATAAATCAACATATAAAAGAAATTTTTCCGTATGATGCTTTCTGGCGTACAACTGCGAAATACAAATTAATGAGCCACGGGTGGGCCATTTTTCCGCGGGGAACATTTCTTTTACTACTCGATTGGGGTTGTTCTAATACTCTAATAATTTCATTCAATTCAAGAGTAAAGTGGGCGGCGCTTTCCATCAATTCTGGCGTTAATTCTCAGATAAATTAAACGAGTAAACTCCAAAAACAACTTAGGTGATTGGGTATCGATTACGACTTGGGGCTGAGCTGTTTAAGTTTGGTAACAAGGATTTCCGAAAGTTCGTTCTGCATCTTCTCCTGCCTTAATCCCAACCTTAATTGGACCATTGTGGATGCGATGCGCTTTAATCAGATCGTCTACTGATAATGGCGGTTTACTGCGCGCGATAAAGGAATTTGAGAAGGATTTAACTCTGCTACTTTCAGAACTTCTATGCGACTGGTCTATAGCTTTCATAGAACATGCGGAAATGTTTTCAAATATTTAAGGATTCTCAGTGGTTGCTAGGCAAGTATTTTTTTAATATAATTATATATTGACATAAATCATCATATCTAGAATTGTGTCGATTTAAAATCGGAGCAGAGGAACACACAGTTAGACTGTGGTAAAAAAAGGAGACACTTTCTCCCTACCTAGGGTAAAATACATGGTGTCCACCGAGATTGGTTACTAACGCCTGCAAGCTTCTTTCCTGCAGCGTCTACACCATAACTACACATTCCTAGTTTTCTACAAACTCCACGACCACTGGTCCTCATAGTGGTCTCACGAAAACATCCAATTCTCACAGAGGCAAAGAAGAGGTAAGTTGTTTAGACGACCACAAAATCGGAGCAGTCCAAGGAAGACACAGTTAGACTGTAACGACTCAAGGAGACTCTTCCCCCTACCTGTGGTGAAATGCCGTGCGCTCATCGAGATTGATCACCTGAAAGATTCTTTCCTGCAGCGCTTACAACATAAGTTCAATTTGATGGTATTCTGCACACTCCAAGACCATTGGTTCTCAAAGTGGCCTCAGGGAAAGATCCGATTCTCACACAATCAAAAAAGAGGTAAATTATTAAGAGGAGCACAAATTCTACTATCCGATCATCGATTCATCAGCGAGCACATTAATTCTGCATTCTTTCCAAAACCTCGTAAAGTTAAATAACAGATAAACAATGCGATATCTATTTAATCCATAGTTTAAACATCAAATAAGGGTTAGACTTAGTAAAAATTGCCTTAAGTTTGGGTGTTTATCTTGGCAAAGCCTCAAATGGAAATTGACCACTGGTAATTTTAGACTGGTTCCCTTACGTTATTTGGTTAAACTTTTGTGAATAAACACATCGTTCTCTTTGGTCTCCCTTTCTCTAATGTAGGATAAGAGGGTAGTGTCTCACAAACACTACGACAAATATAGACAAATTTTCCCCATTATGGTGTGGTATTTATTATAGCGTATGGATACAATTTTTGGACATTTTATCACTCTGTATTTACTAAGGCAAAAGGCTTCACGTCATACTTAAAATCATCTCAAAACCTTATAAGGAAATTTCTTTTTGTATATTATTAGATACAATAAAAAAAAACACATTTTTTTAATTTTAATTTGTGATTGAATCACTAGGTGCTGATTATATATAGGTGAGCCACTGAATTATGCATAACAGAAAAGACTTCAAGAGAACATATTTATTTTTCATAAAACAAAAAAAAATAAAAGTTTCAAAATGTTTTCGAAAATCACGCTGCATCTGAAAAACGAAAAGGGCTATACAAAATTGTTGGCGTCATCCTTAACTCCACGAAAAAGTAGCAGAAACTGCAGTCTTCTATCTCGCAAAACAAGAAAGCTACCCTGCAAATGTATAGGTCATTTTTGGATAATATTTATCTAGTATTATGTCACGAATAGGGTGTGTTATTACGCTGTGAGCATAAAAAATTGTTATGTAAAACACCAGCTCTAAAATCGATAATCTAGAAGCTGATAAAAGAACTAGTGATTTTTAAACTAGAACAGTATACCGAGAGCCACATTCTTTCAGACAAACTGCACAGATGTACATATTATAAAATATGAGGCCAAAAATCACTGCCATTATACAGGTCTTTTTAGAGCGGCTGTCCATAAGAGTTGTAATTTAAAAGGAATACGAACCATTTTGTTACTATATTTTTTCATTACTTTATCTATTGCTATTATATAATTAATCTATTGCTAATGAAAATATTGAAGATCAAATTTATTTCACTTTCATTAAAAAAAAAACACAAGTTATTAATTAGCTTTCAGTTTCAAGGACTTTTCACTTTATAGCCAGAAGCCTATATAATTTGTCATCTAAACAAAGCATTTGAAATGGCACACTCCAATTTTTGAATACATTTTTAAACTCTGTATTTCTGAAGCCACTTAACTAATTTTCGTTAGCAATGCCATTTTGGTGCAAGCCGCTCTAATAATAAAATTACTTTACTATTTACGTAACGTTGTTTACTAAACATGGGTACATAGCAGCATTGTTGGAGATATAATTAGCATGATAAATTTAATTGAGGTTCATGTTTTCAAATCAAATTTCGTTATTGGTTATGCATATTTGCTACGCTTTAGTAGTCTAGAACCGTATATTTTATCCATTTTATAGACGTAATGTTAAGTAGATGTTCTGCGAAAATTTCTCATATGCAAGAGCGATCCTACTTAGGGACAAACGGATACAAGGAGCACGAGTGGGTTTTAGGTTAGGTCCACATCTAAATTAAGAACTTAGAGGCCAAACATTTTTATCACATACAAGAAGTTTTATAAAAAATGAGACGGTAAAATATTACTATTAATGAGATTTCATTGAAAGTTAAGAAAAAAGTCGTAGCAAACCCTCCCCCCCCCCCCCAGTTTTGACATTTTCAGAAGGTTTTTTTTGCTGTTTTATTTCGGAATGGCATACTTCTTAGCAATCGCTAAGAAAGTAACAAACCCGATTTGAATGAAATTAAGTTCTAGGTAGTTTTTTTAAAAGGGCACAAAAATGCGATTCTGAAGGTGCTTCAAAATGGATTTCCGAGGGGGTCTATCTCCGAAAATATGGCACCTACAGGACTTCCGATGGTGGGAAGTGAAAGACGATATCATGAGGAAGGAAAAGCAGTTGGATTCATTCCAATCGGTAGAGGCGTTCTCAGGTTACAGGCGGTCAAATTTGAGAATTGTGAAAAAGTCGTAATACCACCCCCTTTGGATATTTTCGAAAAAATTTTGCAAGAAAATTTTGTTGGCTGTTTTTGATCGAAATAGCATGCTTGCAATCCCCTAAGAACGCGACAAACTCAATTCGTATGAAATTAATTTATAAAGAGGTTTTTTAAAAAATGGTAAAAAAAGCGATTATAAAGGTGCTTCAAAATGGAAATCCGAGGGGGTCTATCTCCGAAAACATGGTACTTACGGAACTTTCTATAGTGGGAGATGAAATAGGACATCAAAAACAGGAAAAAACAATTGGATTCACTCCGATCGGTCGAGGAGTTCTCAAGTTACAGGCGGTCAAAATTGAGAATTGAGAAAAGAGTCGTAATACGCGTAATACGCGTAATACCTTTGGACATTTTCGAAAAAAATATAAAAAATATTTTTTTGCTGTTTTTGATCAGAACGGTACTTAACGGTACGGAAATTAATTACTATAGAGGTTTTTGAAAAATAGTTTAAAAACGCTATTTTAATGGTGTTTCAAAATGAACCTCCGAAGAGGTCTCACTCAACTCAATTCAAATGAAATTAATTTCTAAAGAGGTTTTTTTAAAAAAGGTCCAAAAACGCGATTCTACAGGTGCTTCAAAATGGACTTCCGAGAGGGTGTATCTCCGAAAATATGGCACCTACAGAACTTCCGGTGGTGGGAGATGAAAGAGAACATCAAGAGTAAGAAGAAACAGTCAGAGTCACTCCGATCGGTCGAGGCGTTCTCAAGTTTCAGGCGGTTAAAATGGAGAATTGAGAAAAAAGTCGTAATACCACCCACTTTGGACATTTTCGAAAAAATTTAGAAAATATTTTTTTGCTGTTTTTGATCGGAATGGCACGCCTGCAATCCCCTAAGAACGCGACAACCTCAATTCGAATGAAATTAATTTCTAAAGAGGTTTTCTCAAAAATGGTCCAAAAACGCGATTCTAAGACTGCTTCAAAATGGATTTCCGAGGGTGCCCATCTCCGAAAATATGGCACCTATGGAACTTCCGGTGGTGGGATATGAAGGAGAACATGAAGAATAAGAAAAAGTAGTCGGAGTCGCTACGATCGGTAGAGGCGTTCTTAAGTTACAGGCGGCCAAAATTGAGAATTGAGAAAAAAGTCGTAAGTGAAAAGACCTTTGGACATTTTCGGAAAAATTTCGGGAATTCTTTTTTTGCTGTTTTTGATCGGAATGGCACGCTTCCAATCTCTAAGAAAGTAACAAACTCAATTCGAATGAAATTAACTTCTAAAAAGGTGGTTTTTTTAAATGGTCCATAAAAACGCGATTCTAAAGGTGCTTCAAAATGGACTTCCGAGAGGGTGTATCTCCGAAAATATGGCACCAACAGAACTTCCGGTGGTGGGAGATGAAAGAGAACATCAAGAGTGAGAAGAAACAGTCAGAGTCACTCCGATCGGTCGAGGCGTTCTCAAGTTTCAGACGGTTAAAATGGAGAATTGAGAAAAAAGTCGTAATACCACCCACTTTGGACATTTTCGAAAAAATTTAGAAAATATTTTTTTGCTGTTTTTGGTCGGAATGGCACGCCTGCAATCCCCTAAGAACGCGACAACCTCAATTCGAATGAAATTAATTTCTAAAGAAGTTTTCTCAAAAATGGTCCAAAAACGCGATTCTAAGGATGCTTCAAAATGGATTTCCGAGGGTGTCTATCTCCGAAAATATGGCACCTATGGAACTTCCGGTGGTGGGATATGAAGGAGAACATGAAGAATAAGAAAAAGTAGTCGGAGTCGCTCCGATCGGTAGAGGCGTTCTTAAGTTACAGGCGGCCAAAATTGAGAATTGAGAAAAAAGTCGTAAGTGAAAAGACCTTTGGACATTTTCGGAAAAATTTCGGGAATTCTTTTTTTGCTGTTTTTGATCGGAATGGCACGCTTCCAATCTCTAAGAAAGTAACAAACTCAATTCGAATGAAATTAACTTCTAAAAAGGTGTTTTTTTTAAATGGTCCATAAAAACGCGATTCTAAAGGTGCTTCAAAATGGATTTCCGAGGGGGTCTATCTTCGAGAGTACGGCATCTACGGAACTTCCGATGGTGGGAGATGAAATAAGACTTCAAGAAGAGGAAAAAGCAGTTCGATTCACTCCGATCGGTCAAGGCGTTCTCAAGTTATAGGCGGTCAAAATTTAGAAATGAGGAAAAAGTCGTAATACCGCCCACTTTGGACATTTTCGAAAAAATTTAGAAAATATTTTTTGCTGTTTTTGATCAGAACGATACGCTTGCAATCCACTAAGAACGCGACGAACTCAATTCGAATGAAATTAATTTCTATAGAGGTTTTTGAAAAATAGTTTTAAAACGCGATTTTAGTGGTGCCTCAAAATGGATCTCCGAGGGGGTCTATCTCCGAAAATATGGCACCTATGGAACTTGCGGTGGTGGGATATGAAGGAGAACATGAAGAATAAGAAAAAGTAGTCGGAGTCGCTCCGATCGGTAGAGGCGTTCTTAAGTTACAGGCGGTCAAAATTGAGAATTGAGAGAAAAAAGTCGTAAGTGAAAAGACCTTTGGACATTTTCGGAAAAATTTCGGGAATTTTTTTTTGCTGTTTTTGATCGAAATAGCACGCTTCCAATCTCTAAGAAAGTAAAAAACTCAATTCGAATGAAATTAACTTCTAAAAAGGTTTTTTTTAAATGGTCCAAAAACGCGATTCTAAAGTTGCTTCAAAATGGACTTCCGAGGGGGTCTATCTTCGAGAGTACGGCATCTACGGAACTTCCGATAATGGGAGATGAAATAAGACTTCAAGAAGAGGAAAAAGCAGTTCGATTCACTCCGATCGGTCAAGGCGTTCTCAAGTTATAGGCGGTCAAAATTTAGAAATGAGGAAAAAGTCGTAATACCGCCCACTTTGGACATTTTCGAAAAAATTTAGAAAATATTTTTTTGCTGTTTTTGATCAGAACGATACGCTTGCAATCCACTAAGAACGCGACGAACTCAATTCGAATGAAATTAATTTCTATAGAGGTTTTTGAAAAATAGTTTAAAAACGCGATTTTAGTGGTGCCTCAAAATGGATCTCCGAGGGGGTCTATCTCCGAAAATATGGCACCTATGGAACTTGCGGTGGTGGGATATGAAGGAGAACATGAAGAATAAGAAAAAGTAGTCGGAGTCGCTCCGATCGGTAGAGGCGTTCTTAAGTTACAGGCGGTCAAAATTGAGAATTGAGAAAAAAGTCGTAAGTGAAAAGACCTTTGGACATTTTCGGAAAAATTTCGGGAATTTTTTTTTGCTGTTTTTGATCGAAATGGCACGCTTCCAATCTCTAAGAAAGTAAAAAACTCAATTCGAATGAAATTAACTTCTAAAAAGGTTTTTTTTAAATGGTCCAAAAACGCGATTCTAAAGTTGCTTCAAAATGGACTTCCGAGGGGGTCTATCTTCGAAAGTGCGGCACCTACGGAACTTCCGATGGTGGGAGATGAAATAGGACCTCAAGAAGAGGAAAAAAAAAGTTGGATTCACTCCGATCGGTCAAAGCATTCTCAAGTTATTGGCGGTCAAAATTAAGAATTGAGGAAAAAGTCGTAATATCGAATAACAATTCGAAAAAATTTGGAAAATATTTTTGCTGTTTTTGGTCCGAATGGCACTCTTGCAATCCCCTAAGAACGCGACAAACTCAATTCGAATCAAATTAACTTCTAAGGAGGTTTTTTTAAAAATGGTCCAAAAACGCGATTCTAAAAGTGCTTCAAAATAGACCTCTGAGGGTCTCTATTTCCGAACATATGGAACCTACGTAACTTCCGGTGGTGGGAGATGAAAGAGAACATCAAGAATAATAAAAATCAGTCACTCGGATTGGATCGGTCGAGGCGTTCTCAAGCTGCAGACGGTCAAAATTGTAATTGCGAAAAAAGTAAATGCTCAAAGCGTCTAAAAACGCAAATTAAAGGTGTCTGGAAAAATCAGGTCAGGATTAAGGACTAAGGATTAAGACCAAAAATCATTTAAAAATTCTGCAGAGTCTAAAATTACAAAATTGAAGTCTTCGGAGGAATCCAGGTTAGGATGAGTGCTAAAGTGGGTTTAATATGACACACTTTATGCAAGTTTCGAAGTTTTTGGAGAAATTTAATTTTATAACAAAATGTTGCAAAATTGGTTAAAGTTTTCTAATTTTTTTGTTTCGGTAGAACTAATTTTTAGACAAAAGAAAGTGAAATTTGACTAAAAACGCTTCAAAGTATAAATTTGGTGTTTTCAATATACCCCCCCTTTAGACATTTTCGAAGAAATTCTCGGATTTTTTTTTTACTGTTTTTGATCGGAATGGCACGTTTGCTATCCCCTAATAACGTTAAAAACTCAATTCGAATGAAATTGACGGTTAATCTGTAAATGATCAACGCGATTAGCTTGGGACACCCTGTAGATTTTTGCCACCCCAGTAACGCCTTATATAGTGATTATAATTATACGAATTATAATTTTGTTTGTTTGTCGAGTAACTAAATTGTATTTATAGATGTAATGGTTTTGCAGGTTTAGGACAAATAAAACTCCTTTGTCCTTTGAATAAAGGCCAAAGTTTCGACGTTTAATTTACGTCTTCTTCAGGGCTAGAAGCAAATACCAAAAACACAATAAACAATTGAAGAGTGGCCAACAAAAATACAAAAATCAAAAAACGTTTAAAAAATAAAATGTTTTGTTTTGAAAAACATGCGGTCTACCCTAATCTAAGTATATAGAACCTCCGCTCTATATTACAATTTATTATTTTTTTCCATTTAAACAGGTTAAAAATATTTATACAAAATCTAAAAACTTTGTAAGTAAAAACTCAAAAAAGAAACCGTCAAAAAAAAATCATTCAATAAGTCCATATTGTGTTTTTTTAAAAGTTATTCTAAATTATGAGTTTTTTTAAAGGTTTCCTTTTTGAGTTTTTACCTACAAAGTTTTTAGATTTTGTACAAATATTTTTAACTTGTTTAAAAGGAAAAAAAAATAAATTGTAATATAGTGCGGAGATTCTATATATTTATATTAGGGTAGACCGCATGATTTTCGAAACAAAACATTTTAAATATTTTCTAAACCTTTTTCTATTTTTTAATTTTTTTTTGGTCACTCTTTAATTGTTTATTGTGTTTTTTTGTATTTGCTTCTAGCCCTGCAGAAGACGTAAATTAAACGTCGAAACGTTGGCCTTTATTCAAACGACAAAGGGGTTTTATTTGTCCGAAACATGCAAAACTATTACATCTGTAAATTGAGAGGACGCAATATATTATCATCATTGTATTTATAATTGAAGTCGGTTAGTGAGATTTTATGGTTTTATAATAGTGTTTCCGGGTGGCGCCTTTAAGGCGATCTGAGATTGAGTATTCCCGTCCTTTGTTTTCTCAATAAAAATTTAAGGATAGCAATACACTAAGAGTAGTGCAGGATATTTCTAGTTGAGTATGATTTTTTGATGGAAAGAAAGAGACTTATAAAGCCACGTTGTTACTTGGCTTGGCATCTACTAATTGTTACTATCACTTGTTGACATTTTTCACTTACATACTTGCTGTCATTTTGGGTGCCAGCACTAGACAGATCTGAGACTATTCCCATCCTTACATTCATATCGAGAAAACAAAGGATGAGGATACTTTTAAACAAAGCGCTCTGGGGCCGCCAATGTCGTCCACGGATTTTGACATTTGACGTAAATGACAACTAAAACATTCAACGAGTAAGTCACGAAATGCTTCAAAATAGCAGATGAATTTCATAGGTGGCTAGATGACGGATACATAGGAAAGGTCAGCTACTGCAAAGCAGCGAAATTTCGTTGAGCGTTAATATCTCGCAAAGCATTAAACCACAATTTCCCATTATAAAACCTTAAAAGCATACCCCCCACGGCACCCATTGAAAGCCGCATACGATCGCGTTGCGCCATATATTAATACGCGGTTTGATGAAATTTAATTTTCGATATCCACAAATCTCTCCGAAGCCGAATACGTCGTCTCACACAGGCTCTTAACATTGAAAATTAAATTGGCAGAATAGATACTTTATCATGTAAATTTTCTTGAAACTTTCATAACGCGTTCGTTGTGTGCTGTTTCGTTAAGCCGTAATTAAATTTCAGGAAGAGCTTTTGAGATAGGTCGGATTAATAACTTGGATATTAGCATTCGGGATATACCCGTATATTGTGCCCGTAACTCGCCTCTAAGTAGAAACCTTCTGCGCCAATGAAATTTGAGGTTGGTTTAGGCTCAACCTCTATTTATCCAGCGCAACGTTTCAATCGGCCGTCCCAAAAAAACTCTCCATTCGCTGGTGGCGATAAAAAAGAAGGGAAGTAAAAGCAGGCCAAATCAGATTTGATGGCTTTTAATTATTTTCATTTGCCCTTTGCGTAAAACCCGCATATTTTTTAAGAATGACAAAAAGCCAAAGCCGGGTTTAATTTTAAAGCTCCATCAACTTTTAATTCCGGCGTAAATCATTCAGAAAAGGGATTATGGCGGAGCGGGACATCAACTTAACTGCTGACTAATTGAAGCTCGTCGGCAGGGAAAGCGATATGAGTGTCAGCTGCACAAGTTCAGGTTACACGGGACGGATAAAGGCTCATGTTATATTGTAGCTGTTTGATAGTGCTGTGTTAACAATAATGAGAGGGTGTTCTGTCATCTCACATATCACATTAATGTCCGCGATATAATTAATAAAATCTCACAATCTTTATACTAAAGCATCAAAAATTTACCCTGCTCTCACGATTTATTATGTAGACTTCGATAAAAATAATGATGATGGCTTCTCCTAGTGGAGGAGGTTTTCTCTGGAACCGCTTGACGAAGGACCGCTTGAGTCGTTCAGTGAAGACTGTGAAGGCATATTGGTTTTGATGACGTAGCTAGAAAGACGTTTGGCGACCTCATAGGGTCTATCAGATCGTGGCTTAACGAAGCGAAGCAGGTTCTAGGAAGATTTTGACGATGTTCCATAAACTGCGATTCTTGTTCTCACTACCATACCACAGTCGATAGAATTCCAAATCCACTCACCTGTTCCATAACTCATGATAGATGCTTTTATAGAAGAATGCCAACTTGATACCAATTGAGGTTTTTGATATATAGATTTTCAAGGAAATCAATACTGGTCAACGAGTAAAAACGAACAATGATAGTTGAACAATAACGGATCCTCGTCACATCAGTGGTCCAAATAAATCAAAACGACTGATATCGGCAATATCAAAATTATCCACAAGGTTCTTGGCATGATCCTGCATAAGTCAAACAAACCTTCCAAATAATCTTTGTTCTTCCTTGGCCAGCAAAATATTTCCTAATGAACTAGTGTTGTTCTTCCATTTGGATATGAAAAATTGTGCATTATTAAAGATGCTTTTTCTTAAAGAAATGCTGATCTCTGAAGTTAATGTAGTGTAATGACTGCTGGCGGGGAACCCTCTCTGAAAAAAAAAGGTTTCGCACCAAGGTTCATTTCCTAACGGATATAATGCGTATGGGGCTGGAGGGTTATTCTTGTTTTTCGAAGGACCACACGGAAAACACCATAATAAATTAAAAATAGGACAGACTGCACAGCCAAGAGTTTGTATTTAGTACAACAGAAACCACTTGACACACATCAGCAATACTAACGCCAGTAATAATAGTATAGTAGACCTGGGGGGGGGGGGAGGCTTGCCGACTAAGCCTTAAAGGCCCTCTTCACAGTCCCCTGATCCACTCATCCCTACACTGCTTCAGCACTCATTCCCTCCACGAATGACGGGTGTCACTCGGTCACTAATGAAGGAGAGTATCCTGTCCCATCTTAGAGTCGGAAGCTCCTTTCGATGAACGAAGGCGGCTTCCAGTATCCTGTGGCGCCCACCTATAGCGCACTCCCAGAAAGTGCTCTGACCACTCTTCCCCTGCTCCACAGTGGCTGCATAGTGGACTGACCACCATTCGTAGGAGGTGCATGTGTCTCTTTATCTGCAGTGGCCATTGAGGATTCCTATGAGCTCTATCAGGAACTGCCGACTTCTCCCAAGAAGCCACGAGGCCTTCGATCTATCCAGGTTAGCAGAGATTTCCATTGTGTCCAAATTCCTAACTGTGTCCAGTTTGTCCTTGTACTCTCCCGTGCCCACTCATTCAGAGTGTGAGAGACGTACATTTTACTTACTCCTAGACATGGCTCTGGTACAGTGAAACATGTCTTGAGCTACGCTTGGCCGACCATGTCCAGGAATCGATTCCAGAGTTATCTTTTTGTTTCTGCCAGTGATTCTAGAGCATCCCTGCAGTCCTGAATGAGCTTTGGATTCGTTCCGCTCCTGCAGATGGCTGGCAGAGTGTCGCGACTGTCGGAGCAAATGTAGATGTCCTGCTCTGCTCCCTGTCTGACTTCTGTTCGTGTGGCCACCTCGAGCATTGTAAACATCTTCGCCTGGAAAACCCATCCCAAGGGGAAGCTCTCGCCCTCTTCATGGCCTGCTTTGTATATTCCATCTCCTGGCCACTGTGAATCAGCCATTCTTGATCCATCTGTATACCATATACCTCATTATTCTCAGAAGGTTCCTGAAGCAGCTCTTGGTTAATATAATTTAATAATAATTTAATAACAAGACTGATTCTGTTGCAAAGAAAAGTAAAGAAAAAAATTATTTGAATAATATCTTAATCAAGACAGTCGATGATAAATCCCTAGAAGCTACACCTCTAAGAGGCTAAGTGCATAGTAAAACAACAGAAAAACGAAGAAGAACTCAATAAAGCTACAAATGATGGAGTAAAAATTGAGAGAGATAAATAAGAAAAAGTTGAAACTAAGGTCACATTTTGGCCAAACTACCTTCACAAATGAAAACGTTGTCTACTGGTCGCAAATCCATTAAAGTCCAGCTTCTAAACTAACAGATATCTTATACCGGGTGTCCAGCACAACCCTGCACCTAGGAGATTAACATGGGAAATCGGATTTTATTTTTTTTTGCGCCTGCACGGTTGAATTGATAGAAAAACTTTTAAAAGTAAAGTTGTAAAGCGTATGGTCAGCTATCATCCTGTAATTTTTTCAATACCTTAGTTGTGGCCGTTTTTTGGAAAAACGCCTCAAATCAACCGTACAGGCGCAAAAAAATTAAAATCGATTATCTATGTTAATCTCCTATGTCCAGGGTTCTGCTGGACACCCTGTATATAATTATATCGGTACGACAGCCTTATATTTTTATTTGTTTTGATAAGTTTTGTAATCAATTTAGAAATTGGGCATAAGTACATCGTACTAAAGAATAACATCAGGAAGGACAACAAAACTTGCTACACATCAGTGGTAGTAGTAGACATTGGGGGGGGGGGGGGGGGCAAAACCTTGCATCTAGGTTTTAAAGGCCCTTTCACAGTCCTCTGATCCACCCATCCCTACTCTGCCTGGGTCCTCATTCCCCCCACGAGTCCCTCTAATGAAGGAGAGTATCCCGTCCCATCTCAGAGTCGGAAGCTCCTCTCGAAGGAGGAAGGCGGTCACCTATTATAGCATATTCCCAAAAAGTAGTACGACTCTTCCCCTACCACACAGTGGGTGCAAGGTGGACTGTCCATTCCTTGGAGGTACATGTGTCTGTTCAGTCTGCAGTGGCCAGTGAGGATTCCTATAAGGTCTGCAGGCACTGCCGACCTCTCCCAAGTAGCCACAAGTACTTCAATCTATCCAGGTTATGATAGATTTCCTTGGTCTGTCTGCATATTCCTGACTGTGTCCAGTTTGTCCTTGAACTCTCCCAGGCCCACTAATTCAGAGTGTGAGAGACGTACCTTTTACTTACTCCTAGACATGGGTCTGATCCAGTAAAGCATGTCTGGGGACTACGCTTGGCCGATTCGTCGGCACTCTCGATTCCCTCAATGTCCTATGTGTAGAAACCCTTCCCAGAGTTCTACTTTTTGTGTAGATGTCCTGCTCCCTGTCTGACTTCTGTTCGGGTGGCCACCTCGAGTATTACAAACATCTTCGCCTGGATAACCGTCGTGTGGCTTCCCGAGAGAAAGTTCTCGCTCTCCTCATGGCCTGCTTTTTATATTCCATCTCCTGGCAGGTGTGAATCAGCCATTGTTAATCCTTCTGTATACCATACCTGGTAATTCTCAGAAGGGTGCTGAAGCAGCTCTCCTTTGAATTCTTATCTTGTTGGGATGTTTATCCCAGATCGCAAAAAGCGCCCTTCCTGCAACAAGACGATTGGGATGTCCCGCTGGATGCGGCTGGCAATCTGCTTGCGACCGCTTCGCAAGACGGTTTCCTTTCACTAGTCGCATCAATCTAACCTCCTGCAGCAAGCCATCGCCTCCCTCTTCATCCAGATTGGACGCTCCGGCACACCCAGTAAGGCATTGAGAGCTGCTCCCGGTGTTGCCCTGAACGCACCAATACTGACACTAAATAAAATTATTAAAACTAAGTTATACTACCCTCTATGCAACTAAATTTAGAGAAATATATACTAGCATTAAGTTCCGTTTAAAGAGATTAATAAAGGCAGAATCATTAAGCAAGCGATGTGTCAATTGAAACTCAAGATCATGTCTTCGATCATAGACATTGTCTCCTCTAACGAATTTGGAAAAGGATGGATATAATTCAATGTTAGTTGACATGATCTCCAGCAATGTTGCCTTATTTGCGGTTTATTGTAAATAACGTAATAATCGTTTTTCGGCTTATCTGTGAAGATTGGTAAGCGTGCTTGGTAAATTAATTAAAACAGACCAATAAACTATTCATATTAACTACAGGTGTGATAAAAAAATTCTTGTTTTTGCTCAATTTAATTTTAAATCTTATTATAGAAAACGCAAGCAATTGGTGAAGTGCCGCGCGGTCGTGGAGTACGCAGAATTATTATTAAAACGCCTGGAACTAACGTCAACTGTCAACGAAAGTCAACCTTTTCCTGGAAAGCTCGAAATTAGAAAATCGGCGGGTTTTGTGCTTTTATGTACTTTTTCCAAGATTTTCTTATGCGCTTGATCTAGATTTGTGTTTTTTATTGAACTAATTGTGTTTCTTCAACATAAACAAGATGCCAAAAAGTCTTAGTAAAGACTGCAAAAAACTTGTAGCTTCCCTCTTGAGCTATTTTGAATTGGAGAAAAAAAACGGAGGACCACTTTTGCCACTCGCAGCAGTACGTAAAAGAGTCGCGGATGCCTTGGGTCTTCATTTAACTACGGTTTCAAAAATTTCTCAAGAAAGTGCTCATGGCAAAATTGTAAGCCCTAAAAGGATTCTTGTCCGGAAGAAACCAGTAACCGATCCAGGGAAATGGGATATTTCTGCCATTCGTAACCAAATTTATGAAATGTATAAGAACCGTAAGTAACTGTAGATTCTAAATTATGTGACAATAACTTATTTAAAATGTATATTTATTTATATTGTTGCTTATTGAAGTAAAGATTTCCTTTTTAAAGAAATAGTGACTAGCCCTAATGTCAGGGACTTTATCATTGATTATATGTTCCTAGTAAACTTTTAAAGTTGGTGAGGCCTAATTGAAAATATTAAAAATCATATGTAGTCATAAGTATCATAAGTATCAAAGGAATTAAGGAGATGATTACTCACTGAGGGCGAGCTAGAAATTTGCAGGGCCTCACACCTAACCCCCACATGCACCAGTAGCATTTTCTCAGGGTTACGTTTTAATCATGGCTAATAGCGAGAGAGAGAGAGAGATTTACCTTACCTAAATTTTAAATTAACCACAATTAAAGCCTGACCCTGATTAAATGCTATTGGGCTATTGGTGCATATGATTGTTAGAGTTTCTAATGAGGGGTTATCCACCGGGCACAAGACATGTATAAACTGCATCACAATTCCACACAATACCGTTACAATGATCTACATTGGAAATACAGCAATAACCATCACAATTTTGGAAATACCTCTCCGTACTCATGATAATATTCTACAGTACTTGTCATAATATCGATAATAACTTTATGTACTCATGACAATACCCTGCAATATCACTATATTCACAATACCTTGCAATGCCATCACAAGACTTAAAAAATACCATATTATGGCAATACATGTACAAACATTGGCAAAGTGGATTCCCCTTTGATTTCTAAGGTGCTCTAGGGTATCTGCCTGGAAGGATTCTGGGCCTGTAATGCCCATATTTATAGTGGCAATTTGAGCACAAGCATGTGCTTAATCAAAAATGTTTGATGTAAGTCAATGTATTTTAAATGGAGACTATATGTCCAAAGTCAGACTTGAGGCTTACTCGGAGCCAAGTCATGACTATAAATATGGGCATTAGAAACCTGAAATTGGTACAAATGGAAGGGTCTTGCCAAATTTAGTTTTATTTGATTTGATTAAACTGATTATACAACTCACAATGCTAATTTTCCCTATAAGAGGAGAGAATTAATTTTTCTGTCAATAGTGCAGCAATGCAGCAACTGCCAGAAAATTCCAATAACTGCTTCTGTGTAGTCAGGTGTAGGTGTGTGAAACCTGTCTTTTCCAAAAGAATTTAAGTAATGGATAATTAGGAATAGTTTTTTTTAAGCTTAACTGGCACTGGACTGTAGGAAGAGTTGCTAGGAAAGTTGATAAGTATATTAGCTGTAACTTTGTGTTTTTAAAGATGTTGAAATGAACTGAAAATCATATTGCATAGTTAACTGGCAAATTTTTTCCTAATTGGAAGAAAAAAGCAAAATACCAATGATCTTAACCTGCAGTTGGTTTTATATTTTTTAATGCCACTGTATATTATTGGATATTTGGGTTCTATTCAAAATTCCAAGAATATTTTACAATGCACCTAGATACCTATCTTCAAATGTTTCTGAGAAAATGGAGTCTGTATAAGTTGGTCATATAAACACAAAATTGAGCATAAAATAATAAATAAGAAGCAAAGTAAATTTTAAGACAAGTGGAGCATTTACTTTGCTTCGTATTTATTATTTTATGTTTGACTGGCTTAAACAGACGCCATATTCTCAGAAACAGTTGAAGATAGGTATGAGGTATGCTTTATAAAATATACTTGGAATTTTGAATAGAACCCACATATCCAAAAATATACAAGACATTCCATTAAAAAAATATAAGTTAAGATTTCTCGAAATCATTGGTGTTTTGTTTTTTCTTCCAATAGGAAAAACTTGCAAGTTAACTGTGTAATACGGTTTTTGCTTCATTCCAATATATTTAAAAACAAAAAAGTTACAGCAGTTTGCATCTATAAAACTTTTCATAAAGTTTTTCCAAGAGTTATTTTTTGGCTCACCCCCGTAAAATTTTTGAACAGTGTTAATGTTATTGGTTATGCTATAAAAACTTCTATATGGAGATATTTATGATGTTTAAGTATTCTCAAAAACCAAAAAATTATATTTTTTGAAAACCATTTGAGATATTTTAATGAAATATTACTTGTCAATAATAAAGGAAAACATAAGGTTTGCAATACAAAAGCTTTGTTTATTGTTACTGGCGCGCGAGGCTGCTTGTCACTGACTATTTTTCAGCAAAAAAGTTGTATGTTCCTGGTTTTTCTAAAAATAAAAATTATTTTTGAATTATTTGTTCAATTTGGAAGAATAAAGCCATTTTAACTTTTCACAAAATTAGACACTGGTAAACAAAGCTTTTTGTATTGCAAAACTTAGGTCTTCCTTTACTATTGGCACCTGCAATATTTCATTAAGATATCTGAAATGGTTTGAAAAAAAAAATACAATTTTTTTCTTTATGAATATTAACATCAACACCATAGAAAAGGGTTTTTTGACTACAGTTTATTTAGCAAGATAGTGTTACTTATTGAAGTAGGACATCCCCTTAAATTTTATCATGAAAAACCTGGTCAACCTCGTATATTTTTTGGATTTATTATGTTCTAAAAAAAATTATTTAACTAGCATTTTCCTGAAATCTTGACTAATTACTCAAACCTATTGTTAGATGCCAACTGGGATACAAACCATGTACCTATCATCATCATCAGTTTATTTCATACAAAACAAGTCATAAGTTTACACAAGTATCAAGTTTCTGAGCAACTGTCCCTAATTATCCTTTACTTAAATCCTTTTTCAAAATATAGGTTGTACACCCCTACACCCGACTACACAAAAGCAGTCATTGGAGTTTTCTCGCAGAATGCATGCAATCATCCTTGCATTGAGGTCGTTCCTACAAAAACGTAAAAAAGAATATTTTTTAATTGAATTTTAGGAGAATCTGTCACCGCCCAAAGCATTTTGCAGAGATTAAGAACAATGCAGCTCTTTGCGGGATCGAAATCATCACTTATAAGACTGATGAAACAGATTGGCTTTAAGTGGCTTCAAGACAATCCGCGCAGGGGTTTAATGGAACTGCCAGACTTTTTAAAATCCTATACTGGTTACAAAGCAGGGGGTAACTATATGTTTGTTTTTTTAGAGGAGACGTGGCTTTTTCAAGATGGAACATCAACCCATTCTTGGCAAGATGCGGATACTCGAAGTGTTAAAAGAATGAAAACGGAAGGGAAGAGGTAAGGTGTAGTGTTTTGTATTATTGTAATTGTTACTCGTTTGCTCTCATTTAGTCGAGTAGGGGAATATGGGGCTGTTTGTAGCTTCAGCTAACCCATTTTTTCAAAATTTGTTTATAGGCAATTTATTTTGGCAATTTTACACAAAAAACATACCGTGTGATGACAGGCTGTTGAAAAGTGAACTTCTTGACATTGTAACAAAGTATGCAGTACATTTTGCCAGAATAATATCATTGAATTACGTTTCCATTTTTTTTTTATTTTAATAGTTTAATCAATGGCGTTGCAGTATGGACACCAAGTTTTACGACTTCCGCCATACCATTGCATATTCAATCCCATTGAGTTGATTTGGGGAGTTGCCAAAGGTTACTACAATCGGCATATTGGGAGAGATGGCAGAACCACAGAAGTGTGTTTGGCTATGTGGAAAGAGGCCTTGACCGCAGCAACACCAGAGGTTTGGAAAAATTCAATTCGCCATACAGAGGAAGAAATACAGGGGTGGTGGGATAGGGAACAATTTATGGATGCTTCGGACATTAACCCAGTTGTAATAGAAGCAGGGTGTAGTTCGGATTCAGACTTAGAAAGCTTGTTTAGTGATAAGGAAAATGAAGATGTTTGAGGTTATAATATTGTTGTATTGTATTGGATATTGGTTCAGTAGTTTAAATTGTTATTGTTATATTGTTCACTTGCATGTTGCAGGGTTGAGGTATTAGAAAATATGCATCTTTTTTAATATTTTTTTAGGATTAATGATGGCCTGTTAGCGTTCCTGATGTTATACAGATGACTGGTATAGCGGGTTCGAAACAAAAATGAAACACCTCTATGCTGCTAAGGGTGACTTTTACGAGTTCAAGTAAAACTTCAGATTGAAGATAAAACCCCAGATATAACCTACATTGCATTGTTTATCTGTCAGGTAAACAATGCAATGTACATCAAGTCTGGTGTTTTATCTTCAATCTGAAGTTTTACTTGAACTTGTAAAAGTCGCCCTAAATTGGTCGATATTTCCAATTGATTTGGTCTTTCTCCAGGTGAAAGTTTAACACATATTAAGTGTTACACTTTTATACCGTCCTGCCGTGTTTGCTATGCCCCGTATTTGTACTTTTAAGTTGGTCGATCTATGAAGAATAAAAAAATTAAGAAGACTTTTGTTTTGTTGACTTAATATTGCACTCAGGAAAACGAAATATATAATTGAAATATCGACCATTTTAACTTAATTGATGCGTCTTATTTTTGTCTGAAACCCGTTGTGCGAATCATCTGTATTCTTATAAATTAGTTAAAGTAATTAATTTTATTATTTTATAAAATAATTGAAACTCTGTTTTATTTTTGAAGGACTTCTCAGGCAGCGCTGAGACATCAAAAAGAAGACATGATGCGTGATCATAAAACGGAAAGAAAGTAGTTCCTAAAAGTCTAAAAAAAAAGGATAGGTGTAAAAAAAGTTAATGATAGGAGTTATTTATTTTATTTTTGTACTTATATACTTACATATTATTATTTATGTCTCCCTTTGCTGTGTGTAAAAATTTGTTCTGTGTGAGCCTTTGCTTCAACCGGTTCTTTGCTCTTTATGAGTCTTTGCATTGTATGTTTTGGACGCTAACTCTTTTTTTAGGTATAACACTAACTCGGATGCAATTTACCAAGATTCCCAAGCACCATTCACTAGTCAAGGGGCAAAGCCCCGGTGAGTATTTATAATTATTATGCTTGTCATATACAGAACAGTAATTTTGATTTATATTTTATGACGTGCTATTTTGAGTAACTGAGTGGCTACCTATACTGTACACTGTGTGGACTTCTGGACTACTGCATTTGTATGACCTAATAAAGGATGTATTTTACTCTGATGATTATTGGAATTACCAAGTAAGCATGTAAGGCTTTAGGAATTAACTTTATGATTTTCCCTAAATCTGTTCATAGGTAAATTCAAGAATCACACGGCAGTGTTGAGAGATGCGCACCAACTACCGTTCAGAAATTAAATTAGTTCCACAGCTGGTGCAAGTGTGTAATTCCTGAACTGGCCTCTGCGCATATATAAGATGATTTTGGAATCTGTTCTATGAAATTTTCATGTGGCTTAGTCAAAACTAAAAAGTTATTTTAAGTGTGAGGAAAATCTCACTTTCTAACTTTGCAGTCTTTTGTGACGGTTGTAAAATTAAAAGCAATAATTTGTTGTTATTTTTATTTTTCCAAAATATACAAAATATATTCCTACATTTAAAAAGTAAACCTGAAATTATTTCTGGAGAAAGAGAGTATGTTTTTTTTATCAAATAACAAATTATTAGTTTGTTCTAGGGAAGTATTCAAAGTTTCTATGAATAATTACAGGATACTACACAAGAACAAATACTATAATAATAATTATTGAGGCTGCTAGGATTCAAAGAAACTACATATTTACTGCTAAAATCCCGACTACCACCCTCTCCTATATGGACATGAGACATGTAAAGAAAAACGAAGTTAAATTGTTCCAGAATCTGTTATACTGATTAGAGATTGACTTTAAAAGTAGCATTAATATAATAATAATATGGTCTATAATATCAGTGTACTTTTTAAGATTTTAAACTTGTTTTCTTCCACTAATAATATTGGACTATTGAAAAACAAAACTGTTTATGTTGTTATTGAATGTCAGGAATTAGAAAAAGTTCTAATAAAGAATGAAATTTAAAATCCTAATCGGAAATGTGCGTCAAGACGTTTAAACTGTATCAAGATTTTTTAAGTTTTCCAAGTCGAATTAATAGTAAAAAGGGCGTATGGCGTTGGGCGGAGCAACAAAATAGGACGATTGATCGAGCAAGCCTTATAAACTGGCTTATTTGCACTATATGGTGTAAATTGTTTTTTTTTTGTGCAGTAAAATTGGAAATAATCTGACAATTTTTGATTTACCGACTAGAAATTGCTCCTAAAGGGGTTTAATACGAAAAGCTTTTAACTAAAAACCTATGCCAATAAGTCACGTGATAGATGTAGCCATCCATAGTTGTCTTAACAATGTTGTACAAACTAATAATAGCTTTCTCTCTACAGCTGACACATGACAGAGTAATTTTGTGAATTCTGATGCTTTGAAATCTTGTATCAAAAAGCTAGGCATGCTGCTAATCTCATATCTCTTATCCATTTTCAAAGTAATTTTAAATGTTTCGTAACAAACTATTTTACTAATGTTTGGTAAACATATTCATTTTGTGACCGAATATTATGTGTTCTATTGGTTTTTATTAGTTATTTTTTTTCCAAATATCTCGAAAATGGTTACAGATAAAAGTTTGTTGTGTGCTTTATATCCTTTGATGAAGACAGTTCAGAATTTGTAAAAATATTCGAGCTATCATAAAAAAAGTGACCATTTTTGGTAGGTATCTTGGTAAGAAGTAGGTACTGCTTAACTGCTAACCTAACAGCTATATAGTTTAGGACAGGAATTTTAGATAAATTTTTCATAACCTAACCATATCATGGTACTACCAAAAAAACTTCCTAGGAATAATTTCAAGGCTGTAGAACAGAAATTGCGATAATAATATGTATTTGATTCCAACATAGAATAAAAAAAAACTAAAAACATGTTTTAAATGCAAACAAAACAGATTTTTTGTCAGCCTTGTTGAGCTTGATTACTCTATTTTTTTGGCTCACATCTCTCGATACTCATTAAGCATATGTGACAATATTTCTCGGACTGTAAAGATGACACACTGTTGGGTAAGATATTTGGGTTATAGGTCATAGTAAATGGCCACTGGGTCACAATCAAATCCAATATAAATTGGAGTTCAAGTGAATCCCATTAGAAAACCAACCAAACTTATCCTTGCATGCATTGCATTAAAATTATTAAAATTGTCCAACAGCTAATATACATGGTTTTTCAAGTGTTCAAGGTCTACTTTTTACTACTTCCTCTTCTTAGGGAAACCTAAGAGCAGGAAGATTTTAGATATTAAAGTAGGTCTCGAAGTAGGTTTACAGAATCTATTTCTTGATGATCATTTGATATTTGTAAGATCTAGGCAATCAGAGCATTGACAATTTTTTATTATGCTGTTCACAATTTTAATCAATTTTTACAGTCTGAAAGTCTCTCTATGAAGCAATTATAATTTAGAAAGCCTGTATGATGCCATCAGTTTGTTACAATTCTGCTTTAAACTTTAGATATAAGCTAGGTACCTTGATTAGAATATGTTAAACTATTTGGGTTATTTTGAAGAATCACGAACAAAAACTTGTCTGGATCACAGACTTCCATATGGATATATTATGTGGTCCTGATTCCTAATTCACCTTTATTATTAGGTAGGTATTTTAGTCAGTAATAACCTACTATTTTTACCCACAGTTTAAAGTTGAATAGTAGCAAACTAGGTTGATATCAACTTTGTTAAATGTTAAATTCGACTCGCTGCACAGAGAGACTGTTGACAAACATACAAAGCAAGTAACAATGAGATTTTTTAAACCTCCTTTACTGTATGTACTAAAACTCAGGAGCATTTGGAAAATCCTGTAGCTACTTATATGGCTGATACGAACAGAACCTGTTAGCTGCTTTGATAGCCACTAATATTTTTACAATTTTTGTCATTATGTAAATTTGCTTCAAGACTCTAAGCATCCATCGGAACCTAGAGCATAATAATATTAGCCTAAAACAGTATAAATAGTATGAAACGGGCCAGGTTCCAGTGTTTTATTGATGTTCATTTAGACTTCTGTCCAGAAAGTAAGTTTGTCAGTATCCTAACCCCCCTTACCATAATATAGCATTTATGAACAGAATGCCCATTGTGTTTTAACTATGTTACACCTATGTTTTAAAAAATTTGTCTACTTAAACATATTTTTCCTAAATAAACATAAATAACAGCAAAATTCACTTTCTCAAAGACTGTACTTGGCTGAAAGTGGCAAAATTCTATGAAACCATCTCCTAAAGCACAAACCTTTGACTTAAGACCCTGTAACTAAGAAAACTCCTTTGCAAAATGGGCACTTCACGGACGGTCAATTACAATGTTCTAAAGCCTGCAAAAATCCTAGAAAAGCAATCTTAAAGATTAGAAATGATAAATTTAAAATTTAACATACGAATACAAATAGTAGATCGACTGTAAATTAGTGTAAATAAAGGTTGCGGGTCGTGGTTAATGCCTCGCAGATAAAAATAACGAAATTCAATTTGAGATAGCCATATTTGGGGAATTTCAATATAGTTCTACTTGGTTTCATGCACAAGCTGGCAACAGCGGCGAAGTGATCACGATTTGGATTAGTTTCCTTAATGAATTCTACTATATATACCAGCAATGGGTATATTATTGATCAGTCTTATCAGTACATTAACTCTCTCTTTTAGCATTTCTTGATTTTAATCACTTTCGATAGCAGCTCCTTTTGCAGTTGGAATAATAATATTAATTCCTACAATCAACATTTTTCTAATTTTAATAATAATCAAATCAAATTTACGGACACATCAAAAAACCCAGTTCTACGGATCGTAAAATCAGACACAATAAATTAGTTTTATGTAAAACTTAAATTACACTCAAAACTTAAAACTCTCTGAATGTACTACGGTAGATATCGGCTGATCGACACGCAGGGGAACTGAAACGAAAATTACACCACTTTCAATAATTATTATTATGGTAACTAGAACAAGAGGCCCAAATTCGGAAATTAGCCCCTGAAGTTCAACGCCCAAAAAACACCACTAAAGTACTCGTGCTTCTAGTTAATAAATTACGTCAGAATCCACCCACAATTATCCTCAATATGTATCTGATTTGCCACGGAGGGTTGCGTGAACACTTTACACTCGATTACTTCTATGCCGATTTTAATTACATCGGTGGTAGTGTTTTTAAGTGCACCTTAAGGTAGAAATAGTGGTGTTTTATTTATTCCCTTAACGAAAGCCTTTTATTTGGGACGTTGATTTATTGGCAGGTAAACGTCGCGGATACCTCCTCCAACGAGTAAAAAAGTCTTTTGCAAAACACTGCATCAGGGAATCTTTTCACACGAGATTGAAAGCTTTATCCCCATTTTATATACAGCTTTTGACCTTCCCCCTATTTTTGTTCATTCTATTCAGAAGGAAACAGGGGGGCGCGAATACATTTAAGAACCCGATCTGTGTTTGCATCTGCCTCAATGACATCCTTTTAAGGGCTTCTCGCCGTAATCTAAACATTATCAGGGCATAATACACACTTGCCGGCGAGCAAACACTTGCCTTCATCAAATATTCAAAAGAGTCTGATGGAATCTTAATAATGTTAGTTGCAAGCTCGATTAAACCTGCTAATGTTTACGAGGCTCAAGGAAAAAGTTACTAGTAAATTTTTAAGTCTTTGAAAGAGCGTTCAGCAGAAATTGCTTGCTTTATAAGAAATTTACTTATTTTTAGTGCTCAGTGACAGAGCACATTCATCTACTCCAACAGTCGGGCAGCCTTGCTATCTGCAGGAACAGGACGAGTTCAAGGCTCGTTCCGGACTGCCGTGATGCTCTGGAGTCACTGGTAGAAACAAAAATGGTAACTCTGGGATGGGTTTCTGGACATAGGGGCATTGAGGGAAACGAGCGCACCGCTTTACTGAACCAGAGCCATGTCTAGAAGTAAGCAATAGGTACGTCTCTCATACTCCAAATGAGTAGGTATAGTAGAGTACAAGGACAAACTGGACACAGTAAGGTATATGTACACCCCAACCCGGATAGATCCAATCTCGTCGCTACTTTTGAAAAGTCAGCTATGCTTGGGAGACCTTATAGAAATCCTCACTGGCCACTGCAGACTAAACCGACACATGCACCTCCTAAGAGTGATGGTCAGTCCACTATATATAACTGTGGAGCAGAGGAAGATTCGTCGAGATGGCTGCATCCAGCAGTATGCGCACGGGGCAGTATTTGCAACGTTGCCACATATAAAATGCAAAATTCTTTCAATAAAATATTTCTGCGGCTCATAGGGTATATTCGTAATAATCATATATAAATAATAAAGTTTCGCTAATTTATCAATTGTTTTAATTGATAAATGATGTAAAAAAAATAGCGATAGAAGATATCTACTGAACCAGGGGTTAACTTTGATCCTCCTATAAGCAGAACAAGTCATGTAGTTATGGATTGGTGGTTATGTAGTTATGGATTGGTATATATGGGAAGTTGACCTAACGTCAACTCGTTGCCTTAAGGACTATAACCCATTCCTAACGTTCATGTAAGGGAATTATTTGCTGTAATTGAAGTACCTACCTAAGTGATACCACACTTTAAGGAATATGTTATATTCCTTCAACTGTGGTGATACTCTACGCATGAATCTACGCTTCATCATTATAAATATTTAAGGATACCTATAACGCATTTTCATGTTTTCTTTCATGTGGTTAAAATCATCAGTTTGAAGTTCTAAATGCATTTCTTCGGCCATAGAATTAATAATAGAATAAAATGAATAGAGGATAAATCGTTATAATTATTCTTTATCTACTTTGGTTTTTGTTATACCCCTTACGCGTGGTTGACTAAAGATAGAAATATCACATCGGCAACCTTGCACTGGAGGCGGTCCTTAAATGTACTACGATAGTAAAGATAGGATGTTGATGAAAATTTGAGGTTAGTTTGTTTTTGTTATTATTTTTACCAGATTTTGTATCTTGTGCCCATATTGTGTCTATTTTTTTATGAATATTGGTACAAAAAAGTAGAATTCTTATCACCCAATTAAAAAAATAGAAACAGGTTCCCAAGTAGTATACCCTGTCTATTTAGTTTAATTCTCGATCAGTCCTGCCATTCTTCATCAGTCCTGATGATTTTGTTCATGCAAACTCTACTTAACTTACCCCTATTTGCACCAAACAAATTTAGGTAAACCTAAAGTTAAAAACCCCTCAGCCATAGCTATTAGCATGAGGAAGTAATAAGGAAAGCCTTAACTCGGTGTAGCTTTTAACTAAGAGTCAGCTGTGTTTTCTCGATATGTTTAATACTTGAGGCAGAGTGACTTAACTATAAAACTGAGCCCTAGGAGAAACTGCATGGACCATTTTAGAGTCAGTTGTAGAATTGTGCTTCAACTGAACTTGAGTGGTACTTGACCGAGAAAATTATTCTATAGAAATGGGTGGAAGCGAAACTGAGATGTTTGGAGCTGTTGCTAAAAAATGGGTGAGAATCAATTTTGCTTGGTCCCTACCTACAAGGAAAAAGTGAAAATGAAGGGATAAATCGCCATAATCTTGTGCAAACACCTAAAAGTCCAACTGTAGACTGTTAAATCAATAACAAAATTCACACTTTCATGTGTTCAAGTAAATAGACATTTATCCTTTAATTTTTTTCTTTTGACATTTCTCCCGCTACTTTATCATGTACTTATGTTGATTGCTAAGCTAAGATAAGGGAATAAATAAATATAAACAAAACATAATTGTAAATATATTTTTTATCTTTTAAAGTAGGTAGACACAACTATTATTGCTTAGTAACAATTTAAATATAAGATATATTGAAAGACGTAACGCCTTTTCTTATGTGGAAACAAATGGTATCACTAACACTTAAATAGGCAGTCACATATTACCAATAAGCATATTATACTTAACTAGTTGAATAACATCTACGTTGAAACAAAACACGAATTATTATTATCTAAAAATGTGACACTGTAGCAAAGGGTATGTATTTCTTGTAATGATTTAAATTCAAAAACCTATGTGTAGGTAAAAATATGTATCTAAAATAGGCTCTACTGTACAAAATAGGCCATCGTTTGAAAAATTTATTCCCCACTACTAGTTCTCAAGATGTCTGACTGTCTCAAGTTAAAAAGTCCATCCTGTATACAATACCTATCTTTAATGTAATATAGTTAACTTTATTTAAAAATTTATTTAATAAATATCAATTTTGAGATTATTTATACCTACCTGTTTTTAATTGACCCTTTTACATTTGCTCATTGGCATATTGAAGAACTGTGTGCGTTCCTATGTTAGTGCTCTTCTTGTCTTCTTATAGACAAAAAAACCTTTGCAACTATTGATGATATTGATTTTAACTAACAAAAGCTTGCAAAATATGTTTGTCCCTTCTACCCTTTTATGCAGAAAGTAAACACAAACAGGTAGGTAGGTAGTAAAAAAAAGATCCTCTCACTATGGCGTTTAGTTCCTCCTCTTTCAGCTCTTCCATGCCCTGTTATAAATCTTTTGATTCGGATATTCCACATTAGCCCAACATTTCTTTTCATTTCATAATATGTCTGATGATTTTTATTTCTCTGTTACCATGCACATCATAGAACTAAGTATTAACTATTTAACTTAATATAACTTCTTGAAATACATATTCAATAATATCCACTTAAAAAAAAATGATTTTTAATAAATAATTATTTAAAGCAGAATTATTTTAAAATAACAATTTTAAATTGGATGAGCCATCAGATTAGATCAGATGATATTGTTTACATCCTGTCCCCTGTCCTGATTGGCCAATAGTTATGAATGAACACCGCGTCGATTTTATGAATGAAGTATGCCCCATGCCCAGACTGCCTCGAGTGGTGCTCCCGATTCATCATAACACTTTCTGGGAATGTGCTATAGGTGGATGCGATTGAGCCATAGGATATTGGGAGCCATCTTCCTCAAGAGGAGCTTCCGACTCTGAAATGGGACGGGATACGCTTCTTCATCAGAGGGACCGGTCGAATCGTGGAGGAATGAGGGTTCAAGCAGAGTAGGGATGGGTGGACCGCAGGACTATGAAAAAGGCCTTAAGGCCTTGTCACAAAAATTCGGCCCCCCTAATGTCTACTACTTATGTCCACCAATAATTCTAGTACATATTTCAATATATCGAGTTGCATAGAGGATATTGTAGCTTAGTTTTAATAATCTCATTTAGTGTTAGTATTGGTGCGTTTAGGACAACACCGGGAGCAGCTCCCAATGCCTTACAGGGTCTACCAGAACATCCAATCTGGATGAAGAGGGAGGCGATGTGTAAAGCTAGTTTCTTTAGAGGGACTTCTACTCCGACAGTCAGGCGGCCCTGCTATCTGCAGGAACAGGACGAGTTCAAGGCTCGTTCAGGACAGCAGGGATGCTCTAGAGTCACTGGCAGAAACAAAAAGGGTAACTCTGGGATGGGTTTCTGGACATAGGAGCATTGAGCCATGACTAGGAGTAAGCAATAGGTACATCTCTCACACTCTAAATGAGTGGATATGGGAGAGTACAAGGACAAACTGGAGACAATCAGGACTACGTATACCCTAACCCGGATAGATCCGAGGCCTCTTGGCCACTTGTGAGAAGTCGACAGTGCCTGGAAGACCCTATAGGAATCCTCACTGGCCACTGCAGCCTAAACAGACACATGCATCTTCTAGGAATGATGGTTACTCTGCACCAACTGTGAAGCAGGGAAAGAGTCGTCATACCGTTTTCTGAGAATGTGCTTTGGGTGGGTGCGACTGCGCCACAGGCAGTGGGGGCCGCCTTCCTCAATCGAGAGGACCTTCCGACTGTGAGATCGGACGAGATACTCTCTTTCATTAGAGAGACGGGTCGACTCGAGAAGGGCCCAGGCGGAGTAGAGATGGTGGATCGGAGGATTGTGAAAAGGGCCTCTAACGCCTAGTGACAAGGCTTGCCCCTCCCCTCCAATGTTTACTACTACTACTACTACTAGCACTAGCGCCAAGAAACATTAAGGACTAGATGCACGCACAATGGTAGTTCGAGAAGATCGCAAGATTGAGAGGTGGGGGTTGATATTAGTAACGTTTGTAACATCAATTTGGAAAATTTTTTTAATCTTCAAAATTCATTTTTCTGCATTGTGCATTGCTTCCGTTCTTTATATCGATAGATTCTCTTTCTCCTTTATTTTTTTCTAATTTTGGCAGCTGACATTTGTTTCATTAGATTAATTTATAAATTGTGTTTTTTTTTAATGACATTGTAATTTTATTATTATTTTAATTTATGCTTCTCTTCCAGTATTTTGCTTTTTCCTATTGTTCATAAACTTACCAGTTTTCAGTGCTTCATATTTGGTTTTTGAACTATTTGGGGTATAATTGTTTTGAAACGCGTTACTAATTAGTCGTAACGACGTTACGAGTTTTAGTTGTACTAAAAAAGTAGTAATTTAAAAGAAAATCTGGCTCATTGAGCTATCCATCTGTAAAAATTAATATTTAGTGCTCACCTTGAGCTTTAAGATGATCATCAGGCAAAACCTTGGGAAAAGGTCAGGACAAAGTTATCACATATTTCTTTATATGAAGGAGAACAAAAAAATTATCTGCAAGAACACATATTTCTACCTTCATAATTTCCAAATTCTGAAAGAAGTTCTTCAACTCCGGCTTCACCCTAAATTTGCTCAAGATTTTCTTCCAGAGGATTTAAAACTACCTCTTGAAAGGAACCACCTCCAGTTTTTATCGCATAACTCTAAAACAATGAAAAATTTTTCTGAAAAGTTGAATGAAACTGTCTGAACTCTCGAGTTTCAAAAATTTTCATAGATTTCACTGGACTTACCTTTTGAAATAGACCACCTCCAGTTTGGCTTTAAATATTTTTTGCTTTCAGCCTTTTCAGCCTTTAAAGCCGTCGTAATAAAATCTAACACTAGCCCAGACCACAGTTTTATTGCCCTAGATAACGAGGACGTACGAATGCGTTTGCTGATTTTCCCATGGGCAGCGTCGATTAATGGTATGAATCGCTTGATATGATTGGCTGAGGTCTGCATAAATGCACTCGTTCACCACTTTCAGCAAGTTGGCTGAAAGTTCAATTAAAAAAACGTTTTGACTTAATTGCAGTCTCGTGTACGGGATTAAGTATGTTTCTGTTATCTGTTGATTTTCGATAGTGTGCAGATTCTCTTCTTGGGTAATGTAATTGATAAACGTGTTTTTGATTGCAAAAATCGTGTTTATCCCGCTTGTTTCTCCGTCGCTTTGCCTTGTGGGCGGGCCTATAAATCTGCTGTATGTGTGCAGAAATCTTTTATACTGTTGTGCAGTTAATTATCGTGACTTGATTGCATTAATCGTGCTTATTTCTCTCTGTGTTCCACTAGAAAGCTGTTGGCGCATAACTACACTATTTTCTGTGCTGGACTGATCAAAGCCTATCTGTACAATAACTTGCAGTAACATCAAGTTACAAGTAATATTATCACGAAGTTTTTGTCCTTGTTCATTCCATGACTGGGGCACTTAAACCAACTTTTTGTCTATGTTTAAAAAAACTCCGTCTTGGGACCAATTTCGATTGAGTAAAGTGTGCTTCGTTCATAGGGGATTGAAGTCGTACTATGTTTATCAAAAATAAGTAAAAAAATTACAAAATTTTTGCCGTTTTGACCAGTGGAGGGGTATTTCCCCTTTTTTACCAATTTTCAAGTTTAACAGCTCATTACTTTAGAAGGAATGGTCTGATTGGTTTGAGTCTAATCAATTTTTGCTCCTCTTGATGTCCTCTTTTACTTCTCATATACAAAATCCACAAAGGTCTAATAGTTTCGGAGATAGACGCCTTCGATGGTTGATTTTTGTGCGCTTTTAGAAAGCTAAAAAATTTGGAGAATTTTTGCCATCATCATCATCATCATCAACTAGCCTCTCTGTGTCCACTACTGAACATAGGCCTCCCCTTTCTCTGCCCATTCTCTCCTATTTTGGGCCGTCTGGATCCAGTTGGTTGTGATTCTCTTTAAGTCATCCGTCCAACGCGTTGGAGGTCTTCCCCTATTACGTTTGTCGGCTCGAGGTCTCCATTCTAGTAGCCTCTTTGACCACCTGCCGTCTGTTAGTCGCGCCAAATGTCCAGCCCAGTTCCACTTGAGCCTGGCGATACGTGCAATAACGTCTGTGACGCCAGTTCTCTGTCGTATTTCTTCATTTCTGATATGGTCTCTCAACGACACGCCCAGCATTGACCTCTCCATTTTACGCTGTGTTCTTTTAAGTTTGTTGGCCGATACGGTGGTTAGGGTAAGTGTCTCAGCTCCGTACGTCAAGACCGGCAGCACGCACTGATTAAAGACTTTTCTCTTTAGGCATATTGGTAGGTTGCCCTTCAGCACGTCCCTGAGTTTTCCAAAAGCCGCCCATGCCAAGTTTGTTCTCCTACTTAATTCGCAAGTTTGGTTGTCCCTAGAGATTCGGATTTCGTGGCCTAGGTATGTATATTTGTCTACCATTTCTATCACTTTGTCGTCCACTAAGATGTTTCCACTGGGAACCAGGTTTGTCATGAACTTTGTTTTTGAAATATTAATATGTAGACCGACCTCAGCACACACCTGCTGAAGTTCCTGTAGCATTGCTCTGGTGTTCCCCAGATTATCGGCCGTCAGTACTATGTCATCCGCAAAGCGCAGGTTAGTTAGCCTCTTGCCGTCTATGTTTATGCCTTTTTCCTCCCATTTGAGCCTCTTAAATGCGTATTCCAGGACTGCAGTGAATAATTTTGGGGACATCGTGTCTCCTTGTCGTACTCCTCTTCTGATTGGGATACGTTCGGTGTTTTCACGTAGCTTTACCACCATAGTCGCGTTCTTGTAGATGTTGTAGATTAACTTCGTATAACGATAGTCGACGCGACATTCCTGCAGCGTTTTTAAAATGGCGCTTGGCTCAACTGTATCGAAAGCTTTATGGAAGTCTACAAAGACCAGAGCTAGCGGTTTATTGTACTCTATGGACTTTTCAATCAGTGCCCTTACGGCTTGCAGATGATCGTTGGTTCCAAAACCGGTGCGGAATCCCGCTTGTTCCAGTGGCTGATAGAAGTCAAGTTTGTTCTCTAGTCTATTTGTTATTATTTTCGTAAAAAGTTTATAGAGGTGATTTAAGAGGCTTATTGGTCTGTAATTCTCTAGCTCGGTTATATCTCCCTTTTTGTGTAAAAGTATTGCAGTCGCGTTGTGCCATTTCTCTGGTATTGTGCTGTTAAATAGGCAGAGGTTGAATAGCGCCCTTATCTTCTTGAGTACGTAGGGACCTCCTATCTTAATTGCGTCGGCAACTACCGCATCCTCTCCAGGAGTTTTATTGTTTTTGGTCTTTTTCAAAGCAAACTTGATTTCTTCTAGGGAGATATCCGGTAGTTCCTCAGAGCCTTGATTTATAACACCTTTCCTGGCTGATATCATATCAGGTTCTAGATCCATATTTGTATTTTCCTCTCTGTGGCTCCTGTATAGTGATTGATAAAAGTCCTCCACAACTTTTAGTATTTCTTCTCTGTTTGCTGTTATATTTCCTTGTTTGTTCTTGAGTTTCGTTATCTCTCTTCTTCCACTTCCCAGATCTCTACGTAGTACTTTCATGCTCTTGTTCTTCTCTATAATCTGTTCAATTGCGTTTCTATTGTATGTTCTGATATCTTTTCTTATGGCCGTGGACACTTGTTTGTTCATTTCTTTGAGCTCTGCGCGAGTCGTTGATTTTTGACCTCTTCTATCTCTTCTCTCCTTCATCAGTTCTCTGGTGGCTATGCTGATTTTTTCGTCTTTTTTAGTCTTTGGGCAGTGTTCTTTCTGGCTCTCCTGTATGGCCGTAACTATTGCATTATTCAGTACGTCCATGTCGTCGTGGTAATTAGAGTTTTTCAGTTTGTTCTCGATTGTCTGTTGGAATCTTTCTATATCCGGCGGGCTCGTCCAATTTTTGTAATCGCTCTTTTTGACCAGTCTTTCCTTGCCGATGTTAATTATTATCTTTGCTCGCACCATTCTGTGGTCGCTACCCGTTGTCAGCTTGTTCAGGACTGAAACGTCTTTGACTATTTGTTTTTTGTCGGTTATTATATAATCTATTTCGTTTTTGGTACGGCCATCTGGACTTTCCCAGGTCCATTTTCTGTTTGGTGTTTTCTTGAAGAAGCTATTCATTTGGTATAGATTATTTTGCAGCAGAAAACTCAGTAGGGTCTCTCCACGTTCATTTCTGCCCTCTAGACCAAACTTTCCTACCGCAATCTCCGCCTCATGGGTCCTTGGACCCACCTTAGCATTAAAGTCTCCGCACAGGATAGTAAAGTGCGTTCGTTCTTCTTCTAGGGCCATTGTAATATCATCATAGAATTTGTCTATTTCCTCATCGGTATGTCCTGTCGTTGGTTGCTACTGCTGATTTTTTTGTTAGTTCCAGCATGCAACTACTCTTGTATTCGGTAATCGGATGAGACAAACACAAAAGTCAGCAGTACCAGAGCACGCTCACTCCGGGGCATGATATCTTTTTTAACGCGGTGGATATCTTATATTAATCGCAGTGCTTCAATCCGAGACTAACGAGAGTAGCCATTGAGATCTTTAAATACGACAACAATTTGAACATGAAGGAGAATAAATACCACAGTCGAATCAGTCAACGTCAGGAAGCACGAAAGATCACTTCCCCCATTGCCTCATCACATTTGATAATGTAGACAGCTGTAGACAAAACGTCAGGAAGAAATTCCGTTGGACCACGGCTTCAAAGCCCGGAAAATAATTTAGACTTGTATTTTGAGTTCACAGTCTTGCAAAGAATTTCTTTTTCTGGCCTATGTAAGCAAAAGAAATGTAAAAATGTAAACAAAAGAAAAGGATGGAGAACAAAAGTCAATTTGATTATATCATCCTTTTCTGTCAAAATTTCATAGCCTGCTAGATGAAGTTTTATAATGAACACCCCGTATTTCATAGATGTGGTAAGTTTTGTTAAGCCATCTGTATGTTTTTAGTAGTGTTGTGAAGATGAAGCATTTGAATCTGTTGTTCTCTGACGTGTCAATTCTGCCTGCGTACCAAAATATCATTTTAATAGATTAATGAGGAGTGAAGTCAAGCGGAACTGTAAGTGACTTCTAGAGTCATTTCCTTTATTTTATAGTAAAATTTTAATTTTTTACCGAATGTACATTTGCAATTCAGGGTACTGAAGATGCAGCAATATACTACAAAACACGACTGGGTCGGTATTTTTATTTTGCTTCATTGCCCGATAAAACCATCAAAACTACTAATCAAATTTCAGCAAATTCTTGTTAATGATTAATTATAACCAAATAAATAAAAAAACTGAATGGCTAACAGTAATTAATTTCCTGCTAAATCACGTGACCTATATGGGGGGACGCCAGGAAAAAGTCTCTAGGCCCTTTAACACGTTGATATTTTCTTTAATGGCCGGTTTTGGATGCGGATCGGCCGGCAAACGGACGAGGGCAAAAAGAGCACGGTTTATAACCCTAAATATGTAAATTTAATACCCTTGATATTTTCGTTCGCGCTTTTTGTCTGACGTTTATTGTTACGTTTAAGCACCCCCGGTTGACATGAATGACTACGACGTCAGGCTTATCCCGCAATATATTTCGGTGTAAATAAAAACAGAAAAAAGGTTCGACTCCGGCAGTTTTTTACGTCCGTTTCAGCGATAACAATAAATAAGATTACAGTTAGATCAGAAAGGCAGAATGGCGTCTGTCCTTTTTTTTGTCTTGTAATTTAAGTTGACAATTTGAGGAGTGACTCTATGGGGTGTTCGCAATGCTCGCGTTAAATCAATGAGGCTAAAAAAAGGCAAAAAAGACCTAAAAGGAATTTGATATATTAAAAAGCAATAAACAAAAAAAAAAAAATACCAAAACTCACCGTTTTCTATATGTTGGCAAAACGGTGCAGATTCAATGTTGCTTTTAATGTAGTCCCATTCACGCTTACTCAGCCACAACCCATTTCAGCAAACTCGCCAAAAATTCCCAAAAGCAAACAATAGATAATGGGAATCCCACGTGCATGTAACAGCAGAAATAATATTTTTCTCAGTGCAACTCGCTGGCGTAATTACTTTAATGCAGGCCCGCTGCTACACACACACACACACACACACAAGCTCCATGGAATACATAAGATGAATGTGATGCCCCATTAACTAAAAAGCATTACCCCCTCCTCTTCCCTCAACTCCTCCTGGGAACTGTTAGAAAACAAAAATTAACCAGAAGATAATTTAATACATTTTAAATGGGAGCAAACTTTTAACAATAACATGGTCAATTAATTAAACAAGAAAGTTTGTTAATATTAATTTTCTCTAATTTGAGTTTGTTGCCTAAGCAGTCGAACTGAGCAGGGGGCGGGGAGGTCAATTGCTGGCCCCACTAGCTTTTATGTTGCCTAATTTATTGAGCATTTTCGGCTTTATTTACGATTTTTTCTGAACAAAACAAGCTGGAAATTTCTTTGAGCCGCCAAATAGTAACATGGGACATATTTCGGGTTTATACTCTTTTCGATGATCAGTGGGAAGGATTTCAGAAACTAGCAAACTTACACAGTATGAGAAAAGAATGGCAGTATTATGAGATCAATTTAAAACTATTTGCACATTTTTTTTAAAATTTCATGATTTTCTGGATAATTGGCAAAAAGCAATTTTTCAATATTTTTTAAATGGATCTAGCCCACTATCGATATAGGTAGAAATTTTGTAGACATTTTGACTCTGAATAGAGTGGGCTTATCAGATTTCTGCTAAAAGATTTTATTTTTTTAATTATGATAAAACCTAAAAGACTATGCATAAAAAACAATGGCCGTAAGTCTGCCAGTTTTAAAAGGCAACCGTTCACTTATTTGTATCAAGCCAAAAAAAAATCTTTCTAAGGTAGTAAAGGCAAATGTTGATTAATATTTGAAAAGCCTGCGCCTTCTAATCAGCTGTGAGGTGTCACTATTTGCTGAGTAAAGTCTCGTGTAAGGGTCAATGTGAGGTGTCAACTGTGAGGTGTCGCTAATCAGCTGTGAGGTGCAGAGATTTTATTCAGTTTTTAGAAGAAAATCTTAGTGATGATAATGTGCATGAACAAAAATACTCTTATTTTAGGTGATCTAAATATTGATCTACTGAAGGCTGACAGTAATTCTGTTAGTATGAAAAGGATTATTAAGGCAGCTGGTTTTTCAGCATATAGTCGATGAACCTACGAGGCTAACCAACGTTACTTCTAGTATGATCGATCATATAATCACAAATGAATTTACATGCACTCAGACTCAACGAATATATCCGTCAGTTTCTGATCACGAAATTATAGGCACTACAGTATCACTGAGCGAATTGATCACCAAAGGGGATATTATATACAGGCTAAATCTCAATGAGGATACAATCTCAATGTTAATCCAGGAGTTAGTTGGTGCAAACTGGAATTATGTTTACACTGACGTTGATGTCATATATAAGGACTTTATGGACATTATTCAAAGGGCAGTTAACAAAATAGCACCTCAACAAGCAATTCTGGCTAGAAAGTATCCGCGGATTACGGACATAGTCCGTCGGGCACAAAATGATCATGATAGAGCCTACAAAAAATTTCGAGTCACCAGAAGCAACAATGATTGGGAAAGTTACAAAAAACTACGTAACAAAGTTACCAGCACGATAAGAGCCGAAAAGAAGAAATACTATGGTAGAAGCATTGATAAGTGCAAAGGTGATAGCAAAAAAAATGTAGAGGACCTTGAAAGAGTTATTGGGGAACAAACAACAGAATATAGATATTTCTGACTTGCAGTTTTACCTTCATGCTGGGCCGCCCGAAGAAATATTTAATGCCTTTTACAAAGATAGTATAATGTGTGATAGTATAAGTACTTTCGAAACTGTTGACCGGGGCATTCTACTAGAAAAACTTTATCATTATGGCATAACGAATTCTGCCTTTGCGTGGATTAAGGATTATTTACAAAACAGGTACCATAAAACCAAAGTGCAAAACAAGGTATCAAGAAAAACCAGAAGTGAAAATGGTGTTCCACAAGGCAGCGTCTTAGGGCCCTTATTGTTTATTATTTATGTAAACGATTTGCATTTGGTTTTGAGAAAATCATTTGTTAATTTGTTCGCAGATGATACTCTTATTTGCATGGCAGGAAAACAAGTCAAAGATTTGGTAGATAACTTAAATGGAGAATTTAATGTATTATATGATTGGTTATGTAAAAACAGATTAAAATTAAATTTAGGAAAAACTAAATGTATGATACTTTGGACGAGAGGTAAGTGTCAGAAATACGCTAATTTAGGTGTAAATTTGTTAATACATGGTTCTCCAATACAAATGGTGTCGGAAATGAAATACTTTGGTGTCATTGGATCCACAATTGAAATTTTCTATCCAAGTGGATTACTTATGTAAAAAGTTAGGGAAGAAAATAGGTTCTTTTCGGCGGCTATGACCACATCTATCACCATGAGCAAAAATGCTGGTATTTAATGCAGTAGTTTCCACACACTTTAACTATTGTTGTTCACTTTTAATATCATGCACCCAAGAGGACATTGGAAGGCTTCAAATTCTTCAAAGTAAGGCAATGCGAGTTATCTTAAATTGTGATAGGTACCGATCCATTAATAATATGTTACAAACTTTACAATGGTTAAACGTTAGGCAGATTGTCGCTAAGGCAAACATTGATATTATTTATAAGATTGAGCACCACTATTATCCGAACTATATGAACAGTTATTTGGAACGAAGAACTGTTTTAATTGACTATAATATTCGATCGAGGCTTAACTTTCATATTCCATTGGTTAGGACCAGTGCATTACAAAAGTCGTTGTTTTATGTTGGTATTCGTTTATCTAATTCGTTACAAGAGGATATAAAGCAGATTAATAATTTAAAAGTTTTTTCAAAATAGGATTAAAATGTTTATGTTAAAAGAAGATTTTTTCCTTTCAAGATTTTTTATAAATTGTTCTATATATATGTAGTCAAATAGAATCAGTAACTAAAATTTTGGGGTGTAAGGGGTGAAGGTCCAATATGCCAACCCAAACGTCAACCTCACCTACTCGAGTGATAACAATAATGTTATCCGGTGCACCCTGTTAGATAACTGACGAGGCTCTGACGACCGAATGATTGCCGGAATAAGCAATCCACCTCTAACTTGTCAACGGCTACGGGCGGAGGAACAAGTAGAGGAAAGGGCACTCTCTTGTCCTGAAGCTGAGAAATCGGCCTCAAAGGCGGATGAATTACTAACAGTAATCAACGGCACGAGAATGTAGAAGGCAATGGAAAACCACTACATTAAAGGTTCATGGAACATTCCTAGAAAAGACATTATGGCAAGCTCATATACATGTAAGGCCCCTAGTCCGCGGCAGACCTTAGATGGTCAAGGGGTGCTAAGAATCCCCGCGTCTCAAGCTAGGAACCACCCGAAAGTGGAAACGTACAGAAAAAAGAATATAAATACTTTGAAGAAGGGCAATACACCTCTAAAAATTGGTACATGGAATGCCAGATCACTTTATGCAGCAGGAAAAACACACAACATAATTGCAGAGATGAAAAGAATGAGTGTAAACGTCCTCGGAGTCAGCGAAGTCAGGTGGCCCGGAACAGGAAAAATAAATATAGAAGATCATACAATGTATTACAGTGGGAATGATGACCCGCAACATTACAACGGAGTTGCAATTATAATAGATAACAAAAATAATAAGTCTGTCAAATCATTTGTACCACTATCAGATAGAGTCGCACTATTACAACTAAAAGCCCATCCTAGAGATATCAATATTGTCCAGGTATACGCCCCCACAACAGAAAGCCATGAAAGTGACATACTCAGGTTCTATTCAGAAATCAAACAGTTGAAGTTGACAAAAAAGAATGAAGTCAATATCATTATGGGAGATCTTAATGCCAAAGTAGGAGAAGGGAGAGTGGATGGCATAATTGGAAATTGGGGTTTGGGTGAAAGAAACGAACGAGGCGATCTATTGGTGGAATTCTGCCAAGAAGAAAATTTTGTTGTGACAAATACGTGTTTCAAATTGCCAAAGCGAAGGCTATCCACATGGAAGTCCCCCGGAGACACTAAGACTAACATAATTAGAAATCAAATTGATTACATATTAATTGATAAACGCTACAGAAATGGGATAAGTGATGTGAGAACGTACCCTGGAGCCGATGTCGGATCCGATCATAACCCTGTCGTGGGAACAATATTCATAAGACTAAAGAAGATCAAGCATCATATACAACGAAGACCCGATTTCGAAAAACTTAAACATCCAGAAATCTGTACAGAAATCACTAAACAACTAAACGTAGCAATTAAAAGAACAATAACGCAACAAGAACAACCGATAGAAGAATCATGGAGTTCTCTAGAACACGCAATTAACCAAATACAAACAGAAAAACTTAGTAAAGAACCAACAGCAGCAAAGAAACCCTGGATGAGCAATGAAATTCTAGACCTAATGGAAACTCGCAGGAAATATAAGAACATAAACATCGACAAATATAAAGAAACCCAAACCAACATTCAAAAATTAATCAGACACGCAAAGGAGAAGTGGATGAACGATCGATGTCAAGAATTAGAAGAACTACAAAAGAAACACGACCAGTTTAATATATACAAAAAAGTTAAAGAAATCACAGGAATAAGAAGGAAAGCCCAACAAACCAACTTCCTTAAAACAGAAAACAGTGAAATAATTACAGACCAGGAAGAAATAAAAGGAGAGTGGTCAGGATATATTCGAGAAATATTTGATGATGAAAGGATAGAACCGGAACTAGAACGCGACAATGATTTGACATTAAATATCTTACCATCCGAAGTAAACGCAGCAATAAAAACAGCTAAAAGTGGAAAAGCTGCAGGACCAGACAATGTATACACAGAAATGCTAAAATTGCTGGACCAAGAAAATCTCCAACGACTCACCGACCTCTTTAATAAAATCTACAGTTCAGGAACGTACCCCCGTGATTGGCTCAAGTCAGTGTTCATACCGATTCCCAAGAAAAACACATCAAGAAAGTGCTCCGATTTCAGATTAATTAGCTTAATGAGCAATACTTTGAAAATTATGTTAAAAATATTACATCGACGTATCTACTTGAAATGCGAACAAAATATAAGCCCCGAACAATTTGGGTTTAGATTAGGACTGGGAACACGGGAAGCACTTTTCGGATTAACGGTTTTACTCGAAAAGTGTAGAGACCAAAGAAAAGACGTGTATTTGTGTTTCATTGACTACGAAAAGGCGTTCGATCGCATCAAGCATCCAACACTGTTACAACTGCTCCAAAAACAGGGTCTAGACTACGAAGACATAAGGCTTATAAAAAATTTATATTGGGAACAGAGGGGGTTTGTTCGGTTTGGTGACACCGTGTCGTCAGAGATACCGATAAGAAGGGGAGTACGACAGGGCTGTGTTCTCTCGCCTCTTTTATTTAACATTTACTCCGAGTGCATATTTCAGCAAGCGTTGGAGGACTGTGAAATTGTCATAAAGGTGAACGGTAAAATACTTAACAACATACGCTACGCAGATGACACTGTCATCTTCGCAGACACTTCAGAAGGCTTACAGGAGCTGGTAGACAAGATTGTGAAAATCAGGTGACCAACACGGCCTGAAAATAAATACAGCAAAAACCAAAACGATGGTCGTCAGCAGAAATCAAAATCTACAAGCCAATATACGAATATATGGTACTCCAATAGAAGAAGTGAGAAAATTCAGGTATCTCGGTTGCTGGGTTACCCAAAACCTGGATCCAGAGACCGAAATTCGAGCTCGAATTGAAAACGCAAGAGCCACGTTCGTGAGAATGAAGACATTTCTAACGAATACCACCCTGTCGCTCGATGCTCGATACCGTTTCGTGAAGTCATATATTTATTCTGTCCTCTTGTATGGCACGGAATCCTGGACAATGGGAAAGAGGATGATGCAGCGATTGGAGGCATTTGAAATGTGGATCTTCCGCAGGCTTTTGAAGATACCATGGACCCGAAGAATAACAAATGAAAATGTTATAAGAATGATGGGAACAGACGGGGAACTTCTACAACATGTGAAACAGCGCAAAACTGGTTATCTGGGACATGTATACAGAGGAGAAAAATATCAACTTTTGAGACTGCTTATGGAAGGAAAGATAGAAGGCCGAAGAGGACTCGGAAGACGAAAATGCTCATGGCTTAAAAATATAAGAGAGTGGACAGGATTAGACACATGCACCCTATTGAGAGCAGCAAGAAATAGAGAGGAGTTTGCTGGTATTGTCGCCAACCTTCAGTAATGAAGAAGGCACTTGAAGAAGAAGAAGAAGAAGAGAACTAACATTTTAAGTTGTATGATGTAATGTATATGTACTAGCAATATTGCTAAATAAAGAGATAGTCTATTCTATTTTATTCTATACTAAACGTCAAGTCAACGTCACTTGTATTGATCGTTCCCGAATTACGTCATTTGAGATGTATGCCCCCCAGGCCAACAGGGCGGACTAACCTATTTTAATATCGGACAAAACTTAAAACTTGATGTTTATAATATATTCCTAAACTGCCCCTTTGAGGCAAAAGCTCCAAGGCAGAATTTATAATTTTGTAGATGAAGTACTGAAGAAATTCCTAAAACTTCATAACTCGGCTCTTCATAAGTAATAAAGTGACTACGGTGTTGCCGTTCTTTCTATTTTCCATACTTTAATTTATATATATGTGATTATAGGTTATATAATGATAAATATAATGTAACAGAAAAATATTGTTTTAATGAAGATATATCATCCTAAAAGAACAAATGACATTGAAGTGTAGCTTCTTATTGATTGTTTCCGTATAAAAAAAGAAAATTTGGTATAAAAAAAGAAAATTTGACAGGAAGCAAACATATCTAATGTAGGTTTAGATATCAATACGAGTGACCAGCAGTGGATTGTCTAAATTCCCGATTCTCTGTTTCTTCCTCTCTGTTCTTCCTTGCGCGCCTGTGAAATATATTAGCTTTGTTCCAACTCTCCAGCGAACCATTCCAGAACCGTTACAAAATCATTCTGGCCAACTCACTAGTAAAAATTTCAAATCTAAATTATTATTTTAGACTCTCAGAGAGATTCGGGAACTTTATAAGTTTGTTCAACCTGCCAAGGAATCATTCCAGAACGCTTGCAGAACCACTTTGGCCAAACATATTTTTTATTTCAGTTTTAAATTTATATTAGTGAGTTGTTCAGAATGATTTTTGCACCATTCTGGAACGGCTTCTTGGTGGATTGGAACAAAGCACCTCACAACTGCTAACAGTAGCTTGCAATGCTACAACTGCGTACGTGAAGTAAAAAAATTCAAAAAGTCTCCGTTCATTTGTGGCTATAAATGACAAAACGGGCCATGGAATATGACGCTGAATCCTGCCTCCAGCTTCAAAGTAGCATTGTGGAAACGTGAAAACACATAGGATTCAACTTCAAAAATTTCGCTAGTTAGATTAGAAAAATGCTTTCTTTTTTTATTTTAGATTAGTTTTGCCACTGAAAGAAATATACTTTTTAAATGTGCGACTTTCATAGCAATCAAAACATCAGATTTGAGACAATGCGTATGCATTTTGAAATTCTAACATTAACACTCTGTAACTTTTTAACGACGCTCGATAGGAAATAGACTTTTATGACCGACCCCCCTTAAAATCAACCAAAGAATATGAAATTGCATTTTCAACCACACATTATATTTCACCCTGTATGTCTGCGGATATACCATGATAAAAGGCAATCCATTTATACTTTTTAGCACACTAAAGCCTTTGTTTGTTTAAAGGTGGTAGACAATTGATGTACTAAAGAAACATCTTGGACTTCCATTGTTTTTACTGAGTTTTTTACACGTTGTTTCGAGCAGTGAAATCTCTGCTCGTTTTCAAGTGAAACTGAGCATTAAGATCGAGGCTACTTGCTTATGTACTAACACAGCTAACCAGGTCCAGCATTCCTATTAGCTGAATCGTCGCCATAAGTAGAGAGTTTATGGGAGACCCTCCTCCTCTTTTGCACCCTATTATAGAGCATCCTCCTCATTTGCACCCTATGAGAAAGCATCCACTTCAGAAATACCCAAGCGCAAACTCCGCACACCCATTGATCCTAGAATCCATCCATTTCAAATGGTGACCTTGGACCACGACTGTGACGTCACAGACTCTGCTTCACGGCCTTATAGTCTAGGTGGCAGTGAACAAATCCGTCACATGTGATTATTGACAATTAGTGCAAGCGTATTTTAAAACACTAACCACAATGTTGAATTCAAATTCATCTCAAGCACAAGAAATACTCTCAAGCGATGCTGACGAAGAAATCGGGGGAACACCACCAAGTATTAAGGAAGCTGCTAAATTAACATGACTAAACTTGCTGCCTGAAAAATCTCGCCACAAATATGAGATGGTATACTCAAATTTCTTTACTTATTCAAATACTTTCAAATTTCATGGACTGGAGGAGCAAAAATAATGCCAGATCGTTTTCAGAAGACGTTGTGTTAGTGTATTTTCAAGAACTGTCGCAGAAATAGAAATCCTCTTCCTTATGGGCGCGATACTCGATGCTGAGAAATCTCACTGCTCGCACTGAACAATGAAGTTAATATTGAAGGCTTCATGCATTTTAAAAATGCAAGTTTGAGGGATACTTTCCAAAAAAAGGCCAAAACTTTGACGGCTTTGAACATTAACACATTTATTGAAGAAGCTCCTGATGATATACACCTTGCAACAAAGGTAATTTGAATTAGTTGATGTATCTATAATTTTTTTACGAATTTAATTTGACGTTGTAATGTTTATGAATTATTGTAAGTAATTCAGTTAAAAAATAAAATTCATTCAAGAACTCGTAAATTTGACGACGTTGCAATGATTTAAAAAAGTTTGTAATGTAGATCATGTGTTGATGATGACTCAACAATCCAAGTGATATCTCCTTTGGTTCTCCAGATATGTCTAAGGGACCATCGACTATGAATCGCCCTGTATAGTATAGTCGTAGAAAAAGTATGATATTTGACTCGCATATAATGGCTATAACTCACTCGATATGTGTTACTACACTCGCCTTCGGCTCGTGTAGCAAACTTTATCTTCGTGAGTAATAGCCAGCATTATATGCTCATTAAATAATATACTATTAAATGGTAGTAAAACAAACTTTATCGTATTCCATACAAACCGGATACGCCAAGATATGGTAAGTGCAGGGCGCGGATTCTGTCAGTTTTCTTGGTCTGCATCTGGACAGTTCTCTCTCTTGGAGGGTACACTGTGGGGAGCTATCCTCAAAGTTAAATTGTCTCTGCCTCGCAATAAGTAATTCAAAACAAAGTTTAGAGTTGCCCCAACCAGTCTCTATTTATTATGCCCTTATTCACTCGCGAATCCCATTCTCAGAAGGGTTTTATAAGTCAAAGACGTATTATACGTTGTATTATTGGAATTAGTCCAATGACATCGTGTATGTCCTATTTTAGAAAATTACAGATTTTGACTGTGCCCTGTGCTGCTACTTTTGAAATATGTTTGTTTGTTTTTCAAAATACACCTTTGTTTTTTACAAAGGATCGGTATCATAATTATTGTGCGCGTCATGCTACTGACTTATTATTGGTGTATAGTAGGCTAAATAAATCTAGAAACTTTTTTATGAGGCTAGGCCCTAAAATGTTCAATAAACTGCCGGACGATGTAAAGTATAGTAAAAGAGCATAGTGCCACTTAAGAAAGCCCTTAATTCGTATTTATTGGAGAGATGCTTTTACACTATTGACGAGTTTTTGAGTGGTGATATTGTCACCGAGAAATGTGCCTATCACTGTTTATTGTTTGATATATTCACATATTTTATAATGTCTTGTACCATATTTGTTTGACGAATTCCATATAACTCGTGTATGTTAACAAATAGACATGTGGATATTTAACATGTTGTAATTTTTCTTCATAGAACGCAACTTCAATATCTTCAGCTGATTTACTATGTTCAGCTGATTTACTAGATACTTCATGTCGCTCATCTCTTAAAAGATACGTTCTTGAATTTGTCAGTTTAACCTTCTTTCAAGCGACCAGCACTTGTCCGTCGTATCAACGGTTGCCATACTGAAGAGACGTCGTATCTTGGCTTACTAAAGACTCTCTCATTGCTTCCAATGAGGACTACTATGCACAATTTTGGCTTTCGACCACTTAATAATATGATGTTCGGACCAAGCATGCTCTGCAATTCCCGATTTTGTTGTTTCTACTCTTATTGTATAAGTTCTGTGTTCCTGAACTCTTATCCTTAACCTAGACGCTATCTTACATAGGTTTGAAGAAATCAAGGAATTTACACTGGAGGAAGACCCCACACCCATTTCTCAGACAATAGATAATTCATGCAACAGAAAGAGAAGTTGGCCAAAAAGTACAATAGCAAGCTTATAAAGCTTCAAAGAAAGGAGACAATAATCGACCACAACCAGCAAGGCACTATGACAATGGTCAACAGTGTAGAGAGCAGGGCTGCAAAGAATCTGCAATTATCGTCCATTGTCCAGTGGGCTTCAGGCTGGTTAATTATAGTCGAAACATCGATGTTTACATAGTCCGGCATGTTTCGCCTCATTCGTACTCATATCCGGTTGAGATAAGCAGCCCTGTACGATCAAGACCATTAAGGCTTGGTGGTGTATCGTGGTACTCAGGTATGATTTCTTGCACTTTTTCTTTAGGGACAACCAGCTGCGCCTCTTCATCGTCAATAGCTGGGACGTACTCATTCAGCACCCCACTTATGAGGACTTGTCCTCTTTTACTCCACGTTTTGAACCCAATATCTGGGTTTTCAAAGCACTCAGTAATCTTGGCTAGATTCGGATCTTTCATTTGTTCTTTTCGTAGGTCATCACTCCAAGTTAGTAGTCCCGAGAGGGAGGCCCCTGCACCGCGGACCTACAAGATCTATTGTGTCCCAATATCAATTAAAGTACACTGAGAAGACTCAGCCCTTTTGGAAAGTCCCATTGTACAGAGCAGCGTATTAGATCTAATGCTGCATGGCAGATGGCTCTCAGTTCGAGAAGCAGCCCATATTGCTCTGTATCTCGCAGGTTGTCGGAACCAGAACGATGTATAAAGAGCAGATAGTCACCAATTTGTCGATCAACCCATCTGCATGCTAGTTTCGGGGTCTACCCCTCATCAGTACAACTTTGGCTGGTCGACAAATTGGGTCCGTGAGTTCGCGGCTTAAAGCCAAAAATGTACGGAGGACCGGTGATATGTTATGCAGGGCAGAAGCAGGCGACATCCTCCAGCGTATTAGATCTAATACTGCATGACAGATGGCTCTCAGTTCGAAAAGCAGCCCATATTGCTCTGCAGGTTATTGGAACCAGAACGAAGTGTAAAGAGCAGATAGTCACCAATTTGTCGATCAACCCATCTGCATGCTAGTTTCGGGGTCTACCCCTCATAAGTACAACTTTGGCTGGTCGACAAATTGGGTCCGTGAGTTCGCGGCTTAAAGCCAAAAATGTACGGAGGACCGGTGATATGTTATGCAGGGCAGAAGCAGGCGACATCCACCAGCGTATTAGATCTAATACTGCATGACAGATGGCTCTCAGTTCGAAAAGCAGCCCATATTGCTCTGCAGGTTATTGGAACCAGAACGAAGTGTAAAGAGTAGGTGGTCACCAATTTGTCGACCAACCCATCTGGATACTAGTTTCGGGGTCTACCGAAAAGCCGCGAACTCACGATCTCCAAATTGTAGACCAGCCAAAGCTATACTGATGAGGGTTATACCTCTAAACTAATATGCAGATGGGTTGATCGACAAATTGGTGACCATCTACTCTTTACACTTCGTTCTGATTCCGACAACCTGCGAGATACAGAGCAATATGGGCTGCTTCTCGAACTGAGAGCCATCTGTCATGCAGCATTAGATCTAATACGCTGGTGGACGTCTCCTGCTCCTGCTCTGTACAACATGTCGCCGGTCCTCCATAAAATAATACCTAATAACCCGACTAAATGTCGAAGGACGAATGTACCGAGCCCTAAAAAAATGTGAACGTTACATTCCTGGAGGTATTAGGAGGTCTTTCACTTTACACCATAGGAAACCACCACACTTCTATGGGTTACCTAAAATTCACTAAACAACTATACCCCTAAGGCCAATAACAAGCTCTAGAGACCCGGCAACAAGTTCTCGAAGTAGATTTCTCCTTCAAATCATTCAACTTTGGTTGGAAAAACAACCTCCTAAACACATTGTTAGTATTCCTAAGGACTTATAATTGGATGACAGGGACAACTTTGTAAGTTTCGATGTAGAAAGCTTTTACACCAACGCTGGAGGAGTTGTTGGATATCGTCGATGTCAGACTCAGGGCGGATGCATCTTTGAATGAGAGAACATCGCTGCCTGTGGAGGGGGTGATGGACCTATTGCCACTTGCAGACTCAAAGGCTCATACTTTCAAATTAAATATCAGTTTTTTGAGCAGGAGGATGATTCGATGGGTTCACCACTATCTCCGGTTATGGCAAATACTAATATGGAGTGGTTTGAAATACACATAAACCAAGTTTGGCTCCGGTATGTCGGTGTCACCTTCATTGTGTGGGACGGAAATTACGGGCAGTTGCAACAGTAGCAGATCCCGTGTGAGTGTGGCATGTTGTACATGGAGAAATCAAGCGTCCTCTGTATGTAAGAGTTCAGGAACACAGAACTCATACGATAAGAGGAGAAACAACAAAATCGGGAATTGCAGAGCATGCTTGGTCCGAACATCACAATATTAAGTGGTCGGAAACCAGAATTGTGCATAGGGAACAGCACTGGAAGAAATGAGAGTTTAAAGAAGCAGTCTTCAGTGGAAGCAATGAGGGCGTCTTTAGTAAACCAAGTTGCGACGTCTCTTCGGTATGGCATCCGAAACAATTGCTGGTCGCTTGACGCACGACGGTGGCGACGATCCGGCCAATAGGAATAGGTGGGCGTGGTTAGCTGTGTTAGTACATAAGCAAGTAGCCTCGAGCTTAATGTTCAGTTTCAAATAGAAACGAGCAGAGATTCCACTGCTCGAAACGTGGTGTAGAAAACTCAATAAAAAGAATGAAAATCCAAAATGTTTCACCTAATATTAAAGTTTTAATTTTCCGACCCATGCTCTAACCGGCTGCTACAGAATAATCCAGTGTGACTGCTTCTTCCTGATGCTAAAATATTCACCGTTTGTGTATATTGTAGATAGTAGTTTGTGTATATAATATCAACTTTCAGCACGAGTGCCTCTTTTATGTAGACATTTTCAGATTTGCCATTTATTCGAATAAATTGTCAATACATATACACACAAAAGAGTTTAGTTACCTTTTACACCCTACCCACCTTTTATCACCCGCCCCTGGACAAATGTGACCATATCTACTTAATTTGTAAAAAGTTCATACAAATTTTGTGGTGTCATGGTGTCATACCAAATTTCAATATTTTATCTCGACACGTTTCGGAAATATTAATTAGAAATCATCATCCAGATCTAACCTTTCATATCCTGTATACGGTAAAAGAACTATTTTTGATATATTATGTTTATATAAAGTTTTCTTCTTATTTTGGAGCCTGGTATAAGTGGTTACATTTATGGTACTTCTTTCGGAGACACCTCGCATAATTGCCATCACAGATTTAAAGAAACTTGAATGAGATTCATTGTAATTACCATTTTATAATCTTGGTCTGGGAAGAGCTTAAAATAATAAAAATATCTCAAAAACCTAAATAATTAAGCCTTATGGAATGTTTATATTTTCACTTGGATAACTATATTCTTGTCATCAGTATGCTTGCCATTTATCATTGAATTCCCTTACATTTTTTGCCAATTCTCTGACTTCAGTTCATTAAATACCTTGCTTTTGAAGCAGTCTTATATAACTAGCCAACATGGCGACCTACCCTATTGGAGAGAAGGTTTTGGCAGATGGGACCTGCATAAGGCTTTTCACCGAACTTAGTTATTCTCTTACACTCACCATTCAATGGCAATAACAAGTGAATGGCTTATACTCGTATAGCGCAACTTCGAAATAGACCGTAATAGAAGAGAGGTGATTTTCCCACGGGCACAGTAAGACCCTGCAAAGCAATTTAAATGGGGAACACTAGCGAGTATGGTATAATTCTAGCCAAAAATGCATACTTATGTTGAGATATGTAACTACTTCAAAGGCTTTTAATATTTTTGTGCAGCTCTGCTGCAGAAATTGCCACCAAAGAGGCGCTCTTACAACTGTTTGCCCTCAAATCATGTTTGCCTCGAAAGTACAGGTACTTTTAGGGAGAATAATTGCTAAAAAATATAAGGAAGTGGCAATATTTGACTGTAACATTAGCAATTGTGCCTTTATCACAACTTTGAGAGTTGAAATAAACTTACGCTTTCTGCCCTTTTGCTGTTGGGTTTTCTAATAACAGATCTTGTTTACCTGAAACGAAAACATATTTTATTAGTTAACAATACTTTTGTATAATTTATATTTTTATATATACAGGGTGATCCGCCGGATCGATTGTGGAAAAATTACTGATACCAAATACCTGAAAATTCAGTATTGCACTAAAGTCGGTGGGGACGAAAAATATTTTCAAAACTGAAGGGTTGATTATTGACTTTTATAAAATTGTGTTTGCCAGAATTTTACTGAGTATCATATAACATTATTACATTTTATTGATCCCAAATCTTGTTAGAATTTTCCCCTACCCAATCAAGGTGATTAAAGGATTGTAGAATTTTAATTTTTAAACTCCGCTAATTGATATTAATCTTGGTGTATACTGTACATTCTATTTTATCGGTTTTTCCGGAAAATATTCTTTCCTAAACCACAATTTTTAATCTAAGTCAAGGCTAACATTGACCTAGATGTTTAAGAGGTTTTTCTTTCTTACGGACGATTATTCTTGGCCAATGTTGAACATTTTTGATAAGATTTTCTGACGGTTTCTTTTGGAGGTTTTGCACTACTTTTCAGTTCTGATTTTTTATTTTGAATCTTGAGATTGAGCCAGAATTTCAATTCTATGGCTTGTGGCTAGCTCTTTTTATAAACATCTTTTATTATAGATAATCACAAAACCAACACATCATGTGGTGTAGGTATTCGTTTATGTAGTTAATTTTGTAAAGCAGTCATAAACAACATGCTTCCTCGAAACATAATACCAAGATAAATATGTAGTCGTGAGATGTCGTTAACGATAATACAGTAATTTTACGCCCTGCTCATCTAAAATATTATCAACATAACCCCTAAGCATATAAGCAGTAAGTCTCTGTCAAATATAATTTCTTCCCAGAAATGCGTCTTCTTCTTAAAGCAAATTTACTTATTATTGACGTCATATAGGAATTGTAAATCAGACTTTGTTTGTTTTTATCGTATCTTCTCGGTGCTGAAAGGCAATAAGACACTAAAAAAAAACGTTTCAAAGGTAGCGAGATGGCATAAGTAACAGGCAAATAGATGATATTTAAAACGAACTTTATTACGGTTTTAGGAGAAATAGTTTGTTTTTAAACAGACGCTTAGTAAAGTTGAACGAATATTAGGAAACATTCTAGATGAGATATGCGCCTTTGTTTTCAGATTGTGTTGCATTCGTGACGTGCATAAGAAGGACGAGACCCAATTTGCACCGAAAGCACGTTGCGTTGGCAATAGCGACATATTTCTAGCTCCCCAGTTGTTTTAAAACGAGATCTTTTCAGTTTTTGTTCTTTTTGAATTTATTTTGTGTGGCGTGCGTGATGGGTCGACGGGGAACGTTATTACGCTTGCTGGTACAGCCCTAACGTTTATAACAAAGTTTGATACAAATTTTTGGAAAATAAATGCGTTTTTTTTGAAACGTAACTAAAGTGAGAATATTCCACAAATAGTTAAGTGCTAGAGATAATCCTGGTAGAAATAACAGTTACATTTGCTGCCTAAGCGGCAAATGTGACAGTATTTGCCGTCTAGACCGTAAATGTTGGCTGAAAATGAAGCCGGAAATATTCGCAAAAAATGAAAATTTCGAAAAAAAAGTTTTTATTGTTTCTAGTCTTAATTTAAAGAGATAATTAAAAATAATTGACATTCCTTCATAATCATTTTTTGATCTCTTCAAATTGATGTTACACTTCATCCTTTCTGAATTACCTTTGATGTTTTCTGAATTACACTTGACTATTCTGAATTACGTTTGATGCTTTCTGAATTACAAGTGACGGGTCCTGAATTACACTTGACTATTCTGAACTACACTTGATGCTTTCTGAATTACTTTTGATATTTTCTGAGTTACACTTGACTATCCCGAATTACGCTTGCGGCTTTCCGAATTACAGTCGAGTATTATGAATTACAATTGATTATTCTGAATTACATGTTACGGTTTCTGAATTGCGCTTGACTATTCTGAATTACACTTGATTTGTTCTGAATTGCGTTTGACGTTTTCTTAATTACACTTGACTATTCCGAATTACCGTTAGGTATTTCGTTAAGAGACGGTATCCCAAATATGACACTAAGGGAGAGGTCCGGAGTGACGAAAGCGGTTACCCGTATAACCACCTTAAAATGGAACTGGGCCAGATATGTGCCGCGATTTTCGGACAATCGTTGGACAAAGAGGATACTTGAGTGGAGACCACGTCAGGATGCCTACAAAACCAGATGGACAGAGGACATTAGAAAGCTAAAAACCAACTGGGTAGAGGCTGCAAAAGATTATGCGAGAATTATACTTGAGGCTTTTCAAATTACAATTGACAATTCTGTATTAGAAATGACTTTTTCCGAATTACACTTGACTATTCTGAATTATACTTAATACTTTCTAAATTACCATTGCCCATTCTGAATTACGTGTGACGGTCTCTGAATTACACTTGACTATTCTGACTTACACTTGACTTGTTCTAAATTACACTTGCTACTCTCTGAATTACAGTTAATAACGGTGTAGTTTAGAGTGGCAATATGAGCATCGAATATATTTTGGGCAAAATAGTTAAATCTAGACTCTGGAACTGTAAAAATAACTTGGAAGGAAAGTACAACATTGGTTTTAAAAATATGTTATTTTGACAATTTTTACTCGGCCCACTTGGCTATTCCAAATTACATTTGAGGCTTTTCGAATTACAGTTGACTATTCTGAATTACAAGTGACGTTTTCCGAATTACACTTGACTATTCTGAATTATACTTAATACTTTCTGAATTACAAGTGACGGTTTCTGAACTACACTTGACTATTCTGAATTATAATCAATACTGTCTAAATTTCAGTTAACTATTCTGAATTACAAGTGACGGTTTCCGAATTACACTTGATTATTCTGAGTTACACTTGAGGCTTTCCGAATTACCGTTGACTATTCTGAATTACAAGTGACGGTTTCCGAATTACACTTGACTATTCTGAATTATATTTGATACTTTCTGAATTTCAATTGACTATTCTGAATTAAACGTGATTTGTTCTGAATTACACTTGCTACTTTCTTAATTAAAGTTGGAAACGGTGTAGTTTAGAGTGGCGAATAGAGCACCAAATATTTTTTGAGTAAAATAGTTAAATATATACTCTAAAACTGTAAATAAGTAACATGAGAAATTGCTAAAAAATTTCTGTTATATTCATGGAAGGAAAGAAAGACATTGGTGTAAATAATATTTTTTTTGCTATCTTTACTGCTGTCCGAGATACGAGGGAGTCTCACAATGCAGAATTTTCAAAATCACCCTGCATCTATTGAAATTGAAAGCAAAATGGCTGCGTCAAATCTGTCAACAGCATTTTTTGTTTCAAAAAGAAGCCCAGGTTGTGCGTGCGAAACTAAACTGCACTTTTCTAACTTTAATATTAACAGATATACAACCAAAAACCTTCGAAAATGAGACACCCTGTACTTTTTCCATTTCCAATTACACTTGATCCTTTCCTAATTAGATTTGATGTTTCCTGAATTACACTACATAGGCTATTCTGAATTACAATTAACTGTTCCGAATTACACTTGAGGCTTTCCGAATTACTGTTGACTATTATGAATTACACTTGATGCTTTCTGAATTACGTTTGATGTTTTCTAAATTACAACTTGACTATTCTGATTTACACTTAATACTTTCTGAACTACAATTGATTGTTGTGAAGTACAAGTGACGGTTCAGGAATTACACTTGACTATTCTGAATTATATTTGACGCTTTCTGAAATAGATTTGATGTTTTTTGAATTACACTTGAGGCTTTCCGAATTACAGCTGACAGTTCTGAATTACAAGTCACGGTTTCTTAATTACACATGACTATTCTGAATTATGGTTAATACTTTTTGAATTACACTTGACTATTCTGAATTACACTTGATACTTTCTGAATTACATTTGATATTTTCTGAATTACACTTCACTATTCTGATTTACACTTAATACTTTCTGAATTACAATTGACTGTTCTGAAGTACAAGCGACGGTCCCTGAATTACACTTGACTATTTTGAATTACACTTGATGCTTCCTGAATTAGATTTGATGTGTTCTGAATTAAACTTGTGGCATTCCGAATTACAGCTGACTGTTCTGAATTACAAGTCACGGTTTCTGAATTACAACTTGACTATTCTGAATTACACTTAATACTTTCTGAATTACAATTGACTGTTCTGAAATACAAGTGACGGTTTCTGAATTACACTTGATGTTTTCTGAATTAGATTTGATGTTTTCTGATTTACACTTGAGGCTTTCCGAATTCCAGCTGACTGAATTATAAGTGACGGTTTCTGAGTTACACTTGACTATTCTGAATTACACTAGAATACTCTCCGAATTACAGTTGACTTTTATGAATTACATTATTGTGAATTATGCTTAATAATTTCTGAATTACAATTGACTATGCTCAATTACAGGTGACAGTTTCCGAATTACACTTGACAAATTATAATCAATACTTTCTGAATTACAATTGACTATTTTAAATTACATCTGACGGATTTTTAATTACTTTTGATGATTCTCAATTACACTTATTTCTTTCTGAATTACAATTGACTGTTCTAGAGTACAAGTGACGGTTCGTGAATTACACTTGACTATTCCGAATTACAGTTGATGCTTTCTGAATTACAAGTGACGGGTCCTGAATTATACTTGACTATTCTGATTTGCACTTGAGGCTTTCCGAATTCCAGCTGACTGTTCTGAACAACATGTGGCGATTTCTGAATTACACTTGACTATTCTGAATTATGCTTAATACTTTCTGAATTACAATTGACTATTCTAAATTACATGTGACGGTTTCTGAATTACACTTGACTATTCTGAACCACACTAGAATATCCTCTGAATTACAATTGACTATTCTGAATTACATGTGACGTTTTCCGAATTACACCTGACTATTCTGAATTACACTTGATGTTTCTTAATTACGTTTGATGTTTTCTGAATTACATTTGAAATTAAGCTTGGGACTGTCCGAATTAAAGCTGAATGTTTTGAAATACAAGTGACGGTTTCTGAATTACACTTGACTATTCTGAATTATAATTAATACTATCTGAACTACAATTGACTATTCTAAATTACATGTGACGAGTTCTGAATTACACATGACTATTCTGAATTACATTTGGGGTTTTCCGAATTAGAGCTGACTGTTCTGAATTACAAGTCACCGTTTATTAATTACACTTGACTATTCTGAATTATGCTTAATACTTTTTGAATTATACTTGACTAATCTGAATTAAATTTGATGTTTTTCCGAATGACACTTGACTATTCTGAATTACACTTAATAATTTCTGAATTACAATTGACAATTCTAAATTACATGTGAAGGTTTCTAGATTACACTTGACTATTCTGAATTATTCTTAATGCTTTCTGAATTACAATTGACAATTCTGAATTACATGTGCTGTTTTCCGAATTACACTTGACTATTCTGAATTACACTTGAGGCTTTCCGAATTGCAGCTGACTGCTCTTTACAAGTAACGGTTTCTGAATTACACTTGACTATTCTGAATTATAATCAACGCTTTCTGAATTACAATTGACTATCCGAAATTACATGTGACGGTTTCTAAACTACACTTGACTATTTTAAATTACACTTAATACTTTCTAAAGTTCAATTGACTATTCTGAAGTCCAAGTGACGTTTCCCGAATTACACTTGATTATCCTGAATTACACTTGATGCTTTCTGAACAACATTTGATGTTTTCGGAATTACACTTGAGGTTTTCCGAATTACAGCTGACTGTTCTTAATTACAACTGACGGTTTCTGAATTATACTTGACTATTCTGAATAACAGGTGGCAGTTTCTGCATTCAACTTGACTATTCTGAATTACACTTGATTTGTTGTAAATTACACTTGCTAATTTATGAATTAAAGTTGGAAACGGTGTAGTTTAGAGTGGCGATTTGAGCATCGAATATATTCTGAGCAAAAGATATTTAAAATCAAGACTCTAAAAGTGTAAAAAAGTAACATGAGGAATTGCTAAAAAATTTCTGTTATATCCATGGAAGGGAAGAACGACTTTGATGTAAACAGTATGTTATTTTGGCAATTTTTTCTAAGTAACAGAGCTGTGATATATTAACAGGTGGCATGTCAATCAGCCACTAGCAGATAGTGACGTCGTTATTCGAGCTATTTGATCTCCAGTGCTGTTCTGTCAAAATTGCTATTAATATTTTCTTTAGTTCTGCATTGCCTAAAATTCAAAAGTGTGGAAGCGATTCTTGGTGACCAAGATACAAAATGCATGACGACAGAAACTATAATTAATTCCATTAAAAAGTATCATTGCTGGTCTGCAAAGCATTAATAGGAAGTGTTCACTTGAAAAAGTCATCTAGTTGGCAGTGAAATATCAAAAGACAAAGATGCAGGAACAAATGTCCATTTACTGTGATTTAGTCTAAAAAATTTATAGCCTTTTAGATAACGTTTTCTAATGAACACAAAGTAGATTTCCTATAATGATTTTCGTCATTTTCCCAACGTAAAACTATAATATTAAATAAGTAGGAATTCAACCCGATCTTTTTACGAAACGCCCCGGTTTAGAACCTAATTCGTTAAGTGAAGGTGGCTCGTTAGGTCAGCATTGTTTTGGTAGATTTGGGTCGGGGCCGTGATATATTGAGCACTTGATAAGGGTCCGAGCAAAGGAAAAACAGACCACGTTCAATGATCTTTCTTTGAACGAACTTTATCCCCCTAGAAACGCACAACTGATCTATTGAGTAGTTTCCCAAATCCCCTATACTTTTTGACGCTAAATTAAATAAGATCATCAGGTCCCCGAGGACGTTTCGCTGAATGAGTATTGATTACTTCTACACTACCGCTGTTTAAGATCGCCAAACGAGAATCCCCAAAAACCCAGTCCTTCATCTTCTCGACCTTAATCCGGCCCTTAATTGGACTATTGAGAAAACGATGGACCCTAATCCGTTGGTCCATTGATTCGCGGATAATGGGAGTTTCTTGGGGGATAAGCAGATCTGTATTGTGTTTAGTTTGTGGCTTTGTTCGAGTTTTAGTTCATTTACTTGTGCCACTGTCTCGAATATTATGGCCGGCCGAATCAGCGAAGCTGTTCTAATCTTGCGGTCCTCTTAGACAACATTAAACTTGAGCTGCATTGCAACTGCGATTGAACGAATTACATGCGACATTTAAATGGTTTTCGCTTAACTGCCATTTGGTAGATCTCTCCAAATGCACGTTAAGCTTTAGGAAAAACTCCATTAGCACAATCCCCCTTTTACTACAAAACTTTACGGCAATTAAAATTTTTGTTTGACGAAAACGTTGTTATCGCTCCGAAGAAGAATTGCTAAAACAGCTAGAAAATGTTTAAATAAACAACAGGATTCCACTATTGTCTTTTGGTCGTAACTAACTGCAACTCGTGCAAAAGTTTTTAAGCGTTGCTTGAAAGAAAACTAGGCTTTCAGTTTTGATTTTGCCGGTCTCAGAGCGGAATTTTCGAGCACAAAGTCCGACGAGGCCTCGTTATAACTTCTTAATAACTGTTTGGAAGTTAGACAAGCCATCTTTTGTGTATCGTGTTGGATGTTGTTTTTGGAACTGCTACGGTGTATTTAGAGGGTATTAGTAGGAATTCTGTCGGAGTAAATTAATTTTCGCCTAATCCCAACAAAGCTTTTTAGGGTTGTCAAAACAGCGGGCTGCCACTTGGAGCGACATTTACTTCAAAAATGTTGCTACAAATAAGTCGGTCATAGTTTGTTATTTTGTTTGTTGGTTACAAAGCTGGTCATGGAATAAAACCTAGAGAGGTTTAAGATGAGTATATAAAAGAAATTGCAATATTATGGGTCGACAATTTGACCAGTTACTAGTCGACGATAGTAAAGAGCGTAGTTAATTTTTTCGCAAAACACTTTTATTAAACAACAGAAGCATACATTATAAATTTTGTGTTACAGCTACAACTTAGTCTCTGCTAAAAACTGATAATTGAAAAAAAAATGCTTTGCTCCTTTTCATGATATTACTGGACTTACTAATTACTTTCACCCCAAAGCTTGGCAAAAAAAGAGTTAATTATTATTATTAAAGTTATACGTGCATTGTATATACGAGAAAGTTGTTGTTTTAATTTGTGCTCCAGTTTTGTTCAGATGTATAGTACAAATTTGACAGACTTTATATACCAAAAACCATTTGAATCAATTTTGTTGGTCGTTTCCTCATCAAGGCATTAATCCAATTAAATTCCAAATTCCGACAAGCTATAATAACTAATATTTCTTAAGTGTCACATGTAGGCCTTTTTATTATCGTTTTGGTGATTTTCCCTTGCATCCGTGTGGAAATATACACCAAGAATCGTTAATTATGGATTTGCTAAGAAAGTGAGTGATTCTTACCCTGTAGTATGGCTTCTAGCGATTTGTTTGAAGAACAAGTATCTTTGGGAGACATAAGAAGTTAACACTCCTTTAAATTTATAAAGGTCACCTAACAACAATTATAAATCCTGACTAGACTTGAATTTAAAGTTATTATACGATGAAAACTATTAATTGTTTTCCTTTAGGCCTTTGTCTTTACCTTTAACCTTATTTTTCCTGTTTTCTGTGAATCTTCCATATTACACCCTGTGATTTTTGGATCTATTCGGAAATATTTCACTAAATATCTATTCGGAAATTATTCACCTGCGGCTGTGTTATGTACCACCTGCATCTCACATGGGAACTTTTCCACTCCAACTTGTGACTAGGGATTCACGGCTTGATTTGATTTTCAAGCTACTTGACTAGATTTCGCTTGATTTCAAGTCAAGCTCAAGTCAAGCCTGAAGCATTAAATATCAAGTCAAGTCAAGTAGTTTTTTTTTCAAATACTTGAAAAATCAAGTAGTCTGAAAAACTACTTGATAGTTATCGTAATGTAATGATTGTTTTCATGAGTTGATAGTTACTTAGTAAACGACTGTACACTTTCTTTCTTAATTTCCAGAACATTGCGTACGCAGATTCATAAGAAAACCCTGGCACTTTTAGAGATATTATATGTAGGTACTGTGTATAAATTGTTTTTTGAATTTTAGGTATAACAGTTTGTACAAGGAAGCATTAAGTTTCAAAATGAACTTGATCGATATGCTGCAGTAATTAACTTATTAACATAGCAGTTAGAGAAATAAAAAACAAAGAATATAACTGGGAGAAATATAATAAAATTATTAATATTATTATAATTGTTATAACAACATAAACATAAAAACAACTGTATTCTAGGGAGTAATCATTCATTTGATATCGTTAGTTAGCCATGAGTTTAGACACCTAAGGGTCCTAATAGATTTATCACTTAATCTGTCCTTTGATTTTGTAATGGTCAGTGAGGCCCTCGAAAACCCTCCTTCTCTTTCAAAAAGTCTCTTGCCATTAACGCTAAGTTCGGCTAGACATTTTGGTGCCTCTTCCATCAATCGAGTATATCATCTGTAGAGTCAGCCCTTGGGCTATTTTATATTATATTTTCGTCGATATGGTCTTCCCCAACTGCACCAAATGGATTCTTTTCTAGAACTTTTATCAAATATTTTACACCTAGTCTAGACAACTCAAAATTTCCGCTGAAATTTTTTATGGGATTTGAGTGGCGAATTCCGCTATGAACAAAAAAGATGCTGGTTATTTCATTATAAAATGCTATACCGGCGGTTTTTGACTCAATCTAGAATTTTGTTTTTACAGGTAATTAGATTTAAAAAAACCCTACAACATTTTTATTCAACATTTTTCCTTGCTGTTTTCAAGACTCACTTTGCGCATTTGTTAGGAAATAGCCTAGTTCGTAGAAGGGACAAAGAAATAGTGGAAGTGACTACGCTCTCGCCTTGGTAGTAAATTGAGACTATAAGGGCCATTTGCACTAAGCAATTTTAAAAGACACCTAGTTAAGGCTTCTCTCATTACCATGATTACTCATGCTAATATCTATGGTTTAAGGGCCTTAACTTCAGGTTTACCTAAATTTCCTTCGTGCAAATGGGGGTAAAGAATACAATCGGTATAAATTTCAGATCATAGTTCAATGTAGTCAAATCGACTGATACGAAATTACGTAACCATGCTTGAGTTCGTCTAGTTCATTCACTATTTTCGGTCAAGTAGCAAGTAGTTTGAAAACACTTGACATCGTCAAGCTAATTGTACCTAATTGTCAAGTATTTAGTTTTTCAAGTCAAGTCAAATATTTCTCAAAATTGTCAAACTACTTGACTTGATGAATCCCTACTTGAGACCAACCTTGCATGAAGTGACCATCTAGTCCCCAACAACAGACCTCAACCGCGCCCTACTCGTTGTCACCAAAGGCAACACACTCTTTAAGGTGGATTTGTTCCAAATATTGATTAATTCGAAAGACTTATTGGAAGGTTTAAATAATTCAAATGCAAAACCGCAAAGGAGCTTGATAGTAAATTAATTGTTAGAGTAATTCACCATTCCCCAATGGAAAGTTTCTAAACCTAGGGTCAATAGAGCTTGTCCCTAATAATCACAGATTGTTCATTCGCGTCCTACAAATCTAACTACATTAAAATACCGTAACAAATCCATGACTTTAGTCAATGGTTTAGTGTTCATCCTCTTCTAATAGTCATTTAATACATAGTTCAACTTTGATTTAGGCGGTTTTATTAAAATATAGTGTACGATCTGTAAACCACGCCACTCTCCGATTGAAGCTTTAGGAAAGGAAGTAACTAACTGTTCCTTTGCCTTTTGAGTTAAGTCTGGAAATTTTTATAATAAAGGTTTTTAATAATTGATTTTTTTTTAAAAGTAACAAAGTCACTGATTAGACAGGGTGACCGTTTTTCGAGCTTAACCAAAGGTTTGTCGGTTATTAGAGTGATTTATTGACTCCAAATGAGTGGTCATACGAGAGGGGAGGCATGCAGTGCGATCTCCGAAATATATTCTGCCTCAATATCAATTAATGTTCATTCAGAAGGCCCAGTCTTTTTAGACAGTCTATTATCTTCTTGAGTGAGATTTTGTGGAAGTCCGGTGATCATGTTCCTCCGAAATTCTGATGTCTAAGTCTTTCAGCCGCAGGAATTCATTCAGGATGTGTTCTACAGTCTCATTATTCTCTATGCAGAGTCTCCATTTGGCATTTTCTGCCAGGCCTGTCCTATGTGGCGTTTTAATCGACAGTGCCCAGTGTATAAGCCGATAGCTGCTTTGAGCTCTTGTCTTTCAAAGTTTAATAAACTTTTGTCCTTTTCTCACAGGATCCTTGCATGAACGCCTTTGAGTGGATAAAGCCCGGGCGGTCTATCCAGTAGCGTTCCTTTTGTTACTTCTTGATGCACAATACCGGTTCATGTTCTATGAAAGCAACACTAGCCGCTTCCCTTGCAAAAGAATCGGCGATTTCATTGCCCTCAGGGCCTTTGAGGCCAGAAATCCAGACTAAGATTACCCACTCCACCTTGTGGTTCGGTATGTTTCGAACTGCCCAGACAGTTCTCGAAGACATCCTGATGGAGTCAAGTGCTTTGAGAGCCGATTGAATGTTCGAACATATTTTGCTGTTTGTGTTTCTCCTGTTTTGATTGCTTATCGACCTGATAGATATTTCAATGGCATGGAGCTCCGCCTGAAATACTGTTGCGTTCCCAGACTCTTATGGCGCCTGTATGCCTGTCCACCGCCATACATCCCATCTCACTCTCTCTCTCGGGAGTTTTCGATTCATCCGCGTACCAGCAGTGGTGTCCGCTCAGTAGCCTTAGTTTATTCTGATTCCACTCCTCCTTTGTAGGGAGGTTTACCTTGTAGCATGAATAAGTGTAAGTGACAGCGGGCATCATGTCCGAAGGCATACCCAGCAAAGCATGGCCGGTTAATTCAACCTGCAGTGGGTTTGGTTCTAATTTAACCTCCCCCTCGCCCTCCCCCTCCCCCCTGTTTGTTGTGGAGTACTATTGGAGCCAAGTGTATATGCTCCACTTGGCTTCCCTCTCCACCAGAATGTGGAGTGGGATGAGCCCGAGAAATCTTTCCATGGCCAATGTTGGAGTGGTGCTATATACCCCTCTGAGGGCCAGGCAGGCTCGACGTTGCAAGTTACTCAGTTTGCCCTTTCACTTCTTTGTCCGCCCTTGGAATGCCAGACAATGGCTCCATACCTGATCATTGGCCTAATGACCGTCACATATTTCCAGCGTATTAATTTGGGTTTTGATTCTCAGTTTTTTCCCCAGTAACTTTTGCATGTCCACAAAGACAATTTACCCATGCTGATCATTCTTTCCATATGTACATTTCAGTTTAGTGTCTTATCTAGTATTCCGCCGAAATATTTAACTTCCTCTGCAAATGGTACAATTTTGCCCAGCAGGACGGTGGTCTCAAAGAGTCCACCTTTCTCCTCCTTGTGAACGGAACCACCACGGTTCTGCCCGGGTTGATAAACATCTTGTCCCCAAGACACCACTCCTAGATGGTGTTGATAATCTCCTGGGGGATCACAAGGACGTCTGCATACGCCTGAACATCCACATCCCACAGTTCAACCAAGCAGCTCATCCACCAGCACGGACCACAGATGAGGTGATAGAACTCCTCCCGGCGGGTCTGAAGCAAACTGTTGTGTCCTGAAGGGGTGTGGTGATTGCTCTATTGTGCAAAATGCTGCGCGTCCAGTCCTGAATAGTCAACTCTACTCCTGTAGCATCAAGCGCTTTACAGAGCGAGTCAAGGAGGGCATTGTTGAAAGCTCCTTCAATGTCCAAGAATATCCCTAGCGTTATGCTCTCCTCCTTGAGGTCATGCAAGATCTTCCCGACGAGGTGGTTCAGGTTAGTTCAGGTTAGTTTCCATGGCTAATGTTTCAGTGGTGCCAAATGCCACATTGACTTCCAGGCAGGCTTGATGCTGCAAGTTACTCAGTTTGCTCCTCGCATTTCTGTGTCTGAACTTGCAATGCCAAACAATGGCTCCATACGTGATCATCGGTCTAATGACCGTCACATACAGCCAATTTATTAATTTGGCTTTTAATCCCAAGTTTTTTCGGCAGTACATTTGTATGTCCATAAGGACAATTTAGCCCTGCTGATCCTTCTTTCAATATGTGTATTCCAATTTAGTGTCTTATTTAGTATTACGCCCAGATAGTTCACCCTCTCTTCAAATGGAATGGTTTTCCTCAACAAGGAGGGTGGCCTCAATGAGTCCAATTTTATCCTCCTTGTAAATGGAACCACCACGGTTTTATCCGGATTGGTAGACATCTTCTCCGGTGGTCACCACTCGTAGATGGGGTTGATAATCTCCTGGAGTATTGATGTTATGCGTCCTCCATGTGGCCTCAAATCAGGACTACAAGGTCGCCTGCATACGATAGAAAGCATGTGATAGAATTCCTCCCGGCGGACACCCCCAGGCGGCTCTAAAGAAAACTGTTGAGTCCTGAAAGGCTGTGGTAATACTTTATATTGTCCGAACAACATACAATATCATCATTTGTTCTCTCGTTTTCTTTGTCTTTCTCTCTCTCTCTCTCTCTTTCTCTCTCTCTCTTTCTCTCTCTCTCTCTCTCTATCTCTCTCTCATTAAGGCTGTCCATCTACAGGGGTCATATTCTTTAAATATTCCTTTTATAACACAAACATTAATAAAATATAACCAGATCATAAAATTATAAAACAAAATATATACCTATTTGGTATCAATCAACAATGTGCTAAAAACAAACATTGTCATTTAGTCTTTCACTCCCTCTCCGCTCCCCACACTCCCTCTCCGCTCGCTCGCCCTTTATCGCTCTCTTTGATATCAACACTGTCCATCTACAGAGTTTAAAACATTGGTCTGTTTCTCAATCTCTCACCATCCCTCTCTTATCATGGTTGTTCAACTAAAGAGATCTAATTATTTGTCTACCTCATTCACAAAACTTTTAACAAATTATAAAACATTAAATAGATATGACTTTGATATCCATCAATAATAAGTCTAAAGAAAAAAAATTATATTTCGTCTCTCTTTTCCTCTCGCCTCTCTGTTTGTTATCTCAAGTTATTTTTAAACCTGCTTCACATTCCCTCTCTGTTTCTCTCGCAGTTCCTCACAGCCTCTCTCATATCATAGCTATCTAGAGAAGTTAAATTATTTGCATGTCTCCTTTAAAAATTTTATAAAATTATAAATATTTTTGAATGATACCATTATTCCTCTCTCTTTCTCTCTCAGTATCCCGGACACTCACATATCAAGGCCGTATAATTTTCTGCATCTACGAAAGGTAGTACCCTGTATATAGCCTTTATAAAACTTTAAAAACAATATAACAGAACAAATCTGTTTCTATTTGATATCAGGCATAAAAAATATAAAAAAGCAATATAAATTATCATTCTGTCTTCTTTTCACTCTTTTTCTCTCTTTTTGTGTCTCTCTATTGTAGAGTGTGTCCAAAATAAGGATGCACTGCATGGGGATCTCTGCAATGGTAAGAGATACGAAGGCGGTTAAATTAGAAGAAAGTTGCACAATGGAGAGACCTTTTACATGGTGTTTGCAAAAACGAATTGTTTGTCTTAGTTTTTTAGATATCTCAAAAACAGCAATTTTATGGATTTTTGTTTTTATTTATTTTTAAAGTTATTTCAAACAGTATCCAAAAACAAATACCACTTTCCAATTGCACCTTTTTAAACTCTACAAGATCACGTTTACTAATTTTTGTTACAACGTTTTGTTGCCGAGAGACCATCATCAACTTAACTTTTCCATATGGACTTAGAAAAAAGTACATAATGTATTAGATATTGCTTTTTATACTCAATTCAACGATGTGTTACATGACATGGTTTATATCAGTTCTTGTGTCAAGAAAGCAATTTTTATTAAATTATCTACATTTTTCAATAGCAGGCGATGAATAACATTATAATTGTCAGATGTAACATCTGTCAATAAATGGTTCATTAGAAGTAGCGAAAATTATTTCAGTTAGCCGGGGAATAGTTTCACAGGGGTAAAAAAATTTGATATGTTCTCATCTTACATTTTATCCCAAAACAATTGTGTGGCTGCTGAAAGTATGTACATCGACAAATATTCTGAAAGAAGATAGCCCAATTGATCAATCTTCAGACATGTAGCTTTCAACCTGAAGGAGTATGGGTCATTTAAGGAACCTATTAAAATCAGGAAAAAAACTTCTAATGAAGAAAAAGAGTATCAAGTTATTCAGCAGTCATTGAAAACCTGTTGCATCAACAAGGGAAATTGAAAGTCAAACAGGAGTAGCCAGATCTACAGCCCAACTCATTTTAAAGAAAAATAACTTTCACCCTTATAAATTTAGACTTTACCAAGGACTGCTACCTGGAGATGAAATTAGAAGGAGAACGTTCTGTGAATGGTATAACAAGCAGTGTCACATGATAATGACTTTCCATTCAAAGTTATTTGGTCGGACAAAAGCAAGGTAACAAATAACGGAATTTTTTTATAGACGCAATACCCATTATTGGGCACAAAGCAACCCCCGGGTGAAAAAATCATCCAAGCACCAACATCGATATGGCTTCAACATGGGGTGTCGAATTCTGGGCACTAGAATATTGGGACCTTCTATTTACCACAACTCCATAACCTCAGAACGCTACCTTTCTTTATTGAGAAATGAATTGGAAGAAAGTCTAGATAATCTGCCGCTACAGAATGTACAAGGCCGTTGGTTTCAACAAGACGGTGCACCTGCACACAATGCTAGACTAGTTGGAGGATACCTTTCGGAACAGTTTCCAGAAAAAACAATTGGTACTTATGGTGAGGTTTCCTGGCCAGCGCGATCACCAGACTTAACCCCACTAGACTTTTTTCTTTGGGGTTGCATAAAAAACTAAGTATACGTTCACCATTTTGATACAGAAGATCAACTTTTGAGAACAGTTACGGCAGCGTTTAATACTATCACTCCAGAATTATTATCCCAAGTCTTAGAATCAACGGTAAGAAGATCTTACCTATGTTTAGAGAATAATGGTTATATATTATGCATTTTTATTCATTTCCTACTAATAAAAAATGTAGATATTTTATTACGAATTGCTTTTTCGACACAAGTACATCACATTGTTGAATTGGGTATAAAGAGGGCTCTCTTTTGCTTTCTCTACTTTTTTTTCGGTCCATAAGAAAAAGTAAAGTTGATGATGGTTCATCGATAACGAAACGTTGGAATAAAGAGTAACAAACTTCATCCTGTAGAGCTTAAAAAGGTGCAATGAGAAAGTGTTTTTCGTTTTCGAGTATGTTTGAAATAACTCAAAAAATACATTAAAACCAAAATCCATAAAACGACTGGTTTTGAGATATCTAAAAAACTAAAACAAACAACTCATTTTTGCAAACACCATGTAAAAGGTCTCCCCATTGTGCAACTTTCTTCTAATTTAACCGCCTTCGTATCTCTTACCGTTTTGGAGATGCCCATGCAGTGCATCCTTATCTTGGACACACTGTATTTAAAATTTTCTGTAAATCTCCTTTATATTTACTCTCTCTTGCTCTCGCAGTCTTTCACTGTCTCTCATATCTAGACTGTTCATCCACAAAAATCAAATTACTTGTACATCTACTTTCTAAAAATATATTCAACAAAATCACGAATGAATATGTACTGAGTGATTGGTTTCACTTGATTACACTTTAATATTTTATCAGTTAAACACTTTATCAAATAATGTTAAATACAAAAGGTTTAGGGTTTTCTATAAATATTTTGCAAGATTATGCTCATACATTGATCAAACATCGTTTTTTTTATGAAATTCTCCATACAGGGTTATTCAAAACTTAATGGACATAGAACAGATACGTAGTCTCAGAATATCGTCATTAAAAAATCAAAAAAACCCTGTATATCAACAACGCAATTTTAAAAATGTATTTACTTTGTTGACCCTCTGTCTCTTTATTTCTCACTCTCCCTTTCTTTCTCTCTCTCTCTCTCTCTCTCTCTCTCTCTCTCTCTCTCTCTCTCTCTCTCTAGCTCTCATACATGTGTGTTTTTATACAAATATGAGAAAAACGTGTAATATGCTTTAGGACCCCCCCCCATTATTCATTAGTAGTTTTTATTGATTAATTTTTTAGAAGAAAAATGATTTTTGATGGATTGGTGGTGATCTCCATAATTTCTGAGAGTTTCTGAAAATACTTTTTTTTTGGTTTAGAAACACATAATTTTTAGAAATATAACTATGAATGAAACTAGAATGTTGTGTCCGAGATAGAATGGTTTGACGTTTCGTTTAATGTACTTAAACATCTTCAGGGCTGCCATGCGGAAGGAAGTTAAAACATTGGTGGCTATTTCACAACTACCATACAAATACACACCTCGAAATTGTTGTACACTACTCGAGTCATAAAAATTGAAAATACCGCGGGCATGTCATTTAAACTATAACAATACATGGAGGAGCAACAAAAAACAGATTAAAATTCAAATTAATTTTTTTTTTTAATTTCATAGACGGCACAATTGTAATTCAAAATACAGAGTACAAACAGGCAGTACCACCGACCGTCTAGTCTATTGAACACTGATGAGCTAGCACATCGGGTGCTAAGCCCTATCAGATGTTTACATGTTTTTTCCCTTTCAGTCTCCAATTATTTGAGAATGGAATTGGGCAAGAAGAGTACAAATGATTGGAGCACCCTGTCGTATGCGGCTTGAAGATCTTGTTCTTATTGACATATAAGTATGAGATAATTGTAAATGATACTTGGGATTTGTGTATCTGTTCTAAAGTTTTTCTGTGTTTATTTATATACACGCTCCGCTTCCTATAATTTATCGCCAAATCTAAGACCTTTGGACTATCGAAATTAAAGTTATGACCTGTATCGAAATTGAGAGTTTCTAGGTCAGATTTTTCATTTTTTCTAATGTTGGTTATGTTGCAATCATACTTATGCTACCTCCTTCGTAAAGATAACTTATTTTTGTTTTGGCCTATGTAGGGGGTGTTCATTATAAAACTTCATCTAGTTGGCTGTGAAATGTCAAAAGAAAGGGATGGAGAAACAAAAGTACATTTATTTTTTGTTAATTTTTTAAACATTTTGACAACCTATTACTCAGACCATGAACGAATTTTCAAATACGTCACTTCTAAATTTGGAGACTTAACGGCTAAAGGGTGTCACCCTCGTCACCAAGATGTAGCAATTTGCTGCAAGTTTGAAGGAAAACCATTAAGAGACGCTACGTGTTTGATTTTTTTAAATTTCTTTTCCCATACCGTTGGGCGGCTCAACCTTAGAACACGGCTCTTAAGAGATTTTATAGTGGCAACCTTCTGGAAGAGATGGTGACCAGACAAGTGTAGTTTAAGTTTAGTGTATGTGTTTAGTGTAGTTGAAGTTGATCAGTCTACCAGAACTTGTGGGTTTCTGATAGCAATCAGTTATAATTGAACCATTGTGTCTTATGACCAAAGTATCCAGAAATGGAATTCTGCTGTTCTGCTCAAAAACTAACTGTGTGGTAAAGCTGGTAAACTGAATGTGTGGGTTGAATGAATTGAAGACCTCAAGAACTCTATTATCTGAGTCGGATGGAATACATGGTAAAATATCATCTACGTATAGGTATAAAAAAGGAAGTTCAAACTCAAGTTTATCATAAGCATATCATCATAAGTTTATCAAAAGTATAAATTTTAAAAAATTTCTTTAATTTGGATTTGTTCTACAAACTGTGACTTAATTTTTTGAATATGTCTTTCTGAAGTTCCTGAACGCCCTTATGGATAACACCGCAGTTTGTGAACAATTTAAAGGCAATATTCAATAATTTCTAGAAATTGGGCCTTTTTAGTGAACTCTATAGTTTTCTGAGCCATATAGAACGACAAGCGAGGCAAGCAACAACCATCGAAGTGTAAAGCGAGCGAACGTGAAAGTGGAAAGAGTACTTACGTGTAGAAGAAGTTTTGGAAATAATTAGATGGGTATTGAACAAAACTTAGCTTTAAGTTTAATATAAATAAATTCGCTTCAGATACATAAATCAATGCTGGCGCAACACAATGCTGCTACAAATGAAAAACCCTATCCAAGTTTGGCTGTCTGAATGGAGAATACGGACGATTTACCATGCGATAGGAATACTTTAGCAAGACAGATATATCTGACGTTCGCGTACTAGTTCGAACTTATAATAAATGCAAAATCCGAAATCGTTATTCAGCTAAGACCCATCTCCCATTTGCATGTCGTTCCCGACAACGAAAGCAGGTTTAACCTTAGCGGGCGGTTGAAAACTGGAGGATTCACGATAAGGTTCAAAATTTAATGTTGATTAAGGTTGGATTTTGAATTTGAAATACAGCTCGAACTAGAGTGGAGAATAGTTTTGCTAACGGATCAGATTAAATCAGAAAAAATAAAAATTTAGGGATTTCCATATCAAGTTTTCGGTTAGCAACAAGATTTCGAGCTGCGGTTTTCGAAAGCTTGTTAAAGCAGAGAAAATGAACCATTTCTGTCGGAATGTCGAAAGAAGGCCTCTAGCCGCGACATATGAAACCAGCAAAACTTCATATACAATAACATTTTTGTAACCCATTAATTGCTCTTTTCAACTAACCCAAATTTGTTAAAATAAGCCCAGGCGTTTCGTAGACACAGGATGAGTGTGTACGGAAAACTTTCAATCCTCCCACTACCACTTTTTTTAGAGATGCAGCAAGATCATCATATAGTTTAAAGATCAGTTTTTTTTGTTAGGGGAGTGTAGCGGAATCTACAGATACATAACTTTTTTTATTCAAGCCTCTGTGTAAATAAAATATGTTTTAAAAAAATAGAAAATGCAGATAGTTTTTATTTTAAGTAACCTAAACAAAGAAACAACATTACTGGATTAACCTGTACTAAACAAAGCAAACGAAAAACGACTGAATTAATCTAACCAAGGAAAAAACCCAACTGAACAAATCTCACCAAAGCAAAAATATAACTGAATTTACTTGGACTAACCTAAGGCTATGAGCTCTTCAGGAAAAAACTGAACAGCCTTAAGCTTAGCCTTACACTACTAAAACACATCCTAAACTGATCGTAATAAATGCATAACTGAACTAACCAGGACTAAAATATACGAAATAAAAACATAAAATAAAGACAACTGAATTAACTTAACCAAGGGCCCTATCATCGTCTAACAATAGAAAATGATGGCCATTGGCGCAAAGGTTTCGCCGAATCGGTATTTTTTATAAGGCACTCTTCCACCAATGGTCGATATTTTAATGCATCATCCTGTCTATTGTGTGTGGCTATATCTGTTCATAGTGTAAATATAAATGAATTTGTTTGAACCATATTTCTTATCGACGAACAACGGAAAATCAAAAAAAAATGGCAATTATGTACTTTAAATTGCGACCATTGGTGCAAATGACCTTTATCCGACAGTTGATAGTATTTTGGGTTACGTAAGTTTGCACCAATGGTCATTTGTCTAGTGTGTTTGGCTATATCTGTTCATAGTGTAAATATAAATGAATTTGTTTGAACCATATTTCTTATCGACGAACAACGGAAAATCAAAAAAAAATGGCAATTATGTACTTTAAATTGCGACCATTGGTGCAAATGACCTTTATCCGACAGTTGATAGTATTTTGGGTTACGTAAGTTTGCACCAATGGTCATTACTTTATTGCTTCTGTTCTATCTGTTAATCGTACCAGTGTCAATGAATTGTTTGAATCGAACGAAAAGTTTGAAAATTTAAGATTCTATACCGAAAATGGTGATCTTTGGCGCAAACGCGCCCTTTAAACCGAAGTACTTCATGTGAGGTAGATACATTTATCGATCGATGAAGTTATTCACTGTCCGTAATGCATTACGTGCGCTATAAAATTTCGACTCAGCGAAAGAGATGGCGCCAGTAGGACTGGCATGCCAATTTGTTTTCGTAAATATAGTTGACCTTGTGGCCCCGTCGTTGCGATTCTCGAGGTCACGGGAGGCTCCCTTAAAGTGAGCTAGAATCCGCTTTGCATAACTACTTGGAAGACCCAAGTACTGCATATGAGGCAGATACATTTATCGAACGATGAAGAGACCCACGGTCCATATCTGCATTATGTGCGGTACAAAATGTCGACTCAGCGAAACAGATGGCACCAGTAGGACTGGCCTGCCATCGCTGGGTGGACATTTGGCTTTAATTTTTCGATATTTTGAGGTGTGAGACTGCCGGAATGCGTGATGGTCGGGATTGGTTTTAGTAAATATAGTTGACCTCATGGACCCGTCGTTGCGATTCTAGAGGTCACGGGAGGCTCACTTAAAGTGAGCTAGAATCCGCTTTGCATAACTACTTGTAAGACCCAAGTACTGCATATGAGGCAGATACATTTATCGATCGATGAAGCGATCCATAGTCCGTATCTGCATTATGTGCGGTACATAATGTCGACTCAGCGAAACAGATGGCACCAGTAGGACTGGCCTGCCATCGTTGGGTGGACATTTGGCTTTAATTTTTCGATATTTTGAGGTGTGAGACTGCCGGAATGCGTGATGGTCGGGATTGGTTTTAGTAAATATAGTTGACCTCATGGACCCGTCGTTGCGATTCTCGAGGTCACGGGAGGCTCACTTAAAGTGAGCTAGAATCAGCTCTGCATAACTACTTGTAAGACCCAAGTACTGCATATGAGGCAGATACATTTATCGATCGATGAAGCGATCCATGGTCCGAATCTGCATTATGTGCGGTACAAAATGTCGACTCAGCCAAACAGATGGCGCCAGTAGGACTGGCCTGCCATCGCTGGGTGGACGCTTGGCTTTAATTTTTCCATATTTTGAGGTGTGAGACTGCCGGAATGCGTGATGGTCGGGATTGGTTTTAGTAAATATAGTTGACCTCACGGAACCGTCGTTGCGATTCTCGAGGTCACGGGAGGCTCACTTAAAGTGAGCTAGAATCCGCTTTGCATAACTACTTGTAAGACCCAAGTACTGCATATGAGGCAGATACATTTATCGAACGATGAAAAGACCCATGGTCTATATCTGCATTATCTGCGGTACAAAATGTCGACTCCCCGAAACAGATGGCACCAGTAGGACTGGCCTGCCATCGCTGGGTGGACATTTGGCTTTAATTTTTGGATATTTTGAGGTCTGAGACTGCCGGAATGCGTGATGGTCGGGATTGGTTTTAGTAAATATAGTTGACCTCATGGACCCGTCGTTGCGATTCTCGAGGTCACGGGAGGCTCACTTAAAGTGAGCTAGAATCCGCTTTGCATAACTACTTGTAAGACCCAAGTACTGCATATGAGGCAGATACATTTATCGAACGATGAAAAGACCCATGGTCCATATCTGCATTATGTGCGGTACAAAATGTCCACTCAGCGAAACAGATGGCGCCAATAGGACTGGCCTGCCATCGCTGGGTGGACGATTGGCTTTAAACTTTCGATATTCGGAGAAGTGAGATTGTGAGTGCGAACTGACGAACTCTAGTGGGAGCAAAATGCGCCTTAGAAGGTAACGCTCTGATGATCTCACGTTCATAATATTAGTGTCAAAAAATTCGTATAAACCGTGAGTTTAAATGGATGATGTATTTTAAATAAATTTTTTTCCCTTTTTGTTCTATAATAATCTATATTTTGTTCTACGGGGTGTTCATTATAAAATTTCATCTAGCAGGCTATGAAATTTTGACGGAAAAGGATGACCTAATCAAAATAAATGGACTTTTGTTTCTCCATCCTTTTCTTTTGACATTTCACAGCCAACTAGATGAGGTTTTATAATGAACACCCCGTATCAAAGTCCCCCAACTCATCATATGAGTTGAAGGACTTTGATAGCAAGAGCCATGAAGCTGATTGTCCTCTAGCTACATTTTCCTGAAAAACCCTCGAACTGTTTCGATTACGGTGGGTATTAGGTCTAATTCCTTGGCTTCATTTTCTTTTTTTTCCATGTCAGATTTTATGGGGCCCATTAAAGTAAACAAACCAAATTAAAAGGCGAAGCGGCCAGAAAGTAAATTTGGGCTAAATGATGCCCCTCCTAACTTATTTATACTAAGGACATCTAGAATTGCCATGTTCTCCCGGCTGTACGTGCTCTCCCCGTCTTGAACGTAATATCGCGGAAGATTGAAACGTCTCGTAAAAGGCAAAATTAACGATTTTTCTGGAAATTAAAACAAGTTTTACGACCCTGCGTTTTTTCTTGAATTCCTCCTTAATTATTTCGGCTGTCTCCCCAGTGCTTTATTGCCTACTTTGCTTAGTTACTTCGATAAATTGTCACCGTTCGTCGAGACAAGTCTAAATTTAGCTCCCTATTGCCTTGCTCCCGGTCCTGTATCCCAAAACAAGCTCTGGAACGCTAAAAGGGCGCACAGGTAAGTGGCACCATAAACAGCGAATTGCTGAGGATATGTCATGGAACACGGTTGCATTCAGTGTGGAGATATTGTATTGTGCCAGCTGCGTGACATATGTCGCAATATACATAATGCGATCTGTTTTTGTAGCTTCCAGCAACTTTTTTTTATTACACCCCAGCAACAAAAAAATATCAATACTTTGGAAGGCTACTTATCTGCATGTTATCTAAAGATTTTTATTTAAATAATCAAAGAAATAATTTTTTTGTTTCTTTATTATATTCCTATAATTTCTTTCAACAATGTGTTTCACAATATGGGCCCTTGTAGAAAAGACTAATTACCTGTCTTCATTATTTTTTGGATTTACTTTTATGGGTAATCTAATTGGTTCTATATTAAGCAATAATGTTGAGTGCATGATAACCTGTATATTGATATTCTGAAGCAGCATTTTAATAATAATATTTTTCGTCATATTAGTGAATAATTTCGTCATAGGGATTATTTGTTTTTTGTTATTTCCTTGGTTCAAGGTAGCAAAATTGCTTACAACTGACACAATACATTATTATCACTTGCGTAAAAAAGTTATTTACATTACAAGATAAGAAAGTGACTGATAACAGACGAGCGGCGGTGGAGAGTGTTTGTTACGAGACTTTCTTGCCAATTGTGTACACTATTTTCTCCACGATAATGAGTCATATACAAAAAAATTAAAATAAGAAAGAAATCTAGAGAATAGAACTAGAACTCGTGATCTGGTGAACGCCGTACCAGCGCTCTTCTACAGACCTACGCTGCTGGTGTATCTACGCAATTGGGTGATTTTGACAGTTCAATAAATATCACAATACGACTTAAGTAACTAATTTTTGGCACTTATTGGAACAAAATAAGAGAAGTAAAGTTACTAAGGAGAGTTCAATTTTTGCCCGCTGAGTAAAATAGAGAATCAATGTTTCGATAAACATTTTATCGATCGAGTTTCATGAACATTTTAGTTTCGCCACACAAATCAATCTTTCAATTGTTTTGGTAACGCATTGTCGTGCGTTAGGAATTCCTAATGCACATGCATGTGTCATGAAGACTTGTGAGAGCCTTGTGATTATGAGACCATGTTGATTAAAGGAATGTAAAACAATATAAATGACAGGAAACCAAAGGTTTTTGACGCATAGGAACTTTGGAACATTGACTAGTATTACTGTCAGTTAATGTTTATCATAATTTCTGACTTTGTTCTATTTTATTAGTAATCTGCTAGAGTCATACAAACAATGTGCAATAACTCCCACAGAGTTTTCATTTCCAACTCATATAACCTACTACACTACTGCGTCAAATTTGTAGCTGTAGGAAATTAGTGAGGAAGGAGTGAATGAAGAAGAAATAGGTTGTGCTCTGTAGGTTTTTACGAGGAGGATGGTATATTTTTCTAAGAGAGCTAACTTATATTCTCTATTATATAATATACAGTGTGGCCTACTTTCGCCGCAAGATTCGATAGTATATAAAACTATTACACACAAACAAACCCTATCATGTAGAGCAATGCAGCGGGCTTAGAACTACAATTTGAAAACAATGACCATTCTACAGAAACTTCCACAAAGTAATGACAAATCAAATTTATTATTTTTAAATTAGATGCCTTATAATATTATGGTTATAGACTTTGATAAGAGAGTAAATGTTTTATAAAAGCTTTTAAGGTCACTTTAAACGCAAAACTTACGTGAAAAAGTCTTGTTGGATTATTTATCTTGAATAATGATTAATTAAGAACAGGAAATAGAGCAGTTATGTCACAATAACCACACTTATCTTGGATACACAGACAGAAACACTATTTATGCAACAAAATTTTTGTTCATTTATTGCGAAGTGCAAAGAACTAATCTGAACACACTCGACAATCCACAGATAACAGAAACGCACTTAATTCAGTTCACGAAACTGCAATTAACTACAAAGAATAGCAAACGATTACTTCATCGAAACCTCAGCTAACTCGCTGACCTATACTAACACAGGTACATTTCGATCGATTTTTCTCCTGAGAGGCGAAAAACGACTTCACCTAGAAAATCTGAACTTCAACTTTCATTCACCCCGGTGAACGAATGCATTTATACATTTTCGTCCCCTCCACTGGAGGACATCAGCCAATCATATCAAGCGATCCATACCATTAATTCGCCATGAGGCTGCACAGCCAATGGGGAAATATTATAAGGACGTCCTCGCTATCTAGGGTAATAAAACTATGGTCTGTGCTACTTTTAGATTTTATTACGTCCGCCTTCTTTGAATATAAAGACATTCAGACGATTTATTGTCGTTTTGTCCGCATATAGAAACACAGGATTTATTTGGGACGTTTACTGTTTGAAATCGTTTAGAATGCGTTTATTATTCCTTCCTTTTGTTGAGTTCTCCCAACACCCATCTCTAATAGTTTTAGAAATAATGTGCATAATGATGGTTTTAAGGGGTTTTTATATTACCAGAAATCGGTTTTTAAGCGGCTTGAGCAGAGCCAAATGGATTACTCTTTCCTAACCCAATTTGCATATAAATTTATATATTTTATATACCGGGTGTCCGGCAGAACCCTGGACATAGGACATTAACATGGAAAATCGATTATTACTTTTTTGCGCCTGTACGGTTGGTTTGATTGAAAAACTTTTAAGATTAAAGTTGTCGAGCTTATGGTCACCTATCATCCTGTAATTTTTTCAATACCTCAGTTTAGGATGTTTTTTGTAAAAACGCCTCGAAAAGTGCAAGAATTTGAATTTTGCGGGTCACCCTCGCCATGCATGCACAGTGTCGCCATCATAATAATTTTTATGTCAGAGTCAAAGCCGATTTTCCTTTCTTATTTATTTTGAGGATCATGTAGTAATAAACCTGATGATGCAGTGAAAATATGTTTGGCGACACTGCACATGCATGGCGCGGTGTGACGCGAAAAATTCAAATTTTTGCGCTTTTCGATGCGCTTTTCCAAAAAACGGCCAAACTGAATTATATTGAAATTTGAATATTGAATATTGAAAAAATTACAGGATGATAGCTGACCATACGCTCTACAACTTTACTCCTAAAAGTTTTTCAATCAATTCGACCGTACAGGCGCAAAAAATAAATACCGATTTCCCATGTTAATCTCCTATGTCCAGGGTGTTCCTATGTGGCGACCATCAGGGTAACCATAATAGTTGGAACCTTCATTTGAATAGTTGTGTAATTTCCAACATGGCGGTGTCTGCACGCAATTCTTATAGAATGTATAATGAAAAAACAAAAGACGCATCGTGAATATTAAATATTATTCATGCCGTGTGCGTGTTAGACTAAGGGTTATAACCCACCATATTATGTGCTTACAACCTGACAAACGATGACCATATTATTTCAACAGCCGTGGAAAATAGTATTTTTTGCAACAAGCATTTAATAATAGTCGTCATCTTCGAAGGTAACTTGAGCCCACGAGCGAAGCGAGTGGCCCAAGTTGCCCGAAAGAATAACGCTCATTAATGCGAGTTAAATACTGTACTTTATCCACGACCAAGATTCCTGGTTTTCTCAAATATGATAGGTGCGACAAAGATAATTCGCAATTTTAAAACCACGACTGGTTTCTCTAATCCACGGCGCGACGTTTGATGCGTCAGATAGATGCCGGTCTAGTGTTTCGCGCATGTTCATTTCAATGCTACAAGGTAAACAGTAAATGACTTTATTTTACGGCATATTTTAAGTATTTTTCAGTGAAAAGTAAATTTTTTAGACAAGAAGAGACTGTAATCTACATTTGTCCCAATACATCCTAATAGAAGGATAATTATTTGAATGAAGCAGTGGTAACTACCGATTTCATGTTTAGGGCAGTTTAATTTTATTACTTAGTTTACTACTAAGAAATGTTTGGTTTCCATGACAACTCATTATTTACTTGTGAATAATATTCATTATTCCCAAGTGAATATAGATTAGCAATAATCTTGAGAATGTACAAGGGTAACGGGATTATTATATGGTCGGGGATAAAATCGTTTTTATGAAATATATATGTAATTACAAAATAGTTTCTTTGATATTCTCTGCGGGAACTGGAATATAATTCTATGTGAGAACTCGAATATAATATAAATGTTTATTTTCAACCACATATCTGTCTTTTTAGTGGAAGTGTCTCATTACTAGTCTAGGACGGGAAGTAGTTACTTCCCATCCTAGACTAATAATGCACATGCAAACAAAGCGCAGAAACTTGAAGGAATTACAGAAACCCTTATTGTTTTTGGTTTTGCTCTATACCATAGCAACCATCAAAATTCCGCCTCCTGAGTGAAGATTTGAGCCAGAATATTATATGAATAAATAATATTCAAGAACATTTTTGATGTTATTCAGAAAGTGTGGTTGAAAATAAAATAGTATATATTTACTTGATGGGAAGCTTCATTACTGTTTAGAGATTATGTTATTTATCGAGACGCGTAGCGTCGAGATAAATAAAATCTCGAGACTGCCCATCTCGTATTGTAACATACTATTTTAGAAAAAACTATTCAAATGTTGTTTGGGCTGCCGTTATGTCAAGCAAGGAACAGCATACTTTCTGTAGTCCAAGAAAGTCAAAAATAGATATCTAGTCACGCAAAGAGCAGTTGACTGAAAATCTAGAAACTCTGCAGGATTATTCCTGCAAGATTGTATGCTCAAATAAAAAGGCGAAGCTCTATTGAAAATAACCAATTTTTCTCAATTCTCTCTCGCTTCCATTGCCTTAAACCTGTCTTAGCAGGAAACGAGCAGGGCGCACAAATGCAAAACAGGTTTCGCAACGATAGCAATTGCAGGTTTTGCATGTTTAATAACTTATGCGTTACTTTGTATGGATATTAGATGCATTTAGGTCCTTTAGAGGTAATAGCTCCTCGTCGCGTTTTTCACTTCACACTCTCCAATAGCATTTAAGAGCTACTACTTGACGAAACCCGGCATAAATTAGACGGCGATTTTGAGGATCAAGTTTGGGTTTATAAGGGGGGAAACTACTAGCAAATGCAAAGCAGGCTTTACTCGACTAACGATTTCAGATCTTGGCTGTAACGTAACTTAGAATTTCGTTATGGATATTAGGCACATTTAGGTTGTTTACTGCTAATGCTTTCACCTTCGTCCCCCTGGTTTCATACAGAATTCCTGAGCACTACTCGGTTTAAACTAAATAGATTCAAAGTATCAACAGCGAAAGAGATTCCCCCATACACCCAGGAAACAATCATATAAACATCAGCATTTGCTCTTAAACCCCGTTATTTTATTCTTAGTAAAATCATCCGCCTCGACGCCCCTTTCTTTCGCCAGGAAAATATGTTATTAATCTGGAAAGCCCTTTGAGATGGGGGGGTAAACGCAGCGGATCTGGAAACAATACTTGCCACTTCCCTTGTTTAAGCTTAACCGCTGAAATATTGTGGATAAAGATGTGGCGAAGTTGAATGGTTAAAAGCATAATAATTGGAGTCTTATCCAGTGTCGCCTAATGAAGATAGATGTGCGCCTCCGCTGGCTGTTCTTTAATTGCCATTAGCGGGACTAATTAACGACATTTCTTGGGGAATTTTAAATAGAAGGAACTGGCTGGGAAATTATGCGTTTGTCGGTTAACGTTAACTATAAGGTAGCTGGTAATGTTGCTAGTTTTTTCGTTACGCTATATCGTTGTACTCATTTAACAGAAACGAAAATAGACATTATTAACGAACGGTAAACCTTAACAGGATCCCGTTCTTTTAAAGATTCTTAACAGGCGACAGCGCGGTTAGAAACAATGTAAACCTATATTATCCTAGCAACCACCACAATGCTAATCATTATTCACAAGTGAGTTGTCATGGAAAAATTTGTCTCTACATAATTCAAATGATGTACATCTTTCAATATCAAAACACAAATACATTGGAAATTGAAGTTTATAAGCCATTTTATACAGGATTGATTGTCCTCGTAGACCTTGATGAAACAACTGTATAATTTGAACTTAAAATTGCTGCCAAAAGCCGTTTTTAAATAATTTTATTTCGAAGTCGAAACTTGCGTAGTATTATTTTAATCCGCGTGATCCTTTGAAAGTTTCAATGCGATGAAGGCCCCGAGTCTCCAAACAATAAATCCTCTCCCCCAACCTCAAGACTCTCTCACTTCGGCTTGAAATTAATATCCACCACTTACGGGGGTAAATCAACTCGAACAAAATAGATTTGGTAGGTCTAATAGCCGCGTAGTTTTCCAAGCCATGGGGCGCTCACTTTCCTCAGGCGCCCCACCGTCAGAGGCGTATATTTACTTCATCAAAGATATCTGATTACGCTGCGTACACCGCAGTCGATTAATTTACGGGCTCTATCATTGTTTATTTCTGTTTCCCACTAGCACTAACTATTGAATTCAACTCGATTCCATTTGTTGTTCCCTATTAATTTATTACGGCCGCTATTATCTAATCTTTGTTGCAGCCGCTTGCAGTATTAGTCATTCCGCAAACAGAATCGGTTTACGGTTCGATGGACCGAAGAAAATTGAATGCGACAGGTACCCTGTAATCGGGGATCGATAAAACAACTAATGAATACGTGAATGAATTAAATCCCATTATTATTTGCAATAATGGATTTTTTCCTTTCGATGCCTCCTTTTTCCGCATCGCAGGAAATTTGCATTTCCATTGTCCCGTTCCACCTGCTATCAGAAGATTATTCAGATAAAAAAATCAAAATCTTTTTAAATCCCCTTCGGAGTTATTCAGGTATGACAAGATTCCCCGTGAACACGCATTAAAACTGACAAGCGGTGCCGCTGCTTGTAATTGGAGAATGAGACGGGAGAGAAAAGAAAACAGACAAAGCACTGGCAAAAGGGAAATCCTTAAATTATTTTCAGACCATTTAGAGCTGCTTTGGCAGAACATTTAGTTCCAAGAAGAAAAAGATGCATCAGGGATTTACTAACGCCAAACCACTTATTTTTTTAATTTGGATTTGAAGCCTTGAAAAACGTTCTTTGGTGCTAAACTTAATGGGAACTGGAAGGTGTTAGCGGGTATCCTGCCATTAATTAAAAAAATATTTAAAAATAAGAAATTAAAGTAAAAGTTTCCCTTAATGTGAATTTGTAGTTCACATATTTTAGTGCCGCAAGTGTGCTTCGAAGAGGTTATTATTGGCCCATAATCGCCATAATAGCAGAACATTGTCAAACATATTTCCGGGAAAATTTCTAGTTGGAGCGCAGTTTTCTTGTGCGGTCGGAAAAACCAACAAAAGCTTCTGTAGAAATGGCGGGTAGTACAATCAACAACAGCTTGACAGTCAAGGGCTGGTACAGCCACCTTCTAGGACATTGCCATTGAGATAGCCTTTGTCGATTGGCCATTATAGCATGGGTCTTCTCAACTGGTTGAAGTGTTCCTCTGAATGGATCGTTATTTATTTTTTAAAATGTTTTTATATACTGTAGATAGATTAGAAACTACTAAACTAAAACTATTTCTTCTTAATGTGTATTTTTTTAGAAAACTCAAAAAAAAAAGTTGTTTCTGTTATTCCTGATCTTTACTATTATGGATTAAAACTAGCTTGCTGCTTTGCAAGTAGTTAAGCAAAGCCGATTCTAGCACAAGGACTTTCTTCTTCCTTAGACGGATCCACGCTAGTAACTAGACAGTTTTTGGTAGTGCAGAATATGCTTTCCGGTAAAAGCTAACTGACAACTTTGACATGTGAACTGTCGCTTATCATTTATCGCTTCCGGGAGTCTCCGATAACTTACGGACGATAGACGAATACGTTACGAAAACGATTCCGGATGATTCTAACCTCGTTTTTTTCTTATTTTGGTTTTGTTTGCGGTGACGGAGATTCTTAAAGGGGTTAGTTATAGTTATAGGTTAGTTTGATTTGAGTTTTTGCCTCTTTGAAGACCATAGTATGTGATTTTAAAGTTGGTGATTGAAGAAATGGCTCAAGGTGCAGAAGTAAGTGTGATGAACACTTTAAAAAGAAGCAGAGTTAGATTTGCTGAAGAAGACGACCACATACTTTTGAATGAAGTGTTAGCAAATAATCCCTATGTAGACTCTTCAAAATAGATGCTAGTTCATACGAATTTTTGGAAAACTACCAGCAAAGCTGTAACTGTTAGAGCAATCAAGGAACATCTCCAATACAAAATTCGGAATTTTGAAAGTAAAGAGAAAAACAACAGGACTCGGTAAGTGTAAAAGACTCTAGTGTACTTATGAGAGTAAAAAATATTAATAATAAGTTTGGAAACGGAACATCCTCAATGGTTCTTCAAACTCTCATTTATGAGCTGCTTATAATACTAAGCTGAGCTCGAGACTGAGCTGCTTTCTTAAGGTATATGATTTACGTTGAAATTTGATGGGCTTCACTAAACAATTTATTAAACAGTTTGTTTATAATTACGTAAATAAAATATTACCTATATTCAACATAAGTGTTTGCTTTATTACTTTATATTTTATATTATATACATTTATTACTTTATATTATATACATTGCTGTGAAATACCAGCTAGATGTAAGTGGCGCCATCTGACGGCGGCGGGTGCTTCCACTAGGGCATGCGAGATGATTGTGAAGCGATCCAAAAACCAGTTTTCTGCAATATTGTCACTTCCCACAGACAAATGGCCGAGATTTCGTACCTATATTGTCTGGGGGCGACGTTTAGCAGAGTATCAGACTCATTTCTCTATCAGGCAGAGGAACCATAGACCGGTTTCGCTCTTATTAGAGCTCATCAGTATGGTATACCTCAAACCTGATAGAAAAATAAGACTGAACGGCAATTGGATCTAAATCTTGCTTAAACGCCTGCATGTGTATGTAAGTGGCGCCATCTGACGACGGCGGGTGCTTCCACTAGGGCATGCGAGATGATTGTGAAGCGATCAAAAAACCAGTTTTCTGCAATATTGTCACTTCCCACAGACAAATGGCCGAGATTTCGTACCTATATTGTTTGGGGGCGACGTTTAGCAGAGTATCAGACTCATTTCTCTATCAGAGGAACCATAGACCGGTTTCGCTCTTATTAGAGCTCATCAGTATGGTATACCTCAAACCTGATAGAAAAATAAGATTGAACGGCAATTGGATCTAAATCTTGCTTAAACGCCTGTATGTGTATGTAAGTGGCGCCATCTGACGACGGCGGGTGCTTCCACTAGGGCATGCGAGATGATTATGAAGCGATCAAAAAACCAGTTTTCTGCAATATTGTCACTTCCCACAGACAAATGGCCGAGATTTCGTACCTATATTGTCTGGGGGCGACGTTTAGCAGAGTATCAGACTCATTTCTCTATCAGGCAGAGGAACGATAGACCGGTTTCGCTCTTATTAGAGCTCATCAGTATGGTATACCTCGAACCTGATAGCAAAATAAGTCTGAACGGCAATTGGATCTAAATCTTGCTTAAACGCCTGTATGTGTATGTAAGTGGCGCCCTCTGACGACGGCGGGTGCTTCCACTAGGGCATGCGAGATGATTGTGAAGCGATCCAAAAACCAGTTTTCTGCAATATTGTCACTTCCCACAGACAAATGGCCGAGATCTCGTACCTATATTGTTTGGGGGCGACGTTTAGCAGAGTATCAGACTCATTTCTCTATCAGGCAGAGAAACCATAGACCGGTTTCGCTCTTATTAGAGCTCATCAGTATGGTATACCTCGAACCTGATAGCAAAATAAGTCTGAACGGCAATTGGATCTAAATCTTGCTTAAACGCCTGTATGTGTATGTAAGTGGCGCCATCTGACGACGGGGGTGCTTTCACTAGGGCATGCGAGATGATTGTGAAGCGATCCAAAAACCAGTTTTCTGCAATATTGTCACTTCCCACAGACAAATGGCCGAGATTTCGTACCTATATTGTCTGGGGGCGACGTTTAGCAGAGTATCTGACTCATTTCTCTATCAGGCAGAGGAACCATAGACCGGTTTCGCTCTTATTAGAGCTCATCAGTATGGTATACCTCGAACTTGATAGAAAAATAAGTCTGAACGGCAATTGGATCTAAATCTTGCTTAAAAGCCTGTATGTGTATGTAAGTGGCGCCATCTGACGACGGCGGGTGCTTCCACTAGGGCATGCGAGATGATTGTGAAGCGATCCAAAAACCAGTTTTCTGCAATATTGTCACTTCTCACAGACAAATGGCCGAGATCTCGTACCTATATTGTCTGGGGGCGACATTTAGCAGAGTATCAGACTCATTTCTCTATCAGGCAGAGGAACCATAGACCGGTTTCGCTCTTATTAGAGCTCATCAGTATGGTATACCTCGAACCTGATAGAAAAATAAGTCTGAACGGCAATTGGATCTAAATCTTGCTTAAACGCCTGTATGTGTATGTAAGTGGCGCCATCTGACGACGGGGGTGCTTTCACTAGGGCATGCGAGATGATTGTGAAGCGATCCAAAAACCAGTTTTCTGCAATATTGTCACTTCCCACAGACAAATGGCCGAGATTTCGTACCTATATTGTCTGGGGGCGACGTTTAGCAGAGTATCTGACTCATTTCTCTATCAGGCAGAGGAACCATAGACCGGTTTCGCTCTTATTAGAGCTCATCAGTATGGTATACCTCGAACCTGATAGCAAAATAAGTCTGAACGGCAATTGGATCTAAATCTTGCTTAAACGCCTGTATGTGTATGTAAGTGGCGCCATCTGACGACGGGGGTGCTTTCACTAGGGCATGCGAGATGATTGTGAAGCGATCCAAAAACCAGTTTTCTGCAATATTGTCACTTCCCACAGACAAATGGCCGAGATTTCGTACCTATATTGTCTGGGGGCGACGTTTAGCAGAGTATCTGACTCATTTCTCTATCAGGCAGAGGAACCATAGACCGGTTTCGCTCTTATTAGAGCTCATCAGTATGGTATACCTCGAACTTGATAGAAAAATAAGTCTGAACGGCAATTGGATCTAAATCTTGCTTAAAAGCCTGTATGTGTATGTAAGTGGCGCCATCTGACGACGGCGGGTGCTTCCACTAGGGCATGCGAGATGATTGTGAAGCGATCCAAAAACCAGTTTTCTGCAATATTGTCACTTCTCACAGACAAATGGCCGAGATCTCGTACCTATATTGTCTGGGGGCGACATTTAGCAGAGTATCAGACTCATTTCTCTATCAGGCAGAGGAACCATAGACCGGTTTCGCTCTTATTAGAGCTCATCAGTATGGTATACCTCGAACCTGATAGAAAAATAAGTCTGAACGGCAATTGGATCTAAATCTTGCTTAAACGCCTGTATGTGTATGTAAGTGGCGCCATCTGACGACGGCGGGTGCTTCCACTAGGGCATGCGAGATGATTGTGAAGCGATCCAAAAACCAGTTTTCTGCAATATTGTCACTTCCCACAGACAAATGGCCGAGATTTCGTACCTATATTGTCTGGGGGCGACGTTTAGCAGAGAATCAGACTCATTTCTCTATCTAACTAGCTCTAATAAGTGCGAAACCGGTCTATGGTTCCTCTGCCTGATAGAGAAATGAGTCTGATACTCTGCTAAACGTCGCCCCCAGACAATATAGGTACGAAATCTCGGCCATTTGTCTGTGGGAAGTGACAATATTGCAGAAAACTGGTTTTTGGATCGCTTCACAATACCAGCTAGATGTTCTTATGGAAGCATTGAAAATGAGGAAAAGTGTCAGTTGAGATTAACATACTTAATCTTTACTAGCAGCTAGAACAGGGCGCATTCTAACTTTTAGTAACCCCTATTCTGTCGATGGTTGATATTTAATGGTGAAAGGTAACAGGTTTAGGATTAGAAATTGGAATTGGAAATAGAAATTGGAATTGGGAGCGGTGTCGAGAAATTGGAAGTTTTATTTCCAGTCCTAAACCTGTTACCTTTCACCATTGACTTAGCTAGGACGTGAATACTGTAGTTGATACTTTTTATTTTTATTTTTAGGTCTGGAATCGAAAAGCCTTACAATTTATTGGATCAGTTGTCACAAGAGGTTCCAGACCTTATTAATAGTACAGTGAAGAAGAAAGAACAAGTGAAAAAAAAACAATCGACAGGAAGAGGAAAAATTATCAGAGACAGTTATGCAAAAGAAATCTTTGAAGCACCTAATGAGGCAACTACAAATTCTAGTCAACATCAACAGCCAGAAAGTATATTAGATGAGATATATATTATAAGGAATAGCCCTATTAATGAGTTTCTCTATGGTAAATATCTATGTATTTCTTGTTTATCTTCATATTATGAATCAAAAATAACTATTCATTAATAATGAAGTATTTAGTGCTTGCATTTATTGCTTTTCTCAATATGTATTTACCTACAATGGGCCTACAATTCTATCATATAATTTCTAACTTTTTTTTTGCAGTAGAGGAAACAAATGGTGCAGGAGAGGAAATAGGGAATTGGCAATTTTCCACAACGGACCATAGCCAGTTCGCAACAGAACAGTTAATAAAGGAACAACCACATCCATCTATAAATCAACAAGGGGAAGCCCAAAGAAACATTCAAGGTATGTAACATCTTTTACTTGATTTTTTCTACTGGCTGGTATTAGTATTGCTAGTACTTCGCCATTTATTGTAGGAAATACTTGTACCATCCTAGTAGAATGAAGAAGAAGGCATTTTATTTTTTAGGTCCATCTCGACAACGAAGAAAACGAGACACCAGTAAAACCGTAAAAACCAGCACATTGCAGTACTTACAGGAAAAAAAAATTCCCAAAAATTAAAAATAAGGGAAAGGGAACTAGCTATAGAAGAAAAAAGACAAACTCTGGAAAAGGAAAGGCTGGAACTCGAAATGGAACGACTGCAATTTGAAAAGGAAAGGTTTTACATGGAAAAAGAAGAAAGAAAGTCTATGCTACAGTTATTTGAAAATCAGCAACTTGTCATTAATAACTTACTCAAAAGAAACTTGTAATACTTTGTAATAGTTAGAATTTAGGAATTCATTTGTTCAATTGTTGGGAGGTTAGTGGACTCACATACATTATACATATTATATAGAGTTATACCTTTAAGGCCCGGTTGTATAAAGGTGGCTTAAGCTTGCCACCGTTAAACCACGACTGTTGGCAGGATTGGTTCATAATAACAGCATTGCAGTCAAATAAATGTCTCCTGTGACAGCTGATGACAGCAAATATTATCTTATGGAACGATTCTGCCACCAGTCATGGTTTAAGGGAGGCGAGCTTAGACCGCCCTTATACAACTGGCCCTAAGTGCCCAGGCCCACGCATGCTCAGTTTTGCATTGAGACTGTCTGTATAGTTTAGAGCTCTGCTGCTTAGCGTGTGGAGGACGCTTAACAGTATAATTGACAAAAGATGCTTAGAGTTTAAATGAAATATGTAGTTAGAATATTTTTGTAAAAATTCGTATGTTACCATTCTTAAGTGAGGTCTATATGGGTATTTTTTGAAAACATAGGTCTGAGTGTGGTCATCTTGACGGATTGACGTGGTTACCTGTCGAATTAATCAAGATCAACTGTTATTTAAATGTTTAATAAAGGAAAAGTCGTTGTGATATTCTTATTGAATATTTCTTTGTTGCTTCTATCGCCCGTCTTTAGGATAAAATCAAACACGTGGTAAGAAACTATCTTATATTCCAAACGGACCGTATTTCGTCCTTACGACGACTTCCCTTACAAATACATTTCACCCGTTTTATAATGTATTAAACTAACTTTTAAATTAACTACTAACGAAATTAACATCCTGTTACATTCACCTTAACCAATATTTACAATTAACAATGACAATGAACTTAATTATTAATCAATCGTGATGGTGCCTAGTTCGCGACGCATGAGTGAGGTCGCATAATTCTTCATGAATTCTATAACCTGGGGGTTGACAGAGATGGTAAAGGTGGGGGACCCAAATCACGATTTTTATAAAAAAAGCAAATACTTATGACAGGGGTCAGTGCATCAGGTATTCTTCCAAAGTAATTGGATTAAGACCGAACGACTGAGCTTTCGGGTTACCATACAACATAAAGTGACAATTAGTTAGAAAAATTACGGTTATGTACATAAACCTACTTCTTGCAGCAACAATTTTTGATTTTTCTTAAAGTCTAAAAATGCAAATTCTTTGATAACTTTTCCGAAACCCCACTACATCGCAATTCGGCACTCATTCGCCTGTTGAATTCTTGTTGTTCTGCCGCAACATCAGCTCGATGTGGATAAGGACACAACAGCAACTCCTGTATTCCATATGCCTTGTCCCCATATAGCACAAAATGTTCACCATTAGGAAATATGGCACATTGTTCCAATTGAGTATATAAGTGAGATTCACGTAGAATACCTGCATCGTGTTTGCGACCTTCGTACCCTCCTTTCATACTGACAATCACACCAGAATAATATACTTCTTGGTCTTGTGAGGGTCGGCATATACCTCCGGTAGTACCATCAATAAATCCAAAACAGTTCGGAATTGGAGCACCTTTTTCTTGAACTGCATTAGCATATAAACGGAATCTTTCCAAATTCAGCCAGGACAAGTTTCTTAAATGGGATAATAAATGTCCAAAATTACTATGTATACGATTAATGACATAGTCGCATAGTTAGGTTACGCATGTCGCTGAAGTTCAAGGTCAGTTACTAGCGTGGACCCGGCAAGTTGTGGCGGTTGTCAAGGTCACAACCAAGCGCTTGTCATGGCCTCTCAAGGTCAAGGCGCGCGCTCAAGGTTACGCATGTCGCCGGCGTTCAAAGTCAGCGACTGGCGTGGACCCGTCGTTGCGAGTTTCGATTTCATAACCAAGCGCCTATCATGGCTAAGGTGGAAGAAAATCCTTGGATTGGGCTGGAATCGGCTTTACTTAACTACTATTGCATATTCAAACTCTTTGATTTTCGTTGACACCTAATTATTAATTAAGGTAATGTATTTAGATGTTTATTCATCAAATTTATTTGCTGATTAATATGTTTTGAGTAGAACCCCTTTAAGACTACTCGTACAATACAACAGAGCTTGAGATCGGCCAAAGACCGCAGAGATCCCCTATTAGCACTTGGACTTTCTTTTCTGAGTTCCATGGAGCTAACGCACAAAAAGGAGTGTCAACACGAGGATAACAGAACACAAAGGGAGATGTAAGTTGGGACAAACACAAAATGACAGAATATTGACAGACAAACACAAAAAGCAGAAAACCCTCTCTCCGAAAGTCACGACATCGTTTTCAACGAAGTGGATATGTTATATCGCCTCTACGGAGACAACCTATTTTTTTCAAAATTATGTTTTTTTAACATGTTTTCAACTTATCGAGGCAAGATATGACTTGCTAGTTAACTCCCAAGGTTTCCAGTTATGGCTGTATAATCCGCGGCAAAAGTGTCAGAAATCGCCCAAATTTAGCCAAAATTGGTAAGCCATTACACAGTTATAAAAAAGATGAACGACATGGTCTACAAGATCCAGTAGGACCCAAGATCAAAGTTGAAATTTGTTGAAAAACGAGATGAAAGGTTTATTCGGGACGAACAGCCTTGCGAGGACGGCAATAATGTTTAGGATTGGTGCGGGCAGTCGTCTCTCGTTCTTGAGCTACACTTGATCCTGTACACTCGATGCAGCCGATTGTATTTTATTACCTTGTTTACGTGCTTTTAATGCTATAATAAAGTTTAGCGGAATTTTTTGATTGTTCGATTAACATCATGAAATCTAGTTTGCAAGCTTTAGATATATAGTTAGTCTAATTCTTAATCGAACCTAATAAACTATAAAATTGTAACGGTTGAAAACTGTCGCTAGAATTAGTCATGCAAATGCGGATATTTGTCGTCTATTTTGGGGCTGAAACGTTTGTTGTTCTACTCGAGTGTAAAGATTTGAGGTTGTTTATTTACTTTTGCTAACCTGTGGAAGATGGATAGGGTTCACGTTTTGTCTTGTCAGGGGTCACAGGACTGTGCTGGCAGTGAGTTGCGCCCATTTTCCTTGACTTTGTTTCAATAAGGGAGGCCACAGATTTTATTAAGTGTGGGAAATTATAACCCCAAAACTTGGAAAATAAATAAACAACTGACTTATTTCAAATGTCGCATTGATTGACTGATATATTGACGGATTTGTTGGGTGAATTATGTAGATATGGAGGTGACTGCCTATCCACCTAAGTGCTTCGGTTTCTTGGCCGGAAGTCCGCCATGTTTGAGAGGACTTTGCAAATTCTTTGCTTGCAACTAATAGCCTTTGTTAGCTGTTCGTAAGTCAAACGTTATTTTATGATAATATCACTAGATGAAATGGAAAACATATGGGACAAACTTTAAGTGGTACATTTTGCTTATTTTCTGAGGAGTAAAAAGGGTAGCGAGAGCAAGTATTTTGAGTGTCGTCCTAAAACGCCTTTCGATAACAATGAGAGTTGTCATTCGTCAATTGTTCGTTGCGCGCTGGCGCTCTCGACCAATATCTTTTCCCCTCCTCCACATTTTATCTATTGAAATTCGGAATATTGGTGAAGATCTTTCTTTCTGGATCAAGACACGTGGAAGACAACACTCATCTCTTCGCTGCTACTCATTTCGACGTAAAAGTGTAAACCACTACGTGGGATTTAGTCGATTTGTAGTAGTATTTCAACTTCCCTTAGTTGGTGTTAGTTTTGTGGTCACTCGACCAGTCTTTGGGACATTTTTGGATGAGGGAAGTTGAACCGAATTTCGGGATTGTGCAGCAAGAGGTAAGTTCACGTCGGCCATCTTCTTGGTCGAGGGGTTTTCTTTTCCTTCCACTGAGCCTTTTGTATTTTCTTTCTATCAGAGTTTGGGCCTACAAGCAAAGCATTTGTCAAACTATACTACGATCCAGGGTCACATAAGCCAATGTACCACGTGTCAGCAAGGTTAATGTGAGGGCTGAAAGCAGCCACACCACGTGTTTATTTTGTTCTGTTTTTGGAAACCCTCGTGGACGAGGTAATTATTCATTAATTTATCTATGTTTAGAGTTTTATGATTTTTCTTTATTTGTTCGATTTTTCCAATCCAATCTGGGGTCATTACGGGGTTAAATTGTCTGGGTGGATTTGTTTCAATTATTGAATAACTTTTGTTTATTTTATTTATTGAATTTAAGTTTACTAAGTCCATTTGATGTAAAGTAGTTCATGAGCAAAATTTTCAAGTCACTTTATTGGTTAACTTGTGTATGTAATCGCTTCACGAAACATACATTTAAAGGAAAAATTAACTAGATCAAGGGACATCCTAGTAAATAATGTCCTTCCTAGGGTGTTCCAAGGGGGCCTACCGCCACCAATTAATGTTTCCAAGGGGGCCTACCGCCACCAATTAGTGTTCCAAGGGGGCCTACCGCCACCTTTAGTCTTTCCAAGGAGGCCAACAGCCACTTTTGTGTTTCCAAGGGGCTACCAGGCACCATTATTGTTTCTGAAGGTTAATCACCACCTTATAGTTACCGAGGGGTGCAAATCACCTCCTTATTGTTCGAAAACCACCACTATTGTGTGTAAGAGGCAGACAGCTACCACCATGATTTTTGGAGGGCCAATAGCCACTACCTTTTGCGTTGTTTTGGACCTAAGGCGTATAGCCTTTGTGACCATCTGTAATAGCGTCGTGTCAAGCTAAGTAGTAGTATTTAAGTTAACCTGTTTTTTTTTTATATTGTTACGCTTGGTGATCACCACTAGGGGAATATTTTCCAGACAATTGTGATAAGTAGAATTAAGGAAAATCTTTCACTCATTGACTTGAAGTACAATCATCATATTGTACAACATTGATTTCGTTCTTTGATATTATAGGACATAAATTAAACTTGTTAGTTTTATTTTGTTTGCAAGTACTATGGGAATTTTGGAAGAGGCTAAAGGGAACTGATCAGCTACCTAACAGCGTAGGATTTTTCCAATTTAATTGATTAAAATTGGTGGCGCCCCGAACTCACTTTACCGGCCGGTTTTGTAGCACTTTTGTTCCTAACCTGATACTTTTCCCTGAGCACTTTTTGAATATTCTAAGATACCTTAACTGAGATTAAAGTGTTACAATATTTTTAAATAAAGTTTGTTACACTGGAGTTATTCGAACCCCGTGTTTGCAACAATATTTTGTTATTACATTCAAAAGATGTGGTTGTTGCAGGCAAGTCCTTTACAACCCCTGACCTGTATTGATAATCGCAAACCAATATCCAGAAGCGAAGCACAATCATTTGTAATTCGTAGCTAAGAGTTAATGCCGCCCAGCTGTCGAAATCCAGATTACGAGGGTGAATTTCAATTCGGTAACGATATTAGACAACAAACAGTCTCCGGCGTTTTGTAATCAGAATTGGGACCGGCTAGCCATTGTACAGTTCGGAAATTAACCAAACTAACCCTGTTAGGTCACATCCTGGCTCTTCTGTTTCCCATTTTCCAGTTAACTACGTCACTTCCGCCTGATGGACTCGAACGTCTGCTGGTAATATAGGACGGTCATTATAAAGTTTAATAGAGGACTATCACTCTCAAACCATCTGAGATGCTGAACAATTGTTAATAAAAGAATATTCAATCTCGTTCATTTTGTTTTCTAATTAAAATTATATTATATACAATTTTTTTCTCGGAACGATTATTAGAGGAAGTGAATGGGGACGTAATATTTAAGCCTGCAAACCGAAGCTGAGGGACAAAAAGGACACATTTCTTTTGTAAAATGACGATTTATAAATCATTTCATATTTTCGAGTCTGCACACTGGCGGCACAATGGAAGTAATGATAAAGTGTGCAGGGCCCAGAGAGTTGTTTATTATATTCTAGTGCGGTGTTGGGACAATGAGAAATGAAATCATTACTTTTTTTATTCTGCTAAACAATGAAATGAAATTTATGGGATTCAAGCCGGACCGCACGCTTTTTTGCAAAAACATTTATGACTTCAGACTTCCGAGGTTTTGTGCTATTTTGTTTGCCTTTTGGTTCAAAACATTTTTTCGGATTAAATTATCGTCTTTGATTTACGTGGGTTAGTACTCAAAAATATTGCAGGTAAAAACACATAACTAAACAAAATATAAAAGGCACACTCACTGAAATTAAAAGGCCGCAGGGACTTTTCCGGGCTCATCCTCTGACTTCCTTTATCAAATCCTGGTCATTTTCCTTTGCCGACCTCTGTAAAATTAATGAATGACGAGGTTCGGGCAAGTTCTTTAAAGGTTTTCTTATTAAACGTGGATGGAACAATTTCGTATAAATTTCATAAAGAGCTCGATAAAAGGGAACATTCGTTACGGCTTTTCATTATTTGGGAACTGTTTAAACGGGCCTCGACGAATTGGATTTATAAATAATAAAATACCAAGCCACGTGGCAGCTGTTTTTAAGAAACTTTATTTTAACTTTTCTGTATATACTTTTTGAACTTTATTGGGTTGTTTATTGGGTATTTTATCGGTTGTAAACGACTGATTTATGTGGGGGATGGCGGCTATAACCGTGTCAGTTTCCACGGTTATAGCTGAACGACGCTTCTCACGTGCATAAGAGTCGGCTTTAATTATTAGAATGAAGCAAGTTTCTCGGGTAATCGGTCAGTTCCATTGTTTGAGGAGTACAACTCCTCTGAGACCATACTGTTGCAGCATGGATTCGTAAAACCCCATCGTTGTAATATGGTGTGTGTCTCGACCGGAGAATTTACAAAGAAGCAAGTTTCTTGGGTCAACACACAGATACAACATAGAGATATTTTGGGGATAAATGTAAATGATAAACTAATTGTTTCTATAACTGTTATAGTCCAACGTTACAAATACTCACTCTCCATAGGCAAGTATTTTGAGACAACAATCTAATGTCGTATTGAGACATTGACACAAGGGGTCAATCTTCTTGCGAAGGGGTCTATCTTCGAAAATATTGCACCTACAGAACATTCGATTGTGGGAGATGAAAGAGAACATCAAGAAGAGGAAAGAGCAGTTGGATTCACTGCGATCGGTCGAGGCGTTCTCAAGTTACAGGCGGTCAAAATTGAGCATTGAGAAAAAAGTCGTAATACGACACTTTGAACATTTTCGAAAAAATTTGGGAAAAGTTTTTTTGCTGCATTTGATGGGAATGGCACGCTTGCAACCTCCTAAGAACGTAAGAACCGAAATTCGAATGAATTCAAACCCTAAAGAGGTATTTTTAAAAATTGTCAAAAAACGCGATTCTAAAGGTGTTTAAAAATCGATATCCGAAGGGGTCTATCTAGGAAAATATTGCTCCTACTCAACTTCCGATTATGGGAGGTGAAAGACAGCATCAAGAAGAGGATAAAGCAGTCAGATTGACTCCGAACGATCAGGGCGTTCTCAAGTTAAGGGGGGTCAAATTTGAGAATTGAGAAAAAAGTGGTAATAACCCCTCTTTGATAATTTTCGAAAAAATTTTGGATTTTTTTTTTTGCTCCTTTGGATTGAAATGGCACGCTTGCAACCTCCTAAGAACGTAAGAAACTCAGTACGAATGAACTCAAACCCTAAAGAGGCTTTTTTCAAAAATGTTCAAAAAACGCGACTATAAAAGTGCTTAAAAATGGACTTCTGGAGGGGTCTATTTCCGAAAATATTGCACGTACGCAACTTCCAAGGATGGAAGGTGAAAGAGTACATCAAGAAGAGGAAAAACAGTTGGAATCACTCCACAGTTGGAATCACTCCGATAGGTCGGGACGTTCTCAAGTTACGGGTGGTCAAACTTGAGAATTGAGAAAAAAGTGGTAATAACCCCTTTGATAATTTTTTAAAAAAGTGGTAATAACCCCTTTGATAATTTTCGAAAAAATGTCGGATTTTTTTCTGCTCCTTTGGATTGAAATGGCACGCTTGCAACCTCCTAAGAACGTAAGAAACTCAATTCGAATGAAGTCAAACCCTAAAGAGGCTTTTTTCAAAAATGTTCAAAAACGCGACTACAAAAGTGCTTAAAAATGGACTTCTGGAGGGGTCTATTTCCGAAAGTATTGCACGTACGCAACTTCTAGTGACGGGAGGTGAAAGAGTACATCAAGAAGAGGAAAAAACTGTTAGAATCACTCCGATAGGTCAGGGCGTTCTCAAGTTTCGGGGGTCAGAGTTGAGAATTGAGAAAAAAGTCGTAATCGCCTTTGGTCATTTTCCAAAAAATTTCGGAATTTTTTTTTTGCTGCTTTTGATGGGAATGGCACGGTTGCAACCTCCTAAGAACGTAAGGAACTCAATTCGAATTAATTCAAACCGTAAAGAGAATTTTTAAAGATGTTTAAAAAACGAGGTTCTAGAAGTGCTTAAAAATGGACTTCTAAAGAAGAGGAAAAAACAGTTGAAATTACTCCGATAGGTCAGGACGTTCTCAATTTACGGGGGGGGGGGTCAAATTTGAGAATTGAGAAAAAGTGGTAATAACCTCCCTTTGATAATTTTCGAAAAAATTTCGGAATTTTTTTTTCTCCTTTTGATGGGAATGGCACGCTTGCAACCTCCTAAGAACGTAAGATACTCAATTCGAATGAATTCAAACCCTAAAGAGGCTTTTTTGAAAAATGTTCAAAAAACGCGACTATAAAAGTGCTTAAAAATGGACGTCTGGAGGGGTCTATTTCCGAAAATATTGCACGTACGCAACTTCCAATGATGGAAGGTGAAAGAGGACATCAAGAAGAGGAAAAAACAGTTAGAATCACTCCGATAGGTCAGGGCGTTCTCAAGTTTCGGGGGGTCAAAATTCAGAATTGACAAAAAAGTCGTAATCGCCTTTGGTCATTTTCGAAAAAATTTCAGATTTTTTTTTCTGCTTTTGATGGGAATGGCACGGTTGCAACCTCCTAAGAACGTAACAAATTCATTCCGAATGAATTTAACCTCTAAAGAGGTTTTTTTTAAAAATGGGATTCTAAAGGTTCCTAAAAGGGGTCTATTTCCGAAAATGTTGCCATTACGCAACTTCCGATGGTGAGAGGTGAAAGAGGACATAAAGAAGAGGAAAAAACAGTTGAACTCACTACTCAAACTTCAAATCTTTTTCCACAAACTTCAAAATTGCATTTCTAAAAGCTTTGATTCTTTTTTAAGTGATTTTGCCCCTGATTCTTACCTGAACTTCTAGCATTCCTAGACTCTTTTTCACCCAAACCTACCTGAATTTTGCCACAAGCTCTATATTTCAATTCTTAAAAGCTTTGAATCACTTTTAACTGATTTTGGCCTTAATCCTAATCTACATTTTTCCACAAACTTCAAATATACATTTTTAGACGCTTTTAGTCATTTTTTAACCGACTTCGGTCATAATTCTAAGCTGTATTTTTCCAATACTTCTAAACACTGCATCTTTAGATGCTAAAAATCATTTTTCACGTATTTTGTCACTAATCACAACCTGCATTTTTTCCGCAAACTTCACATTTGCTTTTGTGAAAGCTAGTAGTTAACGTAACGTAAAGTAAAGCTAAAAGTTAAAAACTTAAGTTCGTAAAGGCTTTAAGTCATTTTTAACCAATTTTTATTCTATTTCTTACCTGAATTTTTCCAAAAGCTAAGCTTACATTTTTAGAAGATTTGTGTTATTTTTTTTACCAGTTTTTTCCCAACTAACCTTAATTTTTCACAAACTCAAATTATGTATTTTTAAAGGCTTTGAGTCATTTTTAACCAATTAACCAATCCAAAAGACAAAAGTGGAATAGAATTGAAAAAGATAAAAAGAAATAGGTGAAAGAAGTTTAGAAAAAATAATAAGTATTAGATATAATAAATGCGTTAAGTTAGTATACATAAAAAAAGTTATAATACATAAAAATACTAAAATAACAAACCCCAAATTTTTAAGAAAGATAAATTCACAACTAGAGGTAATTGTTCAGACACGCTAAAGAAAAAGAAAATTAAAACGTAAATTTATACACAAAAAATATAAAAAAAAATTGACGTGAGTTACTAAAAAACTACACAAATAAACATAGAAATGAAAAGGAACTCGGTGTAAAGAGTTTTAGAAAAATTATTAATTATTGAGATCCATCCTTTTGGATTGAAGTTTGGAAATGATTTGAAGTGTGAGGAGAAAGAGGACATCAAGAAGACGAAAGAACAGTTAGATTCACTCCGATCGGTCAGGGCCTTCTGAAGTTACTCTCAAAGTTGAGAATTGATAAAAAGGTCGTGATAACCCCCCCCCCCCCCCCTTTGGTCATTTTCTCAGCCTTTTGATGGGAATGGCACGCTTACAACCTCCTGAGAACGTAAGAAACTCAATTCGAATGAATTCAAACCCTAAAGAGGTTTTTTTAAAAATGGTCAAAAAACGTGATTCTAAAAGTGCTTTAAAATGGACCTCCTGAGGGGTCTGTTTCCAAAAATATTGCACCTACACAACTTCCGATGGTGAGAGGTGAAAGAGGACATAAAGAAGAGGAAAAAACAGTTAAACTCACTCCGATCGGTCAGGGCGTTCTCACATTACGGGGGTCAAAGTTGAGACATGAGAAAAAGGTCGTAATACCACCCACTTTGGACATTTTTGAAGAAATGGGGAAAATATTTTTTTTGCTGTTTTTAATCGGAATGGCACGCTTGCAATCCCCTAAGAACGCGACAAACTCAATTCGAATGAAATTAACTTCTAAAGAGGTTTTTTTCTTCAAATGGTGCAAAAACGCGATTTTAAAGGTGTTTAAAAATGGACCTCTGGAAAAGTCTATTTTCGAAAATGTTGCATTTACGCAATTTACAATGGTGTGAGGTGAAAGAAGACAACAAGAAGAGGAAAAAACAGTTGGAATCACTCCGATCGGTCAGGGCGTTCTTAAGCTACGGTGGTCAAATTTGGAAATTGAGAAAAAAGTCTTAATATGGTTATTTTCAAAAAATTCGATAATTTTTTTTCCTGTTTTTTATCGAAGTGGCATGCTTCCAATCTCCTAAAAATGTGACAAAGTCAATCCAAATGTTAAATTCATTCGGAACTCTAAAAAGGTTTTTCTAAAAATGATCAGAAAACGCGATTCTAAAACTGTTTAAAAATCGACCTCCGAAGAGGTTTATCTCCGAAAATATCGCACCTACGGAACTTATAGGCAATTTGAGAATTGATAGAAAGGTCGTATTACCCCCCGTTTTACACCCTTTTGATAATTTTTTTCTCCGCATTTTTGTAATTTTTCTTTACACTTTTGTTACGCTTTTTTTTGCACTTTTTTAAGTTTTTTTTTATTTTTTTGACCTTTTTTAACACTTTGTTTGGTTACAAAATAAGTTTCGTTTCTAAACGCACTTTTTTACACTTTTTTATATATTTTTTTACACTTACTTTTTCTATATTTTTTCCTACGCTTTTTTGCACACCTCTTCTTCGCATTTTTTTAATAATTTTTCCTTCTCTTTTGGTCTACAATTTTGTACGCTTTTTTTGCACTTAAAAAAAAATGTTGACACTTTTTACACTTTTTTACTTTTTTGTTTATATATATTTTTTAGACTTCTTTTACACTTTTTTTAACAAAATTTTTGACACTTTTTACACATTTTATGAAGTAATTTTTTTCTTTGAGTCTTGCGAGGCAATTGCGAAAAAAATGCGTTTTAATCGTTACAAAACATTTTTTGTGTGATTTTGAACAAAAAACTGGATCTTTTGATTGAACGAATTGTCAAACAAATTTCTGGAGCATAAACCTCTATGAAGGCCAGGGGGTAAGCACTGAGTTTGGAAATTTAAATGGAACGAAAAAAGGGTCGAATGAATCCTCGTTTTGAAGGTTCGGTCACTCGCCAAATTTCATGTCATTTTGTAAACCAATCCAAAATAGCGGCCGATTAAACTTCGATATTTATCACGCTTAAATTTAAGCAATTTGATTTGTTTGATTACTGGTTTTCACCTCCTGTCAAGTTAGGGTTGTTGAAACTGCCCGAAATTTATTATTTCTGCCCTCTAAAAACACTAAAATTAAGGTGTTTTTGATGTATAGTCTTTTATATAAAGAATGTAAAATTTGTATATGTGTAAACTCCATGTGTGCTGTCGTTGCAGATGTGAACTTGGCTTGAGCCCAGATTGGATTTGAAAGCAATCGAGCTCAAAATGATAAGTTAACATGGAAGAAAAACAAATGACCAGTTGATGATGGTGGTGACGACAGGATGAAAAATGACAAAATGGGTGCAATACAAAAGCCTTCCCTTTAATATTCAGATGCATACAACATTAAAGCGCACAAGCTTGCACACACAAAATCCTTTTTGTTTTGCACTAAATCATATTCAAAACTGTCAACCAAAAAAGTCTAATATTGATCGGCAACGCCTATGGGCCCCCGTTGCGGCACATTTGCTAACATTATGTAAAATAATAAATTACACACCATTACAAAATAGAAGCAATTTCGTGTTCTTGTTTTAAAAGATTGATTGCCGAACGTTAGCCATTTAGGGGGTATAGCGGGAAAGTGTTTGGGGTTATTTCGGCCCTGTTCAATTGCCGGGCCCGGGCATAATAATTTATATGTGATGCCAATTTGTAGGAACCATTGTCCCCGAAATTTATTTATCCCCGAAATTTTCGAAGTGACATGTTACACCTTGGCGATATATTTCAGCGCCATCTGTTAATAGGAAGGCATAGTTTTAGAAATCCTGGCGCATTCACCATTTTTAATTCCGCTTTTTGGAAGGCACCATTATACAGGTTGTTTCAGAAGAAGATGCATGCGATTCAATATGTTATTCTACATTTCATTCCAAGCAAAAATGTTCCTTTATACACATAGTTCGGCAGAGGCTTTATGTAGGATATACTCTAATTATATACCAAGTTTATAAAAACACTTTTGCTTAAAAAAGATATAGAATAAGATATTGAAGCTCATCTCTTCTCCTCAAACAACCTGCTCATCAAATAGATTATGGTATTGTTTTTATGGAGAACTACTTTAAAAAGGCTTTTGAAGTGAACAATCTTAAACAATTTACATTTAGTAGCCTACCTACTATTAATAGTATTAATAGTTTACGGACAATTTAGTACTTATATATTGCGATTGAAGTTAGCAGTATTAAGATAAGTGACACATATATTCTTTTATCTGCCATGAATTCGAGTGTCTACTAGATTAAGCAAATAAATACTATAACCTGAATCCAGTTAATTTAAATTCCGATACAAATAAGTAGTATTTTAAGTAAAGTCGCCATTAGTATTTTAGTATGTGGAAATTAAATTTTATTTTCTAAAACATACTTGAGAATAACAAAATTGTGTGGTATTCCACTTTTTACAAAAACTACAAAGTGCCAAACACTATAAATTATGTGCCACAAACTTAAGGGTAGTAGCTTAATTTTCTTCGCAGATTAAAAAAAAAATTGGAAATTAAAGCCTACAACTGCAAAATAAATAATAAAAAAATGTCTCCTGCTTAAACTTTAAAAATCAAAAATGTTTCTAAATATACTTAAATTTGCTGTTAGGTATGAAGCAAAAATAAGAAAGTTTTTTTACTGGTTTCAGCTGGTAGAAATCATGTACCGATGCCCATTTTCAGTTATAAGTTTATTACAAGTTATATTTTTCGAACGAAAAGCATAAACTTAAAAACATCGAAAAGTACTATTAGTAAAACTTCCAAAAATCACTCAGAAGGAAGCGAAAATGTACTTAATTTTTGTTAATTTATCATTCATGTCATAATGGCACTAAGGTTTCCTGACACCTAAAGTTAATAGATTATAAGATTATAATTGCGTGTATTGTTAGAAACCTTATTTCAAAGAGTGTTTGATTTTGAACTCAATAATGCTGCACAATTTAAATTCTATAAAAAAAAAAAACCTAAAAGTGCTGTGACCTTAACAAAATTAACTAAAATATAGATAATTCTTACAATTTAAATATTTACTTACGTCCAAGTGAACGATTAAAAATATTTTTAATATACAAATATACACAAAAACTGCAAAATTTAATTATCTAAATACTAAATAAAAATTCGCCTACCGATTTTTCTGTGCTGAAATTCCAAATATATTATATACCCCTTGTTGGTTGGGAAACGTCATCTAGAAGGTTTTCAAATGAACACCCCCTATTATGGACTTACTTAATACTACTATTTTACAAGGGATGTTTGTGGCTTCACCGGACAGAAGCCACTGAAATCTGCTGCAGTCACAAACATCGCTTTTAAATTCCTACGGACGCAATTATACTATCTATGTCATGCAAGTTGTTCTTTTACCATAATTTTAGAAAATAGTAGATTATGTCACTAGGAGTAAAAGTGAGTCTTTTTGTGCTGAGCTCAGAGATTGACGGCCGAAGCGAAGCTGAGGCCTGCAACTGAGCGAAGAACAAAAAGGCCTTTTACTCCGAGTAACATATACTATTTTTTTTTCAAGCATGCAGGAAATAGGATGTCTATTGTGATTCAGTTTTGTAATTTACTTGCATCTGTTTCTTTAGGAGAGTCTAGGTACTTACCCAATTAGTGGTGTGTTTATTTGTAAAATAAGAACGATTTAGAACGGTGGTTTTCAATGTTTAATTGTTTTAATGGTATTAAATCATAACCAATGGTTTAGGTGGTGTAGGTGTAGGTAAATTGTGGTAAGATAAAAATATGTTGCACCATTATCAATACTAAATTAATAACAATCACAATGACAAATGAATATGATGACGCGCATGACATTTAACAGACGAACCGAAAATTCGAGAAGATATGCGATTTCGACTATATAACAGCAGTTTCGGATAACTGCTCTAGAGCGTTCTGCGAGTATTCTCATTCTTTGTTTCCCCAATAAGAATATAAAGATGGCAACAGGTACACTTAGACTGGTTTAGTGCCATCTAGTGCTCCAATAGTCAAACACTTAGCTTATATATTACAAAACTAAATCCTAATATACAAAATCTTAAATATTGCAAAACTACTAACCAGTCGAAATTCGCCAAATCAACTAAGAATTTGCGTCAAAAACTGAAACATAGGATGGATGCACCTTCGCACCAAGAGCTCTGATTACTCTTTTTATTCAACTGCTGTAGTGCCATCTAGTATCTAGTGCTTAAAAGTTGTCGTAAATTTCAATATTAACAATCGTTTATGTACAACTGCGCCACCACGACAGTAGCGGTGACTTTTGACTTTACTTTTACTGCCTAGGACTTTTTTGCTACTTTTTTGGTCTCAGGATTAGAAAGCCCTCTTTAGGTGTGCGAATGGAGAAAACAAATGACCTACTTTTAGTCCGCTTGAAAAAAAACATAATTTAAGAATACGTGGTTTTGAGTCAATTTAATAAAACGTATACGTAGGAATTTACCAACAGTTATAGTATACGTGTTAATTAAGTTTTAATGTTTTTTAACTTTAACTGCGCTTTTTTACAATTATTTAAGTATAGAAGGCAAATAACCTTTTTTTTACAAACATCGATTATACTTTTCCATTTACTATTATACCATCAAAGACTGAATGGAATATTTAAATTATTAAAGCAATAAAACCTAAAATGACTTTGTTACCTATAATTCCATAAATATGATATTTGTACTAACAAAGAAAAGAGGTAAATTCAAATGTGGATTTTTTTACAAATTTAGTAACACTTAGTAGGTAGTATTTGATTAAATAGACAGAAAATCACCTAGTGAGGGTGATTGTAAAGAAAATGTCATCTCGATTTTTGCCTTAATTTTGTATTATTAGAAAGCTTATGTTATGCTTAGCAGATTTAAGTAAAAAAATACATGGATGGTCGAGTTTTGTAAGAAAAAAATTGAAAAATGAAGGTATGAAATTACATAACTCATACTTGGAAGTTGCCCCAAGTTTCTTTTGTAGCCACAACACGCACTACATCTATAAAATTCAAGGTTTTTCGATTTTTATGATATAATTTAAGTTTCAAACGTCTCATAAATTAAAATTTTTATTTAACTTACAAATTTTGCATTGTACTAGTTGCTAGTCGAATGATTGATGAAGTTGGCAGGTAGCATATAAAAGATGAGGTTTGTTGACGTTTTTAAAGGTAGTGTTGACAAGTCCTCTTCTTGAAAATATTCGATTATTACAACTTAAAATTTATTTTTTTTTAACAGGTTAACTCCGGTTAGTTCAGGTTCGTTCTGATCAGTTCAGGTTAGTCCAGTTCTAGTTTTCCTGATTAGGTTAGCTCAATTCTACCCTTTATGTTACGGGTAGAGAATAATATAAAAAAAAATAAAGAAAAAATAAAGAAAAAAGCGGGCCCTTAAAGGGCCCGCTTTTTTCTTTATTTTTAAAACAGGTTAATTTTCTCTACTTCAGGTAAGGTCTGGTTAGTTCAGGTTAGTCCAGTTCTAGTTTCCCTGGTTAGGTTAGTTCAGTTACACTTTTGACGATTAGGTTAGACTAGCTTAGGTTAGTTTAGGTTAGTCCGGTTCTAGTTTTGCTGATTAGGTTAGTTCAGTTCTACTCGTTATGTTAGGGGTAGAGAATAATATAAAAAGCGAGCCCTTAAAGGGCCCGCCTTTTTCTTTATTTTTAGAACAGGTTAACTTTCTGTTATTTCAGGTAAGGTTTGGTTAGTTCAGGTTAGTCCAGTTCTAGTTTCCCTGGTTAGGTTAGTTCAGTTACACTTTTTACGTTTAGGTTAGACTAGTTTAGGTGAGTTCAGGTTAGTCCAGTTCTAGTTTTCCTGATTAGGTTAGTTCAGTTCTATTCTTTATGTTAGGGGTAGAGAATAACATAATTTTTTATTTTTAGAACAGGGTAACTTTATGTTACTTCAGCTAAGGTCTGGTTAGTTCACGTTAGTCCAGTTCTAGTTTTCTTGATTAGGTTAGTTCAGTTTATACTCTTTATATTAGGGGTAGCGAATAATATAAAAAGATGGCCCGAAAGGGCCCGCTTTTTTCTTTATTTTTAGAACAGGTTAAATTTATGTTACTTCAGGTAAGGTCTGGCTAGTTCAGGATAGTCCAGTTATAGTTTCCATGGTTAGGTTAGTTCAGTTACACTTTTGACGTTTAGGTTGGGTTAGCTCAAGTTAGTTGTTCTAGTTTTCCTGGTTAGCTTAGTTCAGTTACACTTTTTACGTTTAGGCTAGACTAGCTTAGGTTAGTTCAGGTTAGTCCAGTTCTAGTTTTCCTGATTAGGTTAGTTCAGTTCTACTCTTTAGGTTAGGGGTAGAGGATAATATAAAAAGCGGGCCCGAAAAGGCCCGCTTTTTTCTTAATTTTTAGAACAGGTTAACTTTATGTTACTTCAGGTAAGGTCTGGTTAGTTCAGGTTAGTCCAGTTTTAGTTTCCCTGGTTAGGTTAGTTCAGTTACACTTTTGACGTTTAGATTAGGTTAGCTCAGGTTAGTTCAGTTCTAGTTTTCCTGGTTAGGTTAGTTCACTTACACTTTTCACGTTTAGACTAGACTAGCTTAGGTTAGTTCAGGTTAGTCCAGTTCTAGTTTTCCTGATTAGATTAGTTCAGTTCTACTCTTTAGGTTAGGGGTAGAGAATAAAATAACAAGCGGGCCCGAAAGGGCCCGCTTTTTCTTTATTTTCAGAACAGGTTAACTTTCTGTTGCTTCAGGTAAGGTCTGGTTAGTTCAGGTTAGTCCAGTTCTAGTTTCCAGTTCTAGTTTCAAGAAACACTTTTGACGTTTAGATTAGCTTAGCTCAGGTTAGTTCAGTTCTAGTTTTCCTGGTTAGGTTAGTTCAGTTAAACTTTTTACGTTTAGGTTAGACTGGCTTAGGTTAGTTCAGGTTAGTCCAGTTCTAGTTTTCCTGGTTAGGTTGGTTCGGTTACACTTTTTACGTTTAGGTTAGGTAGGCTAAGGTTAGTTCAGTTCTACTCATTATGTTAAAATTAGAGAATTATAAGGACTCACGGGTCGTTGCCGCAATATCAGTTATGTAATTTTCTTTTATTTTGTTTCTAGATGCGTCCACATAATTTTATTGCACTTAATGATGAACTCCGACGTTTGGCATCACTGTAAATATATTTCTAACACTACTGTCAGATTCGAGAGTTTTCGCATCAATTTGGTCAAACATTTTCAATTTTTATTTTCTTGTTTCTCAGTGAAAAGTGGCTCATCCAAGAATTTTTTTCTTTCAATCTGTTTTATAGACCGTTAGCTATTATTAAAAAAAGAAAAACCCTTGAAAATCGAGATGACCTAAACTTTACAAGCACCCTCTTGTAAATTATAATTCATTGTTGTAATTAGCGTCCTTAAGTTGTAAGTAGTTGGTGAAGTTAGCGGGATTAGGACAAATAATGCACCTCTTCTTTATTCGAAAATGGCCCACGTTTCGACTATTTATTTAGTCTTCATCAGGGCTATTCTCACTTAGAGAGGGTAGTCAGTTAAAGTACGATTTAAGATAGTTACGGTAGCAAACTCCATTCGATTGTTTGGTGACCCTGGTATCCTAGGCTCGACAAAACACACATCCGCTGCCCAAGGTACAAAATATGCGAATAAATTCGCATATTTTGTACGCGATACAAATATATTCGCATATTTTGTACCTTGGGCAGCGGATGTGTGTTTTGTCGAGCCTAGGATACCAGGGTCACCAAACAATCGAATGGAGTTTGCTACCGTAACTATCTTAAATCGTACTTTAACTGACTACCCTCTCTAAGTGAGAATAGCCCTGATGAAGACTAAATAAGTAGTCGAAACGTCGGCCATTTTCGAATAAAGAAGAGGTGTAAATTATAATCATTACATTTCTCATGTTGGAATATTGTGTCATAATACATAATCACTCATTTATGGAGTACATATTATACCTGTTAATGTTTGAGTAACTGGAATGGATCTTTTTTGATTGATTGCATAGCAAGAGAAAGAAGGCGAGTTAAGTTAACTGTGTGCTTTGGGTTCATCAGATGCATTTCCATGGTTTTCTAGAATCACTTTGTTTGTTGATGCATAAATCCATGTTTTTCTAATATACCATCAATGTCCTTCAGAGTTTTATTTTCTTTGATATTCTTTGCAAATGTAGTTGATGTAAATATGTATTTTTTTTTGCTGAAATAACATGTGAACATTAAGAAACAACACAATACTATTTATAATACATGTGCTTGTATAATAGATAGTGTAGAATACCAATTTCAAATACTACAAAATCTAATAAAGTATATTTTGCATAGGTATTCCTTATAAATTTGATAATTCTTACCTTTGGGCATACATAAAACAGGAAAAGCACCTGGAGTAAGATTCCTATCATCCTTGAGTAACATCTTTGCAATAATTAACTCTTTTGAACTAAATGATGCACTCAATAAGTAACAAGTCGAAATCATTGAAATTAAATGAAATTTGTTCCAAAATTCGAGTACTGCCAAGTTGAACAAGACAGGAATTTTCAGTGTCTCGTCATTGTCACCTTCAACTTAACCCAGTTTTACGGTATTTTTTGAAGAAAACTGTAACCTTTGAAAATTGAGCATTAGTGGCGCTCTCGCACAATAGGAAGGCAAACTTAAAACAGTTAACCGAGCCCCCAATTGAGCTTTCCTTTCTATAGACGATTCCAAGATTACGTCATTTGACATATGTTTGCCCCACAACGTCACTGTCAAACGAAACTTGAAAATCGATCTTTATCATCATGTTTCAGTTTTGATTTAAGATATTTTTAACTACAAGTATCCCCTAAAGTCTCTAAGCGGCCTAATCATCATCTGAAGTGTTGCTTTGAATTTTTTGAAGTGTTACTTTGAGTTATGCCCTTATTGGAAATGTCTTATCTTGTAGTTCAAATGCGTACTGAATGAGATAATGGAAATACCGTTTCATTCTTTCGATTTCCTGATCTGCCTGGTTAGTGAACACTGAACATGGAAATGGAAATGCTTGGATTTGAATTTCAAGCCTTAAAAGAGGCAAAAATGACTTAGCAAGAGTCGTATTACCTGATATTTCATAACTGGTAAGTTCAACAGTAATTATTCTTAAAAAGTATTTAGATAGGTATATGTGCAGGTATACTGGAGCATACCTACTTATTTATGTTTAAAATTGTAGGAAAACCTGCATTGCCCTAAAAGGCAAACCCAGGCTGGTTGTTCAGCTAGAATTTCGGTTCTTGAAAGGAATTTTAGAAAAGCTAAGTGTGATCAAAACACAGGTATTATTTGTAAATAGAGTTTAGGTAATAAGTGTATTCATATGTTGTTTATTTTAGGCAAAGGAAGTTTTATACAATAATTTTAAGAGCCTCCAGTCAAAAGTTGTGTCAGCAAGACAAATACATACTTTGATAATGAGGTAGTTTAATTTTAATTTAAACTTAAACACACAAAATCTGATATTAACAATGAGCATTTTAGAAATAATTAGTTAACCAAAATTATGCCTTTCTACAGGCCCTCCAAAAAGTTGTAGGTATGTAATTGGTTCTCATCCATACAGTATTGTTTGTTTATAGTTTTTCATTGTAAGAATGTCTAGCCACTTTTAAACATACTATCATATATATTATAGTTATTTATACTAAAATAGTTTAAGCATTTTATTTACTTTTAAACATACTACTATTTCATTACATATTATCCTTTTATAAAAGTCCTGCTGAACTTGCCATTTAAATACTTATCTTCTAAATTCATCTTTAGTCCAACTACGTACAAGACATGTTTATATTTTTTTAATCATAAGAAAGTTCTGTGGACTTTTAAATGTATTAAAATATTTTAGTCATACTATCTGCTTTTAAACATACCACTATTTTTGTTTAAAGGTGGTAGACAATGATGTACTATTAAGCCAAACATCTTGGACTTCCATTGTCTTTATTGAGTATTTTTACATGACGTTTTGAGCAGTGGAATCTCTGCTCATTTTCAAGTGAGGCTGGAATCTCTGCTTGTTTCAGTTTCACTTGAAAAAGAGCAGATATTCCACTGCTCGAAATGTCGTGGAAAAAAACTCAATATAGACAATGGAAGACCAAGATGTTTCCATAGCACTATTTTAGTACATACTGTCCTTTTATAAAAGTCCTGTTATACTTACCATTTAAATACTTCTCTAAATCTGTCATTAGACCAACCACGTAGAATCCTTTTACAAGACTTTCATGTCTTATTTCATATTTCATGTCTTACAATCAAGAATTTGGTTTATTGGCTGGAATAAAAGCATTACAAAAATATTTTATAATGTTTCAAGGAGGAGCTTCAATTGTTGTTGTCAAAGGTTGTAGCTAGCTAAGTGTGGCTTGGTGCTGGTTAAATTATAATCACTACTAAGTGGGGTTTTATAATGCCATTTTGGAGCTTCCGATCCGGTTCTCTCTGAAGTTAGAACAGGGTGTAAGTTGTAAAAAGTACACAAATTGTTATTGGATATTAGGCAGGTAGGTATATTAACATTAAGTATATTATTTTCACTGTAAAATTATATGATACACAACATGTTTTTATATGCAGTTCTGGGCATGTCAATAAAAGTAATATTAAGTAACAATTAATACAACCCTAACAATACTGCAAATTTACACTAATAATATTAAATACAATATACAGGTAGAGTATAATAGGTAAATACAAGTCATTCACTTATTTTTGTCATCTCATTATCTTTGAAATCCTCATTTTTTTTAAAACCTAAATATCTCCTTTCAGCACATGTTGAGAAAATACAATAAAAATGTCAAAGTCTAATTTCCAATGCTTACTTGATGTCAATAACAAGTGAATGACTTACATGTAACAGTAGGAGTTCAACAGAAAAGTTCAGGAAGAAGTTCTCAAGTTGGGTATGAATTTTTGACCCAAACAGTTGGAGTAATAAAAGCATTTAGATAAAATGAATTTCACTCGAGTTGTCACCCCACTATTTTCTTTCAACAACTCAAAGAAAGAGATCTCTCACATTAAAATACAAGTGAAAATAATTTGCATTTTGCATTCATGCACTTTGTTATATCTGGAGTTACCTATGTACTTTTATGGCAGTCATGTTAATTTTATGACATTTTCTGCCTCCTTTGCAACAAAATGTCTGCACTTGACCAACATATGTACATTCTTTTACTTGGTGAGACATTCCTTGATTCACGGCCCACTTGACTCTGTTAAACCACAACCTTGCAAATGAGGCTTATTGTGTAAGTAAATTGATATCTTGTCTTAACACATGTTCACACAGCACCTAAAACGAGAGGTAAATCAATCCATAAATTATGTTCAAATTCATTCCACTAAGTGTCAAGTAAAATTTCCTTGAATTTCACTAAATATTACGAAATTCAATTAAATTTCACTAAATATTCTATGTGCCCACAATAAAACTCACCAGTAATTATACCTCTGGGGTAAATGACCCTCTGGGGTGAATTTTGAGGAAATCTATTAAAAAATTTAATTTATGTCACAATAAATTCTTCTGAATACCTACAACTAAATCTGCAAAATGTGTACACCCAGTGATTCTAAACCTAACATAGTCTTGATAAGCACCTTTAACAAGAACTTTACTTTAATGAGATTTCTGATGGAATTGAAAAGTTATGTGGTTATGCTAATGCCCAGTTTTATAAAGTCAAGTTGTCCTGCCCTAAGTATGTATAAAATATAAGGAGAAAACACAGCTGATAATTGGTTGAATTTCTGCCTTACTTAAAATTACATAAGCATCCTTTGTGACTTGTTTTGCATGGATCGAAAGAACTGCACCAGATTCATACAGTTTAAAAGCTTGTAGACTTTTATATGCTTTCAACTACTCCTTAGTACCTACGTATAATAACTGTGCTTTAAAATAAAATAGTCTGCAATATCCAGTAAGGTCACATTTGGCAAATCACAAATTGGGAAACTCAAATCTTGTGGCGAAAGGGAGTAAGGATCAATATTGTTTATAATTTCCACTTTCTGGTCATAAGGATACTTGACATCACCAGTAAGCTTGAAGTAATATTCACTTCTAAACATTTTCGGCACAAAAATTAGAAATAAACGACTTTTTCAATAAGTTTCAATGTTCAAACCAACAAAATCGATGTTATTCAAACGTTTACACATCCAAATTAATAAACCGGCGGCGGGGTTGCCATTCTCACATTTTTTTATACTTAAATTTATTTATGTTGTTGTAAAATCGGTAAGAGGACAAATAATGTGAAAAAATGTAAATAACAACAGAAAAATATTCTTTTAATAAAAGATTTCTCACCCCAAAAGTACCAACAACATGTGAATTGTCATGATCCTTGTGGATCATTTCCGTATAAACACGGAAAGTTTCGTATGTTTGGCTACATGGTTTGTTTGACCCACAATAAAGTATGGCGGACCTAATCAAAAACAGCTGTTCTGGAATCGTCTATAAGGGGATATTTTGTGCTCGTTCTTTATTTGTTTTACTGGTTGCATAGGTTGAGTGCTCCTAGACAAAATGGTTGACAAAGACGTGATCCACTTGCAAAACCCATAATGGCTTAAAGGACAAAATGGCATATGGTCCAGAGGATTCTCGGCATGTGAGGGAAGTGTGTATGAGGAATGAGAGAGTGAGAGGAAGGTCGGAATTGGCTGGGTGGGGAGTGAGACAGATGAGAGAAGAGAGAAAGATTGACTGGGAAATGATAGTTGCTATAAATAGATTCGCTGAGGTTGCCATCAGGGCTGTTTATCTCTAATGGGAGCAATCGTCCAATGCTTTCTTAGTTAAAGCCCCACCCACGAGAGGCGCGTCAAGCGACGTTTCATGACACTCTACGATTTCGCACCGATTTGAAATGGTATCATGGCGGTGTTATTGTCAAATTTGACTAATTTTTTATTTATTAGATGATTTTAGTACGTTTTTCCGGTTTTTATTCATCAGATTTTCTCAAAATGTGTTACTTTGGTGTTCCAAACTGCAATACCAATATAAAATACACACATGGTATCCAATTGCATGGGTTTCCAAGAGATGGAGGGCTAACAATTTCCTGAGTTGATCGAGTTACCAACGAAGAGGTCCTTTGGAGAATGAACTGCCAATTAACCCTCATAAATATCGTAAAACATCGCAAACTTGAGTATTTGGGTTATGTTATGAGAAACCCTGTCAACTATTGTCTACTACAGTTGTTCCTGCATGATAAAGGGGAGGGAAGAAGAGGGCCAGGTAGAAGGAGAATTTCCTGCAGAAGTAGAAAGAGAATTTCCTGAAAATGTGTATTGCCATGATCATAGCCAACATCCGGAACGGATAAGGCGGATAAAGAAGAAAAAGGGGCAAGTAAACTCAAAATATTTGGGCTAGGGACCTCTGTTAAATTAAGAGTCATTTCATGCATTTTTAGCCATTAGAAATTGTAGCTAAATGAGTTGCGGTCCTAGTCAATCAGAATGAATATTTCGTTTTGTATTCTTGAGATTTTTCCTAAAATATTCGGCAATACATAAGTAATGCACTTTGCTTTACTGTCTGAGATTATTTTATACCTACCTAACCTACCATACAAGCTTTTGATGGTCTGACCTGAATCTTTTACTTTTTTTTTAATTTTTGCCAAGATGGGCCTTCTGAAACCTCATTAAACGGATATTTTAGGTAAAGAAATATAAGCTACATATAACTTTTAATAGTTATTGCAGTGCGTGACCTAAAATATTGGTTTAAGAAATCTCTAAAGATAGTGTCATAAAGCTAAACTCTTATTCTCAATTTTGCCAGAGAAGAGTTTCAATTCATATGTTTGGCCCAACAATGAGCCAACCATATGAATTGAAACACTTATTTTTTCCAGTACAGGATCTTGATTTTGCTTTCACTAGAAAATTTAGAAGGCGACCTAAGTACTTACGTTTGGACTGTACAGTTGTATTCCAATTTTTTTTGTGTCAATATAATCGTTTATTTATATAAATAATGTAAAATACTATTTTAGCTCCGCAAGGTTTGGATAGCTAAAATCGGAAGACTGGGCTTGGAAAATATGCCAATTGAACGCCTTCAGAATTCACATAGGATTTGTACGCTATGGGAGAACAAACCATCATCTATGGGAAGACAGTACCTTGGCAGCAGAAATAACTCTTTAATTAAAAATGATGTTGTTCCCAGTTTACTGTTAACATCTGTTTTCAATAAACTAAGTAAGTATAGGGTGTCCCATTATAAACGCCACCCATTTTAGGTAACTTTCTTATTTTTGATTTTAGATAGAAGGTGGTTATATATACATGCCACTTTGAGATGAACTGTCTTATCAAAAAATGAATCCTAAGAAAGATAGAGGCCTTGAACATGGCCTTTCTATTACGGTTTCTTTATAATTTGTCAGATTGCTATATATCTGGAAGGACCAAAAATTGAAAACTACAGTGTATCTTAAGTTAAAAAAGTACTCTTGTCCTAGTAGTAGTAGACTAGGCAATCTCTACACCATTTGGGCCCTCATTCCATCCACGAGTATCTTTTGCTCTAAGCTCTTCTCCTAAGTTGCTAAAATGTACCATAAGCGAGAAAACTCAATTTCTATTTTTTTTGCTTTCTGTGCATAATCACAAAATTACACAGTTTCAGCTAAATTAGTAGTAGGCTTTGAAAAACCATTTAGTTGAAATTTGGTGTTAATTAATATCATAAAGTGGCAAAATCTTTGTGATATCATTCAACACCAAATTTCAACTAGGTAATTGGTTTTTCAAAGAAAAATACTAAATTTAGCAAAAACTGTTTATGTTTGTAATTATGTAAAAAAAAAACATTTTTAAATTCAATTTATTTAAGCTTACCACTTTTTACGATTTTGTAATGCTCATTGGGCGTGTTTATTTAAAAACGTTATCTAGTTGACTGTGAAACGTTAAAAGAAATGGATGAAGGAACCAAAGTTCATCTACTTTGATTATGTCATCTTTTTCTGCTAAAAATGTATATCCTTCTAGATGACTTTTTCCAGTGAACCACCTATAGTAGTTGGTAACGCTGATTCTAACGTTTTTCGAAATCGAAATTGATGTCAATCATCCTTCCTATATCATATGGATCTGGATGTAGCATTCTTTGGTAATTTCAAATTTTATTGCAAAATTTCGATGTCGAAATGCAACTAAAATAGACCTCCATAATCATCTTTGGGCTTCAATCCTTAAGGCAAATCAATCATATTATTTAACATATTAAACATATTTAGATAAATAAAATGTCTCAGGTCGTTAAGATGTCCTATACTATTTTAATCTAAGTAAAAATGTGTTTAATTACATACATTATTAATTATTACCTTACATAAGGAGTAATATACAATGCTTATTATTGCTTAAATTAAATGTGCAGAGGCCAATATTATCAATTAACTTCTTTGTAAGCTTTGTTCGTTGTGTAAGTTTGTTTCTCATGTTATTTTTATCAATTGATAATAATCATGTATTTTACAAAAGTCGAAAATATATTTACATAGATGGATTTCATATATATTGTAATAGTTTTTCTTAATTTAATGTGTCAATTACTATAAATTATCATGTGGCACTCTTTCATGATAATTTTTAGTAATTCTCACTTCTCGGAATATTTAAAATTCACATTTAACATAGGAATAAGGGGCATTTAAAAATCCCGCCAATTATTATTTCATAGCCTCACCCGCTAGGCGGCGCTAGTGCGCCAGGATCCCGAGTGGTGTCATTGGAGTTGCCTATCTATAGTAATAATATAATTCTCTTATCTATGGTTGCCACAAATAATTTGAAGTTCTATGAAAATTCACTGCCACCTAGACTATAAGGCCGTGAAGCAGAGTCTGTGACGTCACAGTCGTGGTCCAAGGTCACCATTTGAAATGGATGGATTTCAAATGATTTCGTGTATATTTTACGTGATTTTAGTGTGATTATTCTGTTTTTAATGTGAATTTTGTTTTTATGAACATTACTGGACTTTAGGAAACGTATTAAAGTTTGTGCTAAATTCGGAACTATGCATGTTAGTGTTTAAAAACTGTGAAAATGCCTTACCGGTACTGTGTCGGGGTGCAACACAAACTTAAAGAATGGACCTAAAAAATCGGTTTTTTGGTTTCCCAGGGATGAAGATTTAAGAGAAAAAGGGATTAGAGCCTTTAAAAGAGAAGATTTCGTGCCTGGAGAACATAGTAGGGTACATTTATACATAAATAAGTAACAAGAATTTTAGAGAAAGTTAGGTTATTATTACTTATTAACAAAGCATGAATTCCATAAACTTTGTAGAAAACTGGCGTTTTAAGTATGTGAGGTGCATTTTGCAAGGATGAAGTACAGAAAAAGTTTATTTTTTATAATGAAGAAACAGATCAGACTTTGCAAGCCCCTTTGGACATTCCAAAATTGATCTGTGGTAAGAACTTATTACACACTTAACTTATGCTTTTAAATTATATAGTCTCCATTTAACTATTAAATCTCTGAGTATGAAACAGAACCCTTGAAGGGATACTTTTATTTATTGAGTTGAGAAATGAACTTGTACCATGCCAGTCATATTCCTAGGAAAAGCAGAGGATAATAAGATAATGATGTCAACATTTTTGTCTTCTGTAACATTCATTCATATTTTTGTTAAGTCTTTTTTACACTCTTTTACAGTATCAAGCTGCTGTGGCTTGGATGCATTGTTGTATAAGCTATACCTTCTAAATAAAAAACATATGTTTCTTGAATTAACTGTTTTATTTTTGATTGCTAAGGGCCAAATGTTGTAATAATCCAAACATGTTTTATTTGTGTGGGTTTATCCAACTTCTTAGTTGTAGTCATCATAATTGTATTCTCAATTTTCACCCATTACAACCCGTGTAAACAAAATATCCATGGCAAGGCTTGTTTATGGGTTATAATGGATGAAAATTAGGAATATGATTACGACTATGACTAATAATAAGTTGAATAACCCGGGATTTACTACAATGAAAGGTTGTTGGCAATTTAATCTTATTTAATTACCTATAAATAGAAAAAAAAAACAACTTCCTGCAGATTACAACATTTTGTACTTTCAACACATATCACTGCATACAGTTTTTATTACTTTGAGTCCTTGCTGTTACTACTCACACTAGCACTCAAATCCTCTCGAAGTAGGGAGGAAGTAGGCTCGATACATCTCTGTTTGTGGAAGTAAGTAGGTAGGTACTTTCTGGACACTGGCACTTTCCAACTACTATTGAGTTTCTACCATTTTGACTGTGAAGACCTCACTAAAGAAGTTCTATGCAGGACATCAAGTTTTGGGTATAAATGGTAGGTATATGATGATCTCTTGCTTATTCCTTTAAGAAAATTAACAGTTAAAAGATAATGTAATTCCTAAAGATAATTCCTAAATTTTTAACAGAAATATGAAGTTTACCGAGTTTGATCTTAGTCATGTAGTACATTTACACCACATGGACCAAATTAGACCAAGGAACAAATTGAGTACCTAATCAACTTGAATCAAAGTTTGTCAAAGAACAGCTGTTTTAGTTATAAATGGAAGCTTTAGCCCTTTTCGGAAACTGCAATCCAATTCCAGAATCCAATTTGGGGCTAAAGTGTTTACACCATAAAAAAGACTGTTTGATCTACCTCCTTTACTCTGAACCAAATATTTTATTCCCAGTGTTTACACCACAGTGACATCATTTGATACTTGGACCAAATGTTTGGTCCATGCAGTGTACCTAAATGAGTAAATGTAATACATGGTCTATATAGGAATACGTTGAGAGCAAATAAATCTGTTTATGTAACAAATTTTGAAATTTGTAACAGGGTGTTACATAAAGGATCTAGGGTTTTGTATAAAAGAATATAAATGATTAGAAAATCTTTTTGCATTCTTTGCTCTGGGTGAAATAACTCTTGGGAAAAAAAGCTACATTCTTAATAGGTATATATTAAAAAGTTAAATGCAACCCTCTATACTTGCCTACTGGCAAGTTTACTGTTCTAGTTTATAGACTTTAGTCTGGCCTTTTTCAAATTCAGGAATCAGGATGAGTCACTGAGGATTAACCTAACTTTTTTTTATGAAACTATGTAGGTACTCTGTATTTTAACTTACCCTACTATTTTCTTCAGATATAGATTAGCTTACATCCATTTTTTCTTCACACCCTCATTCCTTTGAAACCAAACAACGGATTTGCTAGACCTGTTTACATTGATTTCGCACCGTGACACCCAACCACGTTTGAGAAATTTTCAACACTTTTAAAGCACTTGTTGTTAGTCTAAATGCAGCACTAGCTGCAAGAAATGTCCTAAAGTCCGGCACAATTTATAAAAACAAAATTATGAATACAAAATGAATAATATTAGTCGCAAAGTCGAAAAAAATATTTGAAATCCATACAATTCAAATGGTCTCACACTAGTGACCTTGGACCACGACTGTGACGTCACAGCTTCTGCTTCACGGCCTTATGGTCTAGGTGGCAGTGGAAAATTACGAAAGTCCTGAAAAAGAAGCCAAAAACAGCTGACTATCGACATGCCCATTTACTCGACGGAAATGAACTGGGCATGCGCGAGATTTGAAAATTATTTGAAAGTTCTACGTTGCCAACTTGTCGACGATTCTGACGTCACGCGATTAGATAAATTAGTAAAATCTTACTAAAAGCACCGATAATTACCATTTTAGCATTTCTAAGTTTATGCAGGATACATATTTATATTATAACAGAACATATGATATTATATAACCGATAAAATTCACAATAAATTGAATTTTTTAATACTCACAAACGGTAATAGAAACTTCATCTGTCAACCTTGCATTTAACCCTACTTTTTGGGGACGCTTTCAAGTTTTCATCTTGTTGATCGTGTTCGTTCTTTGCTAAATTTAAACTTTCAGTTTAGTGTTTGTTTATTTTAATTTACTCAAATCATTAATCGGTCTGCATAAATACCGTTTGGTTTAATCTAATTCAACTTTGCTTGGCTGGGTATTCCGGTGCGGCGTCTTTTGTGCTGTGTTTACTGCTGAAGATTCAGGATTGTCCCTATTTCTGACTGATATTTGTTTAGTATACCTAGGTATGTAGGTTTGTTTTGCAATTAAACAGATGTTCAGGGGTTTTGCCTGTATCCAGGCCCTCCTCTAATGAGCTCCTATAGGAGTTCCATATTATTTTACCCATACCAAGACCTATACCTACCAGGCCACAACAACCAGAAGTTTCTTTCAATAAGTACTTATACTTTATGTTTATTTGCTTTAACTAATCTTTGTGTGTTTAATTCCATATGGCTTTACTTATCCTATTAAATATTCCATATCCTTTGAAAACAAAATAAAGATGTAGTACCTATAACTAGGTATGTAGGTCCATGAAAGACACTTAAATTCTCAGTAGGATCTTTACAACAACCCTAAAGCTTTTTACTTCTCTTTGTGGAAACTGAAAGTGGAATAGTTCTCTAAAAGAGAATCTTGTTCCTTCAATTGTAGCCTTCAATGTAGCCCTTATTTAGTTATTATGTAGATACCTATCTTCATTTTAAGTTTTAATGGCTTTATATAGTCCTTTGAACACATGAAATATTGCTCCCTGCAATAAAACAAAACTCGTTGTCGTCAATCGTGCCGGAATCAAGAAATAACTTCTGGAGCTATATAAACTGAAGTGAAGTGAATAATTTTTTTTACGCTTTCTTTGCTCCAAAGACTAAACATTTAAAACATCTTTCAACTATCCTTCGAATCAGTGCAATGGAAAATTTGGCTATTTATTTATTTTTGTCGACTTTCGTTCCCGCCAATAAACATGTCACATTTGGCATAACCTAAAAATTTGTAGACGTCAGATTCAAAACGTCACTCATCTTTCAACTAGCACGTGGTGCGCAGTAAACATGCGCAGTAAAATCTCGTCGACCAACTGCGAGATTTTCATAGCCAAATGAGGAGCTTCATTTTCGATCTACTGTGAGGGATTGACGTTCGCCGTATATTTAAATAATAGGTATATGGGTTGCCATCGCAGATTGATCTAGTGTTCTCGGGCCGTCAATTGTTTCGGTGTGTTGGGTTGTGAATCTGCCACAGTGCCAGTGTAGAGTAGAGTTTTTTTTGTCTTTTTTTTTTTTTGTTACGTTAGGTTGGTCGTTGGACGTTTTGGATTAGTAAAAAGGGGAAAAAGGAAAAATGGGCTTCTTTCCCCGCTAATTTCCAGCCCGTCAGTCTAGGATTCTTGAATCCAGGGGCTGGCGGGAAGGTGGATGGCGTAAGAGGCGGTGGATTCCGTTGAGAGTGGTTTTGCTGGATTGTGGGTTGAGGGAGTTGCTAATGCCTACGGGTGGGAGACAAGAGACTAGTCTCGTTCATGTCTACCTTCGAATCAATCAATGCCTGACCCTTGTGTACCACCCAGTCGCCAACCCGGTGGAACGTCACAACAGGGAACCAAAGACACAGTTGGCCATCCAAGTGCAGCAGGATCTGCCGACGTGGCCTGACAAGTTAGTGGCCATACAGTTTGCCATGAACACGACCCGCTGCCAATCCACTGGTTTCACACCGACCTACCTCACTTTCGAGCACGAACTACGTGTTACGGCAGAGGTTACCACGGGCCTGAGGCCGATCATTAAAAACGAAACACTCGCCGACACATTTGAATTGGCCTGCGAGACATGCGAACAGACCCAAGACCAATGGAAACAGGTGTTCGAACCCCGAGCTAGCCCTCGGTGACTATGTCTCGTCGGTCACCACCCACACTCTGAGCAGTAAGGAACAAAAACAAATAAATAAAAAAATAAATAAATAAAATTATGTTAGGTACATGAAGGGTCCTAGGTATCTGTCACCTTCAACGAAAATTGGACCAATCAGTCGGCGAGCTGTGTGTGATTCCTGCCCAAACTCCAATTTTTTTCAGGGTGTAGTCCTTTCAAAATTATTTGATGGGGATTTTCACTACTCCAAGTTTTCATGTTTAGCGAGTGCACATAACCACTTAACTCAAACCATACCTCATCACTAAAAATGGATTTTTGGGAAATATACCAATTGGAAATTTTCAGTCCTTGTGGAAAGTCAGCTTCTGGCACTACTGTGAGCCGATATGGGTACACTTGCAGATCTTTATGCAAAATTTAAAAGGCCTATTTGATGGTGTGACTGTCGTATAGAAGTACCATTTGCATTTTGCATTATTTCTTGTGCCTGCGCAATCACTGCATCGGTACGTTTCTTGTAAGATCCACTACTTGGCCTGCTTTCTAAAGAGTTTGTAAAAAACAGGTAGTTTCTGCAAACAATTCTAGAACATGCTCTTGTTGAACTGCATATAAAATTTGGAAATTCGGCCTGGAAATCCTGCATGCAGTTTCGAATGGAATAAACCCATTCGCTATCCACTTTGGCCAAAGCCATGTTGTCCAAACACAAAGCAGATTTTATAGCAATAAAAGTTAGTTTTCTTGGTAGTTTTGTTGGTAAAACTAGAAATCTACAACAAAAATGTGGGAAAGGGAAAAGTTTACCAACAAGGATAAAGACAAGACAAGATGGCCGCTAATAACGTTGAAGCACTGATTGCACAGTGGCAATGACAAATCTGTTGTAATGGAGAGTCAAGTTACGACGTACTTTTATAACTATCTTTCTTTGTGTCAAAAAATCATAGCTGGCTAGATGAACTTTTCTAATGACCTTTTTAATTTCAGATGAAGTATCTCTAACGCTCCATCTCCCTGAGCGGATGCTGCACAAGCTCTATTAAAAATAAAAACTAAGATTTAAATTCTCCGGGTTGTAGATATTTGATGTTGAGCCAAGTAAAAGAAAACGAACAATTCCCATTAGCAGCCGATACAATCTGAACATTGTTTGCGCAAATTTCCAACAAAGAAGCATTTTATTCGATACGAGTGAAGCCTTTCAAACTGAACATTAAAATAAGCGATTTAATTTCCGCGAAGTCAATGGCTGTCAATGAAATTATTTACATTCCTCTCTAGCATTCTCAACAAAAGCTCTATTGAACCGTTCCTCTGAACATTTATTAATATTTTCCATTAATTCGGTTTCCTTTGAGATCGCGGAAAAATTTAATTTAAATCGAATCAAAATGGAATTGTCCGAACGTATATATATATATATGCATTTTGACATATACACCTCCAATTCGCATAGTTCAATATTCGCACACGCCTCAAAAACGGAGCCGAATTGGAAAATCCGGAGGCGAATTCGAATCGCCCTTAATATTTTGGCAAACAGTCCAAGTGACCTCTATAAGCCTCTCTGCCAATTTTCGTCCGGAGGCCATTTTGACAATACACATGTACAGTTACACAATCGAGTTCACGAAAATTCCACCACGTGGCGTGGCGATCTCATACGTTTATATAATCGCCAGGTGGCCCACGCAGCTCTGCCTCCAGTGTGAGTAGGTCAACGTGCCTCAGAAATGCGACAACACCGCAAAAACGCTGGTGGAGGTCAATTAATCGACATCCTATATCAACAAAACAAGTGTATAAAAAGGCTTGGGGGGAGGGGATGATTGGAGGCCAATAAAGCCAACACACATATGTGTGTTAAAGTTGTATATTTTTGTGGCTGGATGCTAATTGGCCGAACTCATACAACAATAAAAAAATTGTGTGTATAAGAGTAGCCGGAAACCAATTGGTGGATCCCGTATATCATCCGGATAATTGTATATCGGAAAGGAGATTCCGGAGGCAAATTAAACGATTGGTACATTGAATAAGAAGTTGTGTGTGTCTCGCTGATTCATACTAAATATTCAGCGTTTTTCACTTTTCCACTATTTCAATTAGTTTCAAATTTGGCAGAATATTGAAAGTTGTCATCACAGGGGGTGGGGCAGGTTTTTATGTAACAAATTTTACGGAAATATTTTACGTCCAAAAATAACCCTAGTTTGTTACAGAAACTGTAGTCGAAAAATGCTTTGTTACGGATATACCGGGTGTTTAAGTTTTCTTTTCAAATTTTTCTTTATAGTTTTTAGAGTTTTTGATATATTTAACTCAAATTTGAAATATAGTTAAGTATAGTAATAGCTAATTATTTATAATCTACATCGTTGGAGATATCAACCGATAGCGAAAGTCTTATTTTTCTGGAGTCGTGTCCCCTTTTACCCTCCCAAACTATTTTGTAGCACCCCACTGATAATTTTTTGTTAAACATCTGAATTTTCCATTTACTTTAAAACATTTTTGCCTTTTGCATCCTTGCCTTATCTCTTACCGTGCTCCATAAATTTGCAAGAGTATATAGAAATGCACCTACTTCTTCCATAAGAAATGACTCTTTTTCATAAATTTTTCAATTTTTCAAAGGTATCTGGGAATTTAAATGGGAATGCAGAAAACAGGTATTTCTTATGGAAAAATTATGTGCATTCCTAGACACTTTCGCAAATTTCTCGTAAATGATGGTTTATAAGGCAGGGATGCAAAAGGCATGAACGTTTCTAAATTGAACAGAGAACTAAGATTTTTAAGAAGAAACAATCAGTGGCGTGCTACAAAAAAGTTTCGGATGGTGAAAGCATATACAACCCCAGAAAAAATAAGATTCGGTAGATTTTCGCAATCGGTTACTACATCCAACGTTGTAGAGAATTTCATTCACCACAATTGTTTTGTAAATGACGTTGTATTCGGTTGTATATGTTGAAGATTGGTTAGCGATTTTAATTAAGTTCTGTTCACTAACTCCTGCCTTAGCTAAATTTGACACTGTAACTGGATCGATGGGAATGATTAGTTATTTTTTTCTTCTTAATATCCCGGCCAATTTTTTCGGCGGATACGTCGTTCTTTGCAGAATGCGTTAAACTGACTCCATATTGATGATTGACTTTTCTTGGTATTAATCGGAGTCATATTATCTATTTCGTTTTGAATTTCTGCTTCGCAGCTTACTCCAAAATGGGCCATATCGCAAAAAATAAATTTGAATGTATCAAATTTAACTTAGCTTTCAAACTGACAGATGATGAATCGAAAATTCAACTTTAACAATGGGTCTCCAAATTATATGTATCTATGGCGACGTAATTTATCCGATTTTTTTATCCACTTGCATTTTCTCTTCCTTCCTTCTTTCTCTTCCTTGTCGCGACAATTTTATTCATGTACAATTAATGCCATTTGAAGGTAATAAAATGCTAGTTTGCTATCGGATAAATAGGAAGGAAGAGAAAATGCAAGTGGATAAAAAAATCGGATAAATTACGTCGCCATAGATACATGTAACTTGGGGACCCATTGTTAAAACTGAATTTTCGATTCATCATCTGTCAGTTTGAAAGCTAATTTAAATTTGATACATCCATTTTTGCGATATGGCTCGTGTTGGAGTAAGCTGCGAAGCAGAAATTCAAAAAGAAATAGATAATATGACTCCGATTAATAACAAGAAAAGTCAATCATCAAAATGGAGTCAGTTTGACGCATCTGCAAAGAACGAAGTTTTGATTTGGACACACAACAATCGGTACAAGATATAGCAGACATACTAATGGATTGGGGGTTTAATATGAAGAAAAAGAAAGGGGACGATTATAAGGAATACAATTCCATGTCTCCTTCAACCGTTTTAGTGATCCGGCTTTTAAAACATCTCGTGATGCACGTAATTCTAGACGAAAGAAGTTGAAAAGTAACTTAAACAAACGAAAAGAAAGTTCTGTTGCATTAACAAAAAGCGAAATTGATAAAATGGCGTTAATATGGGATGAAAATACGCCAATAGGCCTTTTAAAAAAAAAAATCCATATCGCTTCATACGAACTAGCTTGGTGAGGAGGTGAGGCAGCAACCTGTAAGGTGTCTTACTTCAAGGAAGAAAAGTTTAATAATGGGGACTTAACCGGCCGTATTGAATACAATGCGGTGTTTTCAAAAACGTGTCAAGGTGGTTCGAAACAGTGTTGTGATAGTAAATGGCTAATAAGGAACAAAGAAAATCCCGACATTTGTCCAGTAAGATTATTTTATAAAATTTTGTTTCATAGAACAAGTCATATTTCTTCTGATAGATTTTTCTTAACTCCAAATCCGTTCTGGCAAAATAATATATCAAAAGGATGATACAAAAATGTTCCAATAGGAGTAAATGAAGTACTTAGAGTTAGATAGAAGAAGAAATTAGAAGATATTAAGAAGAAAAAAATAACTAATCATTCCCATCGATCCAGTGCAGTGTCAAATTTAGCTAAGTCAGGAGTTAGTGAACAAAACTTAATTAAAATGACTTGACATGTTTCAGCCGGTTCTATAAAACCTTATTTGCAATTAAATAAAGATCACCACGAAAAACTTTTAATAAATCTTCGAGAGTCTTCGAGATCAGCCAGCCGAGAGAAGAACAAATTAAACATAAGAACTGTGTTTTTTATAATTGTTTATTTTTAAATCTATTATTCTGGCGTTATTATCGTTAATATCAGTTTTTATGTTGAACTATTAAACAAAGCTTCGTAGTTTCATATTTGGTATTACTATGACTATTTTAATCATAAAATTGTCTTATCAAATACCATTCGAGCTCAGATTTTGAGCCTTATATTTTTTACTTGTCCTCTCATATTTTCTTTCTGGTATAATTTCACTCGATCTATAAACAGATTTCGTTAAATTATTCCAGAAAGAAAGTATTCTAAGACAAGTTAAAAAATATCCGGCTAAATCTGAGCTCTTATGGTATTGCATGCGACAATTTTTCGGTCAAAAAAACATTATCGCGATAATTTGTCTGTCAAAGTCAAATGAAAAGTAACTGGCTCAATGTTATAGCATAAACCATGCAAATTAATTTGTATTCAATCCATAATCTTACCATCTGACCCGGCAATAAGTTTTCTGACATTGGTTCGAATCAAAATAGCTATACCTACAGGGGGAGTCAAATGTCGCAAGGTTTTTTAATTATTTTGTTCAAGAAATTCTCCTTCGAATATAACTCGTGCATTGAAAATTATAGGTAATTTTAGACCGATATGTAATTCATGCAATTTGGATCAGAAAAAAAGGCACTCGTGGACTGCGTGCACTCGTGCATTTTTGTCCCAAATTGCATTCGTGCAATCGTCCAAAAATTACCGATAATTTTCAATGCACTTGTTATATTACATATGATTATAAATAGTTATCTATATTCCAAATTTGAGTTAATTATCTTAAAAACTCTAAAAGCTATAAAGAAAAAATTGAAAACAAAAATTAAACTTATTTAAATAATAGTAGATTATGTCACTAGGAGTAAAAGTGGGTCTAGGGGGTGCTGAGTCGAGAGATTGACGGCCGAAGCGAAGCTGAGGCCTGCAACTGGACGAAGCACAAAAAGCAGACAGTATTCTTGACCGATTAGTGTGAACAGGTGAGAGTGTTCTTGGGTATTCGGTCTGAGCAGCATAATATAATTTATTATAGCAATATTAAATAAAATAACCTTTTTATAGGCAAAGGGAAATTGAGTGTTGCCGTCGCAGATGGCCAACATCATTATATCTAGATGTTTATGTCATTTTTCGTTTTTAAGGCGTTAGAATTTATATAGAGGGAATCAAAACATTCTTGAAAATTTCGTTAGTACTTTTTTTAAATCGTCGTAATTCGCGGACAAGTTGACGGATCATTATTTTTATTGCTTGGATCGACAGAATTATCTACAAATTGGTTCTCATCTTGACTTGACTTGACAAAATAAGTAGAAGGGGTGAGTCATAATTAGTGGTCGAAAATTAAATCGCATATTCTTTGGTCGATTTTAAGGGCGGTCTCTCATACAATTGTCTTACCTATCGAGCTTGGTTAAAAAGTAACAGGGAGTTGAAATTAGAATTTCAAAACACATATGTATTGATTAATTGATTATTTCGAAAGCATAAGAGATAGTTTATTGAAATTTTGACTGCTACGGAAGGCGCAAATTTTGCAATTAAAAATTATTTTTATTTCCGTCAGTGGTGCGCTTACCAGCACGTCGACTTACATTATTTGAAAAAAGGTAGCACGTCACTGAGTTTTTGAAAAATGAAACTTGTTTTTTTAATACCCATTCTACTCTAAAGAAAAGAGCTCTCTTCGAGTTTTTTAGTACCATGCACCGTTTTCGAATAAATAAATAAAAACCATTGAAGTGTATGTAAGTACAGCCGCAAAATTACATTTTGATAAAAAATCAAAAATATTCGATTAATATTGGCTTGAATTATGATACAAACAAATAGTATTTTGATGGGCATTTAAAAACTAGATTTAATTTTTTGAAAAAGCAATGACGTTCCATTTTTTTTAAATAAGATAGGTCGACGTTCTGTTAAGCACGCCACTGGCGGAAATAAACAAATTTTTTTATTGCAAAATGTGCGCCTTCCATATCAGTCAAAACGTGCAGAGTCTCAATAAGGTATCTTTTATCCTTTCGGAATAATCAATACATATGCTGCATTTTGAAATTCTAATTTCAACACCCTGTATTTTTTTAACGAAGCTCGATAGGTAACACAATTGTATGACAGTCCCCCTACCACCCCCTCCTCCCTTAAAATCGACCAAAGAATATGAGATTTCATTTTCGACCATCCATTATGACCCGCCCCGTATACTTATTTGTCAGAAATAAGTTGCAGATAATGCTGTCGATCCAAAGAATAATAACAATAATCCATCAATTTGTCCGCGAATTAGGACGATTTGTACAAATTGCTAACGAAATTTTCAAGAATATTTTGATTCCCTCTCTATAAGTTCTAATACCTCAACAAAAAAATTACAAAACTGTCTAGAGTTATTGATGTTGGCTATCTGCAGCGGCATCGCTCAACTTCCCTTTTCCTCTAAAAAGGTTATTTTATTTAATATTGCAATTATAAGTCACGAGGATTAACAATAATGGTAGGTATCATATTTTTTGAATGCTAGTGTACTAGAAAAAAACGTCACGTATTTTTTAATTTTTTGAATTGGTAGCAATCCACAGACAATATGTCAACAAATGAGGGAAAACACCACAAGATTCTGTACCAGGTTTTCAAACTACAACGATTTACAAATATCAGCAACAAAAATTTCACACATTTTACGTTTCACTATGTATAAAAATTCAGAATGCTTTAATAAAAAATCTGGCGAAAAGGTTACGAGATATGAATGTTGGCTTACCGCTTACCTCAAAACGATAAAGAAAAAAAAGTTGATCGTGAAATAGCAGAGCATCAAAATTTTGCAATTTTTGCACCACTTTGTTTTCCACCCTATATAATAAAGGTGATGTCAGTTTCTTTTTCAAGATTATCCGCTTCTTTAATCTAGAAGAAATGAAGTTTCAGGCCGTGCAAATTGTATTTATAACAATTCATTGCTTAAAAAGTTCCAGCTGATTGAAAATGACACAAAAAATTGCTTTTGCCAAACTTTAAGTTGAGCAGTTTATATGCGCCACCATGACACTAGCGGTGACTTTTGACTTTACTTTTACTGCCTAGGACTTCCTTGCTACTTTTTTGGTCTCAGGATTAGAAAGCCCACTTTAGGTGTGCGTATGGAGAAAACAAATGACGTACTTTTAGTCCCCTTGAAAAAAAACTTATTTAAGTTAATTTTTGTGACCATTTTATTTTTTAAAAACTGGCTTTATAACGAGATTTCTATGATGCAGTTGGATGCCTGCATTTCTGTGATGCATGGACAATTCTAAAGCTACTGAAGCCTAATTCATACTAGAATGATGCCAACCGTGAACGTGAGTAAATTGTGAATTCAGATTATACAAGTATAAAAAACATATTGTGTTATTTTCACAACATACGAATACGGATTTGCTCGAATGAGATTTTGAAAATTATTCGCGTTTTGAAATTGAGAAATGTATTCTTTTTGAAAACTAAACATCATATCCGTAGTAAATGCAGTCATCATATGGCAGGCATCATATGACAGGCATCATATGACTTGTTGATTTAATAATCAATAGTTTTGCTGATAAAATTTTTGAACAACCTCATTTTCATTCGAAAATTCTAGCTTTGTTATTCAATGATGTCCAAGATTATGTTCAAGATGAATAATGTTCAAGATGAGTACATAGGCTTGGGTATTGTTAACAAACTAATGGATGGCAGTTTGTGCACTTAATTTAACTTTGTTAGTTTTAATTTTAATTAGTTTATGAAGTTAGGAGGTAATTTACGATTTCCTCTTACGATTTCTATATGTCATTTTTTCGAACATTTCTATTTAAAAAAGTTGGCCATGATATCATAATTTATTTTTGGGTCACCCTGTATAATTAAAAAGTAATACACAAAATGCGCAATTAAAAATAAAAATCGACGGGTCCGAGCGATTTCTCGAAAAATGAACAACACATTTTTAAATCATTATATGCCATACATTTGGCGTACGCTGTATATTAAAAGTGTGTTCAGAGGTCACAAGTTATTACTTTCCTCCTTAAAAATTAAAACACAATTATCAAGACTTTTTTTAAACCATTGTTCAATTTTTAAATGGCATTATTGAACTACTTTTAACACTGGTGCTAAAAATAAAAACTGTTAAAATTTTAATAAAAAGAATACATTTTGTGCATTTGTAGAAGAAATTTTTTATGAAATTAGTATTAAAAGTATTTTTAAAGTGTGAAATAGTGCTTTAATTAAAAATGCAATTTTAACACTTGCATGAATAGCCATTACATCACATAAACTATTCGGGTTCATATATCAAATTGCCCAGTGCCGCAAGCGCTTCCGGCCTAAATTTTACGCATAAGCATCCGACGACACAAAATACAAAAACAACCGGCAAATAATAATATAATATAGTTTCAGTAATCTATTTTTAGACACCAAGGCCAAATTGGCGCATTCCTCAGACTTTAAAACTGGCAACCTTGCTAGAGGCGCATGCATCGACAGCATACTTCGTTGTATATAAGAGGGAGCCACATCGGACTAGACGTCGTTGAGGCCTATTACATTTACATGTGTACCGCTTATACAGCTTTTTTATTTGGACATTTTCCCTACCCCTCTTCGGTGGTAGGGAAAGAACTTGAATTATCGAGGCGAAATGAGCAAAATACACTCGCCTACATACAGCGGTTATGGTGGAGGCTTGGGTGCCTGCCTCTCATGTGGAGGCGAAGAAGATATAAATGCACGTATATATATATATATAGATATATGAAAGAGCCGGATTTTTCTGAAAGACCACAAAGGCTGCTTCAATTAGTTGAAACGAAATTGACCAGCAAATAGCGGCGAAAAGAGTGGCGTTCGCCTTTCACAAAAATGATGGAAAATTCAATTAGTTCACTTGTGGGTAAATGGAAATGGTCGCTTTTGCTTAGGCAAATTGCTTTTTCTAGCTAATAAATTGAGCAATTTCGGAGTCAAATAAAACTATTAGTGCAATAAACTATCGTAATTATTATTAAATGCGAAGTGCTCATTAGAATCCGTCATCTAGCTACCTATGAAATTTATATGTTAATGTGAGAATCCATATTTTCGGTCCTCGCAACTGCAAGCTTTCAATATTATTTTTTCTTATCCGTAGAAACTATTAAATCATTACAGGTATCGTATTATTCGACAAAAGGGAATGCCGCTCCGGTTATGAACTTTGAAAAAGCTCTTTGTTTTAGCAACTCGAGCGTCACCTTAACGCCCTGTTTCTATCGAGTTCTTATATTCGGAGAATAGAGTATTCAAGGTTTGTTTAGGCTTTTTGGTTTATAAAAAAAGCAGATTACAACGACCACTAGACGACGAAAGACGGGGCTTAATTTGCAGTTCGAGACGCGACGCATTTTTGACAATCACGTATAAAGCCGATAAGACGATTCATTTGTTGTATTCTCATATATAATTACCATCCGTATTTTATTAATTTTTGCAGTGTATTTTCTTTGTGTTCAATAAATCCTTATATCAAGTTATATTAATATTGCCGGACCGGAAGTGTTTTATTCCGTAGACAACATAAAAAAGCCTACATTAATTTCAAGCATTTCGTTGAACTACTTGGACTTTTTAGTTGTCACTTACGTCAAATCGCCAAAAGCCCTTTGTTTAAAATTATCCTCATCCTTTTTTTCTGGACAAGAATATAAGGATGAGAATAGTCCCAAACCTGTCTAGTGCTGCCACCCAAAATGACAGCTAATAAATAAGTGACAAATGTCAACAAGTGACAGTAACAATTAGTAGCTGCTGGATCAACTTTCGACGTGCCTTTATAACTCTCTTCTTTTCTATCAAAAAAATCATAGCCAACTAGATTACATTTTATAATGAGCACCCCGTATTAAGTTAAATGTAAGATAAGAAATTATACGAAATTCAATTTATCCCAACCCACTATAATGCGGCTAATCTTAAGTTTATTTTGCCCCTTTTATTAAAGCAAAGAACTTTTCTGGAACGAACTTACATATTGAACTAACCTGGCAGATAAAGGAGTATGTAGGTCGCTCTTTTCTCCTCTTAGCTTGTTTAAGGGTATTTACCTGAAATAGAAAAAAAAAGTTCAGGAAAAATATACCTTTAACATTTTTAAGTTTATTGTTGTGTGGGAGGTGTAGTGTCATTGTGGCTTTTAACCTGAAAACAGTAGGTAAAAGCAGAAGGTGTACAGTGGATGACGTGCTGCGAAGATTTATGACGTGGACAAGCTCTTATCTGTTGCTTGTTTCAACCAACTTTTTTAAATTAGAAGATAAACATGGCTGGTACAAATAAACCAAACTTCGTAAGTAGAGAATGTGATCTCCTTTTCCTCCATCTCCTCCAATAATCTAAACGAGCTCACCCGCTTTTTTCGAAGTGCAAGTCCATCGTCAGTTGCCCCACTGCTTTATTCTATACAGGGGCGATCTTACCTATAGGCAAAGGGGTGAAAAAAATATCTATATTAAACGCTGTCTTCTCCATAAGTCTTTCTCTATCCCACTCATTATTGAATCAAAAACGGTTTAGAAAACGTTTGTGCCTTACGAGATATTTTACAATTTTTCGCTTTTTCAAAAGAGCTGAAAGCAACTAACCTGAACTAACCTAAAGTAAGTAAATATAACTTGTTTTAACAGTTATATAAAATTGGTTCCATACGCACTAGTGCGAAAAAAAGATCTATGCCTAAAAAAAGATTTCGAATTTTTTTCATGCGAAACATTTTACTGTAATTTTTGGCTTTTTCAAAACAGCTGAAAGCAACTAACTTAAACTAACCTAAATTAACTAAATACGACTTGTTCTAACAGTTATATAAAAGTGGGCCCTTAAGGGGCCCGCCTTTCGGACAATGTGAAAAAAAGATCTATGCATCTCTCTTTCAAACAGTGTCTTCTCCATAAATCTTTCTCTATCCCACTCATTACCACTTAAAAACGGTGTCTCGCAGAAAACTTTTTTTTTCTTGCGTGATATTTCACTACAATTTTTGGCTTTTTAAAAAGAGCTGAAAACAACTAACCTGAACTAACGAGATATAACTTGTTCTAATGGTTATGTCAATTTTTCATTAATTAAAAAAAAGATCTATGAATATCTCTTTTAAACGCTGTCTTCTCCATAAGTCCTTCTCTATCCCACTCATTATTTAAAAAGATTTCGATTTTTTTTTCTTGCAAGACATTTTACTATAATTTTGGCTTTTTCAAAAGAGCTGAATGAAACTAATCTGAACTAACCTAAATTAGCTAGATACAACTTACTCTAACAGTTTTATAAATGTGGGCCCTTAAGAAGCCATCAGCCTTTCACACAATGCGAAGAAAAGATCTATGCATCTCGCTTTTAAACTCTGTCTTCTCCATAAATCTTTCTCTATCCCACTCATTATCACTTCAAAACGGTTTCGAAAACTTCTTTTTCTTGCGAGATATTTCGCTACAATTTTTGGCTTTTTTAAAGGAGCTGAAAGCAACTAACCTGAACAAACCTAAATAAACTAGATATAACTTGTTCTAACAGATATAAATTTTTCATTGATAAAAAAAAAAGATCTATGCATCTCTCTTTTATTTTCTCCATAAGTCCTTCTCTATCCCACTCATTATTATTTAAAAAGATTTCGATTTTTTTTTCTTGCGAGATATTTCGCTACAATTTTTGGCTTTTTCAAAAGAGCTGAAAGCAACTGACCTGAACTAACCTAAATTAACTATATATAACTTGTTGTAACAAATATATAATGATGGGCCTTCACGGGCCCGCCTTTCGCACCAATGCGAAAAGAAGTTCTATGCATCTCTCTTTTAAATGCTCTCTTCTCCATAAGTCTTTCTTTATCCCACTCATTATTACTTAAAAACGGTTTCGAAAACTTCTTTCTTGCGAGATATTTCACTGTAACTTTTGGCTTTTTCAAAAGAGCTGAAAGCAACTGACCAGAACTAACCTAAATTAGCTAGATATAACTTACTCTAACAGTTATATAAATGTGGGCCCTTAAGAAGCCATCAGCCTTTCACACAATGCGAAGAAAAGATCTAGGCATCTCTTTTTTAAACGCTGTCTTCTCCATAAATCTTTCTCTATCCCACTCATTATCACTTCAAAACGGTTTCGAAAACTTCTTTTTCTTGCGAGATATTTCACTACGATTTTTGGCTTTTCTAAAGGAGCTGAAAGCAACTAACCTGAACAAACCTAAATAAACTAGATATAACTTGTTCTAACAGTTAAATAAATTTTAAATGCTCTCTCTTTTAAATGCTCTGTTCTCCGTAAGTCTTTCTCTATCTCACTCATTATTACATAAAAACCATTTTTAAAACTTTTTTCATGCAAGACATTTTACTGTAATTTTTGGCTTTATCAAAAAAAGGTGAAAGCAACTAACCTGAACTAACCTAAATTAAATTTTGACATTTTGACATTTAGTCCCTAACACTATACTACACTGCAAGACAACAGCATGAATAAATATATACCGGGTATACCATTAGTTTGTGGATAAAAAATTGCTCCTAAGTACAAAAAGATATTAATAGGAATTTTTGGTCATCGATTAATGTTAAGCTTGGACATAATATGTCTACTAGATACTTAACAAGCGCAAATTTGTACGACGTTTGTACATTCTATACATACAACTAGTACATACTCAAAACATGTACTATTTCTTTTTGGGAATATAGTGGTGAAGTATAGTGTAAATAAAGGCCATGGTATACTTATATGAATAATGTAGTAGGGTATGGTGCAAAGCAATACGGTGGGGGGGGGGGGGGGGGCTGGAAGAGGAGCAAGATTTCGCATTGAGTATTCGAAGAAGGAGGGAGGCTATATTCTCTTCTATCATTTACTAGAAAATGTTAAGTTTTATATTTATAAACTTTACAGTTTACTCCAGCCCAGAGAGCCCTGCACCAGTTTAAGCACCAGAGTTAAAGGATAAAGATTGAGCCCTCTTGAGTTTTCAGATGAGGAGGAGGTGGTGGAGGAGGAAGATTTCGCCTTTATTCTCTACTGTCGTTTACTATTAAATTTTAAATTTGAATGTTGAAGTAGTAAAATATTTTGTATGAAATAAAAATTGAGTTTTCGGTGGAAGAGAAGGAGGAAGTTTTTGCCTAAATTCTCCAGTATCATTTAAAATACGATGTGAAATTTTATAGTTAAAAGCCATAAAACAATTAGTTAAATAATGTTAATTAGGTACTCTGCACCAGTTTAAGCAACATAGTTGAAGGAGAATTGAGCGATTGAGCGCCCTCTCTACTATTATTTACGTTTACTGTTACATACAATTTAAAATTTAAAAGCTTTCCAGTACGAATTGTTGGATTGTTAGATATAAATAATTGAGCGCCCTGCACCAGTTTAAACATCAGAGTTGGAGTTGGGTCTTCACTCTTAGGTGTTTGGAGAAGGAAGAAATTTATACGATCTTACGGTACTATCGTAGTATTAGTAAAATATAATAAAACTTTTTAAAGTTAAAAACTTTACAGTACAATTTATTGGATAATAATATTGAAAGACCTTTGGTTTGAGCACCAGAGTTGGAGGAGGAAGATTGCACGATCTTAAGTGTTAGCAGAAGGAAGAAAGTTTTACCTTATTCCCCACTATCTGAATTTTTTTAGTTAAAAGCTTTACAATACATTTCGTTTAATAACAATTATTGAGAGTCCTGCACTAATTTGAGTACCAGAGTTGCAGGTCAAAATGTGAGTACTTCTATTGAGATTAGCAGAGGAGGAGGAGGAGGGCTTCGCCTATATTCTCTACTATCGCTTAAATTTAAAAACTTTACAGTACATTTTGTTTAGTACAAATTATTGAGGGTCCTGCATTAATTTGGGCACTAGAGTTGGAGGTCAAAATGTGAGTACTTTTATTGAGTTTCCAGAGGAGAAGGAGGAGGAGGGTTTCGCCTATATTTTCTACTATAGTTTAAATTTAAGAACTTTACAGCACATTTTGTATAGTAAAAATTATTGAGAGTCATGCACTAATTTGAGCACTAGAGTCGGAGGTCAAAATGTGAGTACTTTTATTGAGTTTCCAGAGGAGAAAGACGAGGAAGGTTTCGTCTATATTCTCTTCTATCGTTTAAATTTAAAAACTTTACAGTACATTTTGTTTAGTAAAAATTATTGAGAGTCCTGCACTAATATGAGCACTATAGTTGGAGGTCAAAATGTGAGTACTTTTATTGAGTTTCCAGAGGAGAAGGAGGAGGAGGGTTTCGCCTATTTTCTCTAATATCGTTCAAATTTACAAACTTTACAGTACATTTTGTGTAGTAAAAATTATTGAGAGTCCTGCACTAATTTGAGCACCAGCGTTGGAAGTCAAAATGTGAGTACTTTTATTGAGTTTTCAGAGGAGAAGGAGGAGGAGGGTTTTGCCTATATTCTGTACTATCGTTTAAATTTAACAACTTTTGAGTACACTTTGTTTAGTAAAAATTATTGAGAGTCCTGCACTAATTTGAGCACCAAAATCCTGCACTAACTTGAGCACCAGAGTTGGAGGTCAAAACGTGAGTACTTTTATTGAGTTTCCAGAAGCGAAGGAGGAGGAGGGTTTTGCCTATATTCTCTACTATCGTTTAAATTTAAAAACTTTACAGTACATTTTATATAGTAAAAATTATTGAGAGTCCTGCACTAATTTGAGCACTAGAGTTGGAGGTCAAAATGTGAGTACTTTTATTGAGTTTTAAGAAGAGAAGGAGGAGGAGAGTTTCGGATATATTCTCTACTATTGTTTAAATTTAAAAAACTTTACAGTGCATTTTGTTTAGTAAAAATTATTGAGAGTCCTGCACTAATTTGAGCACTAGAGTTGGAGGTCAATATGTGAGTACTTTTATTGAGTTTCCAGAGGAGAAGGAGGAGGAGGGTTTCGCCTATATTCTCTTCTATCGTTCAAATTTACAAACTTTACAGTACATTTTGTGTAGTAAAAATTATTGAGAGTCTTGTACTAATTTGAGCACCAGAGTTGGAAGTCAAAATGTGAGTACTTTTATTGAGTTCTCAGAGGAGAAGGAGGAGGAGGGTTTTGCCTATATTCTCTACTATCGTTTAAATTTAACAACTTTAGAGTACATTTTGTTTAGTAAAAATTATTGAGAGTCCTGCACTAATTTGAGCACCAAAATCCTGCACTAACTTGAGCACCAGAGTTGGAGGTCAAAACGTGAGTACTTTTATTGAGTTTCCAGAAGCGAAGGAGGAGGAGGGTTTTGCCTATATTCTCTACTATCGTTTAAATTTAAAAACTTTACAGTACATTTTATATAGTAAGAATTATTGAGAGTCCTGCACTAATTTGAGCACTAGAGTTGGAGGTCAAAATGTGAGTACTTTTATTGAGTTTCAAGAGGAGAAGGAGGAGGAGAGTTTCGGATATATTCTCTACTATTGTTTAAATTTAAAAAACTTTACAGTACATTTTGTTTAGTAAAAATTATTGAGAGTCCTGCAGTCATTTGGGCAAAAGAGTTGGAGGTCAAAATGTGAGCACTTTTATTGAGTTTCCAGAGAAGAAGGAGGAGGAAGGTTTCGCCTATATTCTCTATTATCTTTTAATTTTAAAAATTTTAAAATACATTTTGTTTAGTAACAATTATTAAGAGTCCTGCACTAATTAATTTGAGCACCAGATTTGGAGGTCAAAATGTGAGTACTTTTATTGATTTTCCAGAGGAGAAGTAGGAGGAGGGTTTCGGATATATTCTCTACTATCGTTTAAATTTAAAAACTTTACAGTACATTTTGTTTATTAAAAATTATTGAGAGTCCTGCAGTAATTTGAGCACCAGAGTTGGAGGTCAAAATGTCAGTACTTTTATTGAGTTACCAGAGGAGAAGGAGGATAAGGTTTTCGCCTACATTCTCTTACTATCGTTTAAATTTAAAAAACTTTACAGTACATTTTGTTCAGTAAAAATTATTGCGTGTCCTGCAGTAAGTTGAGCACCAGAGTTGGAGGTCAAAACGTGAGTGGTATTTTTGAGTTTCCGGAGGGGAAGGAGGAGGAGGGTTTCGCCCATATTCTCTACCAACGCTTAAATTTAAAAACTTTACAGTACATTTTGTTTAGTACAAATTATTGAGAGCCCTGCACTAATTTGGGCACTAGAGTTGGAGGTCAAAATGTGAGTACTTTTATTGAGTTTCTAGAGGACAAGGAGGAGGAGGGTTTCGCCTCTATTCTCTACTATCGTTTAAATTTAAGAACTTTACAGTACATTTTGTATAGTAACAATTATTGAGAGTCCTGCACTAATTTGAGCACCAGAGTTGGAGGTCAAAATGTGAGTACTTTAATTGAGTTTCCAGAGGAGAAGGAGGAGGAGGGTTTCGCCTATATTCTCTAATATCGTTCAAATTTACAAACTTTACAGTACATTTTGTGTAGTAAAAATTATTGAGAGTTCTGCACTTATTTGACCACCAGAGTTGGAGGTCAAAATGTGAGTACTTTTATTGAGTTTCCAGAGGAGAAGGAGGAGGAGGGTTTCGCCTATATTCTCTATTATCGTTTAAATTTAAAAACTTTACAGTACATTTAATTTAGTAAAAATTATTGAGAGTCCTGCACTAATTTGAGCACTAGAGTTGGAGGTCAAAATGTGAGTACTTTTATTGAGTTTCAAGAGGAGAAGGAGGAGGAGTATTTCGGATATATTCTCTACTATTGCTTAAATTTAAAAACTTTACAGTACATTTTGTTTTGTAAAAATTATTGAGAGTCCTGCAGTCATTTGAGCACCAGAGTTGGAGGTCAAAATGTGAGTATTTTTATTGAGTTTCCAGAGGCGAAGGAGGAGGAGGGTTTCGCCTATATTCTCTACTATCGTTTAAATTTAAAAACTTTACAGTACATTTTGTTTATTAAAAATTATTGAGAGTCCTGCAGTAATTTGAGCACCAGAGTTGGAGGTCAAAATGTGAGTACTTTTATTGAGTTACCAGAGGAGAAGGAGGATAAGGTTTTCGCCTATATTCTCTTACTATCGTTTAAATTTAAAAAACTTTACAGTACATTTTGTTTAGTAAAAATTATTGAGTGTCCTGCAGTAAGTTGAGCACCAGAGTTGGAGGTCAAAACGTGAGTAGTATTTTTGAGTTTCCGGAGGGGAAGGAGGAGGAGGGTTTCGCCTATATTCTCTACTATCGTTTAAATTTAAGAACTTTACAGGACATGTTGTTTAGTAAAAATTATTGACAGTCCTGCACTAATTTGAGCACTAGAGTTGGAGGTCAAAATGTGAGTACTTTTATTGAGTTTCAAGAGGAGAAGGAGGAGGAAGGTTTCGCCTATATCCTTTACTATCGTTTAAATTTAAAAACTTTACAGTACATTTTATATAGTAAAAATTATTGAGAGTCCTGCACTAATTTGAGCACCAGAGTTCGAGGTCAAAATGTGAGTACTTCTATTAAGTTTCAAGAGGAGAAGGAGGAGAAGGGTTTCGCCTATATTTTCTACTATCGCTTAAATTTAAAAACTTTACAGTACATTTTGTTTAGTAAAAAATATTGAGAGTCCTGCACTCATTTGAGCACCACAGTTGGAGGTCAAAATGTGAGTAATTTTCTTGAGTTTCCGGAGGAGAAGAAGGAGGAGGGTTTCGCCTATATTCTCTACTATCGTTTAACTTTAAGAACTTTACAGTACATTTTGTTTAGTAAAAATTATTGAGAGTCCTGCACTAATTTGAGCGCTAGAGTTGGAGGTCAAAATGTGAGTACTTTTATTGAGTTTCCAGAGGAGATAGAGGAGGGTTTCGCCTATATCCTTTACTATCGTTTAAATTTAAAAACTTTACAGTACCTTTTATATAGTAAAAATTGTTGAGAGTTCTGCACTAATTTGAGCGCCAGAGTTGGAGGTCAAAATGTGAGTACTTTTATTGATTTTCCAGGGGAGAAGTAGGAGGAGGGTTCCGGATATATTCTCTACTATCGTTTAAATTTAAAAACTTTACAGTACATTTTGTTTAGTAAAAATTATTGACAGTCCTGCAGTAATTTGAGCACCAGAGTTGGAGGTCAAAATGTGAGTACTTATATTGAGTTTCCAGAGGAGAAGGAGGAAGAGGGTTTTGCCTATATTCTCTACTATCGTTCAAATTTAAAAAACTTTACAGTACATTTTGTTTAGTAAAAATTATTGAGAGTCCTGCAGTAAGTTGAGCACCAGAGTTGGAAGTTAAAATGTGAGTATTTTCTTGAGTTTCCGGAGGGGAAGGAGGTGGAGGGTTTTGCCTATATTCTCTACTATCGTTTAAATTTAAAAACTTTACAGTACAATTTGTTTGGTAAAAATTATTGAGAGTCCTGCACTAATTTGAGCACTTGAGTTGGAGGTCAAAATGTAAGTACTTGAACAACCTCACCTCGAGCTTGGAAATTGAAATTAAATTAGACATTAAAAAAACTTTTTTTTTGTTTTTCTTTTTAATTTTTGAAAAGTTACAAAATTAAAACACATTACAGGTTTCACACTTTAAAAAATTGGAGGTAAAATTATTAAAAACAATTAACACCTATTAATTAACAAAACAAGAACAAGACGGTACGTAAATACTGGGCAAGCAGACTGACTGGCGTGTCCCTTATACACGAAACTAAACCACACATAGGCTTATCTGTGCGGTGCGTGAATGTTTATTATTGTTTTTTTCTTTTTCCGATACCCATAGAAATCAATTTCAAAACTCTCCCAATTAAAATTTTAATTACCCAAAAGTTGATATCGTTTGTGTTCACCACACATTTAGTTATGTCAATTGTGTGTAATTTTAATGTGTAATTCTCTCAGTTAAAAAATTGTAAATGACGCTCGAAGTCTGAGTGTCAGTCCTGAAGTTGACTGTTTTATCCCTCCATTTGTTTATTTGTAACATTTCCGAGATTGTTCGTTTTCTTTAATTAGTTTCCATGTCCAAAATTGTAGCGTTGGTAAAAGCAAATTGATGTCCAGTTTCAAAGTGATGCGCAGCCAATGCGGTCTTTTCTCTCTTGTTAATGTTGGTAATGTTACAGTCATATATGTGTTGTTTCAATCTGGTCATTAACTCATTCTTCGTTTGTCCTATATACCGAGCGTCACTATTGCTACAGGGGACAGAGTAAACAACTGAGGACTTTTCCTGTAAGGGTGTTTTATTTTTAATGTGTGAATACAAGTCACCAACAGTTTTTTTTGGATACGTAACAATTTTTATGTTGTTATGACTCAAGATCCTACTCAAATTGGCACTCAGCCCCTGCACCAATGGTATTTTATAATATTTCAAATCAGGTTTGGTTGTCTGGGAATCGGTTATTCTATCCCCTGTCGGTTGGAGGAGGGCATTGACAACATTGGGTGGAAAACCATTAAGAGACGCCAGGTGCCTTATCTTTAAGAAATTCTTTTCCCAGAAAGATGCATGACTCAGCCTCATGACTCTAGTTTTTAAAGATTTTATAATTGCCACTTTCTGTGAAAGAGGGTGCGCTGATTTGAAATTTATTAACCGGCCCGAACTTGAAGGTTTCAGGTACCAATCAGTAGTGATAGTTCTTTTATGTCTAATGACTACAGTATCAAGAAACGGAATGCGGTTATTTTTTCCACTTCTATGGTAAATTGTAAGTGAGGGTTAAAAGAATTGAAGTTTTGAAGGTCAAGGTTTTCTGAGTTATGTGGAATGCAAGTAATTATGTCATCAACATATAAGTACAAGAAAGGCACATGAAACGGTAGCTCTGGGATAACACTACTAAGTAGTTCATGCATGCATAAACTAGCCAAGACAGGGGGTTACTCATCGCGCTTCCAAATATCTGGGCATAAAAGCAATCACTGTACAGGTAATAGCTGTTGTCGAATATAAACGACACAATCTCAGAAAAATGTTGTTGGTTAATTTTAGTATGTGGCGCTATATTTGTCCAGTGTTTGTTTAAGGTGTTAAGGACCAATTCCTTGAGGATGTAACAAGTGATATGACATCTAGTGACACCAATCGGTACCCAGGAGGTATAATCATCTCCTTAATATTTTCAGCAAAGTCAAAGGAGTTTTTTATAGAGTAAGTGAACTGTGTACTTAAATTAGAGAGAATTCTGTCAACAAATTTAGAGAGCTTATACAATGGTAATAAGATGCACGAGACAACAGGTCTGAGAGGGAAAAAAAAGGTTTGAAACTGGACATCAATTTGCTTTTACTAACGCTACAGTTTTGGACATGGAAACTAATTATAGATAACGAACAATCTCGTAAATGTTACAAATAAACGAATGGAGGGATAAAACGGTCAACTTCAGGACTGACACTCAGAATTTGAGCGTCATTTACAATTTTTTTACTGAGAAAATTACACATTACAATTACACACAATTGACATAACTAAATGTGGGGTGAACACAAACGATATCAACTCTTGGGTAATTAAAATTTTAATTGGGAGAGTTTAGAAATTGATTTCTATGGGTATCGGAAAAAAAACAATAATAAACATTCACGCACCGTACAGATAAGCCTATGTGTGGTTTAGTTTCGTGTATAAGGGACACGCCAGTCAGTCTGCTTGCCCAGTATTTACGTACCGTCTTGTTCTTGTTTTGTTAATTCATAGGTGTTAATTGTTTTTAATAATTTTACCTCCAATTTTTTAAAGTGTGAAACCTGTTATGTGTTTTCATTTTTTAACTTCTGTCTACACAAATCTATAGGTCCTGCAGTAAGTTGAGTTTCAAGAGGAGAAGGAGGAGGGTTTCGCCTATATTCTCTACTATCGTTTAAATTTAAAAACTTTACAGTACATTTTGTTTATTAAAAATTATTGAGAGTCCTGCACTCATTTGAGCACCAGAGTTGGAGGTCAAAATGTGAGTACTTTTATTGAGTTTCCAGAGGAGAAGGGGGAGGAGGGTTTCGCCTATATCCTTTACTATCGTTTAAATTTAAAAACTTTACAGTACATTTTATATAGTAAAAATTATTGGGAGTTCTGCACTAATTTGAGCACCAGAGTTGGAGGTCAAAATGTGAGTACTTTTATTGAGTTTCAAGAGGAGAAGGAGGAGGAGGGTTTCGCCTATATTCTCTACTATCGCTTAAATTTAAAATCTTTACACTATATTTTGCATTTTGTTTAGTAAAAATTATTGAGGGTCCTGCACTAATTTGAGCACCCGAGTTGGAGGTCAAAATGCGAGTACTTCTATTGAGTTTCAAGAGGAGAAGGAGGAGGAGGGTTTTGCCTATAATCTCTACTATCGCTTAAATTTAAAAACGTTACAGTACATTTTGTTTAGTAAAAATTATTGAGAGTCCTGCACTAATTTGAGCACCAGAGTTGGAGGTCAAAATGTGAGTACTTTTATTAAGTTTCCAGAGGAGAAGGGGGAGGAGGGTTTCGCCTATATCCTTTACTATCGTTTAAATTTAAAAACTTTACAGTACATTTTATATAGTAAAAATTATTGGGAGTTCTGCACTAATTTGAGCACCAGAGTTGGAGGTCAAAATGTGAGTACTTTTATTGAGTTTCAAGAGGAGAAGGAGGAGGAGGGTTTCGCCTATATTCTCTACTATCGCTTAAATTTAAAATCTTTACACTATATTTTGCATTTTGTTTAGTAAAAATTATTGAGGGTCCTGCACTAATTTGAGCACCAGAGTTGGAGGTCAAAATGTGAGTACTTTTCTCGAGTTTCAAGAGGAGAAGTAGGATTCGCCTATATACTCTACTATCGTTTAAATTTAAAAACTTTACAGTACATTTTATATAGTAAAAATTATTGAGAGTCATGCACTAATTTGAGCACCAGAGTTGGAGGTCAAAATGTGAGCACTTCTATTGAGTTTCAAGAGAAGAAGGAGGAGGAGGGTTTCGCCTATATTCTCTACTATCGTTTAAATTTAAACACTTTACAGTACATCTTGTATAGTAAAAATTATTGAGAGTCCTGCACTAAGCTGAGCACAAGTGTTGGAGGTCAAAATGTGAGTACTTTTATTGAGTTTCCAGAGGGGAAGGAGGAGGATCGTTTTGCCTGCATTCTCTACTATCGTTTAAGTTTAAAACTTTACATACAGTACCTTTTGTATAGAAAGAATTATTGAGAGTCCTGCACTAATTAGAGCACCAGAGTTGAAGGTCAAAACGTGAGTACTTTTATTGAGTTTCCAGAGGAGGAGGAGGAGGAGAAAGGTTTCGTATATATTCCCTACTATCGTTTAAATTTAAAAATTTTACAGTACATTTTGATAAGTAAAAATTATTGAGAGTCTTGCTCTAATTTGATCACCAGAGTTGGAGGTCAAAATGTGAGTACATTTATTGAGTTTCCAGAGGAGGAGAAGGAGGGTTTCGCCTATATTCTCTATTATCCTTTAAATTTAAAAATTTTGCAGTACATTTTGTTTAGTAAAAATTATTGAGAGTCCTGCACTAATTTGAGCACCAGAGTTGGAGGTCAAAATGTGAGTACTTTTATTGAGTTTCCAGAGGAGAAGGAGGAGGAGGGTTTCGCCTATATTCTCTGCTATCGTTTAAATTTAAAAATTTTACAGTACATTTTGTTTAGTAAAAATTATTGAGAGTTCTGCACTAATTTGAGCACCAAAATCTTGCACTAATTTGAGCACCAGAGTTGGAGGTCAAAATGTGATTTTATTGAGCTTCCAGAGGAGAAGGAGGAGGAGGGTTTCGCCTATATCCTCTACTATCGTTTAAGTTTAAAAACTTTACAGCACATTTTGTATAGTAAAAATTATTGAGTCCTGCACTAATTTGAGCACTAGTGTTGGAGGTCAAGATGGGGGTTCTTTTCTTGAGTTTCCGGAGGAGAAGGAGGATTAGGGTTTCGCCTATATTCTCTACTATCGTTTAAATTTAAAAACGTTACAGTACAATTTGTTGAATAATAATAAAAGAGAGCCCTGCACGAGTTTGAGCATCAGAGTTGGAGACGAAAGATTGTGCATTCTTGATTTTTTGGAGGAGGAGGAAGAAAAGGAAAGTTTCGTCTATATTTTTTTTTTATCATTTAAGATAAAATCTGACGTTTTAAAGTTGAAAGCTCTATATTACAATTTGTTGGAAAATAATTATTTATAGCCCGGCACTAGTGTAAACACCAGCTTTGGAGAGGAAAATTGCGAGCTCTTGAGTGTTCGAAAGAGGAGAAAGAGGAGGAGGAGGAAGGTTAGAAGGACTATATTCTCTATAATCGTTTGCTCTAAAACGTAAAGGTTTAAACATAAAAGTTTTACAGAATTTGGGGATAAAAATAATTGAGAGCCCTGCACCTGTTTGAGCACAAGAATTGGAGGAAGGAGATTGTGTGCTATTAAGTGGTTGGAGGAAGAGGAGAGTTTTGCCTATATTCTCTGCTAACTTTCAAAAATAAAATCTGAAGTTTTAAAGTTGAAAGTTTTACAGGACAATTTGTTGAACAGTAATCATTGAGAGCCCTACACCAATTGCCGTGTTTATCTGGGAAGCGTTCACAATATCGTTCATCTGATGGAATAATGCTCAGTCAAAAACCTTGGAGCACTGGTCCTGAGCAAATTTTCGGCTTAGAACTAGCCAGAAAGGGTTCTAAATATACTTCTAGTTATAGCTATTACATGTTGAGTACGCTCAATGAACTAGAATATATGTATAGAGCCAACAAATTCCGATATTTATTTAAAAATGGCCGCCTTTTTTAGCCGGAAGTCTGGCATTCTTAAGGTTCCCCCTTTCTAAGGACATAATGTTGTCAGCAGCGCTCTTCATACAAGCCTCATAGCAACTTAAAGCCGGACCGGCTATTAATTGTGTTGAATGTTTTTGGTTTTGTTAGGTTGAAAGTTATGCTTTAGAAAGCCTTGGAGCAGAAGCCCCAACGCCTAAGCTAGGAGATGGATATAATTTCAATATTCGGTTGGATTGGAAATAAAAAATTAAAAAATTAAAGACAGTGACAACTATTTTGCATAATTTGATGTAAGACGTCATGACGTCACCGAAACGTCACTTTCGGCGGATATCGTCACCAGTTTAAAAGTTTTTATTCCTAAAAAGGGGGACCAAAACTGTAGAACAGGAGGGTGTCTCCAGATAGCTCGATGGGTACACTAGACAACTATAAAGGATAAATATAATTGTGTATGTAATAGTTTCTGCCAATTATCTGTGCCCCAAAGAAACTTCTTATTAATAATCTCATTTGTTTTAGGATAATAATTCAATTTGAACTTGAATCTCGATAAAGGGAGCAGCAAGTATAATGAAACAAAATTAAATGCTACGTCTGAAGCATCTCGGAATTTCCCAGAAAGATCAAACGCAACGTTAGAACTGAAACAAGGAAAAGGCGCTTTTACAAAACAATGTTTGAGCTTGCTAAATCAGATTAGATTCGTGTGGTCGCAAAATTAATTAGATGTATACGAAAGACATTTTGTCATGATTCAAACTTTGCTGAGAACTTTCCTTAGCCGGAGTTTAGTCTTAGAAACTTCAGAGATTTCGCATATTTTTACTGTAAACAAGACGACAAGTTTTATAATCAATACCCAAAAAAGCAGTTTTTACTAAAAAAAAAATGCATTAAAACTTTTAAAAAATTATAGCATATTTTACACAAATCACTAAACTAAAACCAACGAGAAAAGAAAAATCAAATTAACTACTTTGGCCACATTGTAAGGAGAACTAAATCACTGTAAGAGGCGAAGCCTGTCTCAGATTAAGGGGGGTTTCGTGTTGGTAGTAAATTTATTTTAAAAGGTTGTAAAATCAAGTTAATTCAGGCCGTAAAAGAAGACAGTGCTCGTCTTAGTTGGGGCGAGTGCGCTCGTTTTATTTTCGGTCATAGCTAAATAAATGGCAACTTTAAATTAAAGTTTCAAAGTTTCGAGTGAGAATACATGACCGCACCGTGGGATTACTGCAGAAATAAATGATGCTAGTTTGTTGCTATAATGAGGAAGTTTTGGGGAAATGTGTGTCGTTTTACTTGATTAGTTGCTAGTATTTCTTGAGATAAGAATTGTTAGCTGCCAGAGAGTGGAGTCAGGGTGAAGCAACGTGTTGTGTGTCTTAACTGGTATTTTTATTGCTCCAAGTTGCAGAAATATTATCTGAGATACTTTATGGAGATCCCTAATGAATTAGCTGTGAAGGGGAATATTTGCACAGTTGAGGTTAATTCTCAATGCAACATTTGTCAAATTTGGTGTTTAAGTCTCAGGTTTATATTTGATTCAAAATTGGCCCTTAATGGCTATTTCTTGCAACTTCTTACGTCCTCAGTCCCTTTCTTGTATTTAAAGAAACAAAAAAGATCAAAGAAAAATATTTCCTGTTTTATTTTCCACAATATCGTTCACTTTTATTTTCAGGCCATGCATGAGACATTTTTCCAACAATTAGTTGAAATTAGATTATCTACAAAATGAAACTCCTGTCTCTATCTAGATAACTTTGTACGTGTACGAGGTTAAAATTTAGTAACATAACTACATCACAGTTTATGTAAGCAAAACATGATATTTTGCAATGTGGACACGCATCTACACCAAAAACATCAAAAAGCACGTCCGGCAGTTCAAATTGAAATAATATGTTTGTATTATTTCAATTACATATTTTAATTATTGTATTTGCTTACAAGGGATGCGCAGGCGAATAATACTGAAAAATAATGTGTATGGAAATAGTTATCAAACATGGTTTACTTAAGTATTTTACATAACAGCGGGAGGTAGTCCACAGGGCAGAGTCCTTTCACTACACCTGTGGTTCCTACAAGTGGAATGGTGGAAGATCAAATGCAACCTGTCTGACCTGGCGGGACTAAGGGAGGTTTGTGGGGTAATTTTGGGGAGAGTGTGTTCATCGGGGAAAGAGTTAGAGAGGTTAAGGGTGGTCAAGTCGGAAAAGGATAGGAATTCGAGTTAGAGATGAGGGAATTGAAGGAGAGAAGCAATGCGCTGGTATATTGCTGATAGGGTTAGTTAGGTGGAAAAAACGATTGATGAGATATCTGATTTGTGATATGATATCATGAAAGGGCTAGAGAAGGACAGGGACAAAGAAGAAAGGCAGGTGGTGGTGGAGGAACAACGTACAAAAGAAATTACACAGGGTTATGCACCTGAAGAAAGTTTGGGGAAGAAGAGGGGAGACGAGGAAAAAAAAACAAACTGAAGTAAAACCTATGAAGACTTACGCGTTAGCAGAGAATGGGTAATAAGAAGGGAGTCATATTTGAAATGAAAGATAAGGATAAAGAACTGGATGTGGAAAAAGTTAAGGAGTCCAGAGAGACAAGGTGATCATTCGATACGAATAGTGAGAGGAGTGTTGGGAGGAGGAGTGGTAGTGGGATATGAATAGTGAGGACGATAAGGTAAGGATAGAGAGAGAAATTTCCAAATTAGAGGATATTAGGAAGATGAGAAGAATTAGGCCTTCAGTGATTAGATTGGGGGACTGCAATCACAATTGATAACAAGAGAAACTCTATCGAACATGTTAAGGTGGGGAGATAGAGAATTGGGGAATTGGTGGGAAAAATTGTGGGGTTTCATCGTAGGCGTAGGGACAATAATAAAGACTTATCAAAGGCACTATATGAATGAGTGGTGGTGAAAGAGTGGCAGTTGGATACGGCGCAGAGGCCCTTCTTTCTGCCCATGTCAAGGGCCTACCGTACTACGTCTACGGAGGCTTTTAGGGTTCTGTGTGGAACACCCCCGCTGGCTCTGCAAGCAAGAGTGGCAGCTGAGGGGTGGTGAGTGAGTATGGGCATGAAGGAAGAAATGAAGGAGAAATTGTTTGTGCCCCACAGGTATGGGAGATACATAATGGAGAAGGAAGGAGAGAGAATGGAGGTGTATGTGGATGCGAGTGAGAAGGGGGGCAGAATAGTGGCAGCCTGGAGAGTTCAGGTGGAGGGGATTGCAAATGTAGCAGAGAGAGGAGGATTGAGATAAGGGGTTCCGGAAACCACGTTGGAGGCGGAAATTACAGGAACCGTATTAGCGATTGACAGGGGTGTTGGAAAGAGTTATAAATATACTAGTAATTAATGATAACATAGGAATGGTCAGGCTGGTAAACGGGGATAATTCTATTCACAGGGCAATTGGCGATGTAAGAGGAAAATTAGGAGGATTTGGAAAAATTTTGGGGTGGGATCGTTGGGCAAATAGAAGCGTGGAAGGGATGAGGAGGGCGCAAACTATGGCGGAGTTGTCAAGGGGGTGAAGTGGTCGAGAGCAAGGAGCAGTGTAGGTTGTGGGAGAGGACGACATTGAGGATGGAGAACAGGGAGTGAATTTTGGAAATGTGGCAAAGTCAGTGGGAGCATAGCTCAAAGGGTAGGGAGACCTACATGATATGCAAGGAGGTGGGTGTTGATAGGTTGGATCTTATATTTAAAGGTTTTCAGTGGGCGATAGGCCACGGTAATATTTGGGGCGATTTAGTTAGATTCAGGCTGGGGACGGTGGAGGATGGGGGGGGGGGGTGTCACTGTGGACTGGAAGCAGTCCATAATGTGAAGGAGGTTTGCCCGAGGGCAGACAGGTTGGCAGTCAGGAGGGAAATGGGGATTAGGAGTATAGGGGGATTGGAAATCATTCCAACTTCGGCAGGAGGGGGTAAAACAGCGATAGATAATCAATAGGCTTAACGAGTGGGTGGATAGGGAGGTGGAAGATTGACGTGTGGGTTTGTTGGAAATGTGAATATTTGTACATAGTCATGTATATTGTCACGACCCGTTTGTGGTCGTTGTGACTTATTTAATTTGCCTCGGGATCGATTTCTGAAGAGGGGTTGAAAACAACATTTATATTCTAACAACTATATTTATTAAAGTTAAAGCAAAATGGTTACAATGCGTGGGGTAAAACTTAACTAGAAAAATGGTTACAACTTAACGTTAAAAGGTACTTACATTATCGTGGGCCAATGCATCATCGAATGCTTTAACAGCTTTGGAGACCGAAGGGCACTTATTGGGTTATGGATACATTAAATAATAAACTTGTACTTCACTAATAAATTACTAAGACAGACTGGCCTCCTCTGAGGTTTAATTTCTTGAGAGTAACATCATGGCCGCGAGACTAAGGCAAAGAGCCCCTTACTAACTCTGTTTATTTCTTTTTATACAATTTCCTTCGTCCAAACTTCGAGTGGAAACGAATGGTATCCGAGTGGAAAAAATGATGATTTCATCAGTCAGCACATTCCAATGATTCGGGATTGCGCGTTTTTTAATTGTTTTGTTATTTCCGTTTGGACCGAGGTCACTTCTCGACCGGGGTGACTTTCAACTAATGTGATTCATATTGTCGATGAGTGCATCATTTTCACCTTCAGGGGAATATAAAGTAAATTCTCATTTTACAGTATTTTCATTCGTGACAATATATAGGGATATTTAATCTTGTAATATTAGTTAGTGTTAAGTTTGGCCCGTCGGGTTTGTTAGGTTATAGGTGCATTGGATTTAAGATTCTAGTGTTCAGGATGATTATTTATGTTAGTATGTTGTGGAAAATGCATTGGGACAGTATGAATATTTTTTTTGTCGGCGGTGTTGTCATTTTACCGAAAAAGGGCCTCTTTTCGGATCACTACTTTTTCATTAAAAATTCATTTTTGACACGTAGAAATTCTATTTTGAGTTGGCGAGGGTTTTTAATTAAGTTGAGCAAAACTTGACAAAAAAAGTCATAAAAAATATGAACAATAAATAAACACTAACAAATAAAAAAACTAATTAAAATTAACTAATAAGAAACTACGGAAAGAAATAGTTAGGAAATATTATGCTGAAAAATCACAGATAGGGGCATACATTTTAATATTCCTATTTGTAGGCCAAAATGGTTTATAAGATTTCAATATTTTGGTAAAAAAAACCTCTTTTCGGATCACAATTTTCTTCTTTAAAAAGTGATAATTGGCTAATTGTAGAACTACTATTCCGGGCCAGAACAGTATAAAAATTAAAAAAAAATAAATCATTAATCCTAAGAAGACACAGTTTTTGACCAAAATTTTCTCCTTCCTGGGTGTTTTGATTTTGTCAGGTTTTCCGTCCTTTTTGCATTCTGTTCTCATATGTATCTTCACACACACTGATCTGTGGTCGATTCCAATATAGAATTTATTCAATACTATCAGGTTGGTGTTCCTATATATTGTTTATATTGAAGGCGATGTAGTCAATTTTATTGTTAGTTGTTTTTTCTGAGTTGGTCCAAGACCCTATTCCTAACGATATTCTAGTCAGCATGTGTCCTTTTGTCAAAAACTATTCAAAATAAGAAGCAATTGTTTAAATATTGCTTTGTACACAGTTTAAAGGTGAGTAAAAAAAAGAAAGTCAATTTATAATGAACTGCTAAAAACTCTTATTCCTCATCACCTTAAAAGCGGAATTACTATTTCGATTTAGAACTAAAGCTCTGCCGATTTCTGGTGGTGTTATTTGTCAGTAGGCGCTTTTTTGTTAAAAACTATAACGTGGAAGACGAAGAAATTCTTTGAAAAAGACATTTTTTTAAAGAAATTGTCTAGGTCTTGTTGTGAAATCATTTAAGCGAAAAAATGTACTCCTTTAAAAACTCCTAAAAGACTCTGATTTCTGGGATATTGGTGGTGCTATATGAGGCAGTCGATGTCCTTTTGTCAAAAACTATAGGCTAGAAGAGCAAAAAATTATTCAAAATTGAGGAAAAAAAATAGACAATTCTTTAAGAAATTGCTAAAAAATTCCTGACCCTTATCACCCTAGAATAGAAATAAATAATTTATTCTAAAACTAAATCAGTGCTGATTTCTGAGATATTGGTAACGCTATTCCAGCCAGTATGTGTCGTTTTGTCAAAAATTATAATGTGGAAGAGGAATAGATTGCTTGAAAAACCAAGAAATTTTTAAAAAACTTATTAGAAAACTCTTGACCCTCATCAGCTTATAACTAAAAAACTTATTCCTTTTAAAACTAAAACTCTGCTGATTTCTGAGATATTGGTGTTGCTGAACCAGGCCGTACGTGTCCTTTTGTCTAAAACTATAATCTAGAAGAGCAAAAAATTATTCAAAAGTGAGCCAAAAAAGTTAAACAATTCTTTTAGAAAGTGTTAAAACATTCCTGACCCTCATCACCCTAAAATAGAAATAATTAATTTATTTAAAAACTAAATCAGGGCTGATTTCTAAGATATTGGCAGCGCTATTCCAGTCAGTATGTGTCGTTTTGTCAAAAACTAGAATGTGGAAGAGGAATAAATTGATTAAAAGAAACAAGAAATTTTTGAAAGAAATTATTAAAAAACTCTTGACCCTCATCAGTATATAAACGACATAACTTATTCCTTTTAAAACTGAAACTCTGCTGATTTATTGGTGGTGCTATATCAAGCAGTATGTGTCCCTTTGTCAAAAACTATAATCTAGAAAAGCAAAAATTATTCAAAATTGGGACAAAAAAAATGAAACAATTCTTGTAGAAATTATTAAAAAATTCCTGACCATCATCAGCCGATAATAAAAATAATTATTTTATTTTAAAACTAAATCAGCGCTGATTTCTTAGATATTGGTAGCGCCATTCTAGTCAGTATGTGGCGTATTGTCAAAAACTGTAATGTGGACGAAGAATAGATTGGTTAAAAAAAGAAAATAATTTTTTGTTTAAATTATTAAAAAACTCTTAACCCTTATGATTATTTAACTTATTCCTTTTAAAACTAAAACCCTGCTGATTTCTGAGATATTGGTGTTGCTGTATCAGGCCGTACGTGTCCTTTTGTCTAAAACTATAATCTAGAAGAGCAAAAAATTATTCAAAAGTGAGGCAAAAAAGTTAAACAATTCTTTTAGAAATTGTTAAAATATTCTTGACCCTCATCACCCTATAAAAGAAATAATTAATTTATTTAAAAACTAAATCAGGGCTGATTTCTAAGATATTGGTAGCGCTTATCCAGTCAGTATGTGTCGTTTTGTCAAAAACTATAATGTGGATGAGGAATAAATTGCTTAAAAGAAACAGGAAATTTTTGAAGGAAATTATTAAAAAACTCAGGACCCTCATCAGCATATAAACGAAATAATTCATTCCATTTAAAACTAAAACTCTTCTGATTTATTGGTGGTGCTGCATCAGGCAGTAGGTGTCCTTTTGTCAAAAACTGCAATCCAGAAAAGCGAAAATTATTCAAAATTGCGACAAAAAAAATTTAAAAAATCTTGCAGAAATTGTTAAAAAATTCCTGACCATCATCAACCCATAATAGAAATAATTATTTTATTTTAAAACTAAATCAGTGCTGATTTCTGAGATATTGGTAGCGCCATTATAGTCAGTATGCGGCGTATTGTCAAAAACTGTAATGTGGAAGAAGAATAGATTGGTTAAAAAAAGAAAATATTTGTTTTTAATTATTAAAAAACTCTTTACCCTTATGATTATAGAACTTATTCCTTTTAAAACTAAAACTCTGCTGATTTCTGAGATATTGGTGTTGCTGTATCAGGCCGTACGTGTCCTTTTGTCTAAAACTATAATCTAGAAGAGCACAAAATTATTCAAAAGTGAGGCAACAAAGTTAAACAATTCTTTTAGAAATTGTTAAAATATTCCTGACCCCCATCACCCTATAAAAGAAATAATTAATTTATTTAAAAACTAAATCAGGGCTGATTTCTAAGATATTGGTAGCGCTTATCCAGTCAGTATGTGTCGTTTTGTCAAAAACTATAATGTGGAAGAGGAATAAATTGCTTAAAAAATATTAAGGACACGAAATTTTTTAAAGAAATTACTAAAAAACTCTTGACCCTCGTCAAGATATACACGAAATAACTTATTTCTCTTAAAACCTTAAAACTTAAACTCTGCTGGTCTCTGCGATATTGGTGGTGCTATTTTAGGCATAGTCCTTTTGTCAAAAACTATTATCAAGAAGAGAGAAAAATTATCCAAAAAACTTAAACAATTCTTTTAAACATTGTTAAAAATATTCCTGACTTTTATCACCTTATAATAGAAATAATTAATTTATATTAAAACTAAATTAGTGCTGATTTCTGAGATATTGGAAGTGCTATTGCAGTCAGTATGTGTCGTTTTGTCAAAAACTACAATGTAGAAGAGGAATAAATTGCTTAAAACAAACAATACATTTTTTAAAGAAATAATGAAAAAACTCTTGACGATCATCAGCATATAAACAAAATAAATTATTCATTTTATAACTAAAACTATGCTGTTTTCTGAGATATTGGTGGTGCTATATCAGGCAGTAGGCGTCCTTTCGTTAGAAACTATAATCTAGAAGAGCCCAAAATTATCCGAAATTGAGACAAAAAAGTTAAACAATTCGCCCTCATCACCTATAAAAGAAATAATTAATTTATTTTAAAACTAAATCAGTGCTGATTTCTGAGATATTGGTGGTGCTGTATCAGGCAGTGCTATGTCAAAAACTATAATGTGGAAGAGGAATAAATTGCTGGAAAGAAAAACAAGAAATTATTTGAAGAAATTTTAAAAAACTCTTGACCCTCGTCGCCTATTAATCGAAATAATTAATTTGTTTTAAAGCTAAAACTCTGCTGATTCTTGAGATATTGGTGGTGCTGTATCACGCAGTAGGCGTCCTTTTGTCAAAAATTATAATCTAGAGGAGAAAAAATTACTCAAAATTGAGACAAAAAGTGAAACAACTCTTTCAGAAATTGTTACAAAATTCCTGACCTTCATCACGCTATAATAAAAATAATTCATTAATTTTAAAACTAAATCAGTGCTGATTTCTGAGATATTGGTAGCGCTATTCCAGTCAGTATGTGTCGTTTGGTTAAAAACTATAATGTAGAAGAGGAATAAATTGCTTAAAAAGAACAAGAAATTTTTAAAGATATTATTAAAAAACTCTCGGCTCTCGTCAGCACATGAACGAAATCACTAGTTCCTTCTAAAATTAAAACTCTGCTGATTTCTGAGATATTAGGGGTGCTATATTAGGCAGTAGGTGTCCTTTTGTCGAAAACTATAATCTGGAAGAGCAAAAAATTATTCAAAAGTGAGACAAAAAGGTTAAACAATTCTTATAGAAATTATTAAAATATTCCTGACCCTCATTAACCTAAAATAGAAATAATTAATTTATTTTAAAACTAAATCAGTGCTGATTTCTAAGATATTGGTAGCGCTATTCCAGTCAGTATATGTCGTTTTGTCAAAAAATATAATGTCGAAGAGGAATAAATTGCTTAAAAGAAAGAAATTTTTATAACTTAGTATTTATAAAATGGTTAGTTTTAAGAATTAGGACCCTTTTGCAATCGTCTCCTTGGCAACTTACAAATATCTCGAAAATAGAAAAAATATTGAAATATGACTGTTTTATATATAAAAAAAATACCACAAATAAACTAAAAAAATAAAAGTAATGTTTTTTTTTGTGAATTGACTATATAGAACATTTCCGAAATACCTTGAATAACAAAATTGACGCAACTGAAAAGAATTCTCGCATTTTTTCTTTCCTCAACCTTGTTGATGAAAATTTTCTTCCTGATGAAAAGCTTTCCCCAACACTCTGCCGTTCCCAATAGACAATCCTGGATGCATTTCCTCTGCAGCATCACACACGAATCAGAAGGGAAAACACGAAACTCCGGTAACGGACGGTAACGGAATAAAGGCGGCATTGACAGACGCGGCGCCATATTACACATTGCAGTCATGCCCTGGCGCTAATGACTTTCCAAGAAGCGAGTTGAGGAATGTCGGGAGTACTTGTAGCCGAACCTGTGGGAGCAATTTGACTAATAGTTTTATAAGTGTTTCCTGTCAGGAATTTCCGACGCCGCTGCCCGCGATAACCCCCGAGAACGTGGCATAAACCAAGCTTTTCGACTTTGTTGTTTTGGGGCCCATTTAATTAAATCTTGGCAATTAACGGGGTAGTTTGTCAGAGATGCCTCTCTTTAACTCGATTGTTGCTCGTTCGGGGCCGGAAATGGATTGTTTTAGAACAGAACTGACCAGGCGACAATTAGAGATTAATTGCCTCATATTAGGGGTGCCGTGGAGTTAATCCTGGAAAGTCGGGGGCATTGAGAAAGAAAACGTAACCATTACGAAAAAAATATATGTAGCCTGTATAGAAAAGAGTCTATACTTTATGGGACTGCAAAACCTCTTTATTACAGGAACAAAATAGGGTTTGCTCCGATAGCTCTTCAGCCATATTTTACTAATTTATGGGGTTTGATAATGTGTATATAAACAGTTATATACCTGTTACTCAACGGAGAAGTCAATTATATTATATGAAGATTGAAAACAAAAATTGATTTCCGGTTCGGTCAGATCATCAGAACGTTACCTCCCAAGATGCATTTCGCTCCCACTAGAGCTCGTCAATTGGGTACACTCTGACAATTTCACACCTCAAAATAGCGAAAATTTAAAGCCAAATCTCCACCCAGTGTTGGCAGGCCAGTCCTGATGGCGCCATCTGTTTCGCTGTGTCGGCATTTTGTACTGAAAAGCACCAAAATTCAAACGTTTTAGCAAATTTTTTTTAATAAGACAATAATTAATGCTCTTTTTGAGAACACTTAATATCTATTTTTCTGAAAATATTTATATTTAAGCAGCCCTAATAAACTACATTTTTTTTCCTAAACTAAGGGCGCATCTCAATTAACTTTGCCAGAAAATAATAAATTTTAACAAAACCAATTTACTCCTGTCAAAAATAACCCGTGTTATCTCCCTCACCCTCGGGTAAGTTACACACGCCAACAACATAACTTTTCTTCCTCCCCGAGCCCGGCGAATTAGATACAGAATTACGCCCTCTGTGTTTAGCGGCTTAAAACTTTTACGTCGGTTGCGGTGGTGGCCGGAAGTGTTGCCGCAGAAGTTGAACAGCGTGACGGAGAGGGGAAACTCGATCTGTCAAGTAGGGTAAACAAAAATATATGCATGGGGGGGACGGATTGGGAAAATAAAGTGTGTCAAGGCCCGTGCGAATTTATTTACGCTCTGCGAATCGGATCTGACTAAAATATTTTCTTTTGAGTTTTGAGAATTAAATTGCAAGTCAGGGTAAGCCAGAGAGTTGGTGTTTCACGAGGGGACCGATTGGAGTGGATTCAATAGTATTTTATTATTTTTTGAGGTCCCCTTTCATTTCCCGCCAAAGAAAATCCCATAGGGTCAATAGTTTAAGAGTTAACGGTGGTCGATTTTTGGGTAGTTTTAGAATGAGCTTCGGAATCATTTTAAAAAAAAAGACTACTTTCGCTCTCACTATGTTTTTTAGCCGTCTAAAAGTGTCTTATGTTTTCTCTGCACGAGCATTTAAGAGCTTTCTAATTCTAAGTTTCTAATTTTGAGAAAAAAAAAATGCCCAAAAGGTCCTCCAAAAGAGTAAAAGTAATTTAAAAAGTTGTCGCTATTGCCTTGATGGCGGCGTTATAAATAATTATCATTTACGAACACCTTTGAACACTAGATAATAGATGGCACCAAAGCAGTGGAATAATGAGAGTTATCAGAGCTCTGGGTGCGCAGGTGCTTTTGTCCCATATTTTAGTTCTAGATGCCAATTTTTAGTTGATTTTGCGGATCTCGGCTACCATACTACTCACGCTCAGTAATTTTATTAGTTCAAATTATTTTTGCTAATGGACTTCCATAGAAAATAAGGTGTAAAAGAATAAAGTTAGACATTTGTGCCGCGATCGTGCTTCCACCTGGGAACCACTTTTTCGCTGGGACGTCGCAAAGTGGTTTTAATTGAATTTCGAATGAAAAGGTGCAGATTTTATTAAACTTTAGCCAAATTTCCGTTAGTTCCGGGAATTGACACAAGAGTAAAGGGGTAAACTGTGTGCTGCAATTGTATTTTTCGACTCCGGAAATTTGTCATTTGACAGTTCACACTTTAAACACTTAGACCAAAGAAGATAGGTGGAAAAGTGTGGAATAAAAAGTGTGGCAGTTGAAAATTTGAACATTTCTAGGAAGATTATTGGCAAAATGCCCAGTCCTCGAGAACCTTTTCCAAAGACTGGTCGATTTAAAAATTTCGTGGCGGGATTCGCATGATTTCTGATGACGTTAACGCCCTACCACGCGGTTTATAGTTTGGTTGCATAAAGTACACTTTAACAATCCGATACAGTACATTTTAACAATTCACACCTCCCCATAAAAAATACATTGTGCAACGCTTTTTAAATGGGACAATATTGATTTCGTCATAAATATAAAAAGGAGTTAATAACAGATAATGTAATTAACATAATCAGTATTATTAATTTACAAATACTACATCAGTAAATGGGTAAGTACCTACATGGTAGCACCCTTTTATCATGTGATATTGATATTGTTTAGGTACTTTGAAGGCATATGAGCAATATTGAAACTATTAATTATTCAAATTCTACCTATAAGTTACAGTGTAGTAAATTCTATAGTATCAAATACTTTAGGTACGTATATATAAATAAAATAAAATACAATGGCATCAATTCATTGCCATTCATCATCATATTCTATTTTTCTCGCATCCATCTCGAATTTTATGAACGCATTTTTCAAATATTGTTACTTATCATGACTTTGTGTGGTATTAGTCATACGTGGACCATTCAGCCACAGCCTAATTAATCCGGATTGCCATTCCCACTTGGAAATGACGATTTCGTGTATTGTGAAGAGAGTCACATTGGTTCTTCATGTCGGCTTTTGTTGAGCTTATTAATGGTGTAATGGGATTGAAATTTTCCAAAGGTTTTAATCTTGCGTTAAAAAACTTTTTATACCCGTAATAATGACTCGGTCATTTAGAAAATAGTCCACTTATGTGATTACATTCAATCTTATTTTGACTTTTACTTTCATATGGAACTGAAATCGCCTCACTCCAAGCAAAAACCGCAAAAAAAAATGTCCAACTTTTTACAAAAACGACAAAAAAAAATACTAAAATGTTTAGAAATTTACCAAAGGGTATTCCTGTTCTTTTAGCAATTTTCAAATTTAACTGCCTGTAATAATAACTTTTGAACGAGTTTACCTATGGTAGCCAATTCAACGACATCTTGTTCCTTCTATTGTCATCTTTCACCTCCCACCACAGAATGTCCCGTAAGTAGTTGGGATATAGACGCTTTTGCAGGTCGATTTTTAGGCGATTTTATAACTTGCTTGAGAGGCATTTAGAAAAAAATCCATTTGTTTATGTTTGTTACGTTCATTGAAATCGCCTGATTCTGATAAAAAACCGCAATATATTTTTATTGTGAAAACAAGTAGATCTATTGGAGTAAACGGTTTCTTGTTCATTTTGATGTCCTATTTCTCCTCCCAACAAAAAAAATCTTGTAAGTTCAATAGCTTGTGAGACTTTCAGAAGCTTTTATATCGTGCTTTGGAGGTATTTGGAAAAAGTCCCCTTATGCAACTACTTTCACTTTTAATATGTTTGTTGTTTTCATTAAGTATTAAAATCCGCCTCATTCCAAACAAAAATAAGAAAAAAAAAATTCAAAACTTTATTGAAATTTACCAAAGACCCTCTTTTTTCACAATTCCTAAATTTGACCCCCTGTAACTTTACAAACCATGCACCGATCGGAGAGAATCCAAAACGGTTTTTTGTTTTTTTTATATTCTCTATCACTTTGCACCTAAGAATATAATAAGATATAATAGAATATATAATAAGAAAGTCCCTTATGTTTAACAGTTTGGAAGATAGAACCATAGAACCCTTCGTAGGTTAGCTCAGGTTAGTAGTTCAGATTTCTAGGCACTTTTGGAACGTGCTTTGGAAGCATTTGAAGAAAGTTCTCTTATGGGATTAATTTCAGAATTGTTATACAAAAATTATATTCCAAATTGGTGGTAAAGTTGGGGGGTATTCCCTATTTTTCTCAATTTCTCAATTTCCAATTTTGACCGGCTGTAACTTTAGAACGAGTACACCGATTGAAGTGAGTCCAATGGCTTATTATTCGCTTTTATGTCCTCTTTCACCTTGTACCAAAGAAGGTCCCGTAAAGTCAACAGTTTGGCAGATACACCCCTTCGGAGGTCAATTTTCAGGCACTTTTAGAACGTGCTGCTTTGAAGGCATTTGGAAAAAGTCTACTTCTGGGACTAATTACACTCTTGTTATGTTCGTTACGTCAAAAGGAGTTTGAAGTCGGCCCATTTCTATCAAAAACAGCAAAAAAATAATAATTTTGAAAATTTTTTTAAATTAACCGAAAGGAGGGGGGAGGGTTTCGTCTTTTTTCTCAATTTCAAGAATTAGCGGACCGATTGGAGTGAATCCAACGGTCTCTTATTCTCTGTGATGTTCTTTTTCACCTACCATAAAAGAAGGTCCCCTAGGATCTATAATTCAGGCATGGTTTTCCGAGAAAGAATTGAAAACCGGACAAAAGAGTAATAATTCTAAAAAAATGAGATAGGACCTTTCGTAGGTTGATTTTTAGGCACCTTTGGAACTTGCTTTGGAAGCATTTAGAAAACGTCCTCTCATGGGATTGATTTCAGTATTGTTATAACAAAAATATATTGCAAAATATTTTCGAAATTGACCAAAGGTGAAATGAGAATGTCCCGTAAAGGTAAAAGTTTGGCAGATAGACCCCTTCGGGGCTCGATTTTCAGGCACTTTTAGAACGTGCTGCTTTGAAGGTATTTGAATAAAAGTCCACTTCTGGGACAAATTTCACTCTTATTATGTTTGTTACGTTAATAGAAGATTGAAATCGGCTCATTTCTATCAAAAACAGCAAAAATAGTATACTTTTAGATTTTTTTTGAAATTGACCTAGGAAGGGAGAGGCTTTCCCCTTTTTTTCTCAATTTCAAGAATGAGCGGACCGATTGGAGTGAATACAACTGTTTCTTATTATCTTTGATGTTCTTTTTGACCTCCCATGAGAGAAGGTATACGGCTCAATAGTTCACTCATTGTTTTCCTGTATTGTCTTTATGTCCTGTATCACATTGGACCTTAAAAGTCCCTTACGTTCAACAGTGTGGGAGATAGAACCCTTCGTAGGTTGATTTTTAGGCACTTTTGGAGCCTGCTTTGGAAGCATTTAGCTCATGGGATTGATTACAGTATTGTTATGCAATACATATATTCCAAAATATTTTCGAAATTCACTAAAAGTGGGGTATTCCCTTTCATTCTCGATTTCTCAATTTCTAATTTTGTACGGCTCTAACTTTAAAACAAGTGAACCGATTGGAATGAATCCAACGGCCTCTTGTTCGTTTTTATGTCCTCTTTGCCATCGTATCAAAAAAATGTCACGTAAAGTCAACAGTCTGGCAGATAGACCCCTTCAAATGTCGATTTTCAGGCACATTTAGAACGTGCTGCTTTGAAGGCATTTGGAAAAATGTCCACTTCTGGGACTAATTTCACTCTTATTATGTTTGTTACGTTGATAGGAGATTGAAATCGACTTATTTCTATCAAAATCAGCAAAAAAAAAAGATAATTTTAACATTTTTGAAATTGACCGAAAGGAGGGGGAAGGGTTTCCTTTTTTTTCTCAATTTCAAGAATGAGCGGACCGATTGGAGTGAATACAACTGTTTCTTATTATCTGTGATGTTCTTTTTGACCTCCCATGAGAGAAGGTATACGGCTCAATAGTTCACTCATTGTTTTCCTGTATTGTCTTTATGTCCTGTATCACATTGCACCTAAAAAGTCCCTATGTTCAACAGTTTGGGAGATAGAACCCTTCGTAGGTTGATTTTTAGGCACTTTTGGAGCGTGCTTTGGAAGCATTTAGAAAATGTCCTCTCATGGGATTGATTTCAGTATTGTTACGCAAAAAAAATATATTCCAAAATATTTTCGAAATTGACTAAAAGTGGGGTATTCCCTTTCTTTCTCAATTTCTCAATTTCTAAATTTGTACGGCTCTAACTTTAAAACAAGTGCACCGATTGGAATGAATCCAACGGCCTCTTGTTCGCTTTTATGTCCTCTTTGACCTCGTGCCAAAAAAAATGGCACGTAAAGTCAACAGTCTGGCAGATACCCCCTTAAAAGGTCGATATTCAGGCACAAGAACGTGCTGCTTTGAAAGCATTTGGAAAAATGTCCACTTGTGGGACTAATTTCACTCTTATTATGTTTGTTACGTTGATAGGAGATTAAAATCGACTTATTTCTATCAAAAACAGCAAAAAAAAGGATAATTTTAAACATTTTTGAAATTGACCGAAAGGAGGGGGAAGGTTTTCCTCTTTTTTTCTCAATTTCAAGAATGAGCGGACCGATTGGAGTGAATACAACTGTTTCTTATTATTTTTGATGTTCTTTTTGACCTCCCATGAGAGAAGGTATACGGCTCAATAGTTCACTCATTGTTTTCCTGTATTGTCTTTATGTCCTGTATCACATTGCACCTTAAAAGTCCCTTACGTTCAACAGTGTGGGAGATAGAACCCTTCGTAGGTTGATTTTTAGGCACTTTTGGAGCGTGCTTTGGAAGCCTTTAAAAAAAGTCCTCTCATGGGATTGATTTCAGTATTGTTATGCAAAAAATATATTCCAAAATATTTTCGAAATTGACTAAAAGTGGGGTATTCCCTTTCTTTCTCAATTTCTAATTTTGTACGGCTCTAACTTTAAAATAAGTGCACCGATTGGAATGAATCCAATGGCCTCTCGTTCGTTTTTATGTCCTCTTTTACCTCGTGCCAAAAAATAGTCACGTAAAGTCAACAGTCTGGCAGATAGACCCCTTCAAAAGTCGATTTTCAGGCACTTTTAGAACGTGCTGCTTTGAAGGCATTTGGAAAAATGTCCACTTCTGGGACTAATTTCACTCTTATTATATCTGTTACGTTGATAGGAGAATGAAATCGACTTATTTCTATCAAAAACAGCAAAAAAAAATAATAATTTTAAACATTTTTGAAAATTGACCGAAAGGAGGGGAAAGGGTTTCCTCTTTTTTTCTCAATTTCAAGAATGAGCGAACCGATTGGAGGTTGCAAGAAATCCTTCTAGTCTCAATAGTCCAAGCGTTTTTTTCCTAGAAAAAACTAAAACCGAACTAAAAAGTTATAATTCTAAAAAAAGCGTTTTTTATTGCAGAATATGCGTTTTCTCCTCCGTAAAAGTCGCTGAAATATCTCAGCCTGTAAAAAAAAACTGCTTTTTAAATAAAACTTCAAAACCCTCAATTTTCGTAACAAATTTCGACTAGGTGCAGTGTGGTATAAGGTATATTGCAGTGAAATTTCCAAATTTTTGCTTCGTACACCCAAAGACAGAAGTTATCTATTGTTTAGCTAAAAGCGTCAAATTTCATTTTCAGAAGCTGTGAAAAAATGTTTAACCTTTCTTTGAACTAATCCTAACCAGCATTTTTTGAAAACTTTCAAGTTCGAACTCAACTTTCTCGAAAAACTTTTTTCCTATATTTTCTAACAACCCCAATTCAAAAGTCGTGAACTTACACTTTTTTCTTTTTGTGACGCTTTGTATAATTTTTAATCGATTTTGGCTCTAATATCAACCTGATTTTTTCTTCAAACTCCTATTTCATTTTTAACCTATTTTCGTCCTGGTCCTAACCAACATTTTTTAAAAGCATCCAATTTTGCGTTTTTTAGGCGCTTTAACACACAACTTTAACTGAGTTTTATTTTCGCAAGCTTTCAGTCAGTTTTTTTTCCATTTCTGGTCTTAATTCTAACTTGGTTATCCCAAAAAAATTTAAAATTTGCGTTTTGAGAACTTTTGTTGAGTCAATTTTCAGTTTATTTGGTCCAAAAAAAGTGATTCAACAAAGAAATAGCAAATTAGAAGATTTTAACCAGTTTTCTCTAATTTTGTCAAAAAGCTAAATTTCTTGCTAAACAATAAAATGTGCATTTTTAGTTAAAATGGGAATTTTTTTACCGATTTTTAGTTTTAATTCTAACCTGCGTTTCTCCAGAGAACCAGAATGTATATTTATAGACGTTTTGTGCCAGTTTTTAAACGATTTTGTCTTAAGTTCTGACCTGCACTTCTCCAGAAGTTTCAAATTTGCAGTTTTAAATGTTCTAAGTCATTTTTAACCGAATTTGGTCCTGATCCTAACCTGAATTAGTTCTAAAAACTTTTGCTTTGCATTTTCTAATAACACTGATTTTAAAATGAGTTTCTCCAATTATTCTAAATTTTTCTTTTGACGCTGCGGGTCAATTTTTACTGATTCTGGCTTTTGTTCTAACATAACCATCCCTAAAAACCATAAACTTTAATTTCCAGATACATTAAGTCAATTTTCACTTATTTAGAAAAAAGAAGGAAGCGTTTAGAAAAAGTTCAGTAATTTCAGTGTTGTGATAAAAAAAATATATTCCAAAATATTTTCTAAATTGACCAAAGTTGGGGTATTCCGTTTCTTATTCAATTTCTAATTTTTGACCGGCTGTAATTTTAGAACTAGTGCATCGATTGGAGTAAATCCAACGCTTTCTTATTCGTTTTTATGTCCATTTTCACATTGTATCAAAGAATGTCCCGTAAAGTCAACAGTTTGGCAGATCGACTCCTTCGGAGTTCGATTTTTAGGCACCTTTAAAACGTGCTGCTTTGAAGGCATTTGGAAAGCACTTCTGGGACTTATTTCACTCTTATTATGGTTGTTACGTTGATAGGGGATTGAGATCGGCTCATTTCTATGAAACAGAGCAAAAAAAGAATAATTTTTATTTTTTTTTTAAATTGACCGAAAGGAAGGGGAGGGTTTCCTCTTTTTTTCTCAAATTCAAGAATGAACGGACCGATTGGAGTGACCAGATTAAAGAAGTTCTCGTAAGGTCAAAATTTCCCGCATTGCTTTCCGAAAAAAAAAATGATAACCAGACAAAACTAAAGAGTGATAATTCTAAAAAAAAGCATTTTTTATTTCAGATTATGCGCTTTCCCCTCCGTAAAAGTCGCTGAAATATCTCAAACTGTGTCGAAAAAAAAAACCTGTTTTTAAATTAAACTTCAAAATCCTCTATTTTCGTGACGAATTTCGACAATTTTTCAAGTATAGTTTATATAGTAATTAAGGGCTATTCCTAGGTGTAGTGTGGTGTAAGCTATAGCGTAGTGATGTTTCTAAATTTGTGCTTCGTACACCCGAAGATAGAAGTTATCTATTGTTTATCTAAAAACGCCAAATGTGCATTTTCAGAAACTTTGAGTAAAATTTTAAACCGACTTTCAAATTAATCCTAACCAGCATTTTTTTAAAACATTCAAGTTCTAACTCAACTTTCTCGAAAAACTTTTTCCTTGCATTTCCTAACAACCCCAATTCAAAGGCAGTAAACTTACACTTTTTTTGACGTTTTTGACTTTTTGTTTGTGTAATTTCTAAACGATTTTGCCCCTCATATTAACCTGAATTTTTCTTCAAACATTATTTTCATTTTTAACTTATTTTCGTCCTGGTTTTAACCAGCATTTTTTCAACAAAACATCCAATTTTACACGCTTTAACACACAACGTTATCTGAGTTTTATTTTCGCAAGCTTTGAGTAATTTTTTTTTCAATCCTGGTCTTAATTCTAAATTGGCTGTCCCATAAAACTTAAAATTTTCGTTTTAAGAACTTTTGTTGAGTAAAATTTCAGGTATTTTGGTCCAAAACTGTAATTTAACAAAAAAAAAACAACAAATTAGAAGATTTTAACCAGTTTGGTCTGATTCTGTCAAAAAACGAAATTTCTTCATAAACATTAAAATGTGCATTTTTCGTTAATCTGGGTATGTTTTAACAATTTTGGTTTAAGTTCTAACCTGCGCTTCTCCAAAGACTTAAAATTTATATTTATGGATGTTTAGTGCCAGTTTTTAAACGATTTTGCCTTTAGTTCTGACCTGCACTTATCCAGAAATTCCAAATTTGCAGTTATAAATGTTTTAGGTCATTTTTAACCAATTTTGGTTCTAATCCTAATCTGAATTAGTTCTAAAAACTTTTACTTTGCATTTTCTAATAACCCTAATTTTAAAATGAGGTTCTCCGATTATTCTAAATTTGTTTTTTTGACGCTGTAAGTCATTATTTTTATGTGGTTTTATCCTTCTAATATTGGATTTCTTACTGTGCCCTAGCACTCTCCTAAATCTACTACTTATCGAATACCAAATCGGTAAAAAGTTAGTTCAGGTTAGTATTAAATTCAACTTTTTTATAAAAAAAGTTTGACCGCTGTGACGTCACTGTCATGGTCTAGAACCCCTTCATTCCCCTAGTGGTGTGCACTGGTACCATCTAATGGAAAATGATGGTATCAGCTGCAAGTCGGTGACGTGAGAAGGTCAGACACGCCACTATGGGTCACCTTACTTTATAAATAAAAATAGGTAACTAGGGTGATGTCGTGATCGAATACCAAATCCGTAAAAAGTTAGTTCAGGTTAGTTCAAAATTTCATTTTCCTGAAAGCAGTTTGACCGCTGTGACGTCACTGCCTACTGCCATGGTCTAGAATTCCACCACTGGTGGTGCACTCGCACCATCTAATGGTAAATGACGGTATCAGTTACGATTCGGCGACTTATAGGACAGACACACCACTACTTTTGAAGCATAGATGCCACTGTGGGTCTCTATACTTCAAAAATAAAAAAAAATAACTAGGGTTACGTCAAGACTGTGGCATAGCACTCTCCTAGATCTACTTCTGATCGAATACCAAATCAGTGAAAAGTTAGTTTAGCTTAGTTTTAAATTTAGTTTTTTATAAAAAAAAATTTCACCGCTGTGACGTCACTGCCATGGACTAAATCCCTCTTAATTCTCGCACTGGTGGTGCCTTAGTACCATCTAATGTTAAATAACGGAATCAGCTGCAAGTCGGCGACTTGAGGAGGACAAGCACGCGGCTAAAATAAGTCTCATACTTTAAAAATAAAAATAAATGTGATGTCATGATTATGGTCTAACACTCTCTTAGATCTACTTCTGATCAAATACCAAATCGGAAAAAGTTAGTACAGGTTAGTCCTAAACCAATTTTCTAATAAAAAAAATTGACCGCTCTGACGTCACTGCCCTGGTCATGAACGACCTTAATTCCACCACTGTTGGTGCCTTGGTACCATACAATGTTGGAAACCAGCGACAAATCAATAAATGTTCAGCTGGTGAAAGACTTGTTTTGCGTGAAAGACCCGTTGCTAAATTTCATAAATACACCATTGAATACAACGAAAGTGCCAAAAGACCTAAAAACAGAATACCAGGTGTAACGTAAAACAACTGAGTTTGCACTGCAGTATGTGTGTGTAAGCTGGAGAAAAGCTATAAACCAGGGAGATGTAGTGCTTGTAGTTTTCATCGACTTGAAACGGGCGATTGAAACAATTGACCGTGGGATTTTGGTGAAAAAACTGAGGTCTTATGATGTTGTCGGGAAAGCATTGGACTGGATTGTGGACTATTTGGCTAATAGGCATCATAGAACTCGAATAGGAGAAAAGACTTCAAACAACGTGATTAGTAAATATGGTATACCACAAGGTAGTCTATTCAACCTCTATTATTTATTATATACATAAATGAACTAAATGTGATTTTTAACAGTTGTTTTGTTAATCTTTTTGCGGATGACACCCTGATTTGTAACATATATGGCTTTGTCAAAATAGAATAGTAGAAACATTAAGAAAAATAAAAAAAATAAACACCTCAAAAACATGCATGGTTGTCGGCTCAAGACATAGCTGCAAAAAATATCGATATCTAGGTTTCAACTTGTCCATGACTGGCCGCAATATTGAGTTTGTTACTGACATTAAATATCTACGTGTCACACTGGATCCGCAGCTAAATTTTTCGGTTCATATTGGCTATATTTGCAAAAAGTTTTGTAAGAAAATTGGTTACTTTAGACGTTTCTCCTCCCATCTTTCTCATAGTACCAAGCTACTAACATATAATACAACTGTCTTGCCTCACTTTACCTATTGTTCCTCATTGTAACTGTCATGTACACAGAGAGAACATTTACACCCCTGTTAAAATTATGTTAAAGGCTGGCTTTCTGTGCAACAGAGTATTGAGAGGGCAAATCTTCAAATTAGTTTTTAAATTGAGCTTGGTCTGTTGCCTTAATATCTAAAAAGTTTTATAGAACTCAGACATAATTACAATGTAAGATCTAGTCCAGATTACACTGCCTTAGTACGGACATCCGATTTGCAAAAGTCATTGTTTTACGAGAGACTGCAAATGTACAATTCTCTCCTTAATGTTATGAAGTGTTCTAGTAGCCTAATAGAGATTAACTATAAAGTTTTCAATTATTTGAAAAACAAGTTGGACTTAAATGTTTAATCTAGGAAAATATTAGAATTTAAAAATCTGTATTATGTTTAAAAACTGTTTATCTTTGTATATTGCTCTATACTAGAATTATATGGTCACTTATAATGAGGCATTGTAAACATATATATCACAATTGCTGAATCTACATTTATTTACTATAAATATGCATCTATTATGTAGCAGCAGCCAGTCTATAAGATAGCTTCTTAGGGTATTTATCGGATGTAACTTGTTTATTTTAAAAATAAATAGTTGCATTATTCGAAACAAAATTGGCGCAGTCGGTAGGATCCTTTCGGAGTGCGGTTACAAAAGTAGTGAATCTGAATGAGTTGTGATAGTGATTCTGTGAAGTGCTACTAGTGACCAAACACCCTCTGGATTAGCAGTCAAGAAGGGATCCAAAGAACCTCCCGGAAGCATCTTGTGACTCCTGGCTAGAATCGTCTTCTGCGCTGCCACAACGAGTCTACCAGTTGGACAAATTGGTCTACGCTAGTGTCCACTACAAGAGGTACCCTACCTAAGCAGTTTATCTCTTAGCAACGCTACCACTTGATACAGGAAAGAAACTGGGAAATAAACTTTACTGTAAGTCCATTTTTTTCCTATAGTCGTACAACCTGTTAATTAAACGTTCTATGACCCTTAATGAAAAAACATAGGGACAATATATTTAAGGATATAACTTACACTAAAAAGAAAAAAACTAATCAAAAGGATAGTAAGAATAGTAACCCTAGCTTAGATAATTCTATTCTAAACATTATTGAAACTTATTCTAATATATCGCCTTTAGCTTCTAGTTCAAAAACTGACAATCAATTAGATAACAAAACGGCCGAAGCTTTGAAATCAACTGTAACTCTTCTAAAAACATTTGATGGAACACCAGCAAGACTAGAATCTTTTATTAACCAAATCGATACCTTTTACAATCGATATTTTAACACCGATCCATCTCAACAAGAATATGTTCTATTAGCTATAAAAGAAAAAATTATAGGCGCAGCCGAAGACTTCCTTTTAACAAGACCAGATTTAACTTGGAATAATATTAAAATAGCTTTACAGCAAAAATTCAGCGACCCTCTCACTAGGGCAAATTTACAACAACAATTAATATTTTTATCCAAAAGAAATGAAACTACTCAAGATTATATTCAAAAACTCAAAGCTTTAGTCACACAAATCAATAATAAAATTTGCTCAGAAATTACTAATGTTGAAGCACGTACTATTTTAATCTCATAAAACGAACTCACTGCTACTCAAAACCTTTTAGCAAATATTTCAAGCGAGTTAAGAACTTTGTTAATTGTACAAAACCCACAAACTTTGGACAAAGCTATCGATATTATTACAAATTACGAAATTCTAATAATTCAAAACCACTTTAAAAATAATTACATGCAGAATCATTCGAAATCATTCACCAAACCATTAGTAAAGAACTACCATTCAAACTTTCCAAAACCCATAAATCATCAAAACATAAGTAACCCTATAAAAACTCCTAATCGCCCAAATAACCATCAAAGCCATCAAACTCAAAAACCCACATTCAGACCCCCACAAAATCAACAAGGTTCATTCAGACCCCCACAAAATCAACAAGGTTCATTCAGACCACAACATTCACAACCCCCTAAACAACAATATCCACAACCTATGTCTGGTGTAAGCACCATTAAGAGAAATTTGACTCAAATGAGACCCCAGCAAAGACCTTTTCAACAATACAATCCATATGCGAACAAACCTAACTTCTCTTCCCAAGAACTGATCCATCTAGAAAGTGAAGAAATCTATGACAGCGAATACCAACAAGATCTTCAATATGACGTCCCAGAGCCCAATGAGCATAATTATCCCTTAGAATCTGAAAATTATGAAGAGCCATCACCTTCCGAGGAATCCTTAACAGAACAATTGGAAAATTTTCAATTACAAGCCTCGGACAAAGCCAATCTTGCCTAAGCTTAAATAGCTTCCAAGTAAACCAATTACCATATATAGAAATCCCCAATTATGGAATACGTTTACTAATCGATACAGGTTCTCATGCGTCTCTCCTTAGACCCTCAATAGCCGAAACTCTTTTTCCAAAATCAATTAAACCGTATACAAGTACTCTTCAAACATGTGTAGGTTCAAAAAAAAACCCATAACAAGACAACAATCCCTCTGCTCTCGTGTTATGGTATCTCAGAACCTATTGAATTTATACTTTACCCCTTCCACGAATATTTTGATGGAATTCTTGGAATAAAAGACCTTTGCAAACTTAAATTAAATATAGACCTGAAAAAACAAATATTAAAAAATCAATACTTGGAAATTCCTTTCCTATATAGGCAAGAATTTAACCAATATACTATTGAAATCCCACCTAAAACTATACAAAAAACAACGTTTAAGACTACATTACCCAACAATACGACATGGATAATGCCTTATTATCGCGACGACGAAATCGAAATTCAGCCTACACTACTAACGATCAATAATCAGACCTATACTCTTGACATTTTCAATCACTCTAATAATAATGTAGTAATTGAATGTCATAGAAATGAGAACCTTCCCTTAGAACCAATAGAACTTGAAAACTTTGAAATATTTAATTTAGAAATTAAAAACCGGTTAATGAGGAAAAAATCACCTTATAAAAGATCTAATTTCATCGATTTCAAAAATCTGATAAGGCATGAACACCTTAACCAAGAAGAACGAGATCAACTTTTTAAATTTATGAAGAATTACGGTGAAATCTTACACAAACCTGGAGACCCTTTAACATTTACAAATCAAGTCAAGCATGTAATCAATACAACTGATGAAATCCCTGTCCATACAAAAAGCTATAGGTATCCCCATGTACATAAAGAAGAGGTGAGCAAACAAATCAATCAAATGCTAAATGACGGAATCATCCAACCATCCAGTTCCCCTTGGAGTTCACCAATCTGGATCGTCCCGAAGAAAATGGACGCGTCTAATCAAAAGAAATGGAGATTAGTAATCGACTATAGAAAATTGAACGAGAAAACAGTCGACGACAGATACCCGCTGCCCAATATAGCGGATATATTAGACAAACTGGGTAAAAGCCAATACTTCACCACCCTTGATTTAGCCAGCGGATTCCACCAAATAGAAATGGATCCCAAAAGCATACCAAAAACCGCATTTAACGTTGAACATGGCCATTATGAATATACAAGAATGCCATTCGGACTCAAGAATGCGCCATCCACCTTCCAACGCACAATGGACAACATATTACGTGGTCTACAAGGGAAAATTTGTCTAGTATACATGGACGACATCATTGTCTACTCCACTAGTCTTCAAGAACACTTGAACTCTCTAAAATTAGTATTTGATCGCCTTCTCTCTTATAATATGAAAATCCAATTAGATAAATCTGAATTGTTACATAAAACAGTTGAATTTTTAGGACATGTCATAACCCCTTCCGGAATAAAACCTAATCCTAGAAAAATCGAAGCCATAAAAAATTTCAAAATTCCAAATACTCCTAAAGAAATCATCATTTCTTGGCTTAGTCGGATACTACAGAAAATTTATTAAAAATTTCGCAAAAATCACTTATCCATTAACCCACTGCCTATAGAAAAATGTTAAAATAGTTCATGACAAAGTATTTTTAGACTCTTTCAATTTATGTAAAAATATTTTAATAAATGACCCCATACTTCAACACCCAGATTTTCAGAAACCGTTTATTCTCACAACAGACGCTTCTAACTACGCAATCGGAGCCGTTCTGTCTCAAGGTCCAATAGGAACCGACTTACCCATTGCATACGCCAGTAGAACCTTAAACCCTTCAGAATGTAATTATTCAACCATAGAAAAAGAGCTTCTAGCCATCGTGTGGGCTACTAAATATTTTAGACCCTATCTATTCGGTAGAAAATTCACAATAGTCACTGACCACAAACCACTCCAGTGGTTATTCTCTATTAAGGAACCCAACTCTAAATTAATCAGATGGCGACTAAAACTTCAAGAATACGACTATACTATTCATTACAAAAAAGGAACTCAAAATTTAAACGCAGACGCCCTTTCACGTCCACCAAAAGAAACTAACCCCATAGAAATAGTTAAACCTCCATTAACCCATATGTCAGCTGTATGTGACAAAGACGAAGATAATGATGACCAGTATTCATGGCATGATAAAATCAAGCATTTCTTTGATTCTCAAGACAATTTATTTGGTTCAATGACAAAAAAGAAACCTGTACCAAAACCAAGACCAAAAATTAATATTATATCAGATATACAAATTAGACCTCCGACGAAAATTAACACACAAGGAATTAACATTCAAAACACCTGTTCTCGAAATCAACAATCTCCTAACTCATCAAGCACAGAAACTATCAGAAGTCCTGAAAATCTAGAAAATCAACCTGAAGAAAATTCAGATACGATAACTGTCCACACGTCAAATGAAAACCCAATATTAGGAGCGCCCTATGTGAACAAAAGTATTAATACATATAAAAATCAAATAATTTTAAATGGACCAATAAACCTCAACCCTATACAATTTCAAAAAATCTATTTAACACAAAGAAAAGAATAACTATATTCATAAACAAAAACCCAATACCGGAAGAAATACAAAAAATCTTCAAGGATTATTTAGCTCCAGATACGTATTGTCTACATTTCCCAGACAAAGAATTAGAACCTATAATTATTAGAATTTTTCAAGAAACATTTAAAAATAATTCTTATACATTGTTTATTTCAAACATCTTACTCCAAGACATTGTTGACACAAATGAACAACGAGAAATAATCGAAAGATACCACACTACAAAAACATCTCATCGAGGAATGACCGAAAATATAAAAAATATTAAGCAAAACTACTACTGGCCGAGCTTAGAACGAGACGTAATTAATTATGTCAATACTTGCGAAACGTGTCAAAAAACAAAGTATGACAGACATCCCTATAAAATAATATACAAACCTACACCAACTGGAACTAAACCATTTGAACATCTATACATAGACACCTATTCTATCTCAGGACAAAAATTCCTGACTATAATTGACAACTTTTCAAAATTTGCTACAGCGTACTCTATCAACGAAACTTCCGTCGAAATCTGTCAAAATTTAATTAAATTGTTTTCGCATCATGGTACCCCATGTAAAATCACTACAGATAACGCGAGAGCATTTAAGAGCAATTTAATACAGGATCTATGTAAAACCTATCAAATTGAATTACATTTCACTACTCCATATAACCCTAATTCAAACTCTCCAATTGAGCGCTTTCACTCGACACTCAAAGAAAGTCTTATTGCCCTAAGAAATGACCATCGATCTAAGTCCATTCAAGAACTGGTCGATATTGCAATCTTAAACTATAATAACAGCATCCATTCTTCGCATGATTATACTCCATTCCAAATATTAAAAGGGAACCTGAACTATCAGTTAAATTTTGAGAAAAATTTAAATCAAATTCAAACAGATTACATTTATGACCTTGCGCAACCCTTCAAAGAATTAGACGAAAATATCAATTTAAAATTAAATGCAAAAAAAGCAAATGTTCTGTCAAAATTAAACAAAAATCGAGAAAATGACCCAGAAATACCCGAAGGTACAAACCAACTTCTAGCGTCACCCCAAAAACTATCAAAAACTCTTAAGCCAAAATACAAACCAACTCTATTTCAAAATCAACGGCATCCCAAAGATATCAAAAGACATTTATAATTTCAGAACATACAATGAGGACCATCTTAGTACTACTTCCCCTACTAGTTAACGCCCAATACCAAATCGAAGACATCAGTAACCCCTTACTACCTGTCTACGAAGGAACAGCGTACGTCATAACTGACCATCACCATGTTTATTATCATATCAATCTAACTAATATTAGAAAATGTGTCAGGACAGTAGAAAAAACCCTTTTACAAATCAATCAAACATTAGAAAAATCTAATTTACCCTTAAAAGATCTACTAAACGTAAGAATAAATAATTTGCTAAGTCAAATTGACTCTATTAAACTCTTTGTTAAACATTATACAACCTCAAATTCCAAACGAGAAAAAAGAGGATTATTTAATTTCTTAGGAAAAGCTCAAAAATATCTTTATGCTACTCTTGACTCCGATGATGGAGAACGCTACGATAATTACATAAAAATCCTTCAAGAAAACCAAATTATCTTAAATCAAGACATGTCCGCAACCCAGATAATCGTTAAAAAATTAACAAAAGACGAAGACTCACAATTAACCGACATTAAACTAAATCAGCAAAAAATAAAAGATCAAATCCTTAACCTGACACAAATGACTCAAACCACATCAACTACAGTTTATTTAATTGCATTGTTAGATAACCTAGAGGATAACATTCGCATAATAAACGAAGTTCATATGAATGTACAAACTGCAATAAACTTTGCAGAAATTAACATTCTGCATCACAGCATTCTCAAATATAGAGAATTGCAGGTTATCATTCAGGAATTAAATCCAAGTACGCTCATTCCATTCGACAACATCATCAAATATTATGAAGCAGCTCATACAGACGTAACAATTAAGAACGACCTAATTATATTTTATATCGCTCTTCCTCTTACGTCAGGAAAATCTTACACACTATACCACGTGTATCCAATTCCCATGAGTAATAAAATAATGGACATAAAAAATCCCTATTTATTGAAATCATTAAATGACTCTTTCAATCTTAAGGAAAATTGCCCTAAAATAGAAGGAATATACCTATGTCCTAAAGCCCTGTTAAAAGCGAATGAACCCTGTATAATACAAACGATCGAATTAACCAATCATTGCCCTCTAACACCAATTAATATTGAAAAATCCTCTACAATACAATTGAGAGACAATTCTCTTATAATAATCCCAATCACCTCAGAAAACATTTATTTCCAATGTCCTAATCAAAAAACTATTGACTTGAACCATTAGTCAACCATCACTAATCTTACCTAGAGAATGTTCTGTACAAATTCAAAATAAAACTTATGAATCTCAAAGACCCAATACGATCAATTTAAGATTTAAATTACCCTCAATCAATATCAATAATAAATTGATACAGAAAACTGAACCCCTGCAACTAAAAGAAATTGACTTAAACAATATTCATGAAGATTTAGAAAATGCAAAAAAATTAACCACGCATTCTCTAAAAGCATTTGACGTAGCAAACACGAGTACACCTATATTAATTATAATTATTATTATTATTATAATCATTACTTTAACCATAGTGTTTTGTTATTATAAGAAAAATAAAAATGTAAAAGTGAACATAAAATTGAAACCTCTCGAAAATCTTACCCCATTTTCTCAATCTTAAGAAGGGAGGAATTATATGGTCACTTATGATGAGGCATTATAAACATATATATCACAATTGCTGAATCTACATTTATTTACTATAAATATGCATCTATTATGTAGCAGCAGGCAGTCTATAAGATAGCTTCTTAGGGTACTTATCGGATGTAACTTGTTTATTTTAAAAATAAATATTTTTTTAAAACGGAAGTTGCATTATTCGAAACAAAATTCTAGCCAGGTGCTAAATAAACAACAATTATTATTATTATAACTTGTTGCTGTAAAAACAAGGATTATAGGTACCTATCCAAACAAATTAACCCATGGAAACTAACTGTTTGTTTTACTTACATTAGTCAAAGTTGTTGGTCAGATATTAAACATACCATCCACACAATCAGTCACATAGATATATCGATAGCACAAACAATCAAGCACACGACTTTTTAAAAAATAAATTATTATGTATTTAAAATTTGTAAGTGCGCAGCAACCCATAATAATCTGGAAGCTAGTCGTTCATTTATCACGACGAAATAGATACTGCAAATCGGTCTTCAGGTATGGGATATCAAGCGTAGTGTAAACATAAATGTTTCCCTTTTTTTGCTAGTTTTTTGGTAGGTACGTTTTTAGCGTCTTAGAATGTATTGCCAAATAAACTTAATCTATAGGAATATTTGTGTATAGCGATACTACGTCCAGAGATAGGAGTAAATGCTTTTCGGGTATATTAAAACTTTTGAGTTTTTCTTAAAAATGCCATGAGTTTTTGATGTAATGATCTTTGTTGTTTATTAGGTTTTTGAGTAGGTCTTTAATGGCCGTTCGCATCAAGCAATTTTTAAGTACACTTAGTTAAGGCTTCCATTATTACCATGGTAACTCATGCTAACAGCTATGGCTTAAGGGCCCTTAACTTTAAGTTTACTTAAAATTTGCTTGGTGGAAATGACCATAAGGAATTTAAAGAGCTTTTCAAAAGGGGATTGAGTACATGATACGATTGGTCTTAGAAGTGCATTCGGTTTATGTAATTTTGGCAAACCGTAAACACGGGGGTCTTTGAGTTTTGAGATTTTTTGCCACATTAGGGGATACAAATTGGTTGCTTTCCCACTTAGTGATAAACTAATTGTTTTTTTTTGTTGAAAAATATTGGTTGGATCGTTTTTTATTTCTCGCTATGTAGTACGATCATTTAAAATCATCATTTACTAACAGATGGTACAAGTGCACTACCAGTAGTAGAATTAAGTGGGTTCTAGACCATAGAAGTGACATCATTGCGGTATTTTTTTTAAGAAAATGGACTTTTGAACTAACCTGAACTAACTTTTTACGTATTTGGTAGTCGATCATGACGTCATCCGAGTTAATTATTTCCATTTTTAAAGTATGGAGACCAATAGTGGCGTGTCGGTCTTCATGTCACCGACTTGCAACTGATATCATCATTTATTGTTAGATGGTACCAGTGCACACCAGTGGTGGAATTAAAGGCCTTCTAGACCATTTTTTTTTAGAAAATTGGTTCAGAAGTAACTTTTTCGAATTCGGTATTTGCTTAGTAGTAGATCTAAGAGAGTGCTAGACCATAGTCATGACATCACTCTAGTTATTTACTTTTATTTTTGAAGTATGAGACCTATTTTAGCCGCGTGTTTGTCCTCATCAAGTCGCCAACTTGCAATTGATGCTGTTATTTAACATTAGTTGGTACCAAGGCACCACCAGTGCTGGAACTAAGGTCGTTCTAGACCGTCGCAGTGACGTCACAGCGGTCAAACTTTTTTTTATAAAAAAGATGAATTTAAAACTAACCTGAATGAACTTTTTACCGATTTGGTATTCGCTCAGTAGTAGATATAGAAGAGTGCTATGCCACAGTTTTGACGTCACCCTAGTTATTTACTTTTATTTTCTCTATATTTCAAAAATAGTGGTGTATCTGTCCTTTTTTAAGTCACCGACTCGTAACTGATACCGTCATTCACCATTAGATGGAACGAGTGCACCACCAGTGGTGAAATTCTAGACTATGGCAATAGGCAGTGACGTCACAGCGGTCAAACTGTTTTTAAGAAAATGAAATTTTGAACTAACCTGAACTAACTTTTTACGGATTTGGTATTCGATCATGACGTCACCCTAGTTACTTATTTTTATTTTTAAGTAAGGAGACTGATAGTGGCGTCCTTTTCACGTGCAACTGATACCGTTATTTAACATTAGATGGTACTAGTGCACACCAGTGGTGGAATAAAGGGCGTTCTAGACCATGGCAGTGACGTCACAGCGGTAAAATTTTTTTTTATAAAAAATTTGAATTTAAAACTAACCTGAACTAACTTTTTACCGATTTGATATTCGATCAGTAGTAGATCTAGGAGAGTGCTATGCCACAGTCTTGACGTCACCCTAGTTATTTATTTTTATTTTTGCAGTATAGAGACCCAGTCTGTCCTTTTTTAAGTCGCCGACTCGTTACTGATACCGTCATTTACCATTAGATGGTACGAGTGCACCACCAATGGTCAAATTCTAGACCATGGCAGTAGGTGGTGAAGTCACAGCGGTCAAACTATTTTTGCGAAAATGAAATTTTGTACTAACTTGAACAAACTTTTTACCGATTTGGTATTCGATCATGACGTCAGCCTAGTTACTTATTTTTAAAGAAAGGATACCGATAGTGGCGTGTCCGTCCTTCTCACGTCACCGACTTGCAACTGATACCGTCATTTACCATTAGATAGTACTAGTGCAGTCCTTTATTCTTTAGGGAAAAGACTCTTTTTTTAAAACTGCCTGATATTTAAGGCTTTAAACCCATAAAGATGACATGTTTCAACTCCCGGAATCATGTTTTTCCACGGTTTATCTTATATACTATTAGAAATGTCAATAAGACTATCACGATAAAAATTATTGAAGCAATTTTCAACCAGCTCTGCGCTATTTTCAAAATCAATGTGTGAAATGTCTGTGTTCTTCTTTTTTTACCTTCTAATCAAATTTGTTAGTTTTCTACACCTTTTTTTCTCCATCTTCTTTACATTGTTCAATATTCTTATTATAATATGATTTTTTCTCTTGGAGCATTACTGTAGTTGCTGTGTTCCGTGCCAATTTGTACTCTTTCTAGTCTTCTAGTAAATTTAAACTTTTTATAGGATCTATCTCTTTGTTTTTGAGTTTCTATAACTGTGCTTGTCATACACGGAGATTTTTGGGTAATAATTCTTTGTAGTGGAGAAATCTTTTCAATTGCTGCTTGAATAATATCGCGAAAAATATCATCTACATCTACAGCCGTATAATTCTAATTTGCCCCAACAATGCCTCAATAAGAATAGCTCTGGTTACATCATTATACTTCCTGAACTTGGCACGTTCTTCTCTTTTGGTCTTATAGTTACCCTGCAACTCAATTCCGATGATTTCATGATCAGTATAACTGGAAAGTCTCTTGGCACCTCTTTGGCTGCAAAATGATTTGTTATTATGTGATCTATTAAAGAAGATGATTTCTCTGTTATTCTGGTTTCTCTATTTACAATTTGGCAGAATTCCGCGTCCTGTATTATTTGTCGTAGTTTTTTTGTATCACCTTTTTTATGTAACCAGTTTATATTCATATCGTCCAAGATAAACTTTTTGTTATCATTTATAGTTTCCTCATTTAATCTGCTTTCGAGATATTGTAGAAACTGGGCACAGTCTGCATTTGGCGATCTATACATAGCGCATACATGAATAGTTTCATTTTGTTGCCTTATTTTCAACCATACTGTCCAGTAGTTGTAGTCCACGGAGTCCACATTGCATACAACAACGGCAGTACTTAGTTATAACAGTTCGTGTTTCTCTGTTACAGTGTAATTCTCCCTGATGAAGGCTGATGAATTGCTGCCGAAGCGTTGAAAAAACCAAAATCTAATAGAATATAAAGCGACGTTGTACCAGTAATATAGCGTTTATTTAATCCAACGAGGACGGAATTCCAAAAAACCTTTGTTTCAATAATATTATTATTTAGCTGTTATTGTTATTTTTTTTTTATTTTTTGGTTGTTAGTATGTTATTCTTTTTGATTTTAGACCTACTTTTAACGCGAATATTTCCAAACACTCCAAATTTTCATTTAAAGCCTTCTGAGTAATATTTACCCAATTATGGCTCCAATTCTAACCTGAATTATTCCACAAGCTCCAAATTCCCATTTTGGGAGGTGCCACGTCATTTCGGAACTAACCCTAATCTGAATTAACCTAAGACACCAATTTCCGTTTTTTTTTTTTTTTTTTTTTTTTTTTTTTTTTTTTTGACGTTTTGAGTCAAATTTCATTTATTTTGGTCCAGAAATTAATTCTACTAAAAACAATTTGGAAGTTTTTAATCAGTTTTGGTTGATTTTATCTTAAACTCGATTTCCTCGAAAACGTCGAAATTGGCATTTAGAGGAAATGTTTAGCCCTACTTTTTCCAAACATTAAAATTTTCACGTTTAGACCATTTCATTAATTTTTAAACGATTTTGGCCCTAATCATAGGCAAAATTGTTCTATTCTTTAAAAATTTGAATTTTTACATGCTTTGAGACGTTTTTAACCGGTCCTTAAATCTAACCTGAGTATTCGTAAAAACTAAAAATTGGCATTTTGATGCTTTTTTTGTCTAAATTTAACTTATTTTGGTCCACGAATTTTACCAAATATTACTGTTGGGGGTAGTGAGATTTTAAAGGGACTGTTTTGATTCCCAATTGAATGTCTCAGTGTCGTTTCAATACTGATCTATTATTACATATCTAAATAACCAGAAAACTAAATGACTAGGAAAATCAGTGATTCTAAACAAGTATAAGATACTATTTTCTCATGCTAAACAATGGTATTCAATTAGTAGGTTAATAAAAAACATTTTGGTTTGGTTAATTTATCTTAACTTCGCCGGTTTAAGGTCCAGCAATAAATTAGAACGCTAAATGTGCTATTTTGAATTTCTAAAACAATAAATGCTTTTACGTTATGAAACTAAACTATGTCACCTAAATTAATTAATACTTATTGAAATAAATAAATCAAACTAAATCGTTATGATTGTTGAAGACAAAACAAAGACAAATTAGAAGATTTGAATAAATTTTCTCTCAAAATATCTAAATCAGCCCTTTTAGACAGACAGTCAGAGAAATGATTTTACCTCGTAGATAACCTAATTTTATTTAGATGCCGGAGCAACAATAAGAATTGTTTGAAACGGAGTCAAAACACACATTTATGAAAACCTGAGACACCTTTTCAAAAATACTAATTATTTTATTAATTATTATTTTTACATTATTAATTAGACCCCTGCCTGGGCCAAGCAAAAAACAAGTATTTATTGATCTCCTCAAAGTTATCACTAAAATAAATTCTCCTCTCTCTCTCTCTCCTTTCTCTCTCTCTCTCTCTCAAACTAAATCAAAACAACATTTAAACTTAAATAATCGACATTTAATTAAAATTAGAAACTACGCCAGTTTCCTGAGCAAAAACTTCACAATTCGGGTTAAATCCGACTGACATTCCACGAATCGTCGGCATCACAAATTCCGAACACAGAATGTAGGGGCACGCTCTGGCTCCGCTTGTCTGAAGAAATACCTTCGAAGTTTACGACCAGTCCGTACTGTATTGTCAAAATTAAATAGCACTTCGTCGCAGAGGGGCGACGATATTTACTGAAACTCGTCCTTCTTTGAAACTTTCCAATTGTCTTGTGTTGCACTTTTTTTTTGTCGTCAATTATTGAACCTCCACTACCTACGAGACATCGATTTAAAGTTTGACCCGAAACACTTGTTCTTGCAATTTCTCAGAAAACCATTGCTTGCCCACAATCAAAGTGAAAGCCCCTGAATACACTCGCGCCTTTATAATTAGAAAACCACAAAAAGACGATCTGGGAGCTTCAATTTCGACGTGAATGGCGCTTCAAAGTTGGCCATTGTAGATTGACCCTAAGGGAAGGAAAGATAATTTGTTATTGGCACCGGTATAGAAACTTTTCTTATTAGGGAAAAGCATCGGTCCTAATTTGAAATGGGCTTTTAAATTGCTCCCATTTGAGGGCAATTCCTTTTCCTGCTACTTAGGCTTCTAACTTTTGCTGATTTTCACCTGCACTTTGAGGAATGGCCATTTTTGTGATGCCGTTCGTTCTCTTTGAATTTAGATGCGGCACGTGAATAATTTTAACCATTACCCTTGAATTAGGGGGTGATTTAGCCGGAGCTAGTTAATGAACTTTGTATAAGTTCTTCATCCAATTTTAAACATATTGCGTGTTACCTCCGAAGTTTTCCCAGTAAAACAAAGTTCTTTACGACACCCGGAACGTTCTTTGGGTTTTTCTAAGCTTGTCTGGGGTTGTAAAACGCTGAATGTTTTAGAATCCACTTTTATTAAAGAGGGCGCTCGTGTTTTAGTAAAGGGCACTTAACATAAAAAATTGCAGGCGCGCCGATTAATTTTTCTTTTTAATATTTTTCGCACAAGTCGTATAATAAAAAGTTCCATTTGGTGCTTCAGACGGTTTTCAAGAATCTACCAGATTTGAGAAGCAACTATAACTTTTGTCTGAAAAAATTATTGTCTTGGTAAAAGGCGTTTGTGAGAGAGATATATTTATTTTTTATATTTACTATGTTTTGACGAGAAAATGCAAAATTAAAATTGAAATTGAAATTAAAACGTTGAGTTTTCTTGCTATTAACGTTACTGACCGACTAGAACGACAGAACTTCAATATATGAGAGAGGACATGGAACTTGGTAATTTTGATTTATATTTTCTTTCAGTCAGTTTTTTTAAAGTCTATATCATCGTTACAATTACTGCAGTTTCTGCATAGTTTTGCTCGCAAACTTGCATAATTCTTATATTTGTTGCCTATGTCTAGTGAGAGAAAAAAAAGTTGATTGTGGCCAATTTTGTGCTGTTATGGAAAGGAACAAAGTAGGTAAAACATTTTAAATTTTTGGTTAAAAACGAAATCTTAAAAAGTTATATTACTGTTATAAATATATGTAACATTGCCCAATGAAATCGAGGAAGAAGAAATAAACCAATGGTTTGAAAAATGTGTGAGGTTTTCAATATAATGGAAGCTATAGACGGTACTCACATACCCAAACTACCTCCTAAAGTTGAATCCAGAGATCTTTTTAAACGGGAAAGGTTGGGCATAATTTAATGTCCTCGGTGTGATTAATTTCATATAAAAATTCCAGAGAATATTCCACTCATCCATATTATTGCTATGGAGCAAAACAGGTATTTATAAGGGGTAATTCGATAATTTTCTAAAAAATTACAGCAGTAATTTCACGTTGTCATGGAATCAACCTTAAAACCTTAATCAATGTCGTGTTGTCTGACTGACTTATTTAAGGTCACGTCCGAATATTCTAGCACTACTTATTTATTTCTTAATAGTATTTTTGATTCGAGAAATAATCTCACTAAATACCGCTCGAGCTTTAAAATGAACCAGATAATTTTTCACTCTGGCATGTTTTCCTCGCAAATTTCACTCGTCTTAAAGGACTCGTGACATTATAGCACACGCATTTATAACACATGCAATCGTGAAAAATTATCGGTAATTTTAAAGCTCTCGTGGTATTACCCCCGATAATTTTCTATTATTTATTCAAAAATTTTCCATTATTTACTATTTTGTCGCAGATATACAACATACAAACATGTTAGTAGCACTCATGACGCAAAAAGTACTGCAGGATTCCAACTTATTTCAAAATGTGGGCGATATGCTACCAAAAACAAAAGGCGCAAAGTGCCTTGTGTTGTATATGCGTTCGTTAAAAAAAACCTTAAGTAGACCCAGGGGTGGATTAAGTATAGGGGTAAAATGGGCGATTGCCAGGGGCGAAAAATCAATGTGGGGCGAAAAGTTAAAGAAGAGGAAAGAAAAACGAAAAACCTTAAATGGAGTGCTCGAAATGGTTTTGACTGCCCAAGGGCGAAAAAAGTCTTAATACGCCCCTGAGTAGGCCATAGAATTAGAATAGTAGGTATGACTTCGAAAAAAAATTTGAATTTGAAAATGTCATAAAATGTTCCGATTTCCATTTTTTTATCAGACAAGAGTTTTAATTTCATGGTTTGCCATAAGGTTTTTTTTAATGAACACCCTTTAGTGGAAGCCCCAGCTTAGCCACAGATACCCTGACTTATAAAATCGTATAAATGTAATAGGGTGACATATTTTCGAAAAGTTCAGGTGGAGTATTGGTGGAAAATACTTTTGGTCGACTGAAAGCACGATGTAGAAGTTTTAAAGCGACTTGAAATCAATTATAATTTTTTTCCAAATCTGATATTTATTTTCATAATTTTCAATAACATTGTAGAACGTAGATAGCGGGTGTAGAAGCTACTTCACAGTTGCGAATACGCCAACGTTTCGACGTTCGCCGTACGACCGTTGGATGTGTCGAACTCTGCGAGTACTTAAGACATGGACAAATTTCGAGACTAAGCTGGCCGCCTTGTTGGACCGAAAGCCCTTAAGAAGATCTAAATAAAGATCAAAACGTTGATACGTTAATCCGCAACTGTGAAGTAGTTTCTCATTTGTCCTGCACCCGCTATCTACACTTCCATTGGGTTAGAAAAAACAGAAAGCATACAAATAATTGTACAACGTAAAAAAAAAATATTTTTATGTTAAATTTAAGATACGATTGATCAAAAGAAGTTCGATAAGGTCAATTCTAGTCATTTGCTGTAAAATGTCAAAAGAACTTTTACTGTGATTATGTCATCATTTCCTGTCAAAAATGCATGCTTCTAGAAGACGTTTTCTAATAAACACGGAGTATGTAGGGTAGCCGAGGGTAGAACATAACTATTTTGCTAAACAGTTTTGAAATGACCAGAAACAAATGAAGATAGATACAGAAAATATTTCTCAATATATATTTATAAGCTATTCACTTATTATTGCTGTCTAGAAGGGGTTGGAAATTCGACTTTGACATTTTGATCGTATCTTCTCAACATGTGCTGAAAATAAGTTATTGAGGTATAGAACCATTTGGTTTACAGAACATTTACTTGGTATTCTGTCATTTTGGACATTTTTACAAACTTTATTTTAGTTCAAAGAAATAGCCTTTTACAGTACTCAATTCCGTAATTAAATTTTATTATAGTACTGGATACCGTAATGAAACTATATCGGATTTTTTTTAAAATATTTTCCACTTATAAGATTAATCTTTTCCTATTTTAAAAAAAGTATGAAATAAAATGTAAAATGTTTGTCATACCTCCCGTCGTCAGAAACCCCTTATTCTCCTAACAGAAACACTTTAAAAATGTGTAAATGCCAAGCTTTTTTACGCTACACTGTATATTTTTCTCCAATTGTGACTTTCTTGTGTTTTTAACTTACAAACTTCCTGTTTTGCTTCTCGCTCTAAATCCAACAGTAAGTCAGATTTTCGACTTTGGCACATTGTTGGGGCACCCTGTATCTTTGTTTACGCATTATTCCTAAAACTTCGTTATTTATATACCTTATCACTCACCTATACATATAAAGCTGTAATAATCTTCGCTTTCTCAAATCGTAAGTCGGAGGTCTTCATTTAAAAACGTCGTCTTCTAGGCTATGAAACGTCAAAAGAAAAGGACGGGGAAACAAAACTCTATTAACTTTGCGCTTCTTAACCTGCGCAAGTGATTGCTAATAGTCACATGTAATACTTTTTTTTAATAAATAGATATACAAAAAAAACAAGCCGTATAGGAAAAAAATCCAGTTTCTATCTGCCCATTTTACTATTAAAATCCAGTAAAATTCCAACTTCACGTATACAGGGTGTCCGGAATCATGCACAAAAAAATCCGAGGCTGAATTTATGCTAGAAAATATAGATAAACAATTTCGTTTAAACGTTGGTCCGCAAATGAACCTTAAGGGTGCTAGACCCGTTTAAAGGGTGGATCCTGAAAATGGTTTTCTTTACCAAAAAGTGCATTTTTAAGTAATTGATCTGCATCTTTTTAATGTATGAAAAACGATGCCTTTTCAACTACTATGATCAAATTGAAGAGAAAGTTGACATTAAGAAAGTTATGTCCAAAAATATTCTGAGCCGGTCCTGGTTGACACATTCTAAGCTGATTTATTTAAATTTCGATGAAATACGCTCCAAAATAAAAAGTAAATTTACACAACTTTTTGACGTTATCTCACGCTGCTTCGATTATATCGATACAAAACACTTACAGGGTCCACCCTTTAAGGGTCACTTCTACATCTCCAGTTTAAACCCTACCTGTAGTTTAAACTCCGGATATGATGTATATTGCATTGTTTATCTATCAAAATCTTTCGGTACACTTCGAGCTGCAGTTTAAACTGAACTTGTAAAAGTCTTTATGTTTAATTTTAAATACTAAAAAATCCAGTCAATTTGGCACTAATCCTGGGTTTTGTTACTTAAATTGGCAGACCCAAAGTAGACATAACTGAGTGATTCTTTGGCCCCTGGTACACAGGTTACTTTTTTTTTACTTGAAACAGCTGAATATCTAACGATCAAATAAGGTAAAAAAAATTGTTCCAACGGTGTATATTGTACAGAATAACCTATTTATTTTTGCGTTGACAGAGTAGTCCAACATATCATTAAAAGAACATTCACGTTCCTTTTACATTCCCTCAAGTTACCCAAAAAGAACATCTTTAAGTAATATGAATGTAATGTTCTCTGAAAGAATGTGCAAAAAGTACGTTCTTGTCATGACCCCACATATCACATACTATTCAGTATGAGAATATCACATGACAATAAGGAGGTTACTGAAAACAAATTCTATCGAATAATATGATAAGAAGGTTCTTTAAAGGAAGTTAGTCATTTAAGTAAAATATTTACATCCCATTTATTAAATTACCAATAAATAAAAATAATATTAATTGATAACAACACTGAATTTTAAGTATGATAACATTTCACACGAATATCACATGTTCTTCTCTTGAAAGGCTTATTATTGCCAGGTGCTAGGAATGTCCCAAAGGAACATAAATGGTGCATGTTTATCATATCACAAAAAAACGTGTTTATCACGTAATAATCATATGCCACGGAACATAATTGACATATTCTGAGAATATGAAAAGGAGGTCGCGAGACAAGTTCTTCCCATGTGATATTCAAGTACCAAACGAAAATTTTTCACCTGAATATCACCTACCATCTCATCGAAAGCATATTCTTGTCAAATGATAAGAATGTAAAAATACTTAGTGGAATGTGACTGCAATGTAACATAATATTTTTAAATTCGACACCATGTAATTTTACTAAATTTTGCAAGAGCTCTTACTTGGCTCTGAAGGAATTAATTAAAAACGCAAAAACAACGAACTTTTTAGGAAATATTCGAATACTTCTTTAATGTAGCCCAAACTACCATAAAATTTTGAGATATTACGAAAAAAAAAGACCTGATTATTAATCAAATTAGCCGAAATATCGAAACGTCGGAAGGAAGTGTGGTAACAATCTAATAATGGGAAACTGTTAAAACTCTTAAAACATGCAAAGAAGTGCCAACACTAGGTGCGGGCGATTAACCAAAAGAAACTACAACTAATTGTTTAAGTTTCTAGCTTTAAGGGTTCCTGAAAACGTAATATCTGACACCTTTTTGGGATACTCCATGTAGCTATCTAAGTCAGAAATCGACGCATTATTTAACATAAGGCTCTAAAAACTAACAAAAGGAAGTCGAAGGGTATAGATTCGAATATGAAAAACCTATAATTGCATGTTGCAGCATTATTTCAAACACCCAAATACATTCTCAATAATTAGAAACCAAGGTCATATCTATAGATATTTACTAAAACCGACCAATAAAATCTATTGCCGTAGATTTACATCGAAAAAAGTGAAATTTGCATGTTAGGCATATAGGGCTCTGGAACCAGCTCGAAAACCAAAGTTTGGAAATCAAAATCGTACATTGCGGCTTTCGATGAACACTTGTACGAAAATCGGTAAGAAGATCTAAGAAAGTAAAAAAGTGTGGCTACCCTCTACGCTTATTTCTAAACTCCCAGCTTTAATAGTAACAGAGCACGGGTGGCTCAAAAATAATGAACAAATTTTCTTCAAAATAAATTTTCTCGAAAACCATAAAAGGCAGCTTTGTTCTGATGACTGTCTCTGATAGAACAGAATGACCTCTTCATACAACGTCGTGCGTATTGAAAAAATTTACCCATTTCAAGATAAACAGGAAAGTGTGAACATTTTAAAAATTTTGTAAGGGTGGTAGGTCAAAATTTTTGGCCAAAATTTATTGACATAAATTTTGTTAAAAATAAAAATATGTAGAAAAAACGCAAAATTGAAATATTAAGTAGCTTCGTTTCTCTTTAAAGTGGCTCCTAAAACGTAATTTTTCCTATTTTTATCGTGACTCTAACACTTACGTCTCTATAATTCGAGACATAAACATGGTATAAATGTGCTACTGACAGAAATCAATCATTTACGACCACTTATTATCAACTCATAGTCGTTGGCGTAATGTTTAATCCAAATAAAATATTATGCAATTTTAATTATTAATTATTAATTAATATTAAAACAGTAATAAATGGTTTGAGAAGTAATTGAGAAGGCCCACAATTAGTTAAGATAGTTACTGTTGTTCCAAAGTTCAGGAACTATATTGTACCCCCACATCTGAGTTTTTTGTAAATTTATCAAAGAAATAAAAAAAAATGCTTGTAGCTTTGTTTCCGGAGAATCCAGTGGTATAGGCGTGGCTATTTTTTGACCTCACGGTACAGTTTCTCCGAAATAAAACAAAAAAAGGTTTTTTCTAATTGTGACATATAAACTGGCACTTTTCAATACTGATGACAGTGACGTAACGTCCTACTTTTCGTAACTAGTTACGAAAAATAAAATCTTTCGTAGCTGGTGATGAAAAGTTTGTTTCACCACCAGTTGCAGGCTTCGGTTGTGGCACATCGTTGCTATAGTTTTAAGGGATTAAGTAGATACAAAGTGGTTTAAAAGTAAATATTGAAGTTTAATAATAATAACTCTCTCTCTAAGTAGGTATTTGTTGTCAAAACTAGAAAAAATCTTGTATGAAACACATGACGAAAAGCTTTTTTTGTGTATCTCATTCAAATCGCTGCGCTCGTCCCGCAAACATTCATTCGTTACACAAGATCGGATTTTTCGTAACTGGTTACATAAATAGCTATTTTTTAATGGGATATATTTAGAATCGCACCGACAATTGTTTTCAAAAAAAAAAAAAAACATGTTTTTTTTTCAAATTGTTACTTAACCCCAAATAATCAACACTAAACTAGCAAATAAGGTGCAGATGAAGATTAGACACGTCACTGAATTCGACGTAAAAAAAACTAATAAATAGCATTTTTCCTTTACATAAAACTAAACAGATGAGCGAGTTTCCATATAGTCAAAGTGCCAAAAATCACTTTGTATCTCAAAAACCAAAAGAGCTTGGAAAGTTGGGTTGGCATCGATTTTGCAAAAAAAGTAGCAACTGCCGCAAAATTCGCAACCCTCTATATTTACAAATATGGGAAATGTATTTTTTCTAAAATAGAATACCATGGATTTTTTGGCATCTTGGTAACCATTTTTTTTCTATCGATGTCCCTTCGGGTCATGTCAAGAAGATTGGCCAAGAAAGTTGAAGTCAAATTTCCAAGCCTAGCGAGATGTCAAACTTTTATGAATAGATAAGACATGATACCCGATAATTTGAGTTTATTAATGTATTTCTTTTAAACCACTACACTGCAGGCATCGAAGTCAAATTTTCAGGGTCCAGTACGATCTATCAAAATCTAATCAAAATTAGAGAGTAATTATTTAAAAATATTACACTACATGACCTTACAGTTTTCTGCGCCACCCTGTAGTTGTAAAAATACTTTCCTAAAATAGGCCCTTCTGTACAGAGTGGCCTAATTTGGGTGTTTTAAAAGGGAAACTCTTAAACTAATAGGAATATATTAAAAATCAAAAAGTCGATGCCGAGGTGATTTCTCGAGCTGAATTCATTGCCGCAAACAGAAATCTGCAATCGTCTTTTGTTTTCTTGCAATTGATGAAAGCTCAATTTTCGCCATTTTCGAAAATACCTTATAATTTTTTTATTAGTCTAGTTTGGTAAAAATGGTTTTTACATTATTAAGGCACTTTTTTGAATAGATTCCAATGGTGATTTTCGAATTTTTATAAACTTATTGTTTTTTAAGTTATTACATAAACTTCTATTTTTTTAAATGCAACCTATAACTTCTTTCTACTTTGTTAGAAAGAGAATTTTTTTCTCTTTAAAATGACGTATAACATGATAGGTTTTGCTTTGAACTTATATGCTTTTTTGATAAAAACTCCTTCAATGAATTCAGCTCGAGAAATTACCTCGGCATCAACTTTTTGATTTTTAATAGTCATATTAGCTTAAGAGTTTCCCATTTAAAACACCTAAATTAGGCCACCCTGTACAATATGGGTGTCATTTGAAACAAAATGTTTTACCCTGCTAGTTCTGGAGATTGCCCGTTGTTTCAAGTTAAAAAGACCGCCCTGTATACAGGGTGGCTGCATAATGCTTGTACAAAATCTCACCACATAGATCTGGGGTAAAACAATGACTACTTGAAAACAAGATGATTTGTCTAATCCAAAAGTGGACACTTTTCGAAATACAGAGCGTCAATTAAGCGAAACATTTTGGACTTCCAGTGTCTTTATTGAGTTTTTTAGACAACATTTCGAGCAGTGAAATCTCTGCTCGTTTTCAAGTGAAACTGAGCATTAAGCTCGAAGCTACTTGCTTATGCACTAACACAGCTAACCACGTCCACCTTTCCTATTGCCACCATCGCACGTGAAGCGACCAGCACTCGTCCGCCGTATCAACGGATGCCATACCGAAGAGACGTCGCAACTTGGTTTACTAAAGACGCCCTCATTGCTTCCAATGAAGACTGCTTCCTTAAACTTTCGTTTTTTCCAGTGCTGTTCCCAATGCACAAATTTGGCTTCCGACCACTTAATATTATGGTGTTCGGACCAAGCGTGCTCTGCAATTCCCGATTTTGATGTTTCTACTCTTATCTTATGAGTTCTGTGTTCCTGACCTCTTACTGCTAGGGACGCTTAGTTTCTCCTGTGTACGACAAGCCACACCCACACGGGATCTAATATATACAATCTTTGTGCTGATTTGAATTTTCCGGTTCACGAGACTCCCCAACAAATTCTTTAAGTAGATTTCTCCTTCAAATCATCCAACCTCTGGTTGGAAAACAATCTCCTTTATACAAAATTCTGAACACTTTGCATCCTTAAGGACTTAAAGTCTTAATTTTACAACTTGGACCCTTCATCTTTTTTTCCTTGCTTTGTTTATCATATGTAAAATGGATGAAAGAAAAAATAAAGTAATTAAAGGCAGGTCTCAAATAAATTTCTGTACCTTTTACCTGATCGATTATTGTCAAAAGATAAAATACGTCAAACATATTTGTCAAAAGTTTTCACTCAAAAACATTGAAAACCACACTGTCAATATGGCTCCAAAACGATACAATCAGCAAGCACAGCTATTAGTTCTAAATGTTTTGGCCTTCTTTGAGATGGAGAAGATTCAAGTAACAAATAGTGTTCCAATCGATTGTGGGAACGTGTTACAAAGAGCCTCAAACGCCTTGAAAATTGGGAAAACTACGTTGAAACGAATTAATAAACGTGGTGTCGAGATGGACAAGGATTATTGGGCTAACAAGTCTATGAAGCAAAAAGTAAATAAAACCAAAATAACCGATTTTAGGAAGAACAAAATGCGAGACATTATTTACCGTATGTTTGCAAGAAATGAATATGTAACCATTACAAACCTTCGAAGACAACTCCTTGAAGAACTAAGTAGATTCTTCACTTGTTCTATTTCGGCCCTTACTCAGTGGTGTCATAGTATAGGGTTTAAATGGAAAAAATCTAACAACCGAAAATACCTAATGGAATTGCCCGATACTCAATTTAAAAGAATGCATTTTCTGCGAGAATACATTAAAAATCAAGAATCTTCGGCCTCTGACAAATTTCCCCCGTGTTTGTGGATGAAACTTGGATTTTTAGCAAGGGAAGCTTCCGGAAAAGTTGGCAGGATGGTACATTAGCAACATGCTCCAAAAAGTCTTGTGATGGTTTGTGGTTAATATTTCTTTTACAGTATTTATTAATATCTAAAAAAAATATATTTAGGAAGTCGTTATATAGTGGTGAACGCCGGCAACGAACATGACTTTATTAAAGGCGCCAGTTTGATTTTTACAAGTGGTTCCAAGAAGGGTGATTACCATGATTCTATGAACAGAGTCAATTTCGAAAAATGGTTTAAAACCCAGCTAGTTCCAAACTTACCATCAAGATCTTTAATTATTATGGATAACGCTTCTTACCATTCCGGCCTTTATGAGGAAATTCCAAACAAATCCTGGCCAAAATATAAGTTAATTGACTGGCTCAAGTCCAAAAATTTCGATTTTTCGGAACAAGCTATGAAAGACGAGATTTGGACTATTGTTGCCGCTAAATCGTTACCTGAAAAGAAATTTGAATTGGACGAATATGTGAAACCTTTTGGACACAAAATACTACGTTTGTCACCTTACCATTGTCAGTATAACGCTATAGAAATGGTATGGTCACAATGTAAAAGGATTTATTATCAACAAATTGAACATTCAAGAGGGACTGTAGAGGAAGTGCTGGTTACGTGGAGCAATGCTATAGGACAAGTCACAGGGGATAATTGGAAAAAATATGTTGAGCATGTGAACAAAGTCACCAAAGTAGGATGGGGGGCAATGAAATCTATTGACTGCTCGAATGTTGCTCAGCTTATAATTTCGCCAGGGGACCATTCCGATGATTCCAATTGCGAATTTGATACTGCGGAAGATGGATTGGAGGAAGAAGAGATTTAGTAGAGAATATTTTACTTGCCTACCTTAGTATCTACTCGCAATCTCAATTATTTCCTTCTCAGTTCTTTTACTTTCTAATTTAATAACTGATTTGTCAAAAACTTACCAAATTATGTTCATTGCAAACATAACTTACATAATGTCTCAAATTTTGTTCTTCATAAAATCGGTTATTTTGGTTTTATTTAATTTTTGCTTCATTGCTTTGTTATCCAAATAAGTATTCTGTCCGTTTTAATATCACGTTTTTTAATTTGTTTCAATGCATGTAGCTTTTTCGCAATTTTCAAGGCCGTTCGAGCAATTTGTTTAACACGTTGTCACAACCGACTGGACCATTTGTTGCTTGAATCTTCTCCACGTTTAAGACCCTAATTGGATTAGTTTGTAAAAAATATATGGCTATAAGTTTAGTTTAACTATCAATATAAATCATTTTATTTAAATATGAATAGAGAGTTACCTCTTCAGATTAACTTCATAATTCAGGTTAATACAATATTACCGACAATAAAACCGATAGGTTTGCCTGAGCCGGGTTTATTATAGAGTCCGAATTTTGTAGTGTAAGTTAAGTAAAGGTGTACGTATATTTTTACTTAATTAAGTAGGAAAGATTTTTCCTCGATTCAAGAGGAAATTACAAAACTCATGCGTTTTCCGCATGACCGCAAAAGATGGCTTTTTACATTATTATATTATGTAAGTAGGTAATTTTGATCATCCATAATTCTGAAATCATGAAAAACGCTAAAAAGTTGCAGTCCTTTTTTTTTCTTTTTCAATTTGCTTTCTTACGTAGATACTTTTCATATATAATTCTAATAGAATCTTATTCATCCTAAAGTTCGTACACCTATCTAAATCGCAACTTTTGTAAATCAAAAAGCAAAAGCGCGACGCAAGTTTAATAGTTGGTTGTGTTTGGGACCTTATATTTGGCAGCTTTGGCGCAGTTGGAGGAGTCGTTGTACATCGTCGAGATCGGGCTGAGGGCGGATGCATCTTTTAAGGAGACAACATGACTGCCTGTAGAGGGGGCGATGGACCTATTGCGCTGCTGCCTCAAAGGCTCATAATTTCAGATTAAAGATCAGTTTTTTGAGCAGCAGGACGGGCTTCCGATGGGTTCATCACTATCACCGGTTATGGCAAATATTTACATGGAGTGGTTTGAAATACACGCCATTGAAAAGTTACGCATAAACCCAAAATCTGGCTCCGGTATGTCGATGACACCTTTGTTTTCTGGGACGGAAATGACAGACTGTTGCAAAAACTCTTGAGTCATTTAAATAGAATAAGACCAGCTATAAAATTCACAATGGAATCACAGATGGCTCACAAATTCATTTGGCTCCCCTTTTCTTTCTGAGATGATGAATTGATCCGTTATTGATATATCGGTCAGTGATAGTTGGTTTTCTATAAATGGTGTGCGCAAGCGTCGCATTCGGCCCCCTTAATACCAAAACATCCAAAAACGGTAGCCGCCCTTCGTTTTCTTTCTCCCTAATGAATTCAATTTTTGGATTGATTGAGTTGAGGTGTAAGGGAAACTTTTGAAGTTCACCCTCGCCATGGCTCTCTTTCCGAGTCAATTCCAGGTTCCATGTAAATTTATTTCCTGACCCATGGGTGGAGTCTTGAGTTTCGGGGAAAGATATGAGATGCGCTTGCGATCACATTCACCTACTGCGGATTCATTTATTCCCAAAAAGTGTCGACTTTCCAAATAATTCTATCCAGATCCGAAATAGCGAATCGATTAGCAAGCCGAGCAAAGCTTACTAATTTAATAAAACAGAAACTGGCATCAATTCTGTTTTCAGTGTTGCGTGCCGAACTTTCCGAATCAAAACCAATCAAATGTTAACAATGGGCAGGGTTTTACGGGGTCTCTTAATAGTTTCCACGGCCAGATTCATTGGGATATTCACAATTACGTGATCGGTGAGTGATACGAACACCGAGACGAGCCGACATGCGATCGCCCCTTGTGATAATGGTAAAAATTGACTTTCCGGGGCGGGGAAAGGTGGCCTATTTCTATATTTTAAACGGTAATCGGCACGCCTCTAAATTAAAAGGTGAACATTGAGCATCTGTGACTGGCAGTTTAAAACGTCAGTTTTAGAGAGTGACTGGAGGAATAATTAAAGGCCACTGTTGGGTGGGGTTGGACGGAGTTCGTTATGTGATGCAGGAATTTGAAAATAGAAATTAGGTATGTAAATGTGCGTTCATTTATCTGCCTGATAAGTGCCCTTAGTTAACCAAATAACAGAGATAAGAAGAGAGGTGAGATAAATATAGCTAAATGTACGCATCTGAAGCTAATCTCACTATAGGTATCTACGTCAAGTAAAAAAAGATAGATGTTAAAAACAATCGTAAGTACCTGCATGATTCGCACAGTAGTACTGAACAAACTGGTTCTTTTTTTTGGTTTTAATTATTATTTTCTTTGCTTTTACAGTCTAAGAATCGAACGTCTTTCCTGCTTTCGAAGTATCGACAATTTTTGTTTTTTTCAGATGGCGTATAACAGTCGCATACTGTCTGAATTGCAAGCTGATTTCGATTGATATATGTTACATGTACAAGGTCAGGCCAATGCAGAAGGAACTCAACTATTTATCGTGTCGACACTGTATACTTTGGTTATAATTATAGCTTGCTTTGGTATGCCAAGAATTGGGAGACAAGACGGAAGGGGTAAGAAAGATTGTCGCCACCCTTTGAATGCCCTTAAGGAACTAAGAAGATCGGTTTGTGTGGCAAGAAGCTACCATATTACAAATTCCTTCAAATACATTTATTTAAATTAAATTTGACATAAACCTAGAGTCTATATGCCATCTCAAATTATTATGGACTGGGGTGTGCCATGGAAAGCAGATGTTTTGCCCCTGTATAAATTTCTGACAATGACATTGAGGGAATTTAGCATGTAAATGAGGTTACAACTTTGAAAAATGTCTAAATTATTTGTAAAACGTTGCCAAATTAATCAAAAATTAAGAATCGCAATCATTCAAAATACTGAGCTGAGCCTGCCATAAGTAAGCAGTATGTGTAGTAAAAAGAAGCAAAATCATGAAATGGGTAGGGGAGGTAGAAAACCCCCAGGATATCATAATTGATAATTATTTCATGACATATTTTAATTTGGGTAAATAAAGGACTACTGATATAAGCTCGAACATCCTAACATAATCATATTACGGGTGTTAACTTAATGGACAATTAATGAAATATGCAGAATCACCTCTTTTTTAAGAAGATAAAAGTAATAAGGTAGACATATTAATATCTTTCTTTTTCTAATGAATGATCGAGAGTGTGAATTCGCAAAAATTCGCGGAATTTGAACGATTGGGGTAATGTCAGCTTGATGTATGGTAACAAAGTTAAATACATCTTCAGATTAAATATTAGTTATTATGAATATTATGTGAAAAAACATTTATTATTTCATTCTTCTTCTCTTCTAAAGGTGTCTATCTTCTTATGATGTTGGCGACCACTGTGGCCCATCTTATCCTATTCACTGCAGCTCGGAATAAGTCGGTTGATGTTAGGCCAGTCCATTTTCTAAGGTTGGCCAGCCAGGATATACGCTTGCGTCCAGGGCCTCGCTTGCCCTCAATCTTGCCTTGTAGGATTAATTGTCGAAGTAGGCACTTATCATTAAGTATAATGTGGCCAAATTAGGCCAGTTTTGTGTTCTTTACGGTAGTAATAATTTCCTTATCTTTTCTGAGCCTCTCGAGAATCGTGATGTTAGTTGTATGGTATGTGTATGAGACTCATAGCATGCGTCGGAAGCACCCCATTTCGAATGCTTATAAGCGTTTGTACTAATTCTTACGCATATATTCAAAATGGCGTCTAATGGAACTGGTGGCGATGATAGCGATCCTGACTCTTCAAAGTGTTTTGTGTGTAAGGTCGGCTTCGAGGATGTTAAAACTATTATTCACTCTAAAGTGTGTAAAGATTATTTTCATGGAAAGTGTGAAAATACCGATCTTCGCGGGTTTCATATGAAGAAATTAAGTTGGAAGTGCACGGCATGCTTGGAGCAAGCAGGTGAGGTTAGGTCTGATGTAAACAGAGGCGAAAGGTCACGAAAGAGAAGCAGGGTTGAAGACATTTACATTGATCAAGCCACAATTGAGGGAATAAATGCAACCCTTGATGCATTGATGAATAAAACCAATGAGTTAAACCACAAAGTTGAGTTATTATTGACTGAGAATCGCAGTCTCAAAGAAGAAATTGCGAGTCTTAAAAAGAATAACCAAACTAACACCCTGACCCAGCTGAGCCAGCCTGATAATTGCACAACATTTTCATCGATTTTGAAAAAAAAAACAACGAAGTTTTGATTGTAAACCAAAAAGGGCCAAAAAGGGATATCAAAGAGTTAAAAGGAGACTTAAAAACCAAGGTTGATCCTGTAGACATGGGTATAGGCGTCTCGAGGGATCGAGCTACAAAAAAATGGGGGCCTCATTTTGAACTGCGGAAACGAGGAAGCGATGGAAGATATTCAGTCACAAACTCAAAGCCAACTTGGTGATTCGTATAGTGTCGATAGGCCGAAAGTTATGAAACATTGTGTTAAAGTGGTAGGAGTTAATGAAAGTGAATTAGGAGCAAGTGAAGGAGTTATTATAAACAAGGTAATTAAACAAAATGATTTAAGCAGTGGGCATTGCAAATTTTCTATAAAAATAATACGTAAAACTAATGTTAATAATCAAATATTTAATTTGATAAATGAGGTGGATGATGATACCTATAACCGCCTTATAAATCAGGGAAAGATGAAATTGGTTGGAGCTGTTGCCCTGTCTACAATTATTATGGTGTGATTAGATGCTTTAAATGTTACCAGTGTGGTCATGTTAGTAAGGATTGCAACCAAAATGAAGCATATTTTAAATGTAGTGAGGAACACGATGTTAAAGATTTTGTTAGCACTGCACATAAATGTTTAAATTGTATGTTGGCAACCAAAAAATATGGACTGTCACTAAAAATTGACCATGTAGCTTGGGAAAGGAATAATTGCGAAACTCTTAAAAAAGTAGACCAAATTCAGAAAAACAAATTTATAAAGTAGCAACTAGATGCTAACATACACCTATAAACTGTTCCAGTTTTTTTTGCATCTCGTTAGCCTTGAAATTTGACATATTTCATCCAGTATATATAACGGACACTGACAGTGATTGATAAATGGGTTTAAGGTTATGGATATTGTTTACTCTTAAGGCTACATAGATGCCAGACTCTTCCAATTATTCCAGATTTTAAGGAAACTAATTTATTCATAGTTACTAACTAATTTATGTGATTTTAACGGTTAATTCAAATATTGAACTTTGAAGGTTATTAGCAAGAAATGAATATAACAGACTTTTCTTCACTTTTCGCTACTTTTCATTCAATTCCAAAACTCTAAGCTTATTGTCATTCATCGTCATATAATATATACTAAGGCAATACATATCAAGAGCCTATTTCTTTTTACGTATATTGAGCGTTCCAAAAAGTTAAATTTTACAGTTTTACAATGTACCATGCTGTTTTAACATTATTTAAATAATTGTGACAATTAATAAAGTGACACATTTTAGTCGTCTTTATTCAGTTCTTCAAAAGTGTTATAATTACTTGTGTCTCATGGTCTGCTTCAACCTTGTCGAGGGCTTGTTCTTATATAATGTTTCGTACAGTTCTAGTAGGTACTCACCTAAAAATAAAGATCATGTAAAAGTATATTGAAAACCCACCTATTTAATAAATAAGATTCAATAATTTTCTTTGTCTATTTTAAATTGGAAGTGCTACTAAATAGTTTTATCTTTACCAAAGCAACCAGAATATGCACTATCTTTCTCACATTTGGTAGAGTAGTTTTTGGAACCCTATTCACCTTGTTATTTGCAAAACTAAGGTTCCAGTATACAATAGCGCAGTGGCACTGAGTGAACGTGATGATATCTTTTGTAAACACAAGCAAAATATATACTCGTATATGAAAAATTAGACTTTTGCAAAATAATTAATGAGTACCTGGTAATAAGTAATTTCCTTACAGGTCGTGTATGAAAGCGTTTCTTGGCACCCCCTACACGGGGCAATTTAAATTTGAATGGCTTTTTGGTGCTAGTGTTAGTAGCCTTCTATTCCAGGAAATCTTTTGGATGTGAGTCGCTTTGCAGCTAATCATCGCGGGTCAGGAAACCTTCAGCTTTTCTGGATGAGCGTCTACTACCACTCAAAATGTCTTCTTCTATGATTTTCCTTTTCGCCTGGCGCACTTTTTGGAATGTTTGCGACTCAAGGTTTGAATCCTGACGTTCAGGCCTTTAATAGGTGACAGCTGGAAGGTGAATTTGTGCCAAGGTCGAGGAACGAGGTTAACTGACATGTAAACTGTAGTACTGTCGTGTAGGCGTTTTGTGTTTCGGGGGTGCTAGTATCTACCTAGGTTATTTTGCTTTGCATATTCTGGCTAATAAAATGTTTATTGTTGCATTTCTCTATCCTACATTAAGTAAAACTACAAAAAGCAATTAACTATAGTACATAATACTTTTATACTTACATCTTTATTAACGGCTTATGAATGAAGACATTTAGTAGTATTTCCAGTACTCAAATAGGTCCTACAGCCATTACAAGAAAAATTTATACTTGTATGCGTACTTACCTCAAAAATATTGCAAATCTTTTTTCGGAAAGCACTTTTTTATAAATAATCGAATTTTCTTGTCGATTATTTTCGGCATTTTGTAATTCTTTTAGTCTTTAATCCACTTAAAATGTTGATACACGTATTGAAAATTGACAACGATGCAACTTCAATTTGACAAAATCTTAAAGCTTATTGGAGACAGTTGCGACTACAAATACCAGTTAGTAATTAGTTTGACTGTATTAGTAAAAAAAAAAACATGTCAAGCGATCTTATTGGCCAGCTTTCAAATTGCCGATTTTAGTTATTACCTTCCAATTCTGTATTTACCGTATCTGTTTTGACGACAAGTAAACGACAATTGCCATCGATGTTATATAGGGTAAATTCCATGGCAATGTAAGATGCAGAAAATAATGTAATATGGTATAAATTCCAGTCTTGTATACTTTAATTGTCAGGGCTACTTAAATAACAAAGATCATATTAGGGTATTTATTAACGAGTTGCGGCCAAGAGTGTTGTTGCTGTCCGAAACACATGTTTCTTCGGAGGTTGAGATGTGTGAACTGATCATCGATGATTACCAGATTGAACAGTGCGTCACAAATAATAACAGAACTTGTGGAGTCATTGCATTGATCAGAAATGAGATTAAATATTGTGTAAAAGACATACAATATGTCTAAAACTTTGTGTGGTTGTTGTCTCTTGAAATTACTGTGTCTAGGATAAGATTCACTGTTTTGTACCATCCACCTCAGACCGAAAATGTCAAATTTGTGGATATTTTTAACAATTAGCTTGATGAAGTTAGTATATTTGAGGGACTTAATTTCATAGTGAGACTTTAATTTCGACCTTTAAGGCCTTCGTTTTACGGCGTCAAGGTTTTATCTCATTATTACTCAAATGGATTTTTTCAGATTGTTAACTCTCCTACACGAATTACCGATAAAATGGAAACCCTTATAGGTAGATTACGTTATAACGAATGATAGATCTTTTTCAGTTGCAGTACATTTAACACCTAAAATTGGTGATCATAATGTTTTGTCTCTTCGGCTTGAGCAAAGTTCAAATAAGACCTTTGATAAGGCTGTGTATTGCAGACCCATGAAAAATTATGATCAGGATCAAATGCATGAAATTTGGTTAAATACAATGTGAAATAATAGTAGTGGGATTGTGAATGTTTTGGCACGAGAGTTTGTAGACAGCATTACTAACATTTTAAATACTATGTGTCCTAGACAAAAATTTGTAGTTAAACAAAAATATTTAGATAAACCTTGGATAACGGGTGATATTAGACAAAATATGCGGACCAGGGATGGATTGTATGTTAGAGAAAAAGATGATGAAACCTGCAAGGAATACAAGCGGATACGAAACTTAATAGTAAATGAAATTAAACTAGAAACAGATAGATATTATAGAGAAATGATTGATGAAAACAAAAATAACTCATCAGAAATGTGGAAAAATTAAGACATTTGTTTCCTAACAGAAATGAGTCAACACCAGATCAAATCAAATTCGTTAATAAAACGGTTTCTGAGGAGATGTTAATTGCTGAAGAATTTAATAGGTACCTATTTCATAAACAGTATAAATGAAATTATAAGTAGTGTCCCAAACTGTTTCCTTCCAGATGAGATCTTATACTCATAATATGCAGGTCTAAATATTAGATTCCTCAGATTTGAACAATTGAGCATGAGAGATATGAATGAGGCAGTAAAGAATCTAAAAAATGTTAGAGGAGGTGTGCATAGAATTTCCAAAAAAGTTTTGTGTGATGTGTGCCGCGTGGTTGGTAATAGATTATTGGATGTTGTTAATACTTCTTTGTCGAATGGTGACTTTCCCGAGACCTGGAAGGAATCCACAGTGATCCGGTTCCAAAAATACAAAATACGAATCTTCAAAATGATTTCAGGCCAATAAATACGGTCGAAGTATATGGAAAGGTTTGTGAACTCGCTGTAAAAAAACAATTGTTGGACTATTGTAACAAAAATAATATTTTAGTGGTAAACCAGTCAGGTTTTCATGAGGGTCACTCATGCGAATCTGTAGTGATTAATATATGTGATGTTTTTTTGAGAGAGCTGATGGGGGTAATATGGTTATAGCAGTGTTTTTGGACCTTAAAGAGCATTTGAAACGGTTGATAGAGCTATTTTATTAAAAGGATTAAACAACGTCGGCATTGGAGGGACAGTTTTACTATGGTTTGAGTCATACTTGCACAATAGACAGCAAAAAGTTAAATTAAAATATTCTGTATCAAGCCCCTTGCTTATTCAGCATGGGGTACCACAGAGGTCCACTGGGTCCACTGCTATTTTTCTTTACATAAATGAAATGGTTAGGGTTGTTGAGGGCTGTAAAATGAGTTGTTCGCCGATGATGCAATGATTTATGTAGCTGGAAAAGATGTGACTCAAATGCAAAAAATTGTTAACCATGATCTGTTTTGAATATTTCAGTGGCTTTGCAACAATAAATTGAGTGTGAACACCTCAAAATCAAGATTTTGCTTGTTTGGGAAAAAAAATCAAGTTGAAAGACATCAATTTTTTAAGCATCATAATTAATAAAGAAAAAATTATTCATCAGGAACAGATAAGATATTTGGGTGTTGTATTTGACGCAAATTTAAATTTTTATGCTCACCTGGAATATGTAGATAGAAAATTTTCCAAAAACGTGGGTTTTATTGCTAGAGTAGAGAAAAAACTGTCACCAGGTACAAAATTGTTGTTAGATAACAGAATAGAGGCCCTCATTTGAATTTTTGTGCTACAATTCTTTATAATCTACCTAATTTTAAGATTGAACAATTACAACTTGTACAAAATAGAGCAATGAGAACCATTTTAAAATGTAACACATACACCCTTATTGAAACTATGCTTAGTGTTTTAAATATTTTGTCAGGTAATCAAAAAGTTATGTTTAGTGTTTATACGTGTATATTTAAAATTAAAAATAACTTACTCCCGACATATATATGTGATAAAGTAAAGTTTTTTAAAGATGTCCATGGATATTACCCAAGAAATTCCAATGACTTTATACTTTTATCAAAGTGCAATAGCTCTCAGAGATTAAACTCGGTTATGTACAAAGGATTACTAGATTTTAGCATGTTGCCAAAAAATGTGAAAGAGTGCAAAAGTTTCGAAGTTTTTAAAAATACGTACAATGTCTTTTTAAATATGTTCTAATTATTTTAATGTTAAATGATATGTACAAAAAAAATTATTTTGTTATTACCATTAAGATTCTTGTATAGCGATATGCTAAATAAATAAATATTATTATTATTATTATTGATATTAAAAGGCAGGTTACAAAGAACTTTCTTAAGGCGGTTAAAAGTGCTTCAGGATTTTTCAATTTGAGTTCTTATTTCATAATTATGATCCCATGTACCACTGATATTTCAGCCCAGGTAGCATATTTTCTCTATTCTTTCCAATGGTGTATCGTTTACTGTAAATTGAGCGTTTATGTTGATGTTCTTACTGATAATTATTTCATACATGTCTATTATTTCACTAATGGATTCTGACGAGGAATCACTGCTAGCCGATTTTGAATCAGCCTGCTAATGTGATAATAAATGGAGAAATATTATCAAAAGGTGTTCCATTCGACTATTTTTCTCTAGTCCGCCAAAATTAGATCGTTACTGTGCCGGCAAAAAAAAATCCACAACTTGTCAAGAGTACAGTGTTCTTGTTGTAGAGATTCTCCCAATAAGCCCTTACCATTTGTTTGTATGATTATATTGACAATAATATTGGAGTAAGATTAGAATCTAATAACCATGATACAGTAACTATTAAAGATAAGATGTTGCACATATGGGAGGTGGCCGTGGCCGTCGACTGTGTAGGAACAAAAATTTGTGGACAAAGTGGCGAATGAAAATTTCCCTCCTATTTTTTATATACTCATAATTAGTCTTTATACTCATAATACTCAATTTAGGCTACTATACAAGCTAACATACCTCAATTGCCCAGATTGAGTTATACTACCTATGCAGAGTTTGGGATATATAAACAAAGCTGAATGCAAAACACGAATTAAAAGCATCAGAAAACGTTGCTCTTAAACCAAGGTGAGAACTAAGGAATATTTCTTATCGCTTCTTCTGATTTTAAAATTACCTGTTTAGGGTCACAAGCGACCCTAAATTTAGCAAGAAAATTGTTTGACATTCTGCACAAATGTGATAATAAGATTGCATGCAGATATGGTTTGTGACTCATTGTACAAATTGGTATTGACACCACAAAACTCTAGAGAGAATTATGGAGCAAAATAGGTGTTGCAGGCTGGGATAAACAAAACGTCAGCAGCAGCAGAATACGCTTTCTCTGAAGGTCAAGTTCAATCATCAATTGCAGAGTTATTATCCGAGAGTAACCAGAAAAGCCGTTGATACCTTTAGGCACAAAAGGATCTTTGACAGAAAAGAGTGAATTGCGGTTCAAAATTCGGACTGGAAACCAAATTCTGCAAAAGCATAAGACAAAAAATTCATTGGACCGCCACATCGAAGATCCGAAAACATTTTAGGAGGGCTGAATTTGTTCAAATGCCAATTCTGTTTGTTGTTGTCTATATATATATTTTTTTCTGTTGGTTTTATGTTAAGCACCAAACTATGATGATGTTCTAGCGTATACCTATGTCTATTTTTTTGTTATTCATCACTTACTTAAATAAAAAAATGTATTTACACCAGCTATTTATTATTATTTTCTGATACCCAACTACCTAATTTTTTGATTAGACTCATAACATCTATGCTTATAACAAGCCTTTTATTTAATTTTGTATAATTTAATACTTTTTTTCATAACATTAATCTGGCAAAATTTCATGAAAGAACTAGACATTTGTCAAATTTGTAACCTCATTTACTTGCCAAATTCACTCGATGTTATGTCAAAAATTTATACAGGGGCAAGACATCCTTTTTCCATGGCATACCCCGGTCCATAATAATTTGAGACGGCATATACTACACGACTATTAACATTAAAAAAATCACTTTTAAGAATATGATGAATAATCAAAAAGGTGAATTGAAGAATAAACAAAAGAGATTTTGTTTGAGCATTAGCTCGTGGTTTACGTTTATAGATTCACGCCTAACATCCCACTGTTCTCGCCAAGAATTTAAGGGAGCCCTTGAACAATATGCCCGAATATAAAGCCTTTGTGTCGAAAAAGAATGGCGCCGTTATAGATTTAAAATGGACCATGCTGTAGGCCTAACACTCTTAGTGCCTATTTCGCATCTCGTCCCAAACCGGATTAAATAACTTCCCGGAGTCAACTCTGCGTGTTAAAAGGGCCCCTTTGTGTCTTGAATACGAAATTTCAGTTTCCGCCAAATAATCCTTTCTCCCTGTTTTGTAGATAGAATGCTTAGGGAATGGATGATTAGTTTGACCACAGTTAATAGCACAGAGTACTACGTAAACATCTCTTTTCGCCTTCCTGTAACAAAGAAGTTTATTTTAATGATTTTTTTGGATAAAATAGATACATATTATGGCAGCTAAATGCCTCTGGGGACCCACTGCTAATAAAAGCGAAAATTGTCAATATGGAGGGTAATCAGTCACACGTTTTGTACGATATGTATCTGTTTGAGTACACATAAATCATTAAGAAATAAATGGTTTGATGATATATATGCAGTTAAAGCCGATTGCCGCTCGATTTGCTCTTTTTATTCGATCCGATGTGTTTAGATGATTTATGGGTTTAAGTTACAGAGGTTTAATTAGATTTTGTTTCGTTCACATATTATTTTTACGCGATCACACCTGGAAATTTGATTGGTTTTATTAGAGGTATTATCGTAAACTGCTGCTGCACATTGGGTTCGACGATAAATTAAATTTGTTATTCCTATTCCCGCGGTATTCTTAATTTTTGTCTATAACCCATAAGTATAACATGCTTTGCTATAAATATCCTATTTACATAAAACACCACACATCGGTGTTTTTACTTAAAACTCCTGAAAAATTAAAAAATTGTGAGTTCTTGGATAATATCGCTGTTGTGGACTTTAACAAAGATAGAGATTTCTTCGCGAAGAAGGGTCTTTGATTCCGTAGGACTTTCGTATTCATCTAAGTTTACCGAATCTGTGGTGCGTTGAGCAATCTGTTAATTCGTCCGATGAAGTCGTTTCGAAAATTTCCCTGCGAGTCTTAGGTTTTTACTCCTCTTTTAATTTTTTTTCTTTTTTTGCTTCGGCTGTCAAGAGCATGTACTTGTTAGACGTGTCGAAGTGCAATTTCAGGAAGCTTAACCACTCCCAAAAGATTATCACAGACAATCATGTTAGCGTCATCCAAAGTAAAATATTTCGATGCGCCAGTGAAATTGAAGGCTTCTGTCATGAGGGATTTCTTTATTGGTTATTTCCTTACTCAGCCCTTCAGTCAGATGATTTTTTAGTTCTGATGCGTCAAAGCAATTGGCTGCAGTCGTTATAGGATTGATTGATTGATTCCAAATGAGTGGTGCCAAGAGTGCAGTCCGTGCACCGCGACCTAGAAATTCACGCAGAAGACCCAGTCCTTCAAGAAGTCCATTATCGTCTTGAGTGAGATTTTGTGGAAGTTCCGTGGTCGGATGTGCATTCTTCCGAAGTTCTGAAATCTAAATCTTTCAGCTGCAGGACATTCACTCAGGATGTGTTCTACAGTCTCATCATCCTTCATGCCCAGTCTGCATTCCCTGCACTATCCTATGCATGTGGTGTTTCAATCGACAGTGCCCAGTGTATAAGCCGATATCGCTTTTGAGCTGTTCTCTGTCGAGGTTTAATAAGTTCTAGTAGTAAAGAAGTCGCTCAAAAATGTGGAGAAAGTTTTTATTACACGCCATATTGAGTGGTTCTTATTAACTTTAAATTTAGCAACTTTCAGGCTCTCGATCATTGCGAAACTAAAGTTTGGAACAAGCAGTAAGTCACGGCGATAATGTTTTAAATTAAGTTATGGTAGGAAATTATTTTATACTCAATATATCAATATTGCACTTCAAAATAAAGCTGCAGAGTTTCAGATTATTAGGTAACGATAAGAGTCTTCAGGATATTTCAATCTTCCTGTTGCAGGTCGTTTCGCTTGCGGTGACCCTTGAGAATTAGCTGAATCTCTTCCAGTATTTTGCCTTTCGTTTCTGGCACCAGCCAATAGACTAAACGCACTACCACGAAACTGGACACGCTGAATAATGCCGTGATTATCAACCAGAGCCGTGTAAATGCTGATCGACGTTATCGCTGGAATGACGTAGAATAGGTTAGATATTATCATGCCCAATACTTTGACTTTGGTCGGGAATATCATGGCCGTAACCACTATGGGCACCATGTGGTACGGTATCGGTATCCGGCTGGCCCCACATCATAGCCCGAAACCTTCAGCTGAAAGTAGACGCTCGTTATGGATAAAGCGATCCCTGTGAGCAGTCCAGAAGTGATTAGTAGAGACTTGCGAATCGATCTTCATTTGCCCTTTTCTCACACAGTCCTTGTATGAACCCCTTTGAATGGACAAGGCTCGGGCAGTCTCTCCAGTAACGTTCGGTCTGTTCTTCCGCCATCTGGATTATTGTCCTCCTCGATACCTCTCTTGCGTTACCCAAGACACGGTTCAGGTCCTATGAAGGTAGCACTCGCCGCTTCACTTGCAGGAAGACGATTTCATTGCCTTCAGGCCTTTGTGACCTGAAACCCAGACTAGGTTAATGTATTATGCCCCCAAATGTAGTTCAGTATATTTCGAGCTCTCCAGACTCTTCTCGAAGAGATCCTGCTAGTGTCTAAGTGCTTTAAGTGTCGCTTGACTGTCCGAATATATTGATATTTTTGTTTCGTCCAGTTTTGATTGCTTATCGACCTGGCAGATATTTCAATGACATGGAGCTCCGCCTGAAATATTGTTGCGTGCTTTTCCATACTTTCCTGCAACTTGTGTCTTTGTCTAAAGTTAAAAAGAAAGGCATTTGATGGCGGATTGACAATAATGACATCGACTTGTGACAAATGCAGAAAATTTCTATACCAAGGAAAGAAATTTTTCCGGAAAATTACCGATTTCGGAAACTTTACGTTTAGAAAATTTCTGCCTTTACATCACTGATTTCTTTTATAATTGATTGTTGAATAGTTGTAAAGTGGTAATACTCACTTACATTATACCATATCATACATATTCAGTAAGCTTATATATTCAAAAAACTTTTCATAATACCAAACCCGATTTATTCGTAATTATATTAAGATTTTGCGTTTTTTTACATAAAAGGGCGCAGAGTTTTGTGAATAATTGGAAACGTTTTTTAGACGTTCTACACAAACACCACAAATCACAAAAATTTCACATAAAATAAACATGACATTTTTTCATTTTTATTGATATTCATAACTTTTGCATATGGTCATAAAATCACGTTATATTCACGTGATAGGTGATTTTTTTGGTCAGCCGGATATGGTTTAGGGGTCTTTAACTTTAGATTTGTCTAAATTTACTGGGTGCAAATGGGGGTAAGAAATTCGTTGATGTCACATTGACATTACTTTTGATACCAATGTGTTTCTTATGGAGGTCAAATATACGAAGGTACGGTAATATACGATTTAGGTGAAGCCCTGATTGTACAAAAGCGCCTTCTTAACCGCCTATGATAGACAGCATGGAGGTGTCTGGAGAGACCTAATAAATGGTCATATTTCTCTAAAAGTGGCACCGTTTTTGGCTGGAAATGAGTACCGAAATATTTTTTTCATTGAACATGCTTTAGGTACAAAAAAAATCAAAAAATCTGTTTTTGTTTAAATTTAATAAATATTTCTAGCAGTTGAACTGTGAACCTTCTAAAATTATAAAAGTGTGTTCAGGTTCCATACATGGTAAAAACTGAATTACCAAAACTTACCTTAGCAGTAGAGAGGCCACAAACATTTTATACACTAGTCTGGTGTCTGCCAATAGCGGGGTTTCTGTAACATTCACCCTCACATTCGCCACACAGTCTGGTAGCAGTAGCCCCACAAAGATTATTGTATTCTATGTGAGTGGACCCTGTATGTCCTATGTTGCAACCTGTGGTCTATTGTGGCTCCACAAACATTAAGCACTCTAGTGTCTGGCAATATAGTATGGCTCCTTTTAACAATCTCTACTGGCTCTGCCAGTTGTAGTTCTTCCACAACCCACTACTAACACAATCACTACCATGATACACTTTTGATGTTACGTGAGTAACTGAAATTAGTAATTTAACTGTTTGATATTAGGGCCTCATTCTATAGGTACCATTAATATCCAATCTTTCCTCATCAACACCCTTTCTTTGTCTTGTTTCTCAAAGTTTTCAGAGATATACTTTCTGTAGATTTATTCTAAAAGTAACAGAGTTTACTATAGACTCATTGGGATGTATATATGTTGTGTGACTTTCATCGCTATGAATAAAACAATGCTCCCTGGAATTTGTTCCATTGTCTAAAGGCTCTTACCCATTCAGCATTACTCATGTGATCTGTGGCCCATCGACCGCATAACTCATAAGCGGTGGGGACCGAGAAATCTCCTTCATTCAATTAATACAAACCCTTCCATCCTTCCTTTTATTTCTTTTTACTAAGACTTCTTACAATACATACATACAGATAAATAATGTGTAGAATGACATTCAGTAAATACATTTTTATGTATTTTTTTTTTAATTCACGCTCTAAACATTTTAATAAATAACAATTCATGCAAACAATACATTAAAGTTTTTAAACAGAATTCCGATTTGTTTACGTTTCGGCCGACTCGGATCAATAATCTCTAGATATCAACCCGCCGTAGCGGGCCAATAGCAACCACCATAAAAAGATTAGAGGTCATTTCAAGGAGAAGCGGGCTAATAGCAACCACCAGAAAAAGATTAGAAGTCATTTCAAGGAGATTTTGGATGAAAATGCTTTGGACGATTTTATTTTGGACATTTTCTGTTTTGGATTGAATTTCTGTGGATGTTTTTGCTTTGGAAAACATTGTCGGTGGACTGATTTACTTTAGACGTTTTTTTTTTGATGATTTTTATATGGACAAAATTGTGCATCCCCATGTAAGCCATCCACTTATTATAGTTGCTATGTAGGCGTTGGAAATTTGATTTTGACATTTTTATCGTACTTTCTCAACCTGTGCTAAAAGGAGATGGGTATAAAAAAATTGAAGGATTCAAAGGTAAATAGATGACAATAATAAGTCAGTGGGTGATAGGTGACAGGAGGCATCATGTCCGAAGCCATACCCAGCAAGGCATGGTCGGTTAATTCAGCCTGCAGTGGGTTTGATTCCAACGTAACTCCACCCCCCCCCCCCCCCCTGTGTGTTGTGGAGTCTGTATATTGTCACGAATGAAAATACTGTAAAATGAGAATTTACTTTATATTCCCTTGAAGGTGAAAATGATGCACTCACCGACAATATGTATCATATTAGTTGAAAGTCACCCGGGTCGAGAAGTGACCTCGGTCCAAACGGAAATAACAAAACAATTAAAAAACGCGCAATCCCGAATCATTGGAATGTGCTGACTGATGAAATCATCATTTTTTCCACTCGAATACCATTCGTTCCACTCGAAGTTGGGACGAAGGAAATTGTATAAAAAGAAATAAACAGAGTTAGTATGGGGCTCTTTGCTTTAGTCTCGCGGCCATGATGTGACTCTCAAGAAATTAAACCTCAGAGGAGGCCAGTCTGTCTTAGTAATTTATTAGTGAAGTACAAGTTTATTATTTAATGTATCCATAACCCAATAAGTGCCCTTCGGTCTCCAAAGCTGTTAAAGGATTCGATGATGCATTGGCCCACGATAATGTAAGTACCTTTTAACTTTAAGTTGTAACCATTTTTCTAGTTAAGTTTTACCCCACGCGTTGTAACCATTTTCCTTTAACTTTAATAAATATAGTTGTTAGAATATAAATGTTGTTTTCAACCCCTCTTCAGAAATCGATCCCGAGGCAAATTAAATAAGTCACAACGATCACAAACGGGTCGTGACAATATACTCTACTTAGCTTCCCTCTCCACCAAAATATGAAGCGGCAGTAGCCCGAGAAGTCTTTCCATGGCCAATGTTGGAGTGGTGTCAATTGCCACACTGATGGCCATGCAGGCTTGACGCTGCAAGTTACGCAGTTTGCATCTCGCACTTCTCTCTCCGCCCTTGGAATACCCTACAATGGCTCCATAGGTGATCATTGATTTAACGACAGTCACATACAGGCAGTGCATTAATTTGGGTTTCAGTTTTTTCGGCAGCTCCTTTTGCATGTCCGCAAGGACAATTTAGCCCTGCTGATAATTCTTTCCATATGTGCAGTCAAGTTTATCGTCTTATCTAGTATTACTCCCAGAAATTTCACCTCCTCTGCAAATGGAATGGTTTTGCCCAGCAAGGAGGGTGACCTCAAAAAGTCCAATTTTCTCCTCTTTGTAAACGAAATCACAACGGTTTTGTCCAGGTTGACAGACATCTTCTTCTCAAGACACCACTCGTAAATGGTGTTGATAATCTCCTGGAGTATTGCTGTTATGCGTCTTCCATGATAGATTCGAAACAGGATGACAAGGTCGTTTGCTCTGCATACGCCTGAACATCCACATCCCACAGTTCAACCACATCAAGCAGAACAGGTACCATAGAAGAGGTGATAGAACTCCTCCCTGCGGACACCCCCTGGCGGCTCTGAAGTAAACTGTTGTATCCTGAAGAGCTGTGGTGATTGCTCTGTTGTTCGACATGCTGCGCATCCAGTTCTGAATAGTCTGCTCTACCTCTCTATCACCAAGCGTTTTACAGAGAGAGTCAAGAAGGGCATGATTGAGAGCCCCTTAAATATCCAGGAAAATTCCCACCGTTATGCTCCCCTCCTTGAGATGATGCTAAATCTTCCCGACGAGGTTGTTTAGTGCTAAGTCGGGCGACTTGCCGCTCTGACGTGCATACTAATGTGGGTTTAGGGGGCGTTAGGTCAACGCATCGTCTACTGTATAACTCATCATCTTTTGCAGACTTTTCAGTATGAAGGATGTGAGAATTATGGGTCTTAGAGCCTTAGGTAGCGGTTTATTATAGGAACATCTACATTCGGTCCTCCAGCTTCTTGATTTTCTTGTACTGCTTCCTCAGGAAATTTAATGGATGCCTGGTTATTTCTATGAAGAGATGGATCTACTTCTTCAGGTTTGAAATTAGATATCTCCAAGTCAACAGGCCACTGTTAGTCTTCTAGCCGGTTTGTAATATGTGAACGTGTTTTAGAGTTTTTAACTATTTTAACGTGTGTTGTGATTGTGGTGAGTATGATTCTGGTTGTTCTTGCGTTGCAACTGTTTTATAATTATATTTTAGGCCTGATGATGCTTTTTTAGGCGAAACATGTAGCCGTACAACTACAATAAACTTGAGACTGTTGACTTGGAGATATCTAATTTCAAACCTGAATTTCTACCAGTCTCTTAGAGAAAATATGGATTTTTTCTACGATCTACTTCTTGTTTTTGATCTGTCATTTCTGAAGGCAAGAAGTCTTCGTAAGTAAAAACTGTTTGTTCGAGTAGCCTAGTAGCAAGTTCCTTCGAAAATCCTTCTTTTCTAGCGATTGCCAAATTTGAACCTCTTTAATTCCATAAATAATAAACTGATTAGAGTGAATCTAATGTTATTTTTCTTCTCTTTGTTGTCCTCTTTTAAATATCTCAATCTTATTGGTTCAGTATTATTGGAGATTCCTGAGTTTTGTAATCTAAATCATTTTGTTAAAAAACTACCTAGTTGATCATCAGGATGATAAAGGCATGTTAGCACTTCCCATTAACTTAAAACTCCACATATTCCTTCATGTTTTTAACTGTTTTCATGATCAAAGTCTATTGATAAATGTTTTCGGTAAAAACTTGCTAGATACTTTCTGGGGTGTAAGGGGAGAAATCCATATTAATATGTTTTTCCCAAATGCCAACCTCACCTGCAAGCGGTGCACCCTGCTAGAGAACCAACGAGGCAATGGCGACCGAATTTCTGTCGGAATAAACAGAACCCCCCAGTATTGTCAACAGCCTCTTTGGAGGGTGGAAGAACAAACTGAGGTAAGGGCACTCTTTTGTCCGTGGGATGAGAAATCATCCCAAAAGGCAGATGAATCAGGAATGATCAATGGCATAAGGATGCAGAAAGCACCGGAAAACTACTGCATTAAAGACTCATAGGAGTTTCCCAGGAAAATCATCATGGAAAATTGTGGAGAAATGAAAGAAGTCACTGATCATGAAACTCGGATACCAAGATCCGGCAGGGGAAGAGATAGCAAGGCTCCCCAGGTCGTCATCGAGCGAAATCCCTGTAAATTGAAAAACAAGCAAGCCTTGAAGATTTGTACATGGAATGTGAAGAGCCTTTATGAAGCTGGTAAAGCGCACAATGTAATCAAGGAGATGAGAAGACTACAGATCGACATCCTGGGTATAAGCGAGATGAGATGGCCAGGATCGGGAGAGTGTAGTATGGAAAATCACAAAATTTATTACACTGGTAACACAGGAAGGCGACACGAAAATGGAGTTGGAATAATAGTCAACAATAACATTCAATCGGCAGTTATAGGATGTATCAGACAATCAGATAGAATAATAATGCTGAAATTAAGAGGAACGTTATTCAATGTAAACCGAGTTCAGGTGTACGCTCCTACGGCAGAAAAGAGTGAGGAAGAGATTGAGGACTTCTACAGTCAGATTGGGGTAGTGATGAAGAACGTGAAAAAGAGAGATATCACTATTATCATGGGGGACTTCAATGCAAAGGTCGGTAAAGGGTCAGAAGATAAACTAGTAGGGCTCTACGGACTGGGACAAAGAAACCAAAGAGGTGACAGATTGGTTCAATTTTGCAGAGAAGAAAAACTAGTTGTTGCCAACACACTTTATAAACTACCATCCAGACGGTTATATACATGGAGATCACCCGCAGACAAACCTGGCAATATAGTAAGAGATCAGATTGACTTCATACTGATTAGTGAACGATTTCGTAATAGTATGACTTCAGTCAAGACATACCCGGGAGCCGATGTCCCCTCTGACCACAACCCTTTGGTGTGCCAGCTGAAGACAAAACTAAAAAAGACGCTGCCACAAAAAACGTCCAAGAAATATGACATCGAAAAAACTCAAGAACCCTGAAATCCGAGAGAAAGTAAAGAATGCTTTGACATCTGAATTTAAGGACATACGTACATCCATTTCTGAACCAGACAAGACATGGAATACAATGGAAACAAGAATAATTGAAGTTAACAACCGTTTTCTAAAAACTGATACCGCGAGACAGAAGAAGAAAGGATGGATGACCGACGAAATTATGAATCTGATGGAAGAAAGGCGGAGAGTTAAATCGAATAATACTCAAGAATATTGGGCAATTCACAGGAATATCCGAAAAAAGATCCGAGAAGCTAAAGCACAATGGATGACCGAAAAGTGCTAATAAGAAATAGAAGATCTAAATAAGAAACATGACATATTCAATACACATAAAAAGATCAAAGAAGTCACAGGCAGGTTTAGACAAAGAGCTTCTGGAAATGTATCTGATGAGAATGGTAATATTATGTTGGAAATTAATGATATATTAACAGTATGGGAAAAATATACTGAAGGTCTGTTTGATGATCAACAACGACCCGAAAAACCCGTCTTTGATACTGTTGAAGGTCCACATATCACTATATCAGAAGTAAAGCAGGCAATTAAGCTCATGAAAAACAGAAAAGCAATGGGTCCAGATGAAATACCATCAGAAATTTTTAAAATTATGGATGAAGATACCATTGAAACACTAACTGCACTTTTTAACAAAATATATGATACTGGCATAATCCCACAAAAATGGCTTGCATCCACCTTTATTACATTGCCCAAGAAATCCAATGCAAAATCGTGCGAAGACTTCCGCACCATTAGCCTGATGTGCCATGTACTTAAAATATTTCTCAAGATCATTCATGCGCGGATATATAAAAAATGTGAAGAGCAAAACGGAGAAACACAGTTCGGGTTCAGAGATGGACTGGGAACGCGGGAAGCATTGTTTGCAGTCCAGGTCTTGATTCAGCGGTGCAGAGACGTGAACTGCGACGTGTATGTGTGTTTCCTGGATTACACCAAGGCTTTTGACAGATGCCAACATAAGAAAATGATAGATCTGTTAGTGGATATTGGACTGGATGGAAAAGACGTCAGGATTATCGCTAACCTTTACTGGGGACAAAAAGCTACAGTTAGAGTTGAAAATCAGCAGACTGAATACATTCAAATCAAAAGGGGTGTACAGCAGGGTTGCATACTGTCGCCGCTCCTTTTCAATTGTTACTCGGACACCGTTTTCAAAGATGCTCTAGAAAACACGGATCGAGGCATCAAAGTTAACGGCGAAATTATCAATAATATCCGCTATGCTGACGACACTGTCTTGTTTTCGGACAGTTTAGAGGGGCTACAAGAGTTATTGAACAAAGTTAATCGAACTAGTGAGAAGTACGGGCTGAGCTTAAATGTCAATAAGACCAAATATATGGTGATTAGTAAAGATCCAATTCAACCAGGTAACTTGTGTATAGACAATAAACCAATTGAAAGGAAGTCAAAGTTCACTTATCTCGGCTGCACATTGAACGAAAACTGGGATCATTCACAGGAGATAAAACATAGAATTGAAATAGCGAGAAATACGTTTATACAAATGAAACCGCTTCTGTCATGTCGAGATCTGAGTCTGGCCCTTAAAAAGGGAATGGTCGTGTGTTATGTATACTCCACTCTTCTGTACGGTGTGGAGGCTTGGACGCTGTCAGACGCTATGGAGGGAAGGTTGCGGGCTTTTGAAATGTGGATTTTCAGAAGAATTCTTAGGATCTCTTGGATGGAAAGAATTACCAACGAAGAAGTACTCCGAAGAATGGGATGTGGGCCTGAAATCGTGCTTACTGTGAAATGTAGAAAGTTAGAGTATTTTGGCCATATCATGAGACATAGCAAGTACAGAATTCTCCAAAACATAGTTCAAGGCAAGGTTGATGGCCGACGAGGGCCTGGGAGAAGAAGAATTTCTTGGCTGGCTAACTTGCGAAAATGGTTTGGAGCAACATCTACTGAACTGTTTCGATGCGCAGCCAACAAGATCCGCATAGCTATGATGATAGCCAACGTCCGTAATCGGGCAGGGCAATAGAAGAAGAAGAAGAAGATACTTTCTGGAACCGGCCAATTTTGAAAAATCTCCGATTGTTAAAAAAGAGTTGTAGAATATCAAAATTAGTACCTATGTGGACTTCTGAAAATCTATGATATCTGGTCTCTTAGAAAATTTTCGATAAGGTAACAGCCCTGAAGTTAAAATTGAAGCTTTCAATCGGCAAATCTAAACACTTATTTATTTTCTCTTTTAAGTTTAAACCTTTTGTTTATCAGTATAAGGGCCGGGATTTTGAAATATCGGTCAGATGTTACAGTGGCGTACATGTTACAGTAACGACTACGCCACTGGAAAAAATTGCAATTTGGAAGACCAATGTGAAGGGCCAACATTTTCTACAGAAAAATAAGTACTGTTAGTCAAACGAGCTAACGTACGCCGTTTTTGAGTTAAATGGTATTTTATGATGAAGGACATGGATAAAACAATACAAAAATTAAACGAAAATTTTTAGTTTTTATACAATTGGCTACAGAAGTGGCTCAAAATACCAACTACTGACCTACGTGTATAAATTAGCCAGTGGAATCATGGAGTGACGCACCCTTTGAAAGATGAGTGGTGTCTCTTGAATAGGAAAACATGCAGCCATCACTCTTCCTGGCAATTCCTTTTAGTTGTCAACAGGAGTTTCATCTTGACATAACCACACAAAAAGAAATCAAACGGGGTTAAGTCTGGGCTTGGTGCTGGCCAATATACAGGCCCTCCTCACTCAATCTATCTATCAGGAAATATCTGATTTAAATGGTCCTGCTCGGATTGGGTAAAATGTGCCGGAGCACCGCCATGTTGAAGTAACATTATACGCCGAACGTCCAAAAGAACGGTTTCCAGTAACTGAGGTTTCGCACAAATTCGAGGTAAATATTGGCATTTAATCGAGGCGGAAGCAAGTAGGGACCAATCAGAAAGTCGCCTATAGCCCAGATATTAATTCCAAATTTATGCTGATTTGCTCTAATCCAAGTCACATGAGGATTATGATCGTCCCATATGTGACTCTTATGGCTGAAAAATCCATCTTTGGTGAAACCACATTCATCTGAAAATCTGGTTGTAACGCACGATGTTGGAGAAACCATCGACAAAATCGTTGTCTTGGTTGATCCTCCTGCGGTCCTAATTCTTGAACTTTTTGACGGTTGTAGAAATGTAAAAGCGAAGGATGCGACACAGTTGAAGCGGAAGTTTTCAGTTCACGTGCTGGTAGATGGTTGTTCTTCAAATCGCTGCAAAACTTCTTCCTCTGAGGCCGCTGTTCGTGCAGTTCTTGTTTGTTCGGCTCCTCCATCTGGACTGAAGTTGCCTTTTTCTCTTAGTTGACGGTGGATTGTCACAAATGTCGAATGACAAGGATGCCGACGATTAACAAAACCCTCCGCAATGTGCGACTTCCGTTCGGTTCCATTTTGGCTCTCCTTAAAAAGGGGAATATCCGTCGGTTCTTCAAACGTAAAATTTACCATTTTGTTCACGAAAATAACAATCTACAAATGTAAGAAAAGGTAACTAACTGACGAATTGACGTTTTCGTCATCTCGTGACGTCATTGAGATTAGTGTTAGAGGGCACTTTTTCATGCGACGTAGATTTTGGATTCGACTGGTATTGTTTTGCCTCTAACGACTATGCCTGGAAAAAATGCAATATGGAAGGAAGCACATTGTGAAAAGCCAATACATTCCACACAGAAAAGATACTCTCAGTCAAATGCGCTAATGTGCCGCGTTTTTGTGTTTATGATGAAAAACATGGGAAAAAGAGCAAACCACAATGTGCTTCCAAATAGAATTTTTTCCAGTGGCGTAGCCGTTAGAGGCAAAACAATCCCAGGCGACCCCAAAATCTATGCCACATAAAAAAGCGCGCTCTAACACTCGTGATATACGTCCAAGTAATAGTAAAACGTGTACAACAATTCAGTTGTCTATCTCAACTAGTCCCTGAAATATAACCAAAAAACTTACAAATGAAATATTCGTTTAACACCCACATCTCGAAAACGGTGCGTTTGCCGATAAGAGTTTACAGCAAAAGTTGTATGACGTGGCGTCCTCTATAACCCCCTAAAGTTTGTCAGCACCTTTCTGAAACACCCTGTAGAAAAAACAGTCTATTGTAAAGAGCATCATCTGGTAAAATCGGCTATAAAACTATTTTTTATTTATTTATCCTGTGGAGGGTGCTACAAACTTGATAATAACCCTTATCCTAACGACACCATCAGGTGGACTAATCGTCACGTTATCTTGAAAATACCGAAACGTGTAATTAAGTAGCACTCGCTTTTTGGTTCAAAAATGTTTTTACGACGAGTGGCAAAATGGCCCATTATTAAAGCAAAAATTTTACCACCAAGTGATAAAATTTTTATGACGAGGCCTCCGTAATAATTATAAGTCATAACGATAAGACGAAATTTTTATCTGAAATTAGAGCCCCGTTAAACCGCTGCTGATTTAGGTGTCATTAAACCAAAATACCCGGTTGTGCTTTTGTTTTAACTAATAAAACCGGTAATTTTTCTTTACGACGTCAATCGGGGCTTTAAATCTTATAATGATGCGCCCCGACAGTAAAAGGTTATAGACTTTGATAAAACTTTCCTTCAGATTATACAATTTTTTCCGGACCGTTAAATTTTCACATTAGGGCCATCGGAAAAGCAATAATTTTTTAAACGTTATAATTTCCTTGCAGATTTTTAAATTGCCGTCTGAAGTGAAGCCTCGATGGAAGCACTTAAAAAAGTTCATTCGAATTTAAAGGAATTTCGCGTAAATGGGCCCCTTCACCCGAATTTAATCGAATTATTTCAAAATTTCTTCTCCACAAATCGGCGGGCTCATTAAGGAATTCGTACTTTTACGTTGTTATAGTGACAAAGTGGAAGTTGCGGACACAAATTGCCTTGACACATGCCACGTTTGATCCACGTTTCTAAATTTGATTTCGTGTCGACCCCGAGGACATGCAATAAAACGCTTTACCTGTTACTTAGAAATCAAATTTGGCTCTAATGTGCGCCTGAAATCCGGGCCACATTTGTAGCTGCCACTTTCGATTCCAAAAAGTTTTACAGTTGATTTTCCATAACTCCAACATCAACTTTTTCCGCAAATTCCCTTATTGTTCGCAGGCATTATTTTCATTTAGGGGATTTCCTACAGTGTTCACCTGAGACTGGGGAGACTCATTTAATATCCGCGAAAAATGTTGCAATATTCTCAAGGAAGTTGGGAGTTATAATTACTATTATTATTGTATGGCACAGGAAAGTTTAAAAGAGAAGTTTAGCGGAATTTCAAATTAGTTTAAAAGTTATTAAAAAGTCGGTAACATGAATATTATAATAAGCACTGTTTAGTTTCCTTTCGCATTATGTTAAAGCGTATTTGAGTTGGGTTAGCTCGTCGCTTCGAGTGATTCATGTATAAATGGGAAATTTTAGCATACAAATGTGACAGGGAATCTGCCGGGTTTAATAAGCGGTGAAATTCGGCCAAAGGTATTCATCTGGGGCCACGGTAATGTTTTAATTTCGCTTTCATTCAGTACTTGCTACTGCTGCTTTGTTTCCTGCGTCAACACAAGCCCAATGGGAAAGTCAAAGAAAACATGTGGCTTTAAATCACTTATGGACTTTTCGTAAAGTATGTAGTAGCACTCTTGTTGAGAAAAATCAAGGTTTAGTCATAATCGCAAAAAAATTAAGTTGTTTTAGCCTTGCGTTTAGGAACTGTGAATTATTGGCGATTTTAACGATAATATTCGATAAGGGAAAGAAGAAAATTTAGTAGGCGATTATGGCCTAGGACTAAGAAACGACAGAGGAAATCGACTTCTTCAATTCTGCAAAGAACAGCAATTGATACCACTCAGACTTTATACGTGGGCTGCACCAGGCGATACAGCGGACCACATATACAGGGTGGGACAATAGAGCGTGGACGGACGATTGCTCCGAAATGCAAAAAGATATCAATATGAAATTTTGGTCATCGATTGAAGCTTGGGCGTATTTCTAAATTATTTTGGATGTTAGTGCCAAACTATATACAGAGTGGCCACACAAAGTTATGTTTTTTTAAATAGGACATCCTATATATTTTGTTACATTCAGGTTGCCCTTCTTAAATGTTTCAAGAAAATATAAGCATGTGTGGCGTTTATACTACGCGTTTAGGAAATATCGGGGTTTAAGTGATAGAAATCGGCCATAGTTGGGCGTTCAGAGCTCACTTACAAAAGAAAATTTAAAACCGGATTATATTCACTTATTAACTAGAAACCCTAGACTATGCAATCATTATTAATTCGCAACCTGGAGTTGCACTGATATACAGGATGATCGTTGTTTGGAAAACCTTGATTTTCTCCATTTTTTCAAATGGCAACACAGCATTTTTTGACCTCATTAGAACTTAATTTATTAATCTTCTGATTTCTCGTCTGATCTATTTAGATTTTGAAAATAACATGCCACGTTAACTTGTTTATTTAAAAGACTTTTTGTGACGTTTTGATTTTTGTAACGTGCATATACTAAAAAATATGTAATAGTTAAAATATTTATAGATTTTTATATGATATTTATAGATTAAGCAATACGAGAACTTAAGCAATATATTTTATGTTTTAAGTATTTTCCTTCATCTGATTGTCCAAAATATAGCTTTTGGCCAATCAGATGAGGAAAACCCTTTAAACATAAAAATTATTGCTTGTTTTTAATTACTATGCCCTTAAGAAAAAAGCTCACTTACAAAAGAAAATTTAAAAGCGGATTATGTTCACTTATTAACTAGAAACCCTAGACTATGCAATCATTATTAATTTGCAACCTGGAGTTGCACTGATATACAGGGTGATCGTTGTTTGAAAAACCTTGATTTTCTCGATTTTTTCAAATAGCAACACCGCATTTTTTGGATGTTGTTATATGGGGCTGGAGCTCAACTTTTATTTTTATGAAGCATATCCTATACCTATCTCTAATAGATTTAGATATATTTGACCTCATTTGTGCCTGATATTCCGTAACATCAATAATTAAAGCAGGTTAGGCATCATTATTAAGGTTAAGTGGACCAGCCCAAGAATAACGTATCGGTTCCGGCGGTGTCCATCTCCTGATACGACACGTTATACTTGGGGTATACATAAGGGCTAAGCCTACCAACTTTCTTAAAGCCTGCATCGCATTTATACAATTTTCATTGCATGCAATGGCCAATGAAAGTATTCTGTCAGCTGATTAATTTTTCGCAAATGCGTAATAGTCAGCTGACTGAATACTGACATCTTATTGGCCGTTGCTTGCAATAAAAATTGCATAAATGTAGTATAGTCTACTACTATGCAATTTTTTTTTTAATAATGATTGTTGGAATATTTGATAATTTAGTATTATTACTATAAAAAAGAAGACATAGTTAATTAAGTTGTTTGTACACAGCCTTAATGTTCATTTCTACATTAAGTGTTCAAAGTGTCGACCCTGTTGTCCTAAACACACCTCAATTCTTTATTAAAATTTTCCTTAACGCTGTGCAGCATATCAGGAGTAATTGTTGCGAATCCGATGTTTCATATTTTCCACTGTTGTAGGTTCCGGTTAGTTCATACACCTTGTCTTTTACATGACCTCACAGGGAAGAGTCCAATGGTGTTAGGTCGGGTGACCCGGCAGGCCAACGTACAGGTCCACCTCTTCCTATCCACCTCTCAACGAATGTGTTATTTAACAAGTTGGTTATGGTTCTAGCATGATAATGCGGCGCTCCATCTTGTTGAAAATACATGTCTCTGCGTTGAGCCAAAGGAATATTCTCTAATAATTCAAATAATTTGTTTTATAAGAATTGGTGGTATGTAACAGCAGTCAACATCGCGTCGAAAAAGAAACGTCCAATAACTTATCTCCCGATTATTCCTGCTCAAACATTAATTGACCATTTTTCTTGGCTGTGAATCCGAGAATGATGTGGGTTATTGTCGGAATAGTAGTGAAAGTTATGTCGATTAACAAAGCCATTTCGGTGGAGTGTGGATTCATCGGAAAATAACACGTTCTCGTAAAAATCATTATTACGGTGAATTTGTTCTTGCATCCAATTACAAAAATTGGATCTATTTTGATAGTCTGTTTATGATAGATTATCGACATAAGTTCAAATTATTGCTAAGTGCTGTCGTACTCACGTGACGGATTTTCCGTTACCGACAACAAAACCCGGTATTCGATTTCTTCATTTGTTCTCGTTTTTGTTCTTGACTGTTTGGTATAATTTACGCTTCCAGAACTTGTAAATCTCTCCAATACATTCCTTAGCGATTTTACTTTGGGATGAATGCAATCTGGATATCGCGCTTTGTATACTCGGCTGGCTAACAAACAATTTTTTTCACATTCTCCCAGTATAAAAATCATATCAACTAATTCATTTTGCGAAAAATTACTCATTCTGAATCAAACTTCTGTTTAAATAAACAAGTTAACGTGGCATGTTATTTTCCAAATCTAAATAGATCAGACGAGAAATCAGAAGATAAATAAATTAAGCTCTAATGAGGTCAAATATCTCTAAATCTGTTGGAGATAGGTATAGGACATGCTTCATAGAAATAAAAGCTGAGCTCAAGCCCCATATAACAACATCAAAAAAATGCGGTGTTGCCATTTGAAAAAATGGAGAAAATCAAGGTTTTTCAAACAACGATCACCCTGTATAGCAGTGCAACCCCAGATTGCGAATTAATAATTATTGCATAGTCTAGGATTTCTAGTTAATAAGTGAATATAATCCGGTTTTAAATTTTCTTTTGTAAGTGAGCTCTGAACGTTCAAAGATGGCCGATTTCTATCACTTAAACCCCCATATTTCCTAAACGCGTAGTATAAAGGCCACATATGCTTATATTTTCTTGAAGCATTTAAGAAGTGTAACCTGAATATAACAAAATATATAGGGTGTCCTATTTAAAAAAAACATAACTTTGTGTGGCCACTCGGTATATAGTTTGGCACTAACATCCAAAATAATTTAAAAATACGCGCAAGCTTAACATGAAATCAGCAAAGCAACAAAATAGATACTGGAAGGCTCAGAGAAGGCGCACTTAAATAGAAAGTAAGAGAAGAACTGCAAACCGAATTGGAAGAAACAATGGCAACCCCAGAAGAACCCCTACAAAAATGGCCCAAGTTATTAGATACACCAGTGAAAAGTACCTAAAAAGACATGTGTGAAGAAGAAGGAATGGGTGACAGACAAGATCTTGATCCTAATGGACCACAGATGAATAGATAAAAACAAAAACAGGGATGCGTATCGATCAATACACAAGAAAATAAAGAGGGAAATCATGGCTGCAAATGAAGAATGGCTGGCAGGGTGACGTAGCGAGATTGAGGAACTAGATAGAATGAATGATCATTTAAATATACTGAGAAAGATAAAGGAAATGACGCATACGCGGAAGAAAACCATAACTGGAAACCTGGTAGACTCAGACGGTAAACTTATAACAGATATGACTAAAGACGTGGAAACAATATAATCAAACAACATTCTCAGATGAAGAAGAAGAATGGCAAAATCGCCTTTTAGAATCCTCAACCCAAAAAACTAGGCCCGTGTAAAATTACAAAAAGGTACTCAAATTCGGCAAAAATTCCCATTGGTGGCAAACGGTGATGTCACGACCTTTAGATAACCTTTAGGGCGAATCACGGTGAAGGGGTTGAGATCTTCCGATAATCAATATAAATGACCTTGGCCTACTTAATATAACCTACCTACCGGTCCAAAATCCAAATGCCACGTAATTACATCAATCTCTTTTGTGAAGGTAAAAGTCTTTGAAAATAATTCGCCTCATTTCGATCAAACACAGCAAAGAGAAAATCCAAAATATACTGGTATTCAATTTTGGGGCATATTCCTGTCTTTTTGGCAACATACCTTATTTATTCCCCCGGACCCTGTAAACGTCATGTTATTTCCACAAATTTAAGGTTCAGAGATGCACAAATAATTGCAAACCTTTTCGCACTTATATTAATGGTCTGGATCATCACTGTTTATTGTTGGTATTTCTAGTTCAGGTTTTGTAGCGGTAGTTCAAATTGTATGGTTTTCGATTAAAATTGTTGATTACTAGGCTTTTTATTTTTAACGTTAAAGGGTTGAAAAGGTAAGACACACAAATCACATCAAGACCTTATGCCTTGATGAACTACCAACCTATGCGGAATAGGCCAGAAATAGTTGCAGAACGCTCCCAGCTACACTACTACCTCTCTAAAATTAGTAGTGTAGTAAAGAGGGTTCTGTCACTCTAATAATAGTAGGGTACAAAGGAGAGTACGGGTGTTAAAAATGTTTTGTTTGAGTTCAGAAGGTTATTGAACTGAATATTCATAGTAAAGCCGATGGTGTAGGTTTTAATAATATGTACAAAAGAGAGCATGCTGGAATAGTGAGAATGGAACACCCTGTGGAGAGTCTCGAAACCCTCCTTGATATACTACTACCTTAATAGTTAAAAAATATAACAAAACCTTCATAGCTACACTACTACCATACTAAGATTAGTAGAGTAGTAAAGAGCGTTCTGGCATTCTAATAGTAGTAGGGTACAAAAGAGAGTACGGGTGTTAAAAAACAGACAGTATAATAGTTATTTATTATATAAGAGGATTAACAAGCCTTTAAGGCACGGGAAAAAATGTACACTCGAGGCGCAGCGGAGAGTTACATTCTTGCAATTAAAAATGACTATTATCACTTTTACTAGTAATATTTATATTATAATGATATTTAAAGCCAAACATATGAAAAGCAAGTGAGTGAGCAATGAAAAGGCCAATAAAGCAATTTTGGATAATCCTTACTTTTGGGATGTGATGAGAAACATGACATAAAGTGTAGCAAAAATAAAAATTTGGAGTTTTTGAGAAAAAAAAGTCAGGTTACGATAGGGGCCATAAGCACTTTTAAATAACTCAAAGCAACAAAAAATGCAAATTGGGAGAGTTTTAACAAACTCAGAACAGCCAGAACCATTTAAAAATTATCCAAAGCGTCTAAAAATGCAATTTTTTAGTTTTTTTTCATAGTTATTTTTTTGGGACCAAAATTGGTCAAAATCTTCCTAAAACCTAAACCTGCTTATTTGATTTATTACAAATTTTTATTTCTAAACCAAAATCGTCCAGAATTAAATGAAAACATTAAAATTTGGAGTTTTTGGTAAAATTAACTTTTTGAACCAAACTCGGTTAAAAACTGACAGAAAACAACAGAAATTTATGTTTTGTGTTCTTGTAAAAGTAAATTTTTGAGCAAGAATCAGCCCAAAATTCTCTCGAAGCGCCTTAAAAAAATCATTTTTTCTTGTAAAATTCAATTTCTGAAACAATTTCAGTCAAGGTTGTTTGAAAAGTTTGAAAGCACCAAAAAAGCAATTTTTAAGAATCCTTTGCACTCTTTACTTTTGTGTTGTGTGGATCAATTGCCAAGGAAAAACAAGTTGTTGAAAATAAATTTTAGACTGTTTCGAGAATTTTAGAGATGTCTGTATTTCTATGTTTCAAAGCTCGATAAATTAGTATTTTTGCCATCGACCAAAAAGTTTAAAGTTTCATACACGTATATCTGAAATTTGACTTAAAACGCCTCAACATTCAAACTTTGTGATTTTTGAGACTCAGGTTAAGATTAGGACATGACTTAAAGCGTAGCAAACATAAAAATTTGGAGTTTTTCAAAAAAAATCAGGATAGGATAAGGGCCAAAAGCACTTTAAAATAACTCAAAGCAACGAAAAATGAAAATTTAGAGTTTTTGAAGAAACTCAGAAGAGCCAGAAGCATTTAAAAAATATCCAAAGCGTCTAAAAATGCATTTTTTTTGTTTTTCTTATAGTTATTTTTTTTGGGACAAAAATTGGCCAAAATCGTCCAAAAAGTAAACCTGCTTATTTCTTTTGTTGGCAACTTTTATTTCTAAACTACAATCGCTCAGAAATGACCCAAAACATTAAAATGTACATATGATTTGTACTTTTTGGTAAATTTAACTCTATGAACCAAAATCGGTTAAAAACTGACAAAAAACAGCAGAAATGCATGTTTTGTGTTCTTGCAAAAGTCAATTTTTGAACAAAAGTGGGCCAAAATTCTCTCGAAGCGAATTAAAAAAACATTTTTTCTTGTGAAATTCAATTTCTGAAATAATTTCAGTCAAAAATTTTTGAAAAAGTCCAAGGACCAAAAAAGCAATTTTTTTAAGAATCCTTTGTGCTCTTTACTTTTGTGTTGTGTGGATCGATTGTCAATAAAAAACAAGTTGATAAAAATGAATTTCATAGTGTTTCCAGAATTTTTAAGATTTCTGTTTTTCTATGTTTCAAAGCTCGATAGATCAGTATTTTTCCCATCGATCAAAAAGTTTAAAGTTTCATACACGTATATCTGAAATTTGACTTAAAAAGACTCAACATGCAAACTTTGTAATTTTTGAGACTCAGGTTAAGATTAGGGCGAAAAACATGATTTAAAGCGTAGCAAGAATAAAAATTTTGAGTTTTTGAAGAAAAATTAAGTTAGGATAAGGTCCAAAAGCACTTTAAAATAACTCAAATCAACTAAAATAAAATTTGGAGTTTCTGAAGACACTCAGAAGAGCCAGAAGCATTTAAAAAATATCCAAAGCATCTAAAAACGCAAATTTTTTAGTTTTTCTTATAGTTATTTTTTTGGGCCAAAAAGTGGCCAAAATCGTCCCAAAACCTAAATCTGCTTATTTCTGTTGTTGGAAATTTTTATTTCTGAACTACAATCGGTCAGAATTTACCGAAAACGTCAAAAAGTGTAGTACAATAATATGATTTGAAGTTTTTGGTAAAACTAACTTTTTGAACCAAAATCGGTTAAAACTAACAGTAAACAACAGATAATCATATTTTTTTTTTTTGCCAAAGTCAGTTTTTGGTCAAGAATCAGCCAAAATTTTCTCAAAGTTCCTAAAAAACATTTTTTCTTGTGAAAGTCAATTGCTGAAACAATTTGAACAAAGTGACCAAAATTAATAGATTAATTTGGAGTTTAAATCCAAACGCCAAGTAATTATATCAATTTCTTTCGTGAAGCTAAAAGTCAATGAAAATAATTCGCCCCCACAGCAAAAAAAGATCCAAAATATTTTCGGATTCAATTTTGGGGCACATTGCTATATTTTTCCTATTTATTCCCTTGGACCCTGTAAACGTTATGCTTATTTACGCAAATTTCAGGTTCAGAGATCAATAAATAATGCCTTTTCACACTTATATTTAAGAAAATGGTTTAGGTTAGTTCTGTTGGTTCCAACAACCAGCGTTACTTCACTTTGTATGATTTTTTGGTTTAAAATGTACAGTTGACTACTAGACTTTTTACTTTAAACGTTAAAATGTTGGATAGGTAAGACACACAAATCACATAAAGATATTATGTTTTGATACACCACCAACATATGGGTAATAAGCTAGAAATAGTTGCAGAACCCTCTTAGCTACACTACTACCTCTCGAAGATTAGTAGTGTAGTAAAGAGGTTTCTGGCACTCTAAAGGCCGGTATTTTGAATCACGATCACGAACTTGATCAAGTAATCAAAAAACTTTCTGGTCCTGGAACCTATGAACACAATAATATCAAAAGGCAGAATGTCAAAATGCCAAAAAAATTACGTTAGCAACCAACGGTTAAACATTTAGCGACTGTCAATTAAAATTAATCAACGTATGATGGTATTTGATACCTGTTTCGCGTTAATCGGCACACAAAATATTCATTCAGGCGATTAAAAGGATTATCAGTGTTCAAATAATTTAATCGAAATTCAAACTACGGGTCCTAGTAATAGGGTACAAAGGAGAGTACGGATGTTATAAATGTTTTATTTGAGTTTCGAAGATTATTGAATATTCATAGCAAACGCGAAGGTGTATGTTTTAATAATATGTACAAAAAAAACATGCAAGAATTGTAAGAACGGAACACCCTGTGGAGAGTCTCGGAACAGTCGGAACCCTCCTTGATACACTATTAACTTAATAGTTAAATAATAGGACAGAACCTTCCTAGCTACACTACTACCATTCTAAGACTAGTAGTTAAGCAAAGAGGGTTCTGGCACTCTAATAGTAGTAGGGTACAAAGGAGAGTACGGGTGTTAGTATATAAAGTTATTTAGTATATAAGTGGATTAATAAGCTTTTAATTAACGAGAAACAAAAAGGACACTCGAGGCACAGGGGAGAGTTACATTCTTGCGATTAAAAATTACAATTATTCTTTACTTTTACCACTAATATTTATGGTTTGATGATATTTAAAGCCAAACGTTTGAAAATCAACTTTTGTTATATCTGTTCCAAGAAACTTTTTGGATTTTCTCTGTTATATATGCTACAGGGGAACTACATTTTCATTGGTTAATCTCAGTTGTACATGGCATTAAGCATGTCATTAGGCATGTCAGCCCTACATAACGAATAAGACAAAAGGTGAAAAATCAGTAATCGATGGTATGTGTTTTAATAATGTCGATGGCCTAAAATCAATACCTCTTAAGTAGATCTTAACGTGAAATTGAGATTTTTGCGTTATCACCTTATTATTATCCTTTTCCCGCCTTTGAAAATAACTCGCGAGTGCTAGACCGATAAAATATTAAGCATTCTGGTTCTTCATTTCGGTTTAGTTCTCGCGAGCTATTGTCAAAGGCGAGAAAACGACAATAATAAGGTGATGACGCAAAAATCTTAATTTCAGATAAAAATGTACTTACGTGGTATTGATTATAGGCCATCGATATGTACAAAAAAGAACATGAAGGAACCGTAAGAATGGAATACCCTGTGGAGAGTCTCGGAACCCTCCTTGATACACTACTATCTTAATAGTAACAAAATAGGACTGAACCTTCCTAGCTACACTACTACCATTCTAAAATTAGTAGTGAAGCGAAGAGGGTTCTGGCACTCTAATAGTAGTAGGGTACAGAGGAGAGTACCGGTGTTAAAAATCAGAGAGTACAATAGTTATTTAGAATATAAGAGCTTATTATAGCCATTATTTTTTGCTTTTATCTGCAACTTTTATAGTATAATGATATTTAAATCCAAAAATATAAAAAGCATCTTTTTTTACCTCTATTTCAAAAAGGTTTCGGAGATTTCTCTGTTCTTTTTTTTTGACAAAAATTGTCAGTTCAAAAGACCAAAAAAACAATTTTGAATAGTCTTTACTTGGGATTTGATGTGAAACATGATTTAAAGCCTAGGAAAAATAAAAATTTTGAGTGCTTGAAAAAAAAAGGTTAGGATAAGGGCCAAAAACATTTTAAAATAACTCATAGTAACTAAAAATGCAAATTCAGAGAGTTTGAAGAAACTCAAAAAAGCATAACCATTTAAAATATGCAATTTTTTGTTTTTCTTATAGTTATTTTTATGGGACAAAAATTGGACAAAATTGTCCCAAAACCTAAACCTGCTTATTTGTTTTGACCAAAAACATTGAAATATGCATACGATTTGGAGTTTTTGGCAAAATGACCTTTTTGAACCAAAATCAGTTAAAACCTGACAGAAAACAACAGAAATGTATGTTTTGTCTTCCTGCAACAGTCAGTTTTAGAAGCGCCTTAAAAAAAAACAATTTTGCCTGTGAAACACAAACATTTCTGAAAGAATTTCAGTCAAAACTGTTTGAAAAGTTCCAAGGACCAAAAAAGCAATTTTTAAGAATACTTTGTAGTCGTTACTTTTGCGTTGTGTGGATCAATTGTCAAGAAAAAACAAGTTGATGAAAATACATTTCAGAATGTTTCCAGAATTGTAAAGTTTTCTGTGTTTCTATGTTTCAAAGCTCGATAAATTAGTATTTTTTCCATCGATTAAAAAGTTTCAAACACGTATATCTGAAATTTGATTCAAAACGACTCAAAATGCAAACTTTGTGATTTTTGAGTCTCAGGTTAAGATCAGGGCAAACAAACAATACTTAAAGCAAAGCAAAAATAAAAATTTGGATTTTTTGAAAAAAATATCAGGTTAGAATAAGGGCCAAAATCACCAGTCTGAAGAAACTCGGAAAAGCCAGAACCATTTAAAAATTATCCGAAGCATCTCAAAATGCAAATTTTTAGTTTTTTTTCATAGTTATTATTTTTTTTTGAACAAAAATTGGCCCAATCTTCCCAGAAACTCGACCTGCTTATTTGTTTTGTTGGAAATTTATATTTCTTAACTATAGTCGGTCAGAATTGACCAAAAACCACGAAAACTGTACATATGATTTGAAGTTTTTGGTAAAATTAACTTTTTGAACCAAAATCGGTTAAAACTAACAGAAAACAACAGACATTCATAATTTATGTTCTTGCCAAAGTCAATGTTTGTTCAAGAATCGGCCAAAATTTTCTCAAAGCGTCTAATAAATATTTTTTCTGATGTGACCAAAATGAATGGATTAATTTGAAGTTTAAATCCAAATGCCAAATAATTATATCAATCTCTTTCGTAAAGTTAAATGTCTATGAAAATAATTAGCTCCCACAGCAAAAAGAAATCCAAAATATTTTCGGATTCAATTTTGGGGCACATTCCTGTCTCTTTCTTATTGGACCTGGATAATATATTCCTTTGGACCCTGTAAACGTCATGCTTATTTACACAAATTTCAGGTTCAGAGTTGAATAAATAATGCCTTTTCACACATATTTAAGAAAATTGTTTAGTTCAGTTCTGTTGGTTGTTGGTATTTCTAGTTCAGGTTTTGTAGCGTTACTTCAAATTGTATGGTTTCTTGGTTAAAAATGCACAGTTGATAACTAGACTTTTTATTTTTAACGTTAAAAGTTTGAAAAAGTAAGACACACAAATCACATCAAGATCTTATGCTTTGATACACTACCAACCTAGGGGTAATAGGCCAGAAATAGTTGCAGAACCCTCCTATCTACACTACTACCTCTCTAGGATTAGTAGTGTAGTAAAGAGGTTTCTGGCACTCTAAGGGCCGGTATTTTGAATCACGATCACGAACTTGATCAAGTAATCATCGGTCAAATGTTACAGTCTGACTAAACCGCCATTACTATTGTTTGAGTATTTTGGTACATTTTTGGAGGTTCGATTGGCTAATCTGACTATTTCACCACTAATGGTATGGCGGCATTCTTGATTTTCGAAACTAGCTGTTGGTTTTTTATTGCCGAATGACGAGCTCTTGAGTCCCGTTTTTTGAGTCGTCGGCATTAAAAACTTTCTGGTCCTGGAACCTATGAAAACAATACTATCAAAATGTCAAAAAATTACGTTAGCAACCAACGGTTAAATATTTAGCGACTGCCAATTAAAATTAATCAACGTATGATGGTATTTGACACCTGTTTCAGGTTAATCGGCACATAAAATATTCATTCAGGCGATTAAAAGGATTATCAGTGTTCAAATAATTTAATAGAAATTCACACTACGGGCCTTAGTAATAGGGTACAAAGGAGAGTACGGATGTTAAAAATTATTTGAGTTTAGAAGATTATTGAATATTCATAGCAAACGCGAAGGTGTATGTTTTAATAATATGTACAAAAAAGAACGTGCAGGAATCGTAAGAATGTCGGAAGAACAGTCGGAACCCTCCCTGATACACTATTACCTTAATAGTTAAATAATAGAACAGAACCTTCCTAGCTACACTACTACCATTCTAATTTAAATTAGTAGTTAAGCAAAGAGGGTTCTGGCGCTCTAATAGTAGTGGGGTACAAAGGAGAGCACGGTTGTTAAAATGTTATTTAGTATATAAGTGGATTAATAAGCTTTTATTCAACGAGAAACAAAAAGGACACTCGAGGAACAGTAGAGAGTTACATTCTTGCGATTAAAAGTTACTATTATTCTTTACTTTTACCAGTAATATTTATGGTTTAATGATATTTAAAGCCAAACATTTCAAAAGCAGCTTTTATTATATCTGTTTCAAGGAACTTTGGATTTTCTCTCTTCTTTTTTTTCACAAAAATTATCAATTTGAAGCACTAAAAGAGCAATTTTTCAGAATCCTTGATACTTTTATTATTGTATTAAAAATTTCAGAACGTTTCTAGAATTTCAAAAATTTTTGTGAAAAAGCAGTGAATTCAAAGTACTAAAAATTATATTTTAAAAGTAACTATTATTCTTTGCATTTATCTGGAACTTTTATAGTTTAATGATATTTCAATCCAAAACTATGAAGAGTACCTTTTTTTACTTCTATTTTAAGAAACTTTGTGTAATTTTTTCTGTTCTTTTTTAAAAAAGAATAGTCTCAGTTCAGAAAACCAGGAAAGCAATTTTGGATACCTTTTACTTTTGGGATGTGTGAATCAATAATTATACGACTCTAAAGGCTTTCACGGCCGGTCAAAATACAATCTAAAATGTTTTCTGGGTTTTGAAGCCGTGGTCCTATGTAATTTCTTCATGACGTTTTATTTACAGCTGCGGCAAACAATATGAAAAGCGATGAAGCAATGGGCGAAGTGATTTCGAGATCGTCGAGAGACCTGTTTCTAAGGTTTGTAGTTCATAACACTTTGGCACCCATTACTGTAGCCCCATAATTACTAGTCAAAACAGATTTTAGATTGATGTGTTGTGTGCCAAAACCGGCTCGTTAATGAAAGGATTTTTTGAAAAATGCTTGACGCATACGCCCCGCAAAGCTAGAACTGTTTATATTGACTATTCGGAATATTCTAAGGTATCCTCAGATTAGCTGTCTCAGATTCTCAAAACAAATCACGCCTTAATGGGCCAATATCAATTCAAAGCAAACAACAGGATAATCTACAAAACAATGGCTCGTATTCTCGATCCAGAGCCCACTTTGCCAGCGTGAAACCTATAGCCACATATATTCACTTTCCAAAGCAAATCCCACCGGTCATCTATCACAGGTTGTTCAATTTAGCATGCATCGGCCCAATACTCCATTCTTAATTCGATTTCACAAACAATTTGCACCCAAACACGGTTAGTATTGAATAATCCCCGGTCAATTCCACTTAAAAGGTCATACATCTTGACCACTTCATGCCGAATAATGTCCCCCCGGATATCCCTAAGGAATAAAGTGAACGGACAGCGATGGCGCGGTCAGGGCTTTGACTTAATTGAGGGGATTTTTCTTGCGTATTATTGAGGTAGTTTAGAAACTTGTCCAATTTAAAATATTCAGACTTTTTGATTAAAATCTCCAGATTTCTTTTGCAGATATAATCAAAACATAATTAAAACCTTCGATAAAGGAAAGGAATTAAAAGTTTTTCTACAATAATGCGTATTGGAAAGTTTGAGATTTCATCTTGTATTTCGTCCCCAACTTATGAAATTAGTTTTTAATCAGTTTCATGATTAAATGCATTATTCCCTTTCTTGACTTTTGAAGAGATCCCGTTTTTATATCTCAGACGACGCCTGTCTGAAAGGTTTTTAAATGGAAATTTTTCTTCAGACTTTTAAATTTGAAAATAAATTGAAGTAATTCCTGGTTGTAATAACGCCGTAAAGTTCGTGTACTGCCCGGGATTATGATGATTTAATCGATATTCGACAAAAAAATCCCGCTTTAAGCTATCGAACCGGCAAAATGCCATGTAGTTTAATAAATTATTCAATATCTTTGTTCGTAACTACAGGTTTGCAGTTAAGCCCTCGCGTGCAATAGGGTGATATTGGAAGTGATTTGTGAATATTAATTTATTGTTGGTTTCGGGCTATTACGGGGTCTACCTGAACGGATAAATTTCCAGAATACTGTAAGGCACGGCCTTACATCTTTTGTTTATATCAACAATACACAATCGCTGGGTACTATCCAACTAGTGGAAAAGTAAACATAGCCAAGACAAAATAATTTGATATTTGAGCACAAAGATGAGGTTTCTGGAAAGAACTCGTAAAGACAACGGTTTTAATTGCAGTATTAATTCGAGGAGCTTCGAAGATATTGCAGTAAAATAAATAACAGCAAGTAGCTTCAGATTTCTTGTCGAGAAACTGCTTTGAACAACTTTTAGTGTTCAGTTGCAAGAAAATAATTAGTGTTTGGATTTGCGTTCAATCCCGCTACGGCATAATCAAAAACTTCTTTCGAAGATCGCTGAATATACTGACATAAGAAGCGTTTGATTAGAACTCGAAGTTTTCGCCTTGAAACTTCAATATTGGTGTGCTAAAAATATCTTCTTTGCTTTTTGAAATTTAGGATAAAATAGAATCCATATAACATTATATTTAAAGACTTTTGTTCAGATGTAAGGGAGAAAGTTTCAAATTACTTGTAACTCACTCACCAAATACCGCAGTAGCCGACTGAACAGCATTCAGTCCCAAGTAGAGACTCTCTGCCTTTGGACAACCAAAAGCTTCACTGATTTTTATTCGATAAATTGTGCCGCAGCAGGATCGCCTTCATCCATCTCTTCTCCATTTGTTCAATTAGTTTTGGTGGTATAGTCACCAGATGCTTCAAGAAAAGCGGAAAGGTACTCCCAGCAAATGACGAGTTTATATACTCATCATAATATGCAGCAAATGTTTGAACATTTTGACAGAAATCCCGTTTTCACCTAATGAGTTTGTCCTTGATTCCTCCACTAGCTTCCTCAACCCTCATAATAATGAGTCCGTAATTCTCACATGTTCAATGAAAACCAGAACTTCTCCCCTATGTTCATTCCCTCTGACTCAGACAAACGTCAAGCGATCGAGCAATAAAATTCGTTGAAAACCAGGGGGTAAAAATGGCCGTCATCTACAGAGACCGCTCCAGATGTAATACAAGTTGCTGAGATCTGAGACATAGGCACAATGAACTTTAAATATATAGGTAAATTAACAAGAGAAAAGCATCACACAGTTCATTGTGCCTATTGCTTTGTCATACGTATGTTGTTATTGTAGCCCTGAGAAAGACCTAAAAATAAAGGTCGAAACGTTGGCGATTTCGAGAAAGTGAAGTGGCTATTTGTCCTACACCTGCGATCCAACACCTTTTCCTTTGAGTATTTTATAAATGCTTCTGAATCTTCTAAGTGTTTCCAGAAACCTCAACAGAGTCTCAAAAAATACAAAATTTGAAACTTTTTGATCGATGAAAAAAATACTAATTTATCGAGCCTTTTTAAGTGAGTTAGCGAGTTTAAGGGTTTGAGCTAACGGCTAAGAGACCACGAATTTTAATTATTGAAACCTCAGTTCGGCAACACAATTATCATAACTAGAATTGCAACCAAAATGCCGAAGCCACTACTAGCTAGTAGATATGCAAAGAGAGTGTTAGCCCCATATCGACATTTTTTTTTTGTAAATTTCCATAGAAAGTTCTAAAAACTAATTCTGATATAAACCATGACCTCGAAAGCGTAAAGACATGAATGACAGTTGGCAGGTAAGATAAAACCCAATTTATAGGTCTTAGATTTTTCTCTTAGTATTTACATGTAAAATTTAAAATTGTGTTAAATTGTTTATATAAACTTTTTTTAGGTTTTGGGGGTTTTATGAACGAGTTTGAAACCAAAAGTTAGCTAGTAGATTTCCTAAGAGGGTTCTAGCCCAGTATCGATCGTTTTGTATGTAAATTTCTGTAAGAAAATTAAAAAATAAATTCAGATTTTTTTATTTTCTTGTAGAATTTGTTTTTTATTAATTTTTTTTGTTTGTTATGTAATACTCAAAAAAATCGCTTTGGGTTTTAAAATTTTCAGAGAACTGATACCAAGGGAGAATATGACTCTTTTAGACTCAAAATGTCTTCTAAGTGACAGTTGATTAGTTAATACTCAGAGAAATATTTTTTGAATTTTAAAATTTCCAGAAAACTGAGGCCAAGAGTGAAAATGACCATTTTAGGCTCAGAAAGTTTCTTCTAATTGATGCTAGAAAAAGAACTGAATTTGTAATATTCAAAGAAATATTTCTGAGTTTATAAATTTGAAGAGATCTGGTGCCAAGAGAGAAGATGCCTCTTTTAGGCTCAAAAAGTTTCTTCCAACTGACGCCAAAAGAAGAGCTAGTTATTTAACACTCAAAAAAAATATTTTTGGTTTTAAAATTTCTAGAGAACTGATACCAAGAGAGAAAATGACCCTTTCGGACTCAGAAAAAATGACTTCTAAGTGACAGTTGGTTAATTAATACTCAGAGAAATCTTTTTAAGTTTAAAAATTTCCAGAGAACTGAGGCCGAGAGAGAAAATGACCACTGTAGTCTCAGAAAGTTTCTTCTAACTGATGCTAGGAAAAGAACTGAATTTGTAATATTCAAAGAGATCTTTCTGAGTTTATTAATTTGAAGAGATCTGGTACTAAGAGAGAAAATGTCCCTTTTAGACTCAGAAAGTTTCTTCCAACTGACGCCAAGAGAAGAACTGGCTATTTGTTACTAAAGAAAATCCTTTTGGGTTTTATTTGGGTGGATATGGGTGGATTTGTGTTTGTCCCAGCCTGCAACTCCTCTTGTGTTCCGTAATCCTCGTGTTGATACTGCGTTTTGTGGTGCAAATGGATACCGAACAACAGGTTCATGGAACTCGGTAAACTTCGAGTGTCGATAGGAAATATCTGCTGTCTTTTGCCAATCTCTGTTGAGATCTGCCGATCTCAATTCCAGTACGAGGGGATTTGAGGAGCATTTTAACATAGTGCTTTTCCAGTAGCCTGCCGATCCTGTCCGTTACTTTGTGAATGTATGGTAGACTAGTCCATTCGCGCTGCTCTTCATCTCCTCCCGTTGTTTCTTCCTGCCGCTCTACATTCTTTGGACGGAAAAGCTCTATCCAGATTCTTCATTTCCTGTTCCAATTCAGCCAGCTCACAAATTCTCTTCGCTCTCACAGGCCCAAAGAGCGTCTTTATGACCCCCCTTTTCTGTTGATGATTTGTTTCTGGGATAACGACTTAATCCGTTATTGAGTTATCGGTCAGTGTGTGTTGGTTTTTCTATAAACAGTGTGCGCAACGCGATAGGCGTCCTTCCTTTTCATCTCCATAGTGAATTGAATTTTTGGGCTGATAGAGTTGAAGTGTAAGAGGAAGTTCAGAAGTTCGCCCTCGCCATGGCTCCAAATAACAAAAGTGTCGTCCAAGTGCTCCGCCATGCGTCCAGTTGCCAACCATCAAAGGACATCGACGAGAGCGCCTTCCATCAGCTACTTGCAGTAAAATGTGTGCCAAATTGCACCACCGAGAGGGCGCCTTCTACTTCGAGCATTACAGCCGATCATAGACACCTGTAAAGGTCACCTGTCAGTCATCATATTATTTTCGTTTCAAGGAAGGTCACCCACATTACAATCACGGAGCCGCCTGAAACTTTGGCAGACGCAACACCCTTTTTGGGATCAATCGTTCGTTCCCCCAGCTCTTCTGTGGTTACAGATGCCGACGTATTAACCAACTATGTCGATTGTCGACGACATCTGATGACGACCTTGTTATCTTGAGGGACGACCCTTTAAAATCCTCATCGAGAGAAACTCGGCTGTATAAAGAAATGGAGTCCAGGTGGTCATATAATTTACGCCATGGCTTGTCTGAGAATGCAGCCGAAATTTTACTGGGCAAATAAACCACCCCGTCAAACTGTGGTACCTTAGATCCTTCTTTAAATAACTCAGCTTATGCCTCACGAGACAATGACCATTTTCCATTTTGCGCTGCATACTAGCGCAAAATGGGAAAGGGCATCTCTGCTATCATCATCCCAAACAGAAAAGGAGAGTCGTTAAGACGCTGCCTGTGAGAGCCAAGAGAATTTGTGAGCCGGCTGAATTGGAACGGGAAATGAAGCATCTGGAAAAAGCTTTTGGTTGGAATGGATAGAGCAAGCACGAGTTTGATACGGCCGTCCGTCCAAGGAATGTAGGAACGAACATCGAAAGGAGATTAAAATAAGCGCGGATGGACTAGTCTACCACACATCCACAAAGTAACAGACAGGATCGGCAGTTTACTGGAAAAGCAGAATATTAAAATGGTCCTCAAACCCACTCGCACAATACAACAGAGCTTGAGATCGTCCAAAGACCGCGGAGCTATCGACACTCGGAGTTTACGTAGTTACATGCAGCAGTGGCTCGATATACATTGGCACCGCAAAACACATTGTCAACACGAGGATTACGCATCCTAAGAGGAGTTGCAGGCTGGGACAAACACAAAACGCAGCAGTAGCAGACCACACTCTCTCCGAAGGCCACGACATCCTTTTCAACCAGGTGGATATCTTATATCAACCGCTGCGCTTCTATTGGAGACTAACAAGATAAGCCATTGACATCTTTAAACACGACCACAATTTCAACAGGAAGGAGGAAATTACGATTTTAAATGCCGACTGGAAGCGATTTCTACGACACATCTCAATTGCGCCGAAACCCCACGTCACCACTACCCCCACCCCAGTCCCTCCACTGCAGCGCGACGGCGGGGGTACAAATACCGCGGAGCTCACTACAGCCGACTCTTAGGCGAGCGACAAACGCCATACCACCGCTACACAGCGTAAACGGTATGGTGTACAGCGACGAGGACAAGGCAGAAGCATTTGGCCAAACACTCGAAAGAGAGTGTAGGCTAAATGATCACCCTGACGATGATGATCGTCACATTCTAGCGATTGAGAGGACCGTCAGGCACCTGACGGGCGAGGACCCCAGGGGTCAGCAGGACCCGATGGACCCGGTTAGCACCGGCGAAATCAGGGATGCCCTGAGGACCCTTGTGGAACGAAAGGCTCCAGGGAAGGACGGCATCTCCAACAAGGTGCTGAAAGACCTGCCTGAGGCTTCGGCACTTTCCATTGAGGTGGAAACAGGGAGTGGTGATAATGCTGAACAAGCGGGGCAAGAATAAGGCATGTCCGCAGAACTACCGGCCCATCACATTGCTGTGTGGGGCTGGTAAGGTCGTGGAACGTATTATTCTGAGGAGACTCCAAGAGGAGTGTTCACGCCTAAACGTCGTGCCCGTCGAACAATACGGTTTCGGGGACTGCATTCGGCAGAATTGCAGGTCCTGAGGACCGTAGAGAGCATCGCTGAAGGCAGGAACTCCAGACTAACCTCTGAGTTGGTCCTGCTGGATGTGGAGCGAGCGTTCGATAGGGTCTGGCGAGAGGGCCTGATCTACAAGCTGAGTGATTTAGGTTTGTCGGCTAACATTTGCCAAATTATCGACAGTTACCTCACAGATCGGACAGTCGTTGTAAGGGTCGGAACCTCCTTGTCGGCGCCCAGAGCGCTAGAGGCAGGTGTCCCCCAAGGGTCGGTATTATCGCCGCACCTGTACACGCTGTACACGAGCGGTACGGGAACGGGGCTGTGAGGGGCGGTCTGTTGAGCGGCCTCTTGTCACTCGGGCAGATCTGACGTCCATAGTTGATGCAAAGTTCAGCATCTTGCAGAAGGACATAAAAGGGCTGTACAATATGCTTGAACGACAATATAAAGCCAATTGTGTGCCCGATTCGGGAGATATAGCTAAAGATGCAGATGCCGGCCCAGCATTTGGTTCAAGGCCGAAAGGGGATTTAAAACTAAAAACCACAGACAATGTGGGTTCGAGATCTGTACAGGTGCTGGACGGGCATCGGAAGTGCAGCGCAGCCGGCGCAGGACTGGTTCTGGAAAGGATAAAGATCGGAAGCCTGCGAGGCTACAATGCAACCGGGGTGTTAATGATGGGCGTATTCCACCCACTACCGAACATTGTTCACCATCAGGTTCAATCAAAAGGAAAGAGAAATTCAACATCTGGCCAAGATCTAGAGCGCGATAACACGCGACGGAGGAAGAGGAGCAGCGCTGCTAGAAAGATTGGTAGTCGTGAGGAGAATGGCGAAGAGTTCCAGGCAATTAAACCACTCAATAAACGCAAGAAAATTTGGCTATTTGTATCAAGGGTAAAGAGCACAATCAGCTCGGAGACTGTTCATGCATACGTAATGAAAAATACCACAGCAGCCTCGACGGACTCTGTGAGTGTCAAGTTGTGCAATGTTAAGCGAACAAACCCTGACCAGAGATCCTTCATGGTAGGAGTGGATCCGGAGTTGAAGGATGCCATATATCGGGAGAATTTCAGGCCAAATGGAGTAAGATTTGAGCGTTTCAACTTTGGCTTGGGCCGCAATTTTTTAGGCGAGAGTCAGAGGTTACCATCCGAACAGAGCGATGCCTGATGTCTGTTGAACTATTGTTGTCCACAGATAATTAATCAATGAGCAAGAGATTTCCGCTCGAGGACTGGGTGGACTCGTTCTCTCTGCACCTGCCGGGTTTGGCAGGCTCCTCCCTAACTTCTGTCAATGCAAGCGCGACGAGAGTTCACCCTACCGACCAAGGAATAATATATCCCACTCTTAAGGTTAAGGTCCTCTCTGTGTCTGCATCTGCGTCTGCGGTCCCTGGATTGCTTTCGTCCAGTCCTGTCTCTGTTCATTGTGATAACGAGGGACAGCAAATCCAAAGCACATCAAAGCACTCTGCCCAATCGCCGACGGCCCGTGCTGACCTACAGATAGTACATATTAACCCAAGGTCAATCTGCAATAAGTTCTTGGATATAAGATCCTTTGTTGAAAGCTCCAGTTATCATATAATTGCCATCTCCAAGACATGGCTGAGTGATGGCATGCCCACAGACCTGTATCAACTGGAGGGCTATACACTTTTCAATAGTAACCGAATTGGCCGAGGTGGTGGTGTGGCTATTTATGTGAGGAGGGGATTGAGGCCGCGGATTGGTGACTTCCCAGCACTAGAACATGGGATTGATGCCATATGGGTGAGGCTGTCAGTCAATGGACTATCTGTGTGTGCGGGTTGTGTTTACCGTCCACCTGCCGTGTCATATCGGGAATTGCAGGGTTTGTACGATATCATGCCTTACATCATTCGGGTATGTGACTTATGTGTTTGTATGGGTGACTTTAACATCATGTTTCTTAAGAACACTCAAGAATCAAGGTTTCTCTCAGATATTTTTGGGTCTTTTTTAGGGTCACTCCTGATACCCAGTCTCTTATAGATCTCATTGCACTAAATAACTTAGATTTACTAAGTGGGTCAGGAATCACTCGTTGTGAGCCAATTTATACCGACCATGAGGCTGTTTTTTGCCGTTTGAATTGTAAAAAAGTGACGAACTATAATAAACTAACAACAGGCAGAATTTTAAAGAATATGAACACTGCTGAATTTTAAAAAAATCTTCAAAACATTGATTGGCATGAACTATACTTTTCAGATGGTATAAACGTTATGTGCAAGTGCAAATTTTTAATAACAATATAATCTCTTTATTTGATAAGCATTGTCCCATCAGAACTTTTCAAGTAGGAAAGCCAAAACCAGGCTGGCTCACCCATAATTTAAAAAAAATGATTCAAGTTAAAGACAAAGCCTTCCGTAGCTTTGTAAAAAAGCAGACTGCTGAAAGCAGAAATTATTATTGTCAGTTGAAGAGACAAGTCTCTACTACCATCAAGGCAGAAAAGAGAGCTTTTTTCTCTTTTGAAATAAACAACTGTAATGTCTCTAATAGAAGTCTACATATATGGGGAAAAATTAAAAGTTGGAATATCAAAAATAGATCTTTAGATGACATTCCAATGGAGTTAAAAGAACCAAATAATCTAAATGACGCTTTTTTATCTAGCATACCCCAATGTCAAATTGATGACAATATTATGACCTTGTTTGGAAATGCGGATGGACACTGGCCACCTCTCCCATTCACTATGGCTGCTGAAGCTGATGTTGAAAATTGCCTTAGAAGCATTGTTACAAATGCCATTGGTGTAGATGGCATTTCTGCTAAAATGTTGAGGGGTTGCCTACCCTTGTGTATTGGTCCTCTACTAAACATAATAAATTTTTCTCTTGAATCTAATAAAGTGCCAGATATTTGGAAAATGTCGCTAATTGCACCGATTCCTAAAGTATCTAATCCTTCATCTATCAATGAGCTAAGACCCATTAGCATCTTGCACGCAGCATCTAAAATTCTTGAAAAAGTTGTAAAACATCAGCTCCTAAAATGTATAGAGAATAAAAACATTCTTCCTAAATGTCAGTCTGGCTTCAGAGCCAATTACGGCTGTACTACTGCATTATTAAAGCTTACTAGTGATATAGCTGCTGCCTTTGATGTGGGTCATTGCTGTCCCTGTGTTCTGATTGATATGACCAAGGCATTTGATTCCTTGAACATATCATTATTAATAGCCAAACTTAAACACTATGGGACTGAAACCGGTGCCGGTGGCTGGTTCAGCGGTTACGTGCTGTTAGGATTAAAATAGATAACAACATTGCGATCTCTAGCTGGAAGAGTGTTGTGAGTGGTGTGCCACAGAGTTCTATCCTTGGCCCTTTGCTTTTCACAATTTTCACGGCGGATGTAATTAATGCCGTCAGGGACTGCCAGTATCATATGTATGCAGATGACTTACAAATGTATTATAGTTCGAGCTTAGAAAGCCTACCTCCTACCATAGAAATTATAAATGCTGATCTAGAGAGGATAGTTGGCTGGGCGTCACAAAATTCTTCAACGTTTTAAAAGGTCGAAAACAGCGGTTTCATAGTACCGACGGCTAAAAATCGATTTCTGTATTTTACAGTAATCTGCATCATTTTTTCCTTAGACCGGGCATTGACGTTGAAACTGGACGGGTGTAATCTCGTTAGTTCAACAAACGGACACGGATGGCGCCACCGGGAACCTTCTCTCGGTACTGCCATGATGCGTGTCTTGACCATTTCGACATTTCGGAAGCTCTAATTGTGTCAAAGCCTCACTGATGAGCCGCAAACGGCGAAACTAGTCTGTGGATGGACACAATTAGAGCTTGCGAAATGATGGTATCAGTCGTTTTAAAAGGTCGAAAACAGCGTTTTCATAGTACCGACGGCTAAAAATCGATTTCTGTATTTTACGGTAATCTGCATCATTAAAAAATTTGGGTTTGTACATGGATAGGCATCTGACTTTCAATAAGCATATAAACCATGTATGTCAAAGATCTTTTTATGCCTTGAAGTCAATATACGAATTTAAGAATGTTTTGAATGTTACAGTTAAGAAGATATTAACCGATGCTTTTGTACTGTCAATTCCCAACTACGTGGACATTGTGTATGGACCTTTTTTGACAAGTTTTAATAAATACAGGATACAAAAAATACAAAATTCTTGTGCAAGATATATTAGAAACCTTCACCGAAGGGAACATATTACTGAACACATTTCTGATATATATCAACATAACTTGGCACAGAGGAGGTTCATGCACATGGGCTCTCTCATCCATAAGGTATTGGCTATAGGATCTCCAGATTATCTGGCAGAGCTGATTGTTAGGCGAAGCGACATACACAGGGTTAATGTACGTAATCCTCATCTAATCTCGACCCCAGCTCATAAAACTGAGTTATTTAAAAAATGTTTTGTTTATCTGGCTGCCCATGTCTATAACATCCTCCCAGAATATCTTAAAAAACTAACAGTACATTCTTTTAAACTCAAAATTAAAGATTATATAAAGCACACACAGTTGTACTTATAGTTGCACAAGTATGTCCTACCTGAGTGCTGGTTGTGATTGAGTTGTTGGTTTGTTTGTTGTTGTGTTTGTTCTATGTTGGTTGTTATATGTTATTATATAGGTACTTAGTTGTATATAATAAGGGTGATTATATTCCATATATTCCACCTTTGGCATGTGATTTTTATCTTTTTATCTCTTTTTTTTATCTTTATTACTATTTGTTGCTGCCAATAAACGTTATTATTAATATTATTATTATTATCATTATTATTATTATTATTATTATTATTATTATTATTATCATTTTTATTATTATTATTATTATTATTATCATTTTTATTAGTATTATTATTATTATATTCCTAGAACACCAAGGACTACGCTCGCGCTATACGTCGACGACACGGCTCTTTTATCCAAACACCGGAGAAAAGAAGTCGTGCGGCGGAATCTGCAACATGCGTTAGACGACCTCCAGGAGTAACTGGTACGTTGGAGGATTAAAATTAATCCAACCAAATGTCAGGCAATCCTGATAGGTAGACGTCGCGATGCCATCCCTAATCAACTTGTGATCGATGGAATCGAAGTGCCGTGGCAAGGCTCAGCCGTTTATCTGGGGGTAACCTTGGATAAAGGGCTGACCTGGGGCCCCCATGTCAGGGTCGCCGCTGCTAAGGCTAGGGGAACTATGGCCTCACTATACCCCCTGCTCAACCGAAGAAGCCATCTGCCCGTGAGAGGAAGCCTCCTGCTGCTGAAAGCCATCATGCGACCGATCCTAACATATGGATCGGCCTCATGGGGGAACGCGGCGGAGGCCCACCTCTCAAGGATAGAAGCTGTTGAAAACATTCACCTCCGTATGGCGGTAAATGCTCCATTGTACATTGGTAACGAAGAAATTCGTGCTAATCTGCAATGGCAAACAGTGCACGACTCCATGAGAGTCAAAGCCGAGAAGACATTCCGGCGAGCTGAAGCACATCCAGATGACCTGCTGCGGGCTTTGGTCCATTACGAGGGCAACCCTGGAAGCGGCCACGGCACCAACTGTAATATCAAACTGCAGAGTAGAGCGACAGCAAAGATGCAAAAACCGCCCGAGAAGAAGGGCCACATCTCCCGCAAGAGGTCAGCCGGCTTTAGAAGATTTGTAATGCCGCACGGGACATCACTCCGCCAATTGCCTCATCGCATTTGATAATGTATTCCAGAAGAAACGTCAGGAAGAAATCCATTGGACCACGGCTTCGAAGCCCAGACGACAATTCAGATTGTACCATCCTGATTGTTTAAATTGTTTTTGTTAAATTACCAAACACCTTGATTTCTCCAAGAAAACATTCCTTAAGCCCGCTACGTGTTCAGGTTTAGTCAAATATTCACGTAAGTTCAAATATCTCAACCACGTAACTTCCCCTTCCTTGTCTTAGGTTTTCGAATTTTTTGATAAAATGATATTTTGATTTCGTTTTAATGCGCCCTTCCCCCATTAGGCTGCCCCGGCATGCCGTCGCCTTTCTGCATCACTGCAAGGCCCATTTTTCGTAATTTTTTGACCTCTCGTTGCCTTCTAAAATACTCATTATATAAAAGCAGAAAGGACTATACGCTCATTCACTCAATTTCAACTAAACTAACGCCCTATAACGATTGTGGGTTCGCTTGAACACTCCTCAAAGAAAATAAACGACATCCAGCACATAATCGTGAACCTAACTGTTAAAAAGTAGCAATTTAGCTCCCATTTCTGGCCGCTTTTTGCCGCCCTAAAACAGCTCAACAATTACCGCCGACACTTTGAAGTTCGGCTCCATCGAGGCAATATTGGTAAAAGCCGCAAAAGCGAATCATGTCGCCCCTTTAAACTTGGACCAACAAACTGGAATAAGAGTCAACTCTAACGGCGCACACCATAAGGGATATCCCAACTTTAGACGTTCTCTGTTGTGTTAATTTACCGACGGTTCGATGTTGTTTGATATTAAAATACGAGCATTTATTTGATGTCTTTGCTCGGCAGGTAAACTACGTGATACAAATCCACCGTAAATAACCGTAGGAAATGGAAAGCATAAAGGGAAATGAAGGCTCATTATGCGCAACTTTTCCAGGCACGCTCAACAATTTCCTCACACCCAGTCGATTTATAAAACGACCAACATAAGAGAGATTTCTCAGTGCGACTCCAAGTCTCAGGCAAAAAGAAAACAATGACGAATCGAAATTTTCATCTCCTTGGCTCTTTTGTTGGCGAGACAAATTCGATTTGTCTGAATGTGTTAAAAATTACTGCGTTCAGTGAAATTTAATGTGCTGCTGCATTACTGAGGCTTCCTGCCGATTGCTAAGCGTTGCTGACGATTTTATTATTTTATTTTATGTATCTGCTTGTTTTTCTTCAACTCTGATTAAACTTAATTACCTACAGACGAACATTCGTACTTCAGGTTTTTGTTCAAGATTCTCGGTCCCCTTTGTACATTTTTAATGATTTCGCCGCACCAAAGTAGTTCTTGCAATCGTAATCTCAGAGTGCTCCTCTTTTACGTCTCTCTGTAGAGCACAAAGTCCATAAAAATTTTATGTGAGAAATAAACACTCTAAATAGAATTTATGATAAAGAAGTTTGAAATGTTTCCGAAGAATAACTGTAAAGCTCTGCAACGAACAAAGACTTTTGTGCTTTTTTAATCGCATCAGCGAACTCGGAAAACAAACTACCTATTATATGACAAACTCCATAGCGAACATAATACGATTTGGGAAAACAAGCAACACATTTTCAAGTTTTGAGTTATTTCTGGTCAATTCGATTTCGCTGAATAATATTCTTCGATAAATAACGAAAGGAGCCTTGCTAACAAAGCAATGGGGCATATCCTTAAGTAGATCGAATCAATGGAAGGGCCGTTTTAAAATTGTTTCAAGTGAATGAGCAAACTGCGAAATCCATTTACTGGCACTTTTGTCGGGGCGAGGAGGAATCAATTTGTCTATAATTGGGAAAGTCAATGGGGGATATTTCTTTTAAGCGCTGATTTCCCGGGGAGATTATTCGAAAATTTGTATTTTATAGGGAACAGAGGGATTTATGGGCGTATCGCGTTAACTGGAAACAAGTACGACCTTCCTGGGTTTATTTTTAAACAATTAAATTTGCTCAATTCCGGTATAATTTACTATTTGCGGTAACTACGAAGTTTGCAGATAACTAAAGTAAAGATATACAGGCCGTAAACCTTCGACAATACTCCGCCCGATAGAAGCCCCATCCTTGACAAATCAAAAAATGAAAAATTAGTGTAAATGAAAGTATCATGGTTTCCAAGATATTTGCACTTTTCATCGACAAAAACTGACATCACTTAATATTTCGAACATTTACTCTTCCACAAGACCATGTAGAAAAATAATGTATTCAGTTTTAGTTTCGCGAATGAGCGTAGTACAAAAGCTAAATTACAGATTTTGAACGTATGCTTTGGATTTTTAAGAAACAACTTTATTTTAACCTATTTCTTAAAACTTCATTTCAGTTATGCATCTTTTGATCCCTACTGTAGCAAAAGATGATCAGCTATCTTGATGCCCTTAAGTGCAAAAGTAGCGTCGTTCTTGTAGATTCTGAAATCGTATAATAAGTAACTATTCCTTAAACAGTAAATATTTTTGTGACCGTTAAATTCATCAAGTACACTTTTTAGCACCACATTACATCACAATTTAATCGCAATTTACTCACCTATAAAGGTACTTCACATCATATTCATGCAGCTTGATTTGATTGTTTTTATTGAATTATTTACGTAACAACGAAAATTGACATCTATCGACCTGTTAAAATTAATCCATTATTTTCTATAAATTATGTTTTGAGTAGTTTGTTGAGCTTATCTTGTTATACTTATCATGCCATTTGAGCAGTACACCCCTCGCGAATATGCAGAATTGCACTTTATCTATGGGGAGTGTGGAGGTAGTGCAACTCATGCATCACTACGCTACCGAGAACGATTTCCACTACGAAACCATCCTGGACCTCGCGTTTTCACCTCCGTTCACAACGCTTATTCTGAAGGAAGATTACCAGGAATGCGTGGTGGAGAAGGGAGGCCTCAGGCGGCGGACGATGATGAGTTATTGGAAGAAGTACATCGGGATTCAACCACATCAATACGAGCCATCGCACGTCGGACAGCCATTCCAAAAACGATTGTACATCGAATTTTAAATCGAAATCAAATGCACCCGTATCATGTCTAGAGAGTGCAGGCCCTTCTTCCAGGAGACTTTTAACATAGAATAAATTTTTGTAGGCGAATGTTACGAAAAATGAGTCAAGATCCAACTTTTTTTGATTGCACTCTTTGGACAGATGAATCTTCATGCAAACGAGGTGGCATTTTCAACATACATAACTTCCACAGTTGGCAAATGGAAAATTCACATGCATTCAGGGAAAATAATTTTCAGCATCAATTTAAAATCAAGGTTTGGACAGGAATAATCAACAACAAAACTATAGGACCAGTAGAATTACCAGAAAATTTGAATGCTGAAAATTATCTGCAATTTTTGCAGAATTAGTTACCGGTGTTACTTGAAGACGTTCCTCTATTAACAAGAAGACGAATGTGGTTTCAACATGACGGCTGTCCTGCCCACTATGCACTGGTTGTGAGAGAACACCTAAATAACGTTTTCCCTGGCAGGTAGATTGGACGTCAAGAACCTATTTTGTGGCCACCACGTTCGCCAGATTTCAATCCTTTAGATTTCTTTTATTGGGGTTGCCTGAAAGAAAAAGTTTATACACAACTGGCCGAAACTCGCGAAGAGCTACGAAAAAATGTCTTTAGAGCAGCGCAAGAAATTCACGAGGCTCAGTATCGATTAATCAAAAGATCGTTTATAAAAAGATGCAGAGCGTGCATAAGAGCCAATAGCGGTCACTTTTAAACATTTACTTTAAGTTTTTTTTGCGTTAGTTGCTTCTTGCTCAATTTCTTGTAAATAGCATAAATAAACGATATTGTATGTAATTGTAAAAATTGTACTTGCTGCATCAAACTGACCATAAAAACATTTACTTTTTAAGGAATAGTTACCTATTATAACATTTCAGAATCTAGAAGAACGACTCTAATTCTTGTACTTAAGCGCATCATAATCGCTGTGCATTTTTTGCTAGAGTGGAGGTTAAGATTTGCATAATTGAAATGGAGTTATAAGAAATACGTTAAAATAAAGTTGTTTCTTAATAAACCAAAGTAGACGTTCAAAATCTGTTGATTAGCAATTGTACTACCTCCATTCGCGAAACTAAAACTGAATAATTTTTTTTCTACATGGTGTTATGGAAGAGTAAATGTACGAAATATCAAGTGATGTAAGTTGATAACCATGATACTTTCATTGATACTAAGTTTTCATTTTTTGAGTTGAAAGAAAGTTGAGAAAAAGCATAAATATAACTTGTTATTCCCTACAAAAATATTTTGCTTTTTAACTTTTTTCTTTTTATTTTTTTTTCATATAAAATTAAGGAGAGCTTTGCTCTAGTAAAAACTCAATTTGTCAAGAATCTGAAATAAGACAGATTTCGTCTGTGTACTTTTAAAGAACATATTGCCCTAAGTATTTTGTTGTGGCTTGTTGATCAGAAAAAATCTGGCTTTGGCTTGTTTTTCTTTGGCATTTGACCATGCCCACCTGTCGCCCATAGTTTAGGAAATATCCAAACGTTCATAGTATGTGTTAGTTTGGAGTTCAAAAGTATGGAGTATTAATGCGTCATCTAGGTCTTGATTACATATAGGTATGACCTGTGACATAATCTAGTTGCCAGTTCTGAATAAAAGTAAAAGTTTATTTCAATGTTGATGGCTATTGGGCATGCAGGGATCAATATTACCGCCCACTCCATAAAAGGTAAATAATTGGATATGATGACAGATGGTGCCACTAAAAGTGCAGGAGCCTTTACTGTCAGGCGAGGTAGTTTTAGAAGATTCTCAAATAATGACCCTGGTAGTCACAAGAAGGAAGAAGGAAAACCTACCAAAGATATAAGCAAGGTTAGGTGCTATAACAGTTTGGACGTTTTATGATTCAGGTCGCCAAAAGAAAAATAAACAAGCTTTAAGGGTAGTTTTTTTAAGTGGCAAGTTTAGTAGAAACGATTTTTTACTTGGACTCCGTGGCAATTATGCATATGACCCCAAATGAGAGCTGGATAAATAACCGAAGAAGACCATGCATTAATAAAATAATTGTTGCCAATCACCAGAGCCTTCCAGTAATGTGTTAATGTTTGTGCTGTGTGTCGTGTGCTGTGAAGGCAAACAATCAAAATTGCCCTTTACTCACATAACCACAAGAAGAGATCAAATACTGGAAATTATCCATGGAGATTTATGTGGACCTATGGAGAAGACTTCAATTGGAGGCTCAAGGTACTATTTTGTACTAGTTGTTTTTACACGAATGTGTTTATTTTCTTAAAACTAAACACGAAGCTCTAAGGTATTTTCAAGAGTTTGTTGTTATGGCAGAAAACCAAAAAAAGTCAAAGAATAAAAGTTTTTAGAAGTGACCAAGGAGGAGAATTTTGTAGCAATTAATTTGAGGATTATTAAAAGAGATTAGGTATTATACATCAAGAAACAAATCCTTATGCACCAAAAGCAAGATGTCTTCTATTTCACGCTAACCTGGAAAAGAAATTCTGGGCCAAAGCAGTAAGTACAGCGAGCTACATAAGGAACTGCTTTGTTGCTAGTGACTATTGCCGCTGACTTATCTGGATTAAAAATTTTTGGTAGTGCTGTAATGGGGCTCGTTCCTGAAGAAAAAAAGACACAAATTCGTTAAAATGGCCACAAATACTTGTTGGTTATTCCGATGGTATTAAAGGATACCCTATTTATAACCCAGTAACAAATAATGTCAATACCAGTCGAGATGTAATCTCTGTAGTTTATGAAAACTTGAAATCTATGAGTTTAGAAATGATGGGGATTGAAGAGAACTTGGAAAGTACAGTTTCAGTGGGGGACCAAGAGGACATGAGAGAAATAGCCTGATGCTTCGGTTTCTGTTTCGCACATGTCTGGAAAAGAAGAATCCGCATATCAAGACATTACTCCTGAAGGTCCAAAAAGTTTTCCTTTACCTGATCTTGTCGATAGTTTCAGTTTTTATATTAAAAATTCAAGAAACTCAATTTCGCAAAATGTGTCTTCCTCATCTGATGATCCAAGGCGTTCTAGCATAGTTCACACACAAAGAAGATTTGATGATTATGCGACATACCTTAGTGGTGCTGCAGACTCCGTACCTTGTGGTGAAGAGTACCTACCTCACGAGGAGCCTTTAACAGTGACGGAAACATTGTGCTAGTGTGATGCAAGAATGTGGCAGGAGGCAATGAATGAAGAGGTGAGAAATTTACTAAAAAACAATACTTGGACTCATGAGGACTTACCTAAAAGGACAACTTTGGTAAAATGTTGTTATTTTGGAAGTTACCAAGGAGGAGAAATTTGTAGCTATTAATTTGAGCATTATTTAAAGAGATTAGGTATTATACATCAAAAGACAAATCCTTATGCACCAAAAGCAAGATATCTTCTATTTCACGCTAACCTTGAAAATAAATTCTGGGCCAAAGCAGTAAGTACAGCGAGCTACATAAGGAACTGCTTTGTTGCTAGTGAGTGTTGCCGCTGACTTATCTGGATTAAAAATTTTTGATAGTGCTGTAATGGTGCTCGTTCCTGAAGAAAAAAGACACAAATTCGTTAAAATGGCCACAAATACTTGTTGGTTATTCCGATGGTATTAAAGGATACCCTATTTATAACCCAGTAACAAATAATGTCAATACCAGTCGAGATGTAATCTCTGTAGTTTATGAAAACTTGAAATCTAAGAGTTTAGAAATGATGGGGATTGAAGAGAACTGGAAAGTACAGTTTCAGTGGGGGACCAAGAGGACATGAGAGAAATAGCCTGATGCTGAGATTTCTGTTTCGCACATGTCTGGAAAAGAAGAATCTGCATATCAAGACATTACTCCTGTAGGTCCAGAAAGTTTTCCTTCACCTGACCTTGTCGGTAGTTTCAGTGTTTATATTAAAAATTCAAGAAACTCAATTTCGCAAAATGTGTCTTCCTCATCTGATGATCCAAGGCATTCTAGCAGAGTTCACACACAAAGAAGATTTGATGATTATGCGACATAAATTAGTGGTGCTGCAGACTCCGCACCTTGTGGTGAACGGTACCTACCTCACGAGGAGCCTTTAACAGTGACGGAAACATTGTGCTAGTGTGATGCAAGAATGTGGCAGGAGGCAATGAATGAAGAGGTGAGAAATTTACTAAAAAACAATATTTGGACTCATGAGGACTTACCTAAAAGGACAACTTTGGTAAAATGTTGTTATTTTAGAAGTGACCAAGAAGGAGAATTTTGTAGCTATTAATTTGAGGATTATTTATAGAAATTAGGTATTATACATCAAAAGACAAATCCTTATGAACCAAAAGCAAAATGTCTTCTATTTCACGCTAACCTTGAAAAGAAATTCTGGACCAAAGCAGTAAGTACAGCGAGCTACATAAGGAACTGCTTTGTTGCTAGTGACTGTTGCCGCTGACTTATCTGGATAAAAAATTTTTGGTAGTGCTGTAATGGTGCTCGTTCCTGAAGAAAAAAGACACAAATTCGTTAAAATGGCCACAAATACTTGTTGGTTATTCCGATGTTATTCAAGGATACCCTATTTATAACCCAGTAACAAATAATGTGAATACCAGTCGAGATGTAATTTCTGTAGTTTATGAAAACTTGAAATCTAAGAGTTTAGAAATGATGGGGATTGAAGAGAACTTGGAAAGTACAGTTTCAGTGGAGGACCAAGAGGACATGAGAGAAATAGCCTGATGCTTAGGTTTCTGTTTCGCACATGTCTGGGAAAGAAGAATCTGCATATCAAGACATTACTGCTGAAGGTCCAGAAAGTTTTTCTTCACCTGACCTTGTCGATAGTTTCAGTTTTTATATTAATAAATCAAGAAACTCAATTTCGCAAAATGTGTCTTCCTCATCTGATGATCCAAGGCATTCTAGCAGAGTTCACACACAAAGAAGATTTTGGTGATTATGCGACATACCTTAGTGGTGCTGCAGACTCCGTACCTTGTGGTGAAGGGTACTTACCTCACGAGGAGGCTTTAACAGTGACGGAGACATTGTGCTAGTGTGATGCAAGAATGTGGCAGGAGGCAATGAATGAAGAGGTGAGAAATTTACTAAAAAACAATACTTGGACTCATGAGGACTTACCTAAAAGGACAACTTTGGTAAAATGTTGTTATTTAGGAAGTGACCAAGGAGGAGAATTTTGTAGCTATTAATTTGAGGATTATTTAAAGAGATTAGGTATTATACATCAAAAGACAAATCCTTATGCACCAAAAGCAAGATGTCTTCTATTTCACGCTAACCTGGAAAAGAAATTCTGGGCCAAAGCAGTAAGTACAGCGAGCTACATAAGGACTGCTTTGTTGCTAGTGACTGTTGCCGCTGACTTATCTGGATTAAAAATTTTTGGTAGTGCTGTAATGGTGCCCGTTCCTGAAGAAAAAAGACACAAATTCGTTAAAATGTCCACAAATACTTGTTGGTTATTCCGATGTTATTAAAGGATACCCTATTTATACCCCTATTTATACCCAGTAACAAATAATGTCAATACCAGTCGAGATGTAATCTCTGTAGTTTATAAAAACTTGAAATCTAAGAGTTTAGAAATGATGGGGATTGAAGAGAACTTGGAAAGTATAGTTTCAGTGGGGGACCAAGAGGACATGAGAGAAATAGCCTGATGCTGAGGTTTATGTTTCGCACATGTCTGGGAAAGAAGAATCTGCATATTTATTCACTTACAGACGTTACAGACAACTGAAGAAAAAGGACACAAATTCGTTAAAATGGCCACAAATACTTGTCGGTTATTCCGATGTTATTGAAGGATACCCTATTTATAACCCAGTAACAAATAATGTCAATACCAGTCGAGATGTAATCTCTGTAGTTTATGAAAACTTGAAATCTAAGAGTTTAGAAATGATGGGGATTGAAGAGAACTTGGAAAGTACAGTTTCAGTGGAGGACCAAGAGGACATGAGAGAAATAGCCTGATGCTTAGGTTTCTGTTTCGCACATGTCTGGAAAAGAAGAATCTGCATATCAAGGCATTACTCCTGAAGGTCCAAAAAGTTTTCCTTTACCTGATCTTGTCGATAGTTTCAGTTTTTATATTAAAAATTCAAGAAACTCAATTTCGCAAAATGTGTTTTCCTCATCTGATGATCCAAGGCGTTCTAGCATAGTTCACACACAAAGAAGATTTGATGATTATGCGACATACTTTAGTGGTGCTGCAGACTCCGTACCTTGTGGTGAAGGGTACTTACCTCACGAGGAGCCTTTAACAGTGACGGAAACATTGTGCTAGTGTGATGCAAGAATGTAGCGAGAGGCGATGAATGAAGAGGTGAGAAATTTAGTAACAAACAACACAGGGGTTTTACACAGTAAGAGGGAATAGATTATAATGAAACTTTCTCCCAGTAGTAAAGCATTCAACATTACGTTTATTATTCGCTTTGAGTGTAAATTTAGATCTTGTAATAACATATTTAGATGTAACTACTGCTTTCTTACATGGAATGTTGGATGAAACTGTATATATGCAACAGCCCGAAGGCTTTATAGAAGTAGGCTGAGAAAACAAAGTTTTGAAATTAAATAAAACCATCACCGGTTTAGAGCAATTTTCGAGGGTGTGGCGTAAAAAGTTGAATCATTACTCATTGATTTGGGGTTTGCAAAATCTCAATATAAGCCCTGTGTACTTATGAAGTGCAAGGATAGTTCTTATACTATAATTGCTTTGTATAAGTCTTCCAAATAAGTCTGATGAGACAAATAGATTAAAGCAAGATTTTTCTAGTAATTTTCGGCTAAAAGATCTCGGACAGGCAAAGTAAATTTTAGGAATACGAGTTTTAATCAATAAGGAACAGGGAAGTGTCACTTTAGATCAAAGCGGTTACATTGATAGTTTGTTGCGTAAATGGAATATGTTAGAATATAAAGCGGTAGACACACCTATGGAAAAAAATCAAAGTTTTGTTAAGAGTAAGTGTTGTAATTTAGATATTTTATATCAACAAATTGTAGGTGGTCTTCTGTATCTTAGCATTATGACAAGAAAATTCCTAAAATTTCATTTTACAAGATTTTTTTTGGGACACCCTATACTATTCAAAACGTAAATATATGCCCTATTCATCATAAACCTGCTATAACCAACGAATACTATTAGTTTAAATGGGAAAAGTCTATATTTCTGTATTAAGCATATGGGGCCCTCGAACCTGCTCAAAAACCTAAAATTAGAGATCAAAATCGTGCATTGCGGCCTTTAGCAGCTCATATCTCGTTTCGATGAAGATCTATCCGAAAATATATAAGAAGAGATAAGAAAGTAGAGGAATAGAGCTAAACCCTGGGTTTATCTTCGAATATCTGTCTAGAACAGTTACGGAGCACGGGTGGCCCAAAAATGTAGCACAAATTTTGCACTTTTTTTAATTTTCTCGAAAACCGTTAAAGGCAGCTTTGTTTTAATTGATGCATCTGATAGTCCTCAATAACCTCTTCATACATTATATTAAACTGCATATGAAAAACCTTACCGCTTCCAAGATGAACAGGAAAATGTAAAAATTAAAAACATTTTATAGGTCGTCAAAATTTTCGGCCGAAATCCATTGTCATAGATTTTATAAAAATAGTCTCATAGGAAAGAGGGGACAAAAATATGTAAAAATTATGCAAAATTGGAATTTTCATTAACTTCCTTCCTCTTCAAAATGGCGTCTAAAACGTAATTTTTCCACTTTTTATCGAGATTTTAATACTAATATATAAATAATTCGAAGACTACGCAAGGTATAACGATGCTATTGACTCCAGTGTATAGAGCATTCAAGACCATAAAATAACAGTTCAATTCGTTATTAGTGCTGCCTATAGTAAAACATTAGGTAATTAACATACAATTTTAACAATTTTTCACTTCCTAATGATTTTGAAAAGAACCTACAACCAGAATTCCAGGTTTCTAGCTTTAATTGTTCCTAAAAAGTAATATTAGCCAACTTTTGGGACACCCTACGGCGTCTAAGTCAGAAATCAAGGCAAGCTGAATAAAACTTAAAAAGAAATATATTGGTATACAAACAAACATCTAAAGTTAAATCTTACACTATTATTTTGGACGCCGTATAACATCTACAACAGAAATCAGTTCAAAATTTATCATCAAAATAATTCATTTAACGCATTAAATTATTTGATGTAGATTTACACGCAAAAAATTCTAAAATTTCATTTTACAAAATTTCTTTGGGACGCCCTATACTGTCTAAAAGGTAAAAATATACCAATAGGAGCAGCCAACAGGAAAATGTAAAAATTTCAAAACTCTTATAGGGGGATGTGCCACTAGAGACTGAGGTAGAGGACAAAGCATGTTTACTTTGTCCAGATCATCATTTTATTTTCTTCATCTTGAAGCTCTTCAAGAACTAAGTTAAAAATAGTCATCATTCTTCTTTTTTCCAGAAAAAGGGTCTACAGAATTTATGAATTGAGCATTAAGGCAAAAAAGTGAATAGTAAATGGGGCGAGTATTGAAGTTCTCCGATCGTAATTATATTTTATTCTTCTTCTCCAAGCTTTTCAAAAATCAAAATAAAAAATAGTCCCCTTTTTTCTTCCTTGCAGCACAAGGACGAGCATACTTTATGACTCCTACCGTCATTCTTATTTCTTAATCTTCTTAAATCTCTTCAAAAAACAACGTTTAAAACAGTCCTTATTCTTCTTTTTTGTTCCTTCTTTATCACTTAGGGTTAAAGGATAAAGGGAATATATGGTACAGTTTTTTCGTTATACAAACAGTATTTTTTTTCCTTCTTAGCTTCCTTTTCGGCAGCCACCATATTTCTTTTGTGCATGACAAGAATGTGCAGACTTTATGATTTAGGCAATAAGGAAAAAAGTGAGAAAGAGAAATCGAAATAGAGAAAAAAACGTCAAATTGTCATTTTAATTTCTACTTCTTCAAGATCTTAAAAAATCTAAGCTAAAAACAGTCCCTATTCTTCATTCCAACAAAGGAGTGTATAGAATGACACCATTAAGGCAAGAAACTGAAAACATGATGAAAAGCGAAATGGCGGGCAACGAGTATTAACTTCTTCGAATCGTAACTGTATTTTCTTCTTTTTCAAGTTCTTCAAAAATCTAAATTAAAAATAGTCCTCTTTTCTTTTTGTTTGCAGGACAGGAAGTCTAAAGCAAAATAGAGGACAAAGCCGGTTTACTTTTTTTGGATCGTCATCTTAATTTCTTCTTGAAGCTTTTCAAAAATCTAATTTCAAAAGAGTCCTTATTTATCTTTTTTTGCAGCACAAGGATGCTTTATGACTTAGACATTGAGGCAAAGAGTAATAAAGAGGTAACCAGTGGGTACGTTACATAATTATCATTTTATTGCCGCCTCCTTCAAGTTCTTCAAAAATCTAAACTAAACATGGTTCCAATTCTTCTTTATTGTAACACAAGGGAGTGCAGACAAATAAAAAACTTGTCATTAAGCTTGTTTTTTCCTATATATGAAACCGTAATTTGATGCATTGTTTCTCAAAATCATTGGCTCAAAATTTGAGCCAAAAGTGAAGAAGAGACGCCAAATAGAAGAAGAAGCGTGTTCAGTTCTCTGAATCCTCATCTTAATTGTCCCAGTGGAATGTAAGAAACAATGTATTGTCCTCTGTCTCGCCGGTTTGCGGCAAAAGGAGAAGAGGTGGAATGCTAAATAGAGGATAAAGTGTATTTAAGTTCTCTCAATCTTCATTTGAATTTCTTCTTCCTACGTCTCTTGAAAAAGCAAAAATAAAAAAGTCATTCCCATTCTTGTTTTTTCCAGAAGCGAAGACGTAACTTGATGACCTAGATTTTGAGCCAAAAGTGAAGAAGGGAAAGCTAAATAGAAGAAAGAGCGTGTTCAATTCTCCGAATCCTCATTTTAATTCTCTCGTCCCAGTGGAAAATAAAAAACAATGTATTGTCCTTTCTCTCGCCGATGTGCGGCAAAAGGAGAAGAAGAAACGCTAAATAGAGGATAAAGTGTGTTTAAGTTATCTCAATCTTCATTTTAATTTATTCTTACTACGTTTATTTCAAAAAGCAAAAGTAAAAAAGTTATTATCATTCTTGTTTTTTCCAGAAGCGAAGACGTAACTTAATGACCTAGATTTTGAGCCAAAACTGAAGCAGGGAAGGGGGTAGGTCGTCAAAATTTTTGGTGGAAATACATTGTCATAGATTTTATCAAAAATAGTCTCATATGAAAGAGGGGACAAAAATATGTAAAAGTTATGCAAAATTGGAATTTTCAGTATCTTCCTTCCTGTTCAAAATGGCGCCTAAAATGTAACTTTTCCACTTTTTATCGACATTTTAATACTTATATCTATGTAATGCGAAGACTACAAATGGTATAATGATTCTATTGACACCAATGAATAAAGCATTCACCACTAAAAAATACCAGCTTTACTCGTTATTCCAGGTTTTTTATTTAGTAGGAATAATGTTCGATCAAAATAAAACATTAGGGAGTTAACATACAATTTTAACAATTTTTCACTTCCTATGAGACTGTTATCAAACTAAGCATAAACATTTTGAGCAGTATTTGAGACGACCCACACTTAATTGAGATACTGTTATTCTATTGTCATAAATGCCTTTGCTATAAAATGACAAATTTGACTCTACCATTCAAAGAGAAACTTAGTCAATAATATCTAGGAAGCTAAAAGTTACAGTCAACGCCAGTCGAAAGGCCTTCTTTAAATCTATTTTGTCAGTCATATACGAAAAACAGATTGTTTGGGGTGGCACATTTTTAAAGAAATATTTGTAATAATTAAAAAAATACTGTGATAGTAGAGGGTTTGTGAGCCTCCTCCTCCTCCCAAACTTACTACTCCTATGACAACGTATGAGGGAGTGAACTCCTCCGGAAACCTATGAGAGCGTACACTCCTCCTCCGACAGCTCCGTATACACATCCATTGCCCCACCACTATTACCACCTCCACCAATACTGCATTATAATTATATGAGCGTTCAAGTGAGAGACTAGTTTGATTTACAAAGTATAAACAGAGGGATATTATTAAAATTAGTATGAGTTGACACCAATAGTTGAAGAAGATGAACCCATAGAACCCGCAACTTATGTAATTGACACAATTAATTTATTTAGATTTGGACTTACCAAGTAATAAGTTAATTGATTTGAACAATGAAGAAGTAGAGAGTTTTCTTGTCTACAAGTGATACAAGTGTAGACTTATCAAGGCCAAATCACTATATCAGTTTGATCACAGCTGATATGAGAATATTTTCCTCTCCACCTTATCCAAGTGAAGAAGATATAAATGATTTTGAAATGTAATATGCAACTAAAGAACAACAAAATGAAGAAATAGTTACTTGTATTATTTGTTTTGAAAAATTGAATGAAGTCTGTCACCCAAATACTTGTAATCATATATTTTTTCAATGCAATGTATTATAAGAAGGACAGATAAATGCTGTTTGTCATCGTTCAAGTCAAAAAAATTTCCATATTGGCGCCAAATTTATTCAAGTGATTGAAACCACAAAAGATATAATAAGACATCAAACTATTTTTACAATGAGAAAAAATATGTAGATTTAAGTAGTTTTATAGTTTAACAAATTTGTGAAATAAAACACTACAATGGTTTTGACTCAGTATATTTCTAAAACCAAACACAAATTGCTCTTAACTATTAAAATTATTAAAAAATAACTCATCAATTGCCCTTCGCACAACTCTTAACTATTAATATTAATTTCTAGATAATATCAAATTTCCGAATTGTTTGAGGCCCTTAGTGATGTTAAATCACTAAAGCTTAGTCATTGTATTGCGCATAAATATCTTGATGCAGCTTTTTCGTATAGTTGTTTTATCGCCTTAATAAGTGTTACACTGATTTTAGTTTTTTCAAGGGTCTTCAATAGTTTATTTTGTGAGATGCTATCGTATCGTATCGCATTTGTTGTTGTAGTTACCATAAAATACTAGAGCCAGCCTCCTTTTTGTGCTTCACTCAAGCAACGTGGCTTTTAAACTCCAAATGCCCTATTCTTTTACTTATACACACGACCACATATAGTGTCCAATAACAATGCAGAATAACTTTGGTCATTACGATTCACAAGTGTAATTAGGACCTTAACAGAAAATAATAGGTCCAAATCCCTTGTTGGCATACTACTAAGCCCACCAGCCCGACCCTATTAACTATATTAAGCTCATTACCAGCACCTAAGTACCCGCTTTAAAACCGGCTAACAGGTAGTCCTTTAAAACGCCATTATTTCGTGTCTTAATTGGCAAAATTAGCAATATAACTGGACACTCAAGTGGGCCAAACTAAAACTATCCCAGGGTTTCGAGGAAAACCGCGAAATTACCGAGTCATGCTGCAGTGGTGAAGTTGTTTAGTTTCGTTTTCGAGGCTTTTAACACAAATTTGTTGTGTATTAAACCGATTTGTTTCAGCAATATTTGGAATTTGTCAAAAAATTAAATTTCATCAAACATTTTCATTTCAAACCGAAGCTTCTTGAATCACTTTGCTCTTCGCTCGGTTGAATTTCCTAAAATCTCATCTGGAAATAATATTAATGATGGTATCAAACATATCACAAAGTAAACAAAAGCTTAAAACTAAATTTTGCTCAGGCTCTCATCCAAACTCTGTCTGCAGCACCAAGTTAAACTGACAGTTACCAGTGAATTTAAAGTAAACCTAAACCGACGGTTAATAATAGAAATTAATTTTACGTCCATACTTTCAGGTATCCATTTGATGTACATCAGCAGGAAATTTAATATCTGCTAGTGAAATAGTTCGGATTTCTGGAATAAAATTGAGGTCAGCCCAGCGAGAGAGCAGTGGTAACTTCATAAAGTCAATTCAAAGTTTGAGGAAGATAATAAGGCATAGAGGTGCGATTTGCATTAACCAAGGATCAACTCAAGATTGAAATTGTCATTAAGGTAATGCATATTCGGGTAAAGTTTGTTAATATTTGATATGACCGTGATCGTAAATTTTGCATTAACATCATGTGGACAGTTATTTTGGACTAATGCTTCGATAATGTTTTAGGAAATATGATTGAGGTGCCCAATAATGCAGGCCAAAACCCTACGTAAATATATTTGACTTTGGGGCTTGAGTGTAAACTACGGTATTTGATACTATAACATAATAATAATCATCCTCTGTTTTCTTTTTACACATATGAATAATATTTGCAGTTTTGGTTCTGCCACAATGTATGTCCTTGATATTTTTTGAATCAGGAGGAATTAATTTTAAAATATTGGTGCATGATCCATAATCAGCTTAGGACAGTTGTGCTTAACCACAAGATCCATGACTACTATATATTCTGCTCTTTTAACTGCAGCAATTTGATAGTTTCTAGATTTCGACTTATCAAACATCACATCAAAATTTTTTGCTACTTTGTAGAAAAATAGACGTGTCTTCTTTTAGAAAAGTAAGCTTTTCCTGATTCTATGGTACTTTGATATCTTTAGGGCCTTAAGTCATAAAAATTTTGTGAGTTACTAATGTTCAAATATTGGTTGGTACGTTTAAAGCCTTACACTTGAAATTTAGTAAAAAGAGAATTGCCTAATCCTTTACTCCTTATTTTTCACGGTTCTCCGATATATTCACCTTGAACTACTTCATCATATCAATCGACTATCTCAATAAGTCCCAAAGCGCTATATAACTTGTTATTGCCCGTTGAAAATTCGGCAATTTTCTCCTTGTCATTTTTAGCTCTTAGAATATTACAGAATCCTACAATTGTTTTTCATTATTTTTTACATTTGTAGTGCTTCAACATACAGCAGGGATTTCTAGTTTTCTTTTGGCTACAAAACCGTAATTTGGTTCAATTTTTTGAAATAACATCATTGCGACTGCATCAAAATTGAAAATATTCTTTAAATGATTCATTTGGGCGACGCAAATATTCCTAATTTTTCTGTTTAACGCATTCAATCCAAAAGGCAAATTGGTTTTTTTCTGAAGTTAAAAGTTTAACCTTTTGGAATACTGCTCTAAAGCTACCAACTAACTCATCATGCACTTCACATAACATTTCTTGCCGTAGAATGAGAAAAATATATTTCTAGGCTAGAACATGGCAATTATACAGAATAAATTGAATAATTTAATTTCAGGGATAGCGTAGACGATATTGCATAATATGTCCTATGGAATGGTTAAAATTAATATTACAACTAAAATTCAATATCTCATGTAGGATCTATTCAAATATTGAATGCTACGAAGCACATTAAATGAGAAAATGTTTTGTTTTATCTACCTAAACTTATCATCCAGCGAGATGTACCATGATGTTGTTGTATATAAGAAATTGTTATTATATGGTTTTGTTAAGGATTTTCCAGACAGTCAGAGTAAGCTAAAATCAATAAAGTGTTGCTGGTAGAAATTCTGCTACTCAAAAATGCCACAAAACCGTGTCCCTTAGAAACGCCTCCCTACATTGAACTTCTATATTATTTATTTATTTCCCACAATATGAACGGTGGTAGGTTATTTTCAAATAAATAAACTAGATACATTATTAACACAGCTATTAATAATCTATCCTTCTCGGTATTAAATGAATTAAAGAAATTTAACAACAACAAAGCAAACCCTCCCTTTTCATCGTAAAATTCCTATTATGACCTCAGGGATTAATATCCATTCAGGTGGTAAACAACTACATAACGAATGCACACAAGCAACGCTATTGATTATGTACTTCTTTAACAATATGCACGTTTCGGTATTGCTATGTAAATACTTTTTGGTTATTGCTAATATTTAATTCAAATGATTTACTTTGCGGTTTATTTATTAAGCATCTCAGAAAGCCCAATAATATGGTTATTTAGCTAATCTGAAGATCGCCTCCTGATTACAGTTATGGCAATAATGAGAGTGACAATTGTTTTGCAATAATTTGACCTAAGATGACGTCACCAACACGTCATTTCCAGCGGATATCATCACCATTTTCAAAGTTCCTACTGCCAAAATGGGGGGCTAAAACTATAAAACAGGAGAGAATCCCCGGATGTAATATACTGGCTCATTGGAGAAGAGAATGTTTAATTGGATTTCATCTATCAACAAAATATCAAATTCATCGAAAAGGCACCACCTCGTCCACCGTTAGTGGGTACATGAAAGTTGTATTGGAGTTCTGGTACCATCTTGTACCAATGCTGTTTTGCATTCCTTTATTTTTGTGAAGTTTCGTGAATTTCTAGGCTTTTTTATTAATGCAAGTGTACTAATTGCACTCGCAACAAACAAAATTTTCTTAATTTACAAAATCGCATCTTGATCCTGTAATCACGTCCTCCTTTCCCAACATTAATCGATAAGGGCTGCGGCGAATGCCTCTTGCTATCCGCCACACATCGGCTCAATTTTATCGCCTGTCACCTTTAATACTCTCAACAGTAAAAACGACATTGTAACGCTCTAATTCGAGTAATTTACAGCCAATAAGGATCCCCGGTATGTCCAATATCTCCTATAGGAGCTTAAGAAAATCCCAAATAGAACACCAAAGGGAATGGCTTTTTTGCTGCAGGAAAAATTGGCGCAGCGCAATTTTTGAGGCAGCAGGCTTCCCCTTTATTCAGGCTGTTAATTACCAGTGTGGAGAAATCAGTCGGATTGGCTGTCAATATTTAACTAAACTAAGTAGCAGGAAAACATTTACCGCCGTAATAAATTCCTGAATAAGATATGAGAGGAAGAAGAGAAGATTTATGTTTCCTGGTGCTTTAGTCTTATTGAGATTTACCCTAAACATATTTGTTAAAGAGAGCGATGGGGGCGTTAGTTTTCAAAGTAGCTATCCTCCGCTAAGAGATGGGCGTTGTGTCTACATGGATGGACACGTGTCTACATTTGTCAACAAATAAAAATGATTGTCAACAATGTCAACAATTGTTAAGAAGTAAAACCATCTACTTTATGTTCGCAATTGTCCATGAGCAAATCAATTTATATAATCAATCGATTTTTATTTCATACAAATATAGGATAGTGCAAAAAAGAAGAATTTTTTGCGTAGAAATCATGGAAAAAAGTGAACTGTTTTGCACCATTTTATAAAAAAGAACTTAAGGTTTGAACAATTTTTATTATTCTTATTTTGCCTGCAAAAAAAACTTTCTAGTCTCCCCTTGTCCTCCTCACCATTGGAGAGACCTAAAAATTACCTACATGTGATAATAGATGACAGAAACGTGTGAATCGTAAAATTTGTACTTAAATCAGATGTTTTATTTACAAAAGAAAGACGTGTCATTGACAGGTTAGACAAATATTCAATGATGTTTTCAATTCTTAACATCTTGTTAAAACGTCTTTTCCTAACTTATATAAATTTTTTTCTTAAACTATATGTTTCAATTTCTTCTCTTCTTTCACTGAGGGGCAGCTGGAGTTACTCCACCTAGACTGCTTGCCCTGTCTGGCCTCACCTAGGTATCACAAGTGTCAAGTCTGATATGTCACACCTCACCTGTACTGTGTCACATAACTCTCATATGTCATACGTCATCTGTCAAGTCTGTTACATTTGACAAAAATGGGTTAGAGCTCTCAAAGATTTCAAGGTCAAACTGTCCCAGAACCCCGTCGTTATAACTACTTGCATTGTCCCATTTGTTGAGATGCCAACAATTGTGTTGTTGAAAACAATTTTTTACTCCGCTCACTTCACTCCTGTTTAGTATTCGATTATAAAAGACATAAGCCTTAAAGCTGAATACACCATTAAGACCCCTAACTTTGGCCTCACGACGTACATTCTAAATTTTACGACTTAATTTCTTTAGCCCTACCAACAAAAGTTATATATGTATGGGTGTTTTTGTGTGTGTGTGTGTGTGTGTGTGTGTGTGTGGAAACTCGAAACTTACTTTTCCCCGCCGGAAGAACTAAGAAACTTTCTGTGTCGACTTTCTTTGCCCCCTGGTGTGATCCGACTATTCAATCAAGTGAATTAGATATCCTGGAGGGAAACAATACTTTTATGTGCTCCGTGTTGGACACTTAGCCCAAATGGATGTAAACCATATAGTAAATGAGCAACTTTGAGAAAGAGCCAGATGTTTTCGGCCCATTACGGTGACTTTGTTACAGTAGAAAGCACATCTATCTAGTTATAAAAACACCGGCGTTATTATCTTCCGTCCCAGTTAAGATATTTCCCCCTTACCTTGTGCAGCTTTCGTTCAGCCTAAGGCGTAAGTCGACCTTCCATTTCTCGATAAAATATTATATTTCAAGACAGCGAAGGATAATTTAATAGATCCGACGTAAATGTGTCGGTGTCCTCAATAATGAGACGCGATGAACGATGATGGGATAAAAGTGACATTGTGTGTTTTTATTTTGACGAGGGGTAGAAAGTCCGATCCCTTGGGCCAGTGATTGTTCCTTACGTAATGTGAAAGCTGGACGTCAAGAGACATCCTCAAGTTTAAGTGTTTTTCAATTTTCTTTCATATCCAGAGAAGGAAAACTCATTTAAAAAATTATCGCAGATAAACTGAGGTAGGAATACCCAAGCTCAGCAGACTCACTGCCTCTATTTATTACAATATAAAAACTTTGTCACCATTTACCCTTGAATCAATACCAAAAGTATTACTAGAGTTATTTTCGTATTACAATTAATAAATCATCTATTATGTTATTTATTTATTAAACGAAATCCATTAGTTCCATATAAAAAAAGACATTGGGTGACGCTTCTTTACACGTGTTTCTCCATTTTGGTCACTGCAATGCTAATTATGCTGAAAGTCCAACGGGGCGCAACTCTCCTACCTTTCTCCTCTTGCCCTAATCAACGCACCAACCAAATCATAAAATATCTAAAACAGGTCACGGCGATGTAAAGTCTCTTTGTTCTTCGTGATGCGTGGGGTCCACTTTTAATTTTCTTTGATTCTGGTCAGTGGCTGGAAGAGTTTTTTGAACAAATAATTTCGCTTAATCATTTCTTTGAACCGGTGCTACGCTCCGATAATTTGCTTTGGAGAGAGGAAGGTTTTAATTTTAAATCTTTTATGTTGTGTTTAGGAATGTGTACGCAAAGAGCGGGAGAACAATTGTATCGAGATGTTTTAATGAAAAGGCCTGGCTTGTTGGGATTTATCATTTCGTGCCTTAGTGGATACGAAATATTAACAGGTGTTTTAGGCTTTGCAAAAAAATGGTTAATGACCGAATTTTTTGCTTTATTTTTCTTTGATATATAATCACTGAGAGGTTAACGTTTCTGTGTAACTCGAAGGTAGAAATTATTTTCAATTGCACCCTCAGCTAAGTAAAGTCTATGGCGCCATCTTTGAATTCACAAAGAAATTAGAACTCTGGCGCTGTGGCGAAAACCGCAACCCTGTATCTTGAAAAATACGGGAGATATATAACATGATAATATTTATCTAATAAACTATGAAAATTATTTGTAAATGTCATATTTGTGAAATAAAACACTCATAGACTTTAACAAATTTATAATTTTTAAACGACAAAAAACATCAAGAAGAATAACATCCCATACTTTTATTGACAACTCACTAATTGACAGTCCAAGCAACTGACAACTTACATGTCTCCATGTCAGGCATAGAATATAAAACAACTATAATACACCCATTGGTGAGAAAATTTTAAACTCACAAAGATATTACTGAAAATAAGGTTAAAAATTACTGCCATTATACCTTTAGGGCTGCAAGTTGTAATTTAAAAGGAGTACGAGCGAGGATTTTGAGAATTTTTCATTATTTGTCTGGCTACGACAGCCGTTTTGTAACTACAACCCTTGCCAACTAAAATATTGCAAATCACATTTATTTCAGTAAACATAATAAAAACATAATTATTTACCTTTCGGCTTCAAGGACCTTCCTCTTTGTAGTTAAAAGCCTAAATAAACTATCATATATTATGAATGATGAACAAAAATCTTAGAATTTTCAACAATTTTCACTCTGCCCAATAACTCCTCTTTATATAAGTTGAGCCTATTCCTATTCAAGGTGTTTTTTAAGATAAACGGTAGGGATTACGGGTTAAGTTAAAATCTGATCTTTGGTCCTGTCCTATTAGAAATATAGAGATGAAACTTCTCAAGATCATTGGTTCTGCAATTAAGTGCGCGATTATATTCTCCATTGATCAAGGTTGATCATATATAATCCTATAAAAATATCTATTTTGTTCAAAATGACATCTTTTGTTCAGTTCTGCTGAGCGGGATGGGACGTATTTCATTAATGTCCAGAGAATATGTTATTTATCGATAGAGTGTATGTATAATATTTTATTTTCCACCACTAGGTACCCTCTGAATAACATGTTCTTGAATATTATTTTTCATGTAATGTATTTCATTCTCACTGCCTAAAAAGCCTTCCGAACGTACTAAATCATGAAATACATTGCAATTAATTCTTTTGTGTCAACTCAAATAATTGTCTTGAAATTGTAAAACTCCTAGCATCTGCTACTTTATATTTTGCTACGTTTTTTGAACTTTTTGCTTTTCTTTGGAATGACCTGTAAGTTTGTCAACATTTAATTTAGGCAATCATTAGTGAGGGTTTATGTAGCCTCCTACAAGAACAAAATTACGAAACACAGTGATATTGAATCTTGTATGTGAAATCATATATCAATTATAGAATTGTAAAACTCTTGACCCCTATCACCCTACATTTTACTGCATTTATTTTAGTTTTTGCATTTCATTTGAACGTGTTGTAAATTAGTCAAAGATTAGTTTTACTTAGTCATTACTGAAGGTTTAAAAGATCATTCAGATAAGAAATTACCAAATCACCCAGAAATTAAATATTTTATATAAGGTGAAATATTATCATAACATTGTTAAACTCTTAACCCTGATCAACTTACGGTTTACTACATTTGTGTATATTTATAAATTTCTTCGAAACATCCTGTTAATTAATTGAAAATGTATTTTATGTATTTATTAATACATATATGTCCAAAAAACCTTCTGAATGTACTTAATCATGAAATACATTGAAATTAATTCTTTTATGTCAACTCAAGAAGTGGTCATAAAATTGCAAACCTGCTATACATTTGTTACGCTTTTTGAACTTTTTGATTTTCTTTGGAATTTCCTGTAAATTCGTCAAAATGTACTTTATGTATCCATTAATAAAAAGGTAAATTTAAGGTAAAATTAAAAAATAAGCATCTATAGCAAATTTGTAAAACTCCTGACCTATACCATCTTACATGTTACTGCATTTATTTCAATTTTTGCATTTCGTTGGAATGTGCTGTTAATTATTCAAAATTTAGTTCTACTTAGTCATTACTGAAGGTTTAGGAAATCTTCTGCAGATAAGAAATTACCAAACATACAGAAATGAAATCTTCTGATGAAGTAAAATATTGGTTATAAAATTTTTAAACTCTTAACCTTTTTCAACTTACGTTTTACTATACTTGTTTTTATTTATACGTTTCTTCAAAAAATCCTGTAATTAATTAAAAATGTATTTTATGTATTTCTTAATAAACGTCTAAAAAACCTTCTGAAGGTACTAAATGATGAAATACATTGAAATTAATTCTTCTATGTCAACTCAATGAAATTGTAAAGCTCCTAACTTCTATCACCTAACTCCTAACTTACAGTTTGCTAGACATTTGAATTTTTTGCTTTTCTTTGGAACGACCTCTAAGTTTGTCAAAATTTAATTTAGAAAGTTATAAGTGAAGGTTTATGTAACCTGCTACAGGATCAAAATTACGAAACACAGTAATATAGTCTTGTATGTGAGGACAAATATCAATTATAAAATTGTAAAACTCATGACCTCTATCACCATAAATTTTACTGCATTTATTTTAATTCTTGCTTTTAATTAGTCAAAATTATTTTTACTTAGTCATTACTGAAGGTTTAAGAAATCATCTGCAGACAAGAAATTACTAAACGCACAGAAATTAAATCTTTTATGTAAAGTCGAATATTGGTCATAAAATTGTAAAACTCCTAACCTTTATCAACATAAATTTTATTACACTTGCGTTTATTTATGCATTTCTTCAAAACATCCTGTTAAATAGTTAAAAATGCATTCTGTGTATTTATTAATAAATGTCTAAAAAACTTTGTGCAGGTACCAAATCATCAAATGCACTGAAATTAATTCTTTTATTTCAATTCAAGTAATGGTCATAAAATTGTAAAACCCCTCTACAGATGGTTAAGCTTTTAGAACTTTTTGATTTTCTTTAGAACGTCCTGTAAATTCGTCAAAATTTACCTTGTGTGGTCTTTAATAAAGGCTTAATTAACCTTCTACAGAAACAGAATTACGAAACACGGTGATATTAAATCTTGTATGCGAAGTCAAATATCGATCATAGAATTATAAAGCTCTTGACCCTTATCGCCTTTCATTTTAATTTGTGCATTTCATTGGAATGTGCTGTTAATTAGTCAAAAATTAATTTTACTTGGCCATTACTGAAGGTTTAGGAGATCTTGTCAAGATAAGAAATTACCAAACACTCAGAGATTAAATATTTTATGCGAAGTAGAATATTGGCCATAAAATTGCAAAACTCCTAACGTTTATCAAACTTCGTTTTACTACGCCTGCTTTTATTTTTGCATTTCTTCAAAACATCGTATTAATTATTTCAAAAATTATTTTATGGATTTATTAATAAACATGTAAAAAACCTTCTGAAATTTCTAAATCAACAAATGCATTGAAATTAAGTCTTTCATGTCAACTCAAATAATGGTCATGAAATTATAAAACTCCTGATCTCTAGCTATTTACATTTTGCTACCCTTTTGAACTTTTTACTTTTCTTTGGAATGACCTGTAAGTTCGTCAAAATTTAATTTACACAGTCATTAGTGAAGGTTTATGCAACCTTCTACAGGAACAAAATTACGAAACACGGTGATATTAAATCTTGTATGTGAAGTCAAATATCAATCATAAAATTACAAAACTCTTGACGCCTATCACCATACATTTTACTGCATTCATTTCAGTTTCTGAATTTCATTGAATTGCGCTGTTAGTCAAAAATTAATTTTACTTAGTCATTACTGAATGTTTAAGAGATCTTCTGAAAATAAGAAATTACCAAATACTCAGAAACTAAATATTTTATGTGAACTAAAATATTGGCCATAAAATTGCAAAACTTTTAACCTTTATCAACTTACGTATTATTACCTTTGTTCTTATTTATGTATTTCATAAAAAAAATCATGTTAATTAGTTAAACATTTATTTAAATTATTTATTAATAAATGTCTAAAAAAACCTTCTGAAAGTACTAAATCATGAAATATATTGAAATTAATTATTTTATGTCAACTCAAAGAAATGGTAAAATTCCTAACCTCTATCACTTTACATTTGGTAAGCTTTTAAACTTCTTGCTTTTCTTTGGATTAACCTGAAAGTTTGGCAAAATTTAATTTAGGGAGTCATTAGTAAAGCTTTAAGTAATCTTATACAGGAATAAAATTACGAAACACAGTGGTATTAAATCTTGTATGTGAAGTCAAATATCACCATACATTCTACTGCATTTATTTTAATTGTTGCATTTCATTGGAATGTGCTGTTAATTAGTAAAAAATTAGTGTTAGTAAAAAGTAGTAGTGTTAGTAATTAGTAAAAAATTAGTCATCACTGAAGGCTTAGGAAATCTTCTGCAGATAGGGAATTAAAAAACACACACTAATTAAATCTTTTGCGTAAAGTTAAATATTGGTCATAAAATTGTAAATCTGTTAACCTTTATCAACTTACGTTTTACTACACTTGTTTAAAACAAGTGCATTTCTTATGCATTTCTTCTAAACATCCTGTTCATTTTAGTTTAAAATTTATTCTATGTAATTAATAAATGTCTAAAAAACCATCTGAAGGTACTAAATCATGCAATACATTGAAATTAATTCTTCTATGTAAATTCAATTAATGATCAGGAAATTGTAAAACTCCTAACCTCTTTACATTTTGCTACGCTCTTTGAAATTTTGCTTATCTTTGGAATGACCTGTAAGTTCGTCAAAATTTAATTTAGAAAGTCATTAGTGAAGGTTTTTGTAACCTCTTACAGGAACAAATTAACAAAATACAGTGATATTAAATCTTGTAGGTGAAGTCAAATATCGATCATAAAATTATAAAACTCTTGACTCTTATCGCCATACATTTTTCAGCATTAATTTTAAGTTTTGCATTTCATTGGAATGTGCTGTTAATTAATCAAAAATGAATTTTACTTAGTGACTACTGAAGGTTTAGGAGATCTTCTGAAGATTTAAGAAATTACCAAACTCTCAGAGATTAAATCTTTTATATGAAGTAAAATATTGTACACAAAATTGCAAAATTCCTACCCTTTATCAAACTACGTTTTACTACGCTTGTTTTTATTTTTGCATTTTTTCAATACATCCTATTAATTAGCTAAAAAGTTATTTTATGTATTTATTAATAAATGTCTAAAAAACCTTCAGAAGGTACTATATCAACAATTACATTGAAATTAATTCTTTTATGTCAACTCAAATAATGTTCATGACACTGTATAACTTCTAGCCTCTATAAATTTACATTTTGCAACGCTTCTGAACTTTTGGCTTGGAATCACCTGTAAGTTCGTCAAAATTTAATTTATACAGTCATTAGTAAAGGTTTATGCATCCTTCTACACGAACAAAATTACGAAACACAGTCATATTAAATCTTGTATGTGAAGTCAAATATCAATTATAAAATTATAAAACTCTTGACCCCTATTACCCTATATTTTACTGCATTTATTTTAATTTTTGCATTTTAGGGAATATGCTAATAATTAGTCAAAAGTTAGTTCTACTTAGTCATTAGTGAAGGTTTAGGAAATCTTCTGCAGATAAGAAATTACCAAACACTCAGAGACTAAAACTTTTATGTGAAGTAAAATATTCTATGCCAAGACTCCTAACCTTTATCACCTTACGTTTCACTACACTTGTTTTTGTTTACGCATTTCTTCAAAACATCCTGTTAATTAGTTAAAAATTTATTTTATATATTTATTAATAAACGTCTAAAAACCTTCTGAAGGTACCAATACCTTGAAATTCATTCTTTTATGCCAAATGAATAGTGGTGATGAAATTTTATAATTCCTGACATCTACAACTTTAAATTTTGCTACACTTTTTGAATTTTTGCTTTTCTTTTGAATGACCTGCAAGGTCGTCAAAATTTAATTTAGACAGTCGTTAGTGAGGGTTTATGTAACCTTCTACAGGAACAAAATTACGAAACACAGTGATATTAAATCTTGTATGTGAAGTCAATAATCAAACATCAAATTATAAAACTCATGACCCCTATCACCATACATTTTACTGCATTTCGTTTAATCTTTGCATATCATTGAAATGTGCTGTTAATTAGTCAAAAATTGGTTTTACTGAGTCATTACTGGAGGTCTAGGAGATCTTCTAATATACCAATATACCGATATACCGATAAAAAATTACCAAATACTCAGAAAGTAAATCATTTATGTGAAGTAAAATATTATCCTTAAAATTGCAAAACTCCTACCATTGATAAACATACGTTTTATTTCACTTGTTTTTATTTGTGCATTTCTTTGAACTATCCTGCTAATTAGTTAAAAATTTATTTTGTCCACGACCACTTCATAATATACTGATATTCAGCTTGTTTAAAAAAGTTAAATAGGGCTCATATAGCGTTAAAGGGATATATGAGTTGAAACAGCGGGAATAATGATATTATTCCCGCTCGCCATTTAAGTTATATATGTTGCCTTGGCAACCAATAGGAGTAGGCAACAACGCCACATCAAACGCCGCAGCGTAAAAAATGCACTTGTGGCACCGGTTTTGCCGTCAAACGCGATTGTCACTTTGACATTTCAATAATTTTATTTACACTACCTATAGATTTTATATTTGTAATTATTATTAGACAATGGCCGTGGACAAAATATAGTATTATACTCGCTTTTTATGGCCGATATTCCCCCGGGAGACGGCCACGCGTCCCCCTAAGGGAATAATGGCTATCATAAAAAGCTCGCTTAATAATATACTATTATGTATTTATTAATAAATGTCGAACAAACCTTCTAATACTAATACATTAAATTAATGCTTTAATGTCAAGCCAAATAGTGATCATGAAATTGTAAAACTCCTGGCCTCTATCACTTTACATTTTACTGCGCTTTTTGAACTTTTTGGTTCGTCAAAATGTAATTTAGCTAGTCATCGTACAATATTATAGATTATACTGAGCATCTATCTTATAACTGGAAATAAAGGATTTCATCTCAAAGAACATCTTATGCGACCTTAACTTGGAATCAAGTGAAATCCAGCTTAGGAAATCAAGTGTAATCGTGGAGAAGTGCTTTGAAATTTTACCCAAAAGGGTCAGGCGGAATCAAAAAAAGAGGAAAAGGGCAGAAAATGATCAAAGAATATTACAAATTTCAAACACTTGCACCAAGTTGGTTGCTTTCACAACTTCTTGCGCACTGCTACTTCCTATTGGGTGGTTACTTCCTATTAAGTCGCAATAGCATGACTGTATAAGAACACACCAACCCAAAACCTTAAATTAATATTCCTACTTACTGTAATTGGGGGGCATTATAGACTTTAAACACCGAAATCAATGTTAATACGCACCTTCCGTGTTTAAACCCCATAAAGCACCGCCCTAACGTGTCGTTTTTAATTCGTCACTTTAGAGCAAACTTATCATTATCAAGTGATAAATTAGCCTCGCTTCGATACGAGAGAACCATCGATAAAAATTTAATGCCCTTTGCGCATACTTAGTGCAAGGCGAGCATGGCTTATGTATGAAAATTTTCAATTTTCTTAAAAACGACCGTTTTACGGAATACTTAATAAAGCTAAAGGCGGGCAGTTAAACGGAAATTGATTGCAGTTTGTCGGCATGGAGTAAGTGCACGAATGGTGGTCAATTGAAAAAGGAATTTTATTTTTAATTCGAAACGATTGATGGATTTCAATTGCGATTGAGGCATGTAATTTCTGCGGGAATATGCACGATACAGTTCTATATTTAGACGTTACAGAATAGCTGTGTCGATTTTTCAATATTTCTCCGCATAAAAAGTTTATAAAAGTTACAAAATTGTTACATTTACTCTTGTCAATCAAAGTCTCAGAAATATTAGAAAATCTTCCTATTACACCTCAAGACTATCAACCCAAAAATTCAATTCACCATGGAGATAGAAAAAGAAGGAATCGTACCGTTTTTTGGATGTTTTGGTATCAAGTGGGCAGAATGGGAAGCTTCTAACCTACATACACAATAGTATATTGTGCAACTAGTGTCGAAAAATGCACTTTTCACACGAGTGTGATGGTTTGGACACGAGCCATAGGCGAGTGATACAACGTCACAAGAGTGTGAAGAGTGATATTCGTAAGTATGGCACAATATACTTTTTCTACGACTGTGATTTTGCTTGTCGTGTACAAAGTGCACTTTGCGCACTGCGTTTGCAATATGCGATTTTCAACATTAATTAGTAGTGCACATTTGTTCACTTTTGAGGAAGTCGTAGAAAAAGTAACAATAGCAGACTGTTACAGAGAACAATAGCAGATTCCTGACATCAAAATTTCGCAAGGAGTGTTGTCTTGCGATGTAAGTGAATAGGTAGTAAGACAATTTTTACTTCGCTGGTAAGAACCTCTTTACGAACAGAAAGCTGGAAACTGAATTTGGAAGTTTAATAGTGGAGAAGGGTAACTACCTTTCGATTGTGTAAGTAAATAACTATTGTATTGTAGGATTTTTTGTCACATAATAATAGTACATTAATAATTTGTTTAGGGCAAACACAATGTTTGTTTAGGGTAATAGTTTAGTGCTAAAACCTTGGGCTGTCCTAAAGGAAAAGCTTGTCGATATTGTATTAAGATTAGGAAACTTATGTTTGTCAGAACAGTTAGTTGTAATTATTGTTTCTTAATAATACTAAACTTAGTACTTACGAGTTAGGCATGGGATAGAGGCAGATGGTGAGATCTCTTACCTGTAACTGAAAAAAAAATACTTTTATTTTTCTATGATTACGCAGCACATGTCAAACTTAACGTAATTATATAAATGGACTTAATATAAGGAGTCATCATTTTAAATGCCTACTAAATTTACCCATAAGCGTTTTAAAATATTCTAATAAAATTAAAGATGCTCTTTAAAAAAATAATTAGCGAGACACATACACACACATACACACCTTCACACACATACACATACAGGCCATAGCTATTGTTGGGCCCCATTTTCACACACTCACATACACGGGCCATAGCGATCGTTAGACCCCCCCCCCCACTCAAATAAAATGAACAGGTCTATAGCGGTTGTTGAGCCTCATTTACACACATACCCAGACCAAAGCGATCGTTGGGCTCCCTTCATAGACATATATACATGGCTTAGTATTTGTTGGGCCCCATTTCCGTTTACACATATATACCCGGATTAGCGTTTGTTGGGCCCAACTCATACAGGACACAAGGGACAAAGCGTTTGTTGGGCAACACACATATACATTTCACCGTAAACTTACCGAATTAGTTAAATTGCCGTACCCGTTCCCATCAAAGAAAAACTGACCGTATATTTTTCTTAGCTACCTCAACCCTCTAAGGGTTTTATGTGGTAGAGGGTCCACACAATACAACACCATACAACAGGCCCTTTTTTCCCTCCCTTATTAAAATTCGCTGCAAACTCTAATTCAGCTTTTACTCTATTTTATTTTCCACTTAGAGTTTTTTATTTCCGCGAGTCTTAGAAAAGTTTAATTTAGATGTTTGTGGCCGTATTTTCCTTGTTGTGCAGCAACTACGTGAAAAGAAAATAGTAATTGTTTTTCTTCAATTAAAGTCTCGTCTGCTATATATAACTGAAATATTTTTAATCGAGTTCGTATCATTTAACTCAACGAGGTATGACAATTTTAAAATAAATATTTACCTATTCCTTGTCCTTTTCCAAATTGCGCCACTCAACTTTTAAACATTTACATTTTACTCACTAACACACCAAATATTGGACTTCGTTAGCAGAATATGTAATTCTTCAACAATCTTAAATCATTTCGCCGCTTCATCTTTCAGCAGATAAACGGATAACGCCCCAGAAATAATGAGAAATTATAAACCCGGGCCCCATCGCTCTAATCTCTACCCCTGGCCTCGGCTTTTTGTCGCTACTTAGCAAGAAGCTACCTTAATAAAATTTATAAGCGTCGCAAAACACTGACTTGCATGTAAATGTTCCGAGTCCTGAAGAATGCCCGCCCTTTAAAGGGAGACGTAATTAATTTCATATTCAACTGACGAGCGTCGAGAATTATGTGTTAAAATTAATTACTATAATTAAACATTCAACTACGCTAATCGCACCGGTCGCTCGGGCAGAGAGTGGAAATCTGAAAATGCCCATTTTAAATTATTTAATTCGAAATAACTGAATCTGGCTCTCGCGGAAACAGGAAGATTGCGAAATGTCAAATAGTGCTGACGGAATATTAATTAATAATATCCAAGAGATAAGAACCCTGCTCACTTGCATTCCGAAAAGGTTTAAAATATTTTGTTATTTGAATATTGCATGTTTTCCGGATTTGACTCGTTTACGTTATTAAGGCTGTTTTCTAGAAAATTATTCAAAAAATCTTCGATTGGCAGTATTAACAAAATCGTTTCAATTACTCTAAAGCAATGTTGATGAAAAGTACCTATACTTCTTCACTTCTTAGCAGAACAGGTAGCGTAACATCGAAAGGTTCACATCAAAATTTCTTTTTGTCAATGCTTAGTCAGAACGAGTGAAAAAAATTATTGAAAACTGCAAAAACTAAGAACGAAATTTGATGTTGTCAGTCGTAGGGTGTAGAATTATGTGCACAAACTGTCAACAGACTTACTTAGGACAAACTGTTAGATACCTTAAAAATATGAGCTTAAAAACGATATAAACATTCAGCAGTTTTATAGTAGGAGTCGATAACTAAGTAAATCTTAACAGCTATACAAGAATTTAAATTGCATTTGAGGAAGGATTAGCAGCCAAATTTTGCAAACAAAATACCCTGAAACATCCATTCATTACTATTTATAAGCCCCCAAAATAATTTCCTGCACTGATCCTCTTAGGCAAGCTCTGTTTAATTCATAGATCGATTAGCAATGTAAATTATTGGATTGGCTTAGTCGAGGCCGGATGAACAGATTGCATTATACAGTATGTTGACTCTAAGTCTAGTTTTGAACGCAAGTTTGATAAGAAATTGGGTCAAAGCCTGCGATATATTTTTGCTTCATGTGCAATAAGTGAAAAATTTATGCTAGTTATGTGAACACTAAATTTACTTCATTTTAACCCGAAATGTTAGTTGAGGCGCAACATACTGTGGTTCATTTCATGTGTTGGGATTTCGGAAGATATAGGATTTAAAAAGTTTGTGAAATGGGTCATTAGGTAACATTCCGTCGGCCTTTATTGCCCTGCAAAAGACTCCTCTGCGAAAATATGTAGAACTGTGACGGGAAATACTAAGGTTAGTTCTGCCTTTGGTATTTCATGGTCTAAGCCTGGGTGGAATTTGACGAACATCACCAGACCCATAAAATAAAGTGACGTAACCGTCAGCAGGTCTAAGTTAGAATAATTTCTCCTGCAGGGCACTGCAGGATCCAGCCGGACGATGCGCCTGACAATTCGCTTCCTTGACAATTCTTTCCCAGAATATTATTTTATACGTAATGATTGGTTGAACACAATTAAAGTAAAAAAGAGTTTGCTTTCCATGGACAGCACGTCCCGAAGTCTGCGAATAATTGCTATCAAGCCTTTTAATAATAACCACACATAGCATTAAAAGAATATTCACGTTCCTATCACATTCCCTCAAGCTACCCAAAAAGAATATTCTTTAAGTAATACGAAGGTATACTTAAATATTTTAAGTAACACTATAAAATAATAAACAATTCTTTAAGTAATGATTGTAATGTTCTCTGAAAGAATGTCAAAAAGTACGTTCTTATCATCTTATCAGGCCACACATCACGTCCTTTTCAGTAGCCCTAAGAACTCAGTAGTCCTAAGAACCTACTTTAAGGGAACTTAATCATTTAGTAAAATATTTATATCCCATTTATTAAATTACCAATAAATAAAAAAAATAATAGTGATAATAGAAGTGAATTTTAAGTATTAAATACATTTTAAAAGTTACCATTTTCTGATTTATTATGATGTAAAATGCCAATGGCATATCTAGGTGGAATTTTATAAAAATGTGCGAGCCGTTTCCATAGAATGTGAACTGTAAAGCTCAACCGTACGCTCATTTTTCATCATTCACGCAGAAGAAAAGAAAGTTGGCAAATATAGGCTCGTAGAAAAAATGTTGTACCTAACATAAGATCTGCTTTCCAGGTTTCCAGGGCATACCAGTTATTTTCTATAAAAGTCTACTTATACAAAGAAATAATTGTGGAATGGACTATTTATTGCCCGTTTGTAGGAAATAGTTATTATGTACCCATCAAGATAGGAAATTCACTATTTCTTACGCCTGTCCTGTAAAAAGCCTATTCCGCACACATTTTATTGTGACAGTGGAGCATTTTAACGATTATAACTAGAACGAACTGAGAGAGCCGAACACGTTCTTTTCATATGATATTCAAGTTCCGAATGATATTTCACATGAATATCACATGTTCTTCTCCTGAAAGCCTTATTCTTGTCAGGTGCTAGGAATGTCCTAAAGGAACATAAATGGTGCATGTTTCTCATGTCACAAAAGAATGTGTTTATCACGTAATAATTCCCATGCCACGCAACATAATTGGCATGTTCTGAGAACCTGAAAAAAGGTCGCGTTCTTCTCATGTAATATTCAAGTTCCAAATGATGATTTTTCACCTGAATATCACATTCCATCTCCTCGATGGCATATTCTTGTCAGGTGATAAGAATGTAAGATTGCTAAGTGGGAACATTAGTGTAGTTATCCCAATTTAGTGTGGGATCTAAGTAAATCTCAAGTAATTTGATCTCTTGGACAACAGGAAATGATATGCGCCCATCCCAGACAAGAAACGGCTCAGTTAGTCCTTGTCTCAAACTGTCTTTTTGTTAACTTTTTCTCTGTCACATTCTGAATGATATTTCACATGAATATCACATGTTCCTCTCCTGAAACGCTTATTCTTGTCAGGTGCTAGGAATGTCCCAAAAGAACATAAATGGTGCATGTTTCTCATGTCACAAAAGAATGTGTTTATCACGTAATAATTCTGATGCCACGCAACATAATTGGCATGTTCTGAGAACCTGAAAAAAGGTCGCGTTCTTCTCATGTAATATTCAAGTTCCAAATGATAACTTTTCACCTGAATATCATATTCCATATCCTCGAATGCATATTCTTGTCAGAGGATAAGAATGTAAAATTGCTAAGTTGGAACATTAGTGTGGTTATCCCAATTTAGTGTGGGATCTAAGTAAGTCTCAAGTAATTTGATCTCTTAGACAACAGGAAGTGATCTGCGTTAATTCCAGACAAGAAACGACTCAGTCAGTCTTTGTCTCAAACTGTCATTTTGTTGACTTTTTGTCTGTCAAATTCCGATTGCTATTTCACATGAATATCACATGTTCTTCTCCTGAGAGGCTCATTCTCGTCAGGTGCTAGGAATGTCACAAAGGAATATAAATGGTGCATGTTTCTCATGTCACAAAGAATGTGTTTATCACGTAATAATTCCCATGCCACGCAACATAATTGGCATGTTCTGAGAACCTGAAAAGGAGGTCGCGCTCTTCTCATTTAATATTCAAGTTCCAATTGATCATTTTTCACCTGAATATCACATTCCATCTCCTCGAAGACATATTCTTGTCAGATGATAAGAATGTAAAATTGCTAAGTGGGAACATTAGTGTGGTTATCCCAATTTAGTGTGGGATCTAAGTAAATCTCAAGTAATTTGATCTCTTGGACAACAGGAAGTGATCTGCGTCCATTCCAGACAAGAAACGACTCAGTCAGTCTTTGTCTCAAACTGTCTTTTTGTTAATTTTTTGTCTGTCAAATTCCGAATGATATTTCACATGAATATCACGTGTTCTTCTCCTGAAAGGCTTATTCTTGTCAGGTGCTAGGAATGTCCCAAAGGAACATAAATGGTGCATGTTTCTCATGTCACAAAAGAATGTGCTTATCACGTAATAATTCCCATGCCACGCAACATAATTGGCATGTTCTGAGAACTTGAAAAGAACGTCGCGTCTTTCTCATGTAATATTCAAGTTCCATATGATAATTTTTCACCTGAATATCACATTCCATCTCCTCGAAAGTATATTCTTGTCAGATGATAAGAATGCAAAATTGCTAAGTGGGAACATTAGTGTGGTTGTCCCAATTTAGTGTGGGATCTAAGTAAATCTCAAGTAATTTGATCTCTTGGACAACAGGAAGCGATCTGCGTCCATTCCAGACAGGAAACGACTCAGTCAGTCTTTGTCTCAAACTGTCTTTTTGTCTGTCAAATTCCGAATGATATTTCACATGAATATCACATGTTCTTCTCCTGAAAGGCTTATTTTTGTCAGGTGCTAGGAATGTCCCAAAGGAACATAAATGGTGCATGTTTCTCATGTCACAAAAGAATGTGTTCATCACGTAATAATTCCCATGCCACGCAACATAATTGGCATGTTCTGAGAACCTGAAAAGAAGGCCGCGTTCTTCTCATGTAATATTCAAGTTCCAAATGATAACTTTTCACCTGAATATCACATTCCATATCCTCGATTCCTATCAGAGGATAAGAATGTAAAATTGCTAAGTGGGAACATTAGTGTGGTTATCCCAATTTAGTGTGGGATCTAAGTAAATCTCAAGTAATTTGATCTCTTGGACAACAAGAAGTGATCTGCGTCCATTCCACACAAGAAACGACTCAGTCAGTCTTTGTCTCAAACTGTCTTTTTGTTGACTTTTTGTCTGTCAAATCCCGAATAATATTTCACATGAATATCACATGTTCTTCTCCTGAAAGGCTTATTCTTGTCAGGTGCTAGGAATGTCCCAAAGGAACATAAATGGTGCATGTTTCTCATGTCACAAAGAATGTGTTTATCACGTAATAATTCCCATGCCACGCAACATAATTGGCATGTTCTGGGAACCTGAAAAGAAGGTCGCGTTCTTCTCATGTATTATTCAAGTTCCAAATGATAATTTTTTATCTGAATATCACATTCTATCTCCTCGAAGGCATATTCTTGTCAGATGATAAGAATGTAAAATTGCTAAGTGGGAACATTAGTGTGGTTATCCCGATTTAGTATGGGATCTAAGTAAATCTCAAGTAATTTGATCTCTTGAACAACAGGAAGTGATCTGCGTCCATTACAGACAAGAAACGACTCAGTCAGTCTTTGTCTCAAACTGTCTCTTTGTTGACTTTTTGTCTGTCAAATTCCGAATGATATTTCACATGAATATCACATATTCTTCTCCTGAAAGGCTTATTCCTGTCAGGTGCTAGGAATGTCCCAAAGCAACATAAATGATGCATGTTTCTCATGTCACAAAGAATGTGTTTATCGCGTAATAATTCCCATGCCACGCAACATAATTGGCATGTTCTGAGAACCTGAAAAGAAGGTCGCGTTCTACTCATGTAATATTCAAATTCCAAATGATAATTTTTCACCTGAACATCATATTCCATCTCCTCGAAGGCATGTTCTTGTCAGATGAATTAGAGGTAATATGTAGGACGTTCCATATAAAAAAAATTGACTTTTTGTGCCTCAAAAATCGAAATATTTGGTCAAAGTTTTTGAACACCCTGTATATTGATAAAGCAAGGTGAGCAAAAATTATATATTTATAGAACACCGTTTATATACCAGTTAAAAATGAAAATTTTTTGTTGCTTCTAAAAGAAAGTTCCACTATTAACTTCCAGACACATAAACCCAGATGATTAACTTAAAAATATAATATGATTACTTAGATACAGATAATCAGACACAAAAACCACAAGAAATCAAAAAATGCAACTCAAATAATAAGAACAAGATATCTAGATACAAATTTTTAGACAAAAAAAAATTCTGAAGTCTATTTCGACATATATTTCTCCAGATAATTTATTTTAAAACATAAATTAAACATACCTAGCTACAACATTAGATACACAAATCATAAGCACAAAATATCTAGATATAAATATCTGGACATATAAATCACCAAAAAATACATACAATTATAGTTAAAATATGTTTCTAAAGACAAGTTACACGTATAATAATCCAGATAATTTAAAGTAAATTAAAAATACATAGATATACTAGTAGATACCGATAATAAGATAAAAAAATCGCAATGAATCATATAAATGCAAGTAAAACCATAAGTACAAACATTGAGACACAAATGTATAGACATACAAATCATCATATAAATATAGATAAAATATTATACCTAAATAATTTTTAAAAATACATACAAATATAGATAAAATAAATTTCTAAGGGCAATTTCCAGATACATAAATCGAAATTATTTATTTTAAAACATAATATGGAGATACATAGATACAACATTAGATTCAGGTAACCAATATGTTTTGCGTCCATTTTAGCAAGTTGATAGAAGTGAATAGCGCATGTAGGACATAAAAACCACTTAACGTTTGTGAAATTGCCAACGTTTCGACCTTTATAAAAGTTCCCCACAGGGCTCTCTCAATAATCGAAGTTTATCACACAGGTTTTAGCCAAATATTAGCCCTTGTCTCAATTGTAAATTTTTAAGAGAAAAAAAATTAAAAATTAAAATATCTCAAAAACTATGATAGATAGATATATATAGATAAATACAGAAAAGTCTTAGAACTAGATATGGATTCCACTAATGAAAGAAAAAATTTCATGTCTAATTTAAAATAAGAAAGTTGGTAGTGATTGAGCAAAATTGGGACATTCTGTAGATACAAAAACAAAAAAATTAAAAACTATTTACTAAACTATGAAACTTTTGTATTTGAATTTTTCTCATGGCACTTACATTTTTCGAGATAAGGTAATGGATCATCTCTCGATGACCACCCTGTACATTACTGAACTTTACCTGAAGTAGATTAGGATCTTTGTAGAAATGTTCGGAAAAGTTCCAATTTGATTTAATTCCTGTACAGTTATGCGGCAATGCTATCCAATAGTTCCGGACTGAGTATGGGAAATGTACTGCTTAGAACAACTCACTTTGGTTCCGGAGTAAATATCTTAACAAAATGTTAAAGAAAAACGGATTTATATGCCTGAAGGCAGATTTTTTCTATTTACTCTAATTTTTTGAGGTTGTTTTACTACCAAGTTGGTTGACAGGTCACGTGCTGCACGAAACTTATACAGGTGTATGAATTTGCCGCTTCGCGCTATGCAATCATCATGCGGAAAAGCAACACTTTCTGCACTTGTTAGGTAAAACAAATACTATCTTAAAATCTTCTGTTGTAACTTAAAATGCTGATAAAACTGGCGTATAACAAATACATTTTGTCGAAAACCGAGCCATCATGGCCTGTTAAATTTCCCCACCATAAAACTTAAAACAGAAGCACTTTAATTAATTTTACAGAATAACTCCCAAAGCTCTCTTGCGAATATGTAATTAATTACGCCACTCCCAAAGGGCGAGGATTCTTAGGATCGCGAATATTTCCATACAAGTCAGTGTTCTGCGTCCCATATATTTTATTATCCTAGCTCGTCGTGACAAAAAGATGGGACAAAAAAGGACGAGATTATAGCTATAGAGCGTGGAAGCCATTTCGCATTTTTTCCTGCTTAATAATATCGATTGGCTGGAGGAGATCGTATTATATTGTGGAGGAAACAATGTCAGTCGGTGGAGGGAAGTATCATAGTTAAAAGGAGATTTACGGGTATTTTAATAAGCACTTTTATGAACTTTTGTTGAGCTCACGACATGACGTTACGACAAGCTCCGGAAATAAAACAAAAAATCTTGTAAAAGAATACTTTTAAAGCTCTGCCGGCGAACGTATAACATTGTAATCCCATGAAAGCGCTTCCTCTTGAAAAAAACTGTACACATTTTTGTAGGTTTGCGTTAGCACAACCCCAAAAGGAATTTAATAATGCGAAAGAATGACAGCCCACACGTGAAATTCCCCTTTTTTGCAAACCGAGTAATATCACATAGCAGAAACTTTGTTTTACCGCAAAACCGCTTGACGTTCAGTAAAATAAAAGTGCTCTCGAATGCCCCCAGGAAAACAAAAAGTGTGAAAACGCTTTACATTGACGCGATAACATCTACGTCTCAGGAGTAAAGGGTAAGTCTTCAATGCCCGGATGATGGGAGCAGATAAAAGGACAACGAGGGATTTCGGAAAATTGTGGTAAATTGCGATTTCTCAAGATTAAAAGTCGAGATAATGCCCTGAATGAAATGATGATAATTTCTTGTAACTGGGACTTTTTGCGGTTTTCTTTTAAGTGAAAAGCCTTTCAGCCCAATTCATTCGTTGAAAATGCATGAGCCATATGCCCAAAGAACGACCCTCATTCGTTCCCATCAGTGTACTTTTACGAGAAACTTTACATCACTCAAATACTACTTCATGCAGTTTAAAATTCCTGGGAACCATAAATCCAGCCAGGGGGGCTGGATTTTACATGGCTTAGACTGAAAACAAAACAATTTAATCGCAAGTGTGTAGCTTCAGATTTATGATAATGCATAAAATTTACGTTCCATTCATGCGAAAACGTTATTGTTGGGGCCACAAAAATGCAAATGGTCTCGTAAAACCGGAAGAATTTTGGTGCATCGGAGGGCGTCTGATCGACCCAATTTAATGTTTATCGGGACGTGGCTAAAGGGAACCTTTTTAGTGGATCAAGTTCTTGCCGTCCCGAAAGTACCTCCGACTGTAAAGCATTCGTAATAATAAAAAGGATGCCGGGGGAAGAGAAAAATAAAGAAAACAGTGGCACAGCTATCGATTTCGACAATGGATGGCAATGCTTGGGGCGAGTGTTTTGAAAGGAATGGATAGAGTATCAATAAGAAATCGGTGTTGCTTGTGAAGTCTAAAACTTCTTGATTTATTACTTACATGACTGGGAGAAGCTAGGGGGTAATTCGAGTACAGGCCGTCACTTTCCTAAATGGGGTATGATTTTCGCCACTGTGCAGCTTTAGAGTTGCAAAAGTTTAGATTTTTTCACATTGTACCAAAAAAAATTGTTTTGTTTTCCACCACATAATATATGTGATAACATCAGTGACTTTTAATTTTTTCTCTAATTCTCATGTTTTTTTCCCTACTTTCAGTTCTGAATTTCCTGGTTGATTTTGTTGTGCATACCCTACTGTTGGTGTTGAAGGTGAATCTGAATTAATTTTAACATACAATTTCAAAACCAAAAATCGAAATACAATCTAAAATATCTTCCGAGCCTTGAAGCCGTGGTTCAATGGAATTTCTTACGGACGATTATCAACGGCGATGAGGCAATCGGCGAAGTGATCCCCAGTGCTTCCCAACGTCGACTGATTCGAAAGTGGTAAGCTCCATGGTATTTATTCCCTCGCCGTCGCGCTGCAATGGAGGCACTGGGGTGGAGGTAGTGCTGGCGCGAGGTTTCGGCGCACTTGAAATATATCGTAGAACTTGCTTCCAGTCTGCATTTAGGAACGTAATTTCCTCCTTCCTGTTGAAATTGTTGTCGAGTTTGAATATCCCAATGGCATCTCTCGTTAGTCTCGGATAGAAACGCTACGACTGCTATAAGATATCCACCTCGTTGAAAAGAATGCTCTCTCTAGTGCTCACTTTTGTGCTTGTTCCAGCCTGCAACTCCTCTTGTGTTCCGGAATCCTCGTGTTGACATTGCGTTTTGAGGTGTCAATATACACCGAGCCACAGCTGCATGTAACTCGGCAAAATCCGAATGCCGATAGGGAATTTCTGCGATCTTAAGCTTTGTGGTGTTGTATGAGCGAGTTTTTAACACTATGCTTTTTCAATGACCTGCTCGAACTCGTCAATAGGGAACGGTAGTTGACCCAAATTTTGGATTCCTCAAAATTGTCGGCTTCACGTACTAGCTAGACCCCTTCAAACCCGGTTTTAGTATCCACTTTTTTCCGCTCTACACGATGGTGCCCCCTCCCCCCCCCCCCCCCCCCCGTCCTCCTTTTTTCGAATAGTTTGTAACGAAGTTACTAAATTTATCTTTAAGAGGAGGCCGAAGAATGGTTTTAATAAGGAAATGTTTGTGACGGCGGCCTAACTAGTTCAGTTTACACGTAACCTATTTGGTGTCAAATTCAGATTAGAAGGTTAATAGTTTTTGGTTATTCAGTATTTCAATGTTGTCAGTTTTAAATTTCAGTCATTTGTCATATGCTAAACCTGTCTAATTGGATTAAATAGTTTGGCAACGTTATCCTATAATACAGGACCAGTTCCTAGAAATTAGGCAGTAGGTTTGTTAGGATTGTTGAACGGATATAAAAGACGGGAGCATGACAGAAATTGCTTTAGGAGTTTCTAGAAGTGTCCTGGGATCCATAGGCAATATACTTGGCAACCGAACATTTATAATTTCCATTAGCTGTTTTAAGGCTCGCTGTGTGATATTAAAATTTACAACCCATTTTTTAAACTCAGTTCGAAACCGTTCATTTTTTCTACATTCACCATCATCGTCCTCTTCAGTTTTATCGTCAATAAATTCATTCACCGAATTACTTATTTTGCATTCGTCTTCATTTAGTGCACAAAACCCTGACGGAAAATCAAGTGAAGAATTATTGATATCCCCATTTGATTGATCTTGGATTAGTTCCTCATCATCAGAACATGACATAGGTTCATGAGAGTCTGCTTTTAAGTGTGAGGCTTCATCTTTATTCAAATCGACAACACTTATTATTGTTGATTCCACTGAACTGACTGAACTTGATATAATTTCTCGAAATTTTCTTGAAACTTTTCTGCTGAAAGCACTGTTTCGTTTCACTTTTCTCCATTCGCTCATCCTGCTACCGTGTCTATATAAACAAATTTTTAGAAGAAACGTATGAAAAAATTAACAACAAATCACATCGATGCACTGATGTTTAAACATGTTTTCGGTTAAGTACAACACATTCATTCTTTTGGCGGGAAGATATAGGTTTAAAATGGGTTTATTGGTAACCATAATGTAACTTAAGGATATATAAAGATGATTTATTTGTCTTCTCATCACAAAAGTTTTATAATGCATTCTTTCATCACCTTCAAACTTACAATTTTTTTAAAGATAATGTATTCAACTACTATATATCTCGAGGTTACAGTTAGGTAATGGAGCGCTTTATATAAATCTGCTATATAACTTTTGGTAACCGCCCGTTGAAGTTTTATAAGGAAGTATCTGAAATGTTTTCATCACTTTCTTATAACCCTGCGAGTTATGGTGTTGTACTAACACTTTTATAAACTTTAAGTGTCCGTTGGTAATCTTACAAATCCTTTATGGGCGCATTTTGTTCCACACACACTCTTATATACTCGTTATAAAACTTATAAGCCTTTAAGAGAATGCAAAATGTTTATTGGGAAGTGACATTCTCTGTAGTGAAGTCAATGGTTTAAATCGGATCTAAGTTTCTCTGTACACTGGATTTGTCCCCTAATAACTGCCAGCTTATTTTTCCAACAATTCTAAACAAAAAAATTGATACTTTGTGGAAAGCACTCAAAGCGTCTTCGAGATATTGATAGTTAATAATAAACTGATGGCCAATTGCTTTGCAACTCTCGATTTGTGCGCGAGGTGTGACAGAGCAAAACTCTAAAATGGATCAACGGATTTCCTCAGCCAAAGCAAATTTGAGTAGTCCCGTCCTTGTACTAATTCAGGTGATATGTTCAAAGAAGGTAAGTTAAGGTAATTATAGTTTGCACAACTTAAAAAAAATCAGATTTGATTTGTTGATACAGGATTATAAAGAATGATGTAACACCTCGAGACATGTTCGGGCTTTTTTCAATATATTGCTTAGTTCGTTGTGTTACACCCCGCACATGTCCCGAGGCGTTACATCACTCTTTATATTCCTGTACAAATTTTTGTTTTCTGAAAATTGGGCAAACAAAAAGTATAAGCAAAATTACATCACTTATTTTCCACCCTGTATATTCACCTGAATCACTTACTTTATCCAAACATACTACTTAGAAATAGAGCAAGGACAGGTCTAGTCTTCGCTTTTCTCGAAGAACTGGTACAAAAATTGAGCGTTGCAAAGGAATTTAGATTTGTTTCCTTCATCCTTTTCATTTAAAATTTCACAGCAAAACAGATGACATTTACAAATGAACCACCTCTGTATATGTATTAATGAGAAGAACTTTTATATTTAATAAAATTTGCACATATCTCCTCAAAGCGACTCTTAAAAACCACCATCATAAGACAAAATAAACACAAAAATTCCTGTACCCACATTCAGACAGCTCCTACAGGTAAACAAGCTTATAAACTTTGCACAAATCCCATTCTAACACCATTAGGCCCGCCTAAATCCACACTCGTGTCCTCTATCAACCTTTGCACATTCAAGGGCGGAATTTTTCAAAGTAAATTGCAGGAATTTATCTTTTAAACTCCGAAAAAGGAATAACGTTTCCTTTTTCGCACGAATTTCCATTTTTTTGCTCACACGACCTGCATATTTCTGTGTCAGTTAATTTTGTGAGTGGAATTTCATATCATTCCGGTTTTGATAACATGTAGAGGGACGTTTTATGCGTTTTTTTTTTCAGTTTTCAATTAAATAATCCGGCAGCACAAACAACGTTGTAGATTGCATTGATATTCCTGCTGAGCATTACCAATATCGCGTTTTACATGGGAATAAGCGTCCTGTTTAATTTAATTTAGATATGTTCGCTTTTATTACGAATCGGAAACTCTGGTATTATTTATTTCGAAATTAATGGCCTTGAATATACGTGTACACGCTCCACGAACAATACGTTTATTTTTACTATATTTGCGCGTTTAAAATCTCCCACAATTCCATCGAGTTCTGAGCACTTAGTTTTACACGATTTTAATACAAATTATTGTCTCTGATTTTTCTGTGTGCAGACCTGCGAATAATGTGTGGTTGTGCATATGAATTGTATATGAATAAATAGTGCTAAAATTCGAAAAAAATTTAATGTTGCCCCGAAACCATTTCACAAATTACAAATTCCAATACTAAAAATTCGCTTTTATTTGAAAGCTTAAACCGATAACCAATACATCTTTTTTTATTTTAATTTCAATTTTAGTTATTTGCTGTTTTACTAGGCTCTAAAAAAATTATTCTGATGATTAAAATGCAAGGTAAACCGAGCGGATTTTTCCAATAAAACAAAAAAAAAAGATTCAAGTTAAAATCTGGAGGAGACAGCTTTCCTTTGAGCTGCCGCTAAAACATAGACATGTTAAGTCTAATAAGACATCGAGGCAGGTCTCGAGGCTTATTCCGGTGGAAACGGCCGCAAGAAAATACTCAAAGGCTTTGCATTTCTGTGTTTCAAACAAAACATGAACCGGAAACTCCGTCGAAACAAAGAAGATTATTATAAACAACTATTTTATAGTGTAAGTGGTTGTAAAGACGAATAAAAAATAAAATTTGTTTGTTTAAAATTTAAGAGGTCGTTATGAGTTTAGAATGGCCTGAGAGGAGGTAAAATGCTTTATTATCAGTTCTTGAAGTACATAGAGAGCGGCGGTAATGAAATATCGCAGGAGGAAACGACACGTTTTTATAACGTCAACTTTTGGTCATCATTCGTTATGCGACGTAAAAATAACAAATAAATGACGTCGACGTCATAATAACGTTATGTTTAGTAGACAAAAATTGTAACACACATTTTTAACATTTGAAGTTTTTAAATACCTTATGTACATGTTTTTGAAGGACGATTTACCCTTACTAGGAATTGGCCAAAAACTGTGTTTTTGTAATTAATGACTCCTGATTTTTTGAGTTTTTTAAAAACTTCTTTTACAAAAATTTCCTACATTAGAGGATTTTTGCTGAAAATGAAAAATTGGAAGTAATTTACAATTGATGCAGGATACTGTAAAGTATGGTCAGGTGGTATTGGGTGAAGGACTGGAATTAAACCCTTTCTTCTATGGTAGAATTGCCGACGTTTCGACCGTGTTTCGGTCTTTATCAAGGCTGAAACAAACATCGGCTGCACTTTAGTTACTCTTCTTAGTTAATTTCCCTTTTTTGCTTTTGTATAAACTCACATATTTAAAATTACAACTCTAGTAAATAAATTAAAAAAGTAAACTATCAACTTTTCCTTTTCCTCTCCTCCTTTTCATATACCATGGTATATGTTCTTTGAATTCTTTTAAATTACTAATATTAAGTTTTTTTCTTAAATTTTAAATTTCTTATTTTAAATATCAACGTCATTGCCCGGTCTAAGGAAACCCGACGGCTAAAAATTGATTTCTGTATTTTACAGTAATGATTAATGATGATAATGTATTGCGTCCTCTTAATATACGGATGTAAGGTTTTGCAGGTATAGGACAAATGCAACTCCCTTGTCGTTTGAAAACCGGCCAACGTTTTGACGTTTAATTCACGTCTTCTTCAGGACTAAATTCCGTGACAAAGGATGACGTCAATAAACAACGATAAACTTTATCGTTGTTTGGTGGTGACACCGACCACAACTTGTGCCAATCGATATTGTTGGTGTGATGGAGCTGGCGTGTGTAATGCGTAACGTGTATCATGGACGTAATCCCTTGTAGCCGAACATAGCTCTGAAGAAAAAGCAAACTAAACGTCGAAACGTTGTCCGTTATTCAAACGAGAAGGGAGTTTTATTTGTCGTATATGCCTGCAGTACGTTACATCTGATTTTTACAGTAATCTCCATCATTTTATTTGGACCGGGCAATGACGTTGATACTGGACGAGTGCAATCTCGTTAGTTCAACAAACGGACACAGATGGCGCCACCGGGAGACTTTTCTCGGTGCTGCTATGAAAGATAAATCTAATTCAGATCGATACAAAAATTAAAGAACCAGAAATTCGTAGATACATGATAAAGCATAAAAATTCAAAAATGAAGGATAAAAGTACAATAAGAAAGAAAAAATGTAACAAAAACTACTAAAAAAAATGTTTAAAAGTAGGTAGGGGCCCAAATTTAATATATTTTTAATCCTTGGAACCAAATTGTTTTTTCAATAAAAACCAATGTTTATTATAACTAATATTAAATTAAAATAATTAAATTATAAATAATAATTAAATTAAATAGTATAAAAACTTGAAAAAAATAGCAATTACTAATTTATAAGACACAGTTTTGAGCGAAATTTTTTTTTGAAGGCAAATTGATTTATGTTGCATGTTTACTCGGTTGAGAAGATCAATTTTGGGGTCAAAATTGATTATAAAAAATCTCAATAAAATGTCGAAATTATAGCGATGAAAAAATAACATAGGAGAAGAAAAGTTTCAGCAAAATTTGACAAAGAATAAAAATAGAAAAATAAAAACGTAATATAAAAAATAGAAAAATATGAACGATATTAGGACAGTAAGAAATAAAAATACATAGATGAAACCCCAGGAAAAGTATCAAAACTAAAAAAATCTGGAATAGTTAAAAAATTATTGAAAAAAAATGTCCAAAAGAACTTATTGTATGAAGCTTAAATTTAAATTATTTTTAATTTTAAGCCCAAATCGTTAAGAGTTTTTAAAAATTTGCTAAAAGAGGGCCTTCTCTGGACCATAATTTCATAGAAAAAAATTGACTTTTGACTCGTTGAAGAAGTTATTCATTGGGCCGTTACCGTTGAAAAAAATTGCAAGTTCAGGAATCATTTTGGGAAAAATTGTTCCAGTAAAAATCCATTTACCTTAAAAGGGTTTAATCGTTGGAAAAGTCCAATCATGCGTTAAAACTATCTCAAATATATAAGAATAGTATCAAGTGCAATCAAGGAAAGTGTAAATCAAAAAAGAAAACAAAAAATTCATCGTGAAATATGTGGAATTAATGAGCAATAGGAGAGCAAAGTCATAAACATTTTCAAGAAAACAAGTTGAAACTGCAAAAATAAAAACAAAATTGATACATTTGAAAGTTATAAGAAAGTTGTATTTCTAGCTAAAATCGTACTGATTAACTTTAAAAATCAGCAATCACTAATTTAGGAAAGACAGATTTGGACTAAAGTTTTCTCAATGCGAATCATTTAAAACCACTTCGACAGAACCCACCGCAAAGTCCAAATTAAACCAATAAAAAATATATGAAAAACGAAAAGCAGAAGACCTGCCCTATAATAATAGAAAACTATGGCCAATAAAAGATCACAAAAAAAATAAAATTTTAAATAAAACACAACGAAAAGAACCAAAAAGGAAAAACTAGAAAACCGTGTAAAAACTTCAAAAAAAAATCAAAAATGAACCTTTTTTGCCCAATATTCTTTCAATATAAATATACTTTAGGCTCGTACTGTAAAAGTTCCGTTTCGGGATAAAACCATTTAAAAAACCATGCATTATAATAAAATGCTAACGGGAAAGATCGATGCAAAATTTTTTGTCATTTTTGGGGGTCTGTATCTCGGAAATGCTTTAGCCGAAATTTAAAACCTAAAGAGATTTTGAAAGGTAATTTCTTCTGGAATCACGGAGGGAGATTAATCTTAAATGAGTTATTCTCTAAAGGATATACAGGGTAAAGAAAAAGCACTGCAAAATTTCAACCCACTGCAATTGGTAGGTAGCGTATTTCGGAACATTCATTGTTATGACATTTAATGGCGTTAGTTGATATCTTGGGACATGTTCAGCAGTTTTCGGTTTTTTTGCCTACAAAATAAATTACAGGGGTTTTTTAAAGAGTTGACGACCTTTTATTAGTCACCCTGTATCGCGAGAATGCCGCCGCCGCTTTTAATAACATAAATGATATCTAAAAGATAACTGGTTGTAAAATCAGCGACGTAGACTCATAGATAATTAAACAATTTTATTCCATTTTGTGCAAGGATGATAAAAAATCTTATAGAAAAAACTGATTAAAATTTTGTTTACTACGATGTCATGACGGGGTCCTTAACCTTAAGACTCTTTTTGTAATGACATTTAAGAGCTATGGTCGATCTCTCAGGACGGTTTTTGGCGGTTTTTTGTTCTTTTGCGTACTAAATCAGTTACAGGGCGTTTACAGAAAGTATGAACTTTCTTGTAAGTTACAATACAAGGTATCCTGAAAGTAACTGGAAAATCCCTAGGTAAAAATAGGGCACATTGTTCATACAAACATAATCCGCAAGGGCTTTTTCTCTATAGCTCTTAGAGTTTTCGAGATATTTAATTCAAATTTTGAATATATGTAACCGTTTATTATCTACGTCGTTGGGTATACTAACCGCTAGCCAAAATCGACAGGCTCTTATTTTTTCGCGGATTGTTTACCTTTTACCCTCACAAACCTTTTTATAACACGCCACTGATCGTTTTTTTCTTAAAATCTGAATTCCCTATTCAATTTAAAACTTTCTTGCCTCTTGCGTCCTTGTCTTATCTCCCACCGTTTTCGAGAAATTTGCAAAGGTGTCTTGAAATGCACATAATTTTTCCATAAGTGACTCTTTTTCATCAGTATCAAGGAATTTAAATAGGAACGCAGGAAACGGACATTTCTTATGGAAAAATTATGTGAATTCCTAAACACTTGCGAATTTCTCGAGAACAGTGAGACATAAGACAAGGATGCAAGAGGCAAGAAAGTTTCTAAATTAAATGGAGAATTCAGATGTTTAAGAAGAAACGATCAGCGTGTTACAAAAAAGTTTGTGAGGGTAAAAGGGATACAATCCGAGAAGAAATAAGCCCCTGTCGATTTTGGCTGGCGGTTGGTATATCCAACGATGTAGATAATAAATGGTTACCTATATTCAAAATTTAATAAATATCTCAAAAACTCTAAAAGCTATAAAGCAATAAAAAAAAAATCAACACACTGTATCTGGGAGACGAAGCGTTTGCCTGTTATGTTTGTATTAACATTGTGCCCTATTTTTGCCTAGGGATATCCCAGTTAATTTCAGGATACCTTGTACAGTAACTTATAAGAAAGTTCATACTTTCTGTAAATGCCCTGTAACTGATTTAGTAGGCAAAAAAACCAAAAAAAAAAAAAACGCCAAAACCGTCCCGAGATATCGACCATAGCTCTTAAATGTCATTAGAAAAAGAGTCTTAAAGTTAAAGCTCCCGTCATGACATCGTAGTAAACAACATTTTACTTTTTTTTGTATTAGATTTTTTCCATTCTTGTACAAAATGGAATAAAATTGTTTTATTATCTATGAGTCTACGGTAATTTATTTTGTACTACCAACTACTACCTACCATATGCAGTGGGTGGAAATGCAACCATTTTGCAGTGCTCTTTTCTTTACCCTGTATATCCTTTAGAGAATAATTTATTTAAGATTTAATCTCCCGCCGTGATTCTAGAAGAAACGATCTTTAAAAAATCTCTTTAGGATTTAAATTTCGGCTAAGACATTTCAGAGATACAGACCCCCAAATATGACAAAAATTTTTGCTGTATCGATCTTTTCCGTTAGCAGTTTAGTTTGCAGGTTGAAAAAGCTAAATGTTTTGTAAAATAGATTCCAAAGAATGAAAACCCCACGAAAAGTTCAGTTGGATCGACGAAAAACGAATTTCAAAGAACAAAAACCTAAATGAAACTTGAAAAAAGAACAATAGAGAAAGAAATACAAAAAAAACTCGAGAAAAGAGAAAAAGCAGGTAGAAGAAGGAAGGGAATTCGAAAATAGGTACAATCGAAGAGGACATTAAACAGCCCAAGGAGAAAATACATTTTATTACGGTTTTTTTTTTCGTTCCTTATACGAGAAATATTGTATACCTAAGTCTCCATCATTTCCTGTTAAAGAACTAGCACAGGAACAGAAAAACTGTATAATAGAAAATGAGTACCTACAAAGAAATTTGTCACCAAACTTGTAAAAAAGAAAAAAAAAAGGATAAAAGCTGAAATTGTTACTGTTAACAAAATGAGAATGATTTTCTGGTTGGAAGGTTTCGGCTCCATATCTCCATCATCAGTGTAAAGCATGACAGGTCTATGGGGTAAAAATAGCTCCAAATCATTGGTCTGTTGGTTTTGTTGGAAAAATGGCATTTTCCTACTCAATACAGCAACCATCATATGAAACACAAGGAGCCCAATTAATGAAATGATATGAAAGCAGTCAGGAGATCTGACCAATTTGAGTTAGATTTGCCTAAACTTCACAACACAGTGCACAATCTTAACCATCTATCAAGCTTGGAAACAGAATAATCCAAGTCGAATCTATAAGGCACAATAACAAGGCAAATCTGTTATATACGTATGAAAATTCGCCTGACCTATACCCATAGGAAATTAAAATATGGAAATATATTAAAGCAATCAATCAAGCGTGCATTGTGCCGGGAATGGTTGAGCAATGTGGAAAAAACATCACGCAAAATTAATCAATGCATCGAAACCACTTGGGAGGCAATATGTCAATGTTTTGCCAGTTTTGGTCGGTGTAAAAGTGGAAACTCCCGCATTATTTGCTTTTATTTTGCAAACGTATAAATATACATAAATACTTTGTCAAACGTGTAGTAATTTAAATATTGAATATACCAAAATGAAGTACACAATGATGGCTAAACAAAACATAGTTAAACTAAAAAAAAATATTGATACTTAAATGTAGAAATATGAGAAGCAGTTGACAAAACTCTTATTTAATAACTTGCAAGTTTGAAAACGTAAATTTCTTTCTTTACACTCGCTTACGATTCAATCCTAACTTTCCTTTCAAACTCACTCTCAATAGGTCTGAATTTCCTCGAGCTTACGATTTTAACGTTATACTTCTGTAAGAGTTGTAAAACTTCTCACTAACGATGCAGACGATCTATAAACTCCTGCCGAAGGACCAATTTTTGCCATTTTAATTCCGACTCGGAAAGTTTGCTCGCATTTATTAGAATTCGAACTGTTACACAGTAGGGAAATGGTGGTAAATAGCGTTTTGCTTCATTGTTTTGTCGTTAAACCATCAGAAGTGAATAAATACTTTTACTGCTTTTATTAACGCTATTTTTAATGTGTAACATAGTGATTGTTTTAATAAATAGCAGATATATATTAGTTATTTTATTACTTGTGTCTGAGCAAAAGTAATATTCTTAGAAGTAGCTTTTTTGGTTGAAATTATGGACCACATACACCTTTTATGCCAGTGCCAAAATATTTAATTAAAAATCAGTTTGAAGGAGTAAAAAGTGATAGACATTGCTGTTGGCAACTGTAAAATAGGAAGGCTGAAAAAATATGAACTATGAAAAATTTAAAAGTACACTCAGAACTAAGTTTCTCAAAAACGTCTCAACAACTAACCGCTCCCCGGTTACACAAAACAGCATGCATTTTTGAAGCACTACAGAATTTAATATCAAAAAAGAAAAAGAAATATAGAGAAATTTCTTCAAGCCTCCTCTTCATTTCCAAAAACAAAGCCGTCCTGTGAGATGTTGTTATCACCAGACTTTCTTGCATCTAAAATAACGTTCATGCAATCTCTCTCACCAATCAATCTTCTGATTTATGTTTTTTCCCTTGTTTTATACATTTTTAATTAGTGGAAATATGACTCGCTAAGTCCTACAATGATCTGTTTTTTTAGTGAAATAAGAACTACACGTAACGACAATGATCTTAGCGGTGCAGAACCCTGCTTTCTCCACTACTGGCAAAAAAAATTTTTTTTTTACTTAGATAATTAGGTAGCAAACAGCACTTTTGAGGAGTGCCTTTTTGAGAAAAGTTGCCACAAGGGATCATAAATTTTTAGCATTTTACCCGATAATAAATTTGAGGTAAAACAATCTTTTTGCATGATAATTATTGAAAAAAGAACTACACGAAACGACAATGCTCTATGACGAGCAGAACCCTGCTTGGTACACTACTGGCAAAACATTTTTTTTTATTTATGTAGCTAATTAAGTATTAAGTAACAAATTAGGTAATAGGTAGCCCTACTGTTGAGTGTCTTTTTAACGAAAAATACTGCTAGAGTTCCTACACTTTTAGCCCCTTAAATAAGAGAGAATTTGAGGTAAAAGTGTCTTTCTGCATGATAATGAACTATTCGAAATGACAATGCTCTATGAGAAGAACAGAACCTTGCTTGCTATACTACTAACACTTTTACAGTTTCTCTTAGCCTTAAAAGAATTCTTTGATAGTTGCTTTGACGTTCTAGGATCTAGGACTTTGCCGAACCCTAAGGAATTTAGATATTTTTCTGAATGTTCTGCTAGTAATTTTCACTACAAGGGTACACTCGTTAAAAAAGCTCAAACTTCTAGAAAATTAACTTTAAAGAATGAAAACAAGGCAAATTGTAGTTTAAATCGTTTAAAAAACTATACGAAAAAAAATATCGAAACGGGTAAAGTAAAAGATCAATAAGAAAAAAAAATATATAATTAAAAATTTGTAATTAGAAAAAAGTTAAGAAAATTATTAATTACTGATTAATCATTATTTCGCAAGCTCTAATTTTGCCCATCCCCAGACTAGTTTCGTCGTTTACGGGGCTTGTCAGTGAGGCTTTGACACAATCAGAACTCGCGCAACTTGTGGTACTCAAGATACGATTGCTATTTTGTTCTTTTGAGGCTTTTTAACCTAAAATTTCAGCGAGTTAACAATTGCTCTGTGAATTAATTTTCCATAGACAATTCTGACACAAAATTTTGTTCTTTAACGATTGACGATTCTCGATTTTTCATTTCTTTGTGCGGTATTGGCCCAAAATAGAACTTATCGAACGAGTCAAAAATCAAATTTTATAAAAAATGTTACAGTTATAGTTATGGCGTCAGCTTTTTTAGCAAACTTTTCAACACTCTTAAATGCTTTTGGAATAAAATTAAAAATAATTTAAATTTATCCCTTTACCTACCTGATATTTTTGGACATATTTTTTTCCTTATTATTGCAGATTTTCTTTTACTTGTGATAATTAACGATTTTCGATTTTTCTGTTTTTTTCTGTATTGGCTGAAAATAGAACTTATCCAACTAGTCAAAAATCAAATTTTGTAGAAAAAGACATTTTTTTAGCAAAGTTCTTATATGTTTTTGGCCTGAAATTAAAAATAGTTTAAATTTATTCTTTTAATTAAATGCTTCTCATGGGCATATTTTTTTAAAAATTCTTGATACTGCAGATTTTTTTTTTAATTTTGATGTGTTCTGTGGTGTTTCATTTAACTTTTCTTTATTATTTACCGTTTTAGTATTGTTCATATTTTTCTACTCTTACTCTTTGTCATATTTTGTTGAAACTTTTGTTGTTCTATGTTATTTTTTCCTCGCTCTAAATTGGACATTTTAGAGAGATTTCTAAGAGCTAATTTTGACTCCTAAATTGAGCTTTTCAACCGAGTGAACAACTGCAACATACACTGATTTGCCTTGAAGAAATTTGGCTCAAAACTGTGTTTTTTAATTTAATAATTGCTAATTTTTCAAGTTTTTATACAGTTATCATTAAGATCGGTTTTTATTGAAAAAATATTTGGTCTTAAAGTTTGGAAATATATTAAATTTGCCTAGCCCTGATAGGATTTTCTTTCTAAAATTTTCTAATTTTCTTCTTTTGTAGTTTTTATTATTGTAGTATTTATTTTTTTCTTCCTTACTGTTGTTTTATAATTTTTTGTTCTTACATTTTTTGTCGATCTAAATTAGACTTATCTTATTTTTTTTGGTGCTTCTGAAGTTTTTTAATTTAAAACTGAACTTCGTCAACGAGTGAACATTTGCCATGTAAATCAATTTTCCTTGGAGACAATTTTGAAAAAAATTGTGTTCTTTAACTATCAACGATTCTCGATTTTTTTAATTTTTTTTCTGTGCGGTTATCTTAGCAAATTTTTTAAAGCTTTTAAATGCTTTTGGCCTAAAATTAAAAACAATTTAAATTTATTTTTTAAGTAACCTGCTTCTTTTGGACATATTTTCTCCTTAATTTTCTTACTATGCAATTTTTTTTAATTAAGATGCTTTCTGTCGTGTTTCATTTAACTTTTTTCATTCTCTACTGTTCTAGGGTTGTTCATATTTTCCTACTCATTTTTTGGCACATTTTACTGAAACTTTTGTTTTTCTATGTTACTTTTTTCATCGCTCTAAATTGAACATTTTATTGGGATTTCGCAGAGACCTTCAAATTGAGCTTTTTCAAACGAGTGACCAACTGCAACATAAATCGACTTAGATTGAAGAAATTTGGCTCAATACTGTGTCTTTTAAGTCAATAGTTGCTAATTTTTCCACTTTTTGTTATGATAAACATCGGTTTGTATTGAAAAAAATATTTGGTTCCAAATATTAGAAATATATTAACACTCAAGTTATGATAAACATCGGTTTGTATTGAAAAAAATATTTGGTTCCAAATATTAGAAATATATTAAATTTCGACCCACATTTACATTTATAGATTTTTTTTAGCAGTTTCTAATTTTCTTCTTTTGTAGTTTACATTAAACTTTTATCTTCCTTATTGTTTTTTATCTTTCACATTTTTGTATTTTTTTATAATTATGTTTTCTTGGTCCTTTCGAGGTTTTTTAACCTAAAATTGGAATTTTTCAACGAGTAAACAATTGCTATGTACATTAGTTTTCCATTAAAACAATTTTGACGAAAACACGTTCTTTAACGATTAATAATTCTCGATTTTTAATTTTTTTTATACGGTCTTAGCCCAAACTATCCTTTATATTTTTGTATTTTTATGCTTTATCATGCACCTATAATTTTTTTGTTCTTCCATTTTTTACCGATCTAAATTGGACTTGTCATTGTGTTTCCGTTTGTTTGAGGTTTTTTAACTCAAAATGTAACTTTTCAAATGAGTAAAAATTTCTACGTAAATTTTTTTTCCATTGAGAAAATTTTGACACAAAATTTTGTTTTTTAACGATTAATGTTTCTCGATTTTTCATTTTTCTTTTATACGGTACCTAAAGGCCCAAAATAGAACTTCTCAAACGAGTCAAATATAAAAATTTTTTGAAAAGTTATGGTCCAGAAAGGCAGCTGTTTTAGGAAACTTTTAAAAACGTTGAAAATGCTTTGGGCCTTAAATTAAAAATAACTTAAAATTATCCTTTTAACTATCTGCTTCTTTTGGACATATTTTGTCCTTAATTCCCTTATTGTTGCAGTTATTTTTTACTTTTTTTAATTTTAATGCTTTTAATCCTTTTCGTGGTGGTTTATTTACTTTTTTTTAATGTTACAATATTGCTTAATTTTTTTATTCTTATTCTTTGATGTTTGTCACATTTCGTTCAAACTTTCTTTTTTTTATATATTATTTTTTATCTTTTTTTGTTCCATTGTACTTTTTATTGGATTATTCTTTGAAGGTAATTTTGCTGCAAAATTGATCTTTTCAACAAATTAACAATTTTCATTCGAACCTATTTGCATTAAAAAAATATGGCTCAAAACTATTATTGCTAATGTTTGCACAGTTTTCATAAAAATCGATTTTTATTGAGAGAGTTTTAGACCTAAAACAAATTAATTTAGAACAAGTTTTATAACTCGATGCTTTCGTAGTTTTTAATGAATTTTTGGCTTTCTTTATATTCTTTCATTCTTCATATTTTCCTATTCTTATGCTTTGTCATGTTTTCTTTTTTATTCTTTTTCATTTATTATTTTATTAATTAATTAATTTTTATTTTATTTTATTATATTTGTATATTTATTATTTTATTAAATTTTTATTCTCCTTGCAGGTTGGGAGGTTGAAACAGAAGTTGACGTGTTCGAGCGATTTTCAATGCATATAGTCGGTTGGAAGGAAAACGGGGATTTAGTGGGCCACCGCGTATATTATTAAGTAATGAATGAAAGTATAATAAAAAAGAAAAACAATAATTAAAAACTACTAAAGCATCAATTTATAAAATTTTCTAAAAATCAGAACATTTTAGAAAGAAAAAAAATATCCAAAAGTGGTAGGTAGAAGCATAAATATTAAATATTTCTAATATGGGTCCAAAACCATCTAAAAACTTTCAAAATGGTTCCAAATGGATTTGTTTTAGGTCCAAAATATCAATTTTGAAGCAAAATTACCTTCAAAGAATAAGCCAATAAAAAGTACAACTAAACAGAAAAGATGTAAGGAAAGTAATATAAAAGAACAAAAGTTTAGAGGAAACATGACAAAGGTATCAAAGAATAAGCATAAAAAAAATTAAGCTATACTGTAACAAAAAGCAGAAAAAAAGTTAAATAGAACACCACAGAAAGCGTCAAAAGTAAATAAAAATTGCAATAATAAGGAAATTAAGGACAAAATATGTCCAAAATAATCAGGTAGTTGAAAGGGTTAATTAGTTTATGTAGCAATTGTTTACTCATTGAAAAAGGACGAAAACCCAATGTCTAATTTAGATCGATAAAAACGGAAAAACAAAAAATGATATCCACATGATAAGGCATAAAAATAAACAAATGTATAGGATAATTTGGGCTAATACCGTATATTAAAATTAAAAATCGAGAATTATTAATCAATAAAGAACACATTTTTTTGTCAAAATTGTCTAAATGGAAATTTTATGTACATAGCAAGTGTTTGCTCTTTGAAAAAGTTCAATTTTAGGTTAAAAAACTTCGAAAGGACCAAGAAAACATAATGATAAGTCTAATTTAGATCAATAAAAAAAAATCTAAATTACCTGACAAAGCACAAAAGTGCAAAAATATGAAGGTTAAAACAACAATAAGGGAAAAAATATAATTAAAACTCCAAATAGGAAAATTAGACAATTTCTAAACAAAAATTTATAAAGGTAGGTAGGGACCCAAATTTAATATATTCCTATTTCCAAATTTCTTCAAAGCAAATCGATGTAAGTTGCAGTTGTTTACTCGGTTGAGAAGCTCAATTTAAGGATCAAAATTCGCTCTAAGAAATTCTAATAAAATGTCCAATTTAGAGAGGTGAAAAAATAACATAGAAGAACAAAAGTTTCAGCAAAATATGACAAAGTACAAGAGTAGAAAATATGAACAATACTAGAACAGTAAAGAATAAAAAAAGTTAATTAAAACACCACAGAAAACATCAAAATTTGCAACAGTAAGAAAATTAAGGAAAGTCATGTCGAAAAGGAGCAGGTGGTTAAACGAATCAATTTAATCTATTTTTAATTTTAGGCCAAAAACATTTAAGAGCTTTCAAGAAAAATCCTTTTTGGCCCATAACTTTTTCTATAAAAATAATTTTTTGACTCGTTGGATAAGTTCTATTTTGGGCCAAAACCGTATAAGAAAAAACGAAAAATCGAGAGTCGTTAATGGTTAAATAACACAATTTTGCGTCAAAATTTTCTTAATAGAAAATTAGTTCACGTAGCAATTGTTTACTCGTTGAAAAAGTTCCATTTTGGGTTAAAAAACCTAGGAAAAACGAAAACAAAATGATAACTCTAATTTAGATCGACAGAAAAATAGAGGAACAAAAAATTTATAAATACCTGCCAAAGCATAAAAATACAACAAATGAAGGATAAAAGAACAATAAGGAAGAAAAAAAATAATGGAAACTACAAAAGACGAAAATTAGAAAATTTCTAAAAAAAATGTATGAAGCTAGGTAGGGGCCCAAATTTAATATATTTCTAATCCTTGAGACCAAATATTGAATACCAATAAACGGAATCTTTTTTGGTGGGCCACCCTGTATTTTATTAATGTTGGTATATTTCTTAGGTCACCAGTGATTTACTTACCAAACATGATAACGATGCAAAGATAAGTAGTTTTTTTTTAACATTAGATAGAAACGTTCTTTTACTCCAGTAGAACATTACCATATAGGTAATGTTTCAGTCAAACATTGCTATATAAGTAATGTTCCACTAGAACATTGCTCTATAAGTAATGTTCCAGTAAAACACCACAGAAAGCATCAAAAGTGAAAAAAATTCTGCAATAGTAAGGAAATTACGCACAAAATATGTTCAAAAGAAGCAGGTAGTTAAAAGGGAAAATTAGTTTACGTAGCAATTGTTTACTCGTGGAAAAAGTTCCATTTTGATTTAAAAAACCTCGAAAGGACGAAAACGCAAAATCTAATTTAGATCGATAGAAACGGAAGAATAAAAAATGATAGGCACATGATAAAGCATAAAAATACAAAATTGTAAAGGATAGTTTGAGCTAATACCGTGTAAAAAAATAAAATATTTAGAATTATTAATCAATAAAGTACAACATTTTGTGTCAAAATTGTCTCAATGGAAAATTATTGTACATAGCAAGTGTTTGCTTTTTGAAAAAGTTCAATTTTAGGTTAGAAAACTTCGAAAGCACCAAGAGAACATAATGATAAGTCTAATTTAGATCGATAAAAAAAATTCTAAGTTACCTGACAAAGCACAAAAAATGCAAAAATATGAAGGTTAAAAGAACAATAAGGGAAAAAATATAATAAAAACTTCAAATAGGAAAATTATAATAATTATATATATAATATTATAATATAATAATTATTTCCAAATTTCTTCAAGGCATATGGATGTAAGTTGCAGTTGTTTACTCGGTTGAGAAGCTCAATTTAAGGGTCAAAATTCGCTCTAAGAAATCCTAATAAAATGTCCAATTTAGAGAGGTGAAAAAATAACATAGAAGAACAAAAGTTTCAGCAAAATATGACAAAGTACAAGAGTAGAAAATATGAATAATACTAGAACAGTAAAGAATAAAAAAAGTTTATTAAAACACCACAGCAAACATCAAAATTGAAAAAATTTGCAACAGTAAGAAAATTAAGAAAAATCATGTCAAAAAGAAGCAGGTAGTTAAAAGAATAAATTTAATCTATTTTTAATTTTAGGCCAAAAACATTTTAAGAGCTTTTAAGAAAAATCCTTTTTGGTCCATAACTTTTTCTATAAAAATTATTTTTTGATTCGTTGGATAAGTTCTATTTTGGGCCAAAACCGTATAAGAAAAAGCGAAAAATCGAGAGTCGTAATCGTTAAATAACACAATTTTGCATCAAAATTTTCTTGATAGAAAATTAGTTTACGTAGCAATTGTTTACTCGTTGAAAAAGTTCCATTTTGGGTTAAAAAACCTAGGAAAAACGAAAACAAAATGATAACTCTAATTTAGATCGACAGAAAAATAGAGGAAAAAAAAATTTATAAATACCTGCCAAAGCATAAAAATACAACAAATGAAGGATAAAAGAACAATAAGGAAGAAAAAAAATGATGGAAACTACAAAAGACGAAAATTAGAAAATTTCTAAAAAAAATGTATGAAGCTAGGTAGGGGCCCAAATTTAATATATTTCTTATCTTTGAGACCAAATATTGAATACCAATAAACGGAATCCTTTTTGGTGGGCCACCCTGTATTTTATTAATGTTGGTATATTTCTTAGGTCACCAGTGATTTACTTACCAAACATGATAACGATGCAAAGATAAGTAGTTTTTTTTTAACATTAGATAGAAACGTTCTTTTACTCCAGTAGAACATTACCATATAGGTAATGTTTCAGTCAAACATTGCTATATAAGTAATGTTCCACTAGAACATTGCTCTATAAGTAATGTTCCAGTAAAACACCACAGAAAGCATTAAAAGTGAAAAAAATTCTGCAATAGTAAGGAAATTATGCACAAAATATGTTCAAAAGAAGCAGGTAGTTAAAAGGGAAAATTAGTTTACGTAGCAATTGTTTACTCGTGGAAAAAGTTCCATTTTGATTTAAAAAACCTCGAAAGGACGAAAACGCAAAATCTAATTTAGATCGATAGAAACGGAAGAACAATAAATGATAGGCACATGATAAACCATAAAAATACAAAAATGTAAAGGATAGTTTGGGCTAATACCGTATAAAAAAAAATAAAAAATCGTGAATTATTAATCAATAAAGAACAAAATTTTTTGTCAAAATTGTCTCAATGGAAAATTAATGTATATAGCAAGTGTTTGCTCTTTGAAAAAGTTCAATTTTAGGTTAAAAAACTTCGAAAGCATCAAGAGAACATAATGATAAGTCTAATTTAGATCGATAAAAAAAATTCTAAGTTACCTGACAAAGCACAAAAAATGCAAAAATATGAAGGTTAAAAGAACAATAAGGGAAAAAATATAATAAAAACTTCAAATAGGAAAATTATAATAATTATATATATAATATTATAATATAATAATTATTTCCAAATTTCTTCAAGGCATATCGATGTAAGTTGCAGTTGTTTACTCGGTTGAGAAGCTCAATTTATGGGTCAAAATTCGCTCTAAGAAATCCTAATAAAATGTCCAATGTCAACCAGAGGTGAAAAAATAACATAGAAGAACAAAAGTTTCAGCAAAATATGACAAAGTACAAGAGTAGAAAATATGAATAATACTAGAACAGTAAAGAATAAAAAAAGTTTATTAAAACACCACAGCAAACATCAAAATTGAAAAAATTTGCAACAGTAAGAAAATTAAGAAAAATCATGTCAAAAAGAAGCAGGTAGTTAAAAGAATAAATTTAATCTATTTTTAATTTTAGGCCAAAAACATTTTAAGAGCTTTTAAGAAAAATCCTTTTTGGTCCATAACTTTTTCTATAAAAATTATTTTTTGATTCGTTGGATAAGTTCTATTTTGGGCCAAAACCGTATAAGAAAAAGCGAAAAATCGAAAGTCGTAATCGTTAAATAACACAATTTTGCATCAAAATTTTCTTGATAGAAAATTAGTTTACGTAGCAATTGTTTACTCGTTGAAAAAGTTAAATTTTGGGTTAAAAACTTAGGAAGTACGAAAACAAAATGATAATCATAATTTAGATCGACAGAAAAATAGAGGAACAAAAAATTTATAAATACCTGCCAAAGCATAAAAATACAACATATGAAGAATAAAAGAATAATAAGGAAAGAAAAAATATAATAGAAACTACAAAAGACGTAAATTAGAAAATTTAAAAAAAAAGTTTATGAAGTAGGGGCCCAAATTTAATATATTTCTAATCTTTGAGACCAAATATTGAATACCAATGAACGGAATCCTTTTTGGTGAGCCACCTTGTATATTATTAATGTTGGTATATTTCTTAAGTTGCCAGTGATTTACTTACCAATTCCAGTAGAACATTACTATATAGGTAATGTTCCAGTTGAACATTGCTATATAAGTAATGTTCCAGTAGAATGTTACTATATAAGTAATGATCTACTGAAATAACGATTTTTGGTAATAAAATAAATGTATATGTTCAGAAACTGTTGTCGCATTGGCTTAAAACCTATATATATCATGATTTTTTATCTTTAATATTTTTAACTTTAAGAGAAAAGAACTCAGTTGCTGTCTTCTTTGATAAATGTGGCTTTTTTTTCCGCAATTTTTTTTTAATGGAGAAGTAAATTATAGGAAGGTCTACGGGCGTTAATGGCAGCAGGTTTTCCATGTACTTCACCTAAAGTCAAGATTCATCCAGTTCATTATGTAGTTTAATGTTTAATACTGGGTTTCAAGTATTTTTTTTAAGTTTGTATTTGCGTCTGATAATCGTAGCTCTATTTTCCTTCAATGAAATGTTTCGTCATTATTATTTATAGTCGCACTATCACACTAATTTCTCGAATTGTCTACAAATAAAAATATAAAACTTTTCCTTTCCATTAATATCAAAAATAGTTCAAAATAGGCAAAGATACATAATGTGTGTCATATACGTTAATACTGTGTAATTGCTAGGCTACAAAAACATTATTTTACATCGAATGTTAGTATCCTTCAAAGCAACTAATCTAATGCTTTTATTACTAACAAATGCACGACACAGTAAGTAATTGCTTTTTAATGAGTACGAGAAAATCAATCCACCATTTGTCCAACTAATTGCATTGGGATTGCCTAATAACAGGGTGATAAATATTAGATGAGTGACACAAACCACTGGACAATTAGCTATTATTTCTATGATAATTAAAACTCAAGTTGAAGAACGTGTCATTAACCAATACTTTAAATTAATGTGGACACCTGAGACTGACATTTGCTGATGATTTTCTCGATTTTCAGTTTTCTTTGTCTTAACCATCATTAAGTCTCCTATAGAGCGATCAATGATCTAGGAAACCAACTCTTGTGCCAGAATTGCCAGAAATAAAAAGAAATATAGATAAACTGACGAAACATTTTATTCAGAAACCGCCGGCGCGCTGGCCCAAAGTCTATAATTTCAGGTTTCTGTGCTCTTATGATCCTCTAGAGCCAAATTCCTTAAGTTACGAAATCAAAACTAACGACTTTATTACGTGACGGGCATTTAATCAGATAACGTTTATATACAACCTGTCGAGTGCGCCAGATTTCATCCTAAATCAAATGAAAGAAAAATATTATCTCTTTTATTTTTTTTCCTTGAGCAAGATGGCCGCGCCGAAGACCAACATATGAAAATTGGCTGAATGTTTTAATTAATTCTTCCTTGGAGTTGGTTTAATTAAAACTTTGTAGGGTGGAGAAACTCGCCTACGCCTGAAATTTCTAATTGGATATTAATGTCAACATATTTGTTCCAGGCTAGATGCGTTCCTAGAAGGAGTCTTAGCAGGAAGTTTTCGAAACATGTTTTCCTGCCTGTTTTTAAGAATTTTGTTGCGCTCGATTCTCCTGAGTGGCACAAACACTTTCCGTTATGGAAACTTTATATTGTTACTAATATTTTTGTAAATATTGAGAACCTGTTGGCAGGCTTGTGTATTTTCTCTGTTGATTTTCGAGAGATCGAGTAAAAAGTTTTTACTGCCTCACTGATGCTTATAACTTTTGAACTGTTAATTTTTACGGGATTCTTTAGTATTGCGTGTAGGTACTGAAATGAACGGGCTTTCCAAAAATGGGGTCGGTTTGGTGGAATGAGCGGGGAGGGGGGGGGGGTCTGAGAAGTAGCGTACCAAAGTCAAAAATGCGATTCTTTAGGTACACAAATTTACCGTATCTCCGGAGCTATGTGGGGTATAATGCACTCCATGGGAAGATTTCTTCGTATGTGTGAATCATAAATTTTGAAGTCTAATTTCGAATAATGGAGCGGTTGAAAACTGTCGCTAGAAATAGTCATGCAAATCAGATTTGAGATTGTTTATTTACCTTTTTTTGCTAACCTGTGGGAGGTGGATAGCGTTCGCGTTTTGTCTTGTCAGTGGTCTCAGCACTGTACTGGCAGTGAATGGGGGCGCATTTTCCTTGCCTTTGATTCAATAAGATAGGCCACAGATTTCATTAAGTGTCACAACACAAAATTATAACCCCAAAACTTGGAAATAAATAAACAGCTGTCTTATTTCAAGTGTCGGGTCTGTTGACCGATTTGTTGACGGATTGGCAATGAGTGAATTGTGTGGATATGGAGGTAACTGCCTATCAGCCTAAGTGCTTCTGTTTCTTGGCCGGAAGTCCGCCATGTTTGAGAGGACTTTGCTAATTCTTTGGTTGCACCTAATAGTCTATTGTTAGCTGTTCGTAAGTCAAACGTTATTTTATGGTAATATCATCAGATGAAATGGGAAACATATGGGACAAACTTAAAGTGATACATTTTGCTTATTTTCTGAGGAGTAAAAAGGGTAGCAAGAGGAAGTATTTTGGGTGTCGTCCAAAAAACGCCTTACGACAACGATGATAATTGTCATTCGTCAGTTATTCGTTGCGCGCTGGCGCTCTCGACCAATATCTTTTCCCCACCTCCACCTTTTATCTATTGAAAATCGGAATATTGGAGAAGGTTTTTCTTTCTGGATCAAGGCTCGTGGAAGACACCACTCATCTCTTCGCTGCTACTCATCTCGACGTGTGACCACCACGTGGGATTTAGTCGATTTGTAGTAGTATTACAACTTCCCTTATTTATTGTTAGTTTTGTGGTCATTCGACCAGTTTTTGAGACATTTTTGGACGAGGGAAGTTGAACCGAATTTCGGGATTGTGCAAGAGGTAAGTTCACGTCGGCCATCTTTCTGGTTGAGGGTTTCTCTTTTCCTTCCACCGAGCCTTTTATGGCCGAGTATTTCCTTTCTATCATGGGCGGATATGGCGTATATTGCGGATTTGGCGCTGTGGTCTGATTAGTTGAAATTGTCGTTTCTTGCTAAGAATTGCCAAATTTCTGCATTCTGCATTCTCATTAAAGTTGAAGCTCAACAGTCATCAGATTTAACGTATATCGAATAAACAATTACCATAGAGGAGGTAATGATTCTAAATAATTATGAGTTTTGGTTGGGGTTTATTTTAATACGTATTACTTATATATTACATTTTTTACTAGGCTTACAAATGTGGGTATTGCAAATTCATAATCCAATCATCTTGTGAAAATATGGGGAGCACAAGTGTTTCCAAAAGTTTGATGACATTCATCATGAAATTCAAGCTGATGAAAATAATATTCTTACGATTGGTAAGAAATTTTAAAGTGCTTAGCTAATACATACAGATACCTAATAGATGAAATATTTAGTTGGAAATAGAAACTCTGCTGATAAGTGGTTATCTTGATGGTTATCAAGTTCATAAAAGTGTAGGTATCTTTTTCTTACAGGATTTAAGGATGATGTCGACAATAATTATGAACATGAACATGAAAAAAATAATGAAAGCTCACCCCCTGCAATATCTTGGGAAGAACAATTTATAAAGTGTGTTCAAGATAGACCATCCTTATATAATGTAAAGTTACCTTTGATGCAAAGAACTAATTTCAAAAAAAAAAATCTCTGAAGTCTGAGATTTTAAATAGTATTGTTGGGAATGGTATAGAGGAATGGAAAGGCAAATGGAAGTATCTTAAAAACCGTTAGATGAAAGCAAAAAAAAAGTCAACACCTACAAACCTAGTGGCTCGGCATTTATCCCAGTTAAACCAGGGTTCCAATACTACGATTTGATGAAGATACTTTACACCTCACACACAAGATTTTAGATGATACTTTACACCCACAACCGTAAGTGTTAACTATAATTACTACTATTAATTTTCACATGATATATTAATTATTTTATAGTTATTTTGTGTTTTGTAAACCCACCTTTATTTTTATTCATAATCATATTCTTAATTTTCATCCCTAACAACCCATCAAGAAACCCATATAACAAGAGTTTCCATCGATATTTCGTTTTTTTTACAAGAATATTAGATATAGTAATTATGTTGGATGTAGAAGCCAAAAATTCAAGACCCAATTTCTAACCAGTACAGGTGCACGTGGTTCTTTTTTTTCTAGTATATATAATCTTCAGTCGTTTTACCTAACACAGCATTAACTCCACCTGATCCTCCACTGACATCTCCACATCCTACCCATGAAAATCGAACAAATTCTGTAACTCCCACATACCAATCCATTGAAGAGTAAGTATTGTTTATGGCATTTTGCATACCTTCCCTTATTAAAGTACTTAGAGCTTATCAACTCATTTAAAATGTCTATATTGTTGCCAAGAAATGTTAAGTTGCAGAGTCCTAGAGAGATTGACATTTAAAAAAGCTCTAAGCTCTATCTTTGAAAGCGATACAATTATTTCCATTTTTAGAAAGGAAGAGAGATACAACTAACTCTGATCTATAAGACAAGCTAATTGAAGCACTAAACATTCCTGAAGCTAAGCAAGATGGAGTTGATGGGTTTCTCATATCAATTCCCGCTGAGAGACAGAGCAAAATTAGAAATCGAGATATTGCAACTTATTTATGAAAGACAATCTGAGTTAGATTTATATTAAAAGTTTGAAGTTATAACATAAAAATTTAGACTAAAGTTTGTTAAATCACAAAACTTTAAAATTTTGAGTTACTAACACAGAATTCTAAAATTTTGAGTTATTAAGTCGACATTTCAAATTTTGTGTTAATACTGGACACTTTGCACTAAAATTTTCTGTTTCTAATTCAAAACTCTAAAATATTGAGTTATTAACATGAGATTCAAAAAAATATATTTTAAGAATTTTCTCCGCTTTTTAAATTTCCACTAAAAATTTCTGAAATATATAATTTTTTTAATTTCAAGTTAGTAGTTTTAAAGTTTTGAGTTAGTAATGTGAAATTTTAGTTTAAAGTGTCGAATTACATCACAAAATTTTAAAATTATGAATTTTTAAATTTTGCGTCACCAACACACAAAGTTTTAAAATTTCGTCATAGTAACACAAAATTTTGAAATTTCAAGTTAATAACGCAAAATTTTACTTTTAAATTGCGAGTTAATAAAATGAAATTTAAAAATTTCGTGATAGTAACGCAAATTATTAAAATTTTGACAGTTTAGTATCCCATGTTAATTAAAAATTTACAAAGACGATTAAAAAAATCTGTCTAAAATAATATAGTATTTTTACACATATACAGCTTCGGTTGTATATGTGTAACTAGAAGAGGTGGAGTGAAAAAAAACAGTTTTGGTCTAGCTTTTATATCGGGTGAGCTACAAAAGTTTTCTCTGTCACATTTTTTTCCAGTTTGGATGTATTTTTCTCACATTATATCCTGTAGATTCCACATTTTTGGAGCAAGAAATCTGGAATAATTCAGAGAGGTAACACACATATGGGCCCTGGATTTGGCCGAAAACTGAGGTGCTAGCTTTGAGTTTGAAATTTTGTCGAATGTTTAAACTTTAAATTTGAAACCGCCTCTTTGAACTCTATTTGTGCAGAGACGCGCTTCTAGTCGATTCGTTTTTTATCTCGGCAGAAACCTTGGAAAGTTCTTTATCCGACACCTGGCAACTACTTTTTTGCTGGGGTAGCGGGAAATGGTCTTAATTGAATTTCGAAGGGAAAGATGCAGATTTTTGCCAATTTTGGCCCAAAATCATGAAGGGTTTCGAAGATCGCCATTTTAGGGTAGCGGAGGGTGGTATATACAGGAACATTAACTTTCTTTCTTGAATAACTTCGTTGCGTTGTTAGCTACAAACTTCATTTTGGGTATTTAAATAGATAACAATATTGTCTAACAATTTGCTTAGAAAGTGAATGATTTCTTCCAAAATTTAGAAAAAAAAACATGTTGTCCGTTTATAAACCACCTGTTCCTATATGCCCATCCCATAGTATATAAAGGGACAATCCTTAAATTGAAAGCAAGATGAGAGTATTCAAAGTAAAGTCTACTAATACAGAAATTTCCAATGTAGTAAGGCCCCAAGGACACTTCTAGGCACGGCCTAGGAGGAAACCGTTCGACGAGACGTCACAATGGTCAGACTATTCCAGGTATTCCCGTCTTTCCATTTATAGTGGGAAAACAAAGCAGAGGATTACTCTAGGGTCCCCTAGAGCGTCGACCCAAAAACCCTACTACCCAGGTAGCACAACTGACCAGTTGGACGTCTGTTGGACGTCGGTTTTTAGTCATTTTTTGGTCAATACGTCAATTGACCTAAGCAGGACGTCTCGAAGATGTCAACTTTATGACGTCCAATGGGCAGCAACAGATGAACGTCCAGTGGACGACCAAGAATAGTCATCATATTATAACGATCAAAATAATCTATGTACCCAGGTACCTACTGATATATCTTTAATATTTTTCGCATATATTAGAAATACATGCTTATTTAAGATGATGGAAAGCAAGTCTTTTCCATTTTTTAGATTATTGTTTAACTAAATTCATATATGATAAATAGAAAAGTGTAAACACTACAAGGATTTAAGATTTCAGAATGCTAAACAAAAATTCAACAAGTGTGAGACGTATCAGTGCTAGAAACCGAAGTGTTAATTTCTGCTTCCATGAGGTAGGTAGGTACTCACTCGTTTTTACTTTTTGTTATATAAAATAATTGAATAGTGTCTACACTTTTGTATTTATCTTTTATCTGAATTCAGTTAGATAATGCTCGACGGAAAATACTTGCGCTAGGTCATCATCTCAAATAAGGATGAAATGCTATTATATGCTGAGCCTAGGGACTCATTACACATAGTTTTTCTTGCGTTTCAGCTCTGAGGAAAACTAAATAAATAGTCGAAACGTTGGCAATGTTATGATAAAGAAGAGTATTATTTGATCCAACTCTGCTCACCACCAGTATTATATTTCCTATAAAACATGTTTAAAATATGTAATGATTTTTTTATGATAAAATCCACTGCATGATATATTAAATATGTAGCGACAAATATGTAGAAACAAATGGAAGTCTTGTGGATGTGACATGTAGGCGTTATTTGGACGTCTTTTGGCTCAATCTCATGTCGTCATTTGGACGTCCATACGACGTAGTGTGCTACCTGGGTAATAACTAAAGCCACTGGCAATGATTGAATTCTCAAGAACTTGTCTACTTTTTAGAAAGCAAGTGTGGTTAAAATTATTAAGCATAACACATTTAAAACAATTTACCTTATGCCGAGCATTCTCCAAATGACCACTGCACTTTTGGCAACTTGGGGTTGTATTAGATCTCTCTCTTTAGTTATTTCCATTTTTTAATATTTTTGCTTTTATTCCGTCCCCTGCCTGATCATCGTTGAAGAAGCTCTGGTGCTTTAACGCAAGATGAGAGTATTCAAAGTAAGGTCTACGAATACAGAAATTTCCAATTTAGTAAGGCCCCAAGGACACTACCAGGGACGGCCTAGGAGGAAACCAATCGACGTGACGTCGATTGGTTTCCTTGGAATAGTGTGACCACAATATTCCAAGTATTCCTCTCTTTCCATTTCTATTGGAAAAACAAAATAGAAGATTTTGACTCCTAGTGAGTCGACCCAAAAACTCTACTAATGACAACAGCCACTGACAATGATTGAATTCTCTAAAATTTTTCTATTTTTTTAAAGAAAGTGGGGATAAAATGATTAAGCATAACACATTTAAAGCAATTTACCTTAGCTGCTTATTTTCTAAATGACCACTGCACTTTTAGCAACTGGTTGTATTAGATTTCTCTTTTTGGCTATTTCCATTTTTCAATGTTTTTGCTTTAGCTCCTGCCTGATAATCGTTTACAAAAATTCTGATGCTTTGACGCAAGATGAGAGGATTCAAAGTAAAGTCTACGAATACAGAAAGTTCCAATGTAGTGAGGCCTCAAAGACTCTAGTAGGGACTGCCTAGAAGGAAACCAATCGACGTGACATTACAATGGTCAGACTATTCCAGGGATTTACTATCTTTCCATTTCTAGTGGGAAAACAAAGGAGAAAATTACTCGAGGTTCCCCTGGAGCATTGACCCAAAAACCTTACAACTGGCGACTGCCACTGGCAATGGTTGAATTCTCAAGAATTCTTCTAGTTATTGAAAGCAAGTGTAGTTCAAATGATTAAGCATAACACATTTAAAACAATTTGACATTTTGAACACAGAACAAACGACCACTTTTTGCATCTGGTTGAATTAGATTTTTCTCTTCTTAGATATTTCCATTTTTTATTGTTTTTACTTTTACTCCGCCCCCTGCCAGATCATCGTTTAAAAACCGGTGCTTTGACGCAGGACGAAAGTATTCAAAGTAAAATATAGAAATTTCTAATGTTGTAAGGCCCCAGGGACACTTCTAGGGACGGCCTAGGAGGAAACCAATCGACGTGACGTCACAAAGGTCAGACTATTCCAAGTATTCCTATCTTTCCATTTCTAGTGGGAAAACAAAGAAGAAGGTTATTCTAGAGTCCCCTAGAGCGTCGACCCAAAAACCTTTTTGAATAAATTTAGGCTCAAAAGTATTTAATATTGTAACAGGACATTAAATATGCTTAGGTACTCAAATATAATTAGGTAAGCAAAACAATCATTGTACATTGTATTTTGCAAAATCAAAATGAAATGTCAGATGATTTACAGCCCGTTCTCTTTCTCTAACTAGGGCAGCCTCAGGAAGTTTACAAATTATATTCTCTTCGAAAACATTATCTTCATCTTTAATTTGTGGAAACACAAAATTGGAATCCGAGGTTTTCCGCATAAAGTTAACTGCATATTCATCAACGTTAATATTGTCATAATCTTTAACACTTTTCTTTGGTGGATATTGAACCAGAATAAAATCTGTTACTTTAAGGTGAAATTTTCCATCAGTTTATCAGGATTTGATTAACACTATTTCATCTTCCACATCTCTCTCACATTAGATGTCTCATCTGCTATATATTTGCTTTGTATAGTTGATGGTTGTATCTTTTCTTCACTTTTCTTCTATATTTGGCGTATCAGTCAAAAACAGTAGAGTGTTTTTCATTTTGGTCCTTCGAGAACCAGTAGTTCTGTCTTTGGCCTTGGGATGTGGCCTTACTTCTTCTGGAGTAACAACTGGATATTTTTTTTGATGGAGTGTTCCTTGGGATGCACTCGGGGGTGAACTAGATGGCCCTGGATTTATCCTAATTGTTTGTGCAGGCGTTACGAGCAATTTATAAGGTATGTTTAATTGGTTTGAAGATCGAGGTGGTTCGTTATCCTCCTCAGTATACTGCTTTGTTATTTCTAAATTTGTTGAATTTTATCTTATTGGTCGATCTGTACGAGCTCATAAAATCAACGTCTGTGAAAACGCCTTGATTGTACGGGAGTGTTCCTGTACAGCTGAATCCTTTAATAATGTTAGAGGGTACAAAGGCTTGATGGAATGCTTTGCCTACTAGCTCAGCAATTGTGTAAATAGTAACTGGATTCCTTTTATGGTTTATATGCCAGCCATCCATTGCTTTATTCTAGTAAGTTTTGAAAAGTCCAAAACATGAAACAACAATGGGGGTGAAGCCTGTGGTTGCAGTGTAGTGACGGGGTTAATACAACCATTTAACTTACAATATCTCAGTACTGTGAAAGCAATGGTTTTCTTGGTTGTCCAATATTAAAATCATTTTGTGCATCTTAAAATCTGCACTAAACTGAACTAACCTCATTTGCCTTTAACCATGGTCCGCAAATCCCAATGCTAGGGGGATTAGAGAGAATAACTTAAAATAACCTGAAATAATCTTGTTCGCCTTTATCCATCGTCCGCAGAACGGACGACTGCGGATTGAACGACGCTGCTATTCGGACAACCAATTTGAGACACCCTGTACAACATGAAAAAAAATTTTTATGAAAATTATGAGAATTTGGTTGAAGAAGGGTCTGCAAAATTTTGTTTGGTGATTGTCTGTTCAAGTCATTACCGCTTCCTCAATAGTTATTTACCAAACAAGTGCGGAAAGTGATGCTTTACCGGACGCTGATTGCAATGATGGTTTGCCAGCAATCGAGTGCAGCACTTCAGGCACGTGTTAAGAAATTATACCGGGTGTCCAGCAGAACCCTGGACATAGGAGATTAACATGGGAAATCGGTTTTTATTTTTTTGCGCCTGTACGGTTGTTTTGATTGAAAAACTTTTAGGAGTAAAGTTGTAGAGCTTATGGTCAGCTATCATCCTGTAATTTTTTCAATACCACAGTTTTGGCTATTTTTAGGAAAAACGCCTCCAAAAGTGCAAAAATTTGAATTTGGCGCGTCACCCCCACCATGCATGTGCAGTGTCGCCAACATAATAATTTCTTATGTCAGACTCAGAGCCGATTTTCCTTTCTTATTTATTTTGAGGGACTATCATGTAGTAATTAACGTGATTATGCAGAGAAAATTAACTGAAAACCTGACGATAATGTTCTTAAATCATACGGTAAATAAAAGTTACGTTTATTATTATCATAAATAGTAAAAGGAAAATCATTCCAATTTGTGTATGGCTGGTTGTCTAATTAATTTTAGATTAGCAACAGACAACGGATCGACGATATGTCTCTTGTCTTTGTCATTGGTAAAGCTAAAAGCTAGGTTAATGTTAAGAATTATTAAGGACGGCGAGTTGGGTGGATACATTTGTTGGGCAAACCAAGAACCAAGCTTGAAATGTGATTGTACTCTACAAATGAGTTATCGTGGAATTGGCGAAAAGAAAATACGGATTAGCAGCTCTTAAAAGAACCATTTAATTACATACTACAAAGAAAGTGAATAACCACCCATGTGTTTAACATCAAACACAGAGGTAAACAAGAACAATAAACAAATAAATAAAATACAGGACTAGATGTGGCACATCAGAGAAATTGTTCAAAATGATCATCTTCTGCAGAGGTACAATATGCAAGCCTCTGTTCAAAATTGCGACATGTATTGTCCCACATCACCACCGTGACTTGACTACAAATTTCTTGAATGGCAAGTTTCAACTCTTGAACATTTGCATATTGTTTATTTCTCTGGTAGAGACGATCTTGAATGAATCCCCAAACAAAAAAATCACAGGGATTCAAATCCGGAGAGCGAGGTGGCCAATTAATTGCTCCAAACTTTCCGATCCACCTATCACCAAACGTTTCGTTTAAAAAACGTCTATTTTGCAGTGCAGTGTGTCACGATGCCCCATCTTGCAAGTAAAAAACCCGTTCTAATGGCTGGATGGCTTCTACAGCAGGCAAAATGTCATTGCGAAGCATATTGCCATATTTGTTGGCGTTCAAACTGCAATCAATGAAAAATGTACCTATAACATGGGGCCCCAAAATGCCGATCCACACGTTTACAGTTACTCGACGTTGGTCCCGATTGTCATGCACTATATGTATGTTTTGGAGTGCCCAAATCCGATCATTTTGTTGATTTGAAGAGCCAGTCAATCCATATTAGCATTCATCCGTGAAACAAATGTTTCTAACAAATCTTGGGGCTGCAATAATTTTTTCGGTCAGGATTTCACAAAACTCCATTGGGGGGAAAAGGTGGGTCGGTAAGAGTTGTTGATGGTTCTCTTGTTTGTAGCTTTCAAAACCTTCTTTTTGCAGATAATTATGGATGGTCGATCTACTAAGTCCAGTTTCTTGGCCAATCTGTCGAATACTCTTGGAAGGATCATCGTTTACTGTAGCAAGAACAACAAGTTTTGCCACATTTTCATCATCTGGAGCCGCACCAGCTTGAAGTCGTCGCTTTCGCTCACAGGAGCATATCGGGTTAATACTCCCAGTTTCAATGCAAACAATTTCAATTCAAACAATGCAGCAATGTTGTCTCGAATTTGAGCAAAGGAATTACCAGCCCAGTATTGTTTTAAAACAAGTTTTCTCTCCTCAAAAGTCATAACTAATAAAACATTTAAATAAGAAATAACAAAAATAAAATTTTACATTGTATCAACAAAATGGTTCCTAATTTCCTTACTTTTAATATCAATAAATACAAGGTTTCTGTATACATTACATTTTTATTTCGGGGAAATTGTGTGTGAAAAAGTGGATGCAACAAGTACCAAAATATGTATATTTCCATAATCAATCTATACATAAATTTCTTAACGGAAGAAATTAACAAGTGGACATGAAAAAGAAATGTAACCTAAATTTAGGTAATAATGACAACAATTATTCCTATAAAAACACTATCACCTTTCTTCTTCTTCTTCTCATGCTATCCGTTAACGGATGTTTGCGACTATATTCTTCATTTCATCCCTGTTCCCAGCGGTGTGAATCAGTGTCAGTATGTTGTGCATTCCCGTCCAATGTCTAATATTCCGTAGCCAAGACATCTTTTTCCTTCCTACTCCTCTCCGACCCTCTATCTTACCCTCAATTATCAATTGCAAGTATTTATATTTTGCGTTCCTCATGACGTGCCCTAGGTATGCAGTTTTCCTCTTTTTGATGGTGGTGAACAACTCTCGCTCTTTGTTTACAGATGCTAGCACATCTTCATTTGTTATTCTTGCTGTCCAGGGTATTTTGAGGATTCTGCGGTACAACCACATCTCGAACGCTTCTAATTTGTTGATGGTGTTTACTTTGAGGGTCCAACCTTCCATCCCATAAAGAAGCACCGACCAGACGTAGTACTTCAGGAATCTTAGTCTCAAATCAAGATCGAAGTCCGAGCAAGTGAACACTCTTCTCAGTTTAAAGAATGCTTCACGCGCTTGTTCAATGCGGCATTTAATTTCCAAGTCAGATGTCCAGCCCTCAGACAACCATACTCCCAAATACTTAAATTTATTAACCCTTTCTATGCGCATCGTGTTGAACGTTATCTCGGAGTCTTCAAAGGCATTCATATCCTTTGTGATCACTAAAAACTTTGTTTTCTTGGTGTTTATATTGAGACCCACCGATCTACTGTGTTCCCCTACGATGTTGACTAGTCGTTGTAAGTCCTGCATATTATCAGTGATCAGCACTGTGTCGTCGGCATAGCGGATGTTGTTGATCCACATCCCGTTAACCTTAATACCGATCTCTTTCTCTTCCAAAGCCTCACGAAAAACCGCCTCGGAGTACAGGTTAAACAGTAGCGGGGACAGAACACATCCCTGTCGCACTCCTTTCTGAATCTGTAAGTTGTTAGACAATTCGCCATCCAATTTAATCTGTGCAGTCTGGTTCCAATATAAATTTTCGATGCATCTTATATCCTTTTGATCTATATCAAGGTTTCTCAGGAGTTGCATTAGTCTATGATGTTCGACTCGATCAAATGCTTTTTCGTAGTCCACAAAGCACAGGCAGATGTCCTTTTTGACGTCACAACAGTTCTGGATAAGCACTTGTGTAGCCACCATCGCCTCCCTTGTGCCCATTCCCTCTCTGAACCCAAACTGTGAATCACTAATATCTCTTTCGCACTTTTTATAAATTCTTTGGTGGATTATTTTTAGAAATATTTTTAGGGCATGGCTCATCAAGCTGATGAGTCGGTGATTTTCGCATGTTCTTGCGTTGGTTTTTTTGGGCAAGGGTACGAAGGTGGAATTCAGCCATTGTTGTGGGTATTGTCCTGTTTCATAGATGATGTTAAATATCTTGTGTAGAGCTTCAATGCTTGTTTCATCCAAAATTTTCAAAATCTCTGACGGAATCTCATCAGGCCCGGTGGCCTTGTTGTTCTTCGAGCTACGAATTGCTTTCTCTACTTCCGCTTTTAAAATCGGTGGTCCCGTCAACTGCCTATTATTTTCACTCCCAACCGAGGGTCTGTCTTGGTGAAAAAGTTGTTGGATATATTTTTCCCAAATTTTGACTTTCTCTTTGATGTCAGTAACTATTTGATTGGTTTCATCGACCAGTATACTAGATTTCTTCCCTCGGTGCATTCCAGCAGTCGCCTTGAGCTTTTTGTGGAGGTTAAACCCATCGTTTTTCTTTTGCAGTTCTTCTATTTCAATACATTCCTGCTTCAGCCATTCGTTCTTTGCCATTCTTATTTTTGATCTAATTATTTTCTGTATGTTCTTGTATTTGATGTCATCCTTGTTTTTATATTTTCGACGTTCGTCCATCAGTACCAATATTTCGTCATTCATCCATTTTCGTCTTCCAACTCCATTCCTATATCCCAACTTAGTTCTGGTTACATCTGCCACAATGTCCGATATTTTTTCCCAAGACATTGTCAGATCATCTCCGATTTTTGTACTGATGTCATGTATCTGTGTGTTGATTTCGTTGCTAACCTCGTCTCTTGTTATAGGATCCCGCAATTTTTCTAATGCTACCTTTCTATTGGTGTTTAATTTTTTGATCTTCTTTGCTAAGGTGGTTTTTACAACTGCCACCAACAGTACGTGGTCAGAGGGTACATCCGCTCCGGGATATGTGCAGGCTTTTTTGACGGATGACTTGAATCTATCGTTGATGAGGACATAGTCGATCTGATTGCGTACCAGTTTCTGTGGATTATCGGCTGGAGATTTCCAGGTATAGAGACGACGTGGGGGAAGCTGAAACCAAGTGTTTGTTATTGTTAAGTGTTCTTCCTGACAGAATTCTAATAGACGGTCGCCTCTCTCATTTCTTGTTCCAAGCCCATATGGTCCGACTAAGTTCTCGAATCTACCTTTTCCTATTTTGGCATTGAAATCGCCCATGATCACATTGACGTCATGCTTTCGGGTAAGTTTGAGTAGTTCTTTTATTTCGTCGTAGAACTGTTCCACGTCTTGGTCGGTTGCGTCCATTGTTGGTGCGTACACCTGGACAACATTAAGGTCGGTCGGTTTCGCTCTCAATTTTAACAGTGCATCTCGGTCGGAGTAGGGAACGAATTCTACAATGGATTTTAATAGTGGCTTCGCTATTACGAATCCTACACCTTTCCTGTGATTTTGATCTTCATTTCCAGAGTAAAGGAATGCTGCATCTTCCATGTCGCACCGCCCTGCACCCGGCCACCATGTCTCAGCTACGCCCACAATATCCAAATCTAATCGTTTCATCTCGTGCACAGTGTTTGCTAGTTTGCCAGCTTCAAACAAGCTTCGAGTGTTCCAAGTTCCGATCTTAATAGGTTTTCTTAGGTTTGTTCTATCATTCAAAACCGTTCCCCCCCGGAGATCCGATCGGGGAACTATTTAAGCCTCCGGAAAATTTTGTATTGAATGAAATCATTCATGTAGTTCTCTTGGAAAATCAATAATGAAGTTGGTATCCCGTTGCCTTCCTTCATGCCAATTCCTCGGCTTTGATTTCGGCCGCCCATTGTGGATCAGACGCCGTTTGCAACCGCCCAATCTGGGTACCGACGTTGCTTTTATGCTAGTTTTGGTCCGCCCCGGGTATTTGATTTTCCCGGTACCACCCATATCTGGGAGGCTTTCCCCTATCCGCCACCTGGGGAGGCGCCCGATGGGGGACTAGCAACCCCTCACGAATATCACCACTATCACCTTTATTAAGATTCAATTCAATTCAATTCAAATTTATTCATGTTTACAATCACCAAAACAGCAATGTACATACGTCAAAAATAGAATAGTCTACAAAGTAAATTTAAATAAATTCAGACCAGATGCCATTATTTACTTAATACTAAAAGCTTACAGTCAACATCCTAAAATAGTCTATACAGAGAGAAGAAAAAAAAATTAATAATTTTGATTAAAATACTTAAAATACTCTTCATCACAATAAAAACATTTACCATTAAAATTTGCTTAATTTCCTTTCGGAAACTATCCACTGTCAACGCTTTAATTTTTATGGGCAGTTGAATTATTTTACCGCCCAGTAGCCAGGACCATTCTGACACCTTCTCAAACGACAATATGAGGTAATTAAATTTTTTCGGCCTCTAGTAAGGTAAGCATGCATGTCCTCGTGAGCAGAAAACAGATACATGTTATTTTTCACAAACAGCAAATTCTCCAATATAAACATGGAGGGCAGGGTTAGTATGCCTAGCTCTCTGAAGTGCGCTCTGCAGTCATCCCTGTAGCCTAGGCTAGCCAACAATCTGACCACTCTTCGCTGAAGCCCGAACAAACGCTTAGCCCCCGAGGCGTGGCCCCAAACAACTACAGCATAAGAGAGCCATGCATGAAAAGATGCAAAGTAAGCCGATCTAAGTACCGTACGAGATATCCTATCTGAAAGCTGACGTACCAGGTACAAACTTGTATTGAGTCTTGAAGCCAAGTTATCAGTGTGTAAATCCCACTTGGCGCTCTCATCCACAAGAACCCCAAGAAATTTAACCTGGGATACGTGGACATTTACGGTTCCAATCTCCCTCAATGCAAACACCATCCTCTGTGTCATGCCCATATTCAGCAGCAATCGCTAGGAATGAAACCAATTTTTGGCCAGTTTTTCAAGTTGTTTGTGGCCAGTTTGGCAAGTTTTGTTGTCACTAAAAAGAGTTTTTTTTACAGGCACTATAGTCTCTAGATACATAGATAAAACATGAAAGAAACTGGTCTTAGCAGATCAAACATCCATCGCTATCTGCTTACTGGTCTTGCTAATTTGCTATAAACATTTGTTCCACCAATGAATGTTAATTTGGATTAATGGGTCCCTCAAATCTACAAAATGAATGAGTTTGTACTCTCTAAAATGCACATACAGTGCAGGACAACCGAGACCAACGTCGAGAAGTTGTCAATGTGTGGATTGGCATTTTGGGGCGCACTGTATTTGGTTTTCCAATGAGATTTTGTCTGTCATAGAAGAGTCCAGCACTTAGCAAGGATTTTTTACATGCAGGATCGCGTCACACAGCACTGCAAAATAGAAACTTTTGAAGTAAAACATTTGGAGATAGATGAATTCACCTCAATAACAACAACAACAACGAACACCCTTAATTGGGGACAAGAGACAAATTGTCATGTCATCGTGGTTGTCGTATTGCTAAACTAAAATGAATTAGACAACCAGCCATACACAAATTGGCATGATTTTCCTTTTACTAATTATGATAATTATAAACGTAACTTTTATTTACCTATAATTTAAGAACATTATCGTCAGGTTTTCAGTTAATTTTCTCTGCATAATCACGTTAATTACTACATGATAGTTCCTCAAAATAAATAAGAAAGGAAAATCGGCTCTGAGTCTGACATAAGAAATTATTATGTTGGCGACACTGCACATGCATGGTGGGGGTGACGCGCCAAATTCAAATTTTTGCACTTTTCGAGGCGTTTTTCCAAAAAATGGCCAAAACTGTGGTATTGAAAAAATTACAGGATGATAGCTGACCATAAGCTCTACAACTTTACTCCTAAAAGTTTTTCAATCAAAACAACCGTACAGGCGCAAAAAAATAAAAACCGATTTCCCATGTTAATCTCCTATGTCCAGGGTTCTGCTGGACACCCGGTATGCTAAGATATTATAGTGCAAAGAAAATATGTTTTTACTGTTTTATATCACATATAACAAAATTAAAAAAAAAGAACGATTTGTGAGCAATAAGTAATTGCCCCATACAGTTTACTTAACCTCAAACTACAATATTTTGACAATAGCACCAGCAGTGGTTTTGTATTGGGGTTTTTAGAAGCTCAATTGTCTGCCTGTTGCACTGAGGACATGCGCCATTTGAAATCGCTTTAAGAAATCCACAAGGGACCCTGCATTGACATAATATTAGTAGTTTATTATAATTATTTTGATGAATGACTGATGTAAAATTAGCTTAGCAAAATGCTACAATTTAGATAGTATTTTCTTTTAAGAGATGTTTTTATGTATATAAACAATTGTTATTAATATCACTATTATTAAAACTCAACCAATAATAAAGCCAAAACTCAAGTATTCTCTAGCGTACTATTACTTTTACAAAACCATAATTTGCTCCAATACCGTTGAGTTCATTACCGATAACAACTGAGCCTGATGCTATACACAAAACCCGTAATGAACAACCGCCTCGATAATCAATCCTTAAGCGGGTGGATCTTGATAGATAACCCCATAATTGACTCGGTGCTTCGAAGACTATTTGTAAGGGTCATTCCATAATTCGATCGAATTTTTTTATCGCCGCGAATGGCTGGACATCAATCATGAGATGGACGGGGCTCCCTTTATTGTGACAAAAGTAGCGGCCACTTTGCAGGATGAGTGGCCGCCCCTATTATGAATTTCTAGGGGAGAAGATGTTTGACGAGACCGATTTCAAGTCGACCGGATGTTTAATTTACAAATGGCGGATGTAATTCTGTAAGTGGCTGGCGTGAAAGAGCCGCTATCTAGTTTCGTAAAGTTTCATCAGAACGTTGAAGGCTTGCATTATGCAACTCCAGTAGTAGTAAAGTAATATCAACTTTAGGTCAGCCTCAAGTCTTTGTCACTTCACTGAGAGGTAATTTTTATTATGAATGTCTAACTAATTCTCGGGCTGGACATTTTATCTAATAGACTGAAATAAGCCAAATCTATCAGAAGTCGGATGAGATCAATTTTCGTGCTCTTCCATCATAATAAAGAATTGCAGAGTAAATAACGAACAGGTGACCGAATGTCCAGTAGACGGGCCAGAGCTCAAAAATCAGAGGCCACATCTGACTATTAGGTCTCAAGCTCTCCAAATAACCAAACCCTGCATTTTTTACTTTCTGTAGTAGTGACAACAGCTATGAAAACTTAACTTCAACTTCCTTTTACCCGGGTGAACGGAATGCATTTATGTAGACATCAGCCAATTATATCGAGCGATCCATATCATTAATCGATCGCGACGCTGATCAGCCAATGGGGACAACAGCAAACGCATACCGTTCTCGTTTTCTAAAGTAATAAAACTGTTGTCAGTTATTTGGGATGTTTATTGTTTGAAATGAGTTTATTATTGTCTTCTTATCTTGGATTTCCTCAACACCGTTTGATTTCTCAAATCGATGCCAATCATATACCACGGTGTAGAGAAACTTTAACGCATATGGCTACATGGTACCTTTTCTCATAGACTATGGCCATTTCTTTTTCTACGTTTACTATTTTTTACAAGAGTTCACGAACGGTCATAATACAATATAAAGTATTTTCCGGGATTTGAAGCCGTGGTCCAGTGGAATTTCTTCCTGACGTTTCGTCTACAGCTGCTGCAGATATTATCAAAAGCGATGAAGCCATGGGCGAAGTGGCATATTGACCAGTGTTTCCATTTTTTTCAAATTTGCAATTTTGCTAGTCAGTTGGATTCACATCAATCGGGCAATTCGTTATAAGGTTATAACGAGTTGCCCGATTGATATGAATCCAACTTTTTTTGCTACTCTTAAAGTATTTCTTCATATTTTAACCTTTGCTTCACTTCACTAGCCCTTATTCTAAATAAGCTTTTCCAGAGGCTCCAAACGTGCATTTTTTAACACTTTGAGTGATTTTTAACCAACAAACCCGCATTTTTACGAAAATTTAAAATGACATTTTTACAGGATTTTTAACCCTAATCCTGCCTAGAATTTTTCTAATTTCAAATGCAATTTTAAAAACTTTTGAGTTGTTTTGAATCAAATTTCACTTATTACACACATCAACATTTTATAGACAGTGTGAGTTTTTTAACAGATTTTAGCTCTAATTCTAATCTGAATTTCTTTAAAAAAATCCAAACTTTTGGCCTGAATCCCAACATAACTTTTTTCCACAAGCTCCAAATTTGCATTTTTAAACGCATTTTGGTCCTTAATTCTTACCTGAAATACTGGATAACCTTTAACCCATTTTGGCCAATTTGCTCTTTTCAGGGGCCTAAAGTCAATTTTATCCGACCTAGGCTATAATTCTAACCCCCATTTTGCTTAAAAATTTGCATTTACAGACGCCTCAAATAATTTTTAAACCGTTTTAATCCTAACTCTATCTTGAAATGTTTAAAAAACTTTTAGTTTTTGAATGTTTTGAGTAATTTCTTCAAACACGTAGCCGTACAAAACAATTAAACTGGAGTTTTTGGAGCAATTCAGATAAAAGTTAAGGCCACGTAGGTGAGAAATGACACAAAACGTTTAAAAATGCAAATTTCGAGTTTTTTCCATAAAAAACTGACGTTGAAATTAAGATTAAAATTAGTTCAAAATCACTTACAATGCCTAAAAATCCAAATTTTGATGTTTCTGGAAAAAATCAATTTTAAGACAAAAATCAGGCAAAAATGATTTAAATCTCTTAGTTTGTTGTTTTTGGTAAAATTTAATTTTGTACCAAAATAAGTGAAATTTGAATAAGTGAAAAATGCCTCAAAATAAAAAATGTTCTTTGAGAACTTCTTGTTAGGAGTAGGTCCAAAAATATTCAAAAATTACTCAAATCGTGCAAAAATACAAATTTTGAATTTTTGGAAAAAATCGGGTTAGAATTAGGGTAGAAATCGGTTAAAAAGTAACATAAAACTTTTAAAGGTGCAAATTTTGAGAAAGAAGGTTAACATAAGAGCTAAATTCGGTTAAAAATTTCTCAACCGTACAAAAATATAAATTTGGGGCTTTTTGAAAAATTCAGAAAATAATTAAGGCTAATATAGGACAGAAATGAGTTTGTTGACAAACTCATATTGAAATACATTGTATACATTGTCTACAAATCCAGGTTTTGATTTTTCTGGAAAAATTCAAATTTAAGAAAAATATGTATATAACGATTCAAATCTTCGAAATTTGTTCTTTTTCGGTAAAATTTAATTTTGTACCAAAATTTGTATTCTTACAACCGCTATGGGTTCTTTTCCACTGACTTTGGCTCTAACTCTGACCTAGATTACTCCAAAGACTATAGTGGTCATTTTTTTTAACGCTTTTAGTCATTTCTAACCAATTTTGGCCTTAATTCTTAGTTGAACTAATCAAAAAACAAAATTTGCCATTCTAGTGCCTTTGAGTCATTTTTAACCGGTTTTTGGCCTTAATCCCAAGTTCATTATTTTCCAAGACTTTTTCAGCCCTAATTCTAACCTGCATTATACCAATTTCAAATTTGCATTTTTAGACGCCATCAAACCAGTTAAGAAGGAATTCTTAATAGGTTTTGACCCCCTTTTTGGAAAATAATTTTTCTGCACACCATCACACCAAATTCAACGATTTTATAATTTTGGAGAGCTCTCTGATGTTAAATCTTTGATAGAATCGGCTTTTTCTCATTTCTTTAAAATGTCACCTATGAGAACAAATATGGATGGGGAGGGGGGGAGGGAGGTATTTTCCTTTTTGTTTAATTTACAACTTTGACAACCCGTACTTTTACAACGAATGCTCCAATTGTTGTAGATTTAAGTGTCTTTTTCTCCTCTTAATGTAATCTTTTACCTCCCGATTGTCGACTATTTTGCACTTTTGGAATCGACTTTTGCCAATTAAAAAAAAACCTGTTTATGAAGCCAATTTAGTTCGAATTAAGTTTGTTTCGTTAAATAAAAGTTGAAACCGTTGCATTCTTCACAAAAAGAACTTAAGAAAAACTTTGCTCAATTTTTGCCAAAATGGATATTGACCAAAGTGGAATAAATATCCTCTTTTTTTCTCAATTTCCAAACTAGTTCTTAAACTTAGAACGAATGGTCCGAGAGGTATGCTTGATTGTCTTCTGTTGTATTTGCTGTACCCTCTCACCTCCCACAAAGGAAAATCCTCTACATGGAACAGATTCGCAGATTGCCTTTGAGGATTGGATTTTTGGAACTTTTAGAATTGACTTTCTTACCACTTTTCAAAAATTTGGTTATAAATAGTCAAATCAATATATTTATTTTTATTAGAATTTTTTTTATTACATGTATATACATTTTTGGTACAAATTTTATGGTGCGCCTTCAGTCTCTGATCATTCCTTTGAATTTCTTTCTTGCAATTATTACAAGTCGCTCTACACCCAAATTTTGTTTTATTTGTGTTTTGAGGTAAAACTGCCATACTCTGTCTTCTTTTCTTCCTATATTTTTTATGTATCGATTACACACAGAAAAATCACAACTTTTTAATGGACTTTACCCACACACGACGGCCTTTTATAGATCGCGCCTGGATCGTGTTGTAGCAAGCTGGAAGTACGCGACGATAGGAATTTTCTTTCAAGAAGAGCGTTTTGACGCGTATAAGAACTCTATCTTGCACGGTATTTTAGAGTGTTAATACAGATCTACCGAAATACTGAGATCTGAAGCCTTTTTACTTAACCATTTTTGGATTTAACAAAAAAAACCAATACCAATTTCTTTTCAAAATATCGTCCGCCCCGAATTATTCTAAAAGTTAAAAAAAATCCCTCTATCAAATAGATTAAAGTCGCGAACGCGAACTTAATCTATTTGATATACCAATTTCAAATTTGCATTTTTAGACGCCTTCAAACCAGTTAAGAATGAATTTTTAACAGGTTTTGACCCCCTTTTTGGAAAATAATTTTTCTGCAAACCATCACACCAAATTAACGATTTTATAATTTTGGGGACCTCTTTGATATTAAGTTTTTGATAGCATCGGCTTTTTCTCATTTTCTTAAAATGCGACCTATGGGAAAAAATTTTGTGAGAATTAAGTTTGCTTCATTCAAAGAGAATTGAAGTATCGAAAACTTATTCAAAAACTGCTTAAAAAATATTTCAAACCTGTTGCAAAGAAGGTGTTCGTTTTTTTTGTTAATTTTCAGACTTAATAGCCTGTAACTTTAGACCAAATAGTCCTTTTGATGTAAATTCAACTATTTTTCTTGATGCTCTCTTTTCCCACAGAAACAAAATCCTCATAGGTTTCATAGTTTTGGCGGTAGACACTTTCGGTTGTCTATTTTTGGACAACATTTTTATCTCTCTCTCTAGTTATGGACCAATTTCGTTCAAATTCGACCGGTGGCGGGGGGTATTTTCCTTTATTTTTTTTTTCCAACTTTGACAGCCCGATCCGATTGTTGTAGATTTAAGTGTCTTTTGCTCCTTTTGATGTACTCTTCCATCTCCCGATTATCGATTCTTGTGCACTTTTGGAATCGACTTTTGCCAATAAAAAAAAATAGCACTATGAAACCCATTTAGATCGAATCAAGTTTGTTTCGTTCAAAAAAGTTTGAAATCGTCCCATTCTTAACAAAAAGAACTTAAAAAAAAACTTTGCAAAATTGTTGCCATATTGACCAAAGTGGAGTAAATATCCTCTTTTTCTCAATTTCCAAATTAGCCCTTAAACGAATAGTCCGACAGGTAAGCTCGATTGTCTTTTGTTGTACTTGCTGTACTCGCTCACCTCCCATAAAGAAAAATCCTCTACATGCAACAGTTTCGCAGATGAATTCCTTACAGGATTGAATTTTTGGGAACTTTTACAATTGACTTTTTTACCACTTTTCAAAAATTTGGTTAAACCATTTTTGGATTTAACAAAAAAAAACCAAAACCAATTTCTTTTCAAAATATCGTCCGCCCCGAATTATTCTAAAAGTTAAAAAAAATCCCTCTATCAAATAGATTAAAGTCGCGAACGCGAACTTAATCTATTTGATATACCAATTTCAAATTTGCATTTTTAGACGCCTTCAAACCAGTTAAGAATGAATTTTTAACAGGTTTTGACCCCCTTTTTGGAAAATAATTTTTCTGCAAACCATCACACCAAATTCAACGATTTTATAATTCTGGGGACCTCTTTGATATTAAGTTTTTGATAGCATCGGCTTTTTCTCATTTTTTTAAAATGTGACCTATGGGAACAAATTTTGTTAGAATTAAGTTTGCTTCATTCAAAGAGGATTGAAGTATCGAAAACTTATTCAAAAACTGCTTAAAAAATATTTCAAACCTGTTGCAAAGAAGGTGTTCGTTTTTTTTTGTTAATTTTCAGACTTAATAGCCTGTAACTTTAGACCAAATAGTCCTTTTGATGTAAATTCAACTATTTTTCTTGATGCTCTCTTTTCCCTCACAGAAACAAAATCCTCATAGGTTTCATAGTTTTGGCGGTAGACACTTTCGGTTGTCTATTTTTGGACAACATTTTTATCTCTCTCTCTAGTTATGGACCAATTTCGTTCAAATTCGACCGGTGGCGGGGAGGGGGGGGGGGGGGGGGAGGGCAATTTCCTTTTTTTTTATTTCTAATTTTGACAGCCCGATCCGATTGTTGTAGATTTAAGTCGTGATGTACTCTACCATCTCCCGATTATCGATTCTTGTGCACTTTTGGAATCGACTTTTGCCAATAAAAAAAAATCCCTCTATGAAACCCATTTAGATCGAATTAAGTTTGTTTCGTTCAAAAAAGTTTGAAATCGTCCCATTCTTAACAAAAGGAACTTAAAAAAAAAACTTTGCAAAATTGTTGCCATATTGACCAAAGTGGAGGTAATATCCTCTTTTTCTCAATTTCCAAATTAGCCGAACGAATAGTCCGACAGGTAAGCTTGATTGTCTTTTGTTGTACTTGCTATACTCTCTCACCTCCCATAAAGGAAAATCCTCTACATGCAACAGTTTCGCAGATGAATTCCTTAGAGGACTGAATTTTTTTGAACTTTTAGAATTGACTTTCTTACCACTTTTCAAAAATTTGGCTAAAAATAGTCAAATCAATATATTTATTTTTATTAGATTTTTTTTATTACATGTATAGACATTTTTTTTACAAATTTTATGGTGCGCCTTCAGTCTCTGAGTTTCTTCAGTCTTCCTTTGAGTTTCTTTCTTGCAATTATTACAAGTCGCTCTACACCAAAATTTTGTTTTATCTGTGTTTTGAGGTAAAACAGCCATACTCTGTCTTCTTTTCTTCCTATATTTTTTCCGTATCGATTACACACAGAAAAATCACAACTTTTTAACGGACTTTACCCACACACACACTAACATTTGTATTAGCGTAATGGGCTAAGCGCGTCAGTCGACGGGCCTTTTATAGATCGCGCCTGGATCGTGTTATAGCAAGTTGGAAGCACGCGACGATAGGAATTTTCTTTCAAGAAGAGCGTTTTGAAGCGTATTAGAACTATATCTTGCACGGTATTTTAGAGTGTTACTACAGATCTACCAAAATACTGAGATCTGAATCCTTTTTACTTAACCATTTTTGGATTTAACAAAAAAAAAACCAAAATCAATTTCTTTTCAAACCATCGTCCGCCCCGAATTATTCTAAAAGTTTAAAAAAATCCCACTATCAAATAGATTAAAGTCGCGAATGCGAACTTTAATCTATTTGATAAAATTAACTCAGTTTGTCGTTTTGAGGTAAAACTGCCAACTGCCATACTCTGTTCCTTTTTTTCCAGCAACTGAATTGTTTTCTATATCATGTACATACGTCAATGAGAAAAATCACAACTCTTTACCGGACTTTACCCACACTCACTAACATTTGTATTAACATAATGGGCCAAGTGCATCAGGCCAGCGCATTTTGTAGATCGCGCCTGGATCGTGTTAGAGCAAGTTGAGCAAGAAGCGCGTTTTGACGCGTACAAGAACTATATCTTGAACGGTATTTTACAGTGTTACTATAGATCTACCGAAATACTGAAATCTCTGAAAGAAACAGGGATTTTCTTACAAGAAGTGAGTTTTGATGCGTATAAGAAGTATATCTTGCACATTATTTTACAGTGTTACTGCAGATCTACCGAAATACTGCAATTTGATGCCTTTTTACTTTTTACTTTACTGATTTTGTCGGATATTTCGTCCGAAAACATAATCAGTTTAAATGGTCTACTACAGGCGTTGAACTTTATTACCAAGGGCAAAAGCCCAGTATTTCCATGTAACTCGTTAATTGTTTGTAAGGGCAGTATTTGTCTCTTCTTCAGTGTTCTTTTTGTGAATTTTATGCTTTGCAGCTGCTGTTGTCCGCAACACAAAACTACTCGTAGTCATAGCAGGCTTGTTTTATTTACTTTTGGGCCGACTCAGTAGTTGTTGTTGAACAGTCTACAATGGAGCTTTTAAAGGGAGAGGGTAATGTCAGTATCGAAGCAGATATAGGGTCAACCGACACTTGGACGTTCGCATTGGTTTCTTGCTATTTTTTTTACAAATTTTACGGTACGCCTTTAGTCCCTGAACAATCCCTTGAATTTATTTCTTGCAATTCTTACAAGTCGCTCTACAACCTGATTTTTTTGAATCTGTCGTTTTGAGGTAAAACCGCCATACGCTGTCTTCTTTTCTTCCAGTCGTTGTCTTGTTTTCTAGATCGATTACGCACGTCAATGAGAAAAATTGCAACTCTTTACCGGACTTTACCCACACCCACTAACATTTGTATTAACGTAATAGGCCAAGCACCTCAGGAAACCGTGTTTTATAGATCGCGCATGGATCGTGTTAGAGCAAGTTGGAAGCAACGATAAGAATTTTCTTTCAAGGAGTGCGTATTTATGCGAGTAACAACTATATCTTGCACGGTATTTTATAGTGTTACTACAGATCTACCGAAATACTGAGATCTGATGCCTTTTTACTTAACCGTTTTTGGATTTACCAAAAAAAAAACCAAAACAAATTTCTTTTCAAACTATCGTTCGCCCCAAATTATTCTAAAAGTTAAAAAAAAATTTCTCTATCAAATAGATTAAAATCGCGAACGCAAACGCGAACTTTCATCTATTTGATAAAATTCACTCAATCTGTCGTTTTGAGGTAAAACTGCCAACTGCCATACGCTCTTTTTCTTTTCTTCCAGCCATTGCCTTGTTTCCTGTATCATTTACATATGTCAACGAAAATAATCACAACTCGTTACCGGTTTTTACATACATTCACTAACATTTGTATTAACGTAATGGCCCAAGAGTGTCAAACGAGTGCCTTTTAGAGATCGCGTCTGGATCGCGTTAGAGCACGTTGGACGCACGCGACGACAGGAATTTTCTTTCAAGAAGTGCGTTTTGACGCGTATAAGAATCTTGCACGGTATTTTAGCGTGTTACTACAGATCCCCCGAAATACTGAAATCTGAAGTCTTTTTATTTAACCGATTTTGGATTTGACATAAAAATTAGTTTCAAGACTTATTTCAAGTCAAAATTTTAAAAGTATTGACAACATTAAATATGAATTTTTCATGCCTCGATTGAATCAAAACCAAAACACAAAATGTCAAAAAAGAGAGCTGCCGGTGTCTCCGGGAGAATATTGATTAATTCAGTTAAGTGCTGATACAGATTTTCAAAACTAAATTTTATTTTTCCAAGGAAAAATATGATGTGGAATTGATAAACCAAGCCACCGATTACAGATATGGGAAGAAAGGATCAGAATGAGATCAAATTTTGTTCTATTATATTATCTATAATATATCTATCTATATATTGGGAGTAGAGCGGAACCAAAAAAATCAAATTTCTCGATTTTACTTAATAAACTACCGATTTTTATTATCAAATTTTACCGATTTCGATTCGGACGTTCGGCAACTCTGGTATTTTAGTCCAATACCATAATGATTTTAAATCATTTAAAATAATTGAGTTTTTAAATTAAAATGAAAAAACATTTTCAAAATTTTATTCTTAGATGCTTGAAAATACCGTATGATCCAAGTGGCAAAAAAAACCAAAATCAAATTTCTTTTCAAACTGTCGTCCGCCCCGGATTAATCTAAAAATTTAAAAAAAAAATGCCTTTACTAAATAGATTAAAGGCGCAAACGCGAGCTTAAATCTATTTGGTAAAGTTAACTCAATCTGTCGTTTTTAGGTAAAACTGCCTTACGCTGCCTTCTTTTCTTCCAGCCATTGCCTTCTTTTCCATTTCAATTACATACAAAAAATTCAAAATTTATTCAAAAAGTCATTCAATCATTCAAAAAAATTACAACTCTTTACAGGACTTTATTTACATTCACTAACATTTTTATTAACGTTATGGGTCAAACACAGCGCCTTTTATAGATCGCGCCTGGATCGTGTTAGAGCAAGTTGGAAGCACGAGACGACAGGAATTTTCTTTCAAGAGGTGAGTTTTGATGCGTATAAGAAGTATATCTTGCACAGTATTTTACAGTGTTACTGCAGAGCTACCGAAATACTGCAATTTGACGTTTTTATTTTCATTTTACTGATTTTGTTTGATCTTTCGTCCGAAAACATAATGCGTTTAAATAGGCTACTACAGGCGTTGAACTTTATTACCAAGGCCAAAGTCCAGTATTTCCATGTAGCTCGTTGATTGTTTCTAAGGGCAGTATTTGTCTCTTATTCAGTGTTTTTGTTTGTGAATTTTATGCTTTTCAGCTGCTGTTGTCCGCAATACAAATCTACTCGTCATAGGACCCAATTAACATTTTTCCGTCTTCCGACTAAATGTGCCCTAATTCCGACATCAAAATAGGTGCAATTCTTGGTTGTTCAAGGACTTTTTAACCAAAGTCGTGGTTAGGCGTCGGGACGCCGTTGATCCAACGTCGGTCGTTAATGGTTGCGAATTAGTCGGGGTTAAAGTAGTACCATCGACGCCTCCACGTCGAAGAATTGTACCTATTTAAAGTTGTCTTATGCGACTAGTCGCAACGTCGCGAGTGGTTGCAATTTTTGACCCAAGTACATTAGTGCATTTCTTTGGAAGTTCTGACGTAATGCCGACGTCGTCTGCCAACCATAAAATAACTGCTGTTATTTATATTATTTTTTACTATATATGAGCAACAATCCTCATCCAACAATCCTCGTCCTACATAAAATTGGAAATTGCCGACCCTTAGCTGACTAGTGGTTGGTTAGTGACGCTGCGCAACGTCGGCGCGACGTTTGCGGCAGGGACTTTTTCAACTATAAGGCAGATTTGGTTAGATTCGTCGAGCAGAGGTTGGAAGTAAAAATGTTCTCCAGATTGTTATACCAAAATAATGTATGAAGTGCAAATTATTGGTATCAAAGTGAAGATTTATGAAGTTCTAGTCATTATTAGTTTATATTATGGTCATATCGCAACGACGCCATTTCTTAACGCTAAAAATGCGAAATTTTATGGCGGCCATTTCGGACTTTCAATCTCAACGTAAATAACTTTCATTTTTTTTTGTTCAAGCTGTAGTCATTATATGGATTAATTTATTCATATACATTTAAAAAACTGAATTATAATATGAATTGTTATAAATCCATTTTTAATATAGATTTTCTGTATCAAAAAATACTAACTTTTACTAAATTCTCCGAATTTTTGAAGGGTGTTGTTATTTTTTTAAGTATTTTAGGTATATTTGTCAGTAAAGTGCCAATCGTTTGTAATTTTTGTTAAGTAATACGTTTTAAAACTTAAATGAAAATTATATAATATACACAACGCCCTACCATTTTGAACGAATAAGAACAATCATAACACAGAAAACTGCAAGGTGGCGTTGCTGCCGTACGGTGATATAAGTTCGTCAATTTTTTTTGTACTTAAAAGGAAAAGTATTTTTGCACCTGAAACCTTGCTTGGTCAGAAAAGACTCCAAAAATGCGACTAAAGCAACGTCGGCAAAAGTACAATTATTAGAACCGATTCTGCCTAAAACGTAGTCGCAATCCGACGTCGGCTCGACTCGAAATTGGATTCCCCGTTTAGGTGTAAAAAAGAGTCGATACGTGGTCGCGCCAACGTTATCTTCCGACGTCGGGTTGTCTGAAGCAAACGTCGGCTCGACGTCGGATTGTTATTTGGGGAGGCTTGTTTTATTTTCTTTTGAGCTGACTGAGTAGTTGTTGTTGAACAGTATAAAATGGAACTTGTAAAGGGAGAGGGTAATGTCGATACCGAAGCAGTTATAGGATCGTCCGACACTTGGATGTTCGCATTGGTTTCTCGCTATTTTTTTTACAAATTTCGCGGTACCTATTTAGTCTCTGAACAATTATTCCTGGAATTTCTTTCTTGCAATTCTTAAAAGTCGCTCTACAATCTGATTTTTTTTTTAATCTTCTTTTCTTCCAGGCTTTGCCTTGTTTTCTGTATCATTTACACACGTCAACGAAAAAGCTCGTAACTCTTTACCGGACTTTACCCACACTCACTGACATTTGCATTAACGTAATGGGCTAAGCGCATCAAGCTACCACCTTTTATAGATCGCGCCTGGTTCGTGTTAGAGCAAGTTGGAAGCACGAGACGACATGATTTTTTTTTCAAGAAGTGCGTTTTGACGCGTATAAGAACTATATATCGCACGGTATTTTACAGTGTTTTACAATCTACCGAAATATTGAAATCTGATACCTTCTTTTACTTTACCGGTTTTTTGCCTCTTGGATGTTTGAAAATAGCATATCATCCCAGTGGCAAAAAAAAACAAAAACAAATTCCTTTTCAAACTATCGTCCGCCCCGGATTAATCTAAAAATAAAAAAAAATCCCTCTATCAAATAGATTAAAGTCGCGAACTCGACTCTTCAAAAGCTTTCCACCCTTTAATCCGGCACTTTAAAATTTGTCCCATTTTTGCTCGGTAATGAAGTCAGTGCTCAACTTCCTGACGAAATTAAATAAAGCAGTCTAAGCGAATTTCTAAGTCACTGACTCAAAAGTAACAAGTTAATTAGGTATGCATGCAGGTTTGTATTAGCCTAACTGGCGTAATTGTAATTTGCTGCTTTTGTGTGTGGCCTACCTCGGAATTTTAAATTTACGCAGACCGAATCAAGATAAAAATACAGACCTTCCTTGTATATGGGAAACGTGGGCTAAATTTCCGTCGGATTTTGCTGCAGCTGGCTGTACATAATTTGCTTTAACGCGATGTGCTCTTAATCACTTACATCGGTGCAGTGGAATTGTAACGTGAATAATTTAAAGTCCCATAAGATAAGGATAATTCTCAAATGCCACCTGAAAGTGTCAGGTCAATCAAGAGTCTATGCGGAACTTGACGGGCATTTGCATACTTAAATCGGAACGTTTGATATGTAAATATTTGGGTGCGATGTGTGTACCGCGATGTCAAATAAATAATACTTTATGTATGTACATACATATCATTGTAAACCCGCATTCGCAAATAACTTCCATCGCACTCCTACAGCGGCTCTATGATACATAATTTATTCCCCTAATCTTTGGCCATAAGCCACTACCTCGAAAATGTTTATCAGAAGTTTAATGTTTTAAAAGCCCTTTTACATGCTAACTCCACAATATAAATGAAGCTGATAACAAAACAGGCTTTTACTTTCTATTTTATTTTGGGGCAGTTTGTGTTATTTTGCCAGAGGAGAGCTTTCGACTGAGGCCCTGCGCTTTTTGATCCCATTAGCTCAATTAATTTGAAACGTGCTTTAGATTACCGTGTCAGCTTTCCCGGTATAGGAGGGCGTTTTAGCTGATTGCAAATTTGGTCAACTACTTCTTTGTATTACCTACGTGGACCAATTACCATCATCGGAAGGAGAAAGTGGCAAAACAAAGCACAATCCAAAACTACTTATAAGCAGTTACTAACAATACTAAGTTTTTATTAGAAGGAAATTTGAGGCTTATTGACTATTTTGTTTCGCCTTTTTTTAATAGATCAGATGTATACAGTGTCCCAGATCAAAGCAACTACATGAGGACTTGGGAAGCAGTAAGAGAGAAAATTTTGGTTAAATAGGAAAAAAGTTGCGCTATTCCGAGTCCAATCAGATGCTGTATCGAAATTAAAAATATCTACTCATTTCAAAATATCGTGCAAAACCTAAAAATTATATTTTTGGGAAAATTGAAATATCGTCGCCATCTTTAAAAAAAAAATTATAAAATTTAGTGGTTTTGTATTAACGACTACGGGCAATCGAACGATGTTAACGAATTTTTTCTAGACTTTTTAGGTTTTTTGCAACCATAGCCAACTTTGTTACTTCTTATTGCCACCATATTAGATTTCTACGTAATTAAAGAGTGCATTAAGAGCTTTTCAACTATGTATAACAACCCTATTTTTGAATAACGAAAAATGTAAATGTATTAAAAAAAAACAATTTTTCACGTTTTAGTTGGCTGCGAAGCAAATACCGTAATTGTGTTTGTACCTGCCAAAACTTTGTTATTTATTTGCTTTTTTCTGTTCAAAATGTTATTTTCTAATTTTATTGTGTTTTAATTTTCGTCAAAAAATGCAATTTCTTAAAAAAACAATTTTAAATATGATACTAAAGTTAACAACTAAAACATTTAACTTTAAACCAAACTAAAAACTAAATACCGATTACAAAGCGTTGAATTAAATTAAATTAAAGTGAATGTTCGAACATTCCACCGTTGTCTAATGACCGTCCTACATCGATGAATTAGAGAAATACATGCATCTTTAACCATTTGTCCAGGCATTTTTTTCTATGGCTTGAGAAACAGCTGCCTCAATTGTGTTATGAGAAGTTTAAAACTTTATCCTTTAAGTATCCCCAAATGCAAAAATCAAGAGGCGTAAGGTCCGGCGAGCGTGCAGGCCAGACAACCGGACCTCGATTTCCGATCCAGTTATTTCCATGTTGCTGATTCAAATGGTCAGTTATGATTCTCGCATTATGTGGAGGTGCTCCATCTTGCTGGAACCACATGTTCGCTACATCTTGATGAGGCAAATTATCTAAAGTTTGCTCGACGTGATTTCGTAATATTTCAAGGTATCGAGGTGCAGTCAAATTATTATGAAAAATTTGAAATAGTATGTGTCCGTTTATGACTCCTAGCCATACATTAATACCCCACCTAACTTGATGGTGCACCACACGATTTAGGAACGGATTTTGCTAGGCCCAATATACGTTGTTGTGACTGTTAAGTACCCCACAGTTTGTAAATCTGCTTTCATCAGACCCCAACACCTTCAGCGGAAATTAAAAATTTCCTTAGCGTTTTTCTACGAACCAGTTGCAAAACAATATTCTTCTTTCAAAGTCACCATCTCGGAGTTCTTGACTAACATGTGTTTTATATGGACGATACTTAAGTTTTTTAAGAATTCTCTGAGCAGTTGATTTAGGCACTTCAACATTATTTTCCAGTTGACGAAGGGAGGTACGAGGATTGTCGATTACACTTTGCAAAACAAGATTTTCAATATTTTCATTTGGCACTCTATTTCGATTGTGTTTTTTAAAGGAACCATAAGTAATTAAATTATTTCTAAGCATTCTGAAGATAGATAAACAACCTGGTTGCCGTCTTTCTGGATATCGTTGAAAGTACATAATAATATCTTGATGAAATCTTGATAAAATGACACAATCGTGCATGTCAACTTTTTTCCTATATGAAACTATTTGAACAACTGTAAAATTATTAGATAAAAACAAATAAGTAACAACGTTTTGACAGATTGTTTCGTAGCTATGACAACAAACACAACCACGGCATTTGTTTCATGGTCAACTAAGAGAAAAACTGTTTTTTATAAATTTACATTTTGTGTTATTCAAAGATAGGGTTATTATACATGGTTGACAAGCATCTTTTATGCACCATTTAATAACGTATAAAACCAATATGGCGGCCATAAGAAATAACAAAGTTGGCTATGGTTGCCAAAAAAATCTAAATGGTCTAGAAAAAATTCGTTAACGTCGTTCGATTGCCCGTAGTCGCTAATACTACATTTTATAAAATTTGTTTATAAGATAGCGACGATATTTCAACTTTTCGAAAAATACAATTTTTAGTTTTTGCACGATATTTTGAAAACCCCTGCAGACATTTTTAATTTCGAAACAGCATCTGATGGGGCTCGTAATAATCTCACAAAATTGTATCTCTTACCGTTTCCGAAATCTCCATGTAGTTGCTTTTATCTGGGACACCCTGTATAGTAAAAGAAATACAATAGAAAATAAATTAAATCGTTGTTTCAGGCGTTTTGTTTTCAGAGAGTTAATATGCAATAAATGATATATTAGAGTAGAATGGCGGCTTCTAAACCACGATATGCGCCAGTAGTGAAGCTATAAGGATTCTGCACCAATGACTAATTTTCCACTAAAGTAAGTGTAACATATAAAAACACCTTAATAAATGACATATAAATTTGGAGGATAAATTAAGAGGTCTCTAAAGTTAGTTCAGGTGTGTAAATTGGCGGCTTTGGGGTTTGCGTCAGGAAGTCTTCAAAAATGTCTTATATTAAGCAAGAGCCAAGATACGGCATTAATGTAGATTGTAAACACCCAGTAAACAGTCGAACGTTGTTTCAACGTAGAAGCATCGTTTGGTCCGTTGATTTATAGTTGTCACGTTGATTTTAACGTGTTGATTTCAGGTTAATATAAGCGATAGTTATTATCTAACGACGTTAAATATCAACGTCGTTAAAACGTGTTTTGGATGTGTTTTGATATTGGTTGAAATTATCCTGTTGATTAAACGTTGAAAATAGGTGGCAGTAATTATACCGTCACAAATGCGCGATTGCGAGATGTCTTTTAAAACTTTTCATCATTGGTTCGGTTGATTTATAGTTGCCTCTTTGATTTTAAGCTGTTGATTTTTTCCAAAATGAAAAACAATCGAAAACTACTTATGAGCAGCCATTAACTTCTTATTAGAAGGGAATTTAAGGCTTATCGATTATTTTGTTTCGTCTTCTTTTGACAGACCAAATGTATATAGCAAAAAAAACTGCAATAAATAATAAATGATAACGTTGTTTCAGGTGTTTTTCTTCTTACACAGGTAATGTGCATTAAATGATACAGTAGAGTAGAATGGCGGCTTCTAGACCACGATTTGCGCCAGTAGTGAAGCTATGCGGATTCTGCACCAAGGACCAGTTTTTCTAATCACACTAAAATAAGTGTAACACATAAAAGTACAGTAATAAATAACATATAAATTTGGAGGATAAATTAAGAGGTATCTAATGTTGGTTCAATTGTGTAAATTGGCGGCTTTGTGTGTTTGTATCAGAAAGTCTTCAAAAATGTATTATATTAAGCAAGAGCTAAGATAGAGCATTAATGTAAACTGCAAACAGGTTCTTCAATACTTCTTAAGAATGCGATACACAAACTGCAACGCAAAATTAAAGGATATTAATATTTTCACTTCAGTTTTAAATTGACATTATTCCCAAATTGTAAAGCCGATTTTGAATAACTTTTTTTTTCATTGTGGGTAGGTTAACAGTTTTGAGCTTAATACATTCAGAGGCAGCAGGCAAGTATGTTTCCGTGTATGCAATTTCTCCAACACGTACTAGTTTAGTGACAGCTGTCAACGGACTGTCTCTCTGATCACGAATCCGTCTTCGCTTTAAAACTACCGGTTTGGAGTTCTTTTCTGCACTACTTTTGGAAATCTAATAGTTTTTCTCCATTGGTATCTTTTTATTGAAAACTTAAACTAATCCTAATTTGGGACGTAGTAGCGATAGGCCTTGCTTGTGACCGTTGCAATGGATACTTTTAAGAAACTCGTTCGACATGTACTGTCATTCCGGTATAATTTCATTTGAAATCAAACCATAATGTTCGAAAACCATGGTGAAAACCTTTAAATGGAGCTATTGACGCCAGACTTGCGAGCTCTTGCTTACGAAAATCTGGCCGTAGTCCTTGAGGGCGGCGTGACCGTCGGCACACCTATTGCATGGTTGGTGGTTTCCTTATTAAATGCCTTGACATATCATCAAGGCGACAGCCACAAAAATTTGAATGATATAATAATTATTTTAAAGTTCTTAAGCTTTTACTAGAATTTATAGCTGCCAAAAAGCGTATAAGTTAAATCCTAAATGAGGAAACCAGGCTGTGCAGTTCGCGGCTGTAAACCGCCAAGTCGATTGCGGAGGTTCAGATTTCCAAATCCCGACACAAATGCTTACCTTTTTGCTTTATGGAATACTGAAATTTCAAACTTCTTACAAATTCGCTTCTGCAATGATAAGGAAATATACCAAAGGTATCAATCACATGTATAGCATAAGTCTTCATTATATTATAATTATGTTAGATAGAGGTTCAGAGGTTTGGCTAATTGCCGATGTTTTGTATAATTTACATGGAATCTACAATGGTCCCATGGTATGGTTTCAGTTGCATAAAACATTGCACCTACATATTACAATTGAATGATGATTTCATAGAAATCTTTAAAGTTCTGCTAATAAAGCCAATGTTTAATACATTAGAAATCAATTATTTAATTAAGCCCCGCTTCTGCCAACGAAACTAAGAGCAACATTTCGATTCTGCTGCTCGGTTCAGAAAATAAGTCACTTCTTCCTGCTTGTCGTCATCAGGATTGGTTTGCGAAATGGACAAAAACAAAAAGTTGCTTACAGCTTCTTCAGTGAAAACGGGGATTGGGTAAATATAATTTTTAACTGCCCCCTGTATATTCGGCAAAAAAAGTTCCTGCAAAGAGGGCGCCACCAAACTTCATTTTCATGACAGTGACGTTTTTATCTATTTAACTTGTTTGTCTATGCATGCCACGCCGTAGATTAAGTTTTGAGGAAAGATGTAGAGCTGTAGCCATGCTGGAACACGGCATGCGTCAAGCTGATGTAGCTGTCCATTTCGGTGTTTCGCAGAATGTAGTAAGTTACTTGAAAACAAAGTTTTTTCGAGATAAATTAATCTCAAGGCGACGAGGTCAAGCCGGAAAGAAAAACGTCGGTGCAGCAGGATCGTTTAAAAATAGACCTTCGAAGGGGAAATATTAAACCTACGTAACTTCAGATAGAGGGTGAAAGAGGACATTAAGAAGATAAAGAAAAGTTGGATTTACGCGAATCGGCCGAAGTGTTCTCAAGGTACAGGTGGTCAAATTTGAGAATTGAGAAAAAAGTCGTAATACACACACCTATGGACATTTTCAAAAAAATGATATTTTTGATCGGAATGGCACGCTTGCAATCCCCTAAGACGTAACAAACTCAATTCGAATGAAATTGAACTCTAAAAAGTTTTTTTTAAATCGTCCTAAAACGCGATTCTAAAAGTCCTGAAAGAGGACATAGAGAAGAGGAAAAAGCAGTTGGATTCACGCGAATCGGCCGAGGCGTTTTCAAGATACAGGTGGTCAAATTTGAGAATTAAGAAAAAAGTCGTACAATACACCCCATAAAACTTGAATATCAGATGTGTACCATAAGACATGCAGTACAACTTATACTTAGTTAACTGCCAGGGTTGTTATAGGAACGCAAGAAAATGTACCCATATCGGTGGCTAAATTGTACTTTTTACCGTTAGAGTGTACTTTAGCTTGGCGCAATTTCCAATTTTTCCTTGTGATTTTATATACACTTCTATATGTTAATTATTTCCTCAAACTCCATGCTTTCCATTCGTACCATTTTCTGGCCAATTGTACATTGTACTGGTGTGCGTTGTACAATAGTGCGTTTTTGAGTACAAAATACATAGCCGCAACATCTCTGAGGTTGTTAAAGGGAGGCAAAAAATTGTACCATCACCGGCGACTAAATTGTACTTTTTATCGTTAGAAAGTACTTTAGCCTGGAGCATCCGCTATATCGTGATTATGTGAATTTTAACATTTTCAACTTTTTTTATTTTTTTCTTGTTATCTTGTATCCGCTACTGTACAATAATAATTAACTATTACTTCGACAGAGACACTTGCTCGGATTGCTCGTCGTGCTCCACTTTAAGTTGGTTGATTTTATTATTCTTTGGTCAATGGTACTTGTGTACTCTCATATACCCTAATGTTCATTTTGTTGTACAAAGTATAACCCATTGATTTATTTTTTACATCTCTTTACCTTTAATATTTTCATTTTTTATATATCTCCTTTCAGCACAGGTTGAGAAGATACCATAAAAATGTCAGTCAGATTTCTAACGCGTACTTGATGTCAATAATAAGTGAATGGTTTATACGTAGGCGTAACAATCCTCGGCAATTCGCTTGGTTTGTTTATGCCTTGTTGCTAAGTCTTCTTTTATTAGGGTCATTTTGCTTTTTCAAGTGGAGTCCTTGGGTTAGATTAGTTCAAATCTCAGATTTTTTGATTGTTTGGATTAGTCCTAGTTAGTTCAGGCTCCGTAAGGGGTCGCTTGAATTTTTTTTAAAACTTGGTGTCTCTGTATCCTTCAAAATTCCTGTGAAGAAACCTCGATGTCTCTCTAGCCTTTAAAGTTTTAATGTAGTTTTTAGAGGCAATTAATGAAGATTGTGAAAAGGTTTGTGGATCTCACTGGCCTGTAGGCTTAGCAAGATCTAGAACGACTACAGAGCTTTTACATTGCCCCAATAACTTGCCTATAGACGTTTTTTACTCTTGTTGCTGGAAATTCAGTCGGTTACACTACTTTCAACAAATTCTATTTTTTTCCAAAAAAATCTGTGTCTCTGTAGCCTTCAAAACTCGAAAAGTTGAATTTTGGCACTCTTGTAACTTCCACTGCTTTGAACGAATTTAATTGTTTTCAAGAAATCTGTGTTGCTGTAGCCTTCAAAATTCCTGTTCGTTCAAAGCTCGATGTCTTTGTAGATAAACAATTAATAAAGATTCTGATCAAGTTTGTTAGTTCCAAGAGGACCTCACTGTTCTGTAGGCTTAGCAACGGATTTAGAAAGACTACAAAGGCTTTAGATTGCCCCAATAAGTTGCCTAGAGTCGTTTTTTTACTGTTGCTGCTGGAAATTCCGTTGATTACACTACTCTCAACAAATTCATTTTTTTTTCAAAAAAATCTGTGTTTCTGCGGTCTTCGAAATTCGAAAAGTTTAATATTGGCCCTCTTGTAACTTACACTACTTTGAACAAATTTAATTTTTTTCAAAAAATCTGTGTTTCTGTAGCTTTCAAAATTCCTGAGATACAGTTCAAACCACTATGTCTTTGAAGACAGAAAACTAATGAAGATTGCTATTAAGTTTGTTAGTTCCAAGAGGATGTCATTGGTCTGTAGGCTTAGCAATGGATTTAGAAAGACTACAGAGGGTTTAGATTGCCCCAATAACTTGCCTATAGACGTTTTTTACTGTTGCTGCTGGAAATTCAGTCGATTACAATACTCTCAACGAAATTAATGTTTTTTTTCAAAAAATCTGTATTTCTGTGTCCTTCAAAATTAATTGTTTTCAAAAAATCTGTGTTTCTGTAGCCTTCAAAATTATTGAGAAACAGTTCAAACCTGTGTTTAGAGCTTTTAGCCTTTAAAGTTTTAATGTAGTTTTTAGAGGCAATTAATGAAGATTGTGAAAAGGTTTGTTAATTTCAAGAGGATCTCACTGGCCTGTAGGCTTAGCAAGATCTAGAACGACTACAGAGTTTTTACATTGCCCCAATAACTTGCCTATAGACGTTTTTTACTCTTGTTGCTGGAAATTCATTCGATTACACTACTTTCAACGAGTTTTTTTTTTCAAAAAATCTGTGTCTTTGTAGCCATCAAAACTCGAAAAGTTGAATTTTGGCACTCTTGTAACTTCTACTGCTTTGAACGAATTTAATTGTTTTCAAGAAATCTGTGTTTCTGTAGCCTTCGAAATTCCTGTTCGTTCAAAGCTCGATGTCTTTGTAGATAAAGAATTAATGAAGATTCTGATTAAGTTTGTTAGTTCCAAGAGGATCTCACTGTTCTGTAGGCTTAGCAACGGATTTAAAAAGACTACAGAGGCTTTATATTGCCCCAATAACTTGCCTAGAGACTTTTTTTTACTGTTGCTGCTGGAAATTCAGTCGATGATACTACTTCCAACGAATTTAATTTTTTTCAAAAAATCTGTGTTTCTGTAGCCTTCAAAATTCCTGAGAAACAGTTCAAACCTCGATGTCTTTGTAGACAAACAATTAATGAAGATTGTGATTAAGTTTGTTACTTCCAAAAGGATCTCACTATTCTGTAGGCTTATCAATGGATTTAGAAAAACTACGGAGACTTTAGATTGCCCCAATTACTTGCCTAGAGACGTTTTTTACTGTTGTTGCTGGAAATTCCGTTGATTACACTACTCTCATCAAATTCAATTTTTTTCCAAAACATATGTGTCAGTGCGGCCTTCAAAATTCGAAAAGTTTAATTTTGGCACTCTTGTAACTTACACTATTTGAACAAATTTAATTTTTGTCAAAAAATCTGTGTTTCTGTAGCTTTCAAAATTCCTGAGATACAGTTCAAACCTCCATGTCTTTGATGACAGAAAACTAATGAATGTTGTGATTAAATTTGTTAGTTCCAAGAGGATGTCAGACAAGACTACATAGGCTTTAGATTGCCCCAATAACTTGCCTAGAGACGTTTTTTACTGTTGCTGCTGGAAATTCAGTCGATTACAAAACTCTCAACGAATTTAATGTTTTTTTTTTCAAAAAATCTGTATTTCTGTGTCCTTCAAAATTCGAAACGTGTTGTTTTTGGCATTTTTTTACTTTACACTGCTTTGAACGAGCTTAATTGTTTTCAAAAAATCTGTGTTTCTGTAGCCTTCAAAATTCCTGAGAAACAGTTCAAACCTCCATGTCTTTGTAGACAGGCAATTATTGAAGATTGTGATTAAGTTTGTTAGTTCCTAAAGGATCTCACTGGTCTGTAGGCTTAGCAAGATCTAGAATGACTACGGAGTTTTTACATTGCACCAATAACTTGCTTATAGACGTTTTTTACTCTTGTTGCTGGAAATTCAGTCGATTACACTACTATCAACGAATTCCATTTTTTCCAAAAAACCTGCGTCTCTGCAGCCGTCAAAATTCTAAAAGTTCAATCTTGGCACTCTTATAACTTACACTACTTTGAACGAAGTTAATTTTTTTCAATAAATCTTTGTTTCTGTAGCCTTCAAAATTCCTGAGAAACAGTTCAAACCTCGATGTCTTTGTAGACAAACAATTAATGAACATTGTGATTAAGTTTGTTAGTTCCAAGAGGATCTCACTGTTCTGTAGGCTTAACAATGGATTTAGAAAGAGTACAGAGGTTTTAGATTGCCCCAATAAGTTGCCTAGAAACGTACTTTTTACCCTTGTTGCTGGAAATTCATTCGATTACACTACTTTCAACGAGTTTTTTTTTAAAAAATCTGTGTCTTTGTAGCCTTTAAAACTCGAAAACTTGAATTTTGGCACTCTTCTAACTTCCACTGCTTTGAACGAATTTAATTGTTTTCAAGAAATCTGTGTTTCTGTAGCCTTCGAAATTCCTGTTCGTTCAAAGCTCGACGTCTTTGTAGATAAACAATTAATGAAGATTCTGATTAAGTTTGTTAGTTCCAAGAGGATCTCACAGTTCTGTAGGCTTAGCAACGGATTTAGAAAGACTACAGAAGCTTTATATTGCCCCAATAACTTGCCTAGAGACGTTTTTTTACTGTTGCTGCTGGAAATTCAGTCGATGACACTACTTCCAACGAATTAAATTTTTTTCAAAAAATCTGTGCCCACATTACTTTGAACGGATTTAATTGCTTTCACGAAATCTGTATTTCTGTAGCCTTCAAAATTCCTGAGAAACAGTTCAAACCTCGATGTCTTTGTAGACAAACAATTAATGAAGATTGTGATTAAGTTTGTTAGTTCCAAGAGGATCTCACTGTTCTGTAGGCTTACCGATGGATTTAGAAAGGCTACAGAGGCTATAGATTGCCCCAGTAATTTGTCTAGAGGTGTTTTTTACTGTTGTTGCTGGAAATTCAGTTGATTACACAACTCTCAACGAATTCAATTTTTTTTTTCAAAAAATCGGTGTCTCTGTGGCCTGCAAAATTCGAAAAGTTGAATTTTGGTGCTCTTGTAAATTACACTGCTTTGAACGAATTTAATTGTTTTCAAGAAATCTGTGTGTCTGTAGCCTTCAAAATTCCTGTTCGTTCAAAGCTCGATGTCTTTGTAGATAAACAATTAATGAAGATTCTGATTAAGTTTGTTAGTTCCAAGAGGATATCACTGTTCTGTAGGCTTAGCAACGGATTTAGAAAGACTATAGAGGCTTTAGATTGCCCCAATAACTTGCCTAGAGGCGTTTCTTTACTGTTGCTGCTGGAAATTCAGTCGATGACACTAGTTCCAACGAATGTAATTTTTTTCAAAAAATCTGTGAATACATTACTTTGAACAAATTAAATTTTTTTCAAAAAAATCTGTGTTTCTGTAGCCTTCAAAATTCCTGAGAAACAGTTCAAACCTTGATGTCTTTGTAGACAAACAATTAATGAAGATTGTGATTAAGTTTGTTAGTTCCAGAAGGATCTCACTATTCTGTAGGCTTATCAATGGATTCAGAAAGACTACAGAGGCCTTAGATTGCCCCAATAACTTGCCTAAAGACGTTTTTTACTGTTGTTGCTGGAAATTCCGTTGATTACACTACTCTCAACGAATCCAATTTTTTTTCCAAAAAATCTGTGTCTCTGTGGCCTTCAAAATTCAAAAAGTTGAATTTGGCGCTCTTGTTACTTAAACTGCTTTGAACGAGTTTAATTGTTTTCAAAAAATCTGTGTTTCTGTAGCCTTCAAAATTCTTGAGAAACCATTCAAACCTCGATGTCTTTGTAGACACTCAATTAATGAAGACTGTGATTAAGTTCGATACACTGTTAATATTTAAAAAAAAAAACGGGAAAATGTTTTCTTTGATAGGAATGGCACGCTTGCAATCCCCTTAGAATGTGAAAAACTCAATTCGAACGAAATTAACCTCTAAAGGGTTTTTTTTTTTAAATTGGTCTAAAAACGCGATTCTAAAAGAGAAACTAATATAATGTACACCAAATTAAACAATACATCCCTAGCGCTGTCCACCAAAAAATTTAATAAACATCAAAAAAGTTTAATGGAACCCAATTTATTATACTTCAGAAAATGAGAACAGCACCACTAAAATAACTATATTGCATATTGTTTTACCATTGCTTACATTATAAATTCTGTATATTTATCGATTTTACAAAATTTTTACCGAATTTTATTTCTCATGTAATTCTATCATGAAAACCAGACATTTAATATTCGTCGATGTCTTATATTATTTCTCAGTAGTTCAGGGTAGTTCAGGTTAGTTCAGGTTAGTTCAGGTTAGTTCAGGTTAGGATAAGACATAAGGTAATATAAAATATCGACGAATATTAAATATCTGGTTATCATGATATAATTAAATGAGAAATAAAATTTGGTGAACATTCAGCATTTATAGTCAACAAAATTTATTTTTAAGAACAAATAATATAAGAGACTAGCATGATTTTTATATCGGTTTGTCGCTCTAAGATTATGTATTTTCTTAATTTTGGTGAGCATTTAGTATTTTTGGGAAACGAAAATAATTTTTTGAATGAAAAGATTGGATAAATTTCACAGTCTATTAAATACCACCCTTCTAAAAGTGCCTGCAAATCGACATCCGAAAGGGTCTATATCCGGAAATATTGCACCCATGGCACTTCCGATAGTGGAGGATAAAGGAGGACATAGAGAAGATGAAAAACAGTTGGAATTACTCGAATCAGCCGAGGCGTTCTCAAGATACAGGTGGTCAAAGTTGGGAATTGAGAAAAAAGTCGTAATTACATCCCCTCCCCTTTGGACATTTTCAAACAAATTTCGAGAAAATTTTTTTTGACCGCCACCACTACTCCCACCCCATTCCATCCACTGCAGCGGGACGGAGGGGGAATGAATACCACGGAGCTTACCACAGTCGAATCAGTCAATGTCGGGAAGCACGGGATATCACGTCGCCCATTGTCTCATCGCCTTTGATAATGTCTGCCGCAGCTGTAGACGAAGCGTGAGGAAGAAATTCCCTTGGACCATGGCTTCAAAGCCCGGAAAAGACTTTAGATATTTTGACCGGCGATAAACGCCTTCACAGTCTTATTAAATCAAAATTTTTTAAAATTTAAGATTTTTTTATATAATATGGACGAAAACTCAATTATGATGAATAAAATATTATTATAATGCAAAGGCGAAAGGAAAAATAAAAAACTATACAAGCTGTTCCATTGAAAGGTATTAAGATTATGCAAACAATTTCACTTTTGCTTTATCCTACATACGTGAATATATTCTCATTAAAACCAGCTTTTTAACCATCCACTTTTTGTATGAAAGTTTTTTTCCCAGCATGTGCAGGGCCGTCTATATGTAGCATCTCAATAGAGTTGAGACACCATGTATTTAAATAAATATATAACGGGTATTGGTCAAACACTGAAAGAAACGCAAATCTGTTAAACGTTCCCCAGAATTTCCAGAAAATAAATAATTGAAATTAAAATACTTAAATTTTGCAAGAATTTTGTAGAGAAGTTTGCAAATGCAAGTCTCCAAAACATTTAACCCAATACATGGCCTCCTAAAGCGGTGTTGAATCACCATGGATACAGAGTTACAGGGTGTAAACACTTTTTTTTTCAATTTTAAGCATTCTTCTTTGTAATGCTCAACAACCCACCATAATTTTAAACCATTTACTCCACCATAGCTGAAATTTTTCAGTAATAGGACGTTCTTTGATATGAAACAAGCTAGTGTTCTAGCATATCTCTATGCAGACCTAGAGATTGAGAGAGATTGAAGATAATAAGCTTTGCAATCACATAAAAATCTTTCACTTTCCGCGTACATACCCACCGATCAAGGTAAATTTTCAGCAACTTTCATTAAAGCAAATTACACAGGGGGTTCTGACACTAATTGCTCACGTACGTTTTGTAGCTGGGTAGCCTAATGCGAGCTCCCAGTAAATTTGACTATTAAATTTCTCTTATCGCTCGGCTTATCTCGGGCAGCTTATAAATCATAGGCCGAAGAGTCACGGTCCTATATACTGTAAACTGCTATAATGGGTTCGATAAATTAATTAGCCTATACGTTTACGGTGCACGCACGTGTATATATATACTAGTAGTAGTTCGATTCAAAAAGGAGTTCGATTTGGAGGGCACTGACACTGACTCCTTCCCCCTTAGGGTACAAATAATTCTAAAGTGCAGGAGGAGTGGCAAAATTAGCGCTGTTCCAGACCAACCAAACTGGCACAAAGTTTCAAATTAAGATGCATCAGGCTAGTGGGAAGTTATTGCCCGCACTTGAGCACATAAGCTTCCTCCCTCAAGAAGACAATTACACGACTAACCCCGCTCCTGCTTAAATCCGCACCAGCCAGGACAAAGTGTATTCATTTCAAGAGCTGAATTTACATACACGCCGCAGTCCACATATTAACAAGGGCTTAATTCGCAGGAATGCGTATCGTCCTACACCAAGTTATTAGAATTACTCAAAGAGTGTAAAAATACACATTTAGAGGGTTTAGAGATATTCTAATTAATATTATGGCCAAAATAAGTTACAAAATTACTTAAAGCGTAACAAAATGCAAAATTAAAGTTTCTGTACAAATTCAAGTTAAGAGGGTCAAAACTGTACGTTTGGAGTCTTTGAGAAATTCAGGTTAGATTTAAGCCTAAAGTCGATGAAAACAAAACAGACCTATTTCATCTAAAAATGACAATTTTGATGTTTTTTGAGAAGGTCAGGCAAAAATTAAGGACAAATTCAGTAAAAAAACCACTGAAAGTGTGTAAAAAAAAATAAATTGGGAGGGTTTGAAAAAAATTCGTATTAAATTATGGTAAAAGTTACTAAAGACCCTAAAAATGCAAAATTAATGTTTTCTGGTAAGAATTAGGGTTAAAATGAGTTAGAACATAGTGTAAGGCTTTTAAAATTGCAAATTTGGAGTTTTGCGAGGAGGATTTGGAGACAAATTAAGGCCAAATTTGATGAAACAAAAAAACTGAAAGTGTACACAAAAATTGGAAATGTTTGGAAAAATTAGTATTAAATTATGGTAAAAGTTACTAAAAGAGTCTAAAAATGCAAATTAAGGGTTTCTGGTAAGGATTAGGGTCAGACTAGGATCAAAATGAGTTAGAAATTTGTAAATTTGGAGTTTTGCGAGGAGGATTTGGAGATAAAGTAAGGCCAAATTTAGTGAAAAGGAACAGAAAGCGTGTAAAAAAAAAGAAAAGGTTCGGAAAAATTCGTATTAACTTATGGCTAAAATTGTTAAAAATCACTAAAAGAGTCAAAAATGCAAATTAAGGGTTTCTGGTAAAGAAGGAAATTGGAGTCTTTTGAGAAACCCAGGTTAAAATTAGGACTAAAAGTGTTTAAAATTAACCATTTCATCTAAAAATGACAATTCTGACATTTTTTGAAAAAGTCAAGTTAAGTGCAAATAACGTTTAAAATTACCCATAACTAGTACTAGGTGGACTAGCGGGATGGGGATAAATAACGACAATTCAGCTTTTATCAATTGCCAACGTTTCGACCATATATTGTGGTCTTTATCAAGGCTGTAAAGCCAAGAAACATCGATCAGTTTATGGCCAGCGGCATGACTAACTTAAAATTACAATTAAAAATTTATATAGATTAGAAAAATACAGATTAGAAAAAAAAAATAATAAAAATAATAATTTAATTTACAATATTTAAGAAATTTACACACAAAACAACAAACGAACGTAACATTTATATACACAAATTGGTACCTCTTGATATGCCAAAGTAACTGGCACAAAGTTTCAAATTAAGATGCTACAGGCTAGTGGGAAGTTATTGCCCGCACTTGAGCACATAAGCTTCCTCCCTCAAGAAGACAATTACACGACTAACCCCGCTCCTGCTTAAATCCGCACCAGCCAGGACAAAGTGTATTCATTTCAAGAGCTGAATTTACATACACGCCGCAGTCCACATATTAACAAGGGCTTAATTCGCAGGAACGCGTATCGTCCTACACCAAGTTATTAGATTTAATTTGCGTATACGTATTATGCAAATATTGTCATGAAAACCCTCGCCGTGGGGTTTAAATGTTGCATGAACTTTGTCATATGCGCTTCGTTAAATTTTGGGAAGGAATCTAGTGAAGTGGGTTTGAAAGTAATTAGTCTGTTATGGCGGGTAGAGTAAACAATTAGGCCGTGAGTAGTGAGGAGATTATGGTAATGTTAAATGTTATTATATTATGGGGGTTGTGTTGTAGCTATTATAGGTTTAGGGGCCTGTCTTTCTGGTTAACTTTAGAACTTTGCCAAATAATAACCACAGTAGCGTGCCAAAGCAAAGACATGGTTATTGTAAGACAGTGAAGGCTTTCACAGCCAGTCGAAATACAATATAAAATGTTTTCCGGGCATTGAAGCCCTCGTCCAGTGGAATTTATTCTTCACGTTTCGTCTACAGTTGCGGCAGACATTTTAGCTTTTATGAAGCTCTGTCTGCACTTTCCATACCCAACTATGGCCCCATACCGATAATCACGGTCTTACTACGGCCAAGTATAGCCAGATAGGTTGTTGTGGTCCCATCCCCGATGATTTGCTCCACAGGTTTCTTGCATGACCAAAGGGAGAGCTGTGCCCTCCTAACCGTAAGAGTCTCATGTGGGGCCCAAGTGAGTGATTTGTCCAGGATGTAACGTATTAAAAAAAAATATATATGTTAGCAAAGTCACATACTATGCGAACGCCAGCTTTGGGTAGGTGGAGAGCTAGGTCATGGTTCAAAATGACATAAAAAGGGCTGAAGCTTAGTATAGTTAGATAATGTAGACCTGCTAATTGGGCGCCACTCAATTTAAGTTATGGAATATAGCTATGATATTAAAATTGAGAAAATTATTATAGAAAGTAATTGATGTTCATATTGTTTAGGTGATCAAGCCAAAGTAAAACCAACAGAAATTATTAAAATTAGGCACATTTATTTACTATGGTGTTAGTTCTTACCTAAGGTTAGTGCAGGTACACTTGGTTTTTAAATCTACTCCTACCAGTTGAAATACTTGGTCAGTTTGTATGGCTTTCTTGCTAGTTGAGGTAGAGGATCAGTGGATCATGTGTGTTAACGCTGGATGGTTCAAAAGCTAAGAGCCATCACCGTCACCAATGGCTCCATCTTCGGCAAAAGGGGCTCAAGACCCAGACGGTTTAAGACCTAAGAGCCATCACCGTCACTAACGGCTCCATTAGCGGCACACGTGCAAGATAAATGGGTGCACTTGTAATATCCAAAAAAGGAGGTATTGAGTCTTTTTACTCAAACATTGGACTACTCAAACATTGAACAACTCAAACATTGGACTACTCAAACATTGGACCTAATAATTGAACAAAGAAGGGCTTTAGATAAGTTTAAATTAACTAAAGGAAGTCTTACCTCAAAATGTGAGAATATTTCACAATAGCCACATGGCTAGGCTGTAGCCGTTTAGGGACAGGCTGACGTCCGATGTGCCCTGGACAGTTATCAAGATGGAAAAGGGGCTGTCAAACGTTTTTACCTTTACCACATGGGCTCAGAATTGGTTAAAAATCAGAAATCAAAATGTCAAAAGGGGGAAATAAAAGGAAGGAGAAAATGAACCGCGAAATATGAAAATTTTGCCATTGTTGCTAAATAAAAGATAAATTTAGGGAAAGTCTTAGAAGAGCACATGAAGAAAATAAGGGAATCTAAGTAAAAATATTGGTAAAATTTGGCAATGCTGTATAGGCAGCAAAATAATTAATCAACTCATAGACACATGTCAATGTCCAAAAGAAGGATTTCTAACCATAGAACTCGGAGTAGAAGAATCGCATAGAAACGATTATCAAGGTAAACAAACATGGCGGCCAAGGTAGTCATATTTCTTTGGAAATAAAATGGTATTTTACAGGTGATTTATGAAAGAATGAAAGGAAAGCCAGTAGGTTTTCTTTCTGAAAAATAAAACGCTACAAGGATAACTCGTAGAAATTTTACTTCGTTAGTAAAGGGTATTGTCGTGCCGAACAAAGATGGTAGTTTCAAGAAGTCCAGCCTCTCTCTTCGGCTAAATGGCACAATCTCCGTTTTTCTAGGATTTATTGTTAGATTTCCCTTTAAACGCCAGCTGTGTACAACATCGCACCTCTTGCCACGTACTGGAGATTTGTTCCAATCCGACTTTTCGTAATAATCACAGCAGAAGAAGCGCGTAATGCAAAATTGACCCTTCCGCCATCTTTCATCATATATTTGGTAGTTTCTTTGAGACAGTTTCTCTGATAAACAACCATATATTAAGCAATGCATTTTTGCATAAAACCAAATAAAAATAAATTTTAAGTTATAGCCAAATATATGCACATTTCTTAATCCACAATTCATATAGTGCTTTTCCTGTGGCTTTTAGTAGGTAAGCGATTCTGTAGGAAGTTTGCTGTATTCACGGCTTCAGCCCAAAATACTTCATCAAGGTTTGCATCTAAAAGCATGCACTTTCCCATCTCAATTATTGATCTGTTCTTTCTTTCAGAAACTCCATTTTGCTGAGGAGAATAGGCTGCTGTATGTTGGATCCGAATGCCTTGCCCCGTTAGGTAGTATTGAAGCTCCTTAGTTAAATATTCTTTTTTTTCAAGCGGACTAAAAGTACGTCATTTGTTTTCTCCATACGAACACCTAAAGTGGGCTTTCAAATCCTGAGACCAAAAAAGTAGCAAAAAAGTCCTAGGCAGTAAAAGTAAAGTCAAAAGTCACCGCTAGTGTCATGGTGGCGCATATATAAACGATTTTCATTCACCAAAATTATTTTAATAATAGATGACACCAGATATACCGATCTGAGTGTATTGCCATCTTTACATTCTTGTTGAAAAAACAAAGGACAGAAATACTCTCAGAGCACTCAAGACCGACCAGCCACCATCCGAAACCGTTATTAGTCGAAATCGCATAGGTTCTCGAATTCTGAATTCGTCTGTTAAATGTCATGCGCGTCATCATATTTATCTGTCAATGTGACATTTATTAATTTAATATTGAAAATAATGCTACAAATTCTTAGTTTACCATAATCATTGGTTATTATTTAATACATTAAAACCATTGAACATTGAAAACCACCTTTCTAACATATTCTATGTATTTTACTTATAATATTCACAATTGGGTAAGTACCTAGACCCGCTTAAAGAGGTTGAGAGAAAATTGCAAAACGGAACCACTTTTAAATAGATTTCTTATTTCTTGCATGCTTGAAAAAAAAATAGTATATTTTCCTCGGAGTAAAAGGTCTTTTTGTGCTTCGCCCAGTTGCAGGCCTCAGCTTCGCTTCGGCCGTCAATCTCTGGGCTCAGCACGAAAAGACCCACTTTTACTCCTAGTGACATAATCTACTATTTCCTCTATCAGTCCTAATGCATTTTGCAGTTTTATGGAATTGAGTTTTAGCCATTTCAACAAAATGGTCAATGTATATTAGACTGGGAGCCAGCGACCGTTTAGTGTTAGTCATTTTAGAAAAGCTGAAAATGTTCATTTGGTATCACTAATTAGGGAATGGATCTCCAGCTGGCTCACTTCCGGGGGATGTAGCTGCGGCAGCCTCTTCGACACGTAAAAAAAATAATAAAAAAAAAACTTATTTTAGAAAAGCTGAAACTTTGTTGACATGTTTATTATGTTGCACACAAATAGAAAAACGTATCCAGCTGACTTGAGAGTGGGGGATTATGCCCCAGCTGGTCACGTGAACATGTCAAAAATATGCATTTGGTGAAATCTAATTCGAACTGAGTTGGTTACGTTCTTAGGGGATTTCAAACCTGCCCTTCCGATAAAAAAACAGCAAAAAAAAATTTCCGAATTTTTTTGAAAATGTTCAAAGGGGGGAAGGTGTTATGACGTATTTCACATATCTCAAATTTGACGGCCTGTAACTTAAGAACGCCTGGACCGATTAGAGAGAATCCTATACTGTCTTGTCCTTTTCTTGATGCCATCTTTCACCTGCCACCATCGGAAGTTCCGTAGATGCAATATTTTCGGCGATAAACCCTTCGGAGATTGATTTTTAGGCACATTTAGAATCGCGTTTTGGACTATTTTTAAAAACCACTTTATAGGGTAACTTTATTCGAATTGAGTTTGTTACTGCAAACGAGCCATTCCGATCAAAAACAACAAAAAAACCGATTTCTTTTTTGAAAATGTCCCAAGGGGGGTAATACGACTTTTTTCACATTTCTTAACTTTGACCTGCTGTAACTTGAGAACGTCTGGACCGATCGGAGTGAATTCAACTGTTTTGTCCTCTTCTTGATGCCGTCCTTTACCTCCCACCATCGAAAGTTCCGTAGATGTAATATGCAAAAAAAATCCGATTTTTTTTTGAAAATGTCTAAGGGGGGGGGGTGTTACGACTTTTTTCACATTTCTCAACTTTGACCCCCTAGAACTTAAGAACGCCTCGACCGATAGGAGTGAATCTAAGTATCTTGCTGAAAAAACAAAAAATGCAGCGCAAGTTGACCACGCGGACAGCGTTGTCTCTTTGATGGCAGCAACTAGACACTTTTCCCCCACTAATGTAAAGCTAGATATTTTCTGTTTCATTTGTTAAGTTAACTAGTAGTTTACCGAATTTCAACTTTTCTGTTATTAGTTCACTGAATGCATAGTTTTCACTTGTTAACATGACCAGCTGGGGCATAATCCCCCACGCTCAAGTCAGCTGGATACGTTTTTCTATTTGTTTACAACATAATGAACATGTCAACAAAGTTTCAGCTTTTCTAAAATAAGTTTTTTTCTATTATTTTTTTACGTGTCGAAGAGGCTGCCGCAGCTACACCCCCTGGAAGTGCGCCAGCTGGAGATCCATTCCCTCATTTGTGATACCAAATTAAGCGGAGGAAAACATTTTTAGTTTTTCTAAAATGACTAACACTAAACGGTCGCTGGCTCCCAGTCTATATTGTCGCCTCGCCTTTTCTCAGGTTTACTGATATTTCGTCCTTTTTCAATCGTCCAATCGTCCTTTTTCAATGTATCTCGGGAGCCACCCTTTGGAATTAATGTCGTGGCAAAGAGATTGCTGTTGTCTTCAAGATAGGTTCGTGTTCGGTAATCAGTATTTGGAAGTCTGGAACAAGAAACGGGAATGGTATCGGAACGGTAGCAGGACTGAAGGAGCTCAGATACCAAAAGATTCCAAGTTGTCTGAGTGGTTTCTTATAAGGATGACGATGTCGTCCGCGTATACCTGGACCTCGACTTCTAATACTTCCAAAGTAGCCAGAAGGTAGTCCACTAGTAGTGACCACAGGAGTAGTGAAAGGACTCCGTCGCCCTGTGGACAACCTCCCGCTGTTGTGAATCTGACAGTGTCATCATTTAGTGATATAGTGATCAGTCTGGAATCTAACATGTTGCGAATCCAGTTGGTTATTGTTGGTTCTATCCTCCTCGCTTTACTGGCGCTGAGGAGGGAGTCTGTAAGTGCATTATTAAAGGCCCCTTCGAAGTCTATGAAAATGCCAACTGTAAGACCATTTCAACCCAGTGCTGAAGACATGATCTCCAACAGGGAAAATAAATATTTGCATATTCGCACGCCAATGCTTATTGCTCCGCTCTGTGTTGTCTCTCTGTCTCTTTCTCTGTTGCCACCCTGAAAACTTGCTATGAACCCCCCCCCCCCTCTGCCCGCCGCCATCAGCGACATCAAAAAACGAAAATGACGACAGGTGACCGTCCGAAAGTCTTCTTAGATTTTCACCCGCTTTATGTCAGAGTTGACAGATATATTCTAGTCAATCTACAACACTCAGGGTATCTTGGATTTGCTCCACTAGGTTGTGGAGTTCTAGTTCTGTATATTTGTTAGCCTGGTATGCACACTGTTCCGTAGGGTACATTGTTAGCGCTCCCTGCCTTATGTTTAGGTCCAGCAGCTTTTCCAAGCTTTTCAGCAGGAACGATGTTAGACTGATTGGCCTGAGCGATTTAGGATCTTTTCCCCTACATCCCATTTTTGGTACGTAGATGACTCTCACCTCGGACTAGCAGCTTGGAATAAAGTTCCATGCAAGATTCGCTCCAAAGAGCTTTGTTAATAGAGGTGCGAGTTGATCCAGGCCCTATTGTAATAATGCCGGCAGTACTCTATCCTGTCCAGGGGATGTGCATTGTTGAACTGAAATTTGCCCGAAACTCCTACTACTCACTTTTGTGTTTGCCCCAGCCTGCAACTCCTCTTGTGTACAGTAATCCTCGTGTTGACACTGCGTTTTGTGGTGCCATTGTATAATGAACCAGAGCTGCATGGCACTGGGTAAACTCCGGGTGCTGATAGGGAATCTCTGCGGTATTTGTCCATAATGATCTGGCAAGCAAATACCAATTTTTTCCTCCAAATTTTGGCAAAATATTTACTTCTAACCCTAAGTCTATTATGAATATCACTTTCTTGATATATGCCTGAATATTCTCAGTCCACATTGCAGAATGCCCCCTTTTTATTTTTCCATTTCTCATAAAAAATATACATAATGTAAATCATTTTTATCTTCATCGGAACACTGCTTACTTTCTCTCTTCTTTTGTAACAATTCTCTAACCCTTTTAGTGACTGTCTCCGGAATTGATCTCTTATACTCAAGACACGTTTCATGGCAGTACCGGGAAAAGGTTCCCAGTGGCGCCATCCGTGCCCGTTTGTTGAACTAACGAGATTGCACCCGTCCAGTATCAGTTTCGGGAGCTCTGGTTGTGTCAAAGCCTCACTGATGGGCCGTAAACGGTGAAACTAGTCTGTGGATGGACACAATTAGAGCTTGCGAAATGATGGTTTATCAGTCGTTTAAAAGGTCGAAAACAGCGTTTTCATAGTACCGACGGCTAAAAATCGATTTCTGTATTTTACAGTAATCTGCATCATTTCTCCTTAGACCGGACATTGACGTTGATACTGGGCGGGTGCAATCTCGTTAGTTCAACAAACGGGCACGGATGGCGCCACTGGGAATCTTTTCTCGGTACCGCCATGAAACGTGTCTTGAGTATAACAGATTTCGGGAGCTCTGGTTGTGTCAAAGCCTCACTTATGAACCGTAAACGGCGAAACTAGTCTGTGGATGGACACAATTAGAGCTTGCAAAATGATGGTTTATCAGTCGTTTAAAAGGTCGAAAACAGCGTTTTCAATTTACCTTACGTTGGGCATTATCCAAATGATCACTGCACTTTTAGCATCAGGTTGACTATTTGCACTTTTTAATGTTTTTGCTTTTACTCTGACCACTGCCTACGAATACAGGAATTTCCGATGTAGTAAGGCCCCAAGGACACTACTAGGAATGGCCTAGGAGGAAACCAATCGATGTCACGTCACAATGGTCAGGGTATTTCAATCTTTCCATTTCTAGTGGGAAAACAAAGGAGGAAATTACTCTAGAGTCCCCTAGATCATCGACTGACAATGATTGGTTTCTCAAGAATTTTTCTATTTTATTTAAAGCAAGTGTGGTTACAATGTTTAAGCACATTTAAAACAATTTTTCTTATGCCGGGCATTCTCCAAAGTACCACTTCTGGCATCTGGTTGTATTAGATTTTTCTCTTTATCTATTTCCATTTTTTAATGTTTTTGCTTTTACTCCGTCCCCTGCCTGATCATCGTTTAAAAAACTCTGCTGCTTTGACGCAAAATGAGAGTATTCAAAATAAAGTCTACGAATACAGAAATTTCCAGTATAGTAAGGCCCCAAGGACTCTACTAGGGACGGCTTAGGAGGAAATCAATCGACGTGACGTCACAATGGCCAGATTACTCCAGGTATTCCTATATTTCCATTTCTAGAGGGAAAAAAAAGAGAAGATTACTCTAGAGTCCCATAGACCGTCTAACCAAAAACCATAGCCAGACAGTGACAATGAATTAATTTTCAAGAATTTTTCTATTTTTTGAAAGCAAGTGTAGTTATACTTGATTAAGCATAGCACACTTAAAACAAATTTACCTTATCCCGGGCATTCTCCAAATAACAACTGCACTTTTGGCATCTGGTTGTATTAGTAAGAAATTCCACCAATACAGAAATTTCCAATGTAGTAAGGCCCCAAAGACACTACTATGGACCGTCTGGGAGGAAATCAATCGACGTGACGTCACAATGGTTACACTATTCCAGGTATTTCTATCTTTCCATTTCTAGTGAGAAAACAAAGGAGAAGATTATTCTAGAGTCCCCTAGAGTGTCGACCCAAAAACCGTACTAATAACGACAGCCACTGTCAATGATTGGATTCTCAAGAATTTTTCCATTTTTTTAAAGCAAGTGTGGTTACAATGTTTAAGCACATTTAAAACAATTTTCCTTATGCCGGGCATTCTCCAAAGTACCACTTTTGGCATCTTGTTGTATTAGATTTTTCTCTTTATATATTTCCATTTTTAAATGTTTTTGCTTTTACTCCGTCCCCTGCCTGATCATCGTTTAAAAAACTCTGCTGCTTTGACGCAAAATGAGAGTATTCAAAATAAAGTCTACGAATACAGAAATTTCCAGTATAGTAAGGCCCCAAGGACTCTACTAGGGACGGCTTAGGAGGAAATCAATCGACGTGACGTCACAATGGTCAGATTACTCCAGGTATTCCTATATTTCCATTTCTAGAGGGAAAAAAAAGGAGAAGATTACTCTAGAGTCCCCTAGACCGTCTAACCAAAAACCATAGCCAGACAGTGACAATGAATTAATTTTCAAGAATTTTTCTATTTTTTTAAAGCAAGTGTAGTTATACTTGATTAAGCATAGCACACTTAAAACAAATTTACCTTATCCCGGGCATTCTCCAAATGACAACTGCACTTTTGGCATCTGGTTGTATTAGTAAGAAATTCCACCAATACAGAAATTTCCAATGTAGTAAGGCCCCAAAGACACTACTATGGACCGTCTGGGAGGAAATCAATCGACGTGACGTCACAATGGTTACACTATTCCAGGTATTTCTATCTTTCCATTTCTAGTGAGAAAACAAAGGAGAAGATTATTCTAGAGTCCCCTAGAGTGTCGACCCAAAAACCGTACTAATAACGACAGCCACTGTCAATGATTGGATTCTCAAGAATTTTTCCATTTTTTTAAAGCAAGTGTGGTTACAATGTTTAAGCACATTTAAAACAATTTTCCTTATGCCGGGCATTCTCCAAAGTACCACTTTTGGCATCTTGTTGTATTAGATTTTTCTCTTTATATATTTCCATTTTTAAATGTTTTTGCTTTTACTCCGTCCCCTGCCTGATCATCGTTTAAAAAACTCTGCTGCTTTGACGCAAAATGAGAGTATTCAAAATAAAGTCTACGAATACAGAAATTTCCAGTATAGTAAGGCCCCAAGGACTCTACTAGGGACGGCTTAGGAGGAAATCAATCGACGTGACGTCACAATGGTCAGATTACTCCAGGTATTCCTATATTTCCATTTCTAGAGGGAAAAAAAAGGAGAAGATTACTCTAGAGTCCCCTAGACCGTCTAACCAAAAACCATAGCCAGACAGTGACAATGAATTAATTTTCAAGAATTTTTCTATTTTTTTAAAGCAAGTGTAGTTATACTTGATTAAGCATAGCACACTTAAAACAAATTTACCTTATCCCGGGCATTCTCCAAATGACAACTGCACTTTTGGCATCTGGTTGTATTAGTAAGAAATTCCACCAATACAGAAATTTCCAATGTAGTAAGGCCCCAAAGACACTACTATGGACGGTCTGGGAGGAAATCAATCGACGTGACGTCACAATGGTTACACTATTCCAGGTATTTCTATCTTTCCATTTCTAATGAGAAAACAAAGGAGAAGATTATTCTAGAGTCCCCTAGAGTGTCGACCCAAAAACCCTACTAATGACGACAGCCACTGTCAATGATTGGATTCTCAAGAATTTTTCCATTTTTTTAAAGCAAGTGTGGTAACAATGATTAAGCACATTTAAAACAATTTTCCTTATGCCGGGCATTCTCCAAAGTACCACTTTTGGCATCTGGTTGTATTAGATTTTTCTCTTTATCTATTTCCATTTTTTAATGTTTTTGCTTTTACTCCGTCCACTGCCTGGTCATCGTTTAAAAAACTCTGCTTCTTTGACGCAAAATGAGAGTATTCAAAATAAAGTCTACGAATACAGAAATTTCCAGTATAGTAAGGCCCCAAGAACACTACTAAGGACGGCCTAGGAGGAAATCAATCGACATGACGTCACAATGGTCAGACTATTCCAGGTATTTCTATCTTTCCATTTCTAGTGGAAAAACAAAGCATGAAATTTCTCTAGAGTTCGCTAGAGCATCGACCCGAAAACCGTACTAATAACGGCAGCCACTGACAATGAGTGAATTCTCAAGACTTTTTCAATTTTTTGAGAGCAAGTGTTGTTACTATGATTAAGCATAACACATTTAAAACAATTTACCTTATGCCGGTTATTCTTGAGATCTGGTTGTATTAGATTTCTCTCTGTGGCTATTACCATTTTTTAATATTTTTGCTTTACTACAATGCCTGAGCATCGTTTTAAAAACTCTGGCGCTTTGCCGCAAGATGAGAGGATTTGATGTAAAATCTACGAATACAGAAATTCGCAATACAGTAGGGCCCCCGAGGATACTACGAGGCACAGCCTAGGAGGAAACCAATCGACGTGACGTCACAATGGTCAGACTATTCCAGATATTCCTAACTTTAGATTTCTAGTGGGAAAACAAAAGAGAACATTACTCTAGAGTCCCCTAGAGCGTCGCCCCAAAAACCTCACTAATGGCGACAGCCACTGTCAAGGTGTGGTCAAAGTGTGATTAAAACATTGAATTAAAAGAGTCAGGAAGGAACATTGTGTTTTTCTGTCAAATTTTGATTTTTAGGTTGAATTTGTAAGCTAGGTTCTTCAAGATGGTTGCATTTCCGCTAGTTATTGGCGTGCTTGTAAAAAGTATTTGTGAACGGTCTTTCAAGATGGCGGATAAACATTTCCAATAGTCATTGGCGTACTTGTAAAAATTTTGAGCGGTCTCGATTGTATATTTGTCGTTGTTGCTTGATAACCCTTTTTATTGTATGTTTTGTACATTGAAATACATACTTTTGGTTTGCTTAGGCATTAGGATTAGGTGTCTTGATTTTCTTTAGAAAATGAACATAATATTATGGGTTAGTATATAATTATTTGTAGCGAGAATAAAACGAATTCATTTTATTTACATTACATATTACAAATAGTTTATTAAGTCAAATAGATATCTATGCATTTCTAAATTATCTATAATTAGTAAAAACAAGTAATTATAAGTTATAATTACTTATTTGTAATACAACCATCAAATGTAATATTAGCAACTATTACTCCAGAACTGTTCAACTTTCTTATGCATTGAGTAACTATTATTGACTTCTGATCGCTATTGATACTATTTAAATAAAAATATGCAACAGGTAACTTCCATGATCCATTGATCGCTACCACCATAAAAAACTAAAACTTCCTTGGCCATATCCATGAGATCGTGCTCGATTTCAATGCCAAAATTTGACATAACCACAATAATTTTTTCCATCGTACTCTACTCATTGAGGAATTGTCATTTCATCAAAATACCAAAGAACAGACATTCGGACTTTTTTCATTTTCAGTTTTAAGTTTTAGTATTTTAAAAGCTTCAGAAGAAAAGCCTGGCTTACCATCAATGGATGAGTACCACCTATACAATGTTTTTGGATGGGGTAAACATTTATCAATTTTTTCTCTTACAAAATTATAGAAAAAAAATGAAGGGTTATAGCAAAGCTTAGTTCGGCTTTAGAAAATGTGCGCTTTGATTGTTTTGTGACTTTTGGAGCAACCGTGTAATAACACCACGTGATTAAAGCTTTCAAATAATACGTCACCGCACTCTTGATTCAAAAAGTTTCGTTTTTTAAGCTCAAGGATCATTGAATTTAAGGTGAATATTTTTCTCTTTTGGGAAAAGTTTTGCTTTTGAAGATATCGCATTTTTTTATCTTTTACCATTATAACATTGGACATATCAGCCAATTTTCTTTTTAACTTCATTTAGAGAATGATTTTCCATGTCACTAGTTCTTATGTGTTGATTGTGAGATGTATGATTAGCGGACGTCATCGACGAACTATTCGGATACTCTTTCATGACATCTTCTCGACTTTCTGGAACCTCCTTGCCCCTAGTTTTCATCACCATTTCAAGGTTCCGCATTTGATCATTGCCTTTGCATGCCTTAAAAATAAAAATAGTTATTGCCCGTTGATTCATCAAATATAAGGGTTGTCCAATAATAAATCGACTTTCTGGAACCTCCTTGCCCCTAGTTTTCATCACCATTTCAAGGCTCCGCATTTGATCATTGCCTTTGCATGCCTTAAAAATAAAAATAGTTATTGCCCGTTGATTCATCAAATATAAGGGTTGTCCAATAATAAAACAACGGACAATTGCTGCAAAATGCAAAGAAGAGTCAAACAGAAATTTAGGAATTTTTTTTCCAGCTACCCCGTATATTTTTACAGAAAAATTGAAATTTTTTTGGAATTTTATTTATTATACACAAGTCGGTCTTCTTGCAAACGCAAAGAAAATACAGATATAACATGTAGGCTTCAGAGCATGGATTTTCAAAATATGGTGGTTTAAATTATAAAAATCACCCATCTTTGGGGGTACATGCCTCGTATACAAAGAAAAACTGAAAATGGAACTATACATACTCACTTAATTAAGGTACTTATAAATTTGCAACTCGGATTTATGTGTCGATCTCGGAGGTGAAAATCAAACAATTTACACATATTTTCCTTTTTTTTGCTTCCAGAGAGAATATTTTACTTAAACTGTGACCATTCACTTACAATATGATGGCAATTTTTATCGCAATTCTACTGACAATACTCAATTTATTTAACTACTTACGTGGTACTTACTTAGCAAAAAAAAGTTCAAATATTATATGAAAGTGGTTCCCTGCAATTTAGCGGCACTTTTTATGACCATGATTTTTTAGGAATAATTAATACAAGTTATTTAAAATTGATTGAGATAATGATGGTTTTGTTGTGTATGTTGAAAGGCGCGTCTCTTTGCTGACAGAATTGTCATATTACAGGTCAGGTATGAAAATTTAAAAAGGTAGTTACCTGAATTAGGTCTTTTATGATGGCGGAGATTCTGTCGTAGGTCATATTAGTGCAAATTAAATGGAAATGTCATTTAGAGTTCCTTCCTGTTATCTTTTAATTCAATGGGTTAAAATGATTAAGCATAACACATTTAAAACAATTTACCTTATGCCGGGCATTTCTCAAAATGACCACTGCACTTTTGGCTTCTGGTTGTATTAGATTTCTCTCTTTGGCTATTTCCATTTTTTAATGTTTTTGCTTTTACTCCGTCCTCTGCCTGACCATTGTTTAAAAAGCTCTGGTGCTTTGACGCAAGAAGATAGTATTCAAAGTAAAGTCTATGAATGCAGAAATTTTCAATGCAGAAAAACCCCAAACAGACTATTAAGAGGAAACCAATTGACGTGACGTCACAATGGTCAGACTGCTCTAGGAAGTCCTCTCTTTCCATTTCTAGTGGGAAATCAAAAGATAAGATTACTCTAGTGTCCCCTAGAGCGTCGATCCAAAACTCGAACTAACGAAGACAGCTATTGTCAATGATTGACACTATTAACAGTCATGATTGCAGCTTGAAAGTTCTTGAACTAAATGTGGCAACACCGTTCGCATTTTTGTTTCATATTATTTGAGTGGCGTGAGCTCTCCTGTACTGTCTACATTCCTTGGTAAAACCCAACTTCTTTGCATCTCGTGACCAGATACTAAAGCATAATATGCCTTGATAGCTCAACAGCCAAAGGCATCAAAAGGCAAATTCGAAGTCCTTAAAGAGACTGAAAACAGTGATTAGGTAAATCAAGCCATAGACTCATTTGGTAGTACGCACACTAAAAACCAAGTAGAGATCTCATAGATGATGAAAAAAAGGAATTTGGGATTGTTGTTATAAAGGAAATTTTTGGTATGTTCTGATGTATTTCTGCATCCTCTGGACGAATTCGGTTTTGCTATTAAATTTATGCATGTGATACTGGAATGCTGCGTAAATTTAAGAACAAGGAAGACAAAACAGAATTTGTCCTGAGGATGCAGAAATATGTCTGCGAAACCAAGATCAATTCTAATATTGTCTTCGTGATCCCGTTCCCGCCTAACCTACCATATATTCTTATATAGGGAATTAGGAATATTGGGAATGTGAGACACTCTTTTCTTTTTTTCTTCTCTTCTCAAAACGAATGAAGCACATTGTTATTCCGAACCAACATATAAGGGGGACCAATATAAAAGTGTGGGTAGCAGAGGCCCATTAGTATTGCAAGAACAATTGCCATTATAGAATAGAGAAAAAACAATGAGTTTTCATCGGTTTTAAGAGAAAGAGAAGGGTGTCTCGCCCTGAGACGAGAAAGTATATATCAAATTTATGGCAATTTTGCCTAAACTGCTCACGGCATTCGCAAACGATTTAAGGAAGGCAAGTTTGTATCTGAATTAGTACTTCTAAGGCTCGGTTTTACAATTCGAGTTCAACCCATTACTAATGATCAAGGGGAAGTGAGTTCAGGCCTAATAACCTATATTGCTGGATTAAGCAAGAAAAACCTCGACCTAAATAGTTTTTTGTTTTGGCTAGAACGTTGGGTTCAAGTCCAGAATTAGGTAGATCATATCTATATTTGTTACATAATAAAAACATTTGTTTTTACTCATATCGACCTATTCACTCTATAGTTAAGACAGACAGTTCCACAGGTGTTATTAGAGCTGACCTCTAGATTCTGCAGCTCTTTGCTACTAATAAGGAAATGCCCCAAATCAAAAATAATCCAAGACATAACTCTCTGAGTGACCAAATTAAAGTTGTGATTGGTGTCAAAATGGTGGTTAGGTAAAGCAGTTTTCCCTCTTTTATTGATATTGGAAATATTGCAGTCGTATTTACGTTGCCCCATTCTTAGAGCTTCACCTTACCGCGCAACGAAGACATGAAAATGAACGGATAACCTCAGACATTTTCAACAATGGAAATTTAGAATTAATTTGAGTGTATAATTTATCAACCGTTTACTTGGAATAAGTGAAAATTCTGTTACGCAAACCTTGTACCAATAAGAATTTTTAGATATGTTACTTTCAAGTTTGAAGGTCTTTGTATTGCAATCAGGGCATCGTTTGAATATTTTGGTAGCGAGCTATTTTTTAAAATTGATGGATAGCCATTCAAAAAGGTTAATTGTGAGGATTTCCTTCTCCCAAAATATTAACAAAAATTATTAGCCTTCTACTAAACCAGGCATTTCTCTTGGACCAGTAACTTTATGTAAGTATTGTTTTAAGTGTCTGAAAACTAGAAAGTTAGGAAAAGAAAAAGAGAAATCAAAGTACAGGTTTCCCTGGTTGGATGTTAAATCCCTTTTTACCAAAAATTCTTAAAGAACTTGTTTTGGCTGGTTTTTTGAAAGGCTAATTGTGAGGATTTCTTTTTCCCAAAATATTAACAAAAATTCCTAGCCTTTTACTAAAAGAATCATTCCTCTTAGACCAGTAGTTTTATGTATGTATTGTGTTTTAAGTGCCTGAAAACTAGGAAATTAGAGAGAGAAAAAGAGAAATCGAAGTACAGATTTCCCTGGTTGGATGTTAAATCCCTTTTTACTACAATTCTTAAAGAACTTGTATTGGCTGGTTTTTTGAAAGGCTAATTGTGAGGATTTCCTTCTCCCAAAATATTAACAAAATTCTTAGCCTTCTAGTAAACCAGGTAGCTCTTAGACCAGTAATTTTATGTATGTATTGTGTTTTAAGTGCCTGAAAACTAGGAAATTAGAGAAAGAAAAAGAGAAATAGAAGTACAGATTTCCCTGGTTGGATGTTAAGTCCCTTTTTACTAAAATTCTTAAGAAACTTATTTTGGCTGGTTTTTTGAAAGGCTAATTGTGAATATTAACAAAATTCTTAGCCTTCTACTAAACCAGGCATTTCTCTTAGACCAGTAATTTTATGTATGTATTGGGTTTTAGGTGTCTGAAAACTAGAAAATTAGAGAGAGAAAAAGAGAAATCGAAGTACAGATTTCTCTGGTTGGATGTTAAATCCCGTTTTACTAAAATTCCTAAAGAACTTGTTTTGACTGGATTTTTGAAAGGCTAATTGTGAGGATTTATTTCTTCCAAAATATTAACAAAAATTCCTAGCCTTCTACTAAAAAAGGTACTTCTCTTAGACGAGTAATTTTATGTATAAATTGTGTTTTAAATGCCTGATAACTAGAAAATTATAGAGAGAAAAAGAAAAATCGAAGTACAGATTTTCCTGGTTGGATGTTAAATCCCTTTTTACCAAAATCCTTAAAGAACTTGTTTTGGCTGGTTTTTTGAAAGGCTAATTGTGAGGATTTCTTTTTCCCAAATTATTTTAAAAAAATCCTAGCCTTCTACTAAAAAAGGCATTTTTCTTAGACCAGTAATTTTATATATGTATTGTGTTTTAAGTGCCTGCAAACTAGAAAATTAGAGAGAGAAAAAGAGAAATAGAAGTGCAGATTTCCCTGGTTGGATGTTAAATCCCTTTTTACTAAAATTCTTAAAGAACTTGTTTTGGCTTGTTTTTTGAAAGGCTAATTGTGAAGATTTCCTTCTCTCAAAATATTAACAAAAATTCTTAGCCTTCTACTAAATCAGGCATTTTTCTTAGACCAGTAAATTTATGTATGTATTGGGTTTTAGGTGCCTGAAAACTAGGAAATTAGAGAAAGAAAAAGGGAAATAGAAGTGCAGATTTCCCTGGTTGGATGTTAAATCCCTTTTTACTAAAATTCTTAAAGAACTTGTTTTGGCTTGTTTTTTGAAAGGCTAATAGTGAGGATTTCCTTCTTCCAAAATATTAACAAAAATTCTTAGCCTTCTAGTAAACCAGGTAGCTCTTAGACCAGTAATTTTATGTATGTATTGTGTTTTAAGTGCCTGAAAACTAGGAAATTAGAGAAAGAAAAAGAGAAATAGAAGTACAGATTTCCCTGGTTGGATGTTAAGTCCCTTTTTACTAAAATTCTTAAGAAACTTATTTTGGCTGGTTTTTTGAAAGGCTAATTGTGAATATTAACAAAATTCTTAGCCTTCTACTAAACCAGGCATTTCTCTTAGACCAGTAATTTTATGTATGTATTGGGTTTTAGGTGTCTGAAAACTAGAAAATTAGAGAGAGAAAAAGAGAATACGAAGTACAGATTTCTCTGGTTGGATGTTAAATCCCGTTTTACTAAAATTCCTAAAGAACTTGTTTTGACTGGATTTTTGAAAGGCTAATTGTGAGGATTTATTTCTTCCAAAATATTAACAAAAATTCCTAGCCTTCTACTAAAAAAGGTACTTCTCTTAGACGAGTAATTTTATGTATAAATTGTGTTTTAAATGCCTGATAACTAGAAAATTATAGAGAGAAAAAGAAAAATCGAAGTACAGATTTTCCTGGTTGGATGTTAAATCCCTTTTTACCAAAATCCTTAAAGAACTTGTTTTGGCTGGTTTTTTGAAAGGCTAATTGTGAGGATTTCTTTTTCCCAAATTATTTTAAAAAAATCCTAGCCTTCTACTAAAAAAGGCATTTTTCTTAGACCAGTAATTTTATATATGTATTGTGTTTTAAGTGCCTGCAAACTAGAAAATTAGAGAGAGAAAAAGAGAAATAGAAGTGCAGATTTCCCTGGTTGGATGTTAAATCCCTTTTTACTAAAATTCTTAAAGAACTTGTTTTGGCTTGTTTTTTGAAAGGCTAATTGTGAAGATTTCCTTCTCTCAAAATATTAACAAAAATTCTTAGCCTTCTACTAAATCAGGCATTTTTCTTAGACCAGTAATTTTATGTATGTATTGGGTTTTAGGTGCCTGAAAACTAGGAAATTAGAGAAAGAAAAAGGGAAATAGAAGTGCAGATTTCCCTGGTTGGATGTTAAATCCCTTTTTACTAAAATTCTTAAAGAACTTGTTTTGGCTTGTTTTTTGAAAGGCTAATAGTGAGGATTTCCTTCTTCCAAAATATTAACAAAAATTCTTAGCCTTCTACTAAACCAGGCATTTCTCTTAGACCAGTAATTTTATGTATGTATTGGGTTTTAAGTGTCTAAAAACTAGAAAATTAGAGAGAGAAAAAGAGAAATCGAAGTACAGATTTCCCTGGTTGGATGTTAAATCCCTTTTTACTAAAATTCTTAAAGAACTTGTTTTGGCTGGTTGTTTGAAAGGCTAATAGTGAGGATTTCCTTCTCCCAAAATATTAACAAAAATTCTTAGCCTTCTACTAAACCAGGCATTTCTCTTAGACCAGTAATTTTATGTATGTATTGGGTTTTAAGTGTCTGAAAACTAGAAAATTAGAGAGAGAAAAAGAGAAATCGAAGTACAGATTTCCCTGGTTGGAGGTTAAATCCCTTTTTACTAAAATTCTTAAAGAACTTGTTTTGGCTGGTTTTTTGAAAGGCTAATTGTGAGGATTTCCTTCTCCCAAAATATTAACAAAATTCTTAGCCTTCTACTAAACCAGGTAGCTCTTAGACCAGTAATTTTATCTATGTATTGTGTTTTAAGTGCCTGAAAACTAGGAAATTAGAGAAAGAAAAAGAGAAATAGAAGTACAGATTTCCCAGGTTGGATGTTAAATCCCTTTTTACTAAAATTCGTAAAGAACTTGTTTTGGCTGGTTTTTTGAACGACTAATTGTGAGGATTTCTTTCTCGCAAAATATTAACAAAAATTTCTAGCCTTCTACTAAAAAAAGTAATTTTATGTATGTATTGGGTTTTAAGTGTCTGAAAACTAGAAAATTAGAGAGAGAAAAAGAGAAATCGAAGTACAGATTTCCCTGGTTGGATGTTAAATCCCTTTTTACTAAAATTCTTAAAGAACTTGTTTTGGCTTGTTTTTTGAAAGGCTAATTGTGAGGATGTTCTTCTCCCAAAATATTAACAAAAATTCTTAGCCTTCTACTAAATCAGGCATTTCTCTTAGACCAGTAATTTTATGTATGTATTGGGTTTTAGGTGCCTGAAAACTAGGAAATTAGAGAAAGAAAAAGGGAAATAGAAGTGCAGATTTCCCTGGTTGGATGTTAAATCCCTTTTTACTAAAATTCTTAAAGAACTTGTTTTGGCTTGTTTTTTGAAAGGCTAATAGTGAGGATTTCCTTCTCCCAAAATATTAACAAAAATTCTTAGCCTTCTACTAAACCAGGCATTTCTCTTAGACCAGTAATTTTATGTATGTATTGGGTTTTAAGTGTCTGAAAACTAGAAAATTAGAGAGAGAAAAAGAGAAATCGAAGTACAGATTTCCCTGGTTGGAGGTTAAATCCCTTTTTACTAAAATTCTTAAAGAACTTGTTTTGGCTGGTTTTTTGAAAGGCTAATTGTGAGGATTTCCTTCTCCCAAAATATTAACAAAATTCTTAGCCTTCTACTAAACCAGGTAGCTCTTAGACCAGTAATTTTATGTATGTATTGTGTTTTAAGTGCCTGAAAACTAGGAAATTAGAGAAAGAAAAAGAGAAATAGAAGTACAGATTTCCCAGGTTGGATGTTAAATCCCTTTTTACTAAAATTCGTAAAGAACTTGTTTTGGCTGGTTTTTTGAACGACTAATTGTGAGGATTTCTTTCTCGCAAAATATTAACAAAAATTTCTAGCCTTCTACTAAAAAAAGTAATTTTATGTATGTATTGGGTTTTAAGTGTCTGAAAACTAGAAAATTAGAGAGAGAAAAAGAGAAATCGAAGTACAGATTTCCCTGGTTGGATGTTAAATCCCTTTTTACTAAAATTCTTAAAGAACTTGTTTTGGCTTGTTTTTTGAAAGGCTAATTGTGAGGATGTTCTTCTCCCAAAATATTAACAAAAATTCTTAGCCTTCTACTAAATCAGGCATTTCTCTTAGACCAGTAATTTTATGTATGTATTGTGTTTTAGGTGCCTGAAAACTAGGAAATTAGAGAAAGAAAAAGAGAAATGGAAGTACAGATTTCCCTGGTTGGATGTTAAATCCCTTTTTACTAAAATCCTTAAAGAACTTGTTTTGGCTGGTTTTTTGAAAGGCTAATTGTGAGGATTTCTTTTTCCCAAATTATTTTAAAAAAATCCTAGCCCTCTACTAAAAAAGGCATTTTTCTTAGACCAGTAATTTTATATATGTATAGTGTTTTAAGTGCCTGAAAACTAGGAAATTAGAGAGAGAAAAAGAGAAATAGAAGTGCAGATTTCCCTGGTTGGATGTTAAATCTCTTTTTACTAAAATTCTTAAAGAACTTGTTTTGGCTTGTTTTTTGAAAGGCTAATTGTGAGGATATCCTTCTCCCAAAATATTAACAAAAATTCTTAGCCTTCTACTAAACCAGGCATTTCTCTTAGACCAGTAATTTTACGTATGTATTGTGTTTTAGGTGTCTGAAAACTAGAAAATTAGAGAGAGAAGAAGAGAAATCGAAGTACAGCTTTCCCTGGTTGGCTGTTAAATCCCTTTTTACTAAAATTCTTAAGGAACTTGTTTTGGCTGGTTTTTTGAAAGGCTAATTGTGAGGATTATCTTCTCCCAAAATATTAACAAAATTCTTAGCCTTCTACTAAACCAGGCATTTCTCTTAGACCGTAATTTTATGTATAAAGTGTTCCATAAAGTTTTTCCAAAGGCTATTATTTGAATGACCCCTATATAATTTTTGAACTGTGTCAATGTTAATGGTTATGTTATAAAAACCATAAAGGAAAGATTCCGCCAAAAACGCGACATACTAGTTATCTATAAACTGATTTGCCAAAAATGTGATTGACAACATTTTAACCAGTAAATTAAAAGCAGGTGAAATTAAATGCCAATAACAACTTTCCTACAAGTTGTTATGATGGTTTAATGTAATTCTACTTTAATATCTGCCATCAGTTTGACTTTGACTTTGATTAATTTCCTCGACGTTGCTCGCATTATATTAAAAAAAGTTTTTATCAGCATATAAATTTTCTCAAAATCAGTCAGTAGAACTCAAAGAACGGTTTTGATTTCTCTGCCGACCTACCCCTTGGAAAGAAGCCCAGGGTTATGAGGCAGAGCGTTGTACCTACCACTCCGAAGTGCAGATAAACACTGTTCCTGGTCAAATTTTGAGGGCGGTATGAATGCATTTTATGTGCATCTTGTTTCATAGCATTAGTACATCCCTCCCTTTTTGTAGATTTCTACAGTGAAGAAATGTTAACGTTTTGTAACAAAGATACTTTTAATAGAAAGATTTTATGGTTCTAGGAATAAGAGCCATTTACGTAAGACCTTTTAGTGGTTCAGTGTTAACAAACCTTCCCTTAATATATATTATGTTGCACAGGGTGAGCAAAACTCGATATTCCAGCTTTAGTATAAGAAAATTTCTTGTCCTAAAAATTACTTCTGCCAAGTATTTGACCTGCCTAAAAAACGTAGTAACTGCTCTAGTACATGGATTTATTATTTTCGCTTACAACTATTATTTTGCTAAGTTCTGGCAACAAAATTTTTTGTAATGGCAGAATTTTATAACCCTTAAGTATAACCAATAAAACTGACACAGTTCAAATATTATGCGGGGGACAATCTGTCAAATTTCCATGACCTACTTTTCCGAAAAATATAATGAAAAGCTTTATATGTATTGTGTTTTAAGTGCCTGAAAACTAGGAAATTAGAGAGAGAAAAAGAGAAATCGAAGTACAAATTTCCCTGGTTGGATGTTAAATCCCTTTTTACTAAAATTCTTAAAAACTTGTTTTGGCTGGTTTTTTGAAAGACTAATTCTGAGGATTTCTTTCTCGCAAAATATTAACAAAAATTCCTAGCCTTCTACTAAAAGAGACATTTCTCTTAGACCAGTAATTTTATGTATGTATTGTGTTTTAAGTGCCTGAAAACTAGGAAATTAGAGAGAGAAAAAGAGAAATAGAAGTACAGATTTTCCTGGTTGGATGTTAAATCCCTTTTTACTAAAATTCTGAAGGAACTTGTTTTGGCTGGTTTTTTGAAAGGCTAATTGTGAGGATAGTAGGTGTAGGTAGGAGTGTAGGAGTACTTTTATGTATGTATTGTGTTTTAAGTGCCTGACAACTAGAAACTTAGAGAGAGAAAAAGAGAAATCGAAGTACAGATTTCCCTGGTTGGATGTTAAATCCCTTTTTACTAAAATTATTAAAAAACTTGTTTTGATTACTTTGAAAATGCACGGAAAGGCTACTAATCTGAACTATTTTCTAAATTAGGAACTATTACCTAAATTCCAGTCGGGGTGCAATCGGCAAAAAGTACAAATGCCCAGAAAATGTTATCTAGAAAACTTCTCTCACAGAACTCTGCTCTTTGAGTTTTCATACTGAATACTTAGCAACATTTTTGGTATTGTGGTGAGATGTTGTACAGAACAAAAGCAGGCGACATCCTCCACAAGCGTTTTAGATCTAATACTGCATGGCAGATGTCTCTCAGTTCGAGAAGAGCCTGCATTGCAGGAACCAGAACGAAGTGTAAAGGGTAGGTGGTTACCAATTTGGCTTAAAGCCAAAAAGCTACTAAAATGCGGTGAGATGTTGTAGAGAGCAGGAGCAGGCGACATCCACCAGCGTATTAGATCGAATACTGCATGACAGATGGCTTTCAGTTCGGGAAGCAGCCCATATTGCTCTATACCTCGCAGGTTATCGGAACCAGAACGAAGTGTAAAGAGTAGGTGGTCACCAATTTCAAACTTTTAAAGCGCCAAAAAGCTACGGAAGGGCGTTGAGATGTTTTACAGAGCAATAGCAGGCGACATCCACCAGCGTATTAGATCTAAGACTGCATGGCAGGTGGCTCTCAGTATTGGATCTAATACGCTGGTGGATGTCGCCTGGTCCTGCCCTGTACAATATCTCACCGCTCTTCCGTAGCTTTTTGGCTTTAAGCCGCAAACTTACGGTCTCCAATATGTCGACCAGTGAAAGCCGATACTAGTATGCAGATGGTTTGATCGTCAAATTGGTGACCACCTACTCTTAATTTTTGGTATTATTCTTGAAGTGACGCAAAATGCAAATGTGTAATTACTATTATCATTATTTCCAAACGTATTACGTTATAAATAATTACGTCGAAACAATACCAATTTCCCTCTTAATAATTGGCATCCTACTCTCTATAAGCTCTATATAGGTTTGAGACGCTATTGGGCGGCCAAACAGATACCAATCTGAGAGCTAATCAAACCTGACAACTGCTACTAATGACTGTCATTAGACCTCCGAATGAGATTCAGGGGGTGGCGATCAGTCAAAAGCTGAATCAAATTACGTGCCTGCCGGAAAATAACCCTCACGTATCACAACTCATATTTTTTTTGGCGCCCGCATCTCTCGAGAATTCTATTTAGACGAGTGCGACCTCTCACTCTTCTTACAAGCATCAAAAGAATACAAAAAGGCAAACCTTCTTTATCCTTCGAGTCGCTTTTTGCTTCTCCCGTGGGAAAGACAATCAGAAGAGCCATTAATAAAACACCGGGAAACGTCATTTTTGTTTCCTTCTCGGTCTTTTTTAGCACTGAAATTACCCCCGAAAAACTACTTGCAGACACCCACTAAAAGTTGATAAAGTAATATGAGAAAATGTTTTATTAGAGATGTAACACAAACAGCACTTTTCCAGCACAAAATTAATTTTAGTCAGTAAGTTATCACGGAATTCGAATGTTGGCGCGCGATCGTAAAAGACGCACTTTTCCAATACGCAATGGAAAAGCTCTCCGGAAAGCTTCAAACGTGAGACTGCAGGGAAAACTGTTGGAAAATCTGGCAAAGCCTTGACGCATGCGCGGCCGGCCACTTGCTAAATTCTAAGCATAATATATTTGGCGATTCGCATTTGTTTATTACGAGCGTCGCCTTTTCATCTAGTCGTCGCTGCCACTGAAGGGCCTCTTTGATGTTCGACATTATGAAGGGACATATAGAGACATAATGGCCGTGTATTTCGTGAAGGTAGGTCGAGTCGAGGGATGCCCGCTTACGTTTACCGGGTTTAGTGTGGCTCAAGGGACTGTTTTATTCGGAACTTTCGTTATGGGATTAGGGGAGTTGCGATATTTGAACATCTGTCATAACTTATTGATATACGATACGCACTGTTATGCTGGAAGCCAGTGGATAGAGAATCTTTTACTTAGAGCTTCAGTTTTTGTATAGATTCGCGATTTTTTTTGCTTAAGTGCTGAGGTAGACATCGGGCTTTAAGTTGATGCTGAAATATTTTTAAGAAATTATACGTGTGTGGGGTTGTCAGTGATATTTTACCTATAGCACAATGTTTTTGCCAGCTTATACACAAAATCGACAATAGCACCCTCCATATATTGTCATTATCAACTGGTTGACACCACAAACTGGTGTCAACAACAATGTTGACATGTACGTTGGAAGGTATTGTAGCGACGTATATGGTCAAGGAGGTGCCAATGGAAAAGTACAAAGTGGACACGTAGGAGTGAGTAATCCTAATGGTAAGTATCCATTTCTGATCAAAATGAGCACAATTCAGCACTACGATTACTGAAACTTCTATTAGTTACATGTAATATTTCTCTTTTCTAGGTTCTGGAGGAAGCCTTAGCTATGGACACGCTAATGGTTATGGTCATCAAGTTAGCGTTGATGGTAGGGTTCCTGTTTGTTCCAACAAAAACCGTTTTGGAGAATATCGGAGGAGGAGCCACTCAGCATTTTGGAGGGCCGGGAGATAGTCACAATTTGGAAAAACCTGTTGGTGCAAATATTAATCACAGGTGGTGATCTAGTGTTCACTGTGATATTTAAGATATGCAGTGATAAACATTGTGTTCATGGGGACATGTAGGTTGGAAGGTTAGTACTGACACTGACAAGCTTATCTGAAATTGAAGTTTGTGGTTTTCAATTTTATAATGTTTTCAGGTGGCCTCTCTAGATGGTTACGAAAGTATTCCTATCGACTCATTTGAATAAAAAAGGATGGGAGTACTCTCAGAGCGCCCTAGAGTTTACAATTCTTCCTAGGAAGTATATTCTTGAAAGTGAGAGAAGAGAGTGGTGTAGAGTTTTGATACAAGATCTTCATTTTTTCTTTTAAATTACTGTTTCATTCTTTTAAAAATACTGTTTTTGTTTAAAACATTTTTTATCAGATCAAGCAAATTTTTCTTCAACGGATCAGTGCACCCTATTCGTTAAAAGAAAATTGTTTTTCAAAACTATTGTCTTACTTCAAATTTCCTTTTGTTCAAGTAAAACTAGACATTTCATTTTGTTTTTTTTTTGAAGATCCTCATAATGTTCTTATTCTCTTCTGTTACGAAGAAAATATTTTTTTTTCAAATTTGTGTGAAATGATTATTTTATATGTAATGCTTACGGGTAAGACAAATACGTTTTTTTTTTTCAGACAAAATAATTAAATTTGTGTTGTCTTACATAATTATCGCTCACAGTTTAAATGAAGAAAAATTTCGAATAAAAATTATTTTGACAAAAATACTAATCTACCTCCCTTTCTTGACGTGAATAACCATTAAAATAAAACTTTTTTTTTAATTAAATATATTTTATAGCATTTATAGCTATTCTAATTAATACAAAGGATCAGTCCAGGTTTTGAAACCTCGAACTATTCTCGAAATATTAACACAATTTCTCATTTTCCAAAATCGATCTCGAAGTCTCTGTTTCTGCATAACAAATTTTTTTCCAACAAACATGGTAGCGTAATGTATTTTTTTTAGAACTACAAACCGTTCTCAAGATATTTAATAATTTTGCGATTTTGCAAAATATAAAAACGAACTAAGACGATCGTTTAATATATACTAATAAACTGTTCCCGAGATATCTATTAATATTTTTAATTTCCACCAACAAATCCATAAAGTTAGTTCCCGTTTTAAGTTTACTTTTTCTAAGTAACCCAACTATGCAATTATTTTTTTTAAATTTTTAAATCGGTTTTGGTATTTACTAATTTTTCAAAATAGAGTCACAAGATTGTATTTGTAATTAATTTTTCCCAACCAAACAATTTCGAAAAAAATTAAAATGAGATTATGGCCAAAATCAATTAACAATTACTAAAAGCGTCAACAATGAAAATTTGAAGTCTTGGAGAAATTTAGATTAGAATTAGAACTGACATTTTTATAAACAACAGTAACAATTTTTATGGTTTTTGAAAAAGTCAGGTTAAGATTAATGCCAAAATACGTGAAAATCAATTGAAGTGTGTAAGAATACAAATTTCGAGTTTTTGGCAGAATTCGAACTAACATTATTTCAACAAAATTAAAATTAAGTTAAGAAAGTAGAAAAAAAAACGAAAAAAAATATCTAAAATATGCAGGTAAAAGAACAAATTTAAAACATTTCTTAGGTTTGTGCCAAGTTTCCCTTTTTACAATATGTATTACGAATGTGTTCCAACAATATATTCCAACTGGTCAGTCATTAAAAAAAATCAATTTCGTGTCAAAATTCTCTCAAGAGAATGAAAATCTAAAAAATAATCCAATTTAAATCAACGAAAAAACAATAAACAAAAGAATTTAGAACAAAAATTTAGATCACAATTAGAATTAAAATTGTTTGAAACGAACTCATTTTACTTAGAAATAACAATTTTGAGGTTTTTTCAAAAAGTCAGACCGGGATTAAGACCAAAATACGTGAAAAATGATTAAAAGGAGTAAATATAAAAATTTTGATGCTTTGGAAATAATCAAATTATTGTTATTGTCAAAATCAGTAAAAAATTACTCAAACTGTCAAAAAATGCCGATTAAAAGTTTCTAGGCAAATTCAGGTTAGGATTAGGGTTAACATTGGTTGAGAACGTTCACAGAGTTTCAATAATTTTACAATAGATTTGGGGCTAAAACTGTTTAAAAGTGACTCATTTTATCAAAAAAATGATAGCTTTGAAATTTTTGAAAAAGTCAGGCTACGATTAAGGCCAAAATACGTAAAGAATGATTCAAAGTGTGTAAAATACGAATTTGGGTATTTCGATAAAAATCAAATAAAGATTAGGGCCAAGATCAATTAAAAATTGCTAAAAGCGTCAAAAATGCAGAATAAAAGTTTCTGAGCAAATCCAGGCTTGCATTAGGATCTAAAGATTATGCAGAGCATCTAACAATGCAAATTTGAAGTCTCTGGAGAAATTTAGATTAGGAATTAGGAGAAACTCCTTTGGAGAAACTCTGATTAGAATTAGAACTAAAATTGTTTGAAAAGAACTCGTTTTAACTAAAAATTACAATTTTGTTTTTTTTTTGGAGAAGTAATGCCAAAATACTTGAAAAACCATTCAAGGAGCGTAAATATATAAACTTGGAGGCTTTGGAAAAATTCAAATTAAAATTATTGTCAAAATCAGTTAAAAGTTACTCGAACCATCACAAAATGCCGATTAAAACCACAGATAAGAGAGTGTTGATTAAAACTTTCTAGGCAAATTTAGGTTAGGAGTAAGGTCCACATTGATTAAGAAATTACACAGACTGTCTAAAAATGTAAATTTGTTGTCTTTCAAGAATTTTACAATAGACTTGAGGCTAAAATTGTTTAAAAGTGACTCATTTTGTCCAAAAAAAAATGGTAGCTTTGACATTTTTTGAAAAAGGCAGGCTATGATTAAGGCCAAATACGTAAAGAATAACTCAAAGTTGGTAAAATACGAATTTGGATATTTCGATAAAAATCAAATAAAGATTAGAGCCAAGATCAATTAAAAATTGATAAAAGCGACAAAAATGTAGAATAAAATTTTTGAGTAAATTCAGGTTTGCATTGGGATCTAAAAATTACGCAGAGCGTCTAAAACTTAAAATTTGAAGTCGTTGGAGAAATTCTGATTAGAATTAGAACTAAAATTGTTTGAAAATAACTCATTTTAACTAAAAATTACAATTTTGATGTTTTTTTGGAAAAGTAATGCAAAAATACTTGAAAAACGGTTCAAAGAGGGTACATAAAAAAACTTGGAGTCTTTGGAAAAACTCAAACTAAGATTATAGCCGCAATCAATTACAAATTACTAAAAGCGTCAAAAATCCAAATTTTAAGTCTTGGGTAAATTTAGATTAGAATTAGAACTGAAATTTTTCGAAATTTCCTAAAAATAACAATTTTTATGTTTTCTGGAAAAGTCAGGCCAAAATACGTGCTAAATGACTCAAAGAGGGTAAAATACGAATTTGAATATTTCAAAAAAATTCAAACAAAGATTAGGGCCAAAATCAACTAAAAATTACTAAAAGCGCCAAAAATGCAGAATAAAAGTTGCTGAGCAAATCCAGGCTTGCATTAGGATCTAAAGATTATGCAGAGCATCTAACAATACAAATTTGAAGTCTCTGAAGAAATTTAGATTAGGAATTAGAACTAAAATTGTGTGGAAAGAACTCTTTTTACCTAAAAATGACAATTTTGATTTTTTTTTTTAAAAGTATTGCCAAGAAGCTTTAAAAACGATTCAAGGTGGGTAAATATAAAAACTTGGAAGCTTTGGAAAAACTCAAATGAGGATTATGGCCAAAATCAATTAAAAATTACTAAAAGCGTCAAAAATGCAGAATTAAAGGTTCTGAGCAAATTCAGGTTTGCATTAGGATCTGCAAATTACGCAGAGCGTCTAAAAATGTAAATTTGAAGTCTCTGGAGAAGTTCAGATTAGAATTAGAACTAAAATTGTGTGGAAAGAACTCTTTTTACCTAAAAATTACAATTTTGATGATTTTTTGGAAAAGTAATGCCAAAATACTTGAAAAGCGATTCAAGGTGGGTAAATATAAAATCTTGGAGGCTTTGGAAAAACTCAAATGAGGATTATGGCCAAAATCAATTAAAAATTACTAAAAGCGTCAAAAATGCAGAATAAAAGTTTCTGAGCAAATTCAGGTTTGCATTGGGATCTAAAAATTACGCAGAGCGTCTATAAATGCAAATTTGAAGTCTTTTGAGGAATTAAGATTAGAATTAGAACTAAAATTTTATGGAAAGAACTTATTTGACCCAAAAATAACAATTTTAAGGTTTTTTTTTTGAAGAAAATCAGGCAAGGGTGAAGGCCAAGGCCAAATTCCGTGACAAATTTCTTAAAGTGTGTAAGAATACAAATTTGGAGTGTTCGGCAAAATTCTAATTAACATTATTTCAACATAATTAAAATCAAGTTAAATTAAGAAATAAGTTAAGAAAAATAGAAAAAGACTAAAAAAAAATATCTAAAATTTGCAGAAAAAGCAATAAATTTAAAATATTTCTAGTTTTGTGCCAAATTTCCCTTAGTATAATATGGATTACAAATTTGTGTACATTCCAACCGGCCAGTCCTTACAAAAATTAATTGTGTCAAAATTCTCTAAAAATTTTGAAAATCTAAAGAAAAACCGCAATTTAGATAAACGAAAAAAAATTAAAACAACAAAAATTTAGATTACAATTAAAAAACTCAAATTAAGATTGTGGCCGAAATCAATTCAAATATACTAAAAGCGTCGAAAATGCAAAGAAAAGTGAAAACAAACTAACAAACTAAAAAAATTATCCGAAATATTAAAGTAAAGGAATAAATTTAAAATACTTCTAGTTTTGTGCCAAATTTTCCTTATTACAAATATGTAATACAAATGAGTAAACATTCCAATTGGTCAGTCCTAAAAAAAAATTATTTTGTTTCAAAATCCTATCAAAAGAATGAAAACCTAATAAAAAGATCCAATTTATATCAAAGAAAAACAATTAAAATAACAAAGCTTTTGTACAAAGCACAACAACGAATATTTGAAAAATGAAGAAAACAGCAAGATAGAAAAACTTGTACAAAGAAAAATTACGATAAGAAAGAGAAGACAGAACGGTAGAAGAGAACACAAACAATTCCAAACAGCAGTAAATTTTGTTTTGATATTTTATTGGTGACTTGGAGGAGAAACAAATAACTAAATTGCCGGAATCTTTTTTTTTGCAGAACTGTCAAAGCACACACGAGAGACAATAATTGCAATAAAAAAAGGAGTAAACAAAGAGCAAGTTGTCAAAAAAATAATAAATAAAATAGAGAAAACCATGAATGAAACCCAATAAAAAGTCGAATTTAGATCAATGAAAACAAACATATAAGAAAAAAAAACAAAAAAAAAAACAAGAAAACGTAACAAAGAATAATACTAGAATAATTATTATTACAAAAACTTCGAATAAAAGCCTTTTCTAGAACAGAGAAAATGTTAAGTTTCATTCAAAAAAAAGTTTTGTTTTGATGTAACACATCATATTTTAGTTCTCTTCCAACTAAGAGAACAATAGTGTAAATCCAAGACATTATTTGTTAAAACATAATTATATTGTTTCTTCCTTAAATAAATTAACTATTCGACAATTTTTGGCCTGGAAATAAAGTTATCTGAAAGGAAAAAATAAATTCGTTTCTTATAAATAGAATATAGTTTAATAAAAAATTGGTTCATATTTTATAAGATAAAGGGTGTTGAACTAATGCGCTAATGTTTCATACAAAGTAACTCATTCTGAAAAAACTAATTTCTTCATAAGAAAAAGTACGGAGTGTTCATTATAAAACTTCATCTAGTTGGCTGTGAAAGGTCAAAAGAAAAGAATCGCCTGTCTGCCGCAACTGTAGACGAGACATCAGGTAGAAATTCCATTGGACCACGGCTTCAAAGCCCGGAAAACACTTGGATTATAAAAACAAAATAGAAAGCAAGACTATGGATTCTGTTCTGCCTTTTGCCGAAATTCTATTGGCCGATCTATTTTGCCGAAATTTAACCAATAGAATTTCGGCAAAAGCCAGAACAGAGAATCCATAATCCTACTTTCTATTTTGTTTTTACAATCCATCCAAGTGTTTTCCGGGCTTTGAAGCCGTGGTCCAATGGAGATTCTACCTGATGTTTCGTCTACAGCTGCGGCAGACAGGCGATTAGGCAATGGGCGAAGTGATCTCTTGTAAATCCCGCGGGTGACTGATACGACTGTGATGTGGTCCGTGGTATTTATACCCCCGCGCGCAGTCGTGCTTCAGTGGAGACACTGGTGTGGGGACTTAATGAACAAAAACAGCTCAGTTATGCGTCCCGAACGAAAACCAAATTAATACTTCATCAAACTCTCAGCCAACCCGCTGAGATACACAAACACAAATACACTTACACAAACACAATTCACACGACAACACAAATACATTTCGATCGATATTTTTCGCTCGAGAGACGGCAATGTTTCACCTACGAAATCTGAATTTGAATTCCCTTTCAACTCGGTGAACTAATGCATTTATGCAGACATCAGCTAATCTTCACACTTCTCAAGAAATGCGGAAATCAGCAAACGCACTCCGACGTCCTCGCTATGTAAGGTAATAAATCTGTGGTCTGGGCTATAGTTAGATTTTATTGCGATGGCTTTCTTTGAATATAAACACGTTCAGCACCGTTTATCAAATTTTGTCTGCGTAGACACAGTGTTTTTAACGTTTTTTGTAAAACTTCATACAGCAAAGCATGATCAATGAACACAGTTTGAATCATCATTATTTTCAGAGTTCATAAAGTTCTTAGGTTACCATCAAAACACATACATCCACATTTCATCCACAAAGTAACGGAATGTTAAGAAGATTTCATAGGATCATGAAAACAGCCATTAATGCGAGAGGAAGTTCTGATAGATGGAAAAATGAATTCCGTGTAATTTCATTAGGTTTAAGGGTAGCTGTAAAGGACGACCTACAATTTTTGATAATTTCAAAACATGTCAACTGTCTAAAAGTTTATATAGTTGCTGGGAGAATGCACCAAATCGTCAGTTTGTTAAATTCTCTAAACAGTTTGACATGGAACAGTAAAACAGCGAAAACTTTCTATAGACAAAAGCTTTAGCGTTTCAACTCTTCAACCAATTAAATTGACTATATCCGCCTCAGAACATGTGATCGCATATGGACCTGTCACGCATGAGGTGCTCGAAAAGCAGCGACTAAATAAAAAGTTCCTCATAAACAAACAGGAGTTCGTAACCTGAATATGCCTGTGGATATTTCCAGTTTCCCATTGTAAACGAATCGAAATAACTTACAAATCCCGCTTGTGATGGCTCTGAGATGTCAAGCGCTCTTGAATCGGCAAAAAGTAATATTGTTTGTTGTTTGCTTCCCAAGGGTGAGGGTGGAGTGTATCGGGATTTTTATGCTTTTTTTTATACAATATTAAGAAAAAAGTGGAGTGAAAGGTAGGTATTCGAAGGTTTTTTACTACATATTTTGCACTAACACGGAAAGGAAAAAAAGAACAACACAACGACGAATTTTATTCACCTTCCTATATTGAAACTAACAGCTTAAAATGATTATATTCAACCCGCAATGAAGTTAAAACTTTTTATAATTTTAATTTCAACTGGATACATTGCTAACTTGTATTTACTTTTTTGCAAAATGCTTAAAATTAAAACAGAACTTAATAATCCGAATTAAGCTATTGAACAAAAACAGTTCAGTTATGATACTTTGGGCATAGCTGGATCTTATGCCCCGAACGAAATCCAAACCATCACTTCATCGAACCAGAGGCAATGTTTCACCTACCAAATCTGAATTTGAACTCTCATTCATCTCGGTGAACTAATGCATTTTTGCAGACATCAGGTAATCTTCACACTTCTCAGGTAATGGGGAAATCAGCAAACGCATTCCGACGTCCTCGTTATCTAAGGTAATAATACTGTGGTCTGGGCTATTTTTAGATTTTATTGCGATGGCTTTCTTTGAACATAAACACATTCAGTACCGTTTATTACCTTTTTGTCTACGTGGAAACAGATTATTTATTTGTTTACCATCTGAAATCGTTTTAAAATGCGATTATTATTATTTGGACTTTGCCGACGAATGGTCATTATCGGGAAAGCATTGTTTCCAATTAAATGGTATTCATCCTTAGGAAAGTAACTTTATTTCCATATTGTTCAATACGTTGTACTAAAAGCTAGTTCAAGAAAACCTTTAACATGGATAAAACCGTGGCTATTTTCACATTTAGTACCATCCCTACTGCATGTTTTCCAACTTCTTCTCATAGTTTGTTGTTTAAGGACTTAGCGAACTTAACCTTTAATGCTAATAATATACAGCTAATAACAGTCCAACTTCCAAGCTCATTACAGCGGTCGACAAACACAATTAAAAGTTTTTTTACCTTCAGGGGCCAAATTTGCACCGTAAACTCGAGACCTGATAATTTATACATCTACTTGCACGACCTACTAATGGTAACTGATTAAACTTAGTCATTGAATGGGCTTCAATTTATAATACCCACTGGACCCAATTAATACAAAACTCGTTCGATTGCCGATGCTGCTCTCCAGATAATAGCAAGTTACACAGACACAGTTCGGAGACACAATTACTTCCCTATTAACACGCATGGCTCTAACTCACTTTCCACTCAGTTGGCCTTGTTCGGGTAGCTGCAGTGATCTGGCCGGAAACTGTCCCGATCTGAAAATTTATAATTTAACAAGTCACCCAAATTTGTAGAACTTTGCTGTCATTTGGCTTAATTCGTTGAATTTTTCGCGATCGAATTATTGTGAAGTTCACCTGCAACGTTTTGATCTTAAGAAGGGATTTAACATTAATAAAAGTTATTTCTATAAACAAAACATGCAATTTTGTTGGTAATTTAAAAAAAAAATTATTTATTTGATACGTCGATCATTTTTAGATATTTGCTAGTTCCTAAAAAGTACAAAGATAGTTTTCTCTAATCTGAAGAATGTTTAATTACATTTAAACAGATAAAGTTTGCAATATGTTAGTTCTAGAGAAATATGATTTTTTAATAATATATTAAACCGAGTGCTTTTGTATAAACGTCTAAATTTTGCGGAAAAATATATTAAAATTAAATGACTTTTCATTAACCGCCTTGTAATATCATCTCTCTTCATTTGTGTCAATAGATTTTCTACTCTATCTACTTCGAAACGAACGAATACCAAACCATTACTTCATCAAACAGAAACATTTTGGTAGATACGTTTCGCCCTGGAGACGGCTATGTTTCACCTACGAAATCTGAATTTGAACTGTCTTTCACTCCGATGAACGAATGCGTTTATGCAGACATCATCCAAACGTATCGAGCGATCCATATCATTAATATGAAGACATTCAGCACCATTTATTGCCTTTTTGCCTGCATAGAAACAGTTTATTTAGTTTCCTTCCCTAAATGCCTTTGATCTTATCACAAACGCGTCAAAAGGAAGTCTACTTAATAACCATATGTGCTCCGTATATCTGCGGTATATATTCAAGGCCTCTCTTAACATATAAATCATCTTTAGCTGATCGGAAAAAAATATTAGCTCCCTATAAAAGGCCAAATCACTGCCATAAAATTCGGCAAGCTTATAATATATCAGACGTGGGCGATAATCAGACGTCGAGATCGTAAATTACGTTTGGCACAACAGCATTCTCTCTCGGTCTTTTTCCACCCTGGAAGAATCCTCCAACTCAAGGCAAATAACAAAAAAGGAAAACTTTTGATTTGGCCAAAAATATCCGGAAGGAACTATCCAATATCCCCGAGGAATTTCTAAATTTAAACTTGTTATGCGGAAGGGACTATAACAGGGCAAATTCCTTAAATCTCCATATTCAACATTCCGACAATTCGAGCATTAAAGCTGGCCCTTCTACGTAAGATTAACGCCTGCCCGATGTGTACAGAGTTCGAGGTTTTGGGCGTCTGTTAGTTTGTCCTGTTTATTGTCCGGGCGGAATCTTGGAGTTTTTGGGCCTAAGAAGGGTGCGTTAGGGTCAGCGTAACGAAACTGGGAAGTGTTTCATAATTTAATAAGGCGAGATGGTGATTTATTTATTTACCCTCTTCAAGAACGGTCCTCGTAAATTTTTACCTAGTGGGACTAAACGTTTAAATGTCCAGGAAGAAACGAAATTTATTAACACATATTTGATATTTGGCCTCTATTTGGGACGCAACCGGAAGAAAATATTTTTTGTCACGTTGTATTGTTTTAATGTCAAGTGTTTTTCTCTGTTAATTTTTTGAAGCTCCCAGATTTGAAAAAACTAAAGAAGCAGCATTAAAAAGTGGTAATTCTCCATCATCCAGTTCAGATCATTTATTTATAAAAAAAAAGGAATTGGACGACCACCATTTATGTTGTGGAAACTCAACGTAAGAAGAAAATAATAAACACATTTTAAAACGATTTCAAAACAGTAAACATCCCTAATAAACCATTTCTATACAGACAAAGGGGCAATAAATCGTGCTCATATTCAAAACCATCCTAATAAAATCTAAAATTAGCCCAGACCACGGTTGAGCAGCGTCGCGACGAACTAATGGTATAAATCGCTCTATATGATTGGTTGATGTCTCGATAAAAGCATTCGTTCACCCTCGTGAGAGAGAGTTCAATTTCAGTTTTGAAACCTTTTTTTAAGAGGTGTCCCCAAACCACCCCTAACTACTAATCCAATGTGACCAACATCTGGTACACTTATATATGGAATTAAGTGCAAAATCTGTATGATTAAGTTTTTTGTGGGTAATATGTGGTAGAAATCTAAATTAGCACTTTTAATAAAATTATTATTGGTGATCTACAGACATTGTAACATCCTATTTCGTTGCAGTCTTAAGCACAATGGGGCGGAATTTCGGAAATGTTTGGACCTAAGAAGAGTGCGATTGGATCAGTGTTACGAAACGGGAAAGAGTGGGAAATGTTTTTCTTCCAATCAAAGTTCTTTATTTTCTCTTCAAGAATGGTCTTCGTAAATGTTTACCTACTGGAACTAAATGTTTAGATGTTCAAGAAGAAGAGAAATTTATTATTACAATTTATTCAATTTTTCGTAATTTTTATAGTTTTAAACTGAAATGGCCGAGATAATATTAAAATTTAAACATTATTAGGTATTTAACGGATGTTAAACGCCCTCAACCAGCCCTCCTTTATAATAATTACTAAATAGCGTATTTTGCTTGAACCTAAAGCTTTTTCACATACTTGAAGTTTTCTAAAAAAAATAACCTAAATAGGTTGCTTGAAAGCTTGCACTAAATTTTCTGGTTCCAATCCATTTATACGTTAACATAGTTTATGTTTTCCGCTTTAGTTTAGATTATGCATAATTTATCAGGAATGTTTGTGCTGTCACATAGTTTCAACTTCATTAAAACTTATTCGCCAGAATCTAATTTGATGTTCGGTTCGTTTTTGCAGCGTCCAGGCAGGATGTTATGCGAGTGTGTATTTAACTTTTTATGCATAGTTTACTAACATAAAAATAAATATTTTTTTCAAGGCTACAAAGTAACATCTTTTCAAAAAATTTAAAAGCCTCAAAGCCCTTAAAGTGACACAGCGAATGGATACAAATAAAAAAAACAAAAGAATGAAAAAATAAGTTTGTTAAACCTGCAGGAAAACAAGGGACTTGATGCAAAGCGAAAACCAAAAACAAAAAATGGTGGCTCAAAGAATAATCAATAGTTTTCTTACGGGAGATATTATTTGTTATATACCAAGAGGCTAAAGTTGTTTATTTTATACCGCAGCAAAATCATCAGAGGAAGGGTTGCAAATCGCTGAGATGAAAAGGCCATTAAGTCCCAAGGTGAATAATACTTATGTACGGTTTTAAAGATGTATATTTATATATAATAACCAAACCTCGTCCGCTTATCTTTTCGTACCGAGACTGGTTGATCCTTTTATTAGTCATAGGTAAACAATAACAAATCTTTAGATACTACAACTTATTTTTTACACTTTATTTTATATTTTTTTTTGAACTCTGCATGTTTCTAGGTTTAGTTGCAGAATGCAATTTTTTTGAATTATTTTTTGCTGGTTGGTGAAAGGCTTATTTGTTGCTTCAGGACTCGTTCATTTATTTTGCTTTAGTTACTTTTTTCGATGGACAACTGCCATTTGAACTTTTTTAGGTCCTTTTATATTTGCAGATTTACCATTTTTTATGTATCGCAATATTTTTCGTGCCCTCTTCTCCGCGATTTTGGCGGGTCCATTGACAATGAAGCAAATAAATAGACGGCTGGAGGTAATCATAAATTGGAAGTTGTTTACTTGGCATGATATACAAACCACATAGTTGGAGGCTTGCGGGTTGACCAGGTATAGGGGAAGCAGAAAATGGCCGACATTACTAAAAGCAATATGACGCAATTTGAATCTCCAATGACACATCTCCAGATGACATAAGCACACACTGACACAAGACATTTTTATTCCTGCTGTTCAAGCAAACAAATATACGATTTTTACGATTATGGGATGCAGGCCATAACGTTCAAATATTTTTATATTTAAATAATTTTTGATACATACCTACTATACCTAGTTATTGATTTTTTTTAATAATATAATAAAAATACAAACGACGCCAATGGCTAACGGCCAATGGCCGAGTAACAACATAATGAGCTTACCGGTGAAAAGGTAATTTACCAGATTATTTATTTTTATAATTCCAAGTTTTACACACAAAACATTGTCTCACCATGGCTAACAAATAAATTAAAACATTCAGGAAACCAGAAAAAAATCCAGGAAATAATTCTCGTAAATTGACGTAAACCGTGTGTCAAAGGATTCTGCAATGTTGCCGATTGTGATCAGTTGGCCATCTCAAACGTATTCTTTTTTCTTTTATCGTCATAAGTGTTCTATTAATCACCATTCAAAAATTATTTGCACAGAAATAGATATTATAGTACTCTCGCGGTGTAAAGATTCGCAGGATATCATCCAAAAAAAGGAGGTGCCAATTTACTAGCAAAGTAATCCTGGCAACACTGTAGGGAGGGTTTGTATATCACGCCAATATTGATAAATGTAAATAAAGACTTCTACCTTGATAAATCCTCTATGGTTCTATCTGACCATTTGCACTCTTCTTTCTGATGCTCAACCATTTCTCGCGCAGCCACTTACCAATCTTGAATTTCAGCCTCCTGCTGATCACGTAACTGATATGCGATTGGTTAATTTTACAAAATTGATTTGTTACGTGTGCACGAAGAGGTAGTGGTATAAGATTGTCTACGAGTGTTGACCTCAAAATGTTTTGACTATTAATATTGATTGGACTGTTTCCTCAACAATTAACTGAACAGATGTTTAATTGCTTGCTGATGAAACAATATTAATAATTTGGACCGTTCAATGCAAATTTTGAGATCAATAAAGTAAAACACCCAGACGGATTTTTCGCTTCTCATTTAAATTAATTTAAACAGAATATAGAGCGTCTTAAACTTGACCTTACTAAAAAAAGAGTAAATAACTGTATGTTGCCTTTAAATGGTGTAATACTGGAACTTTATTTCGGAAATAAATTTCAGGTAGAAACATAAGAGCCACTTTCACTCCCAGCATTTTACCCATCAATTGACCATAATCCTACGTTGGAGTTGACATATGTTGTATTACATGTGAAGGTATTGTTCTGGGTTAAATTATCTAAGTCAGTTTTGTTGATGGTTAGTGTTACTGCCTGCATGTTTCGTCCTAGCGATCTTGGTTCACTTATCCTCCACGTCCATTATGTTTTCTCGCAGGGATTCTAGAACTTTTGCCTTATCGGCTGATACAACTATTCTTCTTGTAAGGAAAGTTCCTTTGGTGCCCCCACCCAGCTTAGCTATTTAGATTAAAATTAATTTCCTCCCAAAAAACATTTCTTGTTTTTTCAATTTCCAGATTTAACCGCCTGTAACTTTAGAATAAATTGACTTATTGGAGTGAGTCGAACGGCTTCTTGTTCTTTTCGATGTCCCCTTTCACATCCCACTAAAGAAACTACCGCAGGTTTTAAAGTACCGCTCGGAAGTTGATTACTAGGAACTCTTAGAACCATGCTTATGATACACTTATGGGACTTACTTCTCTCTTATTATGCTTGCTAAGTTAGCAAGGTAATAAAATGGCATAATTTCTATCAAAAACAGCAAAATTCCAAAATGTTTTCGAAAATGGCCAAAGTATCAGTCACGTGTCCTTCAAGGTCAAAGTGTCCCAGAACCCCGTTTCACAAACTACTAGAGTATATCCTCATATTTTTTAATTTCCAAATTTGACCGCCTGTAACTTAAGAGCGAGTGGACAGATTGGTGTAAATCCAACATTTTTTTTTTTGTTCTTTTTGGTGTCGTCTTCCACTTTTCACCAAATAATGTTCCGTTGGTTCAATAGTTTGGGAGATAGACCTCTTCGAAAGTCGACTTTAGGCAATTTTAGAACGTACTTTGGAGGCATTAGGAAAAAGTCCACAATATCGTTTTAGTTAAAAATCCCGCCTTTCCTATAGTCGGCCTAGTCTAGCCTCACCTAGTGCTCATCGCGTTCAGATGACGTCATTTTAAGTCGCATTCAGGTAACGTTATTAGCATTCATCTGACGAGCATGCCACGTAAGGGGACTGAGGTGGCGAGAGCCGACTTTGCGCCCAGCTGATTGTCACTTTACGACAAGTGACAGATCGCTCTGACAAGTGACAAGGAGCCCGACCATCGACCTAATCTGGAGACCCCCTGCTGTTTTACAGTTTTGGTGCTCCTTTTTACTAGTGGAAACCTTAAAAGTGGTGACAATATCCGCCGGAAGTGATGTATCGGTGACGTCTTACGTCAAATTATTATTGTAATTATGACAGTTGTTACTTTCATGATTTTATTGTGTGTCTGTCTATGTACTATCTATGTATTTATGTCCTTCTCTAATCTATAAAAGGATATCTAATCTATATCTAGCTATATATATATCTATATCTAATCTATATTCAGGAACCTATAATCTATATATCCGGAATCTTAAGAGTGCCGGATTTCCGGCCAAAAAACGCTACTTTTTTCTAAGAAATGTCGACATTTGTTGGCTCTCTCCATATCTTCTAGATCATTGTGTCCGACTGACAAGGGTGGCCCACGACACCTGATAGAAGGCCCACGACAAACCACGTATGATATTGACACATTTACATGGGATTCGTGACACGCAGGACTCCGCTAGACATTCTAACGTCTTTGTTCCGCATTAGTGTGGAGTGGAGCTACACGAGTTAAGCTCCACACCTTACCTCACCTATTCTTCAAGGTCAAAGTGTTCCAGAACCCCGTTGCACAAACTACTGAGGTATTCCTTCATATTTCTCAATTTCGAACTTTGACCGCCTGTAACTTTAGAACGAGAGGATCTATTGGTGTGAGTTCGACAGTTTTTTGTTCTTTGTGATGTCCTCTTCCACTTTTCACCAAAGAATGTCCCGTAGGTTCAAAAGCTTGGTAGACAGACCCCTTTGGATGTCGATTTTTAGGCACTGTTAGAACGTGCTTTGGTTTAGGAAAAAGTCCACAATATCGTTTTAGTTAGAAATCCCGCCTAGCCTTGTCTAATCTCGCCTAGCGCGCATCGCAATCAGATGACGTCATTTTAGGTCGCATTCAGCTGACGTCATTAGCATTCAGCTGACAAGCATACACGTCACTTAGGGGGACTGAAGTGGCGACAGCCGACGTGGGGCCCAGCTGATTGTCACTTTATGACAAGTGACAGATCGCTCTGACAAGTGACAAGGAGCCCGACCATCGAGATAATCTGGAGACCCTCTCCTGTTTTACAGTTTTGGTCCTCCTTTCTAGTAGTGGGAACCTTTCAAGTGCTGACGATATCCGCCGGAGGTGACATCTCGGTGACGTCTTACGTCAAATTATTGTTGTAACTATGACAGTTGTCACTGTCATGAATTTTGATGTGTGTCTATCTATGTATTTATGTTCTTCTCTTATCTATAAAATACCGTGTGTGGCGGTTCAGGTACACTTGAGGGAAATCGTTATTACTCAATTTTTTCGAAAATTTTCTTTAGGAATTAATAAAATGGACAAAACAGAAAATTATAGGTGGTGGTAGAACTTAAAAGCATTTATAATAATATCAATTTTTGGAATAAATATAATAATAAAGTTTGCTTACCTGAAACAAACTGAACACTGTCATGGGGATATAAATTGAAACGACATTTGTCACAAATGTCAACGAGTGACATTAGTGAAAAACTCTTAGCAACTTTGTAAATTATGTAGATTATTTTGAAAAATATGGTAAAAGTTAAATTTTTTCTTTTATCAGGTTAATTAAAGACAAAGCGGCCCATTGAGGCCGCTTTGGCCATACTTGCCTAAGTCGCTATAAGGGGCCAAGCGGCCCGTTAGGGCCGCTTTGTTTTTATATGACAAATCTTAGGTTAATTCAGTTCTAGTTTTCCTTTGCTTAGGTTAGTTCAGTTATGTTTTTTCTTTGATCAGGTTAGTTTAGGTTAGATCAGGTTAGTTCAGTTCTAGTTTTCTTTTGGTTAGGTTAGTTCAGTTACGCTTTTCTACGAGGGATCCTTTGGTCAGGCTAATTCGGATTCGAAACGACTAAACTCTAAAGTAGTGCGTTTACCATATTTTTTCTACATATTTTACAAGCATACGCAAAGTTTTTCAAAAATGTCACTTGTTGACATTTGTGACAAATGTCGTTTCAATTTATATTCCCATGGCAGTGTTTGTGCACTATACAATGGAAGCCAACTTTCATTGTATAGTTTGTTTCAGGTATGCGAAGCTTATTATTATATTTATTCTAAAAATTGATATTATTGTAAATGTTTTTAAGTTCTACCACCACCTACAATTCTCTATTTTGTCAATTCTATTAATGCCTAAAAGAAATTTTCGAAAAAAAATGAGTAATAACGACATCCCTCAACTGTACCAGCCCCCGTGTGGCAATTATGGGAGATGTTATGTACGTGCAACCAAATAATACTTGAAAAGACACGTTTATCAGCGTTAGTATGATTGTAGGGAAGTTAACCGTAACAAAAGCGAAAAACCAGCTCTGACTCATATTTCTCTACAGCTCATAGTTTAGATTTTGATGAGGTTACACTATTAGATCAGGAACAACCCTATTCTAGGACAAATATCAGTGAGGTAATACAGATAGCACTGAACGAGACGGTGAACAACAGAACGGATACACAGGGATTAGGTAACCAGTATAGTCATCTTATCAATATTTGCAAACATCTACAGACTGTATGAAGAGTTGTTTCTGTGGGTTTGTTTTTCCGTGGCTGGTCTGTGGGTCTTAATTGGGTATACCATCGCACGTTACTATCTAGTACTTTTTCTTTTTTTTTCACTCTTTATTTTAGTTTCCTTTTTCCTTCTAACTTGAAAGATTTTTTTCTTGATGAGAATGAATACTAAGCATTCTTTCAGATATCGCGCGCTTATATCAACATAATTTACTCTCGGCTCGACACCTGTACTGGTTCTCCTTCTTGTGTACAGCCTTTGAAACTGCGTTTTGTATGGTGTCACCTTTCAGCATTCATAATTGCTGCACAAGTGATGCCTTCTGCATATTTTTGTTTTTTATTTAAATTTTATTCTTCTATGAGAGCCTTTGTCGTGTGTAGTTATAATGTTCCCGCATATTTATATATAAATTAAACGTCGAAATGTAGCCGTTTTTTCGAGAGAAAAGGAAGTTTTTATTTGTCCTAAACCCACTACAACACAATCTTTGGGACTCTTGGGGACGCTAACCTGCATGAATTAATTTTGTTATTCATTTCATACCAATCCAATCGAATATCGAACTAATATCCAGCTTCCACCTAGAACGCAAGAGCTACTAGCCCTTAACTGACCTAGCTCCAAGGTTCTCTAAAACTTAGCTTCAACGTAACAAAAACCAAAAATAATCATTTTACTACAACAACCAAAATTGTATGGCGTACGCTGACGACAGCATTACGTTATGGGAACTTTAAGAGTGCCGGACTTCCGGCCAAAAAACTGTATCATTTTTAGGGAAATATTGGCATTTGTTGGCTCTGTCCGTATCTTCTAGTTCATTGGGCGCGACTGACAAGGGGGCCCATGACAACTGACAGAAGGCAAACGACAAACGCCGTATGACATTGACGCATTTACATGGGATTCTTGACACATGACGCAGGCCTCCGCTAGACATTCCAACGACCTAACCTCACGTATCCTTCAAGGTCAAAGTGTCCCAGAACCCCGTTTGACAAACTACTGGGGTATTCCCTCATATTTCTCAATTTCCAAATTTGATCGCCTGTAATTTTAGAACGAGTGGACCGATTGGTGTGAGTTCAACAGTTTCTTGTTCTTTTTTATGTCCTCTTTCACCTCAAACCAATTCCGATAAAAAAAGCAAAAAAATTACTGCAACACACCTCAACTACCCAATTCTAATAATTTAAGGAGGGAAATGAAATAAATGAACGTGTGCGCGTATGACAAATTTATACAATCTACTATTCAATTTATAACACGAAGGGTTAGTCTTGAGTTGCGGTCCTTTGATAAGAATAAAACTTTTTTTTTCTCAAACTTCTCAGTATGTACAAGTATCTATGTTGTTTAGTGTGTTCAAACGTATATCACACAAAACCTTCTATATGCTGAAGTAGAAAAATTCCTCAGTCTCTATAAGAAATATTTTTTTGTCAAGAGTTGAGTGAATTGGCAATGGGTGTGACGTGTTTTTCCATCATGGAAACTTTTCAATTTTTTTTTCCAGGTCTCCGTACACCTCAAGATTCCACATCGGATAAATTTTGACAATGGCAAAAAAAACAGTTGCTGTCGATATTATACAGGGGAGATTTGATAGCATGGTGTAAATCATATATGAACAGTTCTTCTGCAATCCAGACTTAATTTTGTTTTGTTTATTTTAACCCGTTACATTAACACCCCTAAGTCGAAATCCACTAGAAAATGCCGCTTCTTTTTAGATAATCTTCTGACTGAGGTTATGAAAAAGGGCGCTACACCTAAATCTCTTAAGAGCATACGGCAAATACATGGTAGACAAACAAATAGTCGACAGCGTACGGTGCATGTCAGATAAACCGTTGTAGTGACACTTTAGAGCAGCCGAACTCAAAGAAGAGTATATAAATCAGTGACGGAGTTAGTCCGGAATAAATTTTAGGGCCTGGTACGCATCAGGATTTACTCGGGCAAACAGTGGGAAGTTAATTCTGTTTGCCCTTGAGGTGCTTGAGAAATGTGATATTAAATCGTTTTAATAAATCTAGAGTTCATGAGAAATGTTAAATAGTGAAAGTAACAAATTGACGGTGAAGCTTTACACTTGTTTAATGTTAGCTCAAGGACCCGAAGTCCTAAGGTAGTTTTCATTACCCGTGCAGAAAAATCGAATACCTGTCGGTAAATTTAGTTAATATGTACCTTATAATAGGCTTTCTGATCCGTCTCTCAGCTGGTATACAATTTTAAAGTTATAAACTAGCTGCAAGTCTTTCTAGCCTGGCGGTGCCTCCGACTTCACTGTTTAAAAATTTAATGCCTCAGCACTTTGTTCGGCTTGTATTCATGTGAAATGCGAACTTTGACCTAATAAAGAGGAAGTTGTTGAAAAAGTTCCCCGACAACTAATTCTAATGAATTTTTTAGAGAAACTTTATAGTATCAACAGCAATTTTTGCTCCCAAAGCTGAAGAACTCTCGGTTCGAGTTTCTGTAGACTTTTTTGTAAATGGATATTGTAGTAGGCACCAAAAAAATGAAACCATCTGAATAATGAATTAATTAAATTACAAACTAATGTCTACTTAACCTCATGCCAAATAGTTGTATTAGGTCGGACGGCCCTCTGCCGCAATACGCTAATATGTACACAAGGGCGGCAAACTACGGCCTATTAACCTAATGCCCAACTAGCCAATACTCCTGCAATTTACTTACATAATTAAACACACAAACTAACCCCAAACGCTAGGCCGTTAATAAATTTATTAAATGGCTAATAAACACCGTTGGTTAGCGAAATTAGCGTATTGCTTGAATAATGGCGGTTCACAATGTTATTGCCGTGAATTCCAGGTCTGATCATTATTTGCTGAACTGGGCTGCAATGTGTCCCAAATTGGTCTTTCATGTATTGGATTCTAGGAAAATATAGAAACTGAGAAATCGGTTAAAATTAAAAATTTCTAAACAATTGTATTAGTATAAAGTAATTTGGAATGTGGGACGGCTCTAACTGCTCTAGCTATTAAGGTTTTTACGAAATCTATACTTCGTTTAACCCCTATTTGCAGCTTTTTAGTTTTAGGGATTACTTACCAATTAAATTATGTACCTCAGGGAAGTTCAAGAGAAAGTTCTTTGGATCTCCCCCAATTGAAACCGAAATAATTACTTTCGAACTTGAATATTTTGAGTCAATTCTCTCCTCGATTATAGGAATAAAAAGTTAAATCCCGGAAAATTAAGATTAAACCAGTAACTATAGGTTTGGGATATGTCTGTGTTAAAGAATTGTTACTTCAACAAATATAGACTAAAGTGTGGTTTAATCATCCTATTTAGTTTCTGATTTAAAAGACTCTAATTTTTACCCCAAAACTATAAAATTGTTAGTTCATGTTTCAGTTCAAGTGCTATTTTCTTAATTTCGAAAAGTTGTCTATTTAATTTTTTTAGTTCGAGAAACCTCTATTTGAAGCACTTTAGTCTTAGGGATTAAATACCGATTAAATTATTTACCTCAGGGTAACTCAAGGAAAAGTTCTTTCGATTTCCCCCAAATGAAACCGAAATAATTACTTTCGAACTTGAATATGTTTGACAAATTTCTTTGCTCGATTACAGGATTAAAAAAATTAAATCCCGGCAAATTAAGATTAAACCAGTAACTACAGTTTTGGGAAATATCTTTGTTAAAGAATTTTCAACAAACCTGAAACTAAAGTGTGGTTTATTCCCCATATTTAGTTTTTGATTTAAAAGACTCTAATTTTTTCCCCAGGACTATAAAATTATTACTTCATGTTTCGGTTGCTATCCTCCTAATTTCGAAAAATTGTTTATTAATTTTTTTAGTTCGAGAAACTTCTATTTGAAGCACTTTAATATTAGGGATTACATACCGAATAAATTATTTACCTCAGGAAAATTAAAGAGAAAGTTATTTTGTTCACCCAATTAAAACCAAAATAATTACTCCCTTTGGGAAATGTCTTTGTTAAAATATTGTTACTTCAATAAACTTGAAACTAAATTAATGTGTTTAGTTTTTTTTAAAAACTCTAATTTTTACCCCAGGATTATAAAATTATTAGTTCATGCATCAATCCAAACGCTACTATTCTAGTTTCGAAAAATAGTACAACTAATTTCTTTAGTTTCGAGAAACGTAGTCTTAGGGATTACATACAGATTAAATAATTTACTTCAGGCAAGTTCAAGAGAAATTTCTTTTGACCTCCCCCAATTGAAAACAAAATAATTACTTTCGAATTTGAATATTTTAGACAATTTTCTGTGCTCGATTACAGGATTAAAAGACTTAAATTCCGAAAACTAAGATTAAACCAGAGACTATAGTTTTGGAAAATGTCTTTGTTAAAATATTATTGCTTCAAGAAACTTGAAACTAAATTAGTGTGTTTAGTTTTTTATTTAAAAGACTCTAAATTTTACCCCAGAACTATAAAATTATTAGTTCATGTCTCGATCCAAACGCTATTCTTCTAATTTCGAAAAATAGTCCAATTAATTTTTTTTAGTTCGAGAAACGTAGTCTTAGGGATTACATACAAATTAAATAATTTACTTCAGGGAAGTTCAAGAGAAAGTTCTTTTGATCTCCCCCAATTGAAAGGAAAATAATTACTTTCGAACTTGACTATTTTAGACAATTTTCTGTGCTCGATTACAGGATTGACAAACTTAAATCCCGAATAACTAAGATTAAACCAGTGACTGTAATTTTGGGATATGTCTTTGTTAAAATAACGTTACGTCAATAAACTTGAAACAAAGTTAACGTGTTTAGTTTTTTTAAAAGACTCTAAGTTTTACCCCAGGACTATAAAATTATTAGTTTATGTATCGATCCAAACGCTACACTTCTAATTTCGAAAAATAGTACTATTAATTTTTTTATTTCGAGAAACGTAGTCTAAGGGATTACATACAGATTAAATGATTTACTTCAGGGAAGTTCAAGAGAATGTTCTTTTGATCTCCCACAACTGAAAGGAAAATAATTACTTTCGAACCTGACTATTTTAGACAGTTTTCTGTGCTCAATTACAGGATTGAAAAACTTAAATCCCGAAAAACTAAGATTAAACCAGTGACTGTAGTTTTGGGAAATATCTTTGTTAAAATAATGTTACGTCAATAAACTTGAAATTAAGTTAACGTGTGTAGTTTTTTATTGGAAAGACTCTAATTATTACCCCAGGACTATAATATTATTTCGTTCATGTATTGATCCAAGCGCTATTCTTCTAATTTCGAAAAATAATCAATTTATTTTTTTTAGTTTTTAGTTAGAGAAACTTCTATTTGAAGCACTTTATTCTTAGGGATTACATACCGATTAAATTATTTACGCCAGGGAAGTTCAAGAGAAAGTCCTTTTGAACTCCCATAATTGAAACCAAAATAATTACTTTCGAACTTGAATATTTTAGACAATTTTCTATGCTCGATTACAGGATTAAAAAACTTAAATCCCGGAAAACTAAGATTAAGCCAGTAACTATAGGTTTGGGAAATGTCTTTATTAAAGAATTGTTATTTCAACAAACTTGCTACTAAATAGTGATTTAATCCCCCATTTAGTTTTTGTTTTAATAGGCCCCAATTTTTACCCCAGGACTATAAAATTATTAGTTCATGTTTCGGTCCAGGTATTATTTTCGAAAAATAGTCCATTTAATTTTTTTTAGTTCGAGAAATCTTTATTTGAAGCACTTCAATCTTAGGGACTACATACCGATTGAAATATTTACCTTAGGGAAGTTCAAGGGAAAGTACTTTTAATCCCCCCCAATTGATACCTAAATAATTACTTTCGAATTTGAATATTTTAGACAACTTCCTGTCGTCGATACAGGATAAAAAAACTTATATACCGAGGGCACTTAAATCCCGGAAAACTAAGAATAAACCAGTAACTGAAATGTTGAGAAATGTCTTCGTTTAAATATTGTTTCTTCAACAACCTTGAAACTAAAGTTTGGTTAAATCTCCCCATTTAATTTTTGGTTTAAAGAACTCTAATTTTTACTTCAAATTATAAAATCATTAGTTCAATGTTTTGGTCCAAGTGCTATTCTCCTAATTTCGAAAAACATTCAATTTAATTTTTTTAATTCCAGAAACCTCTATTTGAACCACTTTAGTTTTAGTGATTACATATCGATTAAAATACGGGGCGTTCATTATAAAACTTCATCTAGCAGGCTATGAAATTTTGACAGAAAAGGATGACATAATCAAAATAAATGGACTTTTGTTTCTCCATCCTTTTTTTTTGACATTTCACAGCCAACTAGATGAAATTTTATAATAAACACCCCGTATTTACTTCAGGGCAGTTCAAAAGAAAGTCCTTTTAACCCCCCCCCCCCCAATTGATACAGAAACAATTAATTTGGCATTTCAATATTTTAGACAACTTACTGTCGTCGATACAGGATTAAAAACTTATATACCGGCGACACTTAAATCGCGGAAATCTAAGAATAAACCAGTATCTGAAGTTTTGTGAAATATCTTTGTTAAAATATTGTTATTTCAACAAACTTGAAACTAAAATGTGGCTTAATCGCCCCATTTAGTTTTTGATTTAACAACCTCAAACTATAAAATAATTAGTTCAATGTAAATAACTCATTTTTATAAATTTTATGAACTCTCAACTTTCCTTAGCTCAGAGCTTTGGTAGCTTTTATTTTTTTCTACTGTTCGTTTATTCATCATAATTCTCTAGGTTGTATTGAAAATTTTGTTCTTTTATTTTGTATCGATCCAGACTTTTTTTCTTGTGTTTCAATACTTAAATTTTCTTTTTCATCTAAAATTAAACTTTAATAAGCAAACCATTATAATGTATATTCAATTCCATTGAAATAGTTTTGGCCCAAAACATTTAAAAACAAATCTTGTTTTTTACTAAAAAACAATTTAAGAATATTCTGTTTGAAGCGAAAATAAAAATACTAGAAACCGCTTACTAGTAGATTTTTGAAAGTGTCTAGGGGATTTTGGCCCACAATAAAAAATATCCTAAAGTGTGCCCAAAATATATTTCAATTTTGTACTTTTTTTATAATTTTCTAATTATTGGAAGAATTTTTAACTTCTTTTGCGGCGCCAGTTTCAGCTCCGGCCTCAGCAATAGAATGATTGGTTGGCAGTCAAATTTGATCAAAAGCAATGTTTTTTAACGATAACGATTTCAATTATTTTGTTTTTTTATTTTGCGTATAAAAAACCTAAAAAGTTCCAGCCCCAGGTCCAGCGTAAATTTTAATGATTGGAAGATGATAGATAATGAGACAATCTTGGCCAAAAACCGTGTTTTTAACGATGATTTTTTAAGTTTTTTATACGGTTTTGCCTATAAATAGCGTTAAAAGTTCCAGCCCCAGCTCCAGCACCAGGTTAGTTCAGGTTAATTCAATAAATATTAGTTCAGGATAGCGCCTGGCTCTACCGTAAATTTTTAGGATTTCTTATTCCTTTTTTTGTACTGTTTTCCGGATAGCAAACTTAAAAAGTTTCAGCTCCAACGCCGATTTTGTTCACGTTAGTACAATAAAAGTTAGTTCAGGCCAGCGCCAGCTCCAGCGTAAATTTTAATGATTGGAAGATGATAGTGAGACAAGAAAAAGTCTAGCGCTCGTCTCGAGTCCGGACGGTGTTTTGGATCGCTGCGTTGAAAAGTGGAAGTTTTGGTGGGAAGTAGTGGATAAAAATTTTTGATTTTTTCACAGAGTGCAGTTTTTGGTGCCTCTCCAAATATAAAAAGTTAGATGTGAATATTAATCTGATAAATCAAAGGTGAAGCGAAAACATTGTGCCTGCGATATAAACATTCGTCGGTTTTTTTTTGCTGCGACCGGAGCTAAAATTGTTTGTGGTTCACGATGTCGGAGACAAAGGACGACGATGCGAATAATGATAAAGCAGATGAATTTTGTTTTTGTTGTAAGCAAGTGTTTGAAGATATAAAATCAATAATACAGTGTACAACATGCAACAATCTTTTTCACGGAAAGTGTGAAAACGTAGATATGAGAGGTTTTCATACAAGGAAATCGACGTGGAGATGTAAAGCTTGTTCTGCCAAGGGAGGGGAAAGATCAAGGAAAAGGAGTAGAGTGGAAGAAAATTATGTCGACCAAAATATGGTTGATACGATAAATGCTACTTTAGAAACTTTGTTAAGTAGCTCAAATGAAATGCATAAAAAAATTGACTTCTTAATTGAGGAAAACATTAGTTTAAAAAAGGAAATTGCAGAACTAAAAAAAAGGAAATCAACTGAGGAGTGTATTTTACCTATTGCGAAATCAAATGCTTCAACTGTCAAGAATAATAGTAAAGTCCTAGTTGTTAACAAAAGGGTGAACAAAAAGAAGTACAAAAAATTATAGAAGATCTAAGGAAAAAGGTAAACCCGACCGAAATTGGAGCAGGAGTATCGATGGATCGTTCCACAAAAAATGGGGGAATTATTTCAAACTGTGGAAATGAGAAAGAAATAAACAGTATCCAAAATGAGATTCAGCAAAAACTTGGAGAAGAATACCAAGTGGATAGACCAAAAATATATGATCATCGAATCAAAATTGTTGGAATTAATGAAAGTGAACATGCTAATAGTGACACAGATATTATAGAAAAAATTATCAGACAAAATGATTTAAATTGTGATGGTAAAGAATGGAAAATGAAGGTACTCAGGACAACAAATGTTATAAATAAAAAGTTTAGCCTGGTTTTTGAGGTGGATTCAGATACATATGACATTGTTATGGCGAAAGAAAGAGTGAATATCGGTTGGAATCGCTGTAGGGTATTTAACGAATATGGAGTAGTGCGTTGCTTTAATTGCTGTAGATACGGCCATTTAGGAAAGGAATGCAAAGATAGCAAAATTTGCGGCAAATGTAGTAACAGTGACCATGATACAAAAGACTGTAAGTACCAACAGATGCAAAAATTGTAATGATTCAAATCAAAAATATGCCATGAATATGGACACTAACCATACAACATGGGATGTCACTAAATGTGAATCTTATAAACGGGTGGAGGAGTTGCAACGGAAAAAGTTTTTCACGATTTGTGGATAACTTTACTGAATATCTTGAAAGGGTAAGTGATTATGAGGGAATAAATGTAATTATGGGGGACTTCAATTTTGATTTGCTTAAGGACTCATTTTATGATGATAAACTTTTGCAAAAAGTCTATATGAAAGGTCTTACTCAAATAGTTACTTTTCCCACGAGAACAACAAACAACAGTGCTACTCTGATTGATTTCATAATCACAAATAATAACACTCATTCAGTTCATTTAACCCCAAAAATAAGTGATCATAACATACTGACAGTAAAATTAAATTAAAAGGACACAGATATTCAGTACATAACGCTATGTAAAAGAAAAATGAGTGGTTACAGTATGGAGTTTCTGAAAGACTTCATGTTGGTCTAATAATATATCAGATGTTAATGTATTGGCAGGTTCCTTTATTAATAGTATAAAAGATGTGATGAACCAAATGTGTCCCAAATATAAAATAGATATAAAACTGCAATATGTAAATAAGAAGTGGATTACAGCAGAAATCATGAATATGATGAAGGATAGGGATGCTTTGTACAAAAGGAAAATCCAGGAAAAAAACAACGACGTATGGAATGACTATAAAGCCATCAGAAACAACATTACTAAGCACATTAAATTGGAAAAAAATAATTTCTATGTCGAAAAAATTGATAACAACAAGAAAAACTCCTATGAATTGTGGAAGAGTTTAAAAATGCTTCTTCCAGAAAAAATCAAACATTACCGGATGCTATCAACTTTGAACACGGTCTAGTTACTGATGAGAGGTGTATTGCCAATGATTTTAATCGGTATTTTGTTTGTAGCATTGAACAGATTGTTTCCGACGTTCATAGAGCCTCAAGCCCGGAAGAAACTCCTAATAACGTTTCAGTACTGCAATCATCAATGAATAAATTCAGAGAAGTAACTATGAGTGATCTTAAGAAACACGTTAAGTCAATGAAAAATGTTGGAGGAGGTGAGAGTGGTATATCAACGAGGGTCTTCAGGCACATCCTTAACGTAACTGCAAACAGAATGTTAGATATCGTTAATGCATCGCTTGCAAGTGGTGTGTTTCCTTAGGATTGGAAGTGCTCTACTGTTGTGCCGGTTCCAAAGGTGTCAAACACAAATCTTTGCTCGGAGTTCAGACCGATTAACAATGTGCCAGTTTATGAAAAACTGTTCGAAATGGCAGTTAAAGAGCAAATTCAAAACTACTGTGACACACATCGAATAATAGTGACCAACCAATCTGGATTTGGGCAAGGACATTCCTGTGAAACTGTAGTTTTTAATTTCTGCGACGAATTTCGTAAATGTATCGATAGAAATAACTATGTGCTGGCCGTATTTCTAGATTTCAGAAGAGCGTTTGAAACAATAGATAGAGACGTACTGATTAAAAAAATGTTTAATATGGGTTTTAAGGGTACAGTTGTGCAATGGTTCAAGAGTTATTTAAATAATAGAGCACAAGTGGTAAAGTTCAAAAATAGCATATCAGACCCAATGTATGTAACAGTGGAGTTCCGCAAGGAACGGTGCTCGGTCCCTTATTGTTTATACTCTATATTAATGACATTGTTAAGATATTGAATTATTCAAAAATTGAGTTGTTTGCAGACGATACAATGATTAATTTAACAGGACAGGACATAAATCAATTACAGCGCAATGTTAATCATGACATTAACAACTTGTATAGATGGCTTTGTAATAATAGTTTAAGTGTTAATGTAAAAAAGTCAAAATTTTTTATTTTTGGGAAGAAGCATCTGATCTCTAGAGTACATTATAATAGTACAAACATTAGGCTAAATAACCAACAGTTAAGCTTTGACAAACAAATAAAATATCTGGGGGTTATTTTTGACAACCATTTAACCTTTCAAGCACATGCGCAGTATGTAAATAGAAAATATTCAAGGAAAGTAAATTTATTGGCGAGAGTTGGAAGGAACTTATCATTTTATACGAAGTTTTTACTGTATAATTCTATTGCTGCTCCTCACTTGGACTATTGCAGCACACTGTTCTACAGTGTGCCAAATTACACAATTAATGAATTGCAGATTGTACAGAATAGGGCAATGCGTGTGATACTTAAGTGTAATAGGTATACCCCAATAAATATGATGTTAAATGTTCTTAGTATCTTATCAGTGAAACAAAGAATAATGTACAACGTATTTGTGTTTATATATATATTAAAAAATGAATTGCTACCACACTATGTATGTCAAAAAACAACAAACTTTAGTAGCGTTCATGATTATGGCACCAGAAACAGGGATGATTTTATATTGTGAGATAGATGTAATACAGAACAAATGGCCAGTACCGTTTTGTGTAGAGGACTCTATGAGTTCAATTCTATGCCGGGTGAACTGAAAACGTGTACAAGCTCAAATATGTTTAAGATATCCATGAGGAGCTATGTATTGTCCAAATATTAGCTGTTTTTATTGTAATGATGATAACTAATCTAAAATTAGCTTAGTATAATTCTGCAATTGGGTTTGAATTTCATTTGTAACTTTGTTTTATGTATATAGCTACGGCTAAATAAATAAACTATTTATTTATTTATTTAATTTTGGCCCAAAGCGACTTTTTTATCCATTAATAATTCCTGATATTTTAAGTTCTAGTCAAAGCTCCAGCGCAGGGTTACTCCTGGTTAGTTCAGGCCAGTGCCACCGCCAGCTTTAGTGTAAATTTTAATGTTTCTTTTTTAGATTTTCGTATGGTTTTGCTTGTAATAAAACCTTAAAAAGCTCTAGCACCAGCTCAGGCACCATTTTTTTCTGTAATTTTTTGCTTTTTTTACTTTTCTGTGTAGTATTTTTTTCTTACTGTTCTTTACTCTTCATATTTTTCTATTATTTCCGGCTTTGAAGCCGTAGTCCAGTGATGTTTCGTCTACACCTGAGGTAGACATTATCAAAGGCAATGGGCGAAGTGATCTCCGGTGTTTCAGCATGTTCATTTTTTCAGAATATTTTATACCAAAAAGCTGATAAAAAAGAGAAACGTTACAGTTTTCCTATTCTACGGTCCTTAAATTTTTCGATAATAAATAGTTCAATTACAAATGTACAAATTTCCAATAATATTTCCCGTGCAATCTGAAAGAGGTACTTAACCCCATAAATGACTAATAGGAAATCCCTCCACGATATACATCCGTTTAATTTATTTATAACTTTGCGGCATGTCTAACCGAGTTTTACTACCGTATGATGGCAGCAATGAATGGTTAATTTTAGTCGTAAATAATTTACCGACATGGAATAGGCAACTTTTTCGGAAAAGCCGGACAGTTTCTGTTTTATTTCGGTTATAAGCCGAATGTATTCAATACGTGCCCGCCGAGGCATAAATCATCTTTAGCTGATCGTAAAAATATATAACTCTATAAAAGGGCAAATCCCAGTCGTAAAATTCTGCTGGCCCTTATACACGAGGGTAGGCGTTAATCCCATATTATATAGAGAGTTAAATAGGTTAGCTGGGTTTCTTGGCGAAAGTACAAAATTCTATGGTTTATGGAGTATTTCATACTCCCTGGTTAAAATAAAAACAATAAATCACCAGCAACTGTGGAAACATGCCTCAAGATAAATGGCCTGTCGTTTTTTTCATACTTTCGCGCCTTGCTTTACATAAACCGTATTTCTGGACGGGTTCTGGCATAAAATTACCTTCTCTAAATCGGTAAACATGTTTATTATTCCAATCACAAACTTCATGGGTCGTTTACACTTTTTAAATTCTTATGTATTGTTGTGTGTTTATAAATAAGGATTTTGAGGAGAGTTTAGGTAAGACTGTGAAAGCTTTCGTGGCCCGTCAAATTACAATCCAAAGTGTTTTCCGTGCTTTGAAGCCGTGGTTCAATGGAATTTCTTCCAGACGTTCAACACAATATTAAAGGCGATCATTCTGCAAGATCATGCATCAAAGGCATCAGCTGACGTTGACTGTTTCGCCTGTAGTGAACTCCCAACGGACTGATTTATATATGTGTACAAATTTCAAATAAAATTGTGTAGCATTGTGCACCAATAAAAAATCAAAGATTTTCAATGATGCTTATGGCGTTTTCGATTGACAATTTTAGTGCAAAACTAGTTTCCATACTACTTCTCTGACGTTAAATAAAAAGACAACAATACATTCATTTTGCACTAATTCTGCTAATCGAAAACGCTATCAGTTGTTTGCAATGTTTGCATATACCTGTATATACGGAGAACCTCCCAATAGATTTGAATAGATCGAAAATGAAGCTCCCCAGTTGGCTACAAAAATCTTGTAGATATGGTCCATTTCAAATAGATATTCATCTAGTAAGCTCAGAAATTGACATGTTTACATGGATAGAATTGGAGTAATCTGTCAATTCCTCAGCCTGGTAGAAGAACATCTATTTGAAATGGCCCATAGTAAAATAGCAAACTCTGTTGGCACATAGTGTAGACACTAGTAATTTATTGTTTCTGCTCCATTTTCTAACACGATTAGATTACAGAGTTCCTTTTTAAGGTAAGAATGAAAATAGCAGAGTTGCCAACCTTTCCAATTCAGTGTCGCCAGATCAAGAAAAAAAAGTAGCCAAAAAATCGCCAACTCTAGGAAAAAGAAAATCGCCATTATTTCGCCGCGCCAAGTGAGAATTTAGACAACCTTGATTGGTCAAAAAATTCTTTTGACGAATTCCATTGGCCAGCGATTCTCACTTTCACTCCTTCCTTAAAAATAAGCGTCAGGTGAGATGAAGATGACAAGACAGGACAAAGGCGGATGCCGCGGAAGGACGGCTGGAGCTGGACATGAACATGAACAATAAAGAATAACGAAACAAATCAAACAGCCAAGACAAAGAAAGTCGAACACGTAACAGAACTAACTGACAAAAAGAGCTCGTTTAGTTAGAGTTAGAATAGGCGGAGTTTGAATATTCAGAGTAAAAAGGGTAAAATGTATAAAAAGAGCAAAAGAAAAACAGAACTCGAACTGGTTCATGATTTGTCGCCACATTTTCACCAATCAAAGCTTAAATTCCGCCAATTTTGTAGCCAATCGCCATTTTCAATTCGAAGTCGCAAAAAGTGACAAAAAGTCGCCACTTTAGCTAAGAGTAGCCATGGTTGGCAACTCTGGAAAAGAGCGAGCAGTGTGACTCCATATTCGTACTAGTGAATATAATACGAACGTCAATCTTTCCCCACGGATTAAAAATGCAGCTTCTAGTGACCTATGGAAACCAAGATTAGGCTCACTGCTTGCTAATGCGCACATTCTTCTGCGCAAGACATATGCGGAGGTCACGCCCACTAAAAAAATTGCGTTTTCGGCCGGACGCCCTAGTGCGCTCTCTGAGTATTCTCATCCTTCTATTCGCAATGAGAAAACAAAGGATGGTAGTAATGTCGCGGCGCACAGAGCAGTCTACGGAAAACTCTAGAAGAACAAAAGTTTGAGGTTAGGTCAACTCTGAGTACTTTTTGACATGAAAAGAAAATTTGTAATAACGAAAGATCGAATATTTGTTTTTTTGATTATAAGTTCGTATTTATTTTAAAACAAATTAGTGTAATAAGTAATAAATACTCATCGGGCGGCTTGCAACATCGCTTGGTGGTAGTGAAAGTGGACCGTTCCCGTCAAAGATCGCGTAGGTTCAAATACTTTGTCCTACAATAACACCAAGACCATCAAGTGTATTGTGTATTGATTTCTTGATACCTGACTCGTAAGCCAAGGCAAGCAAGGGCGACAAAAGACTACCAAGTGTATTGTGTATTGATTTCTTGATACCTCACTTGTAAGCCAAGACAAGGAAAGGCGCCAATATTTTAGAGTATGGTAAGACTTTTTCTGAACATGAAAATGGTGAGTATTGAGTCTTTTTGAGGTTTTAGGATTATAATTATTTAAATTAAATTACATTATTATGGTTTTATTATCAATATCAACTACTGACTAATGTGTAAATGTTACGCGCGTACCCGCCAAAAAAAAACCTAAAATGTTAGGTTAACAGCAAATGACGTTGAAAGCATTGCGGCATTGCCATGTGTAAATTATATTCAGGAATAGAACAGAAGCTTATTTTAATTAAATTATGAGTTTTTAGTTTTTTTCTTACACCACACCATGCTAATTTGCCAAGTTAACTAAGAGCTCAAACATTTTAGAAACTAAAAATAATTCTTAGTATTTTTTATATTGATATAATACATTATTGGATATTTTATATTTCGGCGAAAACTTAATAAAACATAAAGTTTGGCATCGTCGATTTTTCAAAATTATGGGGCGGAGCTTGCCAGCCGCGCATGCACTTTTGTTGCCACTGAGCCGGACTTTTTCGGGCTGAACTTTTTAATGTTACGTTATAATTATATGTCAATTATTATTTATATGTGTGACTCTCGCCTTGCTACATGCGAGTGGTTCAAGCAGTTACAAAAAATGTATTCGAAATACGAGATCCGCTTCAGTTGTGTAGTTTTCTGTGCAGTTTTTTGATAATGTGCAGTAAAATGGGCTTATTTACAATTGGGGTGTAGCCGTGCAGTTCGTTAATGGAATGTGTAGCATTTTGCACAATTGTGTAGCTTGTAACAACCCTTTACTCCGTGGGATTTATTTCGCCACCGGCGCCGTCGCGCTGTAATAGGGGGACTAGGGTGGGGGTAGCGGTGGCGCAGGGCGAAAATTATTTGCTGCTATAGGTTTAACCTTAAAGCAAATTATGCAATTTTTTACAATCAGTTTAACTTCATTTCTACCGACTAAAGGCCAAAACTTAGTTCGTTTTTTAGGCTTGCGTACCAGCATAAAGTAACTTTTGATGTTCGTAAGTAATGATTAATTTGGTTAAGTGATGATTCTTTGGTAAGATTACAGGATGTTTTTGTTCGTAATCAAAAGTTGAGTGACTAAGTCTTCCGCCCAGTCTCAGAAAATGTTCCTTATCTAGAAAAGGATTTAAATTTTTGGGCTTACTATTTTTACTAATTTCCTTCTTTCTCATTAATGAACTAATTTCTTCAACAAAGCTATAAGACTGTGCAATTTTAACTAAACGGTTTAAAGAATTATCCAATTCATGACTTGCAATGGCTATTTAAAGACTTAATTTTTAAGCATTTATTATCAATAAACTTAAAAATTTAAATTTTTAGGTGTTTTGAGTCACTTTTAACCTATTTTGGCCCCTTTTAACCTATTTTTAACCTAATCCTAACTTGCAGTTTTTCGAACTTGCATCTCTGGACGCGTTAAATAATTTTGAACTGATTTTGGCCGTACTCATAACATGAATTTTTTCACAAAATCCCAATTTTGCATTTTTAAATGTTTTGAGTCACTTTGAAAACCTGCAGATTTCCAAATTTGCATGTTAGAAAGCGTAAAGTAATATTTGACTGGTTTTTGGCCTTAATCCTAACCTGATTTTTTCAAAAAACTTTGAATTTTACATTTTTAGACGTTTTGAGACACTTTTGAACTATTTCGGCAGCAATCCTAACCTGCAGTTTTCCAAGTATTCTAAATTTGCATCTTTGGATGCATTAAGCCATTTTTAACAGATTTTGGTTTTAATCCTAAACTGAATTTTTCAATAAAATTAAAAATTTAAATTTTTAAGTGTTTTGAGTCATTTTTACCCTATTTCGGCCCCTTTTAACCTATTTTTAACCTAATCCTAACTTGCAGTTTTTCAAATTTGCATCTTTGAATAAGTTAAGTAATTTTGAACAGGTTTTGGCCCTACTCATAACCTGAATTTTTCAACAAAATCCCAATTTTGCATTTTTACATGTTTTGAGACACTTTTGACCTATTTCGGCCATAATCCTAACCTGCAGTTTACCAAGTATTCTAGATTTGTTTTTTTAGATGACCTAAGTCATTTTTAACGGATTTTGGTATTACTCCTAAACTGATTTTTTCAATAAACTTAAAAATTTACATTTTCAGATGTTTTAAGTCATTTTTAGCTTATTTCGGCCCCTTTTAACCTATTTTCAACCTAATCCTAACCTCCGGTTTTCAAATTTGCATCGTTGGACGCGTTAAGTAATTTTGAACTGATTTTGGCATTGCTCATAACCTGAATTTTTCCACAAAATCCCAATTTTGCATTTATATATGTTTTGAGACACTTTTGATCTATTTCGACCGTAATCCTAAACTGCAGCTTTTCTACTATTCTAAATTTGCATTTTTAGATGAGTTAAGCCGTTTTTAACTGATTTTGGTCTTAACCCTAAACTGATTTTGTCAATAAACTTAAAAATTTATATTTTTAGATGTTTTGAGTCATTTTACCTTATTTCGGCCCCTTTTAACCTATTTTTGACCTAATCCTAACTTGCAGTTTTTCAAGCTTGCATCTTTGGACTATGGATATTTTTGTTCTGAGGGATCAGAAATTTTTATTATTATACTATTAGGCGAATAGATCTCTTTTAGCAATAACCGTTTAGGCCCATGCCATCATAAATCAGAATTTCTTAACTACGTAGGATTAATTCCTCTTGTTGTGATATTTGCGGAATTATCATTGGATCGAATATGCTTCCAATAATTTTTGTGAGTTAATTCTTGAATTTCTGCAACTCGATTACCAACAAAAGTTTTCCATTTATACGGCTCATCTAAAGTCCAAGTAAGTGTTATAGTTGAATCACACTAAAGATACACTTGATCTATAGATATATCTAAACTTGCTGACAACAAAGCTCCGCAAAGTTCCAATCTTGGAAAAGAGGGCTGTTTTAAAGGTATTACTCCTGATTTAGCACACAATAATTGGACACTAAAATCTTCTTAATTATCTGTCGATCTTATATAAATGCAAGTCCCATATGCACTCTCTGATGCATCACAGAATACATGCATTTTAACCCTAAGTATGGAGAGGACTTCTAAAGATGAAATTGGTTCCTGATACATTTTCCAGCTGGAATCTAGTTGCAATGGAACACTTTCATCCCAATCAATTGATAATTGCCATAATTGTTGAAGTAATATTTTTGCTTTTATTATTGTTGCGAACTCGGGGTTCAATAATTCCAGTGTAACGATTTAATACGAAAACACTATTTATTAACTCCACAAATACACACGACTACTAAATAACTCACTACTTAACACTTTATAGCCTTCTATTATCGCTTCGTAACTTTAGCTTACTTATAGCTCGCTTAAAATAAGACTACTCCTACTCGGGCGCTCTATGCGCCTTTTATATACAATCCTAAAATTACAGAAAAACCTAGAAAGTTCTTTATAAGAATTCTTGAATAATCTCATATAAAAAAAACGGTTGTAAACAACTGCCTTCTAGATTAAGCCAGACGAGCAATAAATCACTCGTGTCAGCCATCACGCAGCGCGGATAGGTCGCGAAGCTCCAGCAACCAACACGCTCCCATGCGTTGCCCCGCCTCCCATGCGGCGTTGCTGCGATCGTAACATTGCCCTCCTCCTAAGTCTGTTCGTCCCTAACAGATAGAGTTCCATGGTATCGTGCTAATCGATCCAAATGAACGACCTTCATCTTTGACCTAGGGGTCCGCTGGATCCTATACACCACATCATTAATCTTCTTTATAATTGTATAAGGTCCTTCCCAATTTTGGCTAAGTTTGGGCGACTTCCCCACCTTTCGCCTCGGATTGTATAGCCACACCAAATCTCCATCCTGGAAGCCGCGGGAGTTAGCTAGTAAGTCATATCTTGCTTTGGCTCGATCACTGGATATCCGCAGTTTATTCCTGACTTGCTCATGAACATTGTTCAGCCTCTCCTTAAGCTCCTCCACAAAATTCTCAGAGCTGAGCGACTCTTTTTCTGGTGTTCCATACATCAAATCCGCAGGAAGCCTCATTTCCCTCCCGAACATCACTTTCGCCGGAGTATAACCAGTGGCTTCATGCGTAGAGCCTCGATATGCCATCAACATGAGAGGTAGATGTTGGTCCCAATCACGCTGATGATCTGCCACCATTTTAGACAGGTAATGTTCCATGGTCCGATTAAATCTCTCTACCATCCCATCCGACTGTGGATGCAAAGGAGTTGTCCTGGTCTTGCGAATTCCGAGAAGTTCCATGACCTTCTGGAAAACAGCCGATTCAAAATTTCGGCCCTGATCAGAATGAAGTTCGAGAGGGACTCCAAATCTGCAGAACATTTCATTTACTAGCACCGTTGCCACAGTCGTTGCTTCTTGATTAGGCAGGGCGTATGCTTCAGGCCATTTAGTGAAGTAATCCATGGCGACCAAGATGTATTTATTGCCCGACTCAGTCTGAGGAAACGGTCCCGCGACATCAATTGCTACCCTCTCGAATGGAGCACCTACAGTGTACTGCACCATTCGACCCCGTGATCTTGTTCGAGGTCCTTTTGTGGCACAACAAACTTCGCACTTGCGGCACCAAGATTCGACGTCTTCATGATAATTCACCCAGTAGAACCGCTCTTTAATTTTGGCCAAGGTTTTATTGACTCCAAAATGCCCTCCACTGGTTCCGTCGTGCATTTCCTGTAGTACGTCCGATTTTCTGCTTCCAGGAACAACCAACTGACTGACTACGGTCTTGCCATCCGGACTCTCCCACGCTCTCTTCAGTAGTCCATTTTCGATTTTAAGAGAGTGCCACTGGGCCCATAGCGCCTTCAGGTTTGGACTTTTATCAGCAATTTCTTGCCACTCTGGTCTTTTGTCCTCAGTCTTTGCCAAGAGTATGGGTCCAATATCTGAATCATTCAATTGTTCTTCTCGAAGCGTCTGTGTGGTCCAGCCATCGTTTATTTCCACCGACGTTCTCCTTACAGAAGGATGTCTTTCACGTTGCTCAGTTCTTCGACAATCCTGACTATCTTCTTTACATGGCCGTCTAGACAATGTATCGGCATTTCCGTGACACCTTCCTTGTCGACGTCCAGTTTGGATCTTCTGTCCTTTAATGCGTCCGGCCTCTGTAACACTTTTGCCACTCAAATTATTGCCTTGACTTGATTGGTTGACTTGACTGATCCTGGGGGTCTTAACGGGCTCGGTCAATTGCCCCCTTACATTGACCGGAATTGGCTTTTCCTGGAATCTAGGGCGGTCCTGGTTTCCGCTCGGTCTTCTAAACAACGGCGACGGACTTCTTGCCCTATTACGGCAATTACTCTTGACGTGACCCAGTTTACCACAGTTAAAACATTTTATGCCCCGATTGCCTGTCGATCGAGGAGTTGTTCCCAACAGGGCTTGCATACTGACTGCCATATCTTTCATCGCTTTATGTAAACTGGCCATGGATTCAGCCATAGACGTATTCTCCTCTTCACCGCAAGTTGCCATTCGTACGCGTGGCGATGAATTAGATGACACTCGTGACGCCTCGAATTCCAGGGCCCGAACTAGTGCCTCGCTGATATTCTTGGGCCTTACAAGACGTAAGTGGTATCTCATGTCACTATCGCGAACTCCCTCAATGAACCTTTCGGCGGCAAATTGCATTTGAAAAGATTCAGGGGCCGATGGATATGCCAGGTGAATTAGTCTGTCTATGTCCGCCTCAAATTCTTGTAAGGATTCACCTGACTTCTGCTGTCTCATCCTCAGCTGGGCCTGGAACACGGTTTCTTTGTGCTCATTTCCGAATCGTAGTTGCAGAGAGTGTACTAAAGCCGCATAATTACTTTGATCAGCTGCCGACAGAGATTGGAGTAATTCAGCCGCTTTTCCACGAAGTGCTACCACCAATGATGTAGCTTTCTGGGGCTCGGACCAGCCATTAGCTTTTGCAGCTGCCTCAAATTGGGTTTTATAAATTTCCCACGCTGTAGTACCGTCATAATCAGGAGGCTTGATTTTAGCGTTGGCTGTGCTAAAACTCTCTGTAGACACGGTGTCGTCCTCAAGTTGTTCCCGGAATTTCTTTTCTAGCTCGAGAACCTTCTGGTTGACAGCTTCGAGTCCTTCGTTAACGGATTCATTAACGGATTGCATTATCCTTTCTTCCAACTGTTGCTCCCTGACTGCGAGATGGCTCATTAATTCTTCTTTGAATTGTTGATGACGTCGCTCTTGCACTTGATCACGTTTTTCCTGCTCTTCTTTTTGTTCTTTATAACGGCGCTCCTGAATTTGATCACGTTTTTCCAGCTCTTCCTTCTGCTCTTTATAACGTTTTTCCCGCTCTTCTTTTTGTTCTTTATAACGGCGCTCCTGAATTTGATCACGTTTTTCCTGTTCTTCCCTCTGTTGTTGCATAAGGGACAGCAGGGCGGCAAGTTGATCCTCCATTGCTTGATGCTGGCTTCTGGTCACTGGCATAAACACGTAATGTCCGGCAATGAAGCACTCACTTACAGTTCAGCAATATTAGTCCTCAAATTCCCACTGGAATCCCACTTCTGACACCAATTGTTGCGAACTCGGGGTTCAATAATTCCAGTGTAACGATTTAATACGAAAACACTATTTATTAACTCCACAAATACACACGACTACTAAATAACTCACTACTTAACACTTTATAGCCTTCTATTATCGCTTCGTAACTTTAGCTTACTTATAGCTCGCTTAAAATAAGACTACTCCTACTCGGGCGCTCTATGCGCCTTTTATATACAATCCTAAAATTACAGAAAAACCTAGAAAGTTCTTTATAAGAATTCTTGAATAATCTCATATAAAAAAAACGGTTGTAAACAACTGCCTTCTAGATTAAGCCAGACGAGCAATAAATCACTCGTGTCAGCCATCACGCAGCGCGGATAGGTCGCGAAGCTCCACCAACCAACACGCTCCCATGCGTTGCCCCGCCTCCCATGCGGCGTTGCTGCGATCGTAACATTATTATAGGCCCAATTAATCCTAAAGGATCAAACATTTTAGAAATGTATGATAATATATTTCTGTTCGTTACATATTTAAGACTTGAAGGAAACACAACTTGAAAATTATAACGAAATGTATCTAATTCACAGTTCCAAGCTAAAACAAGTGTTTTAGTTTCTTGATTTCCAGAAAAATCTATCTAAATTCAAAGCTTCAATTTCACTAACTATTGATTTAGCATTTGATTTCCATTTACTTAATTCAAATTGACCTTTCTTTAAGATATCTATAACTCCCTGCTTAATAGATAAAATATCTTCAAAACCATTTGATCCAGTTAACACATTATCAACGTAGAAGTCTTACTTGATAATTTGGTCACTATAGGATCTATTGATTGATTTTTTTCAGCAATCTGATATAAAGAACGTGTCGCTAGAAAAGGAGCACTAGACGTTCCATCCCAGTAAACAGTTGAACGTGATTTTTTCAACGTAGTTATGTCCGGTGAACCAACGTTTTTATCAACCTTTCGTTTGGTTAAAACGTACTGGTTTTCCTAAAACGTACAATCAACCTTGCTTAAAACGTTTATTCAACATATCTATCAACCTTACATAAAACGTTAAATCAACGTTTTCATCTATTTTTTTCCATTTACATGAATATAATTTATGTCAAATGAGTTTAACCAGGGTTTGAACTTTGAAACCAGTTAAAATTTATTCGATAAAAATGAGTGAACCTGTTTAATGAGTTTTAATTTTAGTTTAAGACAAAAACTGTAAACCAAAAGTGCTGTTAAAAATATGCAGAGCGTTAATGTTTAATTAAAAAGCACATACAAAAAAGTGTTTGACCCCAGGTAGCACACTACGTCGTCACATGTCACATCCACAAGACGTCCATTTGTTGACGTCTCTACGTATTTAATATATCAAACTTTGCATTTTATCATAAAAAAATTCATAACATATTTTAAACATGTTTTATTGAAAATATAATAGTTGTGCTAATTACAATCATTAGTAAAATAGTTATATTTTATTAATTCGTTTTTGATGATATATATGTTAAAGCTTAAAACCAAAGGAAGGGCAGCACTTAGGGTGACTTTTACAACTAATAGTAAAACTTCAGTTTAAAGATAAAATACCAGACACGACGTAGATTGCATTGTTTGTAACAATGGTAAAATTCACCGCTGAATTTCTGTGTACACACATCTTGACTTAGTTGTATTAAACGGATTGAAAGGCTTTCTCAATGAGACTGTAAGTCTACAGACAATAAAGCTTTGATTGTCAAGCATTAATTTTTGTTGTGATGCATAGATCAATAACTTATATCAGCCTTAATATGCCTGTATGTACCTAATTTAGTACAGCTTAATTTAACCATATCTACTTAAATTAGTTGGCCTGCAAAATAGTATAGCCACACTCATCAAAACCAATGGTGGTGGTGAGATTCCAGCCATCTTGTCTCTAATCTTTAATAACAGTAAAATTTCAACCCGTGAGTACTCACCTTTTAAATGATTTGAAATTTTTCACCCTAAAAAAAACGGTAAACAAACAAAACAAAACGAACAACAACAACAAACGTCGTGTCATGGCCGACAACAACATCTCAAGTCTCAAGTAGCCGACAGTGCCGACGCCCGACACGCGTGAGAAAGATAAACACCGGGGATCGTGGCAATACGTCCTACCCCTCTAAGCCGCGTTATAGGAATCTGGGTCGTCGACAGTTTACGCCAACGTCAGCTAGCGCTCAGACTATGTGACATGTAAACCTATTTTCAACATTTAATCAACGTTATAAATTCAACCAATATCTAAACATATTCAACACATGATTTAACAACGTTGATTTAGCGTCGAAAAACATGGTTGTTAATTTTCGAAAAAATCAACCAAAATTCAACAGCTTAAAATCAAAGAGACAACAGTAAATCAACCGAACAAATGATGATAAGTTTTAAAAGACATTTGGCAACCGCGCATTCGTGACGGTTTATTTACTGTCACCTATTTGCAATGTTTAATCAACAGGAAATTCAACCAATATCAAAACACATCCAAAACATGTTTTAACAACGTTGATTGAACGTCGAAAATCATGATTGTGCACTATCGCTTATATCAACCTGAAATCAACACGTTAAAATCAACGTGACAACTATAAATCAGCGGACAAAACGATGATTTTACGTTGAAACAACTTTCGACTGTTTACTGGGATAAGTCGCTGTATTAAGTACAAATGTTTCTAATAAATAATTTGAATTACACCTCCACAATATTGCTTGTAAATGTCTTTGATCTTCTTGAACGTTTATTTGTCTGAACATTTTAACGCAATCTGCAGAAAGCACGTAATTATATTTTCGAAATCTGGTTAATATTGAAAATATATCTTGTTGAATTACTGGCCCCATCATTTGTATATCATTAAGAGGTCCACTTTCCGTTTTTGCACCTGCGTCAAAAAAAACTCTTATTTTAGCTGTTGAAGAAGATTCCTTTAATACACAATGATGGGGCAAATAAACTAACTGCAAATTGAAACTACTGGCGTCTACTTTTGACATATGCCCAAGAGCTTCGTATTCTTGCATAAATTTAATGTTATCACTTCTCAAAAAAGTATTAGCTTGTAGCTTTTTTTTCTATAGACATAAATCGTCTTAATGCCATTTTTTTGAGTCAAGCAATATTATTGGCTTTTGGTTCAAAGGATTTCTTACTTAGCAAATCGTCCATCATATTCTCGAATGTGAGTTGACAGAAAGTTTTCTTGACAAGTTTTTTTCTCTTGTGATAAAATTTGTGTTACTTTGCGTTATTCAGTTTTCCAAAAGTTCTCCAATTGATTTTGAATATCATTATTAGCAGATACATGGGAAAAGGAGATTTTTGTAACTTCAGAACATTTATTTGCATTACCAGATAAGATCCAGCCTAATTTAGTTTTCTGTGAAATTAAGTGGCTACTAGACAATTTAATTTGACCTACGCATAAAAAATTTCAGAATACAGATGCACTAATTAAGGCATGAATTGTTAACGGAATATTGCATTTTGGGTCAGCTAATTTTATATTGTCTGGTATTTGAATATTATTGAAATTAATTGTATTTATAGTAAATTATCAGTGATAATATAAACTACAAGAAAAGCTAAATTTAGATTAAAATTGTTAAATTTAGATTTAATAGTAGTGTTTACTTTGGAACAAATGTTGGTGATGATTTCACCAATTCCAGAAACTGACATATTGATCTGACCTTTAGGTAATTTTAATTTATTACATAATTCTTTCGTAATAAAATTACTTTGAGAACCCGAGTCAAGTAAAACCTTACGCTCATTTGCCTGATGATCGCAGTCACATATTAATATTACGGCCGTCGATAATAAAGTTTCATTTTCGTTTAATGTAATATGAACAGTGACAGACTTATCCAAATATTCATTATTATCGTTACTGGAATCATTAAAATGCAACAGCAAATTATTAATTTTATTGCATAACCTGCAATTGATCTTTATGATACATATTTTGTTCGAATGACCACCGTTCAAGCAATTAGTACACAACCTATGTTTTTTTTTTACTCCCATATAACGATCTTTAGGTGTTAAGTCAAGAAATTTCTCAAGACATATGCTTAGCTTATTGATTTCTTTACAAAGAATACATGGCCTTATCGACAAATTATAAGACTGGCTTCGTGATGAAAATTCAGAACTAAATTTATTGTAACTATTATTTGATTTTTCATAAGAAGTTGCAGCTTTATCTTGTTTTTTCATTATCTACTGTTCTGATATTTTTGTTAAAAAATCGACAAAAGTTTTCATTGTGGGCTTAGCTGTGTTTGTGTAATTTTGTATAAGTTCCCAATCCCTTCTAGTTGTATTATCTAGTTTGGAACCAATTAGACGAATTAGTAAAGTGTCCCAGCTATTGACTGGTTCTTTGAATGACTCTAAGGCTCTCAAATGCTTATTTAAGTCTAAGCTATTATACGATTTTTTTTGAATGGATGGAATTTCAAACAGGGCTTTTGCATGTTTATGTATAATCAAACGTTTATTATCATACCTCTCAACCAATAATTTCCATGCTGTTTGATAATTATAAGCAGTAGTTTCCAGACATGATACCACACGAGCAGCATCTTTTAAAGAACTACGAAGATAATGAAATCGTTCTATGTCGCTTAAAGATGGGTTATCATGTATTAACACCTTAAAGCTATCACAAAAATGACATTTATTCATCATATGATCTTGTAAATGTAGGCAAAATAATTTTGGGGAACCTTACATTTACAATAGGTGAGGATACTTCCCTATTAACATTTTGTACGGTATTCCGGTCCAAAATGGTTCTAGCTTTTGAAGTAGCTTCAAAGTACATATTTTCGGAAGTACCGCGTGCATCAGAGATGTTATCGTTACTGGATTCTCCCTCTATCAATTCAATTTGCAACTGTACTTCATCAAACTGATCCAAAAGTTTTTGAGACTTCTCTAGCCTAGTCTTAAGTTGATGAAAGTCGTCATTAAAGGCAGCTAAATCCCGATCAAGACGTGATAACTCAGACCTTATGTTATCCAGCTTCTCTTTATGTACTTTTAACTGACCTTTATTTGACTTTTTTAAAGGAATTTTTAACGGAAAGATGTTGGATCGCAGGCGTAGGACAAATAGCCACTTCACTTTCTCGAAATCGTCAACGTTTCGACCTTTATTTTTAGGTTTTCCTCAGGGCTTTTTCAGTCAGTGAAGAACGTCACCAAAGCATATACAGACCATCATGGCAGTACATAGAAACAAAATTGTCGTTTTAAAGCCAGATGGTGCATGTAAAAGCCAAGCAACAAACACATGGGCCAACGAAACAAAACAGGGAAAAATTTGCCCTTTTATTCATCTTGTGACGTTCAAGGTCACCCCAGCGCGACGCCGTGGACCCACCAAGGTCAAGTGACGCTTGTTGCGATTCTCAAGGTCACTCCCAAGCACTCGTCATGGCTAAGTTGGAAGAAAGTCCTTGGCTTGTTCTGGTGTCTGCTTTGATTAACTACTTTTTGTGTCTTTCGAGGGGTCACCCCCAAGCGCTCGTCACGGCTAAGGTGGAAGAAAATCCTTGGCTCGTTCTGGTATCTGCTTTGATTAACTACTTGTACGGGTTGTTCATTATAAAACTTCATCTAGCAGGCTATGAAATTTTGAGAGAAAAGGATGACATAATCAAAATAAATGGACTTTTGTTTCTTCATCCTTTTCTTTTGATATTTCACAGCCAACTAGATGAAGTTTTATAATGAACACCCCGTATTTATTCTTCGAGGCTTTATGAAGCTGCCTTAACTTTTCATCGGTGCATAACAAATTTTATTTGAGCCATATTTAATATTAAAACCAGATTAAGAAAGGCCAAACATTAGAGGAAACGGTGTATACAGGCCTTACTGCATAAGGCTGATTATTAACTTTATTTACGACCACTCAAAAATGAAGATTTAATACGTCTGTTTGGCATGGATTAAAGACCTTCTAACTCACTAGTGGATTAAAGTTCTTTTAACACACTAGTGAATTAAATTGTTATAGAAACGATTTCCAGACTTTCTACTTTTTAGCTCAGTATCATTGTTGTGAAAATAAATTTGTAAAACTTGACATTTTTCAAACTAGGAAAGTTCACCTGCTTCCCCACCCCTAATTGATTTGTTTTGGTCGTGGTCGTGGATAAAACGTTGAATTAACTTCGGGGATTAATGGCGTTTTTGCGAGAGTTGTTGAGACTTAAAACTTGTTAATCCCCTTTTATAATGAATAATTAATAAATTGGTTACAAGTGGCCACCAACAATATTAATCATAAGAAACACCGTCCCTCCTCCAGTTCCAGTTCCCATAAGAGATTCAATGAATAAACAACGTTTTTATTAATCACTGTTTAAAGAGGTGTCTGTAGCTAATAAAAAATGCGTTTCTGAACGAAGTAGAACTGTTTTGTTTATTTTTTTTTGTCAAGAATATGCCCCTTAAAGCTTTACGTCTACTTTTTGAATCATTCTATATATAAGATTCAAGCTATACCGCATTCCCACATCTTCGAATCTAGCTTGTCGAAGTATCTCTCAGATTGAAGTACGTCCTTAAGTTCGAGAAGACTTGCCTGCGTCTCGCCGATAAAACTGCGCTACGGCGAAATAATCCTCTGAAACGATGATGTATTTGCTTGGCCTGCCCGAAACGACGATCCCAGTTAAAATAAACAGCATATTTCATATAGTGTTAGCATCTTTTCCCACTTCCCTGCGAAAAGAAAATTTATGTGGATTTCCTTCGTCTGAGGTCTTGCCAGGGCCGTGGATTTGCCTTAGCCGCGTCTCTGGGCCGGAATTCCCCGATTCAATATCAATTCCTGGTCGCGAATAAAGTTCTCTTATGTCTCCCCAACTCTCTGACCAATAAAATAGGTTACCGCCGTTTCGAGAATTTTCCCCGAAGTCTGACAATCCATTTTAGAATTCGATTGATTTGCTACTGCGACACGTTCAGATATATCTTTCCGTTTTGTCTCCGATCAGTTGCGGTGGCCATATATTTCAGTTGATGGCCCCAAACCTTCATAACCCCTTTTATGGGCGACACAGTAAAGTAACAGAGAGAAAGGTGGTGTAAACGACGCAATTAACTTTTGACCTAAATTTAGATTTTTTTGCTTGAAACTCACACTAAAGTCCTGAACTACTGAACTTGAGCAGACTATTAGATGAGGATATTTAATTTTTAGTTAAATTTGCTAACTTTACGCAGAAATATCAAACCTCATTACGATTCGTAATCGTGTTCGCTTTTATTAGTTTTCTCCAACTATTAAAACGTTAATTGCGCCACACTAGTAGAGGAAATGTGAGAGAACTTCCTCCTTTTCCCAAAACTTAAAAACTCTAACTTACACTTGTATTCTGTACATGAACTAATATTGCATTTTAACGTTCATATTTGTTTATGGCAGTCTTATGGTGTTCTGGAATAGGGCGAGTTATCATTGGTATTATACTACATTATTATTAATAAATATTCAAATCGAATATAAGCAGTTGCATTATTCTACACTTGTTTTTGGCTTCTTATGTAAGATGGCTTAAAAATGATTCTTAACTATTAGTTTGATACAAATGATGACTCACCGTAATCTAAGACATATTTAAACCACATTGCTCCCCTAATATAATGCGCATGACCTTTTGCGAACATTGTGCACACTGTTTTACACTATATCCCACCATAAGACCGCCCTATCCAAATATGAACGTTGAAATGCAACAACAGTAATATTTAATTTTACCAATAAAGATAGGTTTGTTAAATTCTATATTTCATCTGGACCTTTAAATCCGAACAATATTTTTATCAAAAACTGTGAAAGTTTGGTTGTGAAATGTAATAATTTGCACCAAATTTTCCTTCCCACCTTGTCACTAGATTTAAATCGTTGTATTTTCGTACATTTTTAATAGTTTTTCCCATAGGGTGCGTTATTCATCAGCATCGGTTTTGACAATTTATTAAACAATAAAACGATGCCAGAAGGGTATACCTTGCACCAATTTACCAAAGACGCCACAGGACAGCAAAAAGTTTTAAGCTGAGCAAATGAACAAAGACTGGTTGAAGCAGCAAAGAACAAAGTTGGAATCTCAGTGCGAAAGTTAGGTCGTTTCAAAAGCTGTTAGCAGGACACTTTCCAGAAATGGTGTGAAGATTCGGGAACGAAGAAAGACGCCAATCAGTTGGAGAAGATCCCAAGATGCTGCCATGCTTTGAGACGTGTCTATTTTCCTGGTAAAGTTATCATTATGGACGATGAAAAATATTTTACGTTGTCCAATTGTGATATTAAAGAAAACGATGATTTTTATACAGATCATATAGAAAGCCTTCCAAACTATGTGAAATTTAGAGGCAATCAGAAGTTGAGGAAAAAATCTTGGTTTGGTGTGCCATATCGGAAAGTAGGGTTTCACAGCCGTATCACAGTCAATACAATCATTTACATCGAAATATGTCTCACAAAACTGCGTAGATTTATTGATACATTTGATCACAACGACGACATAATTTTCTGGCCCGACTTGGCGTCGTGCCACTATGCCATAAGAACGACAGATTGATTGGCAATAAATGGCATCAATTTTGTTCGTAGGATAGACAACCCACCAAATGTGCCCCCAGGCAAGACCCATTGAAGAATTTTGGTTCCTTTTGAGTCGAAAAGTGTACGATGGTGGTTGGGAAGCCCAAAATGAGGAGCAACTATGACGCAGAATATATCAGAAAGTACGGAAAGTCGATGTTGCTACCTTTCAACAACTAATGGCTCATGTAACTCCAAAATTACGTGCCATGAAAAACCATGGACCTTTTTCAGCCATTTTGATATTTTTGAGGATAGTTAACAGATATGGTTATAAGGTTAAGATGTTGAATTACGAAATAAATTAAAAATCTTTAACCAGTTTTAATATTACTTTTTTCTGAAAACTTTTGAGACCCACTTTCTAATGAACTCAACAAATTACGTTCTTTCATAGTATACCTTTTTTGTAAAAAATTATTTTCTTATTAAATCTTTTAAAATTATTTTATTATTAATTTTTTGCCAAAACCTATATCGGGACATACCTTAGTCAAAACCAAATAGCTGTGCGTCATTACCAGGCGACCCTAAGACTTTCTTCGTCAAATATTTGGGTGTTTCATTAGCGGAAATTAAATTGAATCCAACAAATCCCCGTTTAATCATGTACCTCCCTAAACCTTCCGAAACATCGCCTAAAGTTGCTTCGACGTATTTCAGCGATACCCCGCTAACGTAAAACTTTTTATCAAGCTCCATTCAGCCTTAATTTGTTGCCTGGATGTTCGTCGTTTGCCCGGCTTAATCAAAGACCGCCGTCGGCTCCAGCTCTAAATGTAAGGCAAGATATACGCATGATATCGCCCGAAGAACAATGCATGAAATAACAGTTAAGTTTTGAACGGGGCAAATTGCAATTTTAATGCTGTTTTTGCTTAATTTCTGTTCGAGAAACTCTTGCTTGATAACAAAGCAAACTTGGAGAATGTGTGGATGGGTAAAGGATCTTTGTGTGTGTGAGGTTTCCTTTTGTTATTTCCGCAGCAAGTTGTACAACCTGCTGCATCAAAGATCAGTGACTTCTTAGAATGCAAAGCGCATTCCACTGCTCAAGATGCAGTTTTTGTCCTAACGCCAGTGAGGATATAAAGCCGTCCCCCAGCAGCGATTTTGGTTGTATATATTTGGTATTTTTTTCTCTTTGACGCTTAGAACTTTTAAACCGTTCATTTGACGGGATATTCACCCAAGGAGTCTAGAGAAATGAACGGGCGTTCTAAAAATGTTATCGGTTTGATGGTATGTGCGGGGGGGGGGGAGGGCGGCGACCAGTGCGGTCCCAAACTCAAAAATTCGTATTTTTTTTCGATATGCAAATTTTTGGATGGTTTTACCGTAGATCAGGGGCTATTCAAGCCAAGTGTAGATTTGGTCATATGTGTAGATGATAAATTTTGAGGTTTGAAGTCAAATAGAAAAATGTAGAAAATTTTTTACATATGCGTGCACTACGTGTACTGTAACAACACCTAATGGACGTGTATCGTACAATATTTTATATCATATTTTTTTGTACAATTTAGGAATAAAAAAATTAAAAATTACTACGTACGAATTAGATTTATGACATTTGGCGGTGTCTGTATTATTGTTATGTCACTGTCAAAATTTATAATTCAAGTGCTATAGCATAACGAATTAAGGGGGCATTTTCACTTGCCGCCATTTTTACTTTTTTAGACATTTTAAAAGAAACACAGGTGGAAATCGCAAAAACTGAGATAGTCCGTCACAAGCAGCAGTACTTACGAGATCGTGAGCGAAATGCCGAGGTTCAAACTCAAATATTAACTTCAGGAGTTATAAAAATAGTTGTGATTACATTTTTGGCGATATTTTTATTCCCGCGATTTTGGCAGCAACGATGTTTAGCAGGAATGTCAGTAGCGGCGATGTGGGATTATAGAAACATTTTCAGAAATTTTCCTGAATTTTCGTTGGTCACTAAATCTGAGCTGGGTAATCAGTTCATCTCACTCTAGCTTGTAAGAATACTGTGAGAGAGTCTGTTACCGAAGTCGGAACTTGTCAAGAACGACACTTGTCAAAAGCAATGACTTTAAGAATACCTAAAATTTTGTTACTGTTTTTTACTTTTTTATTAAATAAATTTGTAATATAAAGAGCATTTACACATTTTATAATAGAATACTAGCATTGGTTTTTCATGCAAGTTACTTAGCATATAAATCTGTTAAAGAATTTATATAAAACTTCATTCATAAGAATATAAGTGCAGTTAATGATTGGGTTTGCACGTTTGCAGATGTGAGGCACTACAAAATCCTAAAGGAGGTTTGAATTTAATAGAAAGGGGGTCTTCTTTTAGGTAATGATGGAACAAAATAAACAATTTTGTGCACAAACCTTGGCACAAGTTTGTCTACCTTTGATAATCTAATGAGACAACCACAAGCCAGGGCCCCATAGGCTCCTGTGATCAGTAGCCTCAATAGCCCTAAAGGGGCCTTATATCAAAACTTTTCTTGATATATGGGATGGGGGACCACTGCATCCTTGTTAACCTCCTGAGCCCAACAAAATTTGTGTAGTGTGGTGTGTGAATTCAGTATTTAGAAAAAAATATGTTTTAAAATTCTGTACCTAAAGTGAAACTCTCCGTTTGACCTTCTCAAAGTGACCAGTGGTTTTTAGCCTAGACCAAAAAGATTTTAATTATTACACTTGTGGGAAGCATGACAGTCAAATAACTATAGGGGCAATTCAATGGTAGGTATATTGTTATGTGCTATGATTGAGTGTATGATGCTGACTTGACACCTGTAGGGTGTCGGTTTGTAGGACGTATCAGAGAGAAAGGAACAATAATTCTAGTTCTAATTAGTACTATTACAACTAAAACGATAAAAGCATTTTCAAAAAAAAGTTATCAGTTTCATCTAAGTTAAAAAATAATATGTAAGTAGGCTCTATAGCTCGCTCTATAGAGATTATGGATATTGAAATTTTCTGTATCTGCCCAGTTTAAGTGTTATAATGTTACAAATGCCCCAGCAAATGCCAAGCAGATGTTAATGTAAGTGTATTTCGAGGCGTCTTCCCAATTTTTATCCATTACAACGCATGTAAACAAAATATCTATGGCAATTATATGGTTTATAAACAAAAATTAGGAATATTCTTGCAACTGCAACTAAAGAGTTGGATAAACCTGGCCTTTTAAATTATCTTTTTATATACAGGGTGATTCACGTTATTCGACACGGAAGATTATGGCTAAACTTTTAGATTTAAAAAAAGTTTTGTATATGGAACGGATGAGGGTCTATTGGAAGTACATTTTAAAATTATTGTCATTGTGGGTCTTTAAAATTATTGTCAGGTGGTCCCAAAAGTATAAAATTGATTAGTTTTATTTTTTTAAATGAAACACCTAGTATATTAATGTATTTTCGGTATCTACGGACAAAAGTAAAGGTAGTTTTTAAAATGCAGCATCAAATTTAATGTTTAAAATCTCAGCACTTGGTTTCTCTTCAACCACCGAAATTGGCTGGTGGGCTACTAGTACATTGGATTTTTTGCGGTGTGTATTAAATATTAACTACTGTGCACCGAATGTCAATAAATGAACACCAAATTATTGCAAACTTCAAACAGTCATAACTCGTTTAATTTAAATTAGACTCCCTGTATTTTATAGTATCATTAGATGCAAAATTTAGTTTCCTATCAAAAACTATTAAACATTCCTATAGCTTGGTCGTTGCATTTTCTTGGAAAATTGATTTTTTCTGAATTTGCGCTGACATAAACGAATGTAGTAATCTAATTTACCTGTTCAGGTCTGTTCAAGTGTTACCTGATTTTGACTGAAGCAAAATTTATTGTCATTTCTAGTTGGCACATATTAATTTAAAGTTAAATATTTTTTTACTGTTATAATTGGTGGTTAACAGAGAGTTTTTTATTTAATCAAAATGCTGGTTTACACAACAGAAGAACGAGTCGATATGATCTTCATTCTAGGAAAATGCTTGCAAAAGTGTCTTTTAGCATCAAGGGTTTATGCTGAAAGGTTTCCTAACCGAACTCGACCGAATAGAGCCGTTTTTGAAAGACTGTTGGTTCAATTTAGGCAAACTGGTAGTGTTCACTATGAAACGACTGCCAAAACGAGACCAGTTACAGGAAACCAAGAAACTGAATTAGCCGTTATTGGCTCTGTAGTTGAAAATACCCATGTCGGACAACGAGAAATTGCACAAAAGTTAAATATTAGCCAAGCAAGCGTATCAAGGATTCTTCAAAAACATAAATATCACGATTATAAGATACAACTACATCAAGAACTCTCCGATAACGATTTTGGCCAACGAGTGGACTTTTGTATGTGGGAGTTAGAAAAAGTTGGAGAACAAGAAGATTTTTTTGAATCAGTTCTATTTAGTGATGAGTGTACTTATAACGATGGTTCTCTTATCCGACACAATTTTCATTATTATTCTGTTTTTAACACCCATGAATTAAGAGTTATTAATAACCAACATGGGTGGTCAGTAAATATATGGGGTGGCATAATGGGACAGTATGTGATTGGACCTTATTTTTTTGAGGAACATTTAAACGGAATGTCGTTTATAAATTTTTTGAGAAATCAGCTTCCAATTTTACTGGAAGAAGTTCCTCTAGATATAAGAACAACCGTGTGGCTGGAAATGGATGGAGCACCTGCTCATTATCATCGTGAAATCCGGGAGTTTCTAAATGTTCGTTTCCGAAATCGATGGATCGGAAGGAATGGAGCACAACATTGGCCACCAAGGTCCCCTGACATAATGCCTCTCGATTTCTTTTTGTGGGGATATGTGAAAGGAATCGTGTATAATACGCCACCAACCACAAAAGAAAATATGAAGGAACGAATCAGAGAGGCCTTCAGAAGCATAACTCCCTATATGTTACGCAATATGAGTGAAGGATTTAAAAACAGTATACGTTTGTGTTTAGAATCAGATGGTCGTCATTTTGAACAAATTTTATAACTGTTTGTTTTTGTTTGTTTTACTCTTATGTTGACTTGTTATTTATTATACCGGGTGTCCAGCAGAACCCTGGACATAGGAGATTAACATGGGAAATCGGCTTTTATTTTATTGCGCCTGTACGGTTGATTTGATTGAAAAACTTTTAAGAGTAAAGTTGTAGAGTTTATGATCAGTTATCATCCTGTAATTTTTTCAATACCACAATTTTGGCTGTTTTTTAGAGAAAAGCCTCGAAAAGTGCAAAAATTTGAATTTGGCGCGTCACCCCCGCCATGCATGTGCAGTGTCGCCAACATAATAATTTCTTATGTCAGAGTCAGAGCAGATTTTCCTTTCTTATTTATTTTTAGGGACTATCATGTAGTAATTAACGTGATTATGCAGTGAAAATTAACCGAAAACCTGACGATAATGTTCTTAAATCATACGGTAAGTAAAAGTTACGTTTATTATTATCATAAGTAGTAAAAGGAAAATCATTCCAATTTGTGTATGGCTGGTTGTCTAATTCATTTTAGATTAGCAACAGACAACGGATCGACGATATGTCTCTTGTCTTTGTCATTGGTAAAGCTAAAAGCTAGGTTAATGTTAAGAATTATTAAGGACGGCGAGTTGGGTGGATACATTTGTTGGGCAAACCAAGAACCAAGCTTGAAATGTGATTGTACACTACAAATGAGTTATCGTGGAATTGGCGAAAAGAAAATACGGATTAGCAGCTCTTAAAAGAACCATTTAATTACATATTACAAAGAAAGTGAATAACCACCCATGTGTTTAACATCAAACACAGAGGTAGACAAGAACAATAAACAAATAAATAAAATACATGACTAGATGTGGCACATCAGAGAAATTGTTCAAAATGATCATCTTCTGCAGAGGTACAATATGCAAGCCTCTGTTCAAAATTGCGACATGTATTGTCCAACATCACCACCGTGACTTGACTACAAATTTCTTGAATGGCAAGTTTCAACTCTTGAACATTTGCATATTGTTTATTTCTCTGGTAGAGACGATCTTGAATGAATTCCCAAACAAAAAAATCACAGGGATACAAATCCGGAGAGCGAGGTGGCCAATTAATTGCTCCAAACTTTCCGATCCACCTATCACCCAACGTTTCGTTTAAAAAACTTCTATTTTGCAGTGCAGTGTGACACGACTCCCCATCTTGCATGTAAAAAACCCGTTCTAATGGCTGGGTGGCTTCTACAGCAGGCAAAATGTCATTGCGAAGCATATTGCCATATTTGTTGGCGTTCAAACTGCAATCAATGAAAAATGGACCTATAACATGGCGCCCCAAAATGCCTATCGACACGTTACAGTTGCTCGACGTTGGTCCCGATTGTCGTGCACTATATGTGGGTTTTGGAGTGCCCAAATCCGATAATTTTGTTGATTTGAAGAGCCAGTCAATCCAAATTAGCATTCATCCGTGAAACAAATGTTTCTAACAAATCTTGGGGCTGCAATAATTTTTTCGGTCAGGATTTCACAAAACTCCATTGGGGGGAAAAGGTGGGTCGGTAAGAGTTGTTGATGGTTCTCTTGTTTCTAGCTTTCAAAACCTTCTTTTTGCAGATAATTATGGATGGTCGATCTACTAAGTCCAGTTTCTTGGCCAATCTGTCGAATACTCTTGGAAGGATCATCGTTTACTGTAGCAAGAACAACAAGTTTTGCCACATTTTCATCCTCTGGAACCGCACCAGCTTGAAGTCGTCGCTTTCGCTCACAGGAACATATCGGGTTGATACTCCCAGTTTGCTCAAAACGAGCAACCACCGCCTGAAGTGAACTGCATGCTGGTATTGGTTGTTCAGGAAACAATGCAGAAATGTTGTCTCGAATTTGAGCAAAGGAGTTACCAGCCCAGTATTGTTTTAAAACAAGTTTTCTCTCCTCAAAATTCATAACTAATGAAACATTTAAGTAAGAAATAATAAAAATAAAATTTTACACTGTATCAACAAAATGGTTCCTAATTTCCTTACTTTTAATATCAATAAATACAAGGTTGCTGTATACATTACATTTTTATTTCGGGGAAATTGTGTGTCAAAAAGTGGATGCAACCAAAATAAGTATGTTTCCATAATAAGTATGTTTCCATAATCAATCTATACATAAATTTCTTAACGGAAGAAATTAACAAGTGGACATGAAAAAGAAATGTAACATAAATTTAGGTAATAACACAGATAACAACAATTATTCCTATAAAAACACTATCACCTTTATTAAGATTCAATTCAATTCAATTCAAATTTATTCATGTTTACAATCACCAAAACAGCAATGTACAGGGTATCCCATTTTCGGCACTTTTGCGGGGTATCTCCCTGATTTTTAAAGATAGAGGGTTGCGGTTTTCTCGACAGTGTGCTACTTTTTTGTGAAACTAAAGATGGCGCCAGCAGAATTTTTATAGCCCTTTTGGTTTTTGAGATACAGGGTGGAATTGAAAAGTATCGCTTTTGAGGCACCCCCCGCATCACAGTTATCTTTAAACTTATCCAAGAAGTTAAAACGCAATCTTAAATAATTTTTTCCGTAGAATCCAATGGCGTAGTCAGTTCTTTCCTAGCAACTTCAGTTTTTGAGTTACGAAACAAATATATGTTTTTTTAAATGGAACACTCTGTATATTATTTTTCTAGTTTATTAGTCATAATGTGGGCTTTCCAAAAATATATAATTGTATGCAAATATTTTCAAAACAAAGCTCAGAATTTAAGATTTTCTTAAATTTTTATTTTTGTCCAATTCGTAAGTAGTAGGCTATGGCTAAAATATTATTAGGAACAAAATCGATGTAAGTAATAATTATTCTAATTTATAACATCTTCAAATTTAATACAAAAAATCTTTTTTAAATCTCAGTATCTCAGTTATTAGTTATTTATTACAGCATTCAACATAATTAAGTAAACAGTTTTTAAAGGTGGTTTTCAAAATGACGGCCATTTTCCTGTATGCAAAATTGGCACATTTTCGTTATTCTTCTAATCGCGTTAAAAAGAATCATAGGCCTTCTTTGCAAATTTTGGAAAGTTAAATTGATTGCCGCAAGAAGCTCCGCTCGAGACTGATACTGTGTTTTATAGACTTCATTTTGCATAAAACCCCATAAAAAAAAATCCAAAATTGAAAGATCGGGAGATCGAGGGGGCCACCTTACAGGTCCGTAGGTACCAATCCACCTTTGAGGAAAGTTATCGTCTAAAAATTCCCTTAAAAGGGCAGAGTTGTGGCTTGGGGCACCATCTTGTTGAAAAAAAACGGCATTATAAAGGGCCAAGGGAACATTTTCCATCAGTTCTGGAATAACTTCCTCAAGAATTTCTCGGTAACGATGCGCTGTCAGACCTCCTTCAATAATTCTGTAGACTATGCGTCTTCCAAAAATGAAACACGAGACTCCAACCCCAAAACGTCCTTGTTGTGCCCTCTCAAAAGTTAAATGGTGATTTTCTGTGGACCAATGTCTAGTATTATGGCGATTAAAAATTGCCGCACTTGAAAAATAACATTCATCGGACCAAATAACGAGTCTGCCAAAAGATTCATCAGTATGGATTTGTTGTAAATACCATTGGCAAAACAACATTCTGCGCTCGGCATCGCCAGGGTGTAAACGTTGAACTATGTGGAATTTATAGGGGTGATACCTATATTTTTTCAAAATTCTCTGAGCATCAGACTTGGATACACCAGTTGCTTCCTCTATATGCTTGCAAGAAGATGAAGGCTTTGCTTCTACATAACCCAATACGTTTATCTCTTTTCTCTCTCTATCTTGTTTGGAGTATGAATTAGGCCTGGGCTGGACAAATGATCCGTGCTCTACTAGATTTGATTTAATTCGGGCAAATATGTCTGGGAAAGGTTGCCTTCTCTCTGGATATCTAATAATAGCAAAAACGACCCCTAAGATGGTATCCTAACCATAGCGTGCAAAATACTTTACCTTTGGAAATATACTTCCGAAGCTTCTTGGGGATTTTCATTAGATTGTATAAAACAAACCAACATATCATACTTCTCATAATTTTCGTAAACCGCCATTATTGTAACAAAATTAATTTAATTAGCAGCTAAATAGTAAAATAGAAACACCAAAACAACAAGCATATTACTAATAAAAACAAAAAGTGACAAAACCACAAAGTTTTTGACATATTGCCTTTTGTTTCAAATAAGCTAGCCATCTAGCCATAGCCTACTACCAACGAATTGGACAAAAATGAAAATTTAAGAAAATCTTAAATTCTGAGCTTCGTTTTGAAAACAATTGCATACAATTATATATTTTTGGAAATCCCACATTATGACTAATAAAATAAAAAGATAATATACGGGGTGTTCCATTTAAAAAAACATATATTTGCTTCGTAACTCAAAAACTGAAGTTGCTAGGAAAGAACTAACAACGCCACTGGATTCCACGGAAAAAATTGTTTAAGAATGCGTTTTAACTTCTTCGATAAGTTTAAACATAACTGTAATACGGGGGGTGCCTCAAAAGCGATACTTTTCAATTCCACCCTGTATCTCAAAAACCAAAAGGGCTATAAAAATTCTGCTGGCGCCATCTTTAGTTTCACAAAAAAGTAGCACACTGTCGTGAAAACCGCAACCCTCTATCTTTAAAAATAAGGGAGATACCCCTCAAAAGTGCCGAAAATGGGATACCCTGTACATACGTCAAAAATAGAATAGTCTAGAAATTAAATTTAAATAAATTCAGTCCAGCTGCAGATTTACTTAAGACTAAAAGCTTACAGTCAACATCCTAAAATAGACTATACAAAGAGAAGAAAAAAAAATTAATAATTTTGATTAAAATACTTAAAATACTCTTCATCATAATAAAAAACATTTACCATTAAAATTTGCTTAATTTCCTTTCGGAAACTATCCACTGTCAACGCTTTCATTTTTATGGGCAGTTGAAATATTTTACCGCCCACTAGCCAGGACCATTCTGACACCTACTCAAACGACCATATGAGGTTATTAAATTTTTTCGGCCTCTAGTAAGGTAAGCATGCATGTCCTCGTGAGCAGAAAACAGATACATGTTATTTTTCACAAACAGCAAATTCTCCAATATAAACATGGAGGGCAGGGTTAGTATGCCTAGCTCTCTGAAGTGCGCTCTGCAGTCATCCCTGTAGCCCAGGCCAGCCAACAATCTGACCCCTCTTCGCTGAAGCCCGAACAAACGCTTAGCCTCCGAGGCGTGGCCCCAAACAACTACAGCATAATAGAGCCATGCATGAAAAGATGCAAAGTAAGCCGATCTAAGTACCGTACGAGATATCCTATCTGAAAGCTGACGTAGCAGGTACATACTTGTATTGAGTCTTGAAGCCAAGTTATCAGTGTGTAAATCCTACTTGGCGCTCTCATCCACAAGAACATCAAGAAATTTAACCTGGGATAAGTTGTCATTTACGGTTCCAATCTCCCTCAATGCAAACACCATCCTCTGTGCCTTGCCCATATTCAGCAGCAATCGATTGGAATGAAACCAATATTTGGCCAGTTTTTCAAGTTGTTTGTGGCCAGTTTGGCAAGATTTTTTGTCACTGAAAAGATCTTTTTTCACAGGCACTATAGTCTCCAGATACATAGATAAAATATGAAAGAAACTGGTCTTAGCAGATCAAACATCCATCGCTATCTGCTTACTGGTCTTGCTTATTTGCTATAAACATTTGTTCCACCAATGAATGTTAATTTGGATTAATGGGTCCCTCAAATCAACAAAATGAATGAGTTTGGACTCTCTAAAATCCACATACAGTGCAGGACAACCGAGACCAACGTCGAGAAGTTGTCAATGTGTGGATTGGCATTTTGGGGCGCACTGTATTTGGTTTTCCAATGAGATTTTGTCTGTCATAGAAGAGTCCAGCACTTAGCAAGGGTTTTTTACATGCAGGATGGGGCCTCGCGTCACACAGCACTGCAAAATAGACACTTTTGAAGTAAAACATTTGGAGATAGATGAATTCACCTCAATAACAACAACAACAACGACAAGAGACAAATTGTCATGTCATCGTGTTTGTCGTATTGCTAAACTAAAATGAATTAGACAACCAGTCATACACAAATTGGAATGATTTTCCTTTAACTAATTATGATAATTATAAACGTAACTTTTACTTACCTATAATTTAAGAACATTATCGTCAGGTTTTCAGTTAATTTTCTCTTCATAATCACGTTAATTACTACATGATAGTCCCTCAAAATAAATAAGAGAGGAAAATCGGCTCTGTGTCTGACATAAGAAATTATTATGTTGGCGACACTGCACATGCATGGTGGGGGTGATGCGCCAAATTCAAATTTTTGCACTTTTCGAGGCGTTTTTCCAAAAAATAGCCAAAACTGTGGTATTGAAAAAATTACAGGATGATAGCTGACCATAAACTTTACTCTTAAAAGTTTTTCAATCAAAACAACCGTACAGACGCAAAAAAATAAAAACCGATTTCCCATGTTAATCTCCTATGTCCAGGGTTCTGCTGGACACCCGGTATTTCAAATTGCCACTATTATTGCACTTAATTTTTTTGTAATAGAGATGCTAAATTTTATAAGAACTTTTGTAATATAATGTTTTATTGTTTTATTTGATATTTTATGCTAAATAAAGACACTTTAACATTCAGATGACTGCTAAATAATCTTCATGATCATAATTTTGTAACTTATAAATTAATATCTGACAAATACGGGGTGTTCATTAGAAAACTTCGTCTAGTTGGTTGTGAAATGTCTAAGGAAAAGAACGGAGAAACAAAAGTCCATTTACTTTCATTATGCCATCCTTTCCTGTCAACATTTTATAGCCTCCTAAATGAAGTTTTCTAGTGAACACCCAGTACTAATGATAATAAATTTTGCTTTCTCAAAATCAGGTATTGTCACAGGTAAAATAGATTACTTAATTCGTTTATGTCAGCTAAAATTCAGAAAAAAATCAATTTTCCAAGAAAACGCAAAGACCAAGCTATAGGAATGTTTAATAGTTTTGATAGGAAACTAAATTCTGCATCTAATGATACTATAAAATACAGGGTGTCTAATTTAAATTAAACGAGTTATTACTGTATGAAGTTTGCAATAATTTGGTGTTCATTTATTGACATTCGGTGCACAGTAGTTAAATTTTAATACACACCGCAAAAAATACAATGTACTAGTAGCCCACCAGCCAATTTCGGTGGTTGAAGAGAAACCAAGTGCTGAGATTTTAAACATTTAACTTGATGCTGCATTTTCACAAAATCCCGAATATCTGAAGAACGGTATGGTTTAGATGCCATAAACCTTAATAAAACTACCTTTACTTTTGTCCGTAGGTACCGAAAATACATTAATATACTAGGTGTCTCATTTAAAAAATAAAACTTTAATCAATTTTATACTTTTGGGACCACCTGTATACAATGACAATAATTTTAAAATATACTTCCAATAGAACCCCATCCATTCCATATGAAAACTTTTTTACAATCTAAAAGTTTAGCCATAATCTTCCGTGTCGAATAATGTGAATCACCCTGTATATTTGGTATTTTTTTCTTTGCGACTCATAACTTTTAAACTGTTTTAATTTTCACTGCATAATCACGTTAATTACTACATGATAGTCCCTCAAAATAAATAAGAAAGGAAAATCTGCTCTGACTCTGACATAAGAAATTATTATGTTGGCGACACTGCACATGCATATCGGGTTCGACGCGCCAAATTCAAATTTTTGCACCTTTCGAGGCTTTTTTCCAAAAAACAGCCAAAACTGTAGTATTGAAAAAATTACAGGATGATAACTGACCATAAACTCTACAACTTTACTCTTAAAAGTTTTTCAATCAAATCAACCGTACAGGCGCAAAAAAATAAAAACCGATTTCCCATATTAATCTCCTATGTCCAGGGTTCTGCTGGACACCCGGTATATGCCGTCTCAAATTATTATGGACTGGAGTGTGCCATGGAAAACAGATGTTTTGCCCCTGTATACATTTTTGAAAATGACATTGAGTGAATTTGGCAAGTAAATGAGGTTACAAATTTGACAAATGTCTAGTTCATTCATGAAATGTTGCCAGATTAATGTTATGAAAAGAAATGTTAAATTATACAAAATAAAATAAAAGGCTTGTTAAAAGCGTAGATGTTATGAGTCTAATCATAAAACTAGGTAGTTGGGTATCAGGAAACAATAAATAGCTGGTGTAAATAAATTTTTTATTTAAGTAAGTGGTGAATAACAAAAAAATAGATATAGGTTCACGCTAGAACATCATCATAGTTTGGTGCTTAACATAAAACCAACAGAAAAAAAATATAAATGCAACAACAAACAAACAAAAAGTATAACATTAGAACGAATTACTATTAAAATTGGCATTTGAACTAATTCAGCCCTCCTAAATTGTTTTCCGATCTTTGATGTGGTGGTCCAATGAATTTTTTATCTTATGCTTTTGCAGAACTTGTTTCCAGTCTGAATTTTGAACCGTAATTTACTCTTATCTGTCAAAGATGTTTTTGTGCCTAAAGGTATCAAGGACTTTTCTGGTTATTTCTGGAAAATAACTCTGCGATTGATGATTGAAGAAATCCATCTTGTTAAAAGGATGAAAGGCATATCTTGACCTTCAGAGAAAGCGTAATCTGCTGCTGCTGACTTTTGTGTTTATCCCAGCCTGCAACACCTTTGTTGTTCCATAATCCTCTACGTTTCTTAATAGGGAGTTTTGTGGTGTCAATACCAATTTGTACAATGAGTCCTTACCTCCAATACCAATTTGTACAATGAGAGACTGCATGCATATCTGCATATTATTATCACATTTGTGCAGGAATGTCAAACCATTCTCTTGCTAAATTTAAACTCGTTTGTGATACTAAACAGGTAATTTTAAAATCAGAAGAAGCGACAAAAAATATTTCTTAGTTCTCACCTTGGTTTAAAAGCAACATTTTCTGATGCTTTTAATTCATGTTTTGCATTCAGCTTTGCTTATATATCCCAAACTCTGCATAGGTAGTCTCATATTATCCTAACATTGTTGCAATAGATACTTAATGTTTGGCAATGTGGATTCGCTACAGGGGGGAATTTGGGCAATTGATATATGTGGTATGTTAGCTTTTTGTATAGTAGCCTGAATTGAGTATTTAAAAATAGGAGAGAAATTTTACCTTCGCCACTTTGTCCATAAATTAGAGCTTATATCAGTAGTCATTTATTTACCAAAGTTAAAAAATGTCATGAACTAATTATCAATTATAATATCCTGAGTTTTTTTACCTCCCCTACCCATTTCATGATTTTGCTTCTTTCTACACTGCCACACACATACTTTCTTCACACACATACTGCCTACTTATGGTAGGTTTTGAACGATTGATACTTAAATTTTGATTAATTTGGCAGCGTTTTACAAATAATTTAGACATTTGTCAAATTTGTAACCTCATTTACTTGCCAAATTGACTCAATGTGTCAAAAATTTATACAGGGGCAAAACATCTGTTTTCCATATGGCACACCCCAGTCCATAATAATTTGAGAAGGCATATAAGTGCTGGATGAACCCTTGAACCTTAGACGAGTCACAATATACATATTTTTTAAATTTGACCATAGACCACTTATACTAATAAAAGTTAACAATTTGGCAACAATGCACGTATTTTTATGGGGCCGACGCACAGAGGGGTATTCGGGCTATCTGAGCGGCCAAAATGTTTTTCTCGCGTAAAATGATTCCAAATGTGTTCAATCAGGTCAATCTTGGGTATTATAAAGGATACGGGATATTCATTATAAAATTTCACCTAATGGGCTATGAAATTTTGACATAATCAAAGTAAATGGACTTTTGTAAGTTTCTTCATCCTTTTCCTTTTTGACATTTTACAACCAACTATCATTACGCTTTGCTGTACTCGTACGTAATAATATCATAGTTTGTATGGGAAAAATTAAAGTATTATTTTTTGTTTAGAAATGGTTTATTTAATGAAAAATCAAATAAATAAAATTATCGGGCGAAGAAATGTCAGAGTTCCTCAACTGATAAACTTTCAACTTCCTCTTCTGAGAACTCCTCATTATCGGATAACTTGGCCAGAGCAGGTTCAGCTGGAAGTAGCATGACTATCGTCTCATTTAAAAACGGTTTAATTTTCTTTTTAGGCACGGGTCTCAATCCTGTTATAAAAGGATCAGATCTCAATAATAGCCGATTAAGCACATCCATGTTACAGGTTACTCTTGAGAATTTTCGTGCACAATTTTGGCGATATAAACGGATATGTTTCTTGCGCGCCTCAGCAGCTTCTTCTGATAATTGACCAATAGGAAGCAATGTTTTTTCGATAATCACAGGCCCGTGTATTAAAATCTTATGCATTGTAGGAGTCATTAGATGCCACGGATAGAGCTTGACATAAAGCTCTGCAGTTTCTTTAGCATATGCAGAGAAAATACCTGAGTTTATTTTGTGGCCACTTGATAACAAATCCAACGTTTCCAGAATGACTTTTAGACGATAAAATAAATTGACGTCAATTCCTGTAATTTCTGCGGCTAGCTCATGATCCGCAAAAAATCTTCGACTTGTGTTGCCATCATTTGTATTACCGTAGCCCGGTTTTGGAACATCCACTATCAAGCCCAGCTTTTCACGAAATTTGTTTTGTATTTCCAACTTCTTTTGCTTTACTGCGGTTTTTTCAATGTCTGTCCTCAACTGCCATTTTTTACGGGTTGCTTTTATGAAAGATGCAGTATAGACTAAAACAAACGGATTCTGGCGTGTAAAATAGAAAGACCGAAATTAAGTGCCTGTGGATTTACATTTTTTTCTAAATTTAAATTATTAAAATCCTTGGAGGTTAAACCGCAGATATAACATCTCATTGTGGAAGTAGTATTAGTGGCTGCATTACAAACTTTTCCATCAATCATAGTGAACATCATTATGTGCTTCACAGAATATGTAATTTCGGCCTTAGTAACTGTAGTTTCGTGTAAAGCTTTTGAAGCATTTTCAACATAACTTATTTCGTCGTTTGTTACATCTTTGCTTTCTTTGACATATCTAAATCTTATGAGGCGAAAATAGCGCGAAGATGATGGTTGACGTGATTCTGCCAAATCTCGGTATTGTTCAAAGAGCATATAAGTTGCAAGGGTACAAAAGAACTCTGGAATAAATTTGCATCGGAATGTGAATTATTTTCAAACTGTTGTTTCTACTGAACCTGTTGTGCTCCATCACAACCCCATTTGGAATTTAAAATTAATGAATTTCGCTCTTCGGCATTTAGTCGCAGTAACACTTCTTTCAAATGCTTCAACAATCGTGTCTCTGTATGATCCATTAAACTTTGCAGCTCTACTTCGGCACAAGTATCGGTTACCCGATATGCATCTTTATCGGGATAACACTCTAGTTTCTCTTTTTGTAAGATGCTGTAACAGGGATATACAGTGAGATTTTTTTAACTTTGAACATATAACGCTATTTCCCCTATGTTCAATTTTAAAAAAACCATCTCAATGCATTGCTGTCAGATCTTAATTTCTAGGTTCAGATATCTGTACAGGTAACTTTAACAGCTCGAACACTTCAAACTTTATTTTTTATAACGCTGCTTTTAGTAAACTTTTTGCTGAATATTTTTCATAGACTTTAGATAATGTATTCTAAACAGGAAAAAACAGAATTGTTTAATCTTTGGAAAAAAGAAAATAGCCTTAGGAGAGTGCGTGATTTATTTGCAACTAGTCATCCAGACAGTCCCATTCCTTCTATTGGAACGATACATAATATCGTCAAGATGTTTAATTCAGAAGGATTTGTAGTTAACTCTCATAGGATGAGGAGCAAACAATCACATGTTCTTACAGAGGAATTAAAACTGGATATTTTATGTTTTATGGAAGAAAATCCTGGATCCACCTTAAAACAAGTGGCTGATTATTTCCAATTTCAAAATTTTCTGTGTGAAGGACCCTAAAAGAATTTAGTTCAAATTCTACAAATACTCTAATCATCAAATGCTCTATGACGACGACAAAGAGAGACAAACAGATTTCTGTGAAAAATTCCTAAATTTACTCCATAGGAATGGCAACATTTTGCGAAAAATTGTATTTACAGATGAAGCATCTTTTTCATTAAATGGTTGTGTAAATTCCCAAAATTATAGGTAAAGAACTTTTATAGCAATCGCCTGAATTCTATTGTTTAATATCCTAATTACCTACTGTTTTTAGATACTGATCTCAAACAAATCAGCATTTACAAAATTTAACTCACTCCCAATATAATGCAAGAGTCAGCGTGTGGATAGGCATAATTGGAGATACACTTATAGGACCATTCTTTTATTGAAGGGACTTTAAATTCGCTTAAATTTTTAAACCTGCTCCGTGACCATATTAGAAATTGAAAATTTGAATACTGAAAACACGTGTTTTCAAATGGATGGCGCTCCTGCTCATTCCACGAACGAAGTTAGAAATTTCCTCAATCAAGAATTTCCTGACAGGTGGATAGGAAGGTTTGGGCCTATTTCATGGCCACCAAGGTCCCGTGACCTCTCCTCAAACGACTTCTTTTTATGGGGCTAGCTAATCGATCTAAAGTCGAAAATTTATAACAAAATTGAAATTGAGAATGTGGACGTTTTAAAACAACGTATCCGAACAGCCTGCAACGAATTTAATCAAAATTGCTTAAGAACCACAGTTCGTACCTTTCAAGATTAACTTGCATATTGTTTAGAACGCGCAGGGGGACATTTTGAGAATTTGTTATCAACTTTTAATTTTCTAGTGTTTTTAATAAATGTTTTCTTGTTATAAAAATGTTATTTAATTGGTTGATATCATTGGCGGATTAGGACAAAGCAGCAAATTACACAACTATCTCTGTGCCTGTGCCTCTCTGCTTTGGCAGAGAGATAGTTTTGTAACTTGCTGCCTTGTCCCAATCTGACAACCATATCAACCAATTATTTTTCTAGGACTGTATACCTTGTTATTAACGAAATATATTTGGAGGCTTTTTTGACGTTTTACTACCTAAACATCAACGTCTGACACCAATGCTTTGAGATGATTTTTTTAAAATTGAACATAGGGAAAATTGCTTGTATGTTCAGAGATAAAAAAAAACCTCACTGTATATCTTTACGGCTGCTTCTTATTATTTCATACTGTCTCCTAGATAGCCCCGCTTGAGTCATGTGAGATATAGTTGTGCTTTTTTGTTGTAAAAGAACATATGCTTTCTTATATTTAGTAGCTCGTTTCGGCGAATTCATAAGATTTTTCAGAACGAAAGAAGCATCTTTCTTTCCGCTTTCTCCCAACTTTGCCTGCGTAGCAAAAGTTAATACTTCCAATTCTGTGTTTCTACGTAATTCTTCAGTTTTTCTCCTTTTACTCCTCTCACTTTATTCACTAAACCTTTTCGATGGCCTGCCTTGTTGATCAGAGAAGTCATCTAAGTGTAATAAATAGTTTTCTAGGAAATTTAATTTGTTACTAAAATTAAGCATATTCTGTTGCTGCATGATAGAAAATAACTGTCGCCGAATTATAACTGTAACATTTGAAGGTCCTAAAACAAATGAAAAATTAGTTGTAACCAAAATGTAGCATTTAACAATCTTAACCTCTGTTTGCACCAAGGAAATTTAGGTAAACCTAAAGTTAAGGACCCTTAAACCATAGCTATTAGCATGAGTAACCATAGTAAAAATGGAAACTTAACTAGGTGTACTTGCAAATTGCTTGGTGCAAATGGCCCTTACCTCGTAAAACGGCACCTATCTGCAGTCAATTTTAACTTTTTACGAAATAAAAAATAAGTGTCCGGAAGTTCCCGGAAGTACAACTATTAATCGATTAAGTTAAACAAAAATATAGAAAAACTGACTGTATTTGAATCGCCAGAAATATATTAAGTATGACACTTTTGGTAACCAAAAATTGAGAGCAGTATACGTGCACACTTACCTGCTTGGTTACAATCCATAACTAGATTAAAATGTTTCAAACAAAAGTAGGAAAAAACTGTGAAATATGTTTAGATATAAAACGTCGCGAAACTCTACTTACAAACATCACGTTTTGACTTGTCGTACAAGGGTTACGATGGCGCATGAACTGAATGGAGCATTGTTTGACATTTGTGGGTCCTTTGACAGATCATAGCCACCTTTTGTTTTTGTGCGCTTTAAGGTTTTTATAATACACTTTTGGCCGCTCAGATTTCCCAAATACCCCTCTGTGCGACGCTGGGGAGCGTTGGCGCCGGGGACGCTAGCTTCACGTTAGTGAGAACCAGTGAGAATTCAGCGTCTAAAATGAGGTCACTATTTGGTTATTTTGTCCTAAGCCGATATAAAATCGTTCAGTCCAAGCCGTACTTTGAGTATGAAGTATAGGCAGAATCATTAAGCAAGCGATGTGTCAATTGAAACTCAAGATCATGTCTTCGATCATAGACATTGTCTCCTCTAACGAATTTGGAAAAGGATGGATATAATTCAATGTTAGTTGACATGATCTCCAGCAATGTTGCCTTATTTGCGGTTTATTGTAAATAACGTAATAATCGTTTTTCGGCTTATCTGTGAAGATTGGTAAGCGTGCTTGGTAAATTAATTAAAACAGACCAATAAACTATTCATATTAACTACAGGTGTGATAAAAAAATTCTTGTTTTTGCTCAATTTAATTTTAAATCTTATTATAGAAAACGCAAGCAATTGGTGAAGTGCCGCGCGGTCGTGGAGTACGCAGAATTATTATTAAAACGCCTGTAACTAACGTCAACTGTCAACGAAAGTCAACCTTTACCTCGAAAGCGCGAAATTAGAAAATCGGCGGGTTTTGTGCTTTTATATACTTTTTCCAAGATTTTCTTATGCGCTTGATCTAGATTTGTGTTTTTTTATTGAACAAATTGTGTTTCTTCAACATAAACAAGATGCCAAAAAGTCTTAGTAAAGACTGCAAAAAACTTGTAGCTTCCCTCTTGAGCTATTTTGAATTGGAGAAAAAAAACGGAGGACCACTTTTGCCACTCGCAGCAGTACGTAAAACTACGGTTTCAAAAATTTTTCAAGAAAGTGCTCATGGCAAAATTGTAAGCCCTAAAAGGATTCTTGTCCGGAAGAAACCAGTAACCGATCCAGGGAAATGGGATATTTGTGCCATTCGTAACCAAATTTATGAAATGTATAAGAACCGTAAGTAACTGTAGATTCTAAATTATGTGACAATAACTTATTTAAAATGTATATTTATTTATATTGTTGCTTATTGAAGTAAAGATTTCCTTTTTAAAGAAATAGTGACTAGCCCTAATGTCAGGGACTTTATCATTGATTATATGTTCCTAGTAAACTTTTAAAGTTGGTGAGGCCTAATTGAAAATATTAAAAATCATACGTAGTCATAAGTATCATAAGTATCAAAGGAATTAAGGAGATGATTACTCACTGAGGGCGAGCTAGAAATTTGCAGGGCCTCACACCTAACCCCGACATGCACCAGTAGCATTTCCTCAGGGTTACGTTTTAATCATGGCTAATAGCGAGAGAGAGAGAGAGAGAGATTTACCTTACCTAAATTTTAAATTAACCACAATTAAAGCATGACCCTGATTAAATGCTATTGGGCTATTGGTGCATATGATTGTTAGAGTTTCTAATGAGGGGTTATCCACCGGGCACAAGACATGTATAAACTGCATCACAATTCCACACAATACCGTTACAATGATCTACATTGGAAATACAGCAATAACCATCACAATTTTGGAAATACCTCTCCGTACTCATGATAATATTCTACAGTACTTGTCATAATATCGATAATAACTTTATGTACTCATGACAATACCCTGCAATATCACTATATTCACAATACCTTGCAATGCCATCACAAGACTTAAAAAATACCATATTATGGCAATACATGTACAAACATTGGCAAAGTGGATTCCCCTTTGATTTCTAAGGTGCTCTAGGGTATCTTCCTGGAAGGATTCTGGGCCTGTAATGCCCATATTTATAGTGGCAACTTGAGCACAAGCATGTGCTTAATCAAAAATGTTTGATGTAAGTCAATGTATTTTAAATGGAGACTATATGTCCAAAGTCAGACTTGAGGCTTACTCGGAGCCAAGTCATGACTATAAATACGGGCATTAGAAACCTGAAATTGGTACAAATGGAAGGGTCTTGCCAAATTTAGTTTTATTTGATTTGATTAAACTGATTATACAACTCACAATGCTAATTTTCCCTATAAGAGGAGAGAATTAATTTTTCTGTCAATAGTGCAGCAATGCAGCAACTGCCAGAAAATTCCAATAACTGCTTCTGTGTAGTCAGGTGTAGGTGTGTGAAACCTGTCTTTTCCAAAAGAATTTAAGTAATGGTTAATTAGGAATAGTTTTTTTTAAGCTTAACTGGAACTGGACTATAGGGAAAGTTGCTAGGAAAGTTGATAAGTATATTAGCTGTAACTTTGTGTTTTTAAAGATGTTGAAATGAACTGAAAATCATATTGCATAGTTAACTGGCAAATTTTTTCCTAATTGGAAGAAAAAAGCAAAATACCAATGATCTTAACCTGCAGTTGGTTTTATATTTTTTAATGCAACTGTATATTATTGGATATTTGGGTTCTATTCAAAATTCCAAGAATATTTTACAATGCACCTAGATACCTATCTTCAAATGTTTCTGAGAAAATGGAGTCTGTACAAGTTGGTCATATAAACACAAAATTGAGCATAAAATAATAAATAAGAAGCAAAGTAAATTTTAAGACAAGTGGAGCATTTACTTTGCTTCGTATTTATTATTTTATGTTTGACTGGCTTAAACAGACGCCATATTCTCAGAAACAGTTGAAGATAGGTATGAGGTATGCTTTATAAAATATACTTGGAATTTTGAATAGAACCCACATATCCAAAAATATACAAGACATTCCATTAAAAAAATATAAGTTAAGATTTCTCGAAATCATTGGTGTTTTGTTTTTTCTTCCAATAGGAAAAATTTGCAAGTCAACTGTGTAATACGGTTTTTGCTTCATTCCAATATATTTAAAAACAAAAAAGTTACAGCAGTTTGCATCTATAAAACTTTTCATAAAGTTTTTCCAAGAGTTATATTTTGGCTCACCCCCGTAAAATTTTTGAACAGTGTTAATGTTATTGGTTATGCTATTTAAACTTCTATATGGAGATATTTATGATGTTTAAGTATTCTCAAAAACCAAAAAATTATATTTTTTGAAAACCATTTGAGATATTTTAATGAAATATTACTTGTCAATAATAAAGGAAAACATAAGGTTTGCAATACAAAAGCTTTGTTTATTGTTACTGGCGCGCGAGGCTGCTTGTCACTGACTATTCTTCAGCAAAAAAGTTGTATGTTCCTGGTTTTTCTAAAAATAAAAATTATTTTTGAATTATTTGTTCAATTTGGAAGAATAAAGCCATTTTAACTTTTAACAAAATTAGACACTGGTAAACAAAGCTTTTTGTATTGCAAAACTTAGGTCTTCCTGTACAATTGGCACCTGCAATATTTCATTAAAATATCTGAAATGATTTGCAAAAAAAATACAATTTTTTTCTTTATGAATATTAACATCAACACCATAGAAAAGGGTTTTTTGACTACAGTTTATTTAGCAAGACAGTGTTACTTATTGAAGTAGAACATCCCCTTAAATTTTATCATGAAAAACCTGGTCAACCTCGTATATTTTTTGGATTTATTATGTTCTAAAAAAAATTATTTAATTAGCATTTTCCTGAAATCTTGACTAATTACTCAAACCTATTGTTAGATGCCAACTGGGATACAAACCATGTACCTATCATCATCGTCAGTTTATTTCATACAAAACAAGTCATAAGTTTACACAAGTATCAAGTTTCTGAGCAACTGTCCCTAATTATCCTTTACTTAAATCCTTTTTCAAAATATAGGTTGTACACCCCTACACCCGACTACACAAAAGCAGTCATTGGAGTTTTCTCGCAGTTGCTTTGAATGCATGCAATCATCCTTGCAATGAGGTCGTTCCTACAAAAACGTAAAAAAGAATATTTTTTAATTGAATTTTAGGAGAATCTGTCACCGCCCAAAGCATTTTGCAGAGATTAAGAACAATGCAGCTCTTTGCGGGATCGAAATCATCACTTATAAGACTGATGAAACAGATTGGCTTTAAGTGGCTTCAAGACAATCCGCGCAGGGGTTTAATGGAACTGCCAGACATCGTTTCTAAAAGAATACCATTTTTAAAATCCTATATTAGTTACAAAGCAGGGGGTAACTATATGTTTGTATTTTTAGATGAGACGTGGCTTTTTCAAGATGGAACATCAAGCCATTCTTGGCAAGATGCGGATACTCGAAGTGTTAAAAGAATGAAAACGGAAGGGAAGAGGTAAGGTGTAGTGTTTTGTATTAATTGTAATTGTTACTCGTTTGCTCTCATTTAGTCGAGTAGGGGAATATGGGGCTGTTTGTAGCTTCAGCTAACCCATTTTTTCAAAATTTGTTTATAGGCACTTTATTTAGTTTATCTTTTATAGGTACATTGTAGTGCATGCTGGAAATAAAGAAGGATTTATTCCTGGCGCAGAGTTAGTTTTTTCATCCAAAACGAAAGGAGATTATCATGGAGAAATGAACAAGGATAATTTTTTGTGTTGGTTTGAGAATCAACTGCTGAAAAATTTGGAGGAACCCTCAGTGATTGTGATGGATAATGCACCTTACCACAGCACCTTGTTGGAGAAAACGCCGACTTCTTCATCAACAAAGGCAGACATTCTTGAGTGGCTTCGCTCAAAAAACATACCGTGTGATGACAGGCTGTTGAAAAGTGAACTTCTTGACATTGTAACAAAGTATGCAGTACATTTTGCCAGAATAATATCATTGAATTACGTTTCCATTTTTTTTTATTTTAATAGGCACAAACCCCCAAAGATCTATGTCGCTGATCAAATGACACCAAGGTTTACGACTTCCGCCATACCATTGCATATTCAATCCCATTGAGTTGATTTGGGGAGTTGCCAAAGGTTACTAGAATCGGCATATTGGGAGAGATGGCAGAACCACAGAAGTGTGTTTGGCTATGTGGAAAGAGGCCTTGACCGCAGCAACACCAGAGGTTTGGAAAAATTCAATTCGCCATACAGAGGAAGAAATACAGAGGTGGTGGGATAGGGAACAATTTATGGATGCTTCGGACATTAACCCAGTTGTAATAGAAGCAGGGTGTAGTTCGGATTCAGACTTAGAAAGCTTGTTTAGTGATAAGGAAAATGAAGATGTTTGAGGTTATAATATTGTTGTATTGTATTGGATATTGGTTCAGTAGTTGAAATTGTTATTGTTATATTGTTCACTTGCATGTTGCAGGGTTGAGGTATTAGAAAATATGCATCTTTTTTAATATTTTTTTAGGATTAATGATGGCCTGTTAGCGTTCCTGATGTTATACAGATGACTGGTATAGCGGGTTCGAAACAAAAATGAAACACCTCTATGCTGCTAAGGGTGACTTTTACGAGTTCAAGTAAAACTTCAGATTGAAGATAAAACCCCAGATATAACCTACATTGCATTGTTTATCTGTCAGGTAAACAATGCAATGTACATCAAGTCTGGTGTTTTATCTTCAATCTGAAGTTTTACTTGAACTTGTAAAAGTCGCCCTAAATTGGTCGATATTTCCAATTGATTTGGTCTTTCTCCAGGTGAAAGTTTAACACATATTAAGTGTTACATTTTTATACCGTCCTGCCGTGTTTGCTATGCCCCGTATTTGTACTTTTAAGTTGGTCGATCTATGAAGAATAAAAAAATTGAGAAGACTTTTGTTTTGTTGACTTAATATTGCACTCAGGAAAACGAAATATATAATTGAAATATCGACCATTTTAACTTAATTGATGCGTCTTATTTTTGTCTGAAACCCGTTGTGCGAATCATCTGTATTCTTATAAATTAGTTTAAGTAATTAATTTTATTATTTTATAAAATAATTGAAACTCTGTTTTATTTTTGAAGGACTTCTCTGGCAGCGCTGAGACATCAAAAAGAAGACATGATGCGTGATCATAAAACGGAAAGAAAATAGTTCCTAAAAGTCTAAAAAAAAAGGATAGGTGTAAAAAAAGTTAATGATAGGAGTTATTTATTTTATTTTTGTACTTATATACTTACATATTATTATTTATGTCTCCCTTTGCTGTGTGTAAAAATTTGTTCTGTGTGAGCCTTTGCTTCAACCGGTTCTTTGCTCTTTATGAGTCTTTGCATTGTATGTTTTGGACGCTAACTCTTTTTTTAGGTATAACACTAACTCGGATGCAATTTACCAAGATTCCCAAGCACCATTCACTAGTCAAGGGGCAAAGCCCCGGTGAGTATTTATAATTATTATGCTTGTCATATACAGAACAGTAATTTTGATTTATATTTTATGACGTGCTATTTTGAGTAACTGAGTGGCTACCTATACTGTACACTGTGTGGACTTCTGGACTACTGCATTTGTATGACCTAATAAAGGATGTATTTTACTCTGATGATTATTGGAATTACCAAGTAAGCATGTAAGGCTTTAGGAATTAACTTTATGATTTTCCCTAAATCTGTTCATAGGTAAATTCAAGAATCACACGGCAGTGTTGAGAGATGCGCACCAACTACCGTTCAGAAATTAAATTAGTTCCACAGCTGGTGCAAGTGTGTAATTCCTGAACTGGCCTCTGCGCATATATAAGATGATTTTGGAATCTGTTCTATGAAATTTTCATGTGGCTTAGTCAAAACTAAAAAGTTATTTTAAGTGTGAGGAAAATCTCACTTTCTAACTTTGCAGTCTTTTGTGACGGTTGTAAAATTAAAAGCAATAATTTGTTGTTATTTTTATTTTTCCAAAATATACAAAATATATTCCTACATTTAAAAAGTAAACCTGAAATTATTTCTGGAGAAAGAGAGTATGTTTTTTTTATCAAATAACAAATTATTAGTTTGTTCTAGGGAAGTATTCAAAGTTTCTATGAATAATTACAGGATACTACACAAGAACAAATACTATAATAATAATTATTGAGGCTGCTAGGATTCAAAGAAACTACATATTTACTGCTAAAATCCCGACTACCACCCTCTCCTATATGGACATGAGACATGTAAAGAAAAACGAAGTTAAATTGTTCCAGAATCTGTTATACTGATTAGAGATTGACTTTAAAAGTAGCATTAATATAATAATAATATGGTCTATAATATCAGTGTACTTTTTAAGATTTTAAACTTGTTTTCTTCCACTAATAATATTGGACTATTGAAAAACAAAACTGTTTATGTTGTTATTGAATGTCAGGAATTAGAAAAAGTTCTAATAAAGAATGAAATTTAAAATCCTAATCGGAAATGTGCGTCAAGACGTTTAAACTGTATCAAGATTTTTTAAGTTTTCCAAGTCGAATTAATAGTAAAAAGGGCGTATGGCGTTGGGCGGAGCAACAAAATAGGACGATTGATCGAGCAAGCCTTATAAACTGGCTTATTTGCACTATATGGTGTAAATTGTTTTTTTTTTGTGCAGTAAAATTGGAAATAATCTGACAATTTTTGATTTACCGACTAGAAATTGCTCCTAAAGGGGTTTAATACGAAAAGCTTTTAACTAAAAACCTATGCCAATAAGTCACGTGATAGATGTAGCCATCCATAGTTGTCTTAACAATGTTGTACAAACTAATAATAGCTTTCTCTCTACAGCTGACACATGACAGAGTAATTTTGTGAATTCTGATGCTTTGAAATCTTGTATCAAAAAGCTAGGCATGCTGCTAATCTCATATCTCTTATCCATTTTCAAAGTAATTTTAAATGTTTCGTAACAAACTATTTTACTAATGTTTGGTAAACATATTCATTTTGTGACCGAATATTATGTGTTCTATTGGTTTTTATTAGTTATTTTTTTTTTCTCCAAATATCTCGAAAATGGTTACAGATAAAAGTTTGTTGTGTGCTTTATATCCTTTGATGAAGACAGTTCAGAATTTGTAAAAATATTCGAGCTATCGTAAAAAAAGTGACCATTTTTGGTAGGTATCTTGGTAAGAAGTAGGTACTGCTTAACTGCTACCCTAACAGCTAGGACAGGAATTTTAGATAAATTTTTCATAACCTAACCATATCATGGTCCTACCAAAAAAACTTCCTAGGAACAATTTCAAGGCTGTAGAACAGAAATTGCGATAATAATATGTATTTGATTCCAACATAGAATAAAAAAAAACTAAAAACATCTTTTAAATGCAAACAAAACAGATTTTTTGTCAGCCTTGTTGAGCTTGATTACTCTATTTTTTTGGCTCACATCTCTCGATACTCATTAAGCATATGTGACAATATTTCTCGGACTGTAAAGATGACACACTGTTGGGTAAGATATTTGGGTTATAGGTCATAGTAAATGGCCACTGGGTCACAATCAAATCCAATATAAATTGGAGTTCAAGTGAATCCCATTAGAAAACCAACCAAACTTATCCTTGCATGCATTGCATTAAAATTATTCAAATTGTCCAACAGCTAATATACATGGTTTTTCAAGTGTTCAAGGTCTACTTTTTACTACTTCCTCTTCTTAGGGAAACCTAAGAGCAGGAAGACTTTAGATATTAAAGTAGGTCTCGAAGTAGGTTTACAGAATCTATTTCTTGATGATCATTTGATATTTGTAAGATCTAGGCAATCAGAGCATTGACAATTTTTTATTATGCTGTTCACAATTTTAATCAATTTTTACAGTCTGAAAGTTTCTCTATGAAGCAATTATAATTTAGAAAGCATGTATGATGCCATCAGTTTGTTACAATTCTGCTTTAAACTTTAGATATAAGCTAGGTACCTTGATTAGAATATGTTAAACTACTTGGGTTATTTTGAAGAATCACGAACAAAAACTTGTCTGGATCACAGACTTCCATATGGATATATTATGTGGTCCTGATTCCTAATTCACCTTCATTATTAGGTAGGTATTTTAGTCAGTAATAACCTACTATTTTTACCCACAGTTTAAAGTTGAATAGTAGCAAACTAGGTTGATATCAACTTTGTTAAATGTTAAATTCGACTCGCTGCACGGAGAGACTCTTGACAAACATACAAAGCAAGTAACAATAAGATTTTTTAAACCTCCTTTACTGTATGTACTAAAACTTCATCTTTGTATATGTGGCAAAAGTATACCTTTCAGGAGCATTTGGAAAATCCTTTAGCTACTTATATGGCTGATACGAACAGAACCTGTTAGCTGCTTTGATAGCCACTAATATTTTTACAATTTTTGTCAATATGTATATTTGCTTCAAGACTCTAAGCATCCATCGGAACCTAGAGCATAATAATATTAGCCTAAAACAGTATAAATAGTATGAAACGGGCCAGGTTCCAGTGTTTTATTGATGTTCATTTAGACTTCTGTCCAGAAAGTAAGTTTGTCAGTATCCTAACCCCCCTTGCCCTAATATAGCATTTATGAACAGAATGCCCATTGTGTTTTAACTATGTTACACCTATGTTTTAAAAAATTTGTCTACTTAAACATATTTTTCCTAAATAAACGTAAATAACAGCAAAATTCATTTTCTCAAAGACTGTACTTGGCTGAAAGTGGCAAAATTCTATGAAACCATCTCCTAAAGCACAAACCTTTGACTTAAGACCCTGTAACTAAGAAAACTCTTTTGCAAAATGGGCACTTCACGGACGGTCAATTACAATGTTCTAAAGCCTGCAAAAATCTTAGAAAAGCAGATTAGAAATGATAAATTTAAAATTTTACATACGAATACAAATAGTAGATCGACTGTAAATAAAGGTTGCGGGTCGTGGTTAATGCCTCGCAGATAAAAATAACGAAATTCAATTTGAGATAGCCATATTTGGGGAATTTCAATATAGTTCTACTTGGTTTTATGCACAAGCTGGCAACAGCGGCCAAGTGATCACGATTTGGATTAGTTTCCTTAATGAATTCTACTATATTACTAGTACGTTCATGTATTTACTAGTGGAGTAAGTGGAATTGAATTACAACTAACGGTACAAACATGCATCTGACCTTATCCTTCTGCACAGTATAATTACACTGGCACCTGCGGTGTTCAATCCAGCCTCCAGGTCCGGGAACAGCCACTGCCGCGCACCTGTAGTCCGTGTATAGTGTATGGTGGTGGTTTATACCACAAGTACACTTCCGAAAAAAAAAAGATATAACAATTTGTTATAAGTACCGCGTTGTTTTTTAAGAACAGATTGACTACTGTTTGATCCGATGAGGGTGAGAATGCTTCATGAGTTCCTCGTTAATTTTCTTTTAGAGTACCCGGATCAATAATTACGTTACGGATCGATAAAAAGTTAGGAGGAACCCCTTTGTATTACCTGGACAAAAGTTCTATGCAATCTGACGAAAAAATCATTAAAACTGTTTCTAGAAACGAAGAGCCCTTAGAACCGGTTTTTTAGCGATCACCTCCTACCAATCGAATCGCTGAGACTTATTGCGGAATGCAGCAGACGGTAATGGACGATGTTTTCAGATTCATGTAATAAAATTATACGATTAAAACATTCAAATTTTCTCTATGAAACTGAACTCAATTCGATGAAAGATTAGTCTCGTTTGATAGGTAATTAAAATGTCTTTTCAACAGTGTACTTTGTTTTGGGATCGCCACCTTGATGTATGATATAAGAGTTAGTTTTTGTTAGCGTAATTGAACGCAATTTTTATGCATAGAGATGTACGCATAGATATATGTGTGTGTAGCTCCGCCCATCACATTCTTTTGTCAGGGTTGTTGCAAATTAAAATTACACGCATTTGGGTCCTACAGTTGAAATCTTATTTGTTTCCATCCGGACGACTTCTGCGATCGCCGGTTCAAGGATAATTTGAACGTTTGGCCGGGAAATACTACCAGAACTATTAAATTTGGTTTATTATTTTTTTATAAAAATATAGTGGATTTGCACCGCAACTAAAGAGCGCTTCACAACAATAGTATCGGGTGTCCCAAATAATAATGTAACATATCACTTTAGATTTTTGTTTGTTAACCAATATATATTTTTTGTAAGGTTTAGTCACTTTATTATAAACAAATGCCTTGATTTCTGATTTAAATGCTATAGGTTGTCCCAAAAATTTGCAAATACTATATTTTTATGGACTATTAAAGTTAGAAACCTGAAATTTTAGTTGTAGGTTCTTTTCATAATGACAAAAAATATGTCTCAAATGGAAACCCTGATATGGGTATCCGTGCTACCATTTTACATCTTTTCATGAATTCTAGCACGTTTTTTAACATTTTTCTAAAGCTGTTAAGTTCCCGAATATGAAATAAACGCTGTTCGACATGTCGAATTTTCAGCTACTTTTAGACATCATCAGGTCTTTCTATTTATAATTCTACAGTAGTTTCAGCCACATAAAAAGAACATTCGGATATATTCTAAACTATGGCCGCGCGTTGCCTTTAACGCAAAAAATGTCTGCAGAAGTTTTCTCACACCGTTCGGATAATTACTAAACTATAAAAAAAAAAAGAAAAAAACAGCGCATTCAAACTAATAAGACGCTCACATCCTAACGAAGGGAAATTATTTCAAAAGCAATTCCGAGCCACTGAGGAAGTTCTTAAGCAAAGAGAGGCCGCTTAATTTCAACTGAGAAAATTAGTTGACAAATTAAATAAATTTTAATTATAAATAAACAAACACTGGAGGAGGTTTTGGCCCGTGGAAATTAGCAGTTAATTCGCTGGGAGTTGGTTTAGCGAAATCAATTTTCTGTAGAAACCGCACGCCGAAGTTTCCTTTAAGAAGTTCGGGCCCCCGTTATTTGATTTTGGGGTATCGCCTTGTATATAACGAAAATTAATGTAATATTAGATATTTTCGTGTATTAAATTTGAGAGGTTACTTTCTGAGCGCTATTAAAGAGGGTTTCAGATTAATCTGTCTCAGTCACGATTTCCCCCTTCGCATTCGTTTGCACAAATAAGGCATGCAAGATTGATATGATGTGAAGAATTTTTATATTTTGCAAAAATCTCAGAATACTTATTCCGTAATACGAAAACTTCCCTTAGAAGTCAAAGTAGACTGCTCAATTTTATATTTCTTTTAATATCCCCTGAACGGATGATTTAGTCGACACCATCTGGTTCGCAACTAGATAAAGAAATTGCGGGAAACATAGTATAAAGGAAATGCATGGCTTTCATTTTAAGTTTAATAAAATTGCTAATCGGCTGGCTGCGCTCCTCGGCAATATCCAGACCATCCTCGTCCTTATTCGGGAACTACATTTGCAAATGAAAAATTTATTTTCTAGATAAATTTTATGCGGGGCTAAAAATTCAATTCTAGCCGAGTAGTGGCCCTATTTGTAGCTCTAAGATATTTTCGCTCGTGAAAGGAGGTTGGACTGTCAAGTAAAAATTCTGAGCCGCAAGATAATATGGAATTGCATGCTATCGACAGCTCTCTATTTTTACGTTTGTGCACCGAAGATGATATAAAGGGCGCGAATATTGAAGGTACAAATAGAGGCGGAATGTTACTCTAGAAAACTGCGTTTTATTTTTCTGTTAGAACCATAGAAATATACAATTTTTTGTACATACAAAAATGTACGTACAGGGTGTTTCAGAAAAAGGCTGACTATCTTTATTTTAGAATGTTAGAATCATTACCTATCACTGATTGAAAGTAAAATAAAAGAAACCCAATAAATAAGGATCCGTGAATCGTACAATATGCAACTTAATGCAGCTGTGTATCATGTGTATAAAAGTTATGACTACCACCGAGGACAACATGACCACCCTGGTGCAATTCTAGGGAGTAGATCTACAAATGAGTTTTTTGTTACACAAGTGGCTACTCATTTTATAGTGGTAAACTCAAAAATTTAATATCCAAACTCTTAAGAAAGTTATGCTTGAAAAAGTTTGCTAATTTTGGAAGATTTACAGATATAAAATAAAATAAACCAATGCATCACACACAAAATTGCATAAAAAGTCATCTAGAAGACTAATTTCATAAAGACACTTATTTGGAAATATTTTACTCCTAACTTTCTCAAAAAACTTTTTTACTTTATGCATTAGATGTGGCAAGTGACACCTCATTTTCCGCTGCCTTGAGCTCAGGATTTCAACGGTAGAGTCAAAAATTTCATTTCTAAACTCTTAGGAAAGGTGTGGCCAAATACTTTTAAAAGTTTGCTAATTTTGGAGAATTTACTAGTATGAAATATTATAAAACCAATGTACAATGCACAAAATTGCATAAAAAGCGTTATAGGAGATTATAAAAAAAAATTATTTTTATAAAGACACTTAATCGGACATTTTTACTTCTACGTTTCGTCAAAAACTTTTTTATTCTTTGCGTTAGATATAGCAAGTGACAACTCATTTCCAACTGCCTTGAACTGAAGATTTCAGCGTTAAAATTAAAAATTTAATATCTACACTCCTAAGAATTAAGGCTAAAAGCTTTAAAAGGTTTGCCAATTTTAGAGGATTTACTAGTATAAAATAATATAAAAAAAATGTACGATATACAAAATTGCATAAAAAGCTTTTTAGAAAATATATTATATAAAGACACTTATTCGGATATCTTTTACTCCTAAGTATCGTCTCAATCAAGTAACAACTCATTTTCAGCTGCCTTGAGCTGGAGATTTCACCGGTGAAGTTAAGAATTTAATATCTACATTCCTGAGGAAGATATGGCTAAAATATTTAAAAAGTTTGCCAATTTTTGGAGGATTTTCTAGTATAAAACAATATAACACCAATGTGCGACACTAAATTTGCATAAAAAGCTTTCTAGAAGACAATTTTATAAAGACACTTATTTGGACATCCTTTACTCCTAAATTTCGTCAATTTTTTTTTTATTTTTTCTTTTAGATATTTTAGATATATAGACTTATTTGGACATCTGTTACTCCTAACTTTTGTCAAAAAACTTTCTTATTTTTTGCGTTAGATATAGCAAGTGACACCTCATTTTCAGCTGCTTTGAACTCAAGATTTCAGTGGTAAAGGCAAAAATTTAATGTGTAAACATATAAGAAAGATATGGCTAAATACTTGCCAATTTTGGAGGATTTACTGGTATAAAATAATATAAAACCAATGTCCGACATATAAAATTGCATAAAAAGCTTCTTAGAAGATTAATTTAATAAAGATACTTATTTCGACATCTTTTAATCCCAAATTTCGTATTTTTTTTTATTTTTTGCATTAGATATAGCAAGTGACGCGGCATTTTCAGCTCCTTTGAACTCAAGATTTCAACGGTAAATTCAAAAATTTAATGTCTAATCTCATAAGAAAGATATGGCTAAATACTTTAAAAAGTTTGCCAGTTTTGGAGGATTTACTGGTACAAAATAATATAAAACCAATGTACGACATATAAAATTGAATAAAAAACTTCTTAGAAGATTAATTTAATAAAGACACTCATTTGCACATGTTTTATTCCTAACTTTCGTCAAAAAACTTTTTTAATTTTTGCGTCAGAGATAGCAAGTGACACCTCATTTTGCTAGGAGTGCTTTGAACCCAAGATTTCAGCGGTAAAATAACAAAATTTAATATCCACACTCCTAAGAAAGATGTGCCTAAATACTTTAATAAATTTGATAATTTTGGAGGATTTACAAATATAACATATTATAAAACCAATATATGATTCACAAAATTGCATAAAAGCTTTCTACAAAGTTAAGTTTATAAAGACACTTGTTTGAACTTCTTTACGACACATAAAATTGCATAGAAAGCTTCTTAATCTAATTGAATAGACACTTATTTGGACATCTTTTAGTCTTAATTTTCGTCAAAAACCTTTTTTATTTTTTGCGTTAGATATAGTAAGTGACACCTTATTTTCAGCTGCTTTGAACTCAAGATTTCAGCGGTAAATTTAAAAGTTTAATATCTAAACTCCTAAGAAAGATATGGCTAAATATTTTAAAAAGTCTGTTTTGGAGGAACTACTAGTATATAATAATATAAAACCAATGTACGACACACAAAATTGCATAAAAAGCGCTTTAAAAGATTAATTTAATAAAGGCAGTGATTTAGACATCTTTTAGTCCTAACTTTCGTCAAAAAACTTTTTTATTTTTTGAGTCAGATATAGCAAGTGGCACCTCATTTTTGGCTGCCTTGAGCTCAGGATTTCAGCGGTAAAGTCAAAAATTTTATATCCAAACTCCTAAGAGAGATGTGCCTAAATACTTTAAAAAGTTTGATAATAGTGGAGGATTTATTGGTATAAAATAATATAAAACCAATGTACGACATATAAAAGTGAATAAAAAGCTTCATAGACGATTAGTTTAATTAAAACACTTATTTGGACATTTTTTATTCCTAACTTTCGTCAAAAACTTTTTTACTTTTTGCGTTAGATGTGGCAAGTGACACCCCATTTGCGGCTGCCTTGAGCTCAGGATTTCAGCGGTGAAGTCAAAAATGTAATATCTAAACTCCCAAGAAAGATATGGCTAAATACTTTAAAAATTCTGCTAATTTTGAACAACCTATTAGAATAAAATTGTACAAAACCAATGTACGACATAAAAAATTGCATAAAAAGCTTTCTAGAAGATTAATTTAATAAAGACACTTATTTGGACATCTGTTACTCCTAACTTTCGCCAAAAAACTTTCTTATTTTTTGCGTTAGATATAGCAAGTGACAACTCATTTTCAGCTGCTTTGAACTCAAGGTTTCAGTGGTAAAGGCAAAAATTTAATGTGTAAACACATAAGAAAGAAATTGCTAAATACTTTAAAAAGTTTGCCAATTTTGGAGGATTTACTGGTATAAAATAATATAAAACCAATGTACGACATATAAAATTGAATAAAAAGCTTCTTAGAAGACTAATTTAATAAAGACACTTATTTCGAAATCTTTTAATCCCAAATTTCGTCATTTTTTTTTTTTATTTTTTGCGTTAGATTACTATAGCAAGTGACGCGGCATTTTCAGCTCCTTTGAATTCAAGATTTCAACGGTAAATTCAAACATTTAATGTCTAATCTCATAAGAAAGATATGGCTAAATACTTTAAAAAGTTTGCCAGTTTTGGAGGATTTACTGGTACAAAATATTATAAAACCAATGTACGACATATAAAAGTGAATAAAAAGCTTCTAGACGATTAGTTTAATTAAAACACTTATTTGGACATTTTTTATTCCTAACTTTCGTCAAAAAACTTTTTTACTTTTTGCGTTAGATGTGGCAAGTGACACCCCATTTTCGGCTGCCTTGAGCTCAGGATTTCAGCGGTGAAGTCAAAAATGTAATACCTAACCCCCAAGAAAGATATGGCTAAATACTTTAAAAATTCTGCTAATTTTGAATAACCTACTAGAATAAAATTGTACAAAACCAATGTACGACATGAAAAATTGCATAAAAAGCTTTCTAGAAGATTAATTTAATAAAGACACTTATTTGGACATCTGTTACTCCTAACTTTCGCCAAAAAACTTTCTTATTTTTTGCGTTAGATATAGCAAGTGACACCTCATTTTCAGCTGCTTTGAACTCAAGGTTTCAGTGGTAAACGCAAAAATTTAATGTGTAGACACATAAGAAAGAAATTGCTAAATACTTTAAAAAGTTTGCCAATTTTGGAGGATTTACTGGTATAAAATAATATAAAACCAATGTACGACATATAAAATTGAATAAAAAGCTTCTTAGAAGACTAATTTAATAAAGACACTTATTTCGAAATCTTTTAATCCCCAATTTCGTCATTTTTTTTGCGTTAGATATAGCAAGTGACGCGGCATTTTCAGCTCCTTTGAACTCAAGATTTCAACGGTAAATTCAAACATTTAATGTCTAATCTCATAAGAAAGATATGGCTAAATACTTTAAAAAGTTTGCCAGTTTTGGAGTATTTACTGGTACAAAATAATATAAAACCAATGTACGACATATGAAATTGAATAAAAAACTCCTTAGAAGATTAATTTAATAAAGACACTTATTTGCACATCTTTTATTCCTAACTTTCGTCAAAAAACTTTTTTATTTTTTGCGTCGGAGATAGCAAGTGACACCTCATTTTGCTAGGAGTGCTTTGAACCCAAGATTTCAGCGGTAAAATAAAAAAATTTAATACCCGCACTCCTAAGAAAGATGTGCCTAAATACTTTAATAAACTTGATAAGTTTGGAGGATTTACAGGTGTAACATATTATAAAACCAATATACGATTCACAAAATTGCATAAAAGCTTTCTAGAAAATTAAGTTTATAAAGACACTTGTTTGAACTTCTTTACGACAAATAAAATTGCATAAAAAGCTTCTTAATCTAATTTAATAGACACTTATTTGGATATCATTTATTCTTAATTTTCGTCAAGAAACTTTTTTATTTTTTGCGTTAGATATAGTAAGTGACACTTTATTTTCAGCTGTTTTAAACTCAAGATTTCAGCGGTAAATTTAAAAGTTTAATATCTAAACTCCTAAGAAAGATATGGCTAAATATTTTTAAAAGTCTGTTTTGGAGGAATTACTAGTATATAATAATATAAAACCAATGTACGACACACAAAATTGCATAAAAAGCTTTTTAGAAGATTAATTTAATAAAGGCAGTGATTTAGACATCTTTTAGTGCTAACTTTCGTCAAAAAACTTTTTTATTTTTTGCGTCAGATATAGCAAGTGGCACCTCATTTTCGGCTGCCTTGAGCTCAGGATTTCAGCGGTAAAGATTCAGCAGTCAAAAATTTTATATCCAAACTCCTAAGAGAGATGTGCCTAAATACTTTAAAAAGTTTGATAATAGTGGAGGATTTATTGGTATAAAATAATATAAAACCAACGTACGACATATAAAAGTGAATAAAAAGCTTCATAGACGATTAGTTTAATTAAAACACTTATTTGGACATTTTTTATTCCTAACTTTCGTCAAAAAACTTTTTTACTTTTTGCGTTAGATGTGGCAAGTGACACCCCATTTTCGGCTGCCTTGAGCTCAGGATTTCAGCGGTGAAGTCAAAAATGTAATACCTAACCCCCAAGAAAGATATGGCTAAATACTTTAAAAATTCTGCTAATTTTGAAGAACCTACTAGCATAAAATTATATAAATCCAATGTACGACATAAAAACTTGCATAAAAAGCTTTCTAGAAGATTAATTTAATAGACACTTATTTGGACATCTGTTACTCCTAACTTTTGTCAAAAAACTTTCTTATTTTTTGCATTAGATATAGCAAGTGACACCTCATTTTCGGCTGCCTTGAGCTCAGAATTTCAGCGGTAAAGTCAAAAATTTTATATCCAAACTCCTAAGAAAGATGTGCCTAAATACTTTAAAAATTTGATAATTGTGGAGGATTTATTGGTATAAAATAATATAAAACCAATGTACGACATATAAAAGTGAATAAAAAGCTTCATAAACGATTAGTTTAATTAAAACACTTATTTGGACATTTTTTATTCCTAACTTTCGTCAAAAAACTTTTTTACTTTTTGCGTTAGATGTGGCAAGTGACACCCCATTTTCGGCTGCCTTGAGCTCAGGATTTCAGCGGTAGAGTCAAAAATGTAATATCTAAACTCGCAAGAAAGATATGGCTAAATACTTTAAAAATTCTGCTAATTTTGAAGAACCTACTAGCATAAAATTATATAAATCCAATGTACGACATAAAAACTTGCATAAAAAGCTTTCTAGAAGATTAATTTAATAGACACTTATTTGGACATCTGTTACTCCTAACTTTTGTCAAAAAACTTTCTTATTTTTTGCGTTAGATATAGCAAGTGACACCCTCATTTTCAGCTGCTTTGAACTCAAGATTTCAGTGGTAAAGGCAAAAATGTAATGTGTAAACATATAAGAAAGATATGGCTAAATACTTGCCAATTTTGGAGGATTTACTGGTATAAAATAATATAAAACCAATGTCCGACATATAAAATTGCATAAAAAGCTTCTTAGAAGATTAATTTAATAAAGATACTTATTTCGACATCTTTTAATCCCAAATTTCGTCATTTTTTTTAATTTTTTGCATTAGATATAGCAAGTGACGCGGCATTTTCAGCTCCTTTGAACTCAAGATTTCAACGGTAAATTCAAAAATTTAATGTCTAATCTCATAAGAAAGATATGGCTAAATACTTTAAAAAGTTTGCCAGTTTTGGAGGATTTACTGGTACAAAATAATATAAAACCAATGTACGACATATAATATTGAATAAAAAACTTCTTAGAAGATTAATTTAATAAAGACACTCATTTGCACATGTTTTATTCCTAACTTTCGTCAAAAAACTTTTTTAATTTTTGCGTCAGAGATAGCAAGTGACACCTCATTTTGCTAGGAGTGCTTTGAACCCAAGATTTCAGCGGTAAAATAACAAAATTTAATATCCACACTCCTAAGAAAGATGTGCCTAAATACTTTAATAAATTTGATAATTTTGGAGGATTTACAAATATAACATATTATAAAACCAATATATGATTCACAAAATTGCATAAAAGCTTTCTACAAAGTTAAGTTTATAAAGACACTTGTTTGAACTTCTTTACGACACATAAAATTGCATAGAAAGCTTCTTAATCTAATTGAATAGACACTTATTTGGATATCTTTTAGTCTTAATTTTCGTCAAAAACCTTTTTTATTTTTTGCGTTAGATATAGTAAGTGACACTTTATTTTCAGCTGCTTTGAACTCAAGATTTCAGCGGTAAATTTAAAAGTTTAATATCTAAACTCCTAAGAAAGATATGGCTAAATATTTTAAAAAGTCTGTTTTGGAGGAATTACTAGTATATAATAATATAAAACCAATGTACGACACACAAAATTGCATAAAAAGCTTTTTAGAAGATTAATTTAATAAAGGCAGTGATTTAGACATCTTTTAGTCCTAACTTTCGTCAAAAAACTTTTTTATTTTTTGCGTTAGATATAGCAAGTGGCACCTCATTTTCGGCTGCCTTGAGCTCAGAATTTCATCGGTAAAGTCAACAATGTAATATCTAAACTCCCAAGAAAGATATGGCTAAATACTTTAAAAATTCTGCTAATTTTGAAGAACCTACTAGCATAAAATTATATAAAACCAATGTACGACATAAAAAATTGCATAAAAAGCTTTCTAGAAGATTAATTTAATAAAGACACTTATTTGGACATCTTTTACTCCTAACTTTCGTCAAAAAACTTTTTTGTTTTTTGCGTTAGATCCAGCAAGTGACACCTCATTTTCCACTGCTTTGAACTCAAGATTTCAACGGTAAAGTCAAAAATTTAATTTCTAAACTCCTAGGAAAGATGTGGCTAAATACTTTAAAAAGTTTGCTAATTTTGGAGGACTTACTAGAATAAAATTATATGAAACCAATATACGACCCATAAAATTGCATAAAAAGCTTCTTAGTAGATTAATTTAATAAAGACCCTTACTTGGACATATTTTACTCGAAACTTTAGTCGAAAATTTTGTTTATTTTTTGCGTTAGATACAGCAAATTACACCTCATTTTCGGCTGCCTTGACCTCAGGATTTCTGCTGTAAAGTCAAAAATTTAATATCTGAAGTCCTAAGAAAAATATGGCTAAATACTTTAAGAATTTTTCTAATTTTTTGTGGGTTTCCTAGTATAAAATAATATAAAGCCAATGTACGACACACAAAATTGCATGCTCTATTTACCAAATCTTCTACTATGAGCATTACAGAAATTTGGAATGGGACATACTCATCTGTAACTTAGAGTTTAGTAATTTAGAGGTACAGGGTGGGCCAACAAGCTGACATTAATTCTATTGGTTGGCACGTAAGCTTCTGGATTCTTGGACCCTGGTGGTTGTATGGTTGGTTGTTATCTTGGGTTCTGGTCCTTTTGTCTGATTAAAATAAGTTACAGCGGGTGCTTCTAATTTCTTTGTTTAATGACGTTTCGACACAAATTGGTGCCTTCATCAGATTACTACAACACATGGAATACTTAGTTTTAAAAGAGAGAGTCTTTAAACTAAGTATTCCATGTGTTGTAGTAATCTGATGAAGGCACCAATTTGTGTCGAAACGTCATTAAACAAAGAAATTAGAAGCACCCGCTGTAACTTATTTTAATCAGACAAAAGGACCAGAACCCAAGATAACAACCAACCATTAATTCTATTTTTCCTTAAATTTTATATTCTGGACTATGACTAAACACAACTGAACCTCGAAAATTATTTTATTGACGGAAACAGTGATAACTAACCAATTACGCCTAATCTCAAGAATTACGCATTATTACAAGGTGTCCCACAAAAAAAGTAAAGAACCTTTGAAACTTAAACCATAACTGGAACTTTTCTTTTTTGTATATTGTGAAGAATTAAGCCATCATAATTGCGTAAAATCAAAAACAAAAAAAAATTATTTGAGAAAGTACAAAAACCTTGTTATAGTAAGCAATACAAAGAAATGTGGTTAATATCGAATAGAGAAGTAAAAGTATTTTTGTCGCAGTTCCCACACCTGTACAGGCGAAATGAATTCTAAAGGAAAATGCAAATTTCATATTCAAAACACGTTGGCGATCCTGGCTCTGCAATCTGCGCCAAAAGAGTTGCCTCTCATACTTTTGACTTCTCCCAATTCCCCCCTTTCCTCCTACCGAACATTTTTGTTCTTAGAAGGCCGCATTGATTTTGCCATTTTTCAATTGTTGAGATTTCACTTTCAGCAACTTCAGCATACTAATTAATACAAACTTACCCATTCTTAAATTAATTACCCATCCCTTCTCTTTTTCAGAGCCGAAACTCTAGATATTCGGAAACTAGACGTCTCTGTTACAGTTTCAAATTCCGCTGTCCAGTTCCAAAATATGTCCTGTGCAATGCACAACTTCAAAATGATCAAATGCAGCAGTTTCAAATCCAGGACTTGTGCGTTCTCATTTCGCTTGCAGGAATTTACATCTGCCTTTGGTATTTTAGCGACTCATAATCCAAATGGAAGCCGTTAATAATTTTGAGACTTTAAGCTACTTAAATTTGCTCTTCTTGTTCTTCTATGTAACTCGAGTGCTTAGTCTAACCGCAAGGTGTCGCTTTTCGGCTGCCACTCCATTGTTAATTAGCGCGAAACGTCCTCGCTGTCTCGTTCTTAATAATATTACACCATTCAATAAGACGGCTAATTGCGCATGAAACGATTGTGCCCCGAAATTACTTCAAGCACCTCTTAAGAGAATCGAGCTGGCAAGGTTTGAAGGGTCTCCCACTCAATCGGAAACGAAGTTTTAGGCATTCGCTTATTTCGATGTTTAGAGTGATTGTGTGGCTTTTCGGGTTTTTTTTTCATGGAAAAAGCAATAACTTCGGTATGGAAAGGTCTCGAATACAGCCAGGGTTTGTACGCAAAAATCGTAAAATGTTTAACGGTTGAGATGTTTATGCGAAGTTTCGTTTGATGGGCTGACTAAAAAAAAACTCATTGATACAAAACCGCTTACCATAGAACCCCAGATGCGGTTCAAGTTTTATTTGAAAGGTTTTAGGTCACAACTCCTAATAACTCATCATTTTGAATGGAACTCAAAATTAAAATCTTTTTTCCGGTTTGAGGATTGAGTGTAGTAGACTTTGAGAGTCCTAATATGTTGTGCAGTTTCCGTTATTATTTACAAGGCAGAGTTATTTGATATTGCAGCTTTATTTCTAATGCTAAATTTAAGTTCTTTGTAAGATATTCGCTTTCTTGTAGCCCCACTAACAGCTTTCTATTTTTAGGTTTGCACACGCAATTTAAAAATTTTTTTATAAATAATGGTAAATCGTACATGGCAAAATTGTGAAAACAATGCAGTGGTGTATCATGTCTATAACAATTATGACTACCAACAAGGACAAAGTCACCACCCTGGTGCATTTGTAGAATGGAGATCAACATTTTTTTTGGTTACACTTTTAAATAGCGGTAAAAACTCTATGTTTCTTGATAGAGAAAAGCTATTAAAAAAACAGATTAATACCCTGTATCTCAAAAACGGTGAGCTTGCGGATAGAGGTTTATAAGCAAAAGTTGGATATATTGCTCCCTCCTATTAGCACCTTTCTGAAATTCTCTGTATATTGAGTTCATTATTGTGTCACACTTTTAAATAACTCTAAGCTCTTTGTTTTTTTTTATACAGAGGTATCATTCAAAAAACGAGATCACTGGTTTTTCTTTAAAGTTTTACATGCTTCTTTTAAATTCTATATCTTACAGTCAAAGTTCGGTTTTTGAGCAGTGCACCTCTCATTTTTTTAGCAGTGCACTTGGTATGTTTTGCGACTTTTGGAGAGGCATTTTTTTCTGATTTCAAATATGAATCTTATGATGTAGTTGTCTTTTTTAGAAGTCAATTCAGCGGTAATTTCATATAAAAAGTGTTTCGTAAGTAAGGTACATAGCTTCAGGAGCTTATTCTTATCTCAAATATAGCCAACTTTACCATATAAAGAATGACGCTAAAATTCTTTGTTACGAAGAAACAGAGTATCAAAATTTAGTCAAAAATTAAAAAAATTTTAATTGTTCTAATTTCATTTGCGACATTTCACTGAAACATTGCGTTATTATTGAGTTTAAGAGTGATGCTATTTGGTTTTGTGTCTCAAGGTATGGCGTAAGCATCCTATTTTTCTCTTATCTTTTTAATAAGAACACAAGTTTTGTCTTTTTAAGTATTTGGAATTTTCTGACGTTATATAATCTGTCCTTTAATAGTTAGGCTAGACGTTAACATCTCAAATCCTTCACATCTTTTGGGTGTTGCTTCAATTAGGGTCTACGACCAGACCCTATGTCAGAGAATAGAAAAAATATAACATCGCAAGAGTCTTATCTTCAAGTCCATATCTAAATTTTCTGTTTTTGGAAAGCTTAAACAGTTGGATGCAAAATGCCCTAAACCTTTTCAATTCTAACTTTGAGTTCTTGAGAGTATTATCTTGGTAAACTTAATAAAATGCATGTGTGGCCGAACTTCACCCACCGACTCACTGATGGCAGCACTAGTCAAAAATCTTCATAACATAACACCGCCTTTCCTGCGCCGAATTTGTCTTGACTCTGGACAGTGGTGTTTTCCTGAATAACAAAAATTTTGTATGGGAATACGTTTCCCATCCATAACTCATCATTTACAATACCATAATTGGTGACCCTCGACAAAAGCAACACTCAATCTACCGAGCAAAGGGTCGCAAGAAGGTTCGCTTCAACGCCACGAAACTACCAGAGCAGTACCTCTCACACATCTCCCGCACGCAGCATTCAGCAAACTCTCTCTTCCCTTACTGCACTGCATAATTATCTCACACACATCACTCTTTGGTACCATTCTTGGCAACACTGGCGCGTCCTCGATGAAGTAACAGCAACACAATTTCGTCCCCTCGTTGACGTTGTCACTGGGAGGGGAATATTGTGGCGGAACTCCACCCACCGACTCACAGGTGGCAGCACTAGTCGAAATTCTTTATAATATCGTACCGCCTTTCTTTCCCCGAATTTGTCTTCAAATACAAGTTTCAACTCCCGGCGCATAAGGCAAGGCTTTGTTCATTAGCAGTTGAAATATTTGGGCTGCGTCTACAAAAATGTAGACGCAGCCCAAAATGTAGACTGAGGCCTATTGGAACATAAGAGGCGACAGAATGCACTTCTGTCTAAGATTTTTTATTTTTTTTGTTCTCTCATGGTTAATTTTGACAGCACCCAACCCTAGAGGTTTTTGATTTTGCTTAGGTCCTAATCGTCAATGTCATTACCCAATCAGCACATACCTAGGACGACATTTCTACGTCCTCAATGTTCGTAGCACGTGTACAATGTTTGTACAATTCATGGTGCAGTAGGCGCAAAGTACGTAAGGCATTCGCACAACCTCTGTAGTACGTGCCAAAAATACGTACACTGTACGAATTTGTGTAGGTATGTACTAAAGGCGTACTAAATATACAGACTTTGTACGTTCATTTAAGTACATTAATGCCCTATATTTTTGGCATCGTAATAGTTATTTACATTATAAGTCCGGTAAAAATAAAGTTACAGTAGGAGTAATATGTTTCCGGACGAGGCGCTAGCCGAGTCTGGAATTTCGAGACGACTATTGTAACACGTTACCGGACGTATGATGTTCAACATTTTACTTCATACTTATTAAAAACAGGAAAAAAATAATTTTATGCGCGGCGAATATATTTTTGACAAATCCGTCAATTTGACAAATGGTTTCATTACAGTATCCTGTACCCGGTACCGGTTTCCAGGTTACCATGGATACAATGGATTTATTGAAGATATGCTGGTACTCAATACTGTAAAATTTCTTTACGATATCCTATCCTGTAAAAATCTATTTACCGGATTAAAATCAAGTACGTAAAAGTGTTCTAAATGATACAGTATGAAGTAAATGATTATTAAATAGGTACAATAAAATATTTATTTTTAAATATGTTTTATCAAGGAAAATAAATATCAAACTTTAGATGGAAACTAAAATTATATGAGTGGCGTTCCTTGTGTTCTTTATATATAATATTTATGAATCTTGTTATAATACTTACATAATTACCTACTTAGATTAAAGCTTTATCAATTCAGTAATCAATTCCTACCAAGGAAATTCACGTAGGTTCATTAATAGTCTAGAAGATAGACCCCTTCGGAGGATGATTTTTAAATACTTTTAAAAGATGCTTTGAAGGCATTTAGAAAAAAGGCTACTTATGAGATTAATTTCACTCTTGTAATGTATGTTACTGACACAGAGGATCGCCCTATTCCTACCAAAAACAAAAAAAAAGCCTTTACATTTTTTCGCAATTGATCAAAGAGCGAGGGGGAGTTCTCCTCTTTTTTCTCCAATTCCGTGTTTGACCACCTGTAACTTTGGACGGAGTCGACGAATTGGACTGAGTCCAACGGTTTCTTATCTTTTTTCTGTTTTTTTTTCACTTCCAACAAAATAAATTTCCGTAAGTTCAGTGGGTTTGGAGATAGACCCCTTCGAATGTCGATATTTAGGCAACTTTTAGAACGTGTCTTTAAGGCATTTAAAAAAAGTCTACTTATGGTACTAATTTCACTCTTATAATGTTCACAATTTTACACTTATAACTCTTGTTTACACTTATAACTCTGTAAAAATCACATTTTTTTCGAAATTGATCAAAGGCGCGAATCAATAGGCGTTTTTTCTTTTTTTTTTCAATTTCCCCACTTTGACCGCCTTTAGCTTTATAACAATTGGAGTGAATCTAAAGGTTTCTTGTTTTTTTTCAAATTGTCTTTTACCTCCCACCAAAGGCAGTCCCGTAGGTTCAACAGTTCGGGAGATACACCCCCTCGGAGGTGGATTTTCGACACATTTCGGATATTCTTTGGAGACTTATCGAAATAAGTCTGGTTGTGGAACTAATTTCACTCTTATAATGCTTGTTAGGTTCACACAGGATTCAAATTACCCCCGTCCGATTAAAAACAAAAAACAATTCCAACATTTTTTCGAAATTCACCAAGGGGGGGGGGGAATTGCCTCTTTTTTCTTAATTTCCAGGCTTCACCACCTGTAACATTAGAGTGAGTAGACTGATTGGAGTGAATCTAACGGTTTCTTATTCCTTTTATGTCTGTTATCACCTCCCATGACCTAAATTCCCGTAAGTTTAATGGTTTGGGAGATCGACCCCTTCGAAAGTCGATTTGTAGGCAAGTTTTATAACGTGCTCCCTAGGCATTTCGAGAAAAAGTCGACTTGTGGGACTAAATAAACTTTTATAATGTTTGTTACGTTCGCATGGGATTAAAATTGCCCCATCCCTATCAAAAGCGGCAAAAAAAAATCCATAATTTTTTCGAAATTGATCAATAGCGGAGCTATTCCTTCTTTTTTTTTAATTTCCAAATTTGACCGCTTGTAACTTTATAGCGAGTGGACCAGAGACGAAAAAAAGCCCTGTAGGTTCAGCAGTTTAGAAGACACACCCCTTCGGAAATCGATTCTTAGGCACTTCTAGGACACGCTTTGGAAATATTTATAAAAAAGCCTACTTGTAGTACTAATTTCACCCTTATTATGTTTTCACGAGTATTGAAATCGTCCCATTCTCATCAAAAACCAAAAAAAAAATCCAACATTTTCGCGAAACTGACCAACGGAGGGAGGAGTATTCCCTCGTTTTTTCGACACTAATCAAAGGCCGAAATATTTCTTCTTTTTTTTTCAATTTCCAAATTTAATTCGCCATCTAACGGTTTTTTGTATGTGTTATTTCACCTCCTACCAAAGAAAGTCCCATAGGTTCAATTCTTTAAGAGGTACACCCCTTCAGAGGTAAATTTTTAGGCACTTTTAGAACGTCTTTGAAGGCATTTAGAAAAAAGCCTACTTATGGGACTAACTTCATTCTTATAATGTTTGTTACGTTTACTAACTTATTTTTAATTCTGTTAAGATGCTGAAGCGAATGAAACAAAACTTCTTAGAAACAACACAGAGACATACGATCTATTAAAATATTCTCGAAGCCGAGTAAGTTTAATTTTAAAATTTTCTTTAAAATTAACAGCTGTGTCACTTTAAATGGACCACTCTATATATGCAATGTCACTTTTATTTGAAGGTTAGAAAATAAAGATTAATAGTAGACTTAATCTCGGAAGTGAAACATGGAAATCGTATTACTTATGCAAAAGAAACAACGATATCATGCAAAAACTCCATTTAACTAGTGATGTAACATTTCCGGAAAAATTAAGTTCTGGAAATTTTCCACAAAACTTCCGGGGTTATTATATTTAGTTACATAACAAGAAACTTAATATATTATAAATATCATTATCAAGTTATTTTTTCATTAGGGTTGGGCAAAATTAGAAATTCTGAAAAGTGGAAGAACTACAGGAAAATTTCCTTTTTACTTTTACTTCATCTTCTTTCTCTTTCTAGAAAGTTTCCAAACTTAAAAGTTATTTGTTTGTTTATTTATTTATTTCTTATTATTTATTATTTGTTGCATTAAAAATATTAGTATATTAAAAATAATATTATCATTTAATTTTTTAGGTTTGAGCAAAATTTGAAATTTTGAAAGTTGAAAAATTTTTTTCACTTTTACTTCTTTGTTCCCTTTTTAAAAATTTTTTGGCACTTGGATGTGAAACAAGAAAATGGCATTACTTATGTGAAGGAAACAAAAATCTCCATTTAACTAGTAATACGGAAATTTAAGGTCGGGAAATTTTCTAGAAAATTTCCGATTTTGATATATTTAGTAATATATTAAAAATTTTATAACTTTTTAATTAGGATTCAAGACTGGAAATTTTGAGGGAAATTTTTCCCGAAACTTTCCGAAAATTTTCCTTTACTTTTACTTTTTGTATCCCTTTCCAGAAAGTTTCGAAATTCTAAAGTTGTCGCTTCTCGGTTGTGAAATAACCGTACGTAGTACAAAAAATGGAACTACTTATGTTAAAGAAAGAAATTTCCTAGAAATTAATAATTAAAAACAATGAATTTGCATAAATCCGCCCTAAGAGGAAAGTAGTGATAGTACTAGTATTAGTAGTAGTAGACATTGGGAAGGGCGAAGCTCTGCGACTAGGCCTAAGGGCCCCTTTCAGTCCTCCTATCCACCCATCCCTACTCCAACTGGACCCTCATTCCTTCCACGAGTCGACCCGTCCCTCTAATGAAAGAGAGTGTCCCGTCCAATCTTAGAGTGGTAAGCTCCTCTCGATGATAGAAGAAGGCTTCCAGTCTACTGTGAAGCAGTCGCGCCCACATACAGTACACTCCCAGAAACTGGTATGACGAATCCTTCCCCTGCTCCACAGTGGTTGCAGAAAGAACTGTCCTCCATTCTTAGGAAGTGCATGTGTAGGTTTAGTCAGCAGTGGCCAGTGACCATAACTATAAGGTGTCCCAGGCACTGCCGACTTCTCCCAAGTAGCCACGAGGTCTTGGATCTATACGGGATCCAAGACACCGTGGGTACTTAGGAGATCTCTCACATCACTCATCCCCCATCACTTGAGATGGGGGATAAGTTAACTCTCAAGGTCAAGGCTTCAGCGAGGCGCTCAAGGTTACGCATGTCACCGGCCGTGACGTTCAAGGTCACCCCCAGTGTGGACCCGTCAAGTTGTTGCAATTCTCGAGGTCAGCCTCCAAGCGCTCGTCTTAGCTAAGGTGGAAGAAAGTCCTTGTTGGATTGTTCTGATATCCGCTTTGCTTAACTACTCTCCTGGATACCCACTTCTCCGGTGAAAATGGCGAGGTGCACCTCCGGAGCGGGGTCCGGTCCAGCAGGATTGGACACTTGCAAAGGAGGTAGTGACCAACCAAGCCATTAGATGGGCGGTGCTGGGATCTCTGGTTAGGGTAGATTTGTCTACATATTCCTGATTGTGTCCAGTTTGTAATTGTACTCTCCCATGCTCATTAATTGAATGTGAGAGACCAATTGCTCACTCCTAGACATGGATCCGGTCCAGAAAAGCACGTTTGGAAACCACGCTTCGCCGATTTATCGGCATGCTCGTTTAACTGAATGCCAGGAACCCATCCCAGAGTTACGCTCTTTTTTCTGCCAGTGACTCTAGAGCATCTTTGCAGTCCTGAGTGAAATTTGAACTGCTCTCAACCTCCGGAGCGGGGTCCGGTCCAGCAGGATTAACCAGAAGGAAGTAGTGACCTATTAGATGGGCGGTGCTGGGATCTCTGGTTAGGGTAGATTTGCCTACATATTCCTGTTTGTGTCCAGTTTGTAATTGTACTCTCCCATGCTCATTTATTGAATGTGAGAGACCAATTGCTCACTCCTAGACATGGATCCGGTCCAGAAAAGCACGTTTGGAAACCACGCTTGGCCGATTTATTGGCATGCTCGTTTAACTGAATGCCAGGAACCCATCCCAGAGTTACGTTTTTTTATTTTCGCCAGTGACTTTAGAGCATCCCTGCAGTCCTGAGTGAAATTTGAACTGCTCTCAACCTCCGGAGCGGGGTCCGGTCCAGCAGGATTAACCAGAAGGAAGTAGTGACCTATTAGATGGGCGGCGCTGGGATCTCTGGTTAGGGTAGATTTGTCTACATATTCCTGATTGTGTCCAGTTTGTAATTGTCCTCTCCCATGCTCATTAATTGAATGTGACAGACCAATTGCTCACTCCTAGACATGGCTCCGGTCCAGAAAAGCACGTCTGGAAACCACGCTTGGCCGATTTATCGGCATGCTCGTTTAACTGAATGCCAGGAACACATCCCAGAGATACGCTCTTTTTTCTGCCAGTGACTCTAGAGCATCTTTGCAGTCCTGAGTGAAATTTAAACTGCTCCCGACCTCCGGAGCGGGGTCCGGTCCAGCAGGATTGGACTCTTGCAAAGGAAGTAGTGACTAATTAGATGGGCGGTGCTGGGATTTCTGGTTAGGGTAGATTTGTCTACATATTCCTGATTGTGTCCAGTTTGTAATTGTACTCTCCCATGCTCATTAATTGAATGTGAGAGACCAATTGCTCACTCCTAGACATGGATCCGGTCCAGAAAAGCACGTTTGGAAACCACGCTTGGCCGATTTATCGGCATGCTCGTTTAACTGAATGCCAGGAACCCATCCCAGAGTTACGCTCTTTTTTCTGCCAGTGACTCTAGAGCATCTTTGCAGTCCTGAGTGAAATTTGAACTGCTCCCGACCTCCGGAGCGGGGTCCGGTCCAGCAGGATTAACCAGAAGGAAGTAGTGACCTATTAGATGGGCGGCGCTGGGATCTCTGGTTAGGGTAGATTTGTCTACATATTCCTGATTGTGTCCAGTTTGTAATTGTACTCTCCCATGCTCATTAATTGAATGTGAGAGACCAATTGCTCACTCCTAGACATGGATCCGGTCCAGAAAAGCACGTGTGGAAACCACGCTTGGCCGATTTATCGGCATGCTCGTTTAACTGAATGTCAGTAACCCATCCCAGAGTTACGCTCTTTTTTCTGCCAGTGACTCTAGAGCATCTTTGCAGTCCTGAGTGAAATTTGAACTGCTCTCAACCTCCGGAGCGGGGTCCGGTCCAGCAGGATTAACCAGAAGGAAGTAGTGACCTATTAGATGGGCGGCGCTGGGATCTCTGGTTAGGGTAGATTTGTCTACATATTCCTGATTGTGTCCAGTTTGTAATTGTCCTCTCCCATGCTCATTAATTGAATGTGAGAGACCAATTGCTCACTCCTAGACATGGCTCCGGTCCAGAAAAGCACGTCTGGAAACCACGCTTGGCCGATTTATCGGCATGCTCGTTTAACTGAATGCCAGGAACACATCCCAGAGATACGCTCTTTTTTCTGCCAGTGACTCTAGAGCATCTTTGCAGTCCTGAGTGAAATTTAAACTGCTCCCGACCTCCGGAGCGGGGTCCGGTCCAGCAGGATTGGACTCTTGCAAAGGAAGTAGTGACTAATTAGATGGGCGGTGCTGGGATCTCTGGTTAGGGTAGATTTGTCTACATATTCCTGATTGTGTCCAGTTTGTAATTGTACTCTCCCATGCTCATTAATTGAATGTGAGAGACCAATTGCTCACTCCTAGACATGGCTCCGGTCCAGAAAAGCAGGTCTGGAAACCACGCTTGGCCGATTTATCGACATGCTCGTTTAACTGAATGCCAGGAACCCATCCCAGAGTTACGCTCTTTTTTCTGCCAGTGATTCTAGAGCATCTTTGCAGTCCTGAGTGAAATTTGAACTGCTCTCAACCTCCGGAGCGGGGTCCGGTCCAGCAGGATTAACCAGAAGGAAGTAGTGACCTATTAGATGGGCGGCGCTGGGATCTCTGGTTAGGGTAGATTTGTCTACATATTCCTGATTGTGTCCAGTTTGTAATTGTACTCTCCCATGCTCATTAATTGAATGTGAGAGACCAATTGCTCACTCCTAGACATGGATTCGGTCCAGAAAAGCACGTTTGGAAACCACGCTTGGCCGATTTATCGGCATGCTCGTTTAACTGAATGCCAGGAACCCATCCCAGAGTTACGCTCTTTTTTCTGCCAGTGACTCTAGAGCATCTTTGCAGGCCTGAGTGAAATTTGAACTGCTCCCGACCTCCGGAGCGGGGTCCGGTCCAGCAGGATTAACCAGAAGGAAGTAGTGACCTATTAGATGGGCGGCGCTGGGATCTCTGGTTAGGGTAGATTTGTCTACATATTCCTGATTGTGTCCAGTTTGTAATTGTACTCTCCCATGCTCATTAATTGAATGTGAGAGACCAATTGCTCACTCCTAGACATGGATCCGGTCCAGAAAAGCACGTGTGGAAACCACGCTTGGCCGATTTATCGGCATGCTCGTTTAACTGAATGTCAGGAACCCATCCCAGAGTTACGCTCTTTTTTCTGCCAGTGACTCTAGAGCATCTTTGCAGTCCTGAGTGAAATTTGAACTGCTCTCAACCTCCGGAGCGGGGTCCGGTCCAGCAGGATTAACCAGAAGGAAGTAGTGACCTATTAGATGGGCGGTGCTGGGATCTCTGGTTAGGGTAGATTTGCCTACATATTCCTGTTTGTGTCCAGTTTGTAATTGTACTCTCCCATGCTCATTCATTGAATGTGAGAGACCAATTGCTCACTCCTAGACATGGCTCCGGTTCAGAAAAGCACGTCTGGAAACCACGCTTGGCCGATTTATCGGCATGCTCGTTTAACTGAATGCCAGGAACCCATCCCAGAGTTACGTTTTTTTTTTCCGCCAGTGACTTTAGAGCATCCCTGCAGTCCTGAGTGAACTTTGAACTGCTCCCGACCTCCGGAGCGGAGTCCGGTCCAGCAGGATTCGACTCTTGCAAAGGAAGTAGTGACCAATTAGATAGGCGGTGCTGGGATCTCTGGTTAGGGTAAATTTGTCTACATATTCCTGATTGCGTCCAGTTTGTAATTGTACTCTCCCATGCTCATTCATTGAATGTGAGAGACCAATTGCTCACTCCTAGACATGGCTCCGGTCCAGAAAAGCACGTCTGGAAACCACGCTTGGCCGATTTATCGGCATGCTCGTTTAACTGAATGCCAGGAACACATCCCAGAGATACGCTCTTTTTTCTGCCAGTGACTCTAGAGCATCCCTGCAGTCCTGAGTGAACTTTGAACTCGTCCTGTTCCAGCAGATGGCTCGCAGGGCCGCCTGACAGTCGGAGTGGCCTAAGAGCAAGACATTTTATGCAAGTTAAGGATAAAGTTTCCTTGGGGGGAGCAGTTCCTGTCTTTGCATGTAAAAGGGTTTGGCGAGATGTGATGAAAAATAAAAAAAGTAAGAATTTTGGCCTTTACCGGAGGGTGGAAAAATCTTTGGCTTCATTCCTCTTTTGCATCCATTTTCAGCTTTAAAATTTGCAGCACAAGTAGATGTAGGGTACGGCAATAAACAGCACAACAATGTCAAATTAAGCAAAATGAAGAAAAAGTTTAAATTATGAAAATAGGAAAATTTAAGTGACTGGATCAGGTGTGTCGAAAGTCGGAGTAGATTACCTTAACAAGGAAAAATTGTGAAAAACTAAATAGCCCAAATGAACAGGCAAAATATTGACCTTTTCACTTCTAATTCGATAATCTGATCCACCCAGATTTCCATTCAACTGCACGACGACGTAAGTAACCCCAATAATTCTTTTTTGAGAACATCCGCTGTCGCAAAATTAAATTAAATAAAAATCCCATATATTTCAGTTAATATCACATCTTGGCTGGCACATCTTTTATATAAGACGGAATTCTGTAGCAGTAATCATATCATATCGGGATATTAAACTCGTTCAAAGTGCGATTTATGGAGTTTCGCGAACGACTGTCGTCGCCCCATAGAGGCATTCGCCTCCGTAAATTCGACTTCGTCGCCAGCTCTAGAATTGTATATTTTCAGTTACAATTTTATTTCGATCGAAGGACCCAGGGCATGAAATTGAAAAAGTTAGCTGTTTTCCATCGGGGGCGATATCTTTTAGTGCTAAAGGGCGTTGGGAAATTACCGGACGTCATGAGCCATGGCGTCGAAGGGTCAGCATTACAAAAACATCCTGAGAAGGGCGCATACCTTCTTTCAGAAACTCCACAGTAACTTCTATATCCAAAGGAAAAATAGAGTGGGTTCTGAATAATTGCAAGATGGTTGAATGAAGTTAGGTAGAACTTTTGTCAAATAAAGCTATTAATTATCTTGTACTAAGTCAGCTTTTATGTGGCCATTAAATGTGTCCAAAAATGTAAACGTAATTGCTGAAGACATAAATTCCGACCCTATCTGACTATATTTTACGGCTTATGCATTTTTGTACCGTAAAATCTTGATGTATTTCATTGTTGGAACGCCCAGAAACGAGTATGGATAATGTTTTTTTTCCAACTCACTCCACGATGCATAAAAGTATTTAGCATAAGCACATTTCCTTCTCACAGACCAGACGCCTTACGCAATATGGGAACTATTCCTCCCGCTTTCGAACCGAAATCCGAAAATGTAGGTATATGTAGAAAATAAATTGCGGCGACTGCATGAATTTTGCAATCCTCCAGGAAAACGTGGAAAGGATTCCGGGACCGGAGCTATAAAAAACCCATTTCGCTTTATTTTGAAACTTTTTGTTTATAGCGTGGCGTTGATAGCAAGAATTTAAATGCAATTGGTACTTTAGAGTTCCCGAACGGTATTTTTCACGACACGTCTCTCAAGCCGTAGTGTAAGTGGAAATTTAAATATTTCTTGAGATGCAAAATACCCATTTCCTTATTGGGGAGGGCTAAAAACAACAGGCTCGGAAACCTTCCTGAAACAGAGTTTTACGGAGCAAAGAGGCTTTCGCTCGTTGAGCACCTATATTTGTAAATAGCAGATGTTGGTCAAAGGAGATTGCAAGAAAACAACATTAATTTCTTTCGAATAAAATAATATTTTTTCCAGAAATATACACGACAACGCATACACCGCAAATTCGGAACTTGTAAAAGCAGTGGTCATAAGGAAATGTGGTTTTCTTGCAACATCGTCGCCTATGACGAAAATTTTCTTGCGAGCAGTTGATGGTTGCTGTTTTCTTGTAAGCACAAAGTGTAAATTACTTCTTGTAGAAGTTTTAGCCGAATGTTATTTACATAAAAAAATGGGAAGAACATGGTTTCTTGCTAATTGTCGGATACCCAACTAAAATATTAACAGTGGCAACACCGCGCATAGCTAGGAGCGAGCGAGAAAAATACAACAACCGGCAACATTCATTCATCATCGAATCGTCATCTTACTAACATCATTGTAAATCGTAGATCAATAAAAACATCAGTTTTTTGTTGAAAATCAGTAGAAATTTATTTTCTAATCATAAATCATCGAAACCCAACATGGTCCTTCAGCCGAATCGCTAATTAACCTGTGGATGAAACAACGTACAGCCGTAGAATCGAGAGTTGAAATCGGTACGAATCGACGACCGGCTCAACACACGGCCGACGCCATTTTGACGTTTGCGTACAACTAGGGCTGAGCAATCTGTCGTAAGTCTGTTCCTTTTGTACCGCTTCCTAGCTATCGCTTGACTATTTCATGCTTTGCTTGAGCAGTATAGCATTGTAGACAACAATTCAATCGTTCTATATCGCATCACAATCGTTTTATTAACAAATAATACCATTATCGTTGGTTTTGGTCGATCGATCTTATCGAACATGCCTAGCAGCGGGAAACCAGCTGATCAAGACGAACGAAATAAATGTTTAGCGAAATTACGCATAGAACGAGAGCAAATTAAGGCTTCGTTACAACGACTTGCATGTTTTATTGACAAGTTCTCAGAAGAAAAGATCGAAAGCTTAGAATTACGCTTAAAAAACGCTGAAAGCTCACTTTTGAGAGACTTTAACGCCACCCAAAACGAGATCGAGTTTCTGGACGCCCAGGAATCCCAATCAAGTGAACGGGACGATTTTGAAGAGCTATACTTTGCGTATACCGGTAGAGCAGTAAAAATAATTAGGCAATTTTACGAAAATAAATCGAATTTCTCTTCAGGCATTCAAGGTGTAGCAAATCAAACGTCTAAAGTTTCTACAAGCTCTCATTCAACAAAGGGTTTTCCGGTAATAGAATTAATAAAATTTTATGGGGAATACGACAAATGGGCTCAGTTTCGAGATTTATTTAAAACATTAGTTCACGAAGATCAGTCTATTGACAAAGTAAGGAAGTTTTATTATCTATTAAGTTCTCTCAAGGGTGAAGCCGCTAAAATAATCGAATCCATAGAAATCACAGAACAAAACTACGATCTAGCCTGGAATTTACTTAATGACCGATTCGAAAACAAATCGTTAACCATAAAAAATCATGTTGCGGCTCTTTTTGAATTGCCAACTGTCTCTGCCAAATACAGCCTTAGAAACATTGTTGATGATTTTCAGAAAAGATTTAGAGCTTTAAAATTGCTAGGTGAACCAGTAGATTCATGGTCAACCATTCTAATTCATTTACTGTCAATAAAATTAGACCATCGAACGGTTTCTCAGTGGGAAGAATATTTAATCAGCCAAAAAATCAATAGTCCACCAATAACAATTTTTCTTGACTTCCTTTCTGATAGATGCAGGTTTTTAGAAACCACGGAGTCAATAAAGGCTGTCAAAAAAGACTCTAAATTTCAAACTCGTGATTATTCCAAGCATTTTGTAAACGACAAAAGCAAGCAAGCTTATGCCTTTCAGCAAGGTTACAAAAATAACATAGAGTGTGTCTTCTGCAAAGGAAGACACCACGTTTATCGATGTGAAGCATTTTTAAACCTTTCTTTAGCGTCGCGCACTGAAGAAGTGCAAAAAATGAAATTGTGCTCTAACTGTTTGCGTTCAAATCATAATATAAAAGAATGCGTTTCACAAGGTTGTAAAATATGTTCGAATCGACATAATACTTTATTACACAAAGAAATCGAAAGCGTTCAAACCAATCAAACTGCAAGTTTATCGGTCAATCATAGCATAAAAAATGAGGCTGAAATACTTCTATCAACAGCCACCGTTTTGATTGGGGATCGTGACGGAAACTGGCAACAATGTCGAGCATTACTTGATAGCGGCTCGCAGTCAAATTTCATAACGAAAAATTTAGCGGAAAAGCTTAATTTACCTATGTTTAAGACAAACATTCCTGTTGTAGGAATCGGAGACTCTTCTAGGAATATCACAAATCAAGTATCTAGTGAACTTAAGTCTTTACATGATAATTACAATTTATCAAAGGTACAATTCTTAGTTTTGGATCGAATAACTGAAAAATTGCCTTCGCGTTCATTTAACCGATCAATGTTAAATTTACCTGATAACATAGAACTTGCAGATCAAACTTTTAATACGTCTCAAAACGTAGATTTGCTATTAGGAGTAACAATCTTTTATCAAACTTTATGTAGCGATCAAAAACAACTAGGCATAGATTCGCCAATTTTACAAAATACAAAGTTTGGTTGGGTCTTATCTGGACCACTTGATATTCACAAAAAAACACAAGAAAATCACTTGTAATTTAAGTACTTCTAATCTAGAAAATCAGTTAGAGCAATTTTGGCGAACAGAAGAATATCCTGTTCAAAAATTCTTTTCTCAAGAAAAGCCAACAAAGATAGGGCCAACAATTCAAGATGACTTAGTATCAATTTTAATTAGGTTTAGGCAACATGCAATTGTTGTTACAGCCGACGTAGCCAAAATGCATCGACAAGTTAAAATAAAAAACGACCAAAGAGACTTACAACGAATTCTTTGGCGAGATGAGCCTCAAAGCGAAATAAAGCATTATCAATTGTCAAGAGTAACTTACGGTACAGCATCAGCGTCATTTTTGGCTACTCGAGCTCTTCAACAGGCTGCCATCGAACATAAAGACAAATACCCAAACGCAGCTAATGTTATTCTCTCAGACTTTTATGTAGATGACTTAATAACTGGTGGTGACGATGTACAAAGCGTGATCAATTTACAATCAGAAATTGATGAAATCTTAAGCAAATATGGATTTCACCTCAGAAAATGGGTTTCTAATAAACCACAAGTTGTTGAGCAGCATAAAGGTGGCAACACTAACGACAAATACTTCATAAACGAAAATGATTTTACTCGAACTCTAGGCCTTGTATGGCACGCTAAATCAGACACTTTGACTTATTCTGTAAAGAATATCGATATCAAGACTTTAAAGATAACAAAAAGAACTATTCTTTCAACAATATCTAGCATTTTTGACCCTTTAGGATTAATTTCTCCTATAATTGTGCGTTCTAAGATACTAATGCAAAAAATATGGCAATGTAAGGAAGGTTGGGATTCTCCTATTTCGCCTGAAATTAGTAACGAATGGATGAAGCTCCTTCGCGAATTTCCTTTACTTAACGACATAAATATAACGCGACATACATTAATTGCAAAAGCCAAATACATAGAACTTCATATTTTTTGTGACGCTTCACAATCAGCTTTTGGCGCTTGCATTTATCTAAGGTCAATGGATGCTAATAATTCCTGTTTCACACAACTAGTCTGTGCGAAATCGCGAGTAGCACCTATTAAAACCCTTTCCATTCCTCGTCTAGAATTGTGTAGCGCAGTTTTGGCAGTTAAATTGTTTGAAAAGGTTAAAAATTCACTTAAATTAAAAATCGATAAAGTTCATTTTTGGACTGATAGCATGATTGTTTTGGGTTGGATTTCACTATCGCCTAATAATCTTAAGGTATTCGTGGCAAATCGAGTTTCTGACATTCAAAGCCTTAGCAACATCTCAGATTGGAAACATGTACCAACATTTGACAACCCTGCAGACTTGATTTCACGCGGCACTACCGTTAATGCTTTGAAAAACTGTAGTTTGTGGTGGTCAGGTCCAGAGTGGCTAAGTAAGAGTGATCCAGATTGCTGGCCCAGCAGTCGTGATATTCCAGAATTGATTCCTGAAGTTAAGACTAATAAAGTTTTACTTTCCAGAACTCATGAAGAAAGCCTAGATATTTTTAATCGTTTTTCTAGCCTATTTCGTTTACTGCGAGTTGTAGCTTATTGCCAACGGTTTCATCATAATTGTAAAAATAAACACAACAAGATGCGCGGTTCGCTGAGCGTTGATGAAATTCAAAACTCAATGAACTCTGTTCTGAAACTTGCACAACTTGAAATGTTTCCTCGTGAACTAAAATCAATTCAAGATTCTGCTGTTATTAGCAGTAAATCGAAGCTCCTTCCTTTGAGTCCTATTTTGGGCCCCGATGGTTTGTTGCGTGTCGGCGGACGTTTAAGCCGCTCGAACCTTCCATTTGACTCTAAACATCAAATAATCTTATTGCCAGGCCATCCTTTAACTAAACTCATAATTCTCAACGAGCACAATAAAAACTTACATGCCGGAATAGTGTCTATTCTTTTTTCGTTACGAGAGAAATTTTGGATTCTTCAAGGCCGCCGGACAGTTCGTAGCGTATTAAAACAGTGCACAGTGTGTTTTCGAGTAAACCCAAAACGAATAATTCAGAAAATGGGTGACTTGCCTTTTGATCGAGTAACTCAATATCGGCCTTTTTATGTCACAGGGGTTGATTTTGCAGGTCCATTTTTAATAAAAGATGGAAAATTGCGAAACCGTTCGATCGTTAAGGCATATCTTTGCATTTTTATATGTTTCACAACTAAGGCAGTACACTTAGAGGCAGTTGGTGATCTAGGAACCGATTCTTTCTTGGACGCTTTAAAACGATTTGTATCTCGCCGTGGTCTTTGTAAATCAATTTATAGCGATAACGGTACAAATTTCACTGGAGCTGATAATGAATTAAAATCAATCATTAACTCTATCCCTGAATTTGTCAAAACAACTTGCCTTTCAGATTTTCTTTTAAAAAACGGCATAACTTGGAACTTTATTCCACCCCGAGCACCGCATCATGGAGGTCTCTGGGAAGCCGCAGTTAAACGCGCGAAATATCATGTGATTCGTGTGATTGGGAAATCGCATCTAACTTTTGAAAAGTTGTCTACATTGTTCACTCAAGTAGAGGCAGCAATAAATTCAGCTCCCATCACACCTTTATCTGATGATCCTTCCGACCTTTCCTGCTTGACCCCCGGTCATTTCTTGATCGGTGAACCTTTATTAGCCATACCTGATAAAGACTTGATCGACATTCCTCCAAATCGACTCACTCACTACCAAGCTCTACAGCAGATGTTTCAAGTGTTTTGGGAGAGATGGTCAAGGGACTACTTGTTGAACCTGCAGCAACGCTCGAAGTGGCATCAAGCATTTGCGGACAACGTCAAGATTGGATCTCTGGTTGTAATAGTCGACGACAACCTACCTCCCCTGTTTTGGCACCTGGGAAGAGTTCTTCAAATTCATGCTGGAGCCGATGGATTACCACGTGTAGTGACACTTAAAACAGCTAATGGGGTAGTAAAGCGTGCAGTGCAAAAACTTTGCTTAATGCCAATGAACGATTAGTGCTTTTTGCTGCACTTTCTTTAAAATATAAATTTTGACTATTTATTTGCTCGAAAGACTATAGTTTTCGAGGGCCGCCGGTATGTCGGATACCCAACTAAAATATTAACAGTGGCAACACCGCGCATAGCTAGGAGCGAGCGAGAAAAATACAACAACCGGCAACATTCATTCATCATCGAATCGTCATCTTACTAACATCATTGTAAATCGTAGATCAATAAAAACATCAGTTTTTTGTTGTAAATCAGTAGAAATTTAATTTCTAATCATAAATCATCGAAACCCAACACTAATGATATTTTATTCACAAAAAAATAAGGTAGTTTTCTTGCAAGAAAACAGCAATCACCCACTGCTCGTAAGAAATCATTCGTAAAAGGGAGCGGCTGTAAAAAAACGCAATTTTTTGCGTAAAAAGCAACATCTTAAATAATAAAAAATCTTAAAAAATAAAACATTCGGTCTTTGCAATCAAGTGGTCTCGCAAAAAACAACATTTTCCTTATATGTTTGCAAGAAAACCATCCTGTACGAAATAATTTACACTTTGCCCTTGCAAGAAAACAGCACGCACCCAGTGCTTGCAAGAAAATCTTAGTCACAAGCGGCGGTTTCTTCCAAGTTTTTGCCCGTAGAAACCACTTTTGCAAGAACATAATATTTCTGTTTTACGTTTGCAAGAAAACCACATTTTGTCAATGCAAGAAAACAATATTGCCTTTATATGTCTGCAAAAAAGCTACATTTTACCAAGCTTTCCATGTAAATAACGTTCGGTCGAAATTTTACAAGAAATCACTCACACGTTGCCCTTACAAGAAAACAACAATCCGGTGCTCGCAAGAAAATATTTCTAAAAAGCGGCGATTGTAAAAAAGCGCAATTTCTTGCGTACAAAAAAAGAAGGCGACAGCTTCTTCTAAGTTTTGCCTTTAAAGAAACATTTTCGCAAAAAAATTATATTTCTGTTTTACGTTTGCAAGGAAACCACATTCTTCCAATGGTCTTGCAAGAAAATAATATTTCCTTTATATATTTGCAAGAAAACCACATTTTCCAAGGTTTTTCATGTAAACAACATTCGGCCAAAATTTTACAAGAAATCATTCACACGTTGCCCTTGCAAGAAAACCATATTAATCAAGTGGTCGCAAGAAAACATTCGTAAAAATCGCCGGTTGTAAAAAAGCAATTCCTTGCGTACAAAACAACATTTTTTCATAAATTATGCACCATAACATTTTGGATTTTGCAGTGAAGTGGTCTCGCAAAAATTAATATTTCCCTTATGTGTTTGCAAGAAAACCACATTATTCCAACTTTTTCACGTAAATAACATTCGGCTAAAGCTTCTGCAAGAAATAATTTACACTCTGTCCTTGCAAGAAAACAGCACGCACCCAGTGCTTGCAAGATTGCAGTTGATTCTTGAACCATTTTCACAACAAAATAATATTTCGGGCATTTTTCCAATTTTTTTAGCTTTTACCATTAATCGCTAACAATTTATTTTTACAAAAAAGCTACATATATCCAGTGATCGTTATAGGAGGCGGTTTCTACCAAGTTTTTTCCTGTAAAAACATTTTGGCAAGAAAATAATATTTCTGTTTTAAGTTTGCAAGAAAACCACATTTTTCTAATTTTGTTATCATTCTAGGCTTTTACAAAAAATCACTAGAACTTTGTTTTTACAACAAAACTGCTCTCGCAAGAAAATAACGTTCGATACGATTGCAGGAAAACAATTCTTAAATTTTGTACGAAACACCACTTTTACAGATTTTCTGCAAAAGAACATTCAAAAAGGACATTCTTTTGGTGCTCTCGGAAGAAAATAGTCTCTCTTCCAAAGTTTTGTTTTTAAATAACATTTGCCAGACGCTCGCAAGAAAACATTCGTCAAATGTAGTTCCAAGAAAACAATATTTCTTCAAATTTCTTTTGATACAGTAACATTGTTTGAAGAGCTATATACCAAAATATTTGAGATTTATATTGCAATGATCTTGCAAGAAAATTATATTTCCCTATCGCGTTTGCAAGAAAACCACATTTTTCCAAGTTTTTTATGTAAATAATATTTGCAAGATAGCCACATTTTTGCAACTTTTTAACATTCGCCTGAAGCCTTTACAAAAAATCATTAACACTTAGTTTTTACAAAACTACACTTACACAGTGCTCTCACAAGAAAACAACGTCAGATATTATTTCAAGAAATCATTCCTAAAATTTCTCTTGCACAAAACAGCATTTTTATAGAATTTCTACACGAGAATATTCAAGAAGGAAATTCTTTTGGTGCTATGGCAAGGAATAAATAGTCATTTTACTCTTTTTGTATGTTGCCAAGAAAATCGTCTTCCAATTTTTTTTGTAAATAGCATTTTCCCAAAGTTCGCAAGAAAACATTTGTCAAATGTCGTTGCAATGAAACAATATTTCATCAAATTTCTTTTGATAAAGACACTGTTTCAAGAGCTATATACCAAGATATTCGTAATTTATATCGCAATGGTCTTGCAAGAAAATAATATTTCCCTTACGTGTTTGCATGACAACCAAATTTCCCAAGTTTTCATGTAAATAACATTCGGCCGGATTGCCACAGGTTGCCCTTGCAAGAAAACAACAATCGACCAGTTGCTTTGTACACAATTTATTGCGTCGCGCAAGAAAATAATATCTTCCTTATATGTTTGCAAGAAAACGTATATTTTCGGCCATAAAAACCACATTTTTCCAAGTTTTTCATGTAAACAACATTCGACCAAAATCTTACAAGAAAACATTTACACATTGCCCTTGCAAGAAAAACACAATCATCCAGTGCTCGCAAGAAAACATTAGTAAAAGGCAGCGGGTGTAAAAAAAGCAATTCTCTTGCGTACAAAGCAACATTTTTTCAGGAAATATACACCAAGACATTCGAACTTGGCAGTGAAGTGGTCTCGCAAAAAAATAATATTTTCCTTATTTATGTTTGCAAGAAAACCACGTTCTTCCAAATTTTTCACGTAAATTACATTTAGTCAAAGTTTCTGCAAGAAATAATTTACACTTTACACTTGCAAGAAAATAACATGCACACAGTGCTCGCAAGAAAATTTTCGTCGTAAGTGGCGGTTTGTTCCAAGTTTTTGTATTTAAATAACATTTTTGCAAGAAAATAATATTTCTGTTTTACGTTTGCAAGAAAACCACATTTTTCCAATGGTCTTGCAAGTAAATAATATTTCCTTTATGTCTTTGCAAGAAAACCACATTTTCCCATGTTTTTCATGTAAACAACATTCGGCCAAAATTTTACAAAAAATCATTCATACAATGCCTTTGCAGTATAATAAAATGTTCGCAAGAAAACATTCTTCCAAAAGCGGAGGTTGTAAAAAAGCAATTTCTTGCGTACAAAGCAACATTCTTTCAGGAAATATATACCAAAACATTCGAACTTTGAATTGTGAAACAGTGAACGGATTTTGCAAAAAAAAATATTTCTCTTATATGTTTGCAAGAAAACAACGTTCTTTCAAGTTTTTCACATAAATAACAATCGGCCAAAACTTCTGCAAGAAATAATTTACACTTTGTCCTTGCCAGAAAAAAGCAATTAACAAGTGCTCGCAAGAAAATTTTCGTCAGAGGCGGATAGGCGGCGGTTTCTTCTAAGTTTTTGCCTGTAAAAAACATTTTTGCAAGAAAATAATATTTATGTTTTACGTTTGCAAAAAAACACATTTTTTCTATGGTCTTGCAAGAAAATAATATTTCCTTTATGTGTTGGCAAAAAAAAACAAATTTTTTCAAGTTTTTCATGTAAACAACATTTCGCCAAAACTTTACAATAAATCACACATTCACACGTTGCCCTTGAAACATGATAAAGATGATAAAGAAAACCATAATAATCAAGTGCACGAAAGAAAACATTCGTAAAAAGCGGCGGTTGTAAAAAAGCAATTTCTTGCGTACAAAGCAACATTTTTTCAGGAAATATACAACAAAATATTCTGACTTTACAAGGAAGTGATCTCGCAAAAAAATATTATTTGCCTTATATGTTTGCAAGAAAACCATGTTCTTCCAAGTTTTTCACGTAACTAACATTCGGCCAAAGCTTCTGAAAGAAATAATTTACCCTTAGTCCTTGCAAGAAAACATCAATTAACCAGTGCTCGCAAGAAATTTTTCTTCATAGGCGACGGCTTCTTCCAAGTTTTTGCCAGTCAAAAACATTTTCTCAAGAAAATAATATTTTTGTTTTAGGTTGGCAAGAAACCCACATTTTTTCAATGGTCATGCAAGAAAATAATATTTCCTTTATGTGTTTGCAAAAAACCCACATTTTCCCAAGTATTTCATGTAAGTTACATACGACCAAAAATTTTACAAAAAATCATTTACACGTTGCCCTTGCAAGGAAACAACAATCATCCAGTGCTCGCAAGAAAACTTTCGTCAAATGCGGCGATTGTAAAAAAACGTACAAAACAACATTTTTGCAGCGAATATACACCACATTTCCCCAAGTGTTTATTTAAATAACTCTCGGCCAAAATTGTACAAGAAATCTTTCACACGTTGCCCTTGCAAGAAAACAACAATCATCCAGTGCTCGCAAGAAAACATTCGTAAAAGGTTTTTTCAAGTTTTTTCCGTATGTAACTTTCGGCCAAAGCTTCTACAAGAAATAATTTACAATTATTCCCTTGCAAGAAAACAGCAATCACCCAGTGCTGGCAAGAAAATTTTTGCCTTAGGCAGCGGTTTCTTCCAAATTCTTGCCTGTAGAAACTATTTTCGCAAGAAAATAATATTTCTGTTCTACGTTTGCAAGAGAACCACATTTTTCCAATGATCTTGCAAGAAAATAATATTTTCTTTATGTGTTTGCAAAAAAAACATTTTCCCAACATTTTCATGTAAACAACATTCGGTAAAAATTTTACAAGAAATCTCTCAAGAAGTCATCCAGTGCTCGCAAGAAAATATTCGTAAAATACGGCGCGGCGGTTGCAAAAAAAAACGCAATTTCTTGCGTATAAAGCAACATTTTTTCAGGAAATCTACACCAAAATATTCGGATTTTGCAGTGAAGTGGTCTCGCAAAAATTTACATTTCTCTTGTATATGTTTGAGAGAAAAACCACGTTCCTCCAAATTTGTCACGTAAATAACATTCGGCCAAAGCAGAAAGCAAGAAATAATTTATAATTAGTTCTTGCAAGAAAACAGCAATTAAACAGTGCTCGCAAGAAAATTTTCCTCATAGGCGGCGGTTTCTTCCAAGTTTTGCCTGTAAAAAAGATTTTGGTAAGAAAATAATATTTATGTTTTAGTTGTGAAAGAAAAAGAAATTTTTCCAATTTTTGTATGTAAATAACATTCGCCCGAAGCTTTTACAAAAGATCATTAGCACTTTGTTTTTGCAACAAAACTACATTTGCCCGGTGCTCTCGCAAGAAAATAACGCCGGATACGGTTGCAGGGAAACATTTCTTATATTTCTTTATGTAGAAAACAGCACTTTTCCAGAATTTCTACACGAGAACATTCAAAAGAGAATTATTGGGTGTAATTGCAAGAAATTAATAGTTCTTTCACTCTATTTGTATCTTTGTAAAAAATAATTTTAATTTTTTTTTTGTAAATAACATTTGCCCAACGGTCGCAAGAAAACATTCGTCAAATGTGGTTCCAAGGAAATAATCTTTCTTGAAATTTCTTTTTATAAAATAGCATTGTTTTGAGAGCTATATACCAAAACATTCGGAAGTTATATTGCAATGGTCTTGCAAGAAAATAATATTTCCCTTATGTGTTTGCAAGAAAACCACATTTTCACAAATTTTTCATGTAAACAACACTCGTCCAAAATTTTACAAAAAATTTTTCACACGTTGCCCTTGCAAGAAAACAACAATCATCCAGTGCTCGCAAGAAAATATTCGCAAAATACGGCGGTTGCAAAAAAAAAACGCAATTTCTTGCGGACAAAGCGACACTTTTTCAGGAAATATACACCAAACCATTCGGACTTTGCAGTGAAGTGGTCTCGCAAAAAAACAATATTTGTCTTATATGTTTGCAAGAAAACCACGTTTTTCCAAGTTTTAGCAAGAAATAATTTACACTTTGCCCTTGTAAGAAAAAAGCATGCACTTAGTGAACGTTGCTCTTTCAAGAAAACAACAATTATCCAGTGATTGCAAGAAAATATTCGCAAAAGACGGCGGTTGTAAAAAGAAACGCAATTTCTTGCCTGACTGCAACTGACAATGCAAGACTTTGCATTGAAGTGGTCTCGCAAAAAAAATAATATTTCCCTTATATGTTTGCAAGAAAAGCACGTTCTTCCAAGTTTTTCACGTAAATAACATTCGACCAAAGCTTCTGCAAGAAATAATTTACCCTTTATCCTTGAAAGGAGTCCAGTGCTCGCAAGAAAATGTTCGTCATAGATGGCGGTTTCTTCCAAATTCTTGATTTTAAAAAACATTTTCGAAAGAAAATAATATTTCTGTTTTACGTTTGCAAGAAAATCATATTTTTTCAATGGTCTCGCAAGAAAATAAAATTTCCTTTATTGTGTTTGCAACAAAACCACGTTTTCCCAAGCTTTTCATGTAAATACCGTTCGGCCAGAATTTTACAAGAAATTATTCAAATGTTGTACTTGCAAGAAAACAACAATCATCCAGTGCTCGCAAAAAAACATTGGTAAAAGGCGGCGGTTGTGAAAAAATGTAATTTCTTGCCTACAATGAAACACTTTTTCATGAAATATACATCAAAACATTCGGTCTTTGCAGTGAAGTGGTCTCTCAAACAATTATATTTCCCTTATATGTTTGCACGAAAACCATCGAGCAAGAAATAATTTACACTTTGTCTTTGCAAGAAAACAGCACGCACCCAGTGCTCGCAAGAAAATCTTTGTTATAGGCGGCGGTTTCTTTCGAGTTTCTGCCTGTAAAAGACATTTTCGCAAGAGAATAATATTTCTGTTTTGCGTTTGCAAGAAAACCACAATTTTCCAATGGTCTTGCAAGAAAATACTATTTCCCTTACGTGTTTGCAAGAAAACTACTTTTTTCCAAGCTTTTCATGTAGATAACATTCGGCAAAAATTTTACAAGAAATCATTCACACGTTGTCCTTGCAAGAAAACCACAATAATCAAGCGCTCGCAAGAAAACATTCGTAAAAATCGGCGGTTGTAAAAAAAGCAATTCCTTGGGTACAAAGCAACATTTTTTCAGAAAATATACACCAAAATATTCGGACTTTGCAGGGAAGTGTGAAAGGGTGTGAAAAAAAATAATATTTCCCTTATATGTTCGCAAGAAAACCAAGTTCTTCCAAGTTTTTCACGTAAATAACATTCGGCCAAAGCTTTACAAGAAATAGTTTACATTTAATCCTTGCAAGAAAACAGTAATTAACCAGTGCTCGCAAGAAAATTTTTGACAGGCGGATAGGTGGCGGTTTCTTCCAAGTTTCTGCCTGTAAAATACATTTTCGCAAGAAAATAATATTTCTCTTTTACGTTTCCAAGAAAATCACATTTTTCCAGTTGTCTTACCAGAAAATAATAGATCCCTTATGTGCTAGCAAGAAAACCACATTTTTCCAAGTTTCTCATGTAAGCAACATTGGGCCAAAATTTTACAAGGAATCATTCACACGTTGCCCTTGCAAGAAAATCATAACAATCAAGTATTCGCAAGAAAACATTTGTAAAAATCGGCGGTTGTAAAAAAACGCGATTTCTTGCGCACAAGGCAATATTTTTCTTAGGAAATATTCACCAAAGCTTCGGACTATGCAGTGAAGTGGTCTCGTAAAAAATAACATTTTCTTTATATGTTTCCAAGAAATCTACGTTCTTATCGGTTTTTCTCGTAAATAACATTCGGCCAAAGCTTCAGCAAGAAATAATTTACACTCTCTCCTTGCCAGAAAATAGCAATCAACCTGTGCTCGCAAGAAAATTTTCGTCATAGGAGGATAGGCAGCGGTTTTTCCCAAGTTTTTGCCTGTAAAAAACATTTTCGCAAGAAAATAATATTTCTGTTTTACGTTTGCAAGAAAATCACATTTTTCCAATACTCTTGAAAGAAAATAATATTTCCCTTATGTGTTTGCAAAATAACCATATTTACTCCAAGTTTTTCATTTAAACAACATTCGGCCAAAATTTTACATGAATCCATTCACATGTTGCCCTTGCAAGAAAATAACAATCGTCAAGTGCTCGCAAGAAAACACTCGTAAAAGGCGGCGGTTGCAAAAAAAGGAATTTCTTGCGTACAAAGCAACAATTTTTTCAGGAAATATACATCGCAACATTCGGACTTCGGAGATTGACGGCCGAAGCGAAGCTGAGGCCTGCAACTGGGCGAAGCACCAAAAGACCTTTTACTCCAAGTAACATATACTATTTTTTTTTCAAGCATGCAATAAATAAGAAATCTATTTAAAAGTGGGTCAGTTTTGCAATTTTCTCTCATCCTCTTTAAGCGGGTCTAGGTACTTACCCAATTGTGTATATTATTTGTAAAATACATAGAATATGTTAGAATGGTGGTTTTCAATGTTCAATGGTTTTAATGTATTAAATAATAACCAATGATTATGGTAAACTAAGAATTTGTAGGATTATTTTCAATACTAAATTAATAAATGTCACATTGACAGATAAATATGATGACGCGCATGACATTTAACAGACGAATTGAGAATTCGAGAACCTATGCGATTTCGACTAATAACGGTTTCGGATGGTGCTCTTGAGTGCTCTGAGTATTTTTTTTTTTTTTTTTTTTTTTTTTTTTTTTTTTTTTTTTTTTTTTTTTTTTTTGCGTCGTTTTTTGCGTCCGAACGCTGTGGGTAAAGTACTTTTGAAGTTTTGTAGGGTAAGACCATGCGCGCGGGGCGCCCATAGTTTAGGAAATCCGAACGCTGTGGGCAAAGTAGCCCAAATTGCCGTAAAATTATTAACAAAGAACCTCAAGATACCTAAAAGTAACTGAAATGTCGAAACGTCTCAAATACCTTATTTCATATTAAGTAATATGTAAACAGGTAAAAAACGTGCTAAAATTCATAAAAAGATATAAAATGGCACCACGAGTACCCATATCAAAGTTGCCATTTATGACATATTGTTTGTGATTGTGAACAGAATCTACAATTGAAATTTCAGTTTTCTAGCTTTAGATGTTCCTAAAAATGTAATATTTGTCAATTTTTGGGTCACCCTATAGTATCTAAATCAGAAACCAAAGGCACTATTTATAATAAAGGAATAAAACCTACAAAAAAGTATTGTTAAACAAAAAAAAACTAAAGTTAAATGTTGCAGCATTATTTGGGACACCGTATACTATTTAAAACAGAAATCAACGCTCTATTTATCATAAAACTACTGGAGCTTACGCAATAAATTCACAGATATCAATTTACATGACAAAATCCTAAAATTCTAAGTTACAACACTTTTTTGGGACACTCTATACTATCCAAAACGTAAATTAATGCCCTATTTATCATACGACTACTAGAACCTACGAATAAAATCGATTACTATTGATTTATATGGGTAAAGTCGATATTTCTATATTAAGTATATGAGACTGTCCCCAACTGGCTCAAAACCCTAAAGTTTTAGATAAAAATCGTGAATTTCAGCCTTCAATAGCTTATATCGCGTTTTAACGAGGATTTATCCCAAAAGCTATATGAGGAGCCCAAAAAGTTGAATAATTTTAGTGTTTTTTAACAATTTGTGGATAAAATGGCGAAGGAAATGTTCTGCAGTAAATATTACTAATATCTGATAACACCAGACTCTTTGAATAATTAAAATTGCTTTCATTACTAAGTTTTAATAACGCTTTCATCGCCTATATCTAACATTTTATTCTGGCTGGTCTACGTACTAAATAATCCACCCTTTCTCTGTAAAATACACACTGATTATGGACCTTTTCTGCATTATTAGCATATATTAGCTTCCTGCATAATTTTTTGACCCACCCTATACTATCTAAAACAGAAATCAACGTCCTATTTATTATAAAACGACTCGAAGTAACAAATAAAATCGATTACTATAGATTTAAATGAAACATATAGAAAATTCTATGTTAAACATATGGGGCTGTCAAACCGGCCCAAAAAACTAAATTTTGAGATAAAAATCGTGCATTGCTGCCTTTAACAGCTAATATCTCGTTTCGATGAAGATTTATCAAAAAATGTATAAGAACAGCTAAGGAAGTAGAAGAATAGAGCTACACGTAGAGCCCATTTTCGAAGCTCTGACTAGAACAGTAACCGAGCACGGGTGGCCCAAAAATAAGGTACAAATTTTGCACTTTTTTTAAATTTTCTCAAAAACCGTGAAAGCTAGCTTCTTTCTGATACATGCATCTGATAGCTCTTGATGACCTCTTCATACGTCATATTAACCGGCATATCGAAAATCCGTACCGTTTCCAAGATAAACAGAAAAATGTAAAAATTTCAAAATTTTCAAAGGGGGTAGGTCGCGAAAATTTTCGACCGAAATCGATTGTCATAGATTTTGTCAAAAATAGTCTCAAATGAAAGACGGGACAAAAATATGTAAAAAAATTGCAATTCTGGAATTTTCAGTAATTTCCTTCCTTTTCAAAATGGCGCCAAAAGCGTAATTTCTCCACTTTTTATCGACATTTTAATACTTATATCTATATAATTCGAAAACTAAACATAGTATAACGATGTTATTAACACCCATGAATAGAGCATTCTCGACCACAAAATACCTGCTTAATTTGTCGTTTAAGGTTTTTAATTTAGTTGACGTAATGTTCGATCAAATAAAAATATTAGGTAATTTTTACAAAATTTTAATAGTTTTTCACTTCCCATGAGACTGTTATTAAACTTGGCAAAATGGTAATTAACGTTTTGAGCAATATTTGAGCCGACTCACACTCAATTGAGTCACCGTTGTTGTATTACCGTAAATGGCTTTGCTATAAAATGGCAAAAGTCACTCTACCCCTATCAATGAGAAATTTAATCAGTCAAATCTCAGAACCCAGAAACGGTAAAATCGAACAGTTAGTACCAGTCGAATGGGCTTCGGCAAAGCTATTTTGTCAGTCATATACGAAAAACTGATTGATTGGGCGTGGCACATTTACAAAGCAATATTCGTAATAAAAGAGAATACCCTGATGATGGCGTATAGTAAGCATAAAGTCGAAACGTCGGATATATTTGGTTTCGGCGCCCTTTAGCAACAGTCAGTAAGTTGTAGCAAAAAACTGTCATTTTAATAAAAAAGTTTCCAAAATGGAACCTTCGGTACCCGCGGCAAGGTTCTGGACCTTAGAGACCTCTAGCCCGTCCCATAAAGTGGCCACATACCAAATTTCAGCTTTCTAGCTCAAACCGTTCCAGAGATATCGCTTTAAAACCAAAACTTTTCAGGCGGCCATCTTGGATTTCTAGAAATGTCATTTTTAGCGAATTTTACATAAGGGTAACCTACCATTCGATTTTCAACTTGATATCATCATCGGTTCATAAAACAGCTATAACCTAGCTACAGTCAGCCACATATAGCTATGTGAGCTATATTACCATTCATGGTACCTCCATGGGCACCCAGCATTCAAGTTTGAATCATGTATCATTAGCAGTTCTCTAATTATCAACGGTACTCAGCTACTGTAGCTATGATAGCTGAGTCAGCTATATCACAATTTATGATACCCCCATAGGTACCTACCATCCAAATTTGAACCATGTACCATTAATGGTACCCCAAATATGACGTAATCTACATTCCATCCATATAATACGCATTGCCCAACGTTTTTCTTATGGGAAATACACGTGCAAAAGCGTGAAAACTTGAATGCAAAATTTCATTAATGGTACCCATGGGTTTGGTACCATGACGAAGGCTTCCACCCATGGCAACTTGCAGTCCATTCCCTAATGAACCATGGTACCAAATTTCAGCTCTCTAACTTTATTCGTCTCAGAGATATCCCCATTTTTTAATTACCCTGTCTACGGCGGCCATTTTTTTTTCGCCTCCATCTTTTTTTATGACCAAATCAATATTGTCCCATTTAAAAAGCATTGCACAATGTATTTCTTATGGGAAATACACGTGCAAAAGCCTGAAAACTTGAATGCAAAATTTCATTAATGGTACCCATGGGTTTGGTACCATGACGAAGGCTTCCACCCATGGCAACTTGCAGTCCATTCCCTAATGAACCATGGTACCAAATTTCAGCTCTCTAACTTTATTCGTCTCAGAGATATCCCCATTTTTTAATTACCCTGTCTACGGCGGCCATTTTTTTTTCGCCTCCATCTTTTTTTATGACCAAATCAATATTGTCCCATTTAAAAAGCATTGCACAATGTATTTCTTATGGGAAATACACGTGCAAAAGCCTGAAAACTTGTATGCAAAATTTCGTTAACGGTACCCATGGGTTTGGTACCATGACGAAGGTTTCCACCCATGGCAACTTGCAGTCCATTCCCTAATGAACCATGGTACCAAATTTCAGCTCCCTAACTTTATTCGTTTCAGAGATATCCCCATTTTTTAATTACCCTGTCTACGGCGGCCATTTTTTTTCGCCTCCATCTTTTATTTATGACGAAATCAATTTTGTCCCATTTAAAAAGTATTGCACAATGTATTTCTTATGGGAAAACGGAAGGAATGGCAAAAAACAAATATAACTACGCCCATGTCTGCCGAAAAATCGAAAAAATACATTTTTGCCCGAATTTGTAACCGCCACTGTCTGGGCGAGAACCCCGTGACGTCATCAGCGAAAAATGAATCCCGACATGAAATTTTCAAATCGACAAGTCTTTGTGAAATCAACCTCGAGGACCGGGCATTTTGCCAATAATCTTCCTAGAAATGTTCAAATTTTCCCCGGCCAGACAGTTTTCCACGGTTTTCGGCCGACTTTCCTTAGTCTGAAGCTTTAAAGTTAATGTTTACATTTCGGAAAATCTTAGCTGTCAGTTGACGTTCAGTGGGCGGAGCCTATTCCGAATGGTTCCGATTAACTAGTTAAGTGGCGATCTTCGGAAGCATTCGGGACTTTGAGGCCAAAATTTGCAAAAATCTGCATCTTTCGTTTCGAAATTCAATTAAGGCCATTTCGCGACGTCTTAACGAAAAGTGGTTCGCAAGTCCCAAAAAGAAAACATTCCAAGGTATCCCCTGAGATAGAAAGCCATTGTATTAGATGCACGGTCTGGGCCGAAATATACCTCAAAGTGGCAATTTGAAATTTAAAGTTTAAAAATTGGTCAAAATTTCAATTTCAAAGCTAGGACCTTGATTCTTGGCACGATCAAGGGTCCATGTGTGTACTATCTGCCTGAATTATTTCAGATTTTTTGCTGCAAAAATGTGGAATCTACAGGGTGAAATGTGAGAAAAGTACACCAAAAATAACAAAAAATGCGGCACAGAAAAACTTTTGTAACTCACCCGGTATAAGAGCTAGACCAAAACTAACAACTGATTTTTTTTTCTCTCCACTTCTTCTAGTTGCCCAGTTACCACCGAAGCCGGACCGTTCCATAGTTTTCGTAAAAATCGCAAAAAACTACCTTCAAATTTTGGACACTTTTCCTTAATTGTCTTTGGACATTTTTTTGACCACTCTGTATTAAAGAGACGCCTTTGGCGAGATAAGATTAAAAGTGGCCAAGGATATGCCCTTTCCCTTGGTACCATCGTTATTGGGCCAGTCGTCTAACTAAAGGGGTCCAGAAGGCCGAAAAGTTGACCATTGCAAAACATTTTTAGAAAAACCGTCCCAACTTTGCGAATTTTTATACATTTTTCTATTTAACTTATTCGGAATTAGACTTCAAAATTTATCGTCTACACATATGAGAAAATCGACCCAGGGGGAGGCCTATACCCCACATGGTCCCGGAGCTACGGTAAAGACGCTAGACTTTTGGGTTGTGAAAAAAACGCATTTTTGACTTTGGTACGCCACTGGTCAGCCCCCCCCCCCCGCACGTGCAACAAAATCGACCACATTTTTGGAAAGCCCGTTCATTTCTGTACATACGCGCAATACTTCAAAATCCGGTCAAATGAGCAGTTTCAGAGTTATAAGCGATAGAACCAAAAAAATACCAAATATCTACAACCAAAATGTCTCCGTTGGCTCGGCTTTATAATCCTCACTGGCGTTCGGACAATAATTTTGGTGAATGAAAATCGTTTATATATGCGCCACCATGACACTAGCGGTGACTTTTGACTTTACTTTTACTGCCTAGGACTTTTTTGCTACTTTTTTGGTCTCAGGATTTGAAAGCCCACTTTAGGTGTGCGTATGGAGAAAACAAATGACGTACTTTTAGTCCGCTTGAAAAAAAAAATATATTTTACTTCTTCTTTTACGAGAAAACCACGTTCTTTTAAATTTTTCAAGTAAATAACGTTCGGCAAAGCTTCGACAAGAAATTATTTATACTTAGTCCTTGCAAGAAAACAGCAATTAACCAGTGCTCGCAAGAAAATTTTCGTCACTGCACCACATATTCGAAATTTGTGGTGCAGTGACAGCGCAAGAAAATAACATTTCTTCAAATTTCTTGCATATAAAATTACATTTTTTCAGGATTTATAAATCAACATTCACAATGTACAGTGCAGAGGTTTCGCAAGAAAATAATATTTCTCATTTACTTTTGCAAAAAAACCATATCTTTCCAAATGTAAATAACATTTCACCAAAGCTTTTACAAGAAAACTATTTTGTTCTGCTTAGAGTACAACATTTAATGTGCAGAATGTATATTTTTTAGGAGGAGGAGTTTTATGGCAAGAAAATCGCATTTCTTATATTTGTATGAAAGAAAATTATATCCTTCAATGTTTTTGCATGTAATAAATAACAATCGGCCAAGGCTTTACCAGAAAATATTCCCCTTTTTTGTGCAAAAAAGCACACACCCAGTGCTCTCGCAAGAAAATATACGGTGGCAAGAACACAACTTTTCTTCATATTTTTTTTTACAAAAATGGCATATCTCCAGGATTTCTACGCGCACATTTCCTAAATTAAGAGTTGTGCAGTGCTATTGCAAGAAAATCATATTTTTCCTGTATATGTGGAAGAAAGCTGGAGTATTTTGGTAACTTGTTAAGGAAAGAGGCACAGGCAACTAGTTGGGTATTTATTTTTTATGCTTGTGGCATGTTTAACTCATACACTTATTAAAATAATATTTGTTTTCATTGTGGTACCTTGAAACTCTAAAAAAACCCACTTTTTTTTAAAACAAAGACATCAAAGATTTGTGGATATGCTCTAAACTGTGGTTTTTGACGACCGTACTAAAGTTTCACTAAACGATATGAGTGACTGGTTGCATGCATAACTTCATAGCCAAGAAACCAGAATTTATTTTGATTTAAGCGCCCTCTATTTACATTTTTATGCACCTAAATATATAGTTTAAATCATTTATCCCTTTTGTCATGAAGGGGATAAGAATAGGCAAAACTCGCGGCAATCTCTTCCAGTCGAAATTACAAACAGCGAGGCTTTACTACGAATTCCTCGGGTAATATCCCCACAGAATACACAACAATATTAGAGCGAAACCACAAAGGCTTATTTCCCAACCCAAACGCTAGACAATAAATATTTTGCAATTCAAATGCGTTTCATCTTGTTACTCATAAACGATGCCAAAAGTCATTATTTCAAACTTGTAAAATAAGGGCCGCCTTTTGAATCCTCCCTTTGAACAGGGAATATAATCAAAGTTTCCTTGACTGTGCTATAATAAAGACAAATCTTAGTTTATTGTACAGGGACTCTCTGATAGTATTTATTATCCAAGGAACGTGCCCATTAAAATGCATTGAAATTTGTTTACGTCGCTATAAATTTGTTTATTTATAGATGTTGTTTGTGAATTTCTCCCTTTCTTCTTCAGGAAGCTGGGCATAAGCAACGCATTCTGGTTCCTTTTTGGCTACGTCATGTTGGTTATTCTCCCCGTTGGCGGATTTTTGGTCATTTTTTGAAAAGTATGATGGCAAATGAGCCAATCCACTAAAGACGAAAGTCACTCCTTTGTTCCACAAATGCTTGGTCTTCTCGTAGGCGTCCTCAGCCCTTAATGGGGGATTATCGCAATGCCCGTAAGGTTTGTACGGCGCTTTCTAAAACGGTTAGTTCTATTGGAGTGGCATAATGAGGTTTCTTTTAGAAAACTACCGAGAAAAACTCGCTTTCAGCCTCACAAGAGGGCGGGTCCCATTTATCGTTTTTCTTGGGTGTTGGCTCTTTGAAAATAGTACAGGCAGTGGTGTAAAATTGCTGAGTGTCATCTGGGCTCCCCCAAATTCCCATGTCATAGGTAATGTAGACCACGGCAGCAGCTATTGCTGATCTCAAGCCAAAACCTATAAAAAAATTAAATTATTTATACGTGAATTAGAGTCTTCTTAAAAGCATCTACCTAAGGCTTTTAGAACTCCAAATTTTGCCTTTTTGGGAGGATCGCAAGCGCACACTTTCGGCGCGCACATCTTCCTCAGCTCTTTTCCCGTACATATTTTAATGGTTTTCGGCTTTGGAGTGCACAGTTCTGAAGAGCATTACCATTAATGAATGTGGTGATTGAGTTCTCTAACTTACTGATTGGTATCTTTCCTTTGCAATCGTCCACTTTACGGTCGACTCTCGTGCCTGAGGGCTGATGGTAGACTAGAATGTTTGACTTCTTTAAGCAATTGTCCCCCTGCTTCTTCCCATGATCCCCCATAATTTCTCGGATAAGTAGAACTGAAAATTTAATTAAACGTAGAACAAATGTCAGATATCTGGCACAAAACATCCCGAACGTCAGTGAGGATATATTGTGACAAGCTCGATTTTGGTTGTAGATTTTTGGTATTTTTTTGGTTCTAACGCTTATATCTCTTAAACTATTAATTTGACGGGATTTCGCTGCGAAGGGTGTTGGTACTGAAACGAACGGGCTTTCGAAAAATGTGGATGGTTTGGTGGTATGGGGGGGGGGGGCGACCAGTGGCGTACCAAAGTAAAAAATTCGGTTTTTTCGGTACACAAATTTGTCTTGGTATAGGGCACCTCACATATAAAATTCCTCTCATGTGTAGATGATAAATTTTGAAATCTAATTCCCATGAATTAAATAGGAAATTCTAAAAAAATTCGCAAAATTTCAGTTCAAGCAAGACGATTTTTTTTTTATTTTATTGTAACCGTCAACTTCTTGGCCTCCTAGACCCCCTTAGTTAGATGACTGGTCGAATGGGCGTGGCACCAGAGGAAAAGACATATCCTTGTTCACTTTTAATCTCATACCGCCAAATGTGTCACTTTAATACAGAGTGGTTAAAAAAGTGTCCAAGAACAGTTAAGAGAAAATGTCCAAAATGGTAAAAGTTTTCTGCGCCACATTTTTTGCCAATTTGGGTGCACTTTTCTCACAGTTTGCCATTTAGATTCCACATTTTTGCAGTAAAAAATCTGAAATAATTCCTAGAGGTGACACACATATGGACCCCGGATCTGACCGAAAATCAAGGTCCTAGCTTTGAATTTGAAATTTTGCCGAATTTTTAAACTTTAAATTTCAAACTGCCAATTTGAGGTATATTTGTATCGAGACCGTGCATCTAATCAAATTGGCTTTTTATCCCAGGGGATACCTTGGAATGTATTCTTTTTGGGGCTTAGAAACCTCTTTTCGGTGGGACATTGCGAAATGGTGTTAATTGAAATTCGAAGCGAATGATGCAGATTTTTTAAAGTTTTGGCCAAATACCCCGAATTGTTCCGAATATCGCCTTAACTATGGTATCGGAAGAATTCGGAATTAGGCTCCTCCCACTGAACGTCAACTGACAGGTAAGATTTTCCGAAATGCAAACATTAATTTTAAAACTGTGTGGCAGGAGAAAATTTTAACATTTCAAAGAAGATTATTGGCAGAATGCCCGGTCCTCGAGAACGTTTTCACAAAAACTGCTCGATTTGAAAATGTCGTGTCCGGTATTCTGTCAAAAAATTCACCTAAATCAAAGACCTTCTTTTTTTAGATGTAGAGTTTCAAATCGGGTGTAAAAATTTAGACTAAATGTATGTTTCAATAACATACCGGCCGCGACGTAAGCGATTAAAGATATCACTGATATCCTTGAAACGATTAAAGCTAGAAAGCTGAAATTTGGTATGTGTCTTACTACGGCTTGGTTCGATACAACGTTTCGTTGGTTTAATATACGCCATCATCAGGTTTTTATATTATGTCCGTTTAGCCGTTGTTTCAAATGTGAATGGTGGGTAACCTTCTGAGGTTCCGTAAAATGTGAATAGCTGATGTAGATATCATACCGACCATAGATTAGATATAGCGGTTTCAAAAAGTTTTAGGAACCGATGGTCTTATCGAGTTGAAAATCGAATGCAATGCAAAATAGCATCTTAAAAAGTCCAAAACGGCGCCGCGGAGAACTTTTTCCCATAAGAAATGCATTGGTCTCTTGTATTTTTAAATGAGGGAATATTGAAAATGTTGTATTTAGGTCACTATTGATGGTACATGGTACAAATTTGGATGGTAGGTACCTATGGGGTATCATAAATTGTGATATAGTTGACTCAGCTATCATAGCTACAGTAGCTGAGTAACGTTAGTATTTAGTGAACTGTTTTTGAATTAAATATATAGATATAAATATTAAAATGTCGATAAAAGCTGAAAAAATTACGTTTTAGGCGCCTTTTTGAAGGGGAAGGAAATTACTAAAAATTTCAAAATTGCAATTTTTTTACATATTTTTGTCCCTTTCTTCATATGAGACTATTTTTGATACAATCTATGACAATCGATTTTGGTCGAAAAATTCGACCTTACCCCTATGAAATTTTTGAAATTTTTACATTTTCCTGTTTATCTTGGAAATGACAGTTTTTTCGATGTGCCGGGATAATATGATGTATGAAGAGGTCATTGAGGACTATCACATGCATCAATTAAAACAGAGCTGCCTTTCATGGTTTTCGAGAAAATTAAAAAAAAACTGCAAAATTTGTATCTTATTTTTGGGCCACCCGTGCTCAGTTACCGTTCTAGGCAGACATTCGAAATGGGCTCTGCGTGTAGTTCTACACTTCTGCTTTCTTAGGCCTTCTTATAGATTTTTTGATAAATCTTCATCGAAACGAGATATCAGTTGTTGAAGGCCGTAATGCACGATTTTGATCTAAAAATTTAAGTTTTTGTGCCAGTTTGAGAACCCCATAACTTAACATAGAAATATCGACTTTTCCCATATAAATGGATAAGTAATGTATATTATTCTTAAGTTCTGGTTATTTTATGATTAATAGGCCATAGACTTACGTTTTAGATAGTATGGAGTGTCTCAAAAAAATGTTGTAACATGAAATTTTTGGATTTTACCATGTGAATCAATATCAATAAACTTATGGCGTACATTTGGGTAGTTTCATGATAAGTAGAGCGTTGATTTCTGTTTTAAATTTTATGCGGTGTCCTAAATAATGTTGCAACTTTTAACTTTAGTTTATTTTTTTGTTTACCAATATATTTTTTTGTAAGTTTTATTCCCTTATTATAAACAGTACCTTGACTTATGATTTAGAGATACTTTAGAGTGTCAAAAAAATTTGCCGTATTTTACATATGCGCGCGTAGTAAAACGAAAAAAAAACGCGTCCCAATTGAAAGCACACCATAAACAAACCAACTCAAGATTTCTGCTGACCTACCGGCGTTTTGGGGATGTTTTGTGCTCTGACGTAATCAAAATACATACATAAAAAGCTTTTTGATTTTTCCATAACCAGATTTGTCCATAAATGTGATTGACAGGGTTCTAACCAGTAAATTAAAAAAAGGTGAATGTAAATGTCAATAATAATTTTACAAAAAATTGTTATGATGGTTTCATGTAGCTCCACTTATTACCATTACAAAAAACTTTTTTGAATACGTGGTTATTAATAGATTATCTTATATTTTTGGCGTATTGGACAGCTTATTACGGTTTTCTAATAAAACGATAAAGTTGTTTTCTTTTTCGGTTTTGGCGATAGTTCTTCCGTACTGTTATGACGTCAAAATAGTATAGAAATGAAAATTTTTTCGACAGTCGTTTTGATTTTTTTGTCTTCTAACGTTGGTAGTAGTGACTAGTCAAATGTCAGTTTTAATAAAAATTTAAAATAAAAGGATATTGACTTATTTCGATATGGTTTATAATTTTCTTTTAACGTGAAAATCATTGATTACTATTTAGGTCAAAATCTGACGCTTATTTTAAATGAAAATGGCGGCAAAATGAAAAAGTTTTTCATGCCTAGAGATTCAAGGGTTCGAAAAAAGGCCTGAAAAAAGCTTTGTTTTTACGTATTTTTTTATTTTTTCAGAGAAATAAGAAAACAAACAAAGATTAAGAAAAATTATCAGATTAAAGGAAAAAAATACGGAAAAATTCAAAACAAAAAGATAATGGCTCCTAAATATGTTCTAGGCATACCTTGAAAGTCAAATATGAATAACAATTATGTTCATTTTTATTTTAGCACATGCACCTAACTATAGATAAAGTAGGGTTTATACATAAATAAAAATGACAGCAGCACATGGCACAAATTTATTTTACATAAATTGTAATTCTGTTAATCTAGAAAAACAATAAATAAAAAAAATATTTAAGCCAAATGAGTATTCAAAGATACATCCGAGTCGCAATCCGAATCCTAAGTTGTGCAACTTGATTTTTCTGAACAAAGTCTATTTCAGACTTTGAATTCTTGATGAATATTAACAATATTAACATCTTTATTTTATTCATGACAATTAGATTCTAATAAATTGTGACTTATTTTCACGTATTTAATTTTTGGATTTTTTTAATCTCTATTTTGTCCTAATTTTGTGTTTCTTAAAAAACATCAAAATCGGCATTTTTTAAGTTTGTATTTTTAGACGTTTTAAGTCATTTTTTTGGCCCTACTCGTGATCTAAACTTTTCCCAACCGAATTTGAATTTTTGAATAGTTTTTTAATGACTTTTTAGACTTAATCCTAACACGACCTTCTAGAAAAACACCTGATTTTTATTTTTCAGGTATTTTCAGTCCAACTTTACATATTGTATTCAAAAATTAATTTTATCACAAACAATAAATTAGAAGATTGAAAAAAACATCAAAATTTGGATTTTTAGACCATGTGTTGTGACATAGTTTTAGCCCTAAATCTAACCTCAATTTCTCAAAGGCAATACTTTTGCATGTTACGTAGAAATTTTCTTTCGATTTTGCCTGTAATCCTAACCTTAGTGTTTCTACAAACTACAAATTTGCATTTTTAGACTGTTTGAGTAATTTTTAAACGATTTTGGCTATTTATTCAACTTAAATTAATTCAAACGCCCCAAATTTGTAATTTTTCAGTGTTTTAAACTAAGACTTCACACTTGCATTTTTAGACGCTTTGAGTCATTTTTAGCCGATTTTTGTCCTAATAATAATACGCATTTTTTCTAAAATATAAAGTTTGCATTTGTAGACGCTTTAGGTATTTTTTAACAGATTTTTGACCCTCACCTTAACCTGAGTTTTTTCAAATTGCATTTTTAAATGCTTTGAGTAAGTTTTAGCCACTTTTGGCAATAGTAATAAAATGAATTTCTCCAAACACACAATTCATTTCTATATTGTTGTAGATGTTTCTAATCCATTTTGGCCTTAATTCTAAACTGACTTTCTCGAAAAATACCAAATTTTCATTTTGAGGCGTGTTCAGCCTAATTTGATTCATTATAGTCCAAAAGTGTAAATTTACCAAAAACAATAAATAAGATGGTCAACGCAAACCATCTTATTTATCGTTTTCTCCACTAACTCCCACATTTTTCAAATTTTCAAATTTGCATTTTTAGATGTTTTAAGTAATTTTTTAACTGATTTTGGCTATATACTTATTTTGCATAAAAAAGCCAAAAGCCCCAAATTTGTAATTTTACACTATTTTACACTACTAGAAAAACGCCAAATTTGCATTTTGCTGGGTATTGAGTCAAATTTCCCTTATTTTTGTCCAACAATGTGATTTTTAACATTCATTTGAATCAGTTTTGCCTGGATCGATTCCAAAATCGAATTTGTGCGAAAACATCAAAATTTGCATATTTAGGGTTACCTATTTCAAAAAAAAATCACATTTGTATTTTTAGATGTTTTGAGACATTTTTAACCAACTTTGATCGATTTTAATCCTAATCTGATTTTTTCCAGAAATTTATAATAGACATTTTTAACATGCGGTTTTCCTAAAATTTGAAGTTTGCATTTCTAGACGCTTTAGGTATTTTTAACCGATTTTTGACCCTTTCAGCAACCTTCATTTTTTCCAAGACATTTAGTTTGCTTTCTTAAATGCTTTGAGTCATTTTTAACCACTTTTGGCAACACTAATAAAATGGACTTCTGCAAACACCCCAAATATATATTTTTTTCTAATTTTGACATATAAAGTGGCACTTTTCAATACTGATGACAGTGACGTAACGTCCTACTTTTCGTAACTAGTTACGAAAAGTAAAATCTTTCGTAACTAGTGATGAAAAGTTGGTGTCACCACCAGTTGCAGGTTTCGGCTGTGGCACACCGTTGCTATAGTTTTACGGTATTAAGTAGATACAAAGTGGTTTAAAAGTAAATATTGAAGTTTAATAATAATAATTCTTTCTCTAAGTAGGTATTTGTAGTCAAAATTAGAAAAAAATTTGTATGAAACACGTGACGAAAAACCTTTTTTGTGTATCTCATTCAAATTGCTTTGAGTCATCTCATTCAAACATTCATTCGTTACACAAAATCGGACTTTTCGTAACTGGTTACATAAATAGCTATTATATTGATGTAGATACTTTTAATCGATTTTGGCCTTAATGCCAAACTAATTTATTTGGTCCTAAAATTGAGTTTCTCTCAAAAAGTAAAAAGTAGCGAATTAAGAGGATGTGGAGGACATCATTTTTTATCAATTTTTGCACCAACCCTTCGGCTCCAGTAACTCTCGCAATTTTTTAATTTTCACATTTGCATTCTTAGATGTATTAATTTTGGCCTTAACCATTATCAAATGTTTTCAAAAACATAAATTTGTCTTTTTACACGCTTTGAGTCATTTTTCATGACTTTTGGCCCTAATCCTAACTAGAGATTCATCGGACCAGGAAAAACTTATTATTTTTGCTGATTTTTTTTTTTCGTTTTTTCCAGGCCTGAGAAGAAAGAAAAAATACGGAAACAATAAAAACAAAACATATTGAGAACAACAGCACAACATCATAATTAAAATATATTTATTTTACGTAATATTGAATAAAAAACAAAACATATCATGTTTAAAAAATTAGAAATATTACAATAAAAAAAAATAGATTGTAACACTGTTAATCTAGAAAAGAGAATAAATAAAAAAAATATTTAATTAAAATAATTGTTCAAAAATACATTCGAGTCGTAATCCGAATCCGAATTTGTGTAATTTGATTTTTCTGAAGAAAAGTCTACTTTGAGACCTCTCCATTTCGATGTCCTGACAATATTAACAACATTAACATCTTCGTTTTATTAATGACAATTAAATTCTAATAAATTGTATTTACCTGTTTTGGATTTTTTTAAACTCTATTTTGTCCTAAAATTGTGTTTCTCAAAAAACATCAACATCGGCATTTTTAAAGTTTGTGTTTTTAGACGCTCTATCATGATCTAAAGCTTTTCTAAATTTCGAATTTAAATTTTTGAGTAATTTTTAATGACTTTTTGGACTTAGTCCTGATACGACTTTCCAAAAAAACACCAGATTTTTATTTTTCCGATATTTTCAGTCAAATTTTACATATTCTATTCAAAAATTAATTTTTTCACCGACAATAAATTAGGTTAATAAAAACTTCAAAATTTGGATTTTTAGACCATGTGTTGTGACAAGGGTTTAACCCTAATTCTAACCTCAAGTTCTAACCTTAATGTTTTCACAAACCCCAAATTTGCATTTTTAGACTCTTTGAAGGACTTTCAACAGATTTTGTCCACGACCGCTTAATAATATACTGATATTCAGCTTGTTGACGAAAGTTAAATAGGGCTCATATAGCGTCAGAGAGAGGATATATGAGTTGAAACAGCGGGAATAATATCATTATTCCCGCTCGCCATTTATGTTATATATGTTGCCTTGGCAACCAGTAGGAGTAGGCAACATTGCAATATGAAACGCCGCAGCGTTAAAAATGTACTGGTGGCACCGGTTTTGCCGTCAAACGCGAGTGTCACTTTGACATTTCAATTATTTTCTTTACACTACCTATAAGATTTTATAATTTGTAATTATTAGACAATGGCCGTGGACAAAGTATAGTATTATACTCGCTTTTTATGGTCATTATTCCCACGGGAGACTTGCTTCCTCGCCTGCGGCTCGTGACGCAAACGTCCCCCTAAGGGAATAATGGCTCTCATAAAAAGCTCGTTTAATAATATACTATTGGCTCTCAATTTGAATTAATGCCCCAAATTTGTAATTTTACCCTATTTTACACTAACAGAAAACATCAAATTTGCATTTTGCAGGGTATTGAGTCAAGTTTCGCTTATTTTGGTCCAAGCATGCGATTTTTAATATACGAGGTGTTCATTATAAAACTTCATCTAGTTGGCTGTGAAATATCAAAAGAAAAGGATGGAGAAACAAAAGGCCATTTTCTTTGATTACGTGATCCTTTTCTGTCAAAATTTCATAGGCTGCTAGATGAAGTTTTATATGAACACCCCGTACATTTAAATCAGTTTTGCCTGGCTCTATTCCAAAATCGAATTTCTGCAAAAACATCAAAATTAGCATATTTAGATGTATTTTAAATCGATTCTAGTCAAAATTCTAAGCTGAGCTTCTCCAAAGACTTGCATTTTTAAACGTTTTGAGACATTTTTAACCGACTTTGGTTTTACTACTAATCTGATTTTTCCCAGAAACTTATAATTGGCATTTTTAGATGCTTTGAGTAATTTTTAGACGATTTTTGTCCTAATCATAATACGCGTTTTTCCTAAAATTTAAAGTTTTCATTTCTAGATACTTTAGGTATTTTTTAACTGATTTTTGACTCTTACCCCAACCTGAATTTTTTGAAAAATATTTAATTTTTAATCCTAAATGCTTTGAGTAAGTTTTAACCACTTTTGGCATTAGTAATATAATGAATTTCTCCAATCACTCCAAATATTTATTTTTATCTTGTCGATGTTTTTAAGCGATTTTGGCCTTAATGCTAAACTGATTTTCCCGGAAAATACCAACTTTGCATTTTGAGGGGTATCGAGTCTAATTTTACTTATTATAGTCCAAAAGTGCAAATTTACCAAACAAAATCAGATGTTTTGGTTCAGTTTTTGCTAATTTTTGCTAAAGGTTTGCGCTAACCCTCCGTCATTACTATCTCCCACATTTTTTTAAATTTCACATTTGCATTTTTAAATGTTATACCGTTTTATTTACCGGTTTATATTAACCGTGTTTAATAATTCAATCAATTTTGCTTTATTTGGTCCTAAAATTGAGTTTCTCCAAAAACATAAAAACTAGCGTTTTAAGAGAATATTATTTTTATGTAGGATGTGGAGGAGGTAATTATCAATTTTTGCAGTAACTGTTCGTCTTTACTAACTCCCGCATTTTTTTAAATCTCATATTTGCATTTTTAAACGTTTTAAGTAATTTTTAACAGTTTTTAATCATTCATAGAGTATTTCTTTATTTGGTCCTAAAATTGAGTTACTCCAAAAACATCAAAACACGCCGTTTTAAACGTTTTAAGTAATTTTTAACCGTTTTTATTAATTCAATCAGTTTTGCTTTATTTTGTTGGTCCTAAAATTGAGTTTTTCCAGAAACAACAAAACTAGCGTTTTAAGAGAATGTTTTTATGGATTATGTGGAGGCCTTTTTTTATCAATTTTGGCAGAAACTCTACGTCTCCACTAACTCCCACATTTTAAAAAATTTCACATTTGCCTTTTTAAACGTTTTAAGTAATTTTTAACAGTTTTTAATCATTCATATAGAATTTCTTTATTTGGCCCTAAAATTGAGTTACTCCAAAAACATCAAAACTACCGTTTTAAGAAAATGTTGTTTTTATGGAGGATGTGGAGGAGGTAATTTTTTATCAATCTTCGCAGAAACTGTCCGTTTCCACTAACTCTCGTATTTTAAAAAATTTCAAAACTGCATGTTTAGACGTTTTAAGTAATTTTTTAACCGATTTTGGATTTAATAGAATTAAGGTTTCCATAAAAAACGGTAAGTTCCTTCATGATATTATCGTTTAATAATAGTAAATTATAAACCAAAGTTGTGAAGTACATTATTATGAAGCGCGTAGCGCTGAGGGATCTAAGACGTGAGGGTCATAAGTAGTTCACAACCGCGGTGTATATACGATTTTTTCCACTACTAGACTCAATAAATCTACAACAGAAAACTGCCTAAACTAGTAAGATAGCGCTCCGCATATTTTATTACTAAGAACAGGCTCATCTTCAATCCATATGAGGGCTTCGTTACCGTGGCAACCGATAAAAAAAACCGAAAAAACAAAATGGTATTTATGACAATATCACGGTGCCTAATGCTTCTGACAACTGACAGTTTTATTTACCGGTAAATAATCGGTCATAACGTTGTCATTATAGACGCTAATGTTCAATTGTTTTATAAACAAAACAAGAAAACCTACTTTACAGTCATTTTGCTGGCCTTTAACGGTCAGTATTAAAGCTAGTAGTGGAAAAATAATTTTACAAAAACCTTTTTTTATCGATGGTTGCAATTAAAACACGTCTCACATTACTGCTATTTAAATTATGGTCTAATGATGTTTTAGTTTTTTTCGCATAGGCAGCACCTCTATATTTCCCTGTAAAATGGCAATGGTCCTTTGATAATAATTGTTCGTTTTAACCTATTATGAACCAGTTATTGCTTTTTCAAGTGCAGGTGCTAACTAATAAATTTGAAGCTGAATTGGAAATACCTCCAAAATTTTCAAATCAAAAATAAAATTTACAACACACTGTATTTTTTATTTAAAAAAGTTGAATCAGAGATAACAGTTGTACAAATATTTTTCAAAAGTCATACTCATCTACGTCGAGTTTTTTGATTTTCAACGTTTCTTTCTTTTTTTTTTTTTGAAAACGTCTATACTTCTGCTTTTTCGTCAAAATGTTCTTTTCTCTCCTCTGCGGAGTAAGTTTTGGTCTGCTGCAACCGGTGCATTTTTCTTTAAAAATTCTGCTCAGAGATGAACGTTCTCCAAAAAGCTTGCTACACATGGGCGGCACCTCTATATCTCCCTGTAAAATGGCATTGGTCCCTTAATAACAATTGCTCGTTTTAACCTAGTTATGGCTTTTTCAAGTGCAGGTGCTAACTACTAAGTTTGAAGATGAAGAGGAAATACCCCCAAAATTTTCTAATCAAAAATAAATTTTTCGAGATATAGTGTATTTCTTCTTTAAAATAGAGAGAGATAAAAGTTGTACAAAAATTTTTCAAAAGTCATACTCATCTACGTCGAGTTTTTTTATTTTCAAAGTTTCTTTTTTTTTTTTTTTGAAAAGGTTTATACTTCTGCTTTTTCGTCAAAATGCTCTTTAATTTTTCTCTTACACCCGGTGCATTTTTCCTCAAATATTCTGCTCAGAGATGAACGTTCTCCAAAAGGTTGCTGCACTTGGGCGGCGCCTCTATATCTCCCTGTAAAATGGCAATGGTCCCTTGATGAAAGCTGTTCATTTTAACTAGTTATTGTAAGTTAAGTAAGTATCATACATTATGTTACATGTTGATAACTTAGAATTCGACGGGGAATCCGAAAATGGACAAATATACAGGGTGTTCCATTTAAAAATTGAAACATGGCGGTATTTCTCGTTAAATCGAGAGTCGTGCCTAAGTGCTTGAAAACGGTCTAAGGCACATTTACGACTTATTTATCACCTCCAAATTTCAAATAATTAAAATAAAAATTGTAGAAACGAATATATGTTTAATTATTTTCCTCGTAACTGCTATTTTTATTAAGCTAAGTTCTGGCACCAACATTTTCAAAAGTACTTTTTAACATTTTTAAATTTTGCAAATATAACTAAAAACATTGATAGAGTTCTGAGAGAAATCTGTCAGGTTTTCATGGCCACCTGTGTCGAAAAACTTAATGAAAACCTTTATAGATAAATTTCATAGTGAGGGTTGTTTTTCTCTACAGCGACATAAACCAAGCTTATCTTCCATTGCAGAGGTGTCACGGTGGGGGGCGATATATTTTAGGCCCTGGCTCGGTTTTTCCTCTGTTTTCCATATTCATCATTTTTCTTATTAGAGATAGATAAACGTCGTTGGCATTTTTATTACGACGATCCGTTTACCTTGAGATAATATCTCGGAGCATAAGCCAAGAACGTAGGCCCTTCCCTTTAAAACAAAACGCAACGCCCGCCCGCGTCGGACTTTTACAAATGGCAGTTTTTGCAGGGCCATTTATTTCACCTAAACCCTTATCGCTTGGCACCGACAATATACGTTTTCGAATCCACGAATATGATTTTGGCTGCGGCTGATGTATATTAGAAATTCCGAAAATGCGAAATGATCAATTGCATTGTCTTGAAAACATTTTGGGTGTAGCCTGTCTTTCTCTTACACCAAACACATTATCCCTTGATTTTTTTTCTTTATTTATCTTGTCTTTTTGCTGACACTGATGCTGCTCTTTGCATCTGGTTCGCAATGATGTGCTGCTCTAACGTTTCCATCCAATGCATAATCTACCAGAATATCCTCAATACCTGGTTATGGAGTTTGGAGATATGCTCCCTAGTATAATTAAAAATAATGATTTTCCTAAAATAAACTCCCACTATGTCACTATTATTCTCATCCTAATTTTTCTTATAAAAAAAGTCGAGTACAACTCATTTACTTCACCACACTTTGCCCAGGAAGCTACTCCCATTATCGTTATGACATTATTTAACGGCGATAAAGATAAACCAATCGCATCCAATCGAACACCATTATATTAAAGATACTCGTTTGGAGGGATTCACCGGTTGCGAGTGGTCCCCAGGGCGACGAAGTGGCGAAACGAAGGACAAAAGGGAGACCCAAGTCGAATAGTGCTGACTATTCGCGTTATGAACTTTGAGATGCGGTCTTGGTGCGATCCTGGCCTGCGGGTCATGGGGACTGTTTCTCCAGATAGTAATAAAAGATATATTTGAGATTACTCGTATTAATAATATAGATGTCCCTTAGTTCGAACTCTTAGGTTCTTAAAAACGGTCTTTATTATTTCGAAAAATGTTTTAAAACCAAAGAGTGCAGGTTAGTAGAGTACACGTAAGGATACTTGATATTTTGCAAAGAGCCAGGCGCAATAAAAGTTTGTTATAACGTCTCGAACCAATTCATTTCATTTAATGGAAAATGTTGTGGTTTTCTTCTCAGACATTACGAAACTTAATGGATACCCGGGCTGCACACACAATTGCATAATAAGTCCACTCGCTAATAGTGTACCTCCAACGCAGCGTCGCCACTATTACTCATAGTGGAGAAATCCTCTCCTGACTGGTTCATCTCAAGTTTCACTTACGTAATGGCATTCAGCTGCACGGGCATGACAGGCAATATTTATTTCCCCGAAAGTTTCGAGATATTTTCAGGAGAAGACAACAACCTCTGACAAGTTCTGCGAGTGTCGCCTGGCAGGAGCCGGATTCGTACTCGACGACGAAACCCTGGCTGCGTTTTCGTGACGCTTCCTGCGATGCAACTTCCGGTCTCTATTGTGCCGAATTTATGTTTTAGCCCGTTGCCGTATATTGTCCTGTTTGTCTGTCCATCCATCCGCTTGGTACATACACAATGGCCGCATTGCAGTTGGAGACTACTAGCGGCTGACCCATTCATCTATTATGCTGAGTCTCCGGGGATGGATTTTCCTGCTGAGAGTTGGAACTTCGCTGCCGCGAAATCTAAATGGTCAGCCCTGAATGGATTGTCATGGGTGTTGCAAAACCCCTAAATTATTTTATACAACGTAAGTTGGCTCTGAACTTCGAGAACTCTAAATAATCGAATCTTTTAAAAGCTAATAAAAACCAGCCTCAAGATACTCACTTTGAATGATCAACGCATCTAAAAATGTAAACTTTTCGCTAATTTGCAGTGTGCCTCGGGATAGATAAAAGGACCTTTTATAAAAAGTTAAAAAATGCCAATTTAAAACTATTTATTTATTTTTTTCACTGTATGGTCAGAGACTATTTCCTGTTATAATTAGCTGCTTCCATCAGCTAAGCCGCAAGAGAACAGGAATACAGTAGGCGAACTCCGTAACGATAATTTTTGGGGGGGGGGGCATCTCTTTGTTTTCAAGATAAAAGCGAAAAACTGAAAATTTAAAAAATTTCAGAAGGGGTAGTTCGTTGAAATATTCAGCCGAAATCGATTGTCACAGATTTTGATAAAAATGATATCAGATCATAGAGGGCATGAAAATGTTTTATAAAAATGTAAAATTTGGATTTTCACTAATTTCCTTCGCTTTCAAAATGGCGCCTAAAACGTCGTTTTTCCGTCGTGCCTGAAAATGAAAGTTTTGGCACTTTTTGGGACCCCGCATACTATTTAATAAAAGGAAATCAACTATAAATTACACATTTAATAAAAGGAAATCAACAATATAATCACACAAAAAGAAAATCACAAAAATCTTCGAATACTGCAGATTTATAGGAAAAAAACGACTTTTGTTCATGGACAAGAGCAAAAAACAATTGGAATCACTCCAATCGCTCAACTCGTTCTAAAGTTACAAACCGTCAAAGTATAACAAAAAATATATCTTCAATATTAAATAAGTCTGAACGAATTTTTGAATTTAAAGTCTATTGCGGTGTTGCCATTTTCTTATTGACTATATTAAATTTTCAACCAAGTGCTAGCATTAAAGCTCAAAAAAATGCAGATGTGGCAACCGGCTTGCTTTTACTGTTCCAGAGATATTAGTCGAAAAAGTTATTTTCGATTTTAAATATCGAGTACTAAAAGGGTTTATCTCTAAAACTATTAAACTAATGGAAATTCTCTTGACAGTAGACGAAAGAGAACATTAACAAGAACAAAAAACTGTTGCATTTTCTCCAATCGATGCACTCGTTCTAAAGTTATAGATTCTCAAAGTTAAAAATTGAGAAAAAAGAAAAACTTTTGTTCCCTCGTTTTGGTAATTTTCAAAAAGTATAAAATTGTTTTTTTTATGCTGCTTTTTGCTCTAAATGAGACGACTTCAATCCGCTATGGACGTAATAAACTTCATGCGAGTCAGATTAGTCCCGTAAGTGAGTTTTTAAAAAATCTTGAAAGTGTCGATTCTAAAAGTGACTAAAAATCGATCATTGAAGGGGTCCATCTCTGAAACTATTGAACTGAGGTAAAAGAGAACGTTGGTAGAGCTGTTGGATTCAGTAAAATGGGTCCACTTATTCTAAAGTTAAAATCCATCAAATTTAGAAATCGAGAGAAAATAACAAATAACACTCCCCCCCCCCCTTCGGTGATTTTCAAAAATTTTTGGAACTTTCTCTGCGACAAACTCCGGCAAATCTTCTACATTAACAAAAATCGTTAATTTTTGAGTTTCAAATCTAATGCTAAAAGTTGCTCAAAATTCTATTTAAAAGGAAATGTCACAATCCCGATCTTGCTTTAAGAGTTTATGGGATATTAGAGAAAGAAATCATTTTCTATTTTTTAAATTACTTGCTCCTATTGTTACAGAGATATTAGTAAAAAAACTAATTTTTTGAAATTGAGATATTTTTCGGAATTTGGTTGTACTATAATAAGTAACAAATTATTTCTTTTCTTCCTACAAAAATCGTCAATTTTTTATTTTTAATTCTAGTGCTGTGTTGCCATTTCTTCTAGAGACAATATTTTGTTGTTATCCAAGTGCTGTCGCTTAAAACTCAAGAATCTCTATAAAACGAAACCTATAAACAATCCCGATCTTACTTTAACAGTTTCTGGGATTAAGTGAAACATCTTGGACTTCCATTGTCTTTATTGAGTTTTTTAAACGACGTTTCGAGCAATGGAATCTCTGCTCGTTTTCAAGTTTAAAAAAGTTTCTGGGATATTAGAGAAAAAAAATAACTTAAAATTTTTCAAAATGACAGTCGAATCAGTCAACGTCGGGAAGAAAGGAAGATCACTTCGTCCATTGCTTTATCGCTTTTGATAATCTCTGCCGCAGCTGTAGACGAAACGTCAGGAAGAAATTTCATTGAACCACGGCTTCAATGCCCAGAAAAAACTTTAGATTGTATTCGTTGAAGATTATTTGTCGCAACTCCGCGCTTGTTTCAACCGTTCTTGAGATATTAAACAAAAAGTGAAGTTTTAATTACATTTTACAAAATGACGCTAAACTACTTTTTTGACCGCCTGTAACTTTAGAAAGAGTGGACCGATTGAAGTAAATTCAACTGTTTTTTGCTCTTCTTGATATCTTCTTTTACTTCCAACAGAAGATAGACCTCTTTATTTGTCGATTTTTAGGCACCTTTCCAATCAATTTTTATGCCACTTTTAGAAAAATCACTTCTTGGGTGCTTCGTTTTTAGGAACATTTATAACCGAGTTTTTTTGCATTTTTTTTTTAAATAAGGTGGAGGGGAAAGAAATATACGGAAGGGGGGGGGGGGGGCGACGCGGGACAGCCCTAAACTAAAATTACGGTACATCTTGCACCAGAACCGGTGCAAGATTTATCGTGATTTCCTATAACCATATTCTCGCAGTATGTAAGACTTATGCCCGTATTCGCCGTTACTCCTATTAAGTGGGTTTAACTAAGAGAACTTAACTCGAAAATCAACTTAACTTAAAAGTAGTATGCACCGTATGGTAACTAATCAGGCTTGATTAAGAAGGTCTTTTATGTGGCAACGTTGAAACTAGACATGTCAAAAATAGTTTTTAACGTCATTTCGTCAAGTGTTGTTAGTTATTAAAGCACTAAAGATGAATCATAAACGTTCTGCTAATTTTTCGTCCGCGGAGAAGACATTCTTATTTAAATTTATTGCTGGTAAGATACGGGCTTCTGTAAAAAGACGTGATGATGTGTGGTTGCGTAAGCTAGCGAATTCAATGCTGTGAGCCCAACAAACATCCACAGAAATGCGGATGTTTTAAAGAAACTGTACAGCAACAAAAAGACAGACTTGAAGAAAAGAGTGGCAGAGGAGAGGAAAGAAATTCTTTTGACTGGTGGAGGTTTACACCCAAAGATAGCCAAACCCAATAATGATATTGAAAGTGATATTGGCAACATACTCCTGTCAGTAATAAATAAGAAAACTGTTTTCGGGTTGGATAACCCTTTCGATTCCAACAATGGATCAGTTCTCGATAACACACCGCTCGAGAAGCCTGAAGAAATTGATCTACATCAAAATGAGAAGGAACCCATCGAAATTGTGAATAACAACCCTTCTGTTGTAAATATCTATCATTAGTAATTACGATTTTGTGTCTAAAGCCGTGCAGAAAATTGTGTTTACATGCCACACTGATTTGAGCGTGATAAGTAATGTACTAGCGTTTGCCGTCCATGTGTGTGTTACCACTCGCATGCGGTAATAAACCTGTTATATAATATACTATTTTCTTCTCCTGCCAGTTCAATACGTTTAAAAAAATTACTGGAAGTGCTGAAGCCAGCTACCTAGCAGTTAAATATGCCTTATTCTGGTCTTAAGCTCGTTTTAGACTGGCATATTTCTTGTACAAGATCTGGGACAATAAATTGGATTGTAATTGCACCATATTTGTTAACTATTCAATATATTTTCGGTAATAAACTAGCCAAGAAAATGGCCCAAAACTATAAAGAATTGACATTAATGTGACACGTTTGACAAGGGTTTCGCAGATGACGTTGCCGAAATCACTAGATACTTTGCCAGATTTTGACATAATATATGTTTTCGGGCTACAAATTCCGAACAATTATTATTTGTTATATTAATTATTGTAATTAAGTTTTTGAATGTCGCACAATTCGCTTAATAATATTTGTTTATTATTTTCTGGAATATGTTTTTATGTCTTCTAAAAGGTTTTAATGGCAGAAACGAAAACGAAGACCTCAAAGAAAAACCTGGCAGGAGGAATGGCTGATAAGAAGAAATGCTGGTCGAGATGTCCTTAGTTTATTGAAAAAAGAACTTTTAACAGAGGGCCCTGAACAATACAAAAATATTTACTACTTTATAATTTATAATCTCTGCTTTTCACAAATTGGAAGCAACAAAAACCACAATTTTTAATAACGGATACACGATAGATAAACAAACAACTCGTGCAAAAATACGCATGCCTGAAGCCTAGAAATTGTCTCCGATTAGAACAGGTTCTATTTTCCAACCAATTTAGGATCCAATCCAAGAATGTCATACAATTTACCGTATGATACTGTCCTATTTGAGTTGTTCAAGATATTGAACCGTTTCTTGTACAAGAAATAGGCCAGTCTAAAACGAGCTTAAGTCTATATTTTGCGAGATATTTCGTTAATTCATAATATAATTAAGTAATTGTTTGTTTTGTTTTCAGGACTTTAGTCAAACATCAAGTAGTAATGATAATGAAGTGTTTGATTCACAGAATGAAATTCCACCCTCCTGGAAAATGTGTACACCTTTAGATCTAAAGAAACCAAAGAATTCTGCTTTGTTAGCCACAAAATCCAGCCATGTAAATATTTTAGAATTTGTAGTGACTAATAATTTAATTATTGTCAAAGCCTCGGTGAAAAAAAAACAATAATTTTAGGAAAACATCCCACATCAGAGCAGGCAAAGACCAATGGTTGGTATGAAAGCTGTTACCTCCAGTTTGGTAGTCCAAAATAAGACACTTTACTGGACACACGTCTTGCACTATTAAAGAAACACTGGTGTGAAGTTGGCAGCCAAAAGTTGGCAGCCAAAAGTTAGCAGCCTTTTTTCTGATGATAACCGAATGTCCAGTGGCGTCGATAGACCAACAAGAAAGTTCTCTTATTTCAAACTTATTTATCATTTTTAAACATTTGGCAAATATAGCATAACAGCAAATAATGGAAATATTTATTAAATCCGAACTATGAGGTGCCGTTCCGGAATGCCTTAAAAGGGGTAAACAAAAGTACCGGTGAAAATGCAGGTCGTAAAAATATATTGTTCGTTTGCAAATTAAAAATTTATATTAGAAACATAGTAAGCTACTAATAGGAGGCAATATAATAAAATATGTGTAAATATGATAATTACTGACTCGTTTTCTGGGGTAGACTGAAAAAGGGATGATTTAACTTTTTTTTTGTGATGAGTCAATTTAACTTAATAAAAAGTAACAGGGTATAATCTGAGGACATAAGAATTTAAGAAAAAATAAAAGCGAAAGTATCTGAGGGCTTGTTTCAGGTTCCTTAATCGCGTAAAGGGATGGTTACCTTGATGGCCCAATTTAATTTAGTCGAAACTAACAGGGTTTATTTTTGGAGACATAGGAATTTCAAAAAAAGTAAAAACTTTCGGAAAGGAATGATTTAAATTTTTTCCATGATGGCCTAATTAAATATAACTGAAATTAACAGGGCACCTTTCGGAGGTCCTAAGAATTAAAGAAAAAGTAAAAACATTTCTTCCAAATGTGACTGAGGGCGTTTTCTAGGGGTAGACCCGGAAAGGGACGATTTCAGTTTTTTTCCATGATGGCCCCACTTAAATTAATCGAACCTCACAGGGAATATTTCTGGGGCATAAAAATTTAGAAAAAAGTAAAAATATTTCTTGCAAATGTGCCTGAGGGCGTTTTCTAAGGGTAGACCCCGAAAGGGATGATATCAATTTTTTCCAGGATAGCCCAATTCAAATTAATCGAAACTCACAGGGTATATTTCTGAGGGCATACGAATTTAGGAAAAAGTAAAAACGTTTCTTGCAAAAGTGGCTGAGGGCGTTTTCTAGGGGTAGAGCCGGAAAGGGATGATATCACTTTTTTCCATGATAGCCCAATTTAAATTATTCAAAACTCACAGGGTATATTTCTGGGGGCATGAGAATTTAGGAAAAAGTAAAAACATTTCTTGAAAATGTGCCTGAGGGCGTTTTCCAGGGGTATAGAGCCGGAAAGAGATGATATCACTTTTTTCCATGATGGCCCAATTTAAATTACTCGAAACTCACAGGGTATATTTCTGGGGGCATAAGAATTTAGGAAAAAGTACAAATATTTCTTGCAACTCAGAATTCCATGTAACAAAGTACCCTGACCTAACACAAAATTATACATTCAACTGCGGGCCTTATATAATTTATTTTTTTCAACAAATTGTAAATTCTAAATTACTTACAGAACCAATCAATATGACTTGCTTCAGGAAGGACTTAAAAAACTATTTTTATATAAATCTGATGTTGGTTTCAAATAAGTGCCTTTTCTGTTTTAAACAGACATCTTTAAGTGATTCTGAGCAGTGTCACTTTTTTCTGAGAAATATTCACAATCAATGCTTAAAAGTTGCAAAAGATGACAAGGCCACTTCATTTATTCGCAATAATATGTGTCAGATTTGCAGGATGTATGAAATATTGAAAGTATATTGTTACTTTCGTGAAGATTATGCATTATGTACGCCAATCATATTCTAAGATTTCGTAGTGTAAAATTACGCCCTCTGACACTTGCAGGAAATATTCCTATTTTTCATTACGCAATGGTTTTTATTTCCTTTTTATGTTTTTGGTATGTTATTATCGATCCTCTAGTTCAATATAAGGTGGGTTGGGCGGTAACAGGATCATGAAATTACGAAGGCAACTATTAGAATTGGTCTACATTTCGCAGATATAATTCTGCATCGTCAGGACAAATTCTGTTGTGCCTTTCTTGTTATTAAATTTACGCAACATTCCAGTACTACAGAATCTCCAGCAACCATATTATGGAATATGTAAAAATTATTAAAACTTGTAAAACAATCACAAACACTTTAAAATAATGAGACTGCACAGTTAAAGTCAGCTCATAAACACTCTCACATAAACAGGCAGACAACGTTAACACAGGTTTTGGATGTAGTTTATATTTTTCCTTGAACTCTTACGTCCCCTGAAATATACCCTGCCTATTGGTAACTGTCATTGATCGTTTCTTATATTTGTAACCTTGACAAATATACAATCGAAATGTGGGCGACTTGAACATTGATTGAAGCTGTTATATCGTCCCCAATCTGCTAAGCCACCATAGAATAAATTGAATCATCCCTTTCCGGGTCTATTCCTAGAAAACGCCCTCAGACACATTTGCAAAAAATGTTTTTAGTTTTTCTTAAATTCTTATGTCCCCCCAAATATACTCTGTTAGTGTCGATTAATTTAAAATGGGCCATCATGGAAAAATTGATATCGTCCCTTTCCGGGTCTACCCCTATAAAACGCCCTCAGGCACATTTGCAAGAAATGCTTTTACTTTTTCCTAAATTCTTATGCCGCCAGAAAAATACCCTGTGAGTTTCGGTTCATTTAAATTGGGCCATCATGGAAAAAGACTGAAATTACCCCTTTCCGGGTCTACCCTTAGAAAACATTTGCAAGAAATGATTTTACTTTTTTCTAAATTGTTATGCCCCCAGAAATATAACCTGTGAGTTTCGAATAATTTAAATTGAGCCATCATGGAAAAAAACTGAAATCGTCCCTTTCCAGGTCTACCCCTAGAAAACGCCCTCAGTCGCATTTGCAAGAAATGTTTTTACTTTTTCCTAAAGTCTTTTGCCCCCAGAAATAAACCCTGTGATTTTCGATTAATTTAAGCACTCAGGCAAATTTGAAAGAAATGTTTTTACTTTTTTCTAATTTCTTATGCCCCCAGAAATACACCCTGCGAGTTTCGATTAATTTAAATTGGGCTATCATGAAAAAAACTCAAATCATCCCTTTCCGGGTCTACCCTTAGAAAACGCCCTCAGGCACATTTGCAAGAAATGTTTTTACTTTTTCCTAAATTCTTACAACCCGAGAAATATACCCTGTGAGTTTCGATTAATTTAAATTGGGCCATCATGGAAAAAATTGCTATCATCCCTTTCCGGCTCTACCCTTAGAAAACGCCCTCAGGTACATTTGCAAGCAATGTTTTTACTTTTTCCTACATTCTTATGCCGCCAGAAATATACCCTGTGAGGTTCGATTAATCTAATTTGGGCCATCATGGAAAAAAAACTCAAATCATCCCTTTCCGGGTCTACCCTTAGAAAACGCCCTCAGGCACATTTGCAAGAAATGGTTTTACTTTTTCCGAAATTCTTACAACCCCAGAAATATACCCTGTGAGTTTCGATTAATTTAAATTGGGCCATCATGGAAAAATTGATATCGTCCCTTTCCGGGTCTACCCCTAGAAAACGCCCTCAGGCACATTTGCAAGAAATGCTTTTACTTTTTCCTAAATTCTTATGCCGCCAGAAAAATACCTTGTGAGGTTCGATTAATCTAATTTGGGCCATCATGGAAAAATACTGAAATCATCCCTTTCCGGATCTACCCTTAGAAAACGCCCTCAGGCACATTTGCAAGAAATGTTTTTACTTTTTTCTAAATTCTTATAACCCCAGAAATATACCCTGTGAGTTTCGGTTCATTTAAATTGGGCCATCATGGAAAAAGACTGAAATTACCCCTTTCCGGGTCTACCCTTAGAAAACATTTGCAAGAAATGATTTTACTTTTTTCTAAATTGTTATGCCCCCAGAAATATAACCTGTGAGTTTCGAATAATTTAAATTGAGCCATCATGGAAAAAAACTGAAATCGTCCCTTTCCAGGTCTACCCCTAGAAAACGCCCTCAGTCGCATTTGCAAGAAATGTTTTTACTTTTTCCTAAAGTCTTTTGCCCCCAGAAATAAGCCCTGTGATTTTCGATTAATTTAAGCACTCAGGCACATTTGAAAGAAATGTTTTTAATTTTTCTAATTTCTTATGCCCCCAGAAATACACCCTGTGAGTTTCGATTAATTTAAATTGGGCTATCATGAAAAAAACTCAAATCATCCCTTTCCGGGTCTACCCTTAGAAAACGCCCTCAGGCACATTTGCAAGAAATGTTTTTACTTTTTCCTAAATTCTTACAACCCGAGAAATATACCCTGTGAGTTTCGATTAATTTAAATTGGGCCATCATGGAAAAAATTGCTATCATCCCTTTCCGGCTCTACCCTTAGAAAACGCCCTCAGGTACATTTGCAAGCAATGTTTTTACTTTTTCCTACATTCTTATGCCGCCAGAAATATACCCTGTGAGGTTCGATTAATCTAATTTGGGCCATCATGGAAAAAAAACTCAAATCATCCCTTTCCGGGTCTACCCTTAGAAAACGCCCTCAGGCACATTTGCAAGAAATGGTTTTACTTTTTCCTAAATTCTTATGCCGCCAGAAAAATACCTTGTGAGGTTCGATTAATCTAATTTGGGCCATCATGGAAAAATACTGAAATCATCCCTTTCCGGATCTACCCTTAGAAAACGCCCTCAGGCACATTTGCAAGAAATGTTTTTACTTTTTTCTAAATTCTTATAACCCCAGAAATATACCCTGTGAGTTTCGGTTCATTTAAATTGGGCCATCATGGAAAAAGACTGAAATTACCCCTTTCCGGGTCTACCCTTAGAAAACATTTGCAAGAAATGATTTTACTTTTTTCTAAATTGTTATGCCCCCAGAAATATAACCTATGAGTTTCGATTAATTTAAATTGAGCCATCATGGAAAAAAACTGAAATCGTCCCTTTCCAGGTCTACCCCTAGAAAACGCCCTCAGTCGCATTTGCAAGAAATGTTTTTACTTTTTCCTAAAGTCTTTTGCCCCCAGAAATAAACCCTGTGATTTTCGATTAATTTAAGCACTCAGGGACATTTGAAAGAAATGTTTTTACTTTTTTCTAATTTCTTATGCCCCCAGAAATACACCCTGTGAGTTTCGATTAATTTAAATTAAGCTATCATGAAAAAAACTCAAATCATCCCTTTCCGGGTCTACCCTTAGAAAACGCCCTCCGGCACATTTGCAAGAAATGTTTTTACTTTTTCCTAAATTCTTACAACCCGAGAAATATACCCTGTGAATTTCGATTAATTTAAATTGGGCCATCATGGAAAAAATTGCTATCATCCCTTTCCGGCTCTACCCTTAGAAAACGCCCTCAGGTACATTTGCAAGCAATGTTTTTACTTTTTCCTACATTCTTATGCCGCCAGAAATATACCCTGTTAGGTTCGATTAATCTAATTTGGGCCATCATGGAAAAAAACTCAAATCATCCCTTTCCGGGTCTACCCTTAGAAAACGCCCTCAGGCACATTTGCAAGAAATGGTTTTACTTTTTCCGAAATTCTCACAACCCCAGAAATATACCCTGTGAGTTTCGATTAATTTAAATTGGGCCATCATGGAAAAATTGATATCGTCCCTTTCCGGGTCTACCCCTAGAAAACGCCCTCAGGCACATTTGCAAGAAATGTTTTTACTTTTTTCTAAATTCTTATAACCCCAGAAATATACCCTGTGAGTTTCGGTTCATTTAAATTGGGCCATCATGGAAAAAGACTGAAATTACCCCTTTCCGGGTCTACCCTTAGAAAACATTTGCAAGAAATGATTTTACTTTTTTCTAAATTGTTATGCCCCCAGAAATATAACCTGTGAGTTTCGAATAATTTAAATTGAGCCATCATGGAAAAAAACTGAAATCGTCCCTTTCCAGGTCTACCCCTAGAAAACGCCCTCAGTCGCATTTGCAAGAAATGTTTTTACTTTTTCCTAAAGTCTTTTGCCCCCAGAAATAAGCCCTGTGATTTTCGATTAATTTAAGCACTCAGGCACATTTGAAAGAAATGTTTTTAATTTTTCTAATTTCTTATGCCCCCAGAAATACACCCTGTGAGTTTCGATTAATTTAAATTGGGCTATCATGAAAAAAACTCAAATCATCCCTTTCCGGGTCTACCCTTAGAAAACGCCCTCAGGCACATTTGCAAGAAATGTTTTTACTTTTTCCTAAATTCTTACAACCCGAGAAATATACCCTGTGAGTTTCGATTAATTTAAATTGGGCCATCATGGAAAAAATTGCTATCATCCCTTTCCGGCTCTACCCTTAGAAAACGCCCTCAGGTACATTTGCAAGCAATGTTTTTACTTTTTCCTACATTCTTATGCCGCCAGAAATATACCCTGTGAGGTTCGATTAATCTAATTTGGGCCATCATGGAAAAAAAACTCAAATCATCCCTTTCCGGGTCTACCCTTAGAAAACGCCCTCAGGCACATTTGCAAGAAATGGTTTTACTTTTTCCTAAATTCTTATGCCGCCAGAAAAATACCTTGTGAGGTTCGATTAATCTAATTTGGGCCATCATGGAAAAATACTGAAATCATCCCTTTCCGGATCTACCCTTAGAAAACGCCCTCAGGCACATTTGCAAGAAATGTTTTTACTTTTTTCTAAATTCTTATAACCCCAGAAATATACCCTGTGAGTTTCGGTTCATTTAAATTGGGCCATCATGGAAAAAGACTGAAATTACCCCTTTCCGGGTCTACCCTTAGAAAACATTTGCAAGAAATGATTTTACTTTTTTCTAAATTGTTATGCCCCCAGAAATATAACCTATGAGTTTCGATTAATTTAAATTGAGCCATCATGGAAAAAAACTGAAATCGTCCCTTTCCAGGTCTACCCCTAGAAAACGCCCTCAGTCGCATTTGCAAGAAATGTTTTTACTTTTTCCTAAAGTCTTTTGCCCCCAGAAATAAACCCTGTGATTTTCGATTAATTTAAGCACTCAGGGACATTTGAAAGAAATGTTTTTACTTTTTTCTAATTTCTTATGCCCCCAGAAATACACCCTGTGAGTTTCGATTAATTTAAATTAAGCTATCATGAAAAAAACTCAAATCATCCCTTTCCGGGTCTACCCTTAGAAAACGCCCTCCGGCACATTTGCAAGAAATGTTTTTACTTTTTCCTAAATTCTTACAACCCGAGAAATATACCCTGTGAATTTCGATTAATTTAAATTGGGCCATCATGGAAAAAATTGCTATCATCCCTTTCCGGCTCTACCCTTAGAAAACGCCCTCAGGTACATTTGCAAGCAATGTTTTTACTTTTTCCTACATTCTTATGCCGCCAGAAATATACCCTGTTAGGTTCGATTAATCTAATTTGGGCCATCATGGAAAAAAACTCAAATCATCCCTTTCCGGGTCTACCCTTAGAAAACGCCCTCAGGCACATTTGCAAGAAATGGTTTTACTTTTTCCGAAATTCTCACAACCCCAGAAATATACCCTGTGAGTTTCGATTAATTTAAATTGGGCCATCATGGAAAAATTGATATCGTCCCTTTCCGGGTCTACCCCTAGAAAACGCCCTCAGGCACATTTGCAAGAAATGCTTTTACTTTTTCCTAAATTCTTATGCCGCCAGAAAAATACCTTGTGAGGTTCGATTAATCTAATTTGGGCCATCATGGAAAAATACTGAAATCATCCCTTTCCGGATCTACCCTTAGAAACCGCCCTCAGGCACATTTGCAAGAAATGTTTTTACTTTTTTCTAAATTCTTATAACCCCAGAAATATACCCTGTGAGTTTCGGTTCATTTAAATTGGGCCATCATGGAAAAAGACTGAAATTACCCCTTTCCGGGTCTACCCTTAGAAAACATTTGCAAGAAATGATTTTACTTTTTTCTAAATTGTTATGCCCCCAGAAATATAACCTGTGAGTTTCGAATAATTTAAATTGAGCCATCATGGAAAAAAACTGAAATCGTCCCTTTCCAGGTCTACCCCTAGAAAACGCCCTCAGTCGCATTTGCAAGAAATGTTTTTACTTTTTCCTAAAGTCTTTTGCCCCCAGAAATAAACCCTGTGATTTTCGATTAATTTAAGCACTCAGGCACATTTGAAAGAAATGTTTTTACTTTTTTCTAATTTCTTATGCCCCCAGAAATACACCCTGTGAGTTTTGATTAATTTAAATTGGGCTATCATGAAAAAAACTCAAATCATCCCTTTCCGGGTCTACCCTTAGAAAACGCCCTCAGGCACATTTGCAAGAAATGTTTTTACTTTTTCCTAAATTCTTACAACCCGAGAAATATACCCTGTGAGTTTCGATTAATTTAAATTGGGCCATCATGGAAAAAATTGCTATCATCCCTTTCCGGCTCTACCCTTAGAAAACGCCCTCAGGTACATTTGCAAGCAATGTTTTTACTTTTTCCTACATTCTTATGCCGCCAGAAATATACCCTGTGAGGTTCGATTAATCTAATTTGGGCCATCATGGAAAAAAAACTCAAATCATCCCTTTCCGGGTCTACCCTTAGAAAACGCCCTCAGGCACATTTGCAAGAAATGGTTTTACTTTTTCCGAAATTCTTACAACCCCAGAAATATACCCTGTGAGTTTCGATTAATTTAAATTGGGCCATCATGGAAAAATTGATATCGTCCCTTTCCGGGTCTACCCCTAGAAAACGCCCTCAGGCACATTTGCAAGAAATGCTTTTACTTTTTCCTAAATTCTTATGCCGCCAGAAAAATACCTTGTGAGGTTCGATTAATCTAATTTGGGCCATCATGGAAAAATACTGAAATCATCCCTTTCCGGATCTACCCTTAGAAAACGCCCTCAGGCACATTTGCAAGAAATGTTTTTACTTTTTTCTAAATTTTTATAACCCCAGAAATATACCCTGTGAGTTTCGGTTCATTTAAATTGGGCCATCATAGAAAAAGACTGAAATTACCCCTTTCCGGGTCTACCCTTAGAAAACATTTGCAAGAAATGATTTTACTTTTTTCTAAATTGTTATGCCCCCAGAAATATAACCTGTGAGTTTCGATTAATTTAAATTGAGCCATCACGGAAAAAAACTGAAATCGTCCCTTTCCAGGTCTACCCCTAGAAAACGCCCTCAGTCGCATTTGCAAGAAATGTTTTTACTTTTTCCTAAAGTCTTTTGCCCCCAGAAATAAACCCTGTGATTTTCGATTAATTTAAGCACTCAGGCACATTTGAAAGAAATGTTTTTACTTTTTTCTAATTTCTTATGCCCCCAGAAATACACCCTGTGAGTTTCGATTAATTTAAATTGGGCTATCATGAAAAAAACTCAAATCATCTCTTTCCGGGTCTACCCTTAGAAAACGCCCTCAGGCACATTTGCAAGAAATGTTTTTACTTTTTCCTAAATTCTTACAACCCAAGAAATGAGTTTCGATTAATTTAAATTGGGCCATCATGGAAAAATTGATATCGTCCCTTTCCGGGTCTACCCCTAGAAAACGCCCTCAGGCACATTTGCAAGAAATGCTTTTACTTTTTCCTAAATTCTTATGCCGCCAGAAAAATACCTTGTGAGGTTCGATTAATCTAATTTGGGCCATCATGGAAAAATACTGAAATCATCCCTTTCCGGATCTACCCTTAAAAAACGCCCTCAGGCACATTTGCAAGAAATGTTTTTACTTTTTCCTAAATTCTTATAACCCCAGAAATATACCCTGTGAGTTTCGGTTCATTTAAATTGGGCCATCATGGAAAAAGACTGAAATTACCCCTTTCCGGGTCTACCCTTAGAAAACATGTGCAAGAAATGATTTTACTTTTTTCTAAATTGTTATGCCCCCAGAAATAAAACCTGTGAGTTTCGATTAATTTAAATTGAGCCATCATGGAAAAAAACTGAAATCGTCCCTTTCCAGGTCTACCCCTAGAAAACGCACTCAGTCGCATTTGCAAGAAATGTTTTTACTTTTTCCTAAAGTCTTTTGCCCCCAGAAATAAACCCTGTGAGTTTCGATTAATTTAAGCACTCAGGCACATTTGAAAGAAATGTTTTTACTTTTTTCTAATTTCTTATGCCCCCAGAAATACGCCCTGTGAGTTTCGATTAATTTAAATTGGGCTATCATGAAAAAAACTCAAATCATCCCTTTCCGGGTCTACCCTTAGAAAACGCCCTCAGGCACATTTGCAAGAAATGGTTTTACTTTTTCCGAAATTCTTACAACCCCAGAAATATACCCTGTGAGTTTCGATTAATTTAAATTGGGCCATCATGGAAAAAACTGATATCATCCCTTTCCGGCTCTACCCCTAGAAAACGCCCTCAGGCACATTTGCAAGAAATGTGACTGAATGTGACTCGCCTTTTCTGTCTGGCATGATGATTTGATGATACGTTATTGAGGTGTCGGTTAGCGTGTGTTAGTTCTCTATAAAGGGCGTGCGCAAACTTCCCATCCGGCCTCCTTGATACTGGAACATCAACAAACGGTAGGCGTCATTTCTTTTCTATCATCGTCCCAGACACAAGAGGGGAGTCATAAAAAGTCAAGAGAATTTGTAAGCTGGCCCCCTTTCCATTGAAGTAAAAATGCTCATCTTCTTTGGCTTAGATATGGATATATGAATTCCATCAACACACCCTACAATTCTAAGGAATTGAAATGCCATCATATAGTTTATTTTATTTTGCTCTTTTTCTTCATTGCTTGTCAAAAACTTTACTCATCTTAGGGCATGGCTTCAGTCACTTCTGCAAAAATGTTGCTCATTGTTTGTTGAGCCATAGATAAATGGGCTTCACTCCCAATGCTTCTTTGGTATGTTCCTTGAGCAAAGAAACGCAAGGCAGCAAAATTTCTGCCAGTTGTAGACATTTTTGGGCTGCGCACTCCCATATGTGATGATGAGGAGTCAACTCTTCAATGAGATTTCTGGCTAAATCTCGACTGAACCTGTAGTGTTTCCGAAATTCGTTCTGTGACAAATCAAAAGGATTCAAAACATCCTTTAAAGCTCGACGTTCTAGCCGTAGTAGCTCCATTTGTTCTTCAGCCCCTACTTCTTCAACAACAAACATTAAAACTGGATATTAATAGACAAAAAAACGGACCTGATTTGAGCCGAACACGACAGCAAACGGGCCGAACGAGCATCTTGGTCAAAGAATGTTCTTTCTTTTCTATCTTTATTAATTTTTTCCGTTTCTATCACGTCACGGAGTTCGCTCTCAGTTTACCAACCGAGACGAAGCCGAGTTTTGTAATGTTCTCAAGCGATAGAAAATGCTTTTTTGACGAGTAAAACACTATAATTTTTCTATGTTTTTGCGTGATATTACCATCTTCCATGGTGCTTTACAAGTTTAGATCAATAGAATCGCTTAGAATTGGCGATTTACAGGCGAAATTAGAACAACTTACTTTCGTCACTAGAGACAGTTGTTATGAGATTTTCTCTCATTATAGGCGAAAATTCCGTTTTTGCCTAGCGCAAGATATGACGAAAGTTCTATATATTTACATGGTAGCAGAATTTTTTTTCCACACTAGCGCGGTAAAGGCTAACTTTCTGCGTTCATATACGTGCGGAAAAGTACCAAATTCTGAACAAGAATAGAAAACATGTTTTACTTACTGTTCAACCTCCCCCGTTCCTTGAGCCTTCGTTGTGTCTGTTCGTCCCGGTTCGTATCCAGGCCCTGGAAATTGGTGGTCCATTCGGCTGCTGAGATTTTTTTAAATGTACCGTCTCATTTATTTCTCTCTTTGTTCTTCTGAGCGTTTTCCAAATGCGTTTTTGGTTTCCATAGAAGTCACTTTCCATTTCCCTACTGAAGTTCTCCTAATTTTCTCTCTTCGAAGCCATAGACATTGAGGATGTAGAACAATACACGATGTAGGAAGTGATATCCGTGATGAAGCACCTGAAAAAACGGTCAATCTCTAGGCCCGGACAACGTCCTTAACGAACTTCTGAAGTGCGGAGAAGAAGCTCTGGCTCGACAGAGGGCGGAACTATTGAACAAAATATTCACCCGTATGCTCCAAACAACGTATTCTCAGCTACACCCCAATAAGTGAGGAGCAGCAAGATTTTCGGAAAAACCGTTCAATTATTGACGCAGTGTTCCTTATCAGGCAGGTTTTAGAGAAGGCAATAAAGTATAATAAACCAGCATACCTGTGCTTTATAGATTTGATGAAAGCGTCAACAGGATAAGGTTGGAGGACGTTACGAACGAGCTAAACTGCAGGGGAATACCCTCAAGCATCACGGAGACGGTTAAAAAGCTCAGCACAAAAAACATCACAACAATACGATCAAAATTAACAACAACTGAAAAAATTGAGGAAAGCACAGGAATACGACAAGGAGACAGCCTCAGCCCATTGCTATTCAATATCATAATGGACAGAATAATAGAGCAAGTGCGCAAGGTAGACCAAGAATACAAGATGGGAAATCAACAACTTAAGCTAATATGTTACGCAGACGAAGTAACGCTATTCGCGGACACGGAAGACGGGCTGCAATGGCTATTACATCAGGCATTTAAGAAAGAGCCAACATGGAAATATCAACCACTAAAACAAAAAGCATGGTGATCGTCAGAAAACCACGCAGATGCAAACTACAACTAAACAACAGAACAATAGACCAGATTTCTGAATTCAACTATCTGGGAATAACAATATCACCATATGGTGAACTCAAGGCTGGTGTACGAAACCAGATAGGCAAGGCAACCAGGATAGCAGGAGCTCTACGAACAATCGTATAGAGAAACACATGCATATCAATTCCGACCAAAATTACATACACGACACAAACACGAGCTGACACAGTGGACACAAAAAGGATGGCACGAACCAGATAAATGAGAATACTGAGAATGATCACAGGGAACAAAGGGGGAGTAGCGAAATTAGGGAAGAGTGGGGGCTAGAGGACGTGGTTAGATGGACCGGTGCCAAAAGACTCTTCTGGAACGAACACGTATCCAGGATGGAAAACCGAAAACTGGCGAAAATCGCCATAAATAGAAAAACTAGCATCAAGCAGACCACCAGGCCGGCCTCCCAAGAGGTGGAAGGACAACTGGTCTTCGACATCCCAAGAGAGGCAAATGGATGGGTAAAACAAGCTTTACGCCTTCCGAAAAAAAGAAGAAGGTGGCAGATGATGAAAAATGCACATCTTTGCAACCAGGTGCTAAATGTAAAATTTGTTATCCGATGGGCTACAACTTAGTTACATAATAGTGTTTCGTGTGCGACTTATAGCAAATCCTCGGGATCACCACCCACAGAATTAACGAGGAACAGAAATACAGGGTGTTACGGGACGAACTCATATGGAAGCTAGGTTTTGACCATGCAAACACATATTCAGTATTACAAAAGTTTCGAACTCATTTCTTACTGATATACAGGGTTTTGTATACATTTTCCCAAAATAAAATCAATCATATTTTCCAGAATTTCTGGGAAAGACAACTACTACATCAGGCAACTAGATAAATGTGTAATATCTCTCTTATTTGTTTTCTGTAATTTTTTTTTATCATAAATGTCAAGAAATGGTACAATAAAAAATAAGTAGTTACGCAAGTTTAAACCTAATAAGTCATTTGTAACACAAAACGCAGTTGATCACAACATTAAAAAATTGTAAAAAAAAACCGATGTGCAACACTAAAATTCTTACGATTTCTTATTGTCTGGAGTTTGTAAACTTCACATCTATTGCAAAAGTTTAAAAAAATCGTATACTGAGTGTTTGTTGTATACTGAGCGCACTCCCATATGTGATGATGAGGAGTCAACTCTTCAATGAGATTTCTGGCCAAATCTCGACTGAACCTGTGGTGTTTCCGAAATTCGTTCTGTGACAAATCAAAAGGATTCAAAACATCCTTTAAAGCTCGACGTTCTAGCCGTAGTAGCTCCATTTGTTCTTTAGCCCCTACTTCTTCAACAACAAACATTAAAACTGGATATTAATAGACAAAAAACGGACCTGATTTGAGCCGAACACGACAGCAAACGGGCCGAACGAGCATCTTGGTCAAAGAATGTCCTTTCTTTTCTATCTTTTGCTGAGATTTTTTTAAATGTACCGTCTCATTTATTTCTCTCTTTGTTCTTCTGAGCGTTTTCCAAATGCGTTTTTGGTTTCCATAGAAGTCACTTTCCATTTCCCTACTGAAGTTCTCCTAATTTTCTCTCTTCGCAGCCATAGACATTGAGGATGTAGAACAATACACGATGTAGGAAGTGATATCCGAGATGAAGCACCTGAAAAACGGTAAATCTCCAGGCCCGGACAACGTCCTTAACGAACTTCTGAAGTGCGGAGAAGAAGCTCTGGCTCGACAGAGGGCGGAACTATTGAACAAAATATTCACCCGTATGCTCCAACAAAGTATTCTCAGCTACACCCCAATAAGTGAGGAGCAGCAAGATTTTCGGAAAAACCGTTCAATTATTGACGCAGTGTTCCTTATCAGGCAGGTTATAGAGAAGGCAATAAAGTATAATAAACCAGCATACCTGTGCTTTATAGATTTGATGAAAGCGTTCAACAGGATAAGGTTGGAGGACGTTACGAACGAGCTAAACTGCAGGGGAATACCCTCAAGCATCACGGAGACGGTTAAAAAGCTCAACACAAAAAACACCACAACAATACGATCAAAATTAACAACAACTGAAAAAATTGAGGAAAGCACAGGAATACGACAAGGAGACAGCCTCAGCCCATTGCTATTCAACATCATAATGGACAGAATAATAGAGCAAGTGCGCAAGGTAGACCAAGAATACAAGATGGGAAATCAACAACTTAAGCTAATATGTCACGCAGACGACGTAACGCTATTCGCGGACACGGAAGACGGGCTGCAATGGCTATTACATCAGGCATTTAAGAAAGAGCCAACATGGAAATATCAACCACTAAAACAAAAAGCATGGTGATCGTCAGAAAACCACGCAGATGCAAACTACAACAGAACAATAGACCAGACTTCTGAATTCAACTATCTGGGAATAACAATATCACCATATGGTGAACTCAAGGCTGGTGTACGAAACCAGATAGGCAAGGCAACCAGGATAGCAGGATCTCTACGAACAACCGTATGGAGAAACACATGCATATCAATTCCGACCAAAATTACATACACGACACAAACACGAGCTGACACAGTGGACACAAAAAGGATGGCACGAACCAGATAAATGAGAATACTGAGAATGATCACAGGGAACATACTTTGGGACCAAAGAGGAGTAGCGAAATTAGGGAAGAGTGTGGGCTAGAGGACGTGGTTAGATGGACCGGTGCCCAAAGACTCTTCTGGAACGAACACGTATCCAGGATGGAAAACCGAAAATTGGCGAAAATCGCCATAAATAGAAAAACTAGCATCAAGCAGACCACCAGGCCGGCCTCCCAAGAGGTGGAAGGACAACTGGTCTTCGACATCCCAAGAGAGGCAAATGGATGGGTAAAACAAGCTTTACGCCTTCCGAAAAAAAGAAGAAGGTGGCAGATGATGAAAAATGCACATCTTTGCTACCAGGTGCTAAATGTAAAATTTGTTATCTGATGGGCTACAACTTAGTTACATAATAGTGTTTCGTGTGCGACTTATAGCCAATCCTCGGGATCACCACCCACAGAATCAACGAGGAACAGAAATACAGGGTGTTACGGGACGAACTCATATGGAAGCTAGGTTTTGACCATGCAAACACATATTCAGTATTACAAAAGTTTCGAACTCATTTCTTACTGATATACAGGGTTTTGTATACATTTTCCCAAAATAAAATCAATCATATTTCCCAGAATTTCTGGGAAAGACAACATCAGGCAACTAGATAAATGTGTAATATTTCTGTCATTTGTTTTCTGTAATTTTTTTTTGTCATAAATGGCAAGAAATGGTACAATAAAAAATAAGTAGTTACGCAAGTTTAAACCTAATAAGTCATTTGTAACACAAAAAGCAGTTGATCACAACATTAAAAAATTGTAAGAAAAACTCATGTGCAACACTTAAATTCTTACGATTTCTTATTGTCTGGAGTTTGTGAAATTCACATCTGTTGCAAAAGTTTAAAAAAATCGTATACTGAGTGTTTGTTTTGCGACATCATGAAAAGAGTAACTTTATTAGTCCTTCCTTTATTACCTTCCTAGTTTCTTGTCCTCCAACGTCTCACGCACATGCAATTTGAATTTATTTCTGCAAAAATTCTGAGAAATATGATTGATTTTTGTTTTGGACAAAATGTATACAAAACCCTGTAGATCAGTAAGAAGTGAGTTCCGAATTTTTTTAATACTGAATATGTGTTGGCATGGTCGAAACCTATCTCCCATATTAGTATGTACATTTCGTCCCGTAACACCCTGTATATTTTGTTCTTCTTCCATTTTTAAAATTCCTCCACCAGTCTCTCTTATTGAGTGTTATAAAATTTCACAAATCTGATTTATTAGCTCGAAACTAAATTACCATGAAGGCTCAATCATCCATGTCTTCCTCCTGTTCGGTAACAATTTAACCCCAAGATATCTGCTTAATTAAGTGTATCAAAGGGTGCGGCAAAGCGAAACAGAAAGTGACCGTCTCTCATCTATCCGCAACGATTTTACGAGGGGGAGACTTACGCGTGAGTGACACTCGGCTCTGCTGCTTTTAGAGCCGCTCAATCCACGCTTTATTAGCTTCGACAGACTGGCTACGTGTTTAATATGGCCCGCACAAGAAGGATCAATGTTCGACCGTTAACTTTTGTCCAAACGGATTTAATATGGACGCGCGTGTTCCCACATAATGCCGATCTGATTTATGTCGAAACCTTTATGTCGCTTTTCGTGCCAATGATGTGGCTGCTCCTTTCGAGTGTAAATAAACTGCTTTTGCGACCGATTTGTAGTGCACGCCGAGGTCGTTCCAATATCGCTCTAATGCAAGAACAAACAAGCAAAAATCTTCCTACAAGTAATAAAACGGGATGAACCATTCCCTTAAATCGCGGATTAGATGGGAAAAACTAACCTAAATACGTCCTTTCGAGTGGGGAACGCTGTTGGCCGGTTTGGCGTCGTGAGGTCACGTCTTAGAAATATTGGACGTTAAAGACGAGTGGACAAGCACGGAAGAGCGATGCCGGCTGACGTCGCCGAAAGAAAATTTCAAACGTGACACCAGCGCTGATAAGACCGGGTTGGTAGTAAAAGAAAATAGTAATTTGTCCCTGCGAAATTATGTATAGAGCTGATTTATAGCACAAGGGAAATTGCCTTTAGAATAAAATACGGTTTTTGTTAATAAAAAAGTTTCCGGAGTAACGAGAAGCATAATTTAGAATAAAACAAAGGAGGATTGCGCATGCAGGGTAATATATCGGATACGCAAATAAAGTTTGCTTGAGGATATATGCAGTTTTGATTGTCAATTCTAACGAGGTAGTAAGAAAACCAAAATTTAGTAGGGCTGCACCTATCAACACCTACGTTAAATCCTTAACGAAGTGCTTATTTACTACAACTAGTGCTACAATGGAAATGGTTCATTTCGCTTCCACTACAACTACTTCAATCAGACCGTGAAGGCTTTCATGGCTAGTCAAAATACATTCTAAAACGTTTTCCGGGTTTTGAAGCCGTGGTCTAGTGGTAAGCTCCGTGGAGCTTACGAATACTTAAGGATCTCATTGGCTTCTCTGGTTCCTCCTTCAGGTACGGTCTAGCAAAAATTTTCAAAGAGAGAGAATTTACAACAAAATCTCTTCTCCCTCAAAGAAATAATGACATCCCTAAGGATCATGCATTTAATGATAGAAAACTGTTACAGAAAACTGTAACATAGTTTGGTATCTGTTAGTGGGTTTGGTGTATGTTGAAGCTGGGTGGAAGTACGGTGGAAAAAAATATTCAAATCTTACTGAATAAATGTCTACAGGATTGTGTAATTCCCACAGAATGGTGGAACGCAGAAGTTATAATCCTGTTTAAAATAGGAAACAGCGCAGATATCAAAAACTACCGTCCTATCAGTCTGCTTTCACAACTATACAAGCTATTCACCAATAGTAGGTTACGTCACAAGTCCAGTAGGTGACTTGTAACAGTACGAGGTTTTTACAGACGAGGCGACGTCAGGAGCCGAGTCTGGAAAGTTATACGAGTACTGTAACAACACCTAATGGACGTGTATCGTACAATATTTTATTTCATACTGTTTTTATGATTTAGAAATTAAATGAAAAAATGACCACGTAAGAATTAGATTTATTGACATTTGGCGGTGTCTGTATTCTTGTCACTGTCAAAATTCATAATTCGAGAGCTATGGCATAATGATTTAAAGTTGCGTTATTTATGGTATCAAAATAAACTTTTGAAAATATGCAGCCACTAGTTTTAAAACTTTATTATAACAAATTATTTTTTATTAAAATTACTACATAAGTGTGATAGATATTTCTCAAATTCCTTCGAGAAGTCTTTCCCTAATGGGAAAAATGATGGAGGAAAAATCATTAATAATGTTCTTGTGTTTCTTCAAATATATGTAGTGTTTTGAAATAACTTGGTTTTGCTGGGCATTGGGAAAATTTTTGAATTTCACTGGATAACTTAGAGACTCGTTTCGAATATCAGGAAATGATGGTTGATTTGATTTAATGATTTGATTTAATGACTGAAAGTAATATCGTAACTACTGCGCAGAAATTTTGACGTCGCCAACTGAGCATTTGACAAAATCTTAATCAAATTTAAGTAACGTAATATTTTATATTAGACGGTAGCTCTCTAGCATCGGTTGCCTAGCAACCTTTACCGAACTATCCAGTAAAGTTCCATTTACCGGACTCAAATCGATGCATGTAGGACGTATATTCCGGACAGTATGAAATGAAATCATATGCAACCGCCTAACAGAAAAACTTGACCTTTATCAGCCAGAAGAACAGGTCGGATTCCCATCGATCACCTACAAACACTGCGAACCTTAATTGAAAAAACAACCGAGTGTAATGTCCCCATTAATCTGGCGTTGATCGACTTCCACAAAGCCTTCGACACGATTGAATCGTGGTCAATCTTTGAAGCTCTAGGAAATGCAAGAATAGACTCAAGATACTACACCATTCTCAAAAACATCTACAAAAATGCGACATTCCACGTTAAGATAAACGAAGAAATAATCACCAAGATAAAAATGGGCAGGGGAGTATGCCCGGGTGACACTATCTCACCAAAACTATTCACTGCAGTTTTAGAGGACGTCTTCAAAAAGTTTGAATGGGAATCGAAAGCTATAAAGATTGACGGAATGTACTTTAATCATCTGCGGTTCGCCGACGTTATCGTCTTAATTTCGAGCGACCCAAGGGAGCTGATGGAAATGATGCAGCAACTCAACCAAGCAGCTGAAGAAGTCGGACTAAAAATGAATACCGGAAAAACGAAGATAATACCTCGGCCATACGATCATGCTGGGAAAACCAAATCAGACAACAGAAATCACCAGACGTATAGGACTCACATGGGCAGCGTTCGGTAAACTAGGATACATCTCTGGGACAATAGTACTTAGTAAATCTAAAGAAAAAAGCTTACGACTGGTGCATCCTTCCAGTGGCTATAAATGGCCTAGAAACCATGAGATAAACAAAAAAGAGTGTAAAAAGATTAAGAACACCACAAAGAGCCATGGAATGCACAATTCTCGGGATTTCATTAAGAGACAAATTAAGAAACGAGGAGATTCGAGGAAGAACTAAGATTACGGATGTGGCAGAACGGGTGGCACGACTTAAATGGAGGTGGGTGGGACATGTCGCAAGACAGAGCAGTGACAGATGGACAACCAGGGTTACCCACTGGCGACCAAGAGCAACTAAATGGAACAGAGGGCGACCACAGAAAATATGGCTAGACGATATTAGAGCAGCCGTTGGCCGAGACTGGTATCACAAAGCCCAAGATCGTCAAACATGGAAGATATATGGAGAGGCCTATATCCAGGAGTGGATGAGAGAAGGCTGATGAAGAAGAAGAAGGAATAGAATAGAAATATGAACGAAATTCTCATCACGGGGGCAATAAGACCGACGTCCACGGAAGCTATGGAGCGCATGCTCCACCTGCTTCCACTTCCAATCCTTCTGGAAGTAGAGTCAATGAAGGCGACATACCTGCTGCAACAAGTGACGAAAATAGCACCGCAGCCATTCGATGGTGGGACCAACAATGCCCAAGCTGGTTTGGAAGGCCTTGCGGTATTGAACATGGTCTCCGACCTAATGGCATCAAAACATACATTGGACACTGGGTACGTCGTCAGAGGTGGCATCTGTGTGGCACCACAATGTTTCAGGCAGAGATACATGCCATTGAATTGTATACCCGACACCTATTAGAGGAGGGAGGACACAATAGATCAATAAAGATGTGCTCGGATAGTCGGGCAGCGCTTCTAGCGCTTAGGTCTTTGCGCTGCAATTCCAAAACTGTTTGGAATTGCCACATGACTCTGAACACCCTATCGCAGGAGGACAGCGCCACACTAGTATGGATCCCGGGCCATCGTGGTTCCGAAGGTAATGAGAGGGCAGACTCGCTAGCTAGGAGGACGGCGGGCTCTGCATTCGTAGGCCCAGAGTCGGCACTGGGAGTCCCATACTCTCTGGTCAAGGCTGAACTCCAGAAATGGAGCAAAGCCAAGTCCCAGGAAGTACTGTGACTGCCCGGCTATTGCCAGATCGAGATGCTCACTGTTCGGAAACATCTTCATTGATCCTCAAGTTGCAAGCGCAGTGTCGCCAGAGAGACTCATCAGATTCGTCGAGGTTCTGGGCATAACGGGTGATAACTGGTGGATCTAGCAGGGGCAAACCTTGCTGGTAACACTTCGAGTGAGCTCAAGGGGCCGCAGGTCGCCGTGGAGGACTGTGTACGTCCACTCACATTGAGTACAATGCAATACAATACAATACAACAGTTTGCATAAGAAAAAGTGGGCAAAACAAAGCCGACAGCCGAAAAGAGCTAACGCAAGGTTGTGGTCAATTTAACCGACAAAGAACTATGAATAGATGAGCTGAGCGTTCTGCACATGGACGTTGCTATAACACTTTCCAGGATACCTGTAGAAGACGTCATGCAAATGAGGAGAGCGGAATTCTTCAGCTGTTAATTCAGACCGCTGAAGGGATAAGGATGTAGGCATCACCAACTGCAACACCTTTGCAAAAATAAAGCTCTTTAAACGTTGAACGACAACAATAATATTCTCTTGAGAAGTTGTTATTGGTGATCCCATTCACCTTAACATCTACATCTACAGATGTTAAGGTGAATGGTTCTGCTTGGCTCAATAAAACGACTGCGGGATGTGAACCGTTAGAATTATCGACTCTTCGGCTCTAAAACAGAGCCATCCTCAGGACAATACAACAGTTGCCACTTCCTGTGCATCAGACTCAAAATAGCTATTGTAGGACATCTTATAAATGTTAGACTCATATGCCGAATTCGCTCATTCGCCGAAATAAATGTTCAGTTCGCGAAATGATCAAAGCCAAATGATCGATTGCCGAAAATAAATCCTATTTCGGAATCTGCTTAAACTGATTTACACATTTCGCGAACTGAGCTATACGGAGTTGCTCAAATGCCAAATATGAATGTATTTCGGCATATTATAATTTTTAGTTTAGCAATTCGCCGATTATGCAATTTAAAAATGCAGAGACGTCGATTACAATATTTTGGTTTTTAAAAAATGCCATTTATCAAGGAGAACAACATTTATTTTGCAGAAACAGCTCATTATTATTCAAATAGACATTAATACTATCTACTTATTACAACAAGAAGAACTACCATGACACTTGCTGTTACATTTGATCTTGCTTGCAACACATTTACACTTTTTATTTTGGCATTGTTTCTTGCAATCACACCTTATAAATCCTTGCTTGCACCTAGTTTCCTTGGCAGCAATCTGTCTCATTGGAAATGACGTTGATGGAACATGTTCAGCAGTTAAAAATTCACTTTGAAACAACTGTAAGAGAGATTTTTGCCTAAATACTTAGAATACATAAATTTGTTCAGGTTAGTTCAGGTTAATTCAGTTCATTTCTAAATTGCACAATCGGCGAAATGCTAAACTAAAAATGATAATCTGCCGACATACATTCATATTCGGCATTTGAGCAACTCCGTATAGCTCAGTTCGCGAAATGTGTATCATAATCAGTTTAAGCAGATTCCGAAATAGGATCAATTTCCGGCAATCGAACATTTGGCTTTGATCATTTCGCGAACTGAACATTTATTTCGGCGAATTGGCGAATTCGGCATATGAGTCTAACATATATAAAGCGAATATTGATAGGGCAGAAACATCGATAATTATAACCGTTGTCGTTTTATTGATCCAAACCAAACCATTCACATTAACAAGAATATTCTCATTTTACCTGTATTTAGTAAGGAAAAACTGAGACTCTGTTAGATCCCACCACCTATACAAAAAGCCAACTTGTAATCCAACACACAGCAAGGATTCTGAGGGCCACCAATAAGACGTAGCACATCGGACAAATAAGTAAGGTCAGTGGCTTTGTAAACAAAATAGGAAGCCCGATCTACGAAATGACCTTACACAAACTCTAGCTCACCACAAACCTTCCACCAAACTGTTGCCAAAATTAGGAAATAACGACAGATTTATAAAAGAACCCTCTCATTGTGTCGAAAAACTACATTCTTTGACCCTCTTCTTCGATGTTCTTTCGCTGTTTACGATGGTTTAAGGAAGCAATGGAACATATTAATCAAGAATTTCCATAAGATACTGCTAAAGTGATATAAGCACTTGCAAACCGCTACATGTTTTCAATAGAACGCAAAAATTCTACGAACGATTGTATAGCTATGGCCAGACTACTTAATCCAGTAATAGTTTATGGACTATGTGGACTTTTTCTAATTGGAACCAAACTGCAAATCTTCTTCTTCTTGCAATTGAACTCCACGAACCAGAAAATTCAATTCGTTATGGACATAGAAAGGACGCCTAGCCTTTGGATATTGTCAGTATCAAAGAAGCCAAACTGACATTAGTCTGTATCTCAAGAACGAATCTGCTCCTGCTCTGTACAATATCTCACGGGTACTCCGTAAAATTTCAACTAAGCCGCTAACTCACGGTCTCCAATTTGTCGAACAGCCAAAGCTCTACTGATGAGGGGTAGACCCCGAAACCAGTATGCAGATGGGTTGATCGACAAATTGGTGACCACCACATATTAACTCATACTGGACGTCCCCAACCTTCATTTATTCTAAACAAAGCGGCCGTCGGCATTGGATGGTGTGAGAGAGACAGTTGACTTTACTTGTCGGTTGTCTCACACAACCCATTGTTTTCAATTCGACTTTGATTCATCAAGCAACAAAAATATCATTTTTGTAATTATTTGTGTAAATATCCACTTTGAAACGTAGTATACTAAGGTACAATAGTTTCTAAATTGATTTTAAAATTATGTAATTAGTGAATTTGGGGTATTAACGGAGTTATAAGTCTATAGAGGGCAATGACCTTGCCTGGTTGAGGTATTGTAAATACGTTATTTATCTTGTGAACTGTAATTTGGATAAAATTATAAGTTGCTACCTCAGTTGAGGTTGCAGAACTTTATTGCCTCTACAAGGAAATATAAATGTATAAAGATTACTTTAGTGATATTTTCGGAATTGATCGAAGCATTGGGGTTGAAAATTGGAATACTGAACACTAGAAACCTACTAGTTATCTGATGCTTTCTGGCTACAAAAGTGATTTTATAATGCAAGGTAAAATCCTTTAGTTGAATATCCACCTAGAGTATTAATACTCTAATGAACTTAACCAGATTACCTTGTTTAACACCCTGTCACCATATCGTCCATATGCAACGAAGAGTCAGGTGCCACCCCCTACAAGGTTAATGTGTTAAAGGGGCCTCTTGAACTGCTTTTTGAGTAAGCCTTTAGGCCTTGAAGAAAGTAAGTTCTAAATTCTATCTTTTGCACTTTAGTTAGAAGTTTTAAAACTCCAAAAGAATTAAACAAGAGTGAAAATTACATAGCTAGTCTATTTTCAATAGAATGTTCCAAAATCACAAAAGCAAGGCAATTAATAATTAACGGAGGTCTATTGCTAGTTTCTACACCAAACTGAAGTCAGGGAGCTTTGAGGAATAAAAAGTAAGTACCTAAAGAATAATAATTGATATTCTCATGCAAAATTATGTGATGATTAACACTCTGGCAATAAGTGTTGTTTAGGTCTTCTTCATTACTTGCATCCAGAGCTGTGAAAGTATTTTAAGAAAAGATACTTAAAGGTATGTATAAAGAATGTACCTATCTAAATAAGTAGGTACTAGTATCTTAGATATTTTATTTTTAAAGAAAAAGTAACTATATATTAGATACTTTTTGAAAGTAACTTAGGAAGATTTTTTTAAAAAGTATTTAGACTCTTAGAAAATTATCTTATATACTTACTAATGTAACCTTAGTTACTTTGTATGTATTTTAGATACTTTTCGAGTATCTTAGCTTTTACCTGACGAAATTTAACTTTTTAATATTATATTGTTTAACTAGTGACGAAAATGGCATTTTCTCTCGCAAGAGAATAGTTTACCAACCGAGGCAAAGCCGAGTTTGGTAATGTTCTCGAGCGATAGAAAATGCTTTTTTGACGAGTAAAACAATATAGTTTTTCTTCGGCCATGCTAACATTAAGTCTTCATTAACTTTAAAAACAATCCCTATAGAGTATTTCTTTCAAAAATTAAGGCGCGTCATTGTCAACATGACACCTCGAGTGTCAATGAGTTCAGTTTGGTCAAATTTCAACACTTTGATTCACTTTTCTGAGGCTCGGGCAGGCAAAATATACATGTTTTTGTGGTGTTTTATAAGATTAGAACAGTTAAATCGCATTTAATTGGCGATATATAGGCGAAATTAGGACAACTTACTTTCGTCACTAGAGACGAAAGTTAACGTTATGGGATTTTCTCTCACTAGAGACGAAAGTTACGTTTTCGGCTAGAGCAAGGTAAGACGAAAGTTGTTTATTTTAACATGGTCGTAGAAAAACATTTTTGTTGTGCGGTGCTGATGATTCGTAACAATCCTCCTACAATGTTTTAACTAACTCATTATCATGTTGAAACACACATTATTTTATTATATAAATGATTTAATTTGGTGTGGACTGCAACAAAAAGTAACTTATCTTTTCTCTTAAATCAATTTTTCTAATTTTGACATATAAAGTGGCACTTTTCAATACTGATGACAGTGACATAACGTCCTACTTTTCGTAACTAGTTACGAAAAGTAAAATCTTTCGTAACTAGTGATGAAAAGTTGGTGTCACCACCAGTTGCAGGCTTCGGCTGTGGCACACCGTTGCTATAGTTTTACGGTATTAAGTAGATACAAAGTGGTTTAAAAGTAAATATTGAAGTTTAATAATAATAATTCTCTCTCTAAGTAGGTATTTGTAGTCAAAATTAGAAAAAATCTTGTATGAAACACGTGACGAAAAACCTTTTTTGTGTATCTCATTCAAATTGCGGGAACTCGCTGCGCTCGTCCCGCAAACATTCATTCGTTACACAAAATCGGACTTTTCGTAACTGGTTACATAAATAGCTATTAGATACATAAGTAACTTGAATACTTTCACCATAACGTTAATATTTTAAAATATTTCAGATAATTGTGATTATCTTAGATAGTTTTTAGTTACTTATCACAATACTTTTTGAAAGTTTCTCGATACTTTTTGGCCCAAGTAGGTATCTATTAAATTAGGTACGTAACTGGTTATATTTCTAGAACAGGTACCTATCTTTCAAATATCTGAATAATTTACACTTCTGCTTACATCCCTTGGGGTATTTCATACTTCAAGGGATGACTGATATTTCATACTCAAGAGACTCTATATGAATCAGTCCGGAATAAGAGTTATGTAATTATTTTGCATGAGAATGTCTATTATAGTTATTATTATTATTATTATTATTAAATTTAAATATTAAGAAAATACCTGATATCTTACTGATTTGACAGTATTCAGAATAAACAGAGTTACCTTTGCAACCTGCAACTCCACCTCATAAGACAAAATAAAAAGTTGAAGCTGTCAGATATCAGTTATTTTGCATATAAAGATCAAAGATGGAAAAGCTTCCATACTGAACCCAGCTAATATGTGCTTAATAATACTTAACATTTGTGTGTGACACAAGTGTCGTGTAAATAGCGCCGTGTGGACACGCTTTTAATACACTCCGTTTATACCTTCCGATTTAGTGAGTTTTGGGAGAAATTTAATTAGTGTTTCTCACATGAGTGTGTCAAGTGAAGGTGGGACAACAAGGCATGCGAAAAGGCAACTACTCAAGGACCAATTAAACAAAAGCAGAAGTCAATCATGTGGTGAGGAACTCACCGAATTTGAAATTAAAAGCCTTGTCGCCACCGCAGGTAGAATTTCTGACCTACCGATAAGGATGCCCAACCAAGAAATAAACACGGAAATACCAGGGATTCTTCACAACAGCAAAGACACGTATGAATCATACGATCAAATTTTTAAAGAAAGGAGCTCCCTACAAAGGTCGCCCGTAAAAACATTAAATCAAAATTTTGAATTATCTATCGACCCTACAACAAAAAAACGTACTAGATCTAATGACACGCCAGAGAAGCTTCAAACAACTAAGAAACATTGCGAGGAGTTTCATGTTGAAACCATAGAAACGGCACAGGAGGAATCGCATCATGCCATTAAAACAAACGACGTTGAAAGTAAGAGGCTTAGTGCTATCGTGCAAGCACTTGACAATATAGAATGAATAGCCAACAAGGAAGGCACCCTTGATAATGAAAACTCTCGAATAGTCAATAAAGCTACATATGCAATTGAAAAAGAAATTATAATTCTAAATCATAGAAAAAGTTCCACCCAAAGCACACCTCCAGCTAAGCAGATTTATGCAGGTGTATCCGGCACCCAAAATAATTCACAACAGGTAATGCGCAAAAACACAGTGCCTTGGACAACACCTGAAACAAAGCCACCAAAATTAGAGACAATAATTAGACTACCAGATAACGAAGATGCAAGAATAACAATGAAGCAACTGAGGGAGAACGTCAAAGATAAAGATTTAGGGGGAGGGCTTAAAAGTATACGCACAACAAAAGACGGAGGAATTGTGATAGAAAGTCATAATAATGAACAACAAGCAAAACTGAGAGAAATTTTGAAAACTAGTAAAGACCCAATAACCATTAAAGAAACTAATCAGACAGAGCCAATGTTTATGCTGACAGGCATTGAAAGAAGATTTGAAGAAAAAGATTTTGTGGATGAGGTGGTTCGACAAAATCCAGATGTTAAAAACTTGTGTAGCACTGAAAATCTGAAAAAAATTCAAGTAGTTACCAAAAGAACTTGCAGAAATCAAAACAGGGAAAATTGGATTCTAAGCGCCCCAGCGCTAATCACAAAATGGTTTTTAAAAAAGGGCACAATGAACTTTAATCTTGTGACAACATACGTACAAGAATATCTCCAATTAGCAATGTGTTTTAAATGCTGTGGGTTTGGGCATGTATCGAAATACTGCAAAAAAGAAGAAGCTTGTTACAAGTGTAGCAATAATCACTCCTCTAAAAACTGCGAAACCACAAACTATAAATGTATTAACTGTATCTTAATGGGCTATAATGAAGTAGGTCACTCAGCTCGAGACAAGGAATGCCCCACGTATAAGCAAAAATTGGATAGAGTGAGACAGAACACTAATTACAACAGCAACCAAATTTTTTTTTTGAAATGGCAAAAATCGCAGACCCCATCCCACTGTAAACCAAAGGAGCATAAACAACACAACGTAAGCCTAATACACCAAAATCTTCAGTCAATTGGTAATTCAATCAATTCTTTGGAGTCAATGCGGGACGAACATAAGAGATGCAGTATGTTGTGTGTTACTGAACACTAGAAAACACAGGAACAACTGAAACAACATAAAATAATTTATGTTGTTTCAGATTTAGGCTTGTGAGAAGTTTTTGCAGAGAGCGTGAACATACACACGGTGGAACTGCAATTTTTCTGCAAAGTAGGGTTCTATATAGCACAAAGCCACACATAAACTCGTTAAGTGTAGAAAATAATTTTGAGTGCTGCGGCTGTGAAGTTAAACTTAAATAAGGTAACCTAATTTTAGTCAGCATTTATAGGCCACCGAATGGTAACTTTGTTGAATTTTTGAGAAGCTTTGACAACCTTTTAGCGACTTGTTTTCCCGAACGAATGACAGTTGTGATCGCTGGAGATTTTAATATAGACCTGTTGACACATAATAGGATGTCAGATGATTTCAAGTCATTGATCTATTCATATAATTTTAAGGCTGTAGTTCAAGAGAACACCAGGATAACCCGTAATACAAAATTTATAGATAGTATTATTACTAATTTCCAGGGTGCATTTAGGATAGATTTATTAGAGTACCACATATCGGATCATACTGCACAGAATATGTCGTTTACAATAATCATTGATAAAACAAACAAAATAACGTATTCTGAGAAACGGTCATTTAATGAACATAACAAGAAAATATTTAAGAAATTATTAATTAATCAGAACTTTGAAAGGATCTATGACATAGCCTATAACAATGTTGATGCCCAATGGGATGCTTTTATAAACATAGTGCTGGAATATTTTGAGCAATGCTTTCCATTGGGGAAGGTACCAGTAAGAAACTTTAGCAAAGCAAAATATATGCAGAATGATCCTTATGTGGTGGCCTGTAAAAAGGAGCTAAACTTTCTCTATATCCTGAAGGATAATGATAATATGTATAAGGTGAGGTATGCGGAAAAGAAGAAACAGTACGATGCACTTCTGAGGGAGAAAAAAAGGTCTTATTACAATGATAAGATTAAGTACTCTAATAACAGATCTAAGACATGCTGGTGGGCGGTGAGCGAAATATTAGGCAAATCTGAAAAATACGATCAGCAAGAATTAAACGAGCACGAGAATACAGAAATGGCGAATGCATTTAATGATTTTCTACTTCATGCTCCATCAGAGTTACTCAATAGCCTGCCTGATATTCCGTTTTCAGCACCCACTAAAGGGGGTTGCCGGGAGATCATCTCGCTGCAACATGTCGATGACAGGGAAATAATAAGCACTGTCACTTGCCTTAAAAATAAGTATAGTTGTGGTTATGATGGTATATCTAGCGTGTTACTTAAGTATATAATAGAACATATTGTTGAGCCCCTCGTGCATATTATCAATAACTCATTAAGATATGGAATTTTTCCAAATCACCTAAAATTAGCTATCATTGTGCCAATACGCAAAAAGGGCAACACACAACAAGTAGAGAATTTTAGACCAATTAGCTTGCTCACCAGTTTTTCAAAGATATTTGAAAGAATTATGACTGATAGACTGAGTGATTTTCTTTTATCGAGTGGGTTGCTCAATGGACAAATTGAAACACAAACGGCTGTGTTTCAATTTGTCCATACAATATTAACATCTCTGGAAAAAAAAGAAATACAAGTAGGTATATTCTTAGACCTGTCAAAAGCGTATGATACTGTAAATAACCACATCTTGTTGGAAAAACTTAATTATCTGGGCATTCAAGGAGTAGCCCAAACTTGGCTCAAATCCTACCTTACAGATAGGCAACAACAGGTATCAGTAGCTAAGGGAGCGTTTAGGGGTGTCTCGAACAGGGCAGATATTTCAATGGGAATTCCGCAGGGAAGCATACTAGGCCCCTTACTATTCGTGATATATATAAACGATATTACGGAACTATTGCAGGGAGCTGACGAGAAACTTCACATTACAAACTATCCGGACGACACCAGTTTGCTATTGACTGGCCCTAATATTAATTTAGTGTTATCACTGTCTAATGAAATAATGCGATAAACACACTATTGGTTTTCGAAGAATGGGTTGAGCTTAAATAATACGAAAACGAAAGTAATATTCTTTAAAACGCAAAGATCTAGCCTTGATGTGCCGGAGGTGATCACCTTGAACGGCGAGAGAATAAATATAGAACAAACTTCAAAGTTTCTGGGAATGGTCCTAGACGCCACCCTCTCCTGGCAGCCCCATATAAGCCGAGTTGTGAGCAAGCTGCAAAATGTTTGCTATCGGATTCGTGTTTTGACAGGTTATCTGACGATGCAAACAAGAAAAATTATTTATCATGCGAACTTTGAATCCCACATTAGGTATGGTATTGTTTTTTATGGACAGAGCAGTGATGTTAATAGAATATTCGTTTGTCAGAAGAGGGTACTAAGAATTATGTTAGGGATGAAAGCACTTGAGACATGCAGAGGGAAATTCAGGGCCAACAAATTACTAACGGTTTACGCCATTCATATACAAGAATGATTATTGTATTTTTTTAAGAATAAGGCTTTGTTTTGTCAACATAAGCCACAAAATAATTATGTAACCCGAACCTTGGAGTATTCTCTTCCAAGACATAGGCTGTCACTATATGAAAATGGACCATACTATAATGCAATAAGGTGCTTTAACAAGCTCCCAAAATCTATTAAGCTACTGACACAGCTAAAGTCATTTAAGCACGCAGTATTTAAACAACTATCAAATCTAGAACCATATTCGATCAATGATTATTTTGTTGCACATTGATTAGATATAATGTGTAGGTACTTTGTGTTGTGTGGTGACGTTATTTCATTTTATGTGTTGTCATAATTTTGAAATAAAGATGTTTTTATTATTATTTTCTTAGGCAGTGGAAAAGAGAGATGTCAGTTGCTAACCAACAACCAATTACCATATTCCCTACACCAACATAAGCCTGGTTTGGAAACGCCCCACCAAAACACATATACCTAATTTAACAAACAGTGTCAAAGTCAAGTGCATATCTTACCTACTGATGCTTAAAATGTATAAGTTTTGTAAATTGGTGTCTAATTCTGATTGAAACTTAGTTTTGTTAATATTGTCACAAAGAAGCAAAAAGACATAACATTGCAGAGTCCTTAGAAATGGTTGGCCGATGACCGGTTTAGTAACCAAGGAATATTTGACCCAAATTTATAAATCATAGATCGTAAATTTGTTCAACAACTAGGTACTTCGCACGGCTGATTGGCGTCATGGAAAAGAACGTTGCAATGTATTGGAAAAAAATGCTGACGAAAAGAGAAGTAAGCTCGAGGATTTTTGGGCTAGCGATGAGGACACGTCAGATAGACGAACGACCACCCGTCGAAGAGTAATTAAGTGTTTTCCAAAATTTGTTATCGCCCCGGTACAAGGAAGAAAGTGTCCTAGAAGTCCTCGTTGTCCTAAGAGAAGCCACGGGTACGCATAGGAGTACCCCTGAAGTACGTTAAATTGGTTGGCACGATACGGTCCTCCTCTACACTTGACTTAGGTAAGACCCTTTGTTATAACGGTGTCTGTTTTCATATTAGTCACTTTATTAAAGTAGTTAGGGTAATTTTAAGGCACAGAAAATAGGAGTTTACTTGAAACCCATCTATCATCATCTTTTAAATAATTAACCCCCCAGTTTTCACCATTTCGTGACAACATGGTGGAGAGCGCAAACCGAAGGCAAATATGCTGATTTGTTATTTTATTTGTGTTTTTATTAATTTAATACGAACCAGGGTCAAGTAACTTCTATGAACTACTGCCTTATAATTTAATTAGGTCAGATTTCCTCAGGCCAACATTCTTTGTCAGTTGTCAAGAAATTTTTCGTACATTTTTAAAAGTCGTAAAAGGTGGTAAGTTATTTTTTTTCTTTTGAGGCAGGCCTATTGTTTTAGTTTTTCCGAAAAACTACTAAGAACAGAATAGTCATACTCCACTTAGAATTTGGGTATTGAACAATAACGAGTTCTAAAGAAAATTCTTCGAATCCTATTAGAGGTGTCGTCTTGCTTTAGTTGCTTTTTTTTTATAATATAGGAGGACAGAATATTTTTATTGGTTGTAGAGCGTCAGCTAGAAAACTCAGTTTTGGGGGATAGGATTTTTTTTTATTGAAAAGCGTACCAGTAATTATTATTGAAAGTTGCGCAATGTGATCAGTAAAGTAGTAGGAAGGACCACACATTGTTTCTGAAAACGAATTTAAAAAGAAAATTTTAGTGTGGTAAAGGGCGCGATATTTCGACACATTTTACCATCATTTTTGCTTTTGATTTGATTTTATGTAAACGAAGTATAACTGAAGGTCTCATTGTTTTAAAAATTTTGCAAGGAAAATATTTTTTTTCTAAATTTTTTTGAGACTTTTAAATAAATATAAGTGTAAACTAATTTCGTTTGAGACGACGAGAATTTTGATAAGTAAATTTGTATTTGTTTTCCATTTTGAACCAAGCTAGTATACAGAGCGTTACTTCTTAAACCACCAAGTAACTTTTGTTTAAAGCAGTGTTTGTCCTCTCGGAGCATTTTAGGGCAAAAGGTACAAATATCCGGTTGTAAATATGTGTTTTCCGTTATTCAAAGTAATTTTGAAATGGACCTAACGTTTTAGGTCCTCAGGAACTTACTTAATGTTCACGTAGTGCGAGTTTCGTTTAGAATTTGTAGAAAAAAAAACTCGATCATTAGAATTCCCAAACATGTCCTGGATTTTTGGTTACGGGCGAAACAGAACCCAAGCGGCGAAAGATCTAGAGAAAGCAAAGCATGCCAAAGAAGCTTCGGAGCTTTTAAAACTCCACGAAACTACCGGACAAGTGGAACAACAGGCCAAAATGGAGTATAAGGCGCACATTTTCCAAAAGCAAATTGACGGTAAGAGAGCGGAAGAGAAAAGGAATCCGTTGCAAGAGGAAACTAGGCAATGTCAGGCACGGGCTCAGTACCAGGACAAAGGAATATGATGATCAGCTATCTCAACAGCAGAGGATGAACGATGAGAGTTTAAGGAGGCAGGAAGAGTGTGTGGCCAAGCAGGAAGCAATGCGGAAAACCACTATAGAGCATGAAACGGACTTCAGGCATAAAAATAAAATGAAGAGGGTAGAAGCTGAGTTGAGGGTCAAAGCAAAGAATGATACTGAGAATCGGGATCTCACATTGAAGCAAATTACACTAAAGACTCAGAAAAATGGAGTCACAGTTTTAGAAAGTATCAAGACTGCAGTCACTATAGTTGGTGCTGGAGCTCAGGCCATGCTGATAGATTGGAATAAAGTACTTACTACAGCAGGAAGGAGCGAAAACCTTTTACTGCGTTACTTTGGGCCGTACTATATTGAACAAAAAGTCGGCGAAGTAAATTATAAAAGGAAAAGAAATAGAAATAACACAGAGGCATGGGATCCCGATGTAACGGAGGCAAATTGTTTAGTACTAGAAGACAATGGAGAACACGAGATAATAGAAGTATGTAGAGCAAAAAGTTATACAATCAAAGAAGGCGAACCACTTGAAGTAGTATTAGCCCTAAGACGTAAAGGAAAAATAGATAAAAATAAGGTTTATGGCGGTGAATTTGTTCCTCTGACAGATGAGGAAATGACGTATCTAGGCAATATAGGCATTTCCAGATACCCCTTTGTGAGAAGGGACAGATCGTACTTAGAGTTAAGAATAATAAAAAGTACGGACGTGGAACTGGCAAAGAGCACATGCCTGGGATGGCTCGTAAACTACAAGTATTCCAGCAATACAGACGAGGCAATGAACCGAAAAATTAATGTAGGGGACAAGGCGAGAGTCCTAATACCGTTTGCGGAAATCTTAAGCGATGGTAGTACAATGTGGCACCCACGATGGGAAGGAGAGTTCGTAGTAGTCAAACTGTTAGAGGAGCACTTATATCGAGTAAGGAAAAGAAGCGAAAATAGAACTATGATAGTCCAGAAACAGAGATTGCTACCAGGAAACTTAAAACAAAATAGGGAAAACACGAGTGGAACCACCACAGTCAATCAAATTATGCGAGAATTCGGTAGGAAAAATAGAAAATAGAGTTATTGCTAAAAGACGTAAATGATAGAAATACAAGTAAAATAGGATAAAAACTTAAAAAAAAAGAGCCAAGGGAGCCGATAGAATAGGGATAGAAATAACGATCGTTAGACGTAGAAATAAAACGAGGAAAAACTTCGACTTATTCACAAAAGTTAAGAAAGAAGCATCTAAACTTTAATTTAACTCAGGGAAAATAAGGAATAGAGCGAGACCAAATTCAAAATAGGTAGACTAGTGAAGAAGGAAAAGCGGGGATAGTATAGTAGTTGGGATAGTTATGATCTTTAAATTAGAAGATTAGCATATATAAAATAAAAAGGGGCTCCACAGGGAGATTTACATAGAGTGAGGCAAACAAAAGGAGCTAACACTGCGCTGAGTATAGCCTCAGGCGACTATCATAGAAGGTTAGGCTTAGGACTAGGTAGATATTTCAGGAAAATATATAAGGAAATAGGAATTAAGGAAAAACTAAGTAATCGAGAGGACAAACAATTTGCTAAGTATAAATTATAAAATCAAACCCCACCAAAAAAAAAGTGCTGAAATAGGTTAAATATATACTCAAAACGAACTCAGAGGCGAATCAGGGACCAGAAGTTAGAATACAGAAAACAAGAGGTAAAATTTTTTTTTAGAAATTATAGGAACAAAGAAGGAAAAAGCAAAGGGACTACAGGAAGCACAACTGGTGCTACAAACTGGAAGAAGGAGAAAAGGGGGAGGGGACCCTATCACTCAAACGGCGCCACATTTCAACTGACTAACAGACACGACGGAGCTAATCGTACATGATACTAGAACTAAACTTACCGTACCCCATAACTCCTACTTGAACGAAACGATACTCACTACGACAACCACACGTTCCCAGACCCCCCCGCTAAACAGACAAAACTATAAATTTTTTTCGGGAACAAAAGAAGACCGGGTTAAAGTAGAGAAAAAAAAACGGCGGCGTATGATCTAGTATTTTTCGACGTACAGCTGAAAGCGGTACGACGAACAATACAGGTACAATAATATCGTAATAAGGAAGGAAAAGAAATCGGTTCAGCAAAGTAAATCTTATCGACACCATCAAGTTGGAGTCATAGTACGATAAATTCACATTCTAGAGCATAGTAAACCCTCTTAGAATTTAGTAAAACCACTGATGAGGCTGCATATTTTGGGCGAGTCAAGCTAAAGAATTATTTTGCTAGGACTAAGTAGGTTAAATAACATGTTTAGTTTGCGTTAGGAGAAAGGGCGAGTACAAATACATTGTTGGGATTTTTTTTTGTTTAGAAGAAAAGGAAAATAAGTTAGACGTAAAATAGTATAAAAGATATTGGGCTAGAAACCATGTACTAACACTAGATCTTTTTGCATGTTCCCATGGACGCTATGATGTAAGCCGCACAAACCACTGAACCAAGAGCAGCAGCCTGCAGCAGAGCTGGAACCCAAGCCAGCCCCCATGACACAAACTTGTCAGAGCTACAACGGAAAGAGCTAGCTAAAGCCGAGCTAGGTCCTGGGTAGATGAACCAAAGAGCAGGTCCCTTTACAGTCAAAAACAAAGGGATGCGGAGCTCAATGGTCAACCCATCGATCTTCAATAGCTCAACGAGGTCGCGAGGTAGCAGCCGACATACCAGAAGAAGACCGACCGATAGTTAAAACCGGTCTTGGAGGCAGCAACAACGACTAGGGGCAAATCCAGGGATGCAGCTAGCGCAGATGGGGAAGTGTAAGTGTGAGCAAGCAATCGGACACTTGGACTAGTATTTGTGAGGGAACATGCAGGGTTATCAATTTATATCGACAATTTAGTAAATTTTGGTTAATAAATTTTGACAGTTAAACTCTATTAATTATTAGAGGTACACTCTATTTAGTTCAAGAATGTAAAATAGTTTCATTACCTTATCTGCATTTACAATTGTTTTGGTTTTCGCAAAAGGTTAACGAAGCCTAAATTTTTTTTTAAATCGGTAGTTTAGTTCTATCGAAGTTCTATGTATCGAAATAGGTATTTAGATTATATCTTATTGGATATCTTTTTTTTTAACTTTTATTAATTTGGTTTTTCCTGCTTTGAAGTTGGTAATAACAATAACGATGAACGTTTTGATTTCTAGTGTTAAAAAGAGTTTAGTTTAGCAGTGATTAAAATTGTTTAGCTTTTAAGTTAGTTCAGGTAACTTAACAAGGTAGAGAAGGACCATATTTCGTTTAATTCAGGGAGAGAAATTTTTTGGTTGGTCGATTTTGAAAACTGGGGGACAGTTTTTTCTAAAAGGGGAGGATGTCACAAAGAAGCAAGAAGAAATAAAATTGCAGCGTCCTTGATTCTTTTGAAGTTCTGGTTGATCCTTTTGGGGGCGTTACGTCGGATAGAGGAACGATCACCCGTCGAAGAGTAATTAAGTGTTTTCCAAAATTTGTTATCGTCCCGGTACAAGGAAGAAAGTGTCCTAGAAGTACGTTAAATTGGTTGGCACGATACGGTGCTCCTCTACACTTGACTTAGGTAAGACCCTTTTGTTATAACGGTATTTGTTTTCATATTAGTCCCTTTATTAAAGTAGTTAGGGTAATTTTAAGGCACAGAAAATAGAAGTTTACTTAAATCCCATCTTCTTATTTTTAAATATAAACCCCCCATATTTTTTGAAAGCCCCCATTCAGTAAGAAAATCAGCATAGGACCCTTCGGGGGAGGTAACGACGACCCGGTACCCATTTAAAGAATAGAGATTTAAAGCGTAGAGTAACGCCCAGTCAAATATAGTAATTTTTACAATAAATAGTTCCCAACTAGCTTTTTTTAGTTCGTGACAATATGGTGTAACCTTATTTTACGTAACCTTATTGTAAAATAAGGTTTTAGAACTAACTTTATTAATTGTAGAATATGTCGACTTAAATGGTCTTGATCATGACAATGGTCCCTTAATTCTGAGAATAAATTTAAAACATTTACATTTCTAATTCCTAACGCCATCATTTTCAACCCAGGATGGAACCAGAGAAATCCGATACTGTTTTGATTACTCCCTGAGCAGCGAGGCAGAGTTTTACTATGTAGTATTTGATGGTTTAGTGAGACGGCGTCTATTTTTTCTAGATAGTAATGAAGACGAAACTGACATTATCAGTACTTAGTGCAGTTGCACATATTTTGCAATTGACTTTTGTAACCAGTTTCAAACTTACAAACTCCGAAATATATTAGACAACATTAATTATGTATGAAGAACTGTTGGATTTCTAGTACTTAGACAATCGTATAAATGTTGATAGTTACTAACACTCTATATTAACTCAGTGAGGTTGCGAAGGCTCTCTAATAATGTCGGTAGTTTGTGTTCTGCCGTATGACATGAGTGACATGACATTGACAGTTAGTTGTTATCGACCTCCTTGAAATAACTGTAACTTACAGGTTATGTTTTTACTTTTAATAATTAGTTTCAATAAAATAAAACTACAATAAATACTTGACTCTATTTATGATCTGCAGCTTCCTAGCAAACGGTATTGCCTAGATAATGCCAATAGGTTATGGGCCCAGGCTCAGATCGATCAGAGTTTGTATGAAAATGAAAAGGTGAAAAAGAAAACGTACAGCTTACGGTTTTCCAAGTGGTTTTCTGTAGTGCCGGAGAAAACCATATTCGGGTATACTATAGGCATTTTTTGTTCTCGTACCTGTGAAAATGTCGAAAGAAGATTCGTCTGTTCTGATTGGAGGTTTGGCTAAACTAAAGGGCCGAGATAACTATAATGTATGGAAGTTCCAAATGAAAAACTTACTTAAACACTATAATTTATGGTACGCGGTGACAGGCTATTCAGAAGGGGACTTGTCAGATACAGCAACTCGAATACGAAGAGACGAAAAGGCTATAAGCAAGATAAGCCTTATGGTCGAGACAAGTTGTGTGTCACATATAATGCAGGCAAAGAGTGCTAAAGAAGCATGGGATGCTCTTGAAAAAGCATATGATGACAAAGGCCTTAAGAGAAGGGTTCGTTTGATGAGAAACTTGTTTTCTATAAAACTAGAGGATTTTACTAGTATGGAAAGCTACGTCAATGAGATTTTGTCCATATCTGAGCAACTTGCAGGAATTGGGAAGCCAGTAGATGATGAGTATATCGGCATCATAATGCTGCAGGGCTTGCCTGATGAATATGAGCCGATGACAATGGCTTTGGAGCACAGTGGTGTTGCCATTACAAGTGATTTAGTAAAAACAAAATTACTCCAAGACAAGAAATGGGGCCAAAAGGCTGATGGCTCAGCATTGTTTGCTAAACACAAAGGAAAACCAAAGAAGCCTTGGTGTTGGAAGTGTAAGAGTCAGGGTCATTATAAGCAACACTGTTCAAAACAAGTTCCGCCTAATAATGCTGTTCAGAATCCATTGGATAAGAAAGGAAAGGGTAGAGCTTTACTTACTGCCCTTGGTGTAAAGATTGACATGAACAAATCTGAGTGGTATATTGACTCAGGGGCCACAAATCACATGTGTGCTAGTGTGGAGTGATGACAAACTTCACAAAAGGCAATAGTGGACTGGACGTGATGGTAGCGAACAACTCAAAACTTAAAACTGCAGGTGTTGGTGATATGTCAATTGACTTAGAAACTAGCAAAGTAAGTAAAATTGCTAATGTTATTCATGTTCCTAATTTAACAACAAATTTGTTGTCTGTCAGTTGTATGACAAAAAAGGGTTATACAGTGGTGTTTGACAGGGTTAGTTGTAGAATTTTTGACAATTCAAATTCACAAGCTTCAGGGGACTTGATAGCAACTGCCAGTGAAGTATATGGGATCTATAGACTAGATCTAGCTCCTAGATGTAATGATGTAAAACCTGAGATAGAACTAAAAAGACAGGGAACTAGGGCTGATTGCGATAGTCAAGTGTGTTTAATATCCAAAACAGACTGTGACAGTTTTTTGTGGCACAGACGGTTGGGACATTTGAATCGTGTAAGTCTAAATTTACTTAAAGATCAGTTGGCTACAGGTATAGATTTTAAAGGTAATGCTGTAGAGGCACCATCATGTATAGCTTGTATTAAAGGTAAGCAAACTAGACAGCCATTTCCCAAGCTAAAGGACAAAAAGTTATGTGAAAATAAGTTAGAATTAATTCACACTGATCTTTGTGGTCCAATGTCAGTACCATCATGGAGTAATAAGCGTTACATGCTTACATTCATAGACGATCATAGTAGGATGGTTTTTGCTCATTTTCTAAGTTCTAAGTCAGAAGTTAAAAACTGCATTGTCGAATTTTTCAATATGGTTGAAGTACAATGTGGCCTGAATGTCAAGAAAGTTAGATCTGATAATGGTACTGAGTACTGTAACCAAGAAGTTAGAGAACTTTTCAAACAAAGGGGAATTAGACATCAGCTTTCAGCTCCATATACACCACAACAAAATGGTGTAGCAGAGCGCTATAATAGAACTATCATGGATAAAGCTAGGTCTATGATGGAAGACAGCAGATGTGGCCAAAGAATGTGGGCAGAAGCAGCAAATACTGCTGTGTACTTAATCAACCGTTCTCCTACCAAGAAAATTTTAGGCAAAACTCCATATGAGGTTTGGTATGGGGATAGACCAAATTTAAATCATCTCAGAGTTTTTGGCTCTGATGCCTATGCACATGTCCCAGATCAAAAGAGAAATAGACTTCAGTCAAAAAGTCAGAAGTACACTTTGCTGGGGTACTGCCGCGATAGCAAAGCATATCGATTATTTGATCCTTCAAATCATAAGGTAATAATATCGAGTGATGTTATTTTTATAGAAGTCCCATCTACTGACCAACAAAGTCAGAATGAGCAAAGACAGAAGGCATCTGACCTAACAACCTCCGTTCTTTTAAAACAAATGACACCAGAGGAAATAAAAGAAAATTCTGAAACTGATGAAGCACCAGAGGTTGACCTTATTAGTTCCGATGAATCCTCGGATGAATCACATGTTCGGAATTCAGGAACAGACTTAGAAGAAGAAGATTAACAGCCACCTAGATTGTATCCTAAGAGAGAACGTAAACAAAAGATGTTTTCTGATTATATAACATATCAAACTCTAATTGAAGGACTGGAAGTTTGGGATGAACCAACAACTTATGAAGAAGCTCTGAAAAGTGACAATTGTGACCAGTGGAAGAAAGCCATGGACAAAGAATTGAAATCACTGAATGACAATAATGTCTGGGAGTTGGTGGATAAACCAATTGATCCCATTAATATAGTGAAAAGCAAGTGGGTTTACAAAATCAAGCAAAATGCTGAAAACAAAATAAGCCAATATAAAGCCCGACTTGTTGCCAAAGGCTTTACTCAAAAAGCAGGAATAGATTATGATGAAACATACTCACCAGTAATCAGACATAGTTCAATGAGAACTTTGCTTGCAATTTCAGATGCAAAAGATCCAGAAATACATCACCTGGATGTAGAAACTGCCTTCTTGCATGGTGATTTATCAGAGGAAATCTACATGTTGGTCCCGGAAGGCTTATTAACAGATAAAAATAAAGTGTGCCGATTAAAAAAAGCCCTCTATGGTCTTAAGCGGTCCTCACGAGTATGGAATGGCAAGGTGATAGATGTTCTCACTGCTGAGGGATATAAACAAACCCAAAATGAAGCATGTATTTTTACAAAGCAAAATGGGAACAAAGTAGTGTATATAGCCTTATATGTGGATGATTTTTTCATCTTTTACAATGATCTCCAAATGGCAGATCGGCTCAAGTCGAGGCTTCAAGATTGCTTCAAAGTAAAGGACTTAGGACCAATTTCACACATGTTGGGCATAAAAGTGGAGAGAGATAGAAAGAATTGTGTCATCAAATTAAATCAGACACACTATCTGATGTCAATCCTTGCCAAGTTTGGAATGCTGGATGCAAAGCCAGTAGGGACTCCACTTGAACCTAATGTGAAATTCAGCCAGGAGAGTGATCTAATAGATGATGTTCCATACCAACAGTTAATAGGTTCATTAATGTACCTGTGTGTGGCAACCAGACCAGATATCGCGTTTGCAGTGTCTTTGCTTAGTCAGTACAATACTAAGCATACAAATGAACATTGGATTGCAGCCAAACGTGTACTTCGTTATTTAAAAGATACCATGGACTTAAGTCTAACTTACCAAGGACCTGATCTGAATTTTGAGGGATTTGTGGATGCAGATTGGAGAAATGATGCCATGGATAGGAAGTCATTCACTGGATATGTCTTCAAGGTGTGTGGCGCTGCAATTTCATGGGGTTGTCAGAAGCAGAATACAATTGCCTTATCATCGACGGAGGCCGAGTACATGGCGCTGACTGAAGGTGCAAAGGCGGCTGTGTACTTAGGTGCGTTCATCAATTCTTAGTATACCGTTGGTGTTAGATAAGGGTGTATTATTATATAATGGCAATCAGTCTGCACAAAAATTAGCCAGTAACCCTGTGTATCATAAGCGCACCAAACACATAGATATTAAGTATCATTACATAAGAGAAATGGTAGAGAAAAATAAGATTTGTATTTTATACAAATGTAGTGCAAGCATGATTGATGATATATGTACAAAGTCTCTGCCATTGCCAAAGCTGAGGTTTTGTGTGTTGGGATTAGGTTTAAGATAGAGTTTGTACATTTATCCGATTAAGGGGGAGTGTTGGATTTCTAGTACTTAGATAATCGTATAAATGTTGATAGTTACTAACACTCTATATTAACTCAGTGAGGTTGCGAAGGCTCTCTAATAATGTCGGTTGTTTGTGTTCTGACGTATGACATGAGTGACATGACATTGACAGTTAGTTGTTATCGATCTCCTTGAAATAACTGTAACTTATAAGTTATATTTTTACGTTTAATAATTAGTTTCAATAAAATAGAACTACAATAAATACTTGACTCTATTTATGATCTGCAGCTTCCTAGCCAACGGTATTGCCTAGATAATGCCAATAAGAACTGACCACATTATTAAAATTTTCTAAGTATTCACAATGTGCCTCCTCACTATCCTCAACAAAATGTTTTCTTTAAGTAGCAAGAATCCACTTTTTCCTCAAGAAAGGAACTTTCGGAAACCTAGAAAATGTGTATTATAAGAAATAGAAGTCTACCTAACCTCTTTACTCTACCGATGGAATTTTATTTGGCACCCGCAAACACTTTTTGATTTACAATGAAATGCAGAGCAGCTCTGAACCATTTTATGGTATGTTTGGTAAAAAAGCGAAATTTTCAGAGAAGCTACACCTCAAATACTCACAATCAAATGGCGAATATTGCGGACTTGACCCGTAATTTCACCCATCTCTCTCCGCGAACCACTGCCGACAGCCTTCTCTCTTTAACGCCACGTTCATAATAAGTTGACAGGTGTATGGTGACCACCTGCTCTTTCCGTTGAAAGCTGCTGTAACTGCGCCTCCCCCATCCACTACAGCACTGGGTATGAACTCCGTCTTCGCCTCCGCTGCATGGTACTGTTGTCGCTGTTGCCCAACAACAATGTATGCCATATCTGGCTGTGCTTTCGCTAGCCCGTGCTTATTCAAAATCAACCTTCCAAGCTGCACTTAACTACTTAGATCAAAAGGAAACCCTCCTTGCTAGGGTTAGAGCAGCTGAGGAAACATGAGTGTCAGACTCTCAGATGAGCAGTTTCATGCTCTTCTCTTCCATCCGATTATATACCAAGTTGTTCAACCAGTAGTTACCCAGAGTGGCAAATTTTCAGTGTTATACAAGTTTTAAGGGATTGAAAAACGCAGATGGAATGGCGGAGGCCATTTTTTCCTAAACAACATATAGAGAAAAGAAAAAACCACTGAAAAATGGCTGCACTTCGACCCACTGCCTTTGGTAGCTTGCGTAATTTCAGTTGTTATGACATTTAACGGCATTGGTTGGTATTTCGTTTAAAACTGAAATATCGGGACCTGCAACTTCGTCAGTTTGATACATTATCCTCTGGCGAAACATCCCTAATAAAACGAAATTAGTTCTATGAGGGAGCACTCGCATAAAGTCAGTCGATCACTCAAACGATATCGCGGATGCAACGTTGCAGTGCCGCCGATTTACGAGTCACGTGAGAATTATTTACGAACTTCGGATCAGCGCTTTCCAGCCTTAAAGACGGCTGGAAGGGGCCCCACTAAAACATCCGATACGTGGGATGATTGCTTTCCGTCATCGGAATATGCACGTTGCTCGTTTTTAAATTTTATGATCCGGAATGCAACAATTCTTGTAAAAGTAGGTCGTTCGACTTGAAGCCGCTGGTGGTGGCTTTAGGAGAAGTTATTTGAACTGGGTACTCAGTAACCAAACAGCAGTTATATAAAGTGATAAGTGGACTGTAAATAACGTTCCTTTTCACAAGACTATCGGATAAAAATCCAAAGAAATATCTTCAGACCGAACAAACCAAAAATTCTCTTTTCTCGCCTAAACGAGCACCACTGTCAACAATCCCGCAAACCATCCCGACATTCGGCGACAATAAAAGAATAAAAATAATAGAATTGGACATACTCGAAAGATAAATCTCCGCCAAGAACTGAGATTGATTCGTAAAAGCGAGATAGAGAAACGTTGGAAAGTGCAAAAGAAACACCTCAAGTTCAATTTACACTTAAAAGTCCGCACAAAAAGCGAACTGGGTCTTTATCCGCTATGACGAGTAATCAATCAAAGGGACAGAATAGGGCCTAAAGAGCGAAATGGGAGAGGTTTGTCGTGGGCCTTTTATACTCAACAGGGACGAAATTTTAGTACCGCGTTCGGGATTTAATCGACCGCTAAAATAACGTTTTGTTTAACTGCAGCAATCACAATTTGGGGAGTCGTTGACTACCCTCGGCGTTAAATTGCGAATGTGGTAGGTACGCTAATCAGTAAGCGCTAATGGAATTCCCTGGCAGAGAATTCAAGCCGTTGCTGAGTTAATATCATTTAGATGCATCTGCTGACAGGCAATATTTCTTAGAAAGTTTCCGGAGTAATTTAGGTGAACGCAAATGAAATAATAATATGCGACTGTCTCAATTGTTACCACCTCTATGGAAGAAGTATATGGATTTGCTGACACTTTAAAGAGTTTAGTAGTTTAGGCAACTCTCTCCGAAAACCGATAGCTGGACTGCCTAAGAACGTATTGGTAAACGCAAAAGTTTGAGGCGAGAGAGAACTTTTTGGAAAAAAAAAGAGGATTTCTGTCACCGACTCGAAATTTTCCTTTTATTGCTTGAATATATGATAATGTACAGGATGTCCCGTAAGCCCATGATCAAAAGAGTATTGCGGCTTCCTTTGGTTAAAATTTGAATTAAGAAAAATTGTCTGGTTTCGTTGCAATTCATGGTAAAATTCACTACAAAGATACTAGTAGTTTACAAAATAATTTACAATTTTATATCAAGGCGCGTTGACTCGATTCAACTTGGTTGATCACTTTTGATGAATCATTTAAAGTGAAACAGAAATGAACCGTCTAAACTAGTAATGAAATTGAACTGAACAGAGGTGTTTGCACGGTTCAATTCGAATGAACATTTTGTATGATTTGTGGTGACAACCAAACCTGGCTGGCACCAATTTTATTATCGGCTAAATTGAGCTAGACGCTCATCAAGCACTTTGCATTTATTGTGCCAATCCAATTTATTCAATTTCGAAGCCGCTAAATAAACCGGTCAATAAAGGTGCACAGAAACGTGCCTGCTTAAGCAGCACTAAATATTATGCGAAGTTACAGCAATTAGGAACCAGGGTATAAAAGGCCAAGGAAACGAAATTCGAGAGACAGTACTAATTTTCGACTTCTCCTTTGCGGCTTTTCCTTTTAGTTAATTTACTTACTTTTTTGATAATTTGTTAAGATTACCACCAGTGTTAAAACTAAACGCGTAAAACCAGTTGTGTGTTTAACAAAATTAAACCGGACGCTACTTCCTTTCACTTATAGAGATGATCCGCGTAAACTTCCTTTTTCAGTAGCAACAACTAGGGGACGAAAAACTAGCTTTGGCCTGGACCATCGTTTTGATTAGTAGAAATTAACTGAAAATGAGTACAAACTTCATAGGTTTATTCTGTAAATAACAAAGTCTACAGATATCTACTACGAAAACGGTCGGGAAAAGTTTCAAAAGTTCGAATGGACCATCGTCTTACGTAGAAAAAGTTAGCTGAAAACGAATACTAACTTATATCTTAGAAAATAGCAAGCTAGTAGATATCTTGATAAAGGTTAAAAGTTTCAAAACGTTGACTGGACCATCATCTTAGTGGGCTAAAAATGATTACAAACTTCATGGGTTTATCTTTCGAAAACAGCAAAGCTAGTAGATATCTAGAGAACGGTTGGAGGTTTCAGAGATTGGACGGGATCTTTGTCTTAGTTGGAAAAAGTTAGCTGAACACAAGTACATTCATAGGTTATCTTTGTATATAAAAAACATTTTCGAGAACGGAAGACACAAAGCTTTCGAGAACGTTAGAGGTTTCAAAAATTAGACTGGTCAATCTGCTTAATTTGTAAAAGTTGCTTGACATTTTTTAGATATACTTGACTTGACAAATTAAATACCTGATTAGTCAGTACTTGACTTGACTTGATTTCTTAATAGTCGGGCTTGACTTGATGTCAAATATTTTCCAAGTACTTGATACTTGATCAAAAGTAGTAAATGAAAAAACGATCTCGTGGTCAAGTAATTTATTATCGACAACAAACTAATCGGAAATTTTGATCATAACTTAATTGGCCTCTCAGTCCTAAAGAAAAATTGATGTGACGTCTCTCTAGTTGTAATAACTGTAGGGACATCATTTAAGAGTCTCACCCAATATGTTCCTTCCTTATTTCAAATTGAAAAAAAGGATAATAAATAGCGCTTTCTACTAGAGCCAAGATAATTCAAAATCTATATTTACAATATTTTTAGAGCTCAACTTGAAATCACATTGTCAATATAATAGCTAAGACAAGACAACATGAATGAAGACAAGACATATCTTGAGTTCTTGGGTCATTTTAAATGATTTTAGCCATAATTCTAACCTACTACTCCAAATCTGCTATTTTTAAAAGCTTTGAGTGATTTTGAATTGAATTTGGCTCTAACTCTTATCCCATTTTCTCCAAAAGTTTTAAATATATATTTTAAAACGCTATGACTCATTTTTAACCGATTTTGGTCCCAATCTTGACTTGAATTTTTCTACAAGATCAACTCCAATTTTGGAATTGATATTTACCTGTAATTTTCCAAGAATTTCAAATTGGCTATTTTAAACTCTTTCATTTATTTTAAAGCAACTTTGGCTTTAGAACTCTTATCTCAATTACTCTTAAACTTTAAATACAAATTTTTTGATGGCTTGGATCATTTTTAGTGGATTTTGACCTTAAAGGACTTGAACGTTTCTTAAAACATTTACTTTCCATCTTTAGAGGGCATTGAATTAATTTTCGTCGATTTTGAATCTAATCTTAACCTGCATTTTTACAATATTTTTAAACTTCAATTTTTTTTAACGTTTTAAATTTATTTTATCTGATTTTGGCCTTATCACTTCCTGATTTTTTTTTAAAGTTTCTATTTTGGTTTGAGTGGGCATTAAACCTAACCTGACTTCCTCGAAAAATTCCAACTTTGCATTTTGAGCCAACCCCATTTACTTTAATCCAAAAGAGTATTTTACCAAAAACAATATATCAGAAGATTTGTATTAGTATTGCATTATTTTGTCCTAATACTGAGTTTATCCAAAAACATCAAAATTTGCATGTTTAGAGGACACGCATTGTTTCAAAAATTTTAAATTTGGGGTTTTTAGACGATTCATTTTTTAACCAATTTTTGTCCTAATCACTATTTGAATTTTACAGAAAAAAACCCAAAATTATATCTTTCCACCTTTTTAGTCATTTTTAGTTATTTTTGACCTTGATCCTAACCTGACTTTCCTTCCTTCCTAGAAAAGTAAGTTCTATATGGTGGTGCTCTTGCCTTGCGGCAACACTAGGCAAGCCCAAGTGTGCGATTTTTTTTGCCTTAATAAACTAGCTAAAAAATTTTATGCGGATTGCATGATCAAGTGCGGGCTGATTATCGGATAAGGAGATAGAGTCTCAGTTGAGTCTATTAACAGAAAGCTCTCAGAAATTTGAGAATATCATTGAGTACAATAAGTCCTTTGAACTTATGAAATAAATATTCTGAAGCCGGTTAAAGCACTTGCGTCAGCAATTTTAGGAATAGATATGAAGAAAAATAAATGCCTTCAAACTTCTTTCCTAAGTAACTATCAATTAATAATAATAACGGTAATAATATTAAAAATAAATAATAAATTAGTGAAACCGTCCTCAATTATTTTTTAAACTACTTGACTTTTCAAGTACTTGAAAAGAAAACTACTTGACTTGACTTGATATTTGTTGCTTCAAACTTGACTAGAAATCAAGTCAAGTAACTTGAAAGTCCTGTCAAAACGTGAATTTCTAATTCCTATTTGTTGAATTTCATTCGGCGCCATTTTGAAACACACTGATTAATTCATCTTAGTCAATAGTCGAATGAGTCATCATCTGGACGCCAAGAAGATCATTTTGCCTATTTATCTCATCGCCTTTGACTATGTCCATAGCAGTTGTGAATGAAACTTCAGATAGAAATTCCACTGGACACCGATTCCGAAGTCCGGAAAACGCTTTAGTATAAATTACTAAAATGTTTGAAAGTTTTCCTAGTGCCATGAACTGCTTCATTTCCATTGTTGTTATCGACTTTGCTGCAGATTGAGCACATGAAAGACAAAACTTTTAATTTTTCATACGATGCCGTCAGTGTTGACCTGGAGAATTGGTGACAAGCCAAATTCTTCACACGGTGGATTCTCAGATAAGCTTTGTGGAGTTTGTTAAAGACACGGTTCTGCAATTTGAGTGAAATCCCAACACAATCACTATTAAGGGTGAGCTGCTCAGTAAATTGCGATTCACAGATTGTAATCACTGAAAGTTTTCCTCAGTCGAAGGCTTTAGTCAAGTCACAGAACACAGCCGTGACAACCAGCCCTCCAACCCCCCTCCCCCTCCACCATTAGGACCAAAATACAGGGTGTTTCAAAAAGATGCAACAAAGTTTAGGGGACTATAGAAGACGCCAACTTTTTCTTAAAAACCCCTAGCCGCACTACACCGTTTTTGAGATACAGAGTATCAATGATTTTCTTTTGAGTTTTTAGATTTTATATCAGGAACAAATTAACGTACATAATTGAAATTTTGTACGCGTTTTACCATTGTTTGGATGTACTTTATCAGTTTTAAAAAGCGCAATTTTGATGTACCAGTGGAGTAGATTTTGAAGTTGGCTGGAATTGTTTTGCCTCTAACGCCTACGCCACTGAAAAAAAGCCAAGTTTGGAAGCACAGTGTCAAAGGCCAATATTTTCTACACGAAAAAGGTACTTTTAATAATAAAAAGCGTCATTTTGCGCCGTTTTTGAATTAAATGATATTTTATGATGAAAAACATGGGTAAAACAGCAAAAAAGATTTCTTATAATTTTTATTTATAACCAAATAGGCATTTCTTAATAATTGTACTGTTTAAAATCAGATTTTTACCTGCGTGACTGGTACTGACGTTTTGATTGAAAACGTTAATAACAATTTAATGTCAAAAATATTTCTTTGACACCCTGTATCTTAAAAACCGTGCGTTTCCAGATAGAGGTTTCTAAACAAAAGTTTGATGACTTGAATTGTTCTATAGCCCTCCAAAGTTTGTCAGCAACTTTCTAAAACACGCTGTAGATATCGCTCAGTAATTCAAACGTTACACCTGGGGTGTTCCTGCCCTATTAAGGACTAAACGGTGAAGATAACAGTATATCCTACTTATCAACAAAACTCAATACCCCCTATTGTATGACCACTTCGACAACTTCTTCGTTACCGATCAATTATGAAAATTTTTGAAAAAAAACGACGAAACAACACTTTGAAATAAAGTAAGCTTTGAGAAAGAAAATGTTTTTAGATAATAAGTTCATTCGACTGAAAATTTTAGAGAATACACTTTTTAAGGAACGGGCTTCACGACTATAAAACTTAAAGGCCATCTAGGAGAAATATCTATCGACTCGAATAATTACGAAAAAGCACATGATTTTTAACCACCTCTGGCGGCCAAAGGAAGCAACATTTCACGTCACTTCTTCTTGTGGTGCCTTATTTTCTACGAACGTTGGCGACTATCATGGCTATTTATATATTTATATATAAAGACCATTTATTATCCTTTTCTGTAAAAAATTCATAGCCTTCTAGATAAAATTTGATATACTTTTTAATTTGTAAATTTCCATATTTAACTTTTTCCATTTTCCACTTTTCCGGCTAGGCGGTGCATTTCCTACAGTCACGCGACAGAAAAGCCTTTTTAGCTCCAAATAAAACATTTTTTTTTTCTCCAAACCTTTGAACTATGTTGTTTTAGGTACCCTTAGACTTAGTAGATAAATAGGACGGCGGCGGGGAAAGCGACAGCAGCCACTAGCAAATCATTGGACGGCAGCAAAAGACTTTACCTGCCGGCGACGAGCGGTGAGAAAATCTTTAACTGCCGCCGGAATGAGAGTATTGCTTCATCACCTCTTACTACGTCCATAGCAGTTGTGAATGAAACTTCAGATAGAAATTCCACTGGACACCGATTCCGAAGTCCGGAAAACGCTTTAGTATAAATTACTAAAATGTTTGAAAGTTTTCCTAGTGCCATGAACTGCTTCATTTCCATTGTGTTATCGACTTTGCTGCAGATTGAGCACATGAAAGACAAAAGTTTTAATTTTTCATACGATGCCGTCAGTGTTGACCTGGAGAATTGGTGACGAGCCAAATTCTTCACACGGTGGTTTCTCAGATAAGCTTTGTGGAGTTTGTTAAAGACAAGGTTCTGCAATTTGAGTGGAATCCCAACAAAATCACTATTAAGGGTGAGCTGCTCAGTAAATTGCGATTCACAGATTGTAATCACAGAAAGTTTTCCTCAGTCGAAGGCTTTAGTCAAGTCACAGAACACAGCCGTGGCAACCAGCCCTCCAACCCCCCTCCCCCTCCACCATTAGGACCAAAATACAGGGTGTTTCAAAAAGATGCAACAAAGTTTAGGGGACTATAGAAGATGCCAACTTTTTCTTAAAAACCCCTAGCAGCACTACACCGTTTTTGAGATACAGAGTATCAATGATTTTCTTTTGAGTTTTTAGATTTTATATCAGGAACAAATTAACGTACATAATTGAAATTTTGTACGCGTTTTACCATTGTTTGGATGTACTTTATCAGTTTTAAAAAGCGCAATTTTGATGTACCAGTGGAGTAGATTTTGAAGTTGGCTGGAATTGTTTTGCCTCTAACGCCTACGCCACTGAAAAAAAGCCAAGTTTGGAAGCACAGGGTCAAAGGCCAATATTTTCTACACGAAAAAGGTACTTTTAATAATAAAAAGCGTCATTTTGCGCAGTTTTTGAACTAAACGATATTTTATGATGAAAAACATGGGTAAAACAGCAAAAAAGATTTCTTATAATTTTTATTTATAACCATATAGGCATTTGTTAATAATTGTACTGTTTAAAATTAGATTTTTACCTGCGTGACTGGTACTGACGTTTTGATTGAAAACGTTAATAACAATTTAATGTCAAAAATATTTCTTTGACACCCTGTATCTTAAAAACCGTGCGTTTCCAGATAGAGGTTTCGAAACAAAAGTCGGATGACTTGAATTGTTCTATAGCCCTCCAAAGTTTGTCAGCACCTTTCTAAAACACCCTGTAGATATCGCTCAGTAATTCAAACGTTACACCTGAGGTGTTCCTGCCCTATTAAGGACTAAACTGTGAAGATAACAGTATATCCTCCAAAAAAAAAACGACGAAACAAAAGTTTGAAATAAAGTAAGCTTTGAGAAAGAAAATGTTTTTAGATAATAAGTTCATTCGACTGAAAATTTTAGAGAATACACTTTTTAAGGAACGGGCTTCACCACTATAAAACTTAAAGGTCGCCTAGGAGAAATATCTATCGACTCGAATAATTACGAAAAGCACATGATTTTTAACCACCTCTGGCGGCCAAAGGAAGCAACATTTCACGTCACTTCTTCTTGTGGTGCCTTATTTTCTACGAACGTTGGCGACTATCATGGCTATTTATTTATTTATATATAAAGACCATTTATTATCCTTTTCTATCAAAAATTCATAGCCTTCTAGATAAAATTTCATATACTTTTTAATTTGTAAATTTCCGTATTTAACTTTTTCCATTTTCAACTTCTCCGGCTAGGCGTTGCCTTTCCTGCACTCACGCGCCAGAAAAGCCTTTTTAGCTCAAAATAAAACATATTCTTTTTTTCTCCAAACTTTTGAATTATGTTGTTTTAAGTACTCTTAGACTTAGTAGATAAATAGGACGGCGGCGGGGAAAGCGAGATCAGTCACTAGCAAATCGTTGGACTGCAGCAAAAGACTTTACCTGCCGGCGACGAGCGGTGGGAAAATCTTTAACTGCCGCCGGAATGAGAGTAAGGAAATGATTTGTTTTACCTTCGTTTAGTGGTAATTTAATGACGTTTAGAGAAAAAAAGGATTTTATTAAACATTTTTTTTACAAGCCAACTTTTGAGGGATTATTGTACTTAGCCCTCTGATATTCCGGTTTGCTCTTGTTTTTCACTCTGCTATTGAATCCACGTGGAAAATTCCAAAGCCATGTAAAATATAGTTTACGGTTAGAAAAAACTCGATAATCCCATACACGTTCCAGCATAAAAGTGATGTAAAATCGGAAAGGCTGTAAAGCGTGCACATTGACAAACAGGAAATACTTTCAATGGAGATCCGTTTGAAGTGGATTACGTGCCAGTAAACGAGACAGGAAATATTTGAAAACCTTCAAAAACATCAAGTGTGTGGACGTGAATGATACAGAATAATTAAATTTTATTTCGAATTAAAAAGAGACTTTTTATTACTGTGTTTAGCGTTTGTGAAATTTTTTTGTGAAATACGTAAATATCTAGACATTACCTACTCTCAGATCTCTTTTAGCTTGCAATATCCTTATACCAAAGGCGGAACCATCAAAGTGCACATGTGCCTGGTCAAGTTTTCCATACACCAGAAATTACAAAATTTGCATAAACTTGTTTCCTCCATGTATGAGCCGTTTCTCGGATAAGTATAAAGCCCTTTTACCCGCATCAAACCTCTACTTACGGTAAAAATAAAACAAGGACGCTGCATTTTTATATTGTGCAATACCCCAGGAAAAATCTGGCATGGTCTCGTGTGCTTTTGCCCCAAAGTGTATTCGCTCTTATAATTTAAAATTCTTTGTTTATAGCTGTAGCGCTGCAAAGCACTTTTTTCCGCTTTCTGCATACACGAGAAACTGTAGAATATAATTTTTCGTACCCGATAACGAGAAGGAGAGATTGAGAACTGCAAATAATTTAGAGCAATGCGCAGTGAAAAGTGATAAAATAAAAGACGGCTATAATTCAATAAATATGGGGACTTTTATGCGAAACGGTCGGACAAACCTGCGGGAATATAGATTAAGTTTGGCATTTATTGGCCACAGAACGACCATTAACTTTCATCAGGGGAAACGTCTTCCAAAGCTTCGCTGCATAGGTAGAGCAATCTGGAATTATAAAATACACAATTAGGATATTTCAAGGGGTAGTCAATGTTTATAAATATCAAGGGGTTCGTTGCAGTGTGCACGAACATGTGTATACGTCCATAAATTTAAAATTATTTAGGATGACCGGTTTCGGCTTAAAGCCATCATCAGCACCAAATTTGTTTACAAAGTTACTTTGTATTACAAAAGCCATATTGCAAAGTTCGTGTGGCGTGTGGAAAGTGTCATTGTATAATCGAATAAAATCGAAAATTAATTGTTAACTTGTTTATTTATTTATTGCAATTTTGTTGAATAGGCTGTTTTTTTCTAGTTTTTTCTTTTAACTTATTATTTATCTGTAACTATTTGTAAGTTCTAATCCCTTATGGATGATTAGGTAGTTATGAAAATACATACTTTGTACGGTACTTTCCACCTTTGTACAAGTTATGGTGTGCAATAAAGATTATTGTTAATGTGTGTGTGATATGGTGTGTGTGTGTGTGTCATTTGGTTGAATTAAAGTAATGCAATTCTTTCTCTTTCTCCAAAGTTGGTGTTATCCATTCATCAGCGAAAAGGGCTTGAAAAAATGAGACTTTTTTTTCCTTTGGCGTTTTCTTTTGAATTATCGACGTACAAAGGTCTTAAATTTTTATTTGAAAAATTAAAATATGTCAATAACTTCCCAACCCCTAACCCCAATAATTTAATTTGACTACCACTTACCATAAAGCTCGTTTTACTTTAAATTTTTAATTTAAATGAAACGTTATTTTTAAAATAAAATAACAAAAAATCATTATATCGGTTTTTATTTTTTACTAAATGATCGATGCGATATACCATAAAATAATACAAGACGAATGCAAAATTGCAAATGCAAAATTGCAAGACGCATCAAACGTCGCGCCATTGAATAGCGAAATCAGTCGTGGTCGTGGTTTTAAAATTGTAAATTATCTTTGTGGCACCTATAACCTATCATATTTGAGAAAACCCAGAATCTTGGTCGTGGATAAAGTATAGTATTCAACGCGCATTTAATGAGCGTTATTCTCTCGGGCAACTTGTGCCACTTGCTTCGCTCGTGGGCTCAAACGTTACCCTCAAGAATAACGACTCTCATTAAATGCTTGTTGTATAATATACTATTATATATTCTGTTCCAGTATTTTTTTGCATCTCGTTAGCCTTGGAAATTTGACATATTTCACACAGTATATATAACTGACACTGACAGTGATTGATAAATGGGTTTAAGGTTATGGATATTGTTTACTCTTAAGCTTACATAGGTGCCACTCTTCCAATTATTCCAGATTTTAAGGCAACAATTTATTCATAGTTATTAACTCTTGCGATAACTGATTTATGTGATTTTATTAGCAATATAACAGACTTTTTTCACTTTTCGCTACTTTTCATTCAATTCCAAAACTGTAAGCTTATTGTCATTCATCATCATATAATATATACTAAGGTATAAAAATTCGTGATCCTACTTCTTTTTACGTATATTGAGCTTTCCAAAAAGTGAATTTTTACAGTTTTACAATTTACCATGAGGTTTTAACATAACATAATATAGCTACATTATGTTCAACAGTAACATTCTGAGGAAAAAGTAAAGAAACTACAATGTATTTATTCTGTAATTATTGTAAGTAGTAAAACACTGATTTAATCGGCAGTTATTTCCTCTAGTGATACATTTTAGTGGTCTTTATCCAGTTCTTCAAAATTGTTGTTGTTTTTTTTTACGTCTACCTAATACTGGTGTCACGTGGTCTGCTTCATCCTTGTCGAAGGCGTGTTCTTATATAATGTTTTGTACAGTTCTAGTACTCACCTAAAAATAAACAACATATAAAAGTATATTGAAAACCCATCTATTTAATAAATTATGGTAGGATTCGGTAACTTTTGTTTACAGCGTGGTATACAATGTATAGTTCTAAAGGAAGCTACAACCAAAAATGTAAAATTTTCGTAAATTCCGTATTTTCGTAAAATTCTAAAAATACTGAAGATATTTTACGTTGAAATTCAGTATTTTTGGAACACAAAAGATGAATGGTGGATGATGGTGGATCAAATAGGGCTTCATAAATGTATTGTTTTGAGAAGGAAAAATTGAACAAATTAGAAAATTTGCGTGCTTTTCAAATAAGTAATTGCACCTTTAGAACGATAGACCTCTTACATCGCTGTACGCAAAGTTACAGAATCCTACCATTTGGTACACATTTGGTAGAGTAGTTTTTGGAACCCTATACAATTTGTTGTTTGCAAAACTAAGGTTCCAATATATAATAGCGCAGTGGCACTGAATGAACGTACTCGTATATGACAAATTAGACCTTTGCAAAATAGCTAATGAGTAGGTACCTGGTAATAAGTAATTTCCTAACAGGTCGTGTATGAAAGCGCTATTTGGCACCCCCCTACACGGGCAATTTAAATTTGAATGGCTTTTTGGTGTTAGTGTTAGTAGCTTTCTATTCCAGGAAATGTTCTGGATGTGAGTCGCTTTGCAGCTAATCATCGCGGGTCAGGAGAACTTCAGCTTTTCTGGATGAGCGTCTACTACCACTCAAAATATCTTCTTCTATGATTTTCCTTTTTGCCTGGCGCACTTTTTGTAATGTTTGCGTCTCAAGGTTTAAAGCCTGACGTTCAGCCCTTCAATAGATGGCAGCTAGAAGGTGAATTTGTGCGAGGGCCGAGGAGCCGAATTAACTGACATGTGAACTGTAGTACTGTCGTGTCGACGTGTTTCGGTGTCGGGGGTGCTGGTGTCTACCTATACTCTGTTCAGCGGGGGTTCAGTATGACGTCACATTACTCATCTCATTTCATTAGAAAAAGATCGCAAAAAAACAGGCGTATTATAAGTTCTGATTAATAATAAAACCACCAGCTAATGTCAGTTTGACGCTTAATGTCAAAATGTCGTCAAAATTTAGAAATCCGAGTCGAGCTTTTGTAGAACTAAATATAGAAACGAAAGATCCGCTTTTAAGGGATCATGTAGAAGAAGCCACTGTGTGAAGAAAAACGGAGAAAATTTCCAAGATAGCGGAGAAACAAGGAGTTACAATCGACGAAGCGGCGGAAGAAATTCCATCAACATATACGTCCCGAAGGAACTATCAATTGTCGACAGAAGCCCCTGTTCCTGAACAACTACCTACTGGTCCACAAAAATATCTTACCCTGGTGTCACCTAAAGGCTAGATCCGCTTCTGTGGAAATGAATAAAACTTTAATCAAAATTAGCGAGGTGTTTGACTGAATCAACTAAAGAAAAAATGTGGTGCATACATGCGACACAGATAAAAGCAAAACCGCGGTTAGGTGTCTTAAAAAAAGTGCCCACACTTAGTTAGATTATGTACTCAATTTAAGTTATTTATGTTGCATGTCTTATTATCACATATTGCATTAATTAAATTCTAAGAAAAATTTCAAGAATTGAATATACAATAAATGCCTAACAGTTTTTTTATCAAATTAATGAATTCATGCGGACACGTATTGAACTATTCCGCAGAAAAGGGTGCATTCGAACGAAAAAAGGAAAAATATGTTTGGCGACCAGACGACAAGTGTTTCTGTTTGTTGGTTTTACAACGCAAGTTGTGAGCACTACTAGGTATAGTAAGCACACAAAAATAGCCCATTTTGTCCATATCTTATGATCTACATCCATGGCCGGGTGAATCATAGCAGGTGTCTATGGTAAAGCTGAGGCGGATATTCCTTCTGAATTAATACCCGAAATGGGAAAACTTTGGAATGTTAGCACAAAAGGCTAAACTGATACATGCCCGTGTCTACAAACATAACTTGACATTTTGTTCAACTGACGTTTTATCAGAGACAGACGTGTTTTTTTGTATGACATCACAATTTATGACGTAATATTGAACCCTCGCTGAACAGAGTACATGTTATTTTGCTTTGCATATCCTGGTTAATAAAATTATTATTGTTGCATTTTTCTATCCTATATTAAGTAAAACTACAAAAAGCAATTAACTATATAGTACATAATACTTTTATACTTAAACCATTATACAACAGCTTATGAATGAAGACAATTAGTAGTATTTCCGGTCCTGAAATAGGTCCTACAGCCAATACAAGAAAAATTTATACTTGTATGTGTACTTACCTCAAAAATATTGCTCTTTTTGTTGAAAAGCTCTCTTTTTATAAATAATCGAATTTTCTGGTCGATTAAATCTGGCCGATATCGGCATATTGGAATTCTTTTACTCTTTAATCCACTTAAAATGTTGATAAACGTATTGAAAATTGACAACGACGCAATTTCAATTTGACAAAATTTTAAAGCTTATTGGAGACAATTGCGACGAAAAATACCAGTTAGTAATTACTTTGTCTGTATTGGTTTAAAAAAGACGCGTCAAGCGATCTTATTGGCCAGCTTTCAAATTGCCGATTTTAGTTACCACCTTCCAATTCTGTACTTACCGTATTTGTTTTGACGACAAGTAAACGACAATTGTCATCGATGTTATACAGGGTAAATTCCATGGCAATGTAAGATGCAGAAAATAATGGAATACGGTATACGAGCATATTTAATTTATTTCGTACCTGTATTACAAAAGCATCAAAACTAATGATTATATAAAATATGGTAATTCTTTTGTCCATCTCGGAATACGAATGTTATTTTTACCATTTTCTAGGCCTGTCAAACCAGCTGAAGAGCAAACGTCGAGCGCTTCGTCCCCCGTCAGTCAGCAATGATGCAGTTATTAAAAATTAATCCTCAACCCTACGTGCATTCTCTTTCTCTTTGTTTGTTCGTGATGTTTGCATGTTTCTCTGCTGCGGTTAGTGGCACAATATCGGAGATTTTCTCGCGTCTAACTGCAATAACGTTATCGGAATTTCGATCGATTATACAAATTTTCTGTGGAACTATTTGGGCCAATTAGCAATCGCTGAATTAACTTGTCTGTTTACATTGCTATTTCCATTCGAAGGCATTGTCCCACCATGATTATCAAAAAGCGCCCTTTTCGAATAGGGCTGAATAATAGATAGCTCTATTATTGTAGGACTAAAAGCATGTTGTTTTAGTCGTTAGTATATTAAAAAAAAATAAACGTGGACAGTCCTTGGTTGTAGGATAATGACAATTATCATAAGGAATTGTTTGACCTAAGTAGACAAGTATTGTTATATTTTCTTGTTTATAACACAATCCTTCATATTAGACTTCAATTTACTTCACATCTAATAGTATTAGAATTGCATCGTTTTTGTGGATTTTTGTTTTATAATAAGAGAGTGCATTCTTGGGTTATGGTCCTACAGATAACCAAAAGAGACAGGGGATGCCAACCCGTATCGAAATGTTTATGCAGTATAATTAAGAGGATTAACAAAGGTTGCTCCCATAAACCAATAAACATCGATGTTTATCTCGTTGTAAAACTTCTATTTGGGGCCGAAACTTGCATACAAATCTAGAATCGTTAGTTTTTTATAAATCACAATTTTGACTATGTTTTTTAAAAGAGAGATTTACAGACTTGGACTACTAATAATAAAAAACAGTATTACTGAGCTCTGTTAGGTAGCTTAAATATGTTTTTTCAGATTCTTTGGCACCCACATAAAAGTCTGAAAGCTCCAGATATTGAAAACGTTATATTCCAAAAAAATTAATTCTAAGAATCGCCGTAAGGTAATTTTAGTGCAGAAGTCTGATAAATAGATTAACAAAAATAAATATATATTTATAAAATATCTATCGACCATTTGGTCTTTCTGCTCATTTTACCGTATTAGATACTTGCAACAAAAAGCTGCTCATATCTATCTGAGCTTGGCCTTTCTAGGTTTGGATATATTCCATTAGAGTGGTTGCAAATAAAACGAATCATACTGAGAGGTCAGTATGGTCAGGCTGTGTTTGTTATATTCCTTGAATTGTGGGTTATTCGCACTAAAATATCCTTATCTATCTTAAATCTCTAGCCTGGCATCAGAGTGGTTCAATAATTGAAAATCGTTTCAGGGAAAAAGCACTAATGCCCCGTAAGTCCGGGTAATATTTAGCACAAATCCATTTTCAATTGAAACCCTGTAAAACAAGCGTTTCAGAGTTATCTGTTTTATGTCAGATAAAATACGGTGCATTCGGTGCAGCCGGCAATATTCTGTCTGAAACAAAACAGCGCCGCTTCCATTCCGATCGTATAATTCACGTTAAAAATGAACCCTTCCATACGGACCATTTGCAATAATATATCTGAAATCGATGAGAGATGAATCGTATATCTGATCGCGGTTAATTGTGTTCCTTAGGAAATCCGACGAAATACACAGACCGCCTTTTTCATTACGATATTTCACTCTTGTCTGATCTGGCTTCCGCCCGGTTCGCAATACTACATGATTGTAATGAGATTTATCAGAAAATTACTTTTCCCAGCCTTTATCTTGGGCTTAAATTAATTCTTCCTCGGGGTAATGGATTAGTGATTAAAAACAGGACAGAGAAAAATAGTACAGAGTTATTTAATACTTTATTGGGTGATATCTACTTCGGCCTAATGACGACTGGTCAAAACACAATCTAAAGTGTTTTTCTGGCTTTGAAGCTGTGGTCCAATAGAATTTCTTACTGACGTTTCGTCTACAGCTGCGACAAACTAAAATGCAGATAAGTTGATCGACAAATTGGTGACCACCTACACACTCTTTTCACTTTCTCATTCTGGTTCCGATAACCAGCGAGGTACAGAGCAATATGGGCTGTTTCTCGAACTGAGAGCCATCTGCTATGCAGTGTTGGATTTAACACACGCTTGTGGATGTCGCCTGCTTCTGCTCTGTACAACATCTCACCGGTACTCTGTACGTTTCCGGATTTAAATAGCCGAATCACGGTCATCAATAGCCGAATCACGGTCATCAATTTGTCGACCAGCCAAAGCTGTACTGATGAGGGGTAGACCCCGAAGCTAGTATGCAGATGGGTTGATCGACAAATTGGTGACCACGTACAAACTCTAATGAAGTTTCTTATTGCCTCTACTTTAACTATGGGGCGAAAACCTACTATTGGTGATCTTGAGGGTCATCCCATAGAAGCTGGCGATTTACTGGTGATATCAACCCAATTTAAACTCCTCTAACAGAGAAGGAGCGAACGGATTCTAGGAATTTTAATCATCTTTAGAAGGAGAAACCAAACATCTAGTTCATACAGATCAACAGCAATCAACGCCCATCACACTATTTCCAGCAATTAAGAAATCTAGTAAGTGTTGTATTAAAAACGTTTCAAAATGTTTATTAAATGCCTGTCATAATTAGAGATATATTGGCGCTTAGCTCAAAGACAGTGCTAGAAAATTTAGAACAATAGCCACAGGTTATTGAATTCAGGAGAGCTGTCGACTTCAGTGTTTACCACAAGTTCAACACAAGTTGCATCAAGCACTCAGAGGAATTCCGTAGTCGAGTTGCATCAAAAATTGAGCAACTTTGTGGACCAAAAGCCAGAAAATGTGAGGCATCCAATTCCTGAAAAAGAATTTGCAAGGAAAATTCAGGAAAACCAGTAGCATCGCCTTATGTTAAGACAGGTTTTTTAATTGACCGAAACTCTGGAATACCATATTTAACTGACACTCGCATAGCGGTTTCAGTTCTTTCCAAATTTATGGCAGACAAGCACATGTTCCTAGATGATCATGCTTTAAACATTTTGCAGCCAATAACAGAGTCATAAAAACTTATGGTGAAAAGCTTTTGACGTCGGACCTCTACGCTACTGCTAAACAAGTGATTTTTGAAATTGATTTTCTTGAAAATTTTGAGCTTCTAATGGACCTCAGATGTAAAAGCACCACCAACTTTTGAACCTCTGAAATTAGATCCAAGAAGCAAATTTTAAGCTTCTCTGGTGTTAGCAGAGATTCTGTTTTTTAAAATCTGCTAAAGAAATTTGTATAACAAACAACAACTTTACCCATAAGCCCAGCCCCAAACACACAGTCTAACTTAAAATTCTAACCAAAGGTCCACCAATCGCAGAACTGCCTAGAAAATCAACACCAAAAAAAGGTTGACATTTCCAAAGCATAATTTGATAGAATTTATGATAGATACAAAGGTAAGTCCATTGCATATGGTACCTAAAACAAAACGGATGATTGGAGACCATGTAGAGACTACAGAAGAATTAAGTATCCAATCATTTTTCTATCTAATCTTTTTCTACAGACTAAATAGCTGCAAAATATTCTTAACGTTGGACCTGTTGAAGGCTACCATCAGAATCGACTGGCTTCTGAGGATCGTTCAAATAGTGCTATTACACCACTTGGACTGTTTCTTCAACGTAATGACATTTGAACTCTGCAATATTGCCAGAATCTTCCAACGATTCATGAATGTTTCAAAGTTTGGCGTTTGTATTTTGTTACATTGACGATATTTCGCGTGAACAAGTAAAGAACATTCAACCATCAGAAGCAAGTTTCTCGACGCCTGTGGCGTCACCATATCGTTACAAGCTATCACATTATTAATAAAAAGATCGTCTACCTAAGCTATCTGATTAATGAGATGGGAACCCAACCACTTCCAGAGCAATGCAACAATCTGAACTCTGTCCGACCTACGAAAAAACTTGGGTATGATCAATTTTTATAGGCGTTTCGTCGAAAATATAGTCGCTGCAACTCAAGCACTTCTCTACTCGCTGAATTAGTGATGTTAGTGAGAAGATAGTGACTTCAGAGTTTCAGCATTGCAAAAAAGAACTGGTAGAGGCGTAACTTACTTCTCATAAGAAGAATAATGTACCATTAGCTTTATTTACACATGTCACACAGAAACAAATATCAGAGAACAGTATTTGAATTCAGGCCACTCAGAATCATTCTAGACCCTACATCAGAAGCAAGAAATTAAGGATTTAAAAATGCAACTCAGAAGTTAATATCAAAAAAGAATATGCAAAACCAGACTATTCAGAAGCATTCTGCATCCTACATCAGAAGCAAGAAATTAAGAAAATGAAAATGTAATTTAGGAACAAATATCAGTAAAGAGTATGTCTGTTAAGGCCACTCAGAAGCATTGTGGACCCTAGATCAGAAGCAAGATATTAAAAAATTAAAAATGTCACACAGAAGCAAATATCAGAGAGCAGTATTTGAATTCAGGCCACTCAGAAGCATTATAGACCTTACATCATAAGCAAGAAGTTAAGGATTTAAAAGTGCAACTCAGAAGTTAATATCAAAAAAGGATATGCAAATCCAGGCTATTCAGATGCATTCTGCATCCTACATCAGAAGCAAGAAACTAAGAAATTGAAAATGTAATTCAGGAACAAATATCAGTAAAGAGTATGTCAGGTAAGGCCACTCAGAAGCATTGTGGACCCTAGATCAGAAGCAAAATATTAAGAAATAAAAAATGTCACACAGAAACAAATATCAGAGAGCAGTATTTGAATTCAGGCCACTCAGAAGCATTCTAGACCTTACATCAGAAGCAAGAAACAAAGGATTTAAAAATGCAACTCAGAAGCAAATATCAAAAAAGAATATGCAAATCTAGGCCAATCAGCATTCTGGACTCTACATTAGAAACAAAAAATTAAGAAATTGAAAATGTAATTCATGAACAAATATCAGTAAAGAGTATGTTAATTCAGGCCACTCAGAAAGCATTTTTGACTCTACATCAGAAGCAAGATATTAAGAAATTAAAAATATCACACAGAAGCAAATATCAGAGAATAGTATTTGAATTCAGGCCACTCATAATCATTCTAGACCCTACATCGGAAGCAAGAAATTAAGGGTTTAAAGATGCAACTCAGAAGCAAATATCAAAAAAAAAGTATGCAAATCTAGGCGACTCAGAAGCATTCTGGGCTCTACGTCAGAAACAAAAATGAAGAAATTGAAAATGTAATTCAGGAACAAATATCAGTAAAGAGTATGTCAATTCAGGCCACTGAGAAGCATTTTGGACTCTACATCAGAAGCAAGATACTAGGAAATTACAAATGTCACACAGAAACAAATATCAGAGAACAGTATTTGAATTCGGGCCACTCAAAATCATTATAAACCCTACCTCAAAAGCAGGAAATGGAGAATTTGAAAATGCAACTCAGAAGCAAATATCAAAAAAGAATATGCAAATTTAAGCCACTCAGAAGCATTCTGGACTCTACATCAGAAACAAAAAATTAAGAAATTGAAAATGTAATGCAGGAACAAATATCAGTAAAGAGTATGTCAATTCAGGCCACTCAGAAGCATTTTGGACTCTACATCAGAAGCAAGATTTTAAGAAATTACAAATGTCACACAGAAACAAATATCAGAGAACAGTATTTGAATTCAGGCCACTCAGAATCATTCTAGACCCCACATCAGAAGCAAGAAATAAAGGATTTAAAAATGCAACTCAGAAGCAAATATCAAATAGAATATGCAAATCTAGGCCACTCAGAAGCATTTTGGACTCTACATCAGAAGCAAGATTTTAAGAAATTACAAATGTCACACAGAAACAAATATCAGAGAACAGTATTTGAATTCAGGCCACTCAGAATCATTCTAGACCCCACATCAGAAGCAAGAAATAAAGGATTTAAAAATGCAACTCAGAAGCAAATATCAAATAGAATATGCAAATCTAGGCCACTCAGAAGCATTCTGGACTCTACATCAGACACAAAAAATTAAGAAATTTAAATCGTAATTTAGGAACAAATATCAGTAAAGAGTATGTCAATTCAGGCCACTCAGAAGCATTTTGGACTCTACATCAGAAGCAAGATTTTAAGAACTTACAAATGTCACACAGAAACAAATATCAGAGAACAGTATTTGAATTCAGGCCACTCAGAATCATTCTAGACCCCACATCAGAAGCAAGAAATAAAGGATTTAAAAATGCAACTCAGAAGCAAATATCAAAAAAGAATATGCAAATCTAGGCCACTCAGAAGCATTCTGACTCTACATCAGAAAAAAAAAAATAAGAAACTGAAATCATAATTCAGGAACAAATATCCGTAAAGAGTATGTCAATTCAGGCCACTGAGAAGCATTTTGAACTCTACATCAGAAGCAAGATATTAAGAAATTACAAATGTCACACAGAAAGAAATATCAGAGAACAGTATTTGAATTCAGGCCACTCGGAATCATGCTAGACCCTACATCAGAAGCAAGATATTAAGGATTTCAAAATGCAACTCAGAAGTAATATCAAAAAAGAATATGCAAGTCCAGGCCATTCAGAAGCATTCTGGTCTCTACATCACAAACAAAAAATTAAGAAATTGAAAATGTAATTCAGGAACAAATATCAGTAAAGAGTATGTCAATTCAAGCCACTCAGAAGCATTTTGGACTCTACATCAGAAGTAAGATATTAAGAAATAAAAAATGTCACACAGAAACAAATATCAGAGAACAGTATTTGAATTTAGGCCACTCAGAATCATTCTAGACCCTACATCAGAAGCAAGATATTAAGGATTTAAAAATGCAACTCAGAAGTAATATCAAAAAAGAATATGCAAGTCCAGGCTATTCAGAAGCATTCTGGACCCTACATCAGAAGCAAGACATTAAGAAATTGAAAATGTAATTCAGGAAAAAATATCAGTAAAGACTATGTCACCTAAGGCCACTCAGAAGCATTGTGGACCCTAGATCAGAAGTAAGATATTAAGAAATTAAAAATGTCAAACAGAAACAAATATCAGAAAACAGCATGTGAATTCAGGCCACTCAGATTCATTCTAGACCCCACATCAGAACCAAGAAATAAAGGATTTAAAAATGCAACTCAGAAGTAAATATCAAAAAAGAATATGCAAATCTAGTAAACTCAGAAGCATTCTGGACTCTACATCAGAAACAAAAAATTAAGAAATTGAAAATGAAATTCAGGAACAAATATCAGTAAAGAGTATGTCAATTCAGGCCACTCAGAAGCATTTTGGACTCTACATCAGAAGCAATATATTAAGAAATTACACATGTCACACAGAAACAAATATCAGAGAACAGTATTTGAATTCAGGCCACTCAGAATCATTCTAGATCCTACATCAGAAGCAAGAAATTAAGGATTTAAAAATGCAACTCAGAAGTTAATATCAAAAAAGAATATGCAAATCCAGGCTATTCAGAAGCATTCTGCATCCTACATCAGAAGCAAGAAATTAAGAAATTGAAAATGAAATTCAGGAACAAATATCAGTAAAGAGTATGTCAGTTAAGGAAACTCAGAAGCATTGTGGACCCTAGATCAGAAGCAAGATATTAAGAAATTAAAAATGTCACACAGAAACAAATATCAGAGAGCAGTATTTGAATTCAGGCCACTCAGAAGCATTATAGACCTTACATCATAAGCAAGAAATTAAGGATTTAAAAATGCAACTCAGAAGTTAATATCAAAAAGGATATGCAAATCCAGGCTATTCAGAAGCATTCTGCATCATACATCAGAAGCAAGAAATTAAGAAATTGAAAATGTAATTCAGGAACAAATATCAGTAAAGAGTATGTCAGGTAAGGCCACTCAGAAGCATTGTGGACCCTAGATCAGAAGCAAGATATTAAGAAATAAAAAATGTCACACAGAAACAAATATCAGAGAGCAGTATTTGAATTCAGGCCACTCAGAAGCATTCTAGACCTTACATCAGAAGCAAGAAACAAAGGATTTAAAAATGCAACTCAGAAGCAAATATCAAAAAAGAATATGCAAATCTAGGCCAATCATCATTCTGGACTCTACATTAGAAACAAAAAATTAAGAAATTGAAAATGTAATTCTTGAACACATATCAGTAAAGAGTATGTTAATTCAGGCCACTCAGAAGCATTTTTGACTCTACATCAGAAGCAAGATATTAAGAAATTAAAAATGTCACACAGAAGCAAATATCAGAGAATAGTATTTGAATTCAGGCCACTCAGAATCATTCTAGACCCTACATCGGAAGCAAGAAATGGAGAATTTAAAAATGCAACTCAGAAGCAAATATCAAAAAAGAATATGCAAATATAGGCCACTAAGAAGCATTCTGGACTCTACATCAGAAACAAAAAATTAAGAAATTTAAATCGTAATTTAGGAACAAATATCAGTAAAGAGTATGTCAATTAAGGCCACTCAGCAACATTGTGGAGCCTAGATTAGAAGCAAGATATTAAGAAATTAAAAATGTCACGCAGAAACAAATATCAGAAGACAGTATGTGAATTCATGCCACTCAGAATCATTCTAGACCCAACATCAGAAGCCAGATATAAAGGATTTTAAAATGCAACTCAGAAGCAAATATCAAAAAAGAATATACAAATCTAGGCCACTAAGAAGCATTCTGGACTCTACATCAGAAACAAAAAATTAAGAAATTGAAATCGTAATTCAGGAACAAATATCAGTAAAGAGTATGTCAATTCAGGCCACTCAGAAGCATTTTGGTATCTGAATCAGAAGCAAGTTATTAAGAAATTAAAAATGTCACACAGAAACAAATATCAGGAAACAGTATGTGAATTCAGGCCACTCAGAATCATCCTAGACCCTACATCAGAAGCAAGAAATAAAGGATTTAAAAATGCAACTCAGAAGCAAATATCAAATAGAATATGCAAATCTAGGCCACTCAGAAGCATTCTCGACTCTACATCAGAGACAAAAAATTATGAAATTTAAATCGTAATTTAGGAACAAATATCAGTAAAGAGTAGGTCAATTCAGGCCACTCAGAAGCATTTTGGACTCTACATCAGAAGCAAGATTTTAAGAAATTACAAATGTCACACAGAAACAAATATCAGAGAACAGTATTTGAATTCAGGCCACTCAGAATCATTCTAGACCCCACATCAGAAGCAAGAAATAAAGGATTTAAAAATGCAACTCAGAAGCAAATATCAAAAAAGAATATGCAAACCTAGGCCACTCAGAAGCATTCTGGACTCTACATCAGAAACAAAAAATTAAGAAATTGAAATCGTAATTCAGGAACAAATAGCAGTATAGAGAATGTCAATTCAGGCCACTGAGAAGCATTTTGGACTCTACATCAGAAGCAAGATATTAAGAAATTACAAATGTCACACAGAAACAAATATCAGAGAATAGTATTTGAATTCAGGCCACTCAGAATCATTCTAGACCCTACATCAAAACAAGAAATGAAGGATTTAAAGATGCAACTCAAGTAAATATCAAAAAAGAATATGCAAATCCAGGCTATTCAGAAGCATTCTGGACCCTACATCAGAAGAAGATTAAGAAAAGAAATTAAGAAATTGAAAATGTAATTCAGGAACAAATATCAGTAAAGAGTATGTCAATTAAGGCCACTCAGAAGCATTTTGGACTCTACATCAGAAGCAAGATATTAAGAAATTAAAAATGTCACACAGAAACAAATATCAGAGAACAATATTTGAATTCAGGACACTCAGAATGATTCTAGGCCCCATATCAGAAGCAAGAAATAAAGGATTTAAAAATGCAACTCCAGAAGCAAATATCAAAAAAGAATATGCAAGTCTAGGCCACTCAGAAGCATTCTGGACTCTACATCAGAGACAAAAAATTAAGAAATTGAAATCGTAATTCAGGAACAAATATCAGTAAAGAGTATGTCAATTAAGGCCACTCAGAAGCATTTTGGACTCTACATCAGAAGCAAGATATTAAGAAATTAAAAATGTCACACAGAAAAAAATATCAGAGAACAATATTTGAATTCAGGACACTCAGAATCATTCTAGGCCCCACATCAGAAGCAAGAAATAAAGGATTTAAAAATGCAACTCCAGAAGCAAATATCAAAAAAGAATATGCAAATCTAGGCCACTCAGAAGCATTCTGGACTCTACATCAGAAACAAAAAATTAAGAAATTGAAATCGTAATTCAGGAACAAATATCAATAAAGAGTATGTCACTTAAGGCCACTCAAAAGCATTGTGGACCCTAGATCAGAAGCAAGATATTAAGAAATATAAAATGTCACACAGAAACAAATATCAGAGAACAGTATTTGAATTCAGGCCACTCAGAAACATTCTAGACCCTACATCAGAAGCAAGAAATGAAGGATTTAAAAATGCAACCCAGAAGTAAATATCAAAAAAGAATATGCAAATCCAGGCTATTCAGAAGAATTCTGGACCCTGCATCAGAAGCAAGAAATTAAGAAATTGGAAATTTAATTCAGGAACAAATATCAGTAAAGAGTATGTCAATTAAGGCCACTCAGAAGCATTGTGGACCCTAGATCAGAAGCAAGATATTAAGAAATTAAATATGTCACACAGAAATAAATATCAGAAAACAGTATTCGAATGTTAGAGTTAGATGTCGCCACTGTTTAAACCCCGAATTTGAGCGGGACTAAAAAGATAGCTAGGCGAGACACAACTAGATGGAGCCAACATCCGTAAACCGCCTTTGAGCCGACATAAAGGCAAAACCACCAATAATTAACAGAAGGAGAAAAGAGGTAAACAATACACTTCCGTACCGTGTTCATCGACTCCTCATTAATAACAGCGTCACGTGACCTATCCCAGGTTTCTCCCGTTGTAATTGTTGTTATTGTAGCGCCGGATAAAAGCTCGTAATCGTCTATTACATCAAATGTATCAGATCACAAATGGAAAATAGCCAATCGGACTCTTTTACGAAAAACCAAGTAGATCAGAGCAACATTACACTGCATTTGCGTTGTGGCAGAAAGCACACAGTCTTGCCTCGTCATTTAAGACATTTGGATTCTATTAGTCAATTTGCACACTTTCAGTAATCGACAACTCAAAAGCAGATTTTCACAGCAGCTTTTCGTCAGGTATAGGAAGATGATTTGTAGCAATGCCACTGAATCGTCATTGAAACGAAAAACATTGTCATAAATATTTTGTTTGGCCAAGCATGAACAAGGACATTAGGGATTGGACAAAGAACTTATGAACCTTGCCAGACAAGTCGTAAAGTACCAGGAATTCTAGTGTACGTGGTCACCAATTTGTCGATCAACCCATCTACATACTAGTTTCGGGGTCTAACCTTCATCGGTACAGCTTTGGCTGGTCGACAAATTGGGGACTGTGATTTCAGAGGCTTAAAGCTGGAAATGTATGGAGCACCGGTGAGATGTTGCACAGAGCAGGAGCAGGCGACATCCATCAGCGTATTTTTTATCCAATACTGCATGGCATATGGCTCTCAGTTCGAGAAGCAGTCCATATTGCTCTGTACCTCGCTGGTTATCGGAACCAGAAAGAATTGGAACGAGTGTACGTGGTCACCATTTTGTCGATCAACCTATCTGCATACTAGTTTCGGGGTCTACCACTCATCAGTACAGCTTTGGCTGGTCCACAAATTGGGGACCGTGATTTCAGAGGCTTAAAGCCGGAAATGTACGGAGTACCTTGTGAGATGTTGTACAGAGCAGGAGCAGGCGACATCCACCAGCGTGTTTTGGATCCAATACTGCATGGCAGATGGCTCTCAGTTCGAGAAGCAGCCCATATTGCTCTGTACCTCGTTGGTTGTCGGAACCAGAACGAACTGAAACGAGTGTACGTGGTCAATATGGGCTGCTTCTCGAACTGAGAGCCATCTGCCATGCACAATTGGTTCTAAAATACGCTGGTGGATGTCGCCTGCTCCTGCTCTGTACAACATCTCACCGGTACTCCGTACATTTCCGGCTTTAAGCCTCTAAAATCACGGTCCCCAATTTGTCGACCAGCCAACGCTGTACTGATGAGGGGTAGACCCCGAAACTAGTATGCAGATGGGTTCATCGACAAATTGGTGACCACGTACACTCGTTTCAATTCGTTCTGGTTCCGATAACCAGCGAGGCACAGGGCAATATTGGCTGCTTCTCGAAATGAGAGCCCTCTGCCATGCAGCATTGGATCTAAAATACGCTGGTGGATGTCGCCTGCTCCTGCTCTGTACAACATCCCCTACCAGGAATTCTGTTCAAGATTTTAATATGCCTGATCCCCTTTTGCCAATGTTGACATAGAAATTTAGTTGTCATTTACCACAGTTTCCAAGCGGATTTCGTAATGGTTTTCTGGTCTAAAATTTTGTACTATCTTGTGCCGGTTTCAATAATGGCAACAGTGATGTAGCTACGTTGTAGGTGCTGTCAGATGTTGGTATGGTAAATTTAGGTCTTTCCTTGTTAATCTTTTTCACTTACTTTTCATCCTCGTCCACTCAGGGATCTCTTTTTGCTCGACAGGTTGTTGTTCATATGCAGGTTACTACACATCTTCTCCTTTTTTTTTGATAATGTTCTTTTTTGTTGCCATTTTGGCCTCTTCAGTCAATGCTTCTTCTTCTGAAAACTCTACTCCTTCAACAACCTGCTCAAGGATTTCTTCTTCTGGTAACTCAGATTTTGTCTCTTCAATAGTTGTCACTTCAGGGACTCCTTCGACTGTTGCTTTCTGAAGCAGAATTTCCTTCTCTTAAGCTTCTAATTTGGTGCTATCTTTTTCATCTTCTTCATCTTAAATTTCATCTCCGGACTGTCTAAGGTATCGATGTTGATACAATTCATGATCGTTTCAGCTAGAACATTGTACGATACTCGAACGTGGAATGTAATTAAATCACTGGTATAGATATTCCAGACTTATCTCCTTTGGCGCAAACATCTAAACTTGTACTTTAATACATCTAAAATAAAGTACTCTTAACGACTTATTACAATTTTGGTTATAAGTTTTGGGTTTGTTGCGCACGAAGTGGTGGTATGCAGCAAATGGCAATATCGCAGTCGAACATGATGTTAAATGGGCAATTAGAACTGGACTATAATCCACGGGAAAAACAAAAACGCCCGCTTTTTAGAACCGGTAATGCATAAATCCGTTTCGAAACGACACCTTTACAATAAGCGCAGGGACATAAATCCCAAGTGCTAAAACAGAACCAAATGGCGACCGGATGCAGCGGAGGTTCGGGTCCATACAGAGAGAGGACAAAAAGCCAGGGGACATAAACGAGAGGCGCGATTCGACCGGGAAATAACTGCAATATTATAGACGAAACAATAGGGTGGTATCCGGTCGACAATGGACGCAAAGTTACAATAAAACAAATTAAAAATATTGTAGCCGGGACTGAATGTGGTGGGAGACGGAATTTACGCGAGGACATAAAAGTGCCGTGTCAGGTTTTGCGAATGTTATTAAATGGTTTGTGTGATGGAAAACGGGAAGGAGTGTCTAGTTCGGCTTTTGTTGAGCGTTTCGAGGATTGAAAAATGTTTACTGCGCTCAAACATAGATAAAATCCTTTATGGGCTAACCACTGAAGAAATTTATGTGACTTGTCAGCTCATTCGAGAAAATAGAAAGACCAAAGCGTCCAGAACTCATTCTACAAATTAGGAGATGCCTAACGTTAGATTAACTTTAGCATTCCTGAATTGTCAGCTCTTGTATGGTACTCTGCTTTTGCTACGCTGAACCCATAATCTTGCCCATCAGCTGGTGCAAAATCCAAATCTTCCAATAAAATAAAGCTTAAAATAGTTTTTTTGTCGACTCTATCGATCCTAACGGTTGAGTCTCAAGACATTTTATTATACGTCACTACCGTTTATAAACGTCACTTAACCCTTCAGTTCATCATTATTTAATACCACGTGACGGCCCTGTACTGGTTTACTTACTCCGGCCTGAAGGTGTAATTCAACTTTCCTTAAATGTACAAAATGATATTGTACAGTGCCTAACCGAGTTCCTTTGTGGGTTTTCATCCCACAGTTAAGATCCCACAGTTATAAATTGAAAACTGCAGGCTTTATTCAAAGTCTTGTTGTCTATTGCTAATGACTCTAGACAGGTGTCATTTACCCAGGCGGCTTCCAACTTGCAAATTTTTGGTCTTGGTGCACAGAGTATTCAGGTATCAGAAAGTGTTCTGGTATGCAAGTTGATCCAGGTGCATGGGCTGCACGAGGTCCCACGGTTGCACCCCTCCCCCCAATGACATGCCCAGTCACGGAAATTGACTGTCTTTTTTCTTGAGTATCTTTGCTGGTCCTGACGACGTCCTTGAAGAAGAAGAAGTAGAACAGCTCTGTGGACTGGCACGTGCCACATAAACGTTGGCATGGTACCGTTCGACGAGAGTTGTCTTGAGTCTCTCGGTGGAGATTGATGTTTGTTAGTTGATGTTGGACTTGAAGACCAAGTCGGTTATGAACTCTGTGACTTCGTAGGATTCAGCTGCATTGGCCCCTTAACTGCATCATCCCTAAGAAAACCGTGGATACTAGTTGCTCCCGTGTTTTTTTAATTTTTTTCATGTTTTCATTCATGTTTCCTAATTTTTTCCAGACCTCATTACGAATCAAAAGGATTTTTTACATCTGCGAAGAATTCAACAAGAAGTCGCAACGTGGTTCCTTACACCATCTTTGGAGCTGTCACTTTTCCATCTTCCTTAAAGCTTGTTTGGAGTCCCAGGAGGACGGTAGGCAGATTATTAACACATTCGTTAGTCTCGTGACATATGTTATTGTGAAACATGGCACAACCTGACTATAGCTCCACAAAGATGAGATTCAGATTATTGTAATCCTTTGTAATGATTGTAGCAGCAGCTACAAAACTATACCGTTGACTATAAAAAACAGTGATTACAGTGTCAGCAGTTATGTATTTGGGTGCTCGTCAGTATTAGGTATTACGGAATTTCGTAGTTTTTTGAAATTTAAATAAAGAGGGTATCAAATTAAGTAGTTTAAAGTAAAAAAAATTCATCATCATCATCAACTAGCCTCTCTGTGTCCACTGCTGAACATAGGCCTCCCCTTTCTCTGCCCATTCTCTCCTATTTAGGGCCGTCTGGATCCAAAAAAAATTGCGGAATATTTAATCGAATTTGTACTATAAAAAATAATAAAAAATACCAAAAAAATTGATCGGTTTATTTACATTTTAATGCCCCATGGCGGATTCATAGGGCGAATTCCAAAATTCAGCGGGTCAACTACCGGTTAGGCTGGTCATGTGACGGCCGTCTAGCAGATTTATGGATTAAACAGGTGATTGATCTACACGGTAGATGATCTGGTGAGTTTTGGAATTCGTCCATAAATAAGTTCAATTTATTTACATCGCGTTAGCTGTCGCTGTCACCTATTAGAGCAGCTAAGTTGGCAGTTCCTCTCTCAATATCCAGAAACTAGGCCTTTTCGGAAGAAGGTAGCAATGGCAAAGTAATACTCTAGTTCAGTTTTGCAAATTAAGTTGGTTCAGGTTAGTTCAGTTAAGTTTTTTGAGGTTTTTCTTGGTGTTAGTTAGGTTAGTTCGTTGTATGTTGCCCTTTGGCTTAACTGTTCTTACAGGACCGGTTTAACTGAACCAACTAAATCAAAACTAACCTAAAAAGGAAACTGAACTGACCTGAACAACAACAGTTATAAATGACAAGTAAGACTGGATTAACCTTATCAAAGAAAAACACTACTAAATTAACTTAACCAAAGGAACAACAGAACTGAACTAACCTGCACTAACCAACGGCAAAGTAAAACTAAACTGACCTAACCAACAATGCTCACACTTAATGTGTAGCAAGCAACAGGCTCTGTTCTAAAGGACAGGTTTAACTTGGGCCTCAAGGGCAAACCTGAGGGGCTCCTTTGGACCTGTTGGTTAGGTTAGCTTAGTTTTACTTTGCCTTGGTTAGTTCAGTTCTGTTTTTGTTTTGGTTAGGTTAGTTTAGTTAGGTTTTTCCTTTAGTTTGGTAAGTCCATTTGTACTTCTCTTTCAAGGCGGGCCCTTAGGGCCGCCTTTGCTTCTTGTTACAGCGGCCCGTTAGTGCCGCTACAGAGCCTGTTGCTTGCTACACATTAAGTGTGAGCTCTGTTGGTTAGGGTAGTTTCGATTTACTTTGCCTTTAGTTAGTTCAGGATAGTTCAGTTCTGTTGTTCCTTTAATTAGATTAATTTACTTATGTTTTTCTTTGATTTGATTAGTCCAGTGTTGTAGCGTTTTCTTTTTCACAAAGAAAACCTACTGGCTTCCCTTTCAGACTTTCATAAATAACTGTAAAATAGCATTTTATTTCCAAAGAAATATGACTACCTTGGCCGCCATGTTTGTTCACCTTGATTATCGTTTCTGTGCGCTCCTTCTACTTCGAGTTCTATGGTTAGAAATCATTTGAAAGTTGACTTCTTTTGGACATTGACATGTGTTAATGGGTTGATTAATTATTTTGCTATCTGTGCAGCATTGCCAAACTTCACCAATATTTTTACTTAAATTCCCTTATTTTCTTCATGTGCTCTTCTAATACTTTCCCTAAATTTATCTTTTATTTAGCAACAATGGCAAGATTTTCATATTTCGCGGTTCATTTTCTCCTTCTTTTTATTTCCCCCTTTTGACACTATAATTTCCATTTTTTTTACCAATTCAGAGCCCAGGTGGTAAAAGTAAAAACGTTTGATAGTCCCTTTTCCATCTTGACCACTGTCCAGGGCACATTGGACGTCAGCCTGTCCCTAAACGGCAACAGCCTAGCCATGTGGCGATTGTAAAGTTCTCGTATTTTGGGAAACTCAATACTTCCCTTTTTTTCGAATCCTACAAGTGTAACATTTCATCCTGCACGTGTGCCGATAATGGAGCCGTTAGTGACGGTGATGGCTCCTAGGTTTTAAACCGCCTGGGTTTTGGAGCCCGTTTGCCGAAAATGGAGCCGTTAGTGACGGTGATGGCTCCTAGGTTTTGAACCGTCCAGCATTACCACACATGATGCACTGATCCTCTACCTCAACTAGCATGAAAGCCCTACAAACTGGCCAAGTATTTTTATCGGTAGGAGTAGATTTAAAAACCAAGTGTACCTGCACTAACCTTAGTTAAGAACTAACACCATAAAAAATAAATGTGCCTAATTTTAATAATTCCTGTTGGTTTTACTTTGGTTTGATCACCTAAACAATATGAACATCAATAATTGCTATGATAATTTTTTCAATTTTAATTTATAGCTATAAGCTGTAACTTAAATTTAGTGGCGCCCAATTAACAAGTCTAGCTTATATAACTATACTAGACTTCAACTCTTTTTATGTCATTTTGAACCATGACCTAGCTCTCCACCTACCCAGAGCTTCCGTTCGCATAGTATGTGACTTTGCTAACTTTTACCTTTTTTAAAGTACGTCACAGTGTTACTTGTCTTTTATGACTGTTGTGGTTCAGGTCAGTTAAGTTTCCTTTCTAGGTTAGTTTAGGTTAGTTCAGTTTTGGTTTAGGTTAATTTTTGATTAGCTCTACTTGGTTCAGATTAGTTGTGGGTAATGCATGTTAGTTCTGATTAGTTCAGGTTAGTTCTCGTTGGTTCAGGTTAGTTCAGTTTTGTTTAGGTTAGTTCAGGTTAGTTCTGAATCATTTGCTAAACTAAAAAACATACAGGAAGAATTCGCGGTCTTAGAGCATAAATACAAAATAAGAACGAAAGGGAGTAAAGAGCCAATAATGAAAAAAATAATCAAACTTACCTATGGTGGCACCGAAACGAACCTCTTTGAAAGACTACTAGACCTTAAAGAGGAAGTAGAACATGAAGAATGGATTGCAATGCATCCTGCTGATGGCATCTCTACTGGACACTTTCGTAAGCTTGTAGAGACTGTCTTTCACGGGCTGAAAACCAAAGCTGAGATACACATAAGGAACAAAATGAAAATGCAAAATAAACAGGATAAAACCCAGAGAGAGAGAGAGAAAAACCTTCACGCTAATGTTAGAAAATAATAATAGAACCTATACAGACACACTGAGGGAAGTTAAGTCAAATTTAAGTAAAAATAACGTGAAAGAGGGTATAATAGGCATAAAAAGCACTAAAGAAGGTAAGCTTTTAATAGTAACAGGAAAATATACACAAAGCGCTAGGCAATCTAGTAACGGACCAAGGGCATGTCAGAAAATTGATGGGCGGAGACAGGGCAGAAAGTGTGTTTATTAGAGGAATCGACGCGGTAACAAATAAAGAAGAAGTTATCAAATCCCTAGAAGAAATAATACCGGATCTAAAAAACAGGGCATATAAACTCAGCGAGCTGAGGCCAGCGGCAAATAATACGCAAACAATTACGCTGACGACTGATGTAGAAATTGTTAAAACACTTGTCAACAACCGTTTCATACAAATCGGATATGTGCGTTGTAGGGCCGAAAAAAAGATTAACCTAATTAGATGTAAGAGATGCTGGTTGTACGATTATACAGCTGAAAACTGTAAAAGAGAAAACCGGTCGAGACTATGTTGTAAGTGCGGAGGTGAGGGACATACAGAAAGAGAATGTAAGGAAACAGAGAAATGCCCTATCTGTCAATTAGAGCATAAGGCAGGCAACGGCAGATGCCAAATATTTAAAAGACCGCGTTCTAATGCAAAATAACAACTAAAATAAAATAATGAGAAAAGATTGACACAGAACTTAAACTCGACACGCTAGAAACCAACAATCTAAAAACCAGATGAAGTTTATACAAATTAATTAAAATAGGTCAGGTAGAGCACGTGATTTAATAACGCAAAAGATTAGAGAAAACCAAATTGATGTAAGCCTAGGAAAAGAACCTAACAGAAAAAGAACAGCAACAGTAATAGTAGATATTAACGAAGATTGCTATATCGGAATTCACAATAACAATTTGACAAAACAAAAAATTTACAAAGGCAAAGGGTTTGTGGCTGCAAAAGTTGGGGATTTGATTTTTTGTTCCTGCTACTTTTCGTCTAATGGTAATATCACCGATTTTGAAGAACTACTTGCGAGCCTAAATGAAAAAATAATAAGAAACCATAAGCTCGTAATAATTAGAGGAGATTTTAACGCAAAAATAACATCTTGTGGATCCCCCGCAACCAACACGAGAGGTACAATAATAGAAGAATGGATAGCAGTAAACAACTTGGTTCCATGTAATAAACTAAATATGCCCACTTTTAACAGCTCTCACGGCAGTTCCATAATAGATATAACCCTAACAAATATGGGGTGACAAAATAAAAGATTGGATGGTAGATGATCAAGGAGAATACCACACAGACCACCGACCAATGCTATTTCAGTTAAATATGCAGAGCAGCTAAAACATTCTAAGAAATGAAAAATGGGAACGGAAGAAACGGGAAATTGGATGGAGAGTCACAGCTAAAGGCCTCAAAGAATACAAAAAGCAATGCGCAAATCTGCTGAGCTCTATCGAACCAATGGGAGACAGAACGGCAAACTGTATAACGGAGAGAATCAAAACACTGTGCGACAAGACGTTTGGAAAAAAGTCGCAAAACGGATACGGGAAAAAACCGGTACACTGGTGCACAACAAGAATAGCGGAAATGAGGAAAAAATGTATTCAACTGCGAAATACTAAACCAGAGCTAAAGCGTGAAATCAAGAAGCAAAAGGAAAGAGGTTGGAATGAGCTATGCGAAGACTTGAAAAATGACCCGTGGGAATGGCCTACAAAATTGTAAGCAACAAACTTAAACTCACTCCAACGATACAAATAGACAAGGAAGAAACAATGTCGCAAATAAAAAAACTATTTCCAAAGCACCAGTCGATAAACTGGACACAAATGGCAATAAGTGTAGAAGATATACCATCGGTTACGACAGAAGAAATAGAGCAAGCAACAAAAAGAGTCAAAACAAAGAAAGCACCTGGCCCCGATTTCCTAACACCGGAAATTATTAAAGAAACTGTTATGGGAAAATATACCATATACAAAAACTTTTTTGACTACTGCATTAAAGAAGGAATATTCCCGAAAGCTTGGAAAGTGGCGAGACTGATTTTAATCCAAAAACCAAAAAAGGACCAAAGTGAAGCAGATACATACAGACCGATATGCCTATTAAATGTACTAGGCAAGCTGTTGGAAACAGTAGTTAAAACCCGACTCGAAAACGAATTGAACCAAAAACAAGCAATAAGCCCACGGCAGCACGGTTTCCGCAAGGGACACTCGACAATAGACGCACCAAACGACCTGAAAAAGATAATTAATACGGTTAAGGAAAAATCTTATACTCATCGAAATTGCTGTCTACTTGTCACTCTGGATGTCCAAAACGCCTTCAACTCCGCTCCTTGGAGAAATATAGTTCAAGCCGCCTATGAAAAGAAAATAAGCCCAGACCTTGTGAGAATGATTCAAGATAATCTGACTGACAGGAAAGTTATAACTGAGGACGGAACAGTGATTACAGTGACCTCGAGGGTTCCGCGTGTTCCTGTGACCTTGAAATTGGACTAGAATCCGCTTTGATTATCTACTAATGGGTATCAAAATAGCTCCAGGAAAAACCAACACAATACTACAGGGCGGGAGAAAGATCAGGAAATTTATTATTAACATAGAAGGTACAGAGGTACAAAACTCAGAGTTAATAAAATATATAGGTGTTTATATTGGCGTCAACATGAAAATGACCAATCATGTTGACATTTTATACAAAAAAGCGTTACAGATGATAACTGCTTTATCAAGACTAATGGGGAACGGTGGAGGACTCAACAGTAAAAACCGTAAAGTGATTGCCTCATCTGTAAATTCCTTGATAGGATATGCTGCACCGATATGGATGGGCGCGATAAAATTCGAACACTATAGAAAACTACTAGAAAGAATCAACAGAATAGTTACAATGAGGATAGTGTCGTTTTACAGGACGACTTTCACAGAGAGTCTCTTGGTTATAGCGGGGGTCACACCAATTATATGTAAAGTAGAAGAACTAAACCTACTCAAAACAGCTGGAAAAGAAAAAAGAAGTGAAATAAAAGAGAAGATGTTTGAGAAGTGGCAACATGACTGGGACCAGAACAATAGCTGGACTAAAGTATTTATAAAGGACGTAAAAGCCTGGACCTGCCGTAAATGGGAAAACTTGGATTATTTTGTGACTCAAGCTCTAACCGGACACGGAACATTTGGGAGTTACCTGTACAAAATCAAGGCACCAAATGCAAAGTACTGGCTTTGTGACGAAGACGACACACCAGAGCATACCCTATTTATCTGCGAGCGATGGACAAGCGAGAGACAACAAGCGGAAGAACAAATAAGAACAAAACTAACTAAGGACAATGTAGCAAGCTTACTCTTGCAATCAGACAAACTTTGGAATGAGGCAATGAAATTGTACAGGACAATAATGGTCGGAAAACAGCTGTATGAAAAAACCAGAAAAGGAGAATAACTTTCTGAAGAAAACAATTCTGAAGTATCGACAATCGGTACTTTCCACCCCCACCTGAAGAAATGTCTCACGACGGTACCAGAGTGGAAATAGGGTGAAGAAAGGGAAGGGCTTTAGTGGGTAGTCCGCAATACCTGTCTGCGGTTGAGCTCCACACTCCCATGTCGATCAACATCATACCACCAAAAGCCTGGGGTGCGTAAAAAAGCATTCCCTAACCTCTTGAAAAAAAAAAAAAAAAAAAAAATGTTAGTTCAGGTGCATTATTGCCTTTTTGTCTTATTAACAAATACAATCCGAATGTAGTCATAACTCAAGTAAACTTGTAGCTTGTAGCGATGCAAGTTCGCCTATTTGACCAAATAGGGCAGTTTAAATTTGTGGAATTGTTTCTTTATTTTTCTATGGTTGTACAAAAAAATATGTATGTACCCTTACTTAATATGAAAGAGGTAAGTTTGATCTATCATATGCATTTTTTTTTTTTAGAAGAAAATGGTTATTTAAAGTGTATATAATTAGGTATTATATTTCACGTTATCCTCTATAATATTAACTATTTTTTTTCTAGAACAAGTATTGTTCATCCGCATTTTTTTTTTTTTCTATAAAACTACTTAATTTGATGCCCTCTTTCTTGTGAATTTCAAAAAACATCGAAAATCCGTAATACCTAATATTGAATAGACCCTATATTTGAACAAAATGGTGCCAAATAATCTATGGTAGTTCAACCGAACCCTTCCTCACACCGTATCTGCTATATTTGAGTATTGACAATATTCAAAGAATTTCACGTCTTCTTCTTTTAGATCCGCAGACCTTTGAATTATTGTTTTTATGGTTGAGCCTTTCAAGCTCTTTGTACACCAACTGTTAAGTTATCAGAATGTGAAGGTTTTCACGGCAATTCAAAAGTATTTTTCGGGCTTTGAAGCTGTGGTCCAGTGGAATTTCTTCCTGACGTTTTGTCCACAACTGCGGCGGACATTATCAAAAACGATGAGGCATTAAGCGAAGTGATTTGCCTGGTTTCCCGACAATGACTGATTCAATTGTTGAATGCTTTGTGGTTTTTTATCCATTTGTCTCGCTGGCGCCGTCTCGCTTTAAAAGTATTGTAACTATAATAGGTGCTTAATTACTTAACCAAATAGCCTAAGATATTTCAAATACTGTGAGAATTATTGAATTACTTCAAAGGTCCAACACAAGAAGTAGATAAAACAAATACTAATTTGACTAATGATTGCTTGGTGTGGATCAATGAAACTACAGGGTCTAGAAACGTTATAGAATGTCGACGTTTCGCCACTAAATTAGTGCCATCTTCAGGAGGCAAAAAATTTGTTTATATAATAGAAACACTTATACACTCAACAAGCACGAAATCTTGAGCAGTTATTAAAATTCTTAATTCTAAAAAAAAACAACGAGGTGATCTGTACTTACATACAACATAAGCCACCTCCCGTGTATCAGACTCAATAGACATGCGAGACGTTCTCATTTTTTATTATGATGTTCGAACAACGAGAAGAGAGGACCATTCAGCTACACAGTACAAGACAGGATGAAGTTGTTTTGATGTTGTGACTCAAACTGATAGATAAAAATATTAAATCTGCTAGCTTAACTAAACAAGAGGGTAAGAGACTAAAGAACACAGAAGGGGCACCAACTAGAATGTACCCCCAACCGAAGGTCCACAAAAATATTAATCAACTAAGACCCATTTTCAGTTTCGTTGGTTTTCCATTATATTCTCTGATAAAATATTTGTCAAATCTTTTAAAAAACGCGTTTATTCAAATCAATACTACACAAGGAACTCGTTTGAAATAGTCTCGTTCATTCATAACTCTTCTGTACTCCAAGGTCATATGTTGATATCACTGGATGTCGTGTCACTGTTTACAAACATACCAACGGACTTGACGTTACAACTACAAAGAACACACATCTTACTTATGAACAATTTACCAAACTGTTAGTGTTGATTTTTGAGCACAATTATATCATACTTGATAACAAATTCTGTAAACAAGTGTCTGGTTTGGAAATGGAAAATTGTCTCTCCCCTATCTGTTCCGACATAGTTATTTCAGAACTACAAGATATCTGTATCAACAGATTGCCTTTTTCGCTACCATTCTTTAAAAGGTACGTGGCTGATATAATCACTGGCGTGCCGGAAAACCACATAAACACGATACTTGAGGTATTCAATAATTTCCACCCAAAACTACAGTTTACTTTAGAAAAAGAATCATCACAATGCATTGCTTTTCTAGATGTTCTCTTAATCAGATCAACAGATAATAGAATTAAAACTGATTGGTACCACAACCCATTTTCCCAACACACAACACATTTTCAGAACGATTTCTTAACTTCAACTCAAAACAAACTTTCAAAAAAAAATAATATTATTAACAATTTAAAACACCTTGGTACCACAACCCATTTTCCCAACACACAACACATTTTCAGAACGATTTCTTAACTTCAACTCAAAACAAACTTTCAAAAAAAAATAATATTATTAACAATTTAAAACACCGAGCACTGACACTTTCACATAAAGACTTTGATGATAAAAATTTAAATAATATAAAACGCTATCTACAAGCAAACCAGTACCCAATTAAACTAATACACAAAATAATAAACAACAAAAATAAAATTGGTTCTAAACGTGAAACAATAGATACGTTCTACTTAAAAATACCTTACGTAAAAAATATTTCCGAAAAGATCTCTAAAATGCTTACTGATCAAAAAATAAGAGTTGTATTCAATAATGAAAACACTAACAAAAAATTGTTCTCAAAACTACATAAAGATTTTGAAAGTGGGCTGGTTTACGAAGTTCCTTGTGTTTCTTGTGAAGGAACATAGATCGGACAAACTGGTAGATACCTAAAAACCAGAATCCAAGAACATAAAAGGAGTATTCGCCCATCTAATCTAGTTACCTCTAAACACAAGACAGCACTTGTAGAACATTCGAAAAAATTTCTACATTCCTTTAGATTCGATGATGTAAAAATCTTAGGGCATTGAACTAACTATCAAAAATGACTTTTAAAAGAAATGATCGAAATTGAAAAGAACCCTAAAGCTATTAACAAAAAAGAAGATATTGAGGGACTCAGCAATTCATATTTTCCCTTATTAAAAAAAGTCCAAAACAAAGAATAAAAGCTAAACTAAAAACATCAATTTGGATGGAGCGCCAGTCTGATAACCATATCTCAGGGGCCGATTTTGTGTGTTTAAGAGTAAGGGGAATATCTTGAGGAATGAGAAAGAGCGAAAAAAATATATATATATATATATGTATAAATTAATTCATTAATAAAAATGTAAAATGGAATAGGAGGAATTCTTCGCCTGTATGCTTCCTCTTCGTTTCTTTTTTTGAGATTCCACTTGGCCGATGGGTGTTAAATTCCTCAAGACTGAACAATTTCATTCTGCCTTGTACTGTATAGCTGAATGGTCCTCCCTTCTCATTGTTCGAACATCATAATAAAAAATGAGAACGTCTCCCAGTTCTGTTGAGTCTGACACACGGGAGGTGGCTTATGTTGTATGTAAGTACAGATCACCTCGTTGTTTTTTTTTAAATTAAAAATTTTAATAACTACTCAAGATTTTGTGCTTGTTGAATGTATAAGTGCTTCTAATATATAAACAACTTTTTAGTGTCCTGAAGATGGCACTAAGTTAGTACCGAAACGTCGATATTATACAACGTTTCTACACTCTGTAGTTTCATTGATCCACACCAAGCAATCATCAGTCAAATATATACTTGGGATCACTAGAACCATTGTTTCAAATACTAATTTCATATACTCCCATTGAGTAATCAAGTAGTAAGCATCAAATATTATAATTCAAGAACAAACGAAAACAAAGTACTAAGAATAACAAAAATATTTAAAACTTTAGTTAAAATATATTTATTTCAAATACTACATAGCTCTAGCTCGGGTAGTGAGCTCATTGCAGCAAATCCACTTTTAGTGATTCCCTGTCTGGAAAAATTTCACCAGGTTTGGTGACATTTTGGCCCACTTTGGTGCTTTGGTGACAGTTCTGAAGAAAAAAAAAAACAACTCAAGTGATGTTTAATAATACCCAAAATATCTTCGTGCACTTTCTTTTTATTTTTTGTTTAAGGTTTTTCCTTTTTTTCTCTGCCGAATACCTACTTTGTGGTATTCCTACTGCTGCTTTGTAGTTTTTCTGGTAGCTCTTCAATAAACTTCTTTTTCACAGTGACTGTGGTTTGAGATATTTTATCTGCTTCTTCTGGAGTTAAAATTTTGGTTTTCTTCTCTTTTCTAATTACTCGCTTTTTAGATACTTCATGTTCAGAAACTAATTTTTTACACATCCCCAAGTAGTTGTATTTTTCACAACTGTATTTTTAAGAACTGATTTTTTTATTGCAATTATTGTCTCTTATATTTACTGTGGCAGTTCTTCAAAAAGAACTTCCGGCGATTTCGTTATTTATGACACCTCTAAGTAACTCACAAAATACCAAAACAAAATTTACTGTCATTTTGGGTTGCGTTAATTTTTCTGCATCTCTTTTATTTCACCTTTTTCTTTTTTCAAGTTTCTTTTGTTATTTTTTTTTATTTTTCATATTTTTTTTAATATAACTTTTTTTTGACCAGAGGGCGACTTTGAAAAGCTCAATCCGCAAAAATTCGTCCCAGCCAAGAGGCCCAAGCAGAACAACCCGAGGACAACTTGAGGCCTGAAGGTGATTTCGAGTTACCTGAGTCAGAGGAATGGGTAAGTAAGACATATAACCTGAAGATAAAGGTGGAATAAGAATAGCCATGACATTCTTTCAGCTGTCTGTATAAATAATTACAAAGATGTAATCCCAAACCATTGGCGCAGGTTTTGCAGTCACAAGTTTCTTCCCCTTCCTGGTCCTCTCCTACCGTCGACCTTTCCCCCTTAGGATTAGCTGCAGTATCATTCCTCCTAGGAACGTAAAAGTGGGAAGTCGGAAAGTTGCCTCCAATTAGTATTGCTGACCTATTTATTATTCACTAGAAGATTAATAGATCAAAAGAACTTGCACTCACCATCGTGTCAAGAAATGAGGTTTAAGATTTCTTTTTAATTTGTGGATATAAAACACAAATTTAACTAATTTGTCTAAAGTTCTCTCCACCTTTATCTTCAGGTTATATGTCTTACTTACCCATTCCTCTGACTCAGGTAACTCGAAATCACCTTCAGGCCTCAAGTTGTCCTCGGGTTTGTTCTGCTTGGGCCTCTTGGCTGGGACGAATTTTTGCGGATTGCGCTTTTCAAAGTCGCCCATTGTCCAAAAAAAAGTTATAATAAAAAAAAATATGAAAAATAAAAAAAAATTAACAAAAAAAAACTTGAAAAAAGAAAACGGTGAAATGAAATAGATGCAGAAAAATTAAGCCCCCCGAAAAAAAATTAAGGCAACCCAAAATGACAGAAAATTTTGTTTTGGTATTTTGTGAGTTACTTAGATGTGTCATAAATAACTAAATCGCCGGAATTTCTTTTTGAAGAACTGCCACAGTAAATATAAGAGACAATAATTGCAATAAAAAAATCAGTTCTTAAAAATACAGTTGTGAAAAATACAACTACTTGGGGATGTGTAAAAAATTAGTTTTTGAACATGAAGTATCTAAGTAGCAGGTGGTCAAAAAGCGAGTAATTAGAAAAGAGAAGAAAACCAAAATTTTTACTCCAGAAGAAGCAGGTAAAATATCTCAAACCACAGTCACTGTGAAAACGAAGTTTATTGAAGAGCTACCAGAAAAACTACAAAGCAGCAGTAGGAATACCACAAAGCAGTAGGTATTCGGAAGAGAAAAAAAAGAAAAAACCAGTCATTAAACAAAAATAAAAAGAAAGTGTACGAAGGTATTTTGGGTATTATTAAAAATCACTTGACTTGTTTTTTTTCTTCAAAATTGTCACCAAAGCACCAAAGTGGGCCAAAATGTCACCAAACCTGGTGAAATTTTTCCAGACATGGAATCACTAAAAGTGGATTTGCTGCAATGAGCTCACTACCCGAGCTAGAGCTATGTAGTATTTGAAGTAAATATATTTTAACTAAAGTTTTAAATATTTTTGCTATTTTTAGTACTTTGTTTTCGTTTTTTCTTGAATTATAATATTTGATGCTTGCTATTTGATTACTCAACGGGAGTATATGAAATTAGTATTTGAAACAATGGTTCCAGTAATCCCAAGTATATATTTGACTGATGATTGCTTGGTGTGGATCAATGAAACTACAGAGTGTAGAAACATTGTATAATGTCGACGTTTCAGCACTAAATTAGTGCCATCTTCAGGACACTAAAGATTTGTTTATATAATAGAAGCACTTATACACTTAACAAGCACAAAATCTTGAGCAGTTACCAAAATTTTTAATTAAAAAAAAAACAACGAGGTGATCTGTACTTACATACAACATAAGCCACCTCCCGTGTGTCAGACTCAACAGACCTGCGAGACGTTCTCATTTTTTATTATGATGTTCGAACAATGAGAAGAGAGGACCATTCAGCTATACAGTACAAGGCAGGGAATTGAGGAATTTAACACCCATCGGCCAAGTGGAATCTCAAAAAAAGAAACGAAGAGGAAGCATACAGGCGAAGAATTCCTCCTATTCCATTTTATATTTTTATTACTTAATTGATTTACACATATCTATATTTTTTTCCCTCTTTCTCATTCCTCAAAATATTCCCCTTACTCTTAAACACACAAAATCGGCCCCTGAGATATGGTTATCAGACTGGCGCTCCATCCAAATTGATGTTTTTAGTTCAGCTTTTATTCTTTGTTTTGGACTTTTTTTAATAAGGGAAAATATGAATTGCTGAGTCTCTCAATATCTTGTTTTTTGTTAATAGCTTTAGGGTTCTTTTTAATTTCGATCATTTCTTTTAAAAGTCATTTTTGATAGTTAGTTCAATGCCCTAAGATTTTTACATCATCGAATCTAAAGGAATGTAGAAATTTTTTCGAATGTTCTACAAGTGTTGTCTTGTGTTTAGAGTTAACTAGATTAGATGGGCGAATACTCCTTCAGGATTCTGGTTTTTAGGTATCTACTAGTTTGTCCGATCTATGTTCCTTCACAAGAATCACAAGGAACTTCGTAAACCAGCCCACTTTCAAAATCTTTATGTAGTTTTGAGAACAATTTTTTGTTAGTGTTTTCATTATTTAATGCAACTCTTATTTTTTGATCAGTAAGCATTTTAGAGATCTTTTCGGAAAGATTTTCTACGTAAGGTATTTTTAAGTAGAACGTATCTATTGTTTCACGTTTAGAAACAATTTTATTTTTGTTGTTTAGTATTTTGTGTATTTGTTTAATTGGGTACTGGTTTGCTTGTAGATTGCGTTTTATATTATTTAAGTTTTTATCATGAAAGTCTTTATGTGAAAGTGTCAGGGCTCGGTGTTTTAAATTGTTAATAATATTTTTTTTTTGAACGTTTGTTTTGAGTTTAAGTTAAGAAATCGTTCTGAAAATGTGTTGTGTGTTGGGAAAATGGCTTGTGGTACCAATCAGTTTTAATTCTATTATCTGTTGATCTGATTAAGAGAACATCTAGAAAGGCAATGCATTGTGATGATTCTTTTTCTAAAGTAAACTCTAGTTTTGGGTAGAAATTATTGAATACCTCAAGTATCGTGTTTATGTGGTTTTCCGGCACGCCAGTGATTATATCAGCCACGTACCTTTTAAAGAATGGTAGTGGAAAAGGCAATCTGTTGATACAGATATCTTGTAGTTCTGAAATAACTATGTCGGAACAGATAGGGGAGAGACAATTTCCCATTCCCAAACCAGACACTTGTTTACAGAATTTGTTATCAAATATGAAATAATTGTGAGACAGAGGGCGACTTTGAAAAGCGCAATCCGCAAAAATTCGTCCTAGCCGAGAGGCCCAAGCAGAACAAACCCGAGTACAACTTGAGGCCTGAAGGTGATTTCGAGTCGGAGGAATGGATAAGTAGGACATATAACCAGAAGATAAAGGTGGAGAGAACTTTAGACAAATTAGTTAAATTTGTGTTTTATATCCACAAATTAAAAAGAAATCTTAAACCTCATTTCTTGACACGATGGTGAGTGCAAGTTCTTTTGATCTATTAATCTTCTAGTGAATAATAAATGGGTCAGCACTACTAATTGGAGGCAACTTTCCGACTTCCCACTTTTACGTTCCTAGGAGGAATGATACTGCAGCTAATCCTAAGGGGGAAAGGTCGACGGTAGGAGAGGACCAGGAAGGGGAAGAAACTTATGACTGCAAAACCTGCGCCAATGGTTTGGGATGACATCTTTGTAATTATTTATACAGACAGCTGAAAGAATAAGAATAGCCATGATATTCGTCAACGGTCGCAGAGAATAAGGTACTACAAGAAGAAGAAGAAGAAGAAGAATCCTATTGGGTATAACATACAATAACGTGTTAAAATCTGTGTCATTTTTTGTTGTAATCTAGAAACAACACCAAAATGTTCTGTTCTGGCGGAGGCTGTAAACTATTCACTTATTATTGACATCGAGGCAATGGAAATCTAACTTTGACATTTTCAACTTATTTTCTTAACATGTGATGAAGAGAGGGACAGGTATGGAAAAAATAAAGTTTTCGAAGGTAACGAGACGTCAAAAATAAGCAAATGAGTTATAGGAACTAATGTCAAGGCGTCTTTATTTATATAATTAACCTAAAACTGCTGATGCATCCGTGTTAGTCATTATATTTTGGAGGAGGTGTTTGTTTGTTTGTGTAATAATGGTAGGTCATCCTGAGAACCAACAATAGTGGAACCCCCGTCTAGTGCACACCGTCTGCACTTAAAATTAACTCGAAATTAAGCTTTTACATGCTAAACTATTTGGTAAAATAAAACTTCTTCGGGTCTGTTTGAAATTGTCAAGAATGTAATATGGCCTGTTTCTGAAATAAAACCTCGCTTTTCAAACCCACTCAGGCGAGGTTTTCCAGAACCACCCAAATTTACGGAGATTTCTGGCGCACATATTCGGAACATGATTAATGAATTGCAGTTCTAAAATATTAATCGAAATATGTTTTCTGGATGGCTTTTGCCAGCTGTACGCCGTAGAATATATTTTATGATATATGAGGTTTGATCCTCATCACTTTTAAATATTTTGCGAGCTTGCGACAGCTTGGATTCGCAGCTTTTCCACACCAGAGCGCTGAAAGATAATTAGAAAGTTATTACGTACCAGACGTATCTCTGTGGCTAGATCATAAAGTTAGTTTCTGGAAAACGACCATTAGGTGGGTTTCTATTAATAAAGCTAAGCGCCCGTACTATTTTGTGTAATTAATTCGCGAATCATTAAAGATTGATTCTCAAATTTTAATTAATGGGCCGCTAGTCCGAAGGGGGCAAAACAGGGAGACAAATCGAGACAAGTCATTTATTCGGATCTGGGAATTGGATTACGAAGATTCGCGTTTGTTAATCAAAAAGTTGTAGGTGCAGGTGCCTTTGTCTTGGGCGCTTTAATTAAATAACGCAATTAGATTGGAATGGTTTATTAACCTCGTAAGATTTAGTTGATTTATTACGGTGCACTAGGGGTTATTAGTTGGGATATTGTCAAAAGGACTACGCTAAGTAATTGTCCTTTGCAGATGGTAGACAGGGAAGATCTACATAATAGGACTGGTAAAACGTCTGTCCAGATCTCTGAAGGACTGTTGGCCCAGGATTACAGACATAAACCGCCATGTATTCTCATTTTCAATCACGACTTTTGCAGTGTTTGTGTGTGGTGTTTAATGAATATTTTTCTACTTTTTTTGTCCTTGCTTCTCTCCTTTGCTCTTATTATGATTTTTAACTATTTGTCCCGCCCCTGTATCTCTGTAATTTTCTACGTTTTTATTTTTACTCCCTGGTTGAAATTACAAACTAATTCTGTGTACAAACAAAATATAATATTTGGCTTTAAATAAACTAAATAGCACCACTGATGCCGCAACTCAGAAAGCAGAAACACATCCGGTCTAAACTGAATAAAAAAAATTTATGTGCTTTAAAAGGCTGTTTAAAAGGCCGTATTAACAAATTCAATTTCAATTATTGCTTAGTGACAATACAGTGTCATCACACAATACAGTTAGACATCAAAAAAAATAAATAATTACAACGTGAAGTTCAGAGAGTCATTAATCCTGTTCAGCACCTACATCTCCATCTATTCTCACCTTAGCATAATATTCTAAATATCGATTGAGAGGGAACTGTTTTATATAGAGAAGACTGCAGTCTCTGTTTATTTTCCAATGGCAATATTACAGAAAATGCAGGTGTCTCTAAAGGTTTAGTTCGAATTTCGGTTTAGGAAACGATATCGCCCTCTCTGATCTCTATTTTGTGGACGCCAATTTCGACCCATATATCTGCAGAGTTTCCTGCTAACAATCTGAGGCCTGCCATCTAGCGTCAAGCTCCAACTTCGTCCTGCTGTTATCGATTTGTTAAGGACCTTGCAATCATAATTCAATAATTGGTAATAAAAATGACTGAGAGAGTGCGCTTAGCTAACCTTAGCAGTTCTTCATCACTCTACATCTCCTTCAATATATTTTCTTTCATCAAAAATGCACTAGGGACTTAACATTTATTTGCCACTATTAATGTATTCACTGAAACCTGTGATTTAACTGAAAAAAAAAATTCTTAAAAAACAACAATATTTTGCAAAAAAAATGAATTTGTGTGACAAGAAATACTACATACTGACTATCAATAATTGGTGTTTCCAATTTTATAATATATGCAAGGGTGGAGATGCCCGCCTAAGCAGTTTCGCACATTGAGGATATGCGGTTGAGGTGGTGGTAGGTTGAAGACTACATCAAGAAGAGGAAAAAGCAATTTAACTCACTGCAATCGGTCCAGGAGTTCTCAAGTTACAGGCGCTCAAAGTTGAAAATTGAGAAAAAAAAGTCGTAATACCCCCCCCCCCCCAATTTGGTCATTTTCAAAACACATTCGGGAATTTTTTTATACTGGTTTTGATCGGAATAGGAGGTTTGCATTGCCCTAAAACCTCGATTCGAGTGAAATTACCCTCCAAAGTGGTTTTTTTGAAAAATGGTGATAAAACGCGATTCTAAAAGTGCATAAAAATCGACCACCGAAGGGCTCTATCCCCAAAATTATTGCTCCTACGGAAGTTCTGTTGGTGGGAGGTGAAAGAGGACATCGAGAAGAGGAAAAAACAGTTGGAATACCTCTAATTGGTCTAGACGTTCTAAGGTCACAGACCGACAAATTTGAGAATTGAGAAAAAAGTCGTCATACAATTTTGTAAGGGGCCCTTTGGACATATTCAAAAGAAATTTCGGAATTTTTTTTTTCTGTTTTTGATCGGAATGGCGCGTTTGCAATCCCCTAACGACGTAACAAACACAATTTGAATGAAATTAACATCTAAAGCGTTTTATTTAAAAAGGGTCAAAAAACTAGATTTAAAAGTGCCTAAAAATCGACCCCGAGGGGGTCTATCTCCAAAAATGTTGAACCTACAACACTTTCGGTGGTAGAAAGTGAAAGAGGACATCAAGTAGAGGAAAATACAGTTGTACTCACTCCAATCGGTCGAGGCGCTCCCAAGTTATAGGTGCACACTGAAGCATTTTCACGATTTCTTGATCATTATAGAAAAAAATAAAATGCATTACCTTTTTAAGTAATTATTTAATTTTGTCTGATTAATTATCGCCCTTTAACAAGCGATCTATTTCGCTAAAGATAAATACTGGAAAAAGATAGTATATTACTTCAAAGTTGGCCCCTTAAATATCCTTTCAACTTACAGTATATGATAATTTTAAAGGCGCATATTTTAGAAATTATTCGTATCAAAATTTCACCCTAAAGACACAATATTTGCCGTAGATCGTATTGCTGAATGTATTTCTTTTATCGTGGTTTCGTCAAATACATAAAACATATTAAAACATTTTTATATCAGAGGTATTTGTATCACTGTGGCGAAGTATAAAAAGAAATTATGTTTGTTCCTTTCTTTAGGATAAATATATTTTTTGTTTAAAACAGTTTATCTGTAATAAAGTAAGAACTTATAAAATAGGATGTCTTGTAAGATTTTCTATTAAAATTTTGTGCGACCACTTGGGACTTTTCCTAGAATAGTAATGTAAATGTTAATGGGAAGAAGAACACTACCTAACTACTTATATTTATAATAACATAGTAGGTGCCAAAAAACTTTAGAAATATTATATTTCTTAATTAGTATTTTGGTATATTTGACCTTTTTTTATTCATCATATACAAGGTAAAATCCTCATCCAGAATTTTTATATAGGGTGTTCATTTGAAAATCGTCATCTAGCTGATTGTGAAATGTCAAAAGAAAAGGATGAAAGAACAAAAGTCCATAACGCCTAAATCTTTGAGGCGGAAAGTTCATTTTTTACTACTTACTTTTGGGTGAAGCCTCATACACTTTTGGGCTCGATTCGTTCGTTGTTGGAGAAGGAATTTCGCACTACTCACAGTAAAATTACTGCGAATAACAATTTACCCAAGAAAGGGCTCGGACGAATCGACCTGGTTGACGTTTCGGCAACTTGTCTGCTGCCGTCTTCAGAACTATCTAAAAAATAAAGCTTTCATCATCATCATCATCAACTAGCCTCTCTGTGTCCACTGCTGAACATAGGCCTCCCCTTTCACTGCCCATTCTCTCCTATTTTGGGCCGTCTGGATCCAGTTGGTTGTGATTCTCTTTAAGTCATCCGTCCAACGCGTTGGAGGTCTTCCCCTATTACGTTTGTCGGCTCGAGGTCTCCATTCTAGTAGCCTCTTTGACCACCTGCCGTCTGTTAGTCGCGCCAAATGTCCAGCCCAGTTCCACTTGAGCCTGGCGATACGTGCAATAACGTCTGTGACGCCAGTTCTCTGTCGTATTTCTTCATTTCTGATATGGTCTCTCAACGACACGCCCAGCATTGACCTCTCCATTTTACGCTGTGTTCTTTTAAGTTTGTTGGCCGATACGGTGGTTAGGGTAAGTGTCTCGGCTCCGTACGTCATGACCGGCAGCACGCACTGATTAAAGACTTTTCTCTTTAGGCATATTGGTAGGTTGCCCTTCAGCACGTCTCTGAGTTTTCCAAAAGCCGCCCATGCCAAGTTTGTTCTCCTACTTAATTCGCAAGTTTGGTTGTCCCTAGAGATTCGGATTTCGTGGCCTAGGTATGTATATTTGTCTACCATTTCTATCACTTTGTCGTCCACTAAGATGTTTCCACTGGGAACCAGGTTTGTCATGAACTTTGTTTTTGAAATATTAATATGTAGACCGACCTCAGCACACACCTGCTGAAGTTCCTGTAGCATTGCTCTGGTGTTCCCCAGATTATCGGCCGTCAGTACTATGTCATCCGCAAAGCGCAGGTTCGTTAGCCTCGTGCCGTCTATGTTTATGCCTTTTTCCTCCCATTTGAGCCTCTTAAATGCGTATTCCAGGACTGCAGTGAATAATTTTGGGGACATCGTGTCTCCTTGTCGTACTCCTCTTCTGATTGGGATACGTTCGGTGTTTTCACCTAGCTTTACCATCATAGTCGCGTTCTTGTAGATGTTGTAGATTAACTTCGTATAACGATAGTCGACGCGACATTCCTGCAGCGTTTTTAAAATGGCGCTTGGCTCAACTGTATCGAAAGCTTTATGGAAGTCTACAAGGAGCTAGCGGTTTATTGTACTCTATGGACTTTTCAATCAGTGCCCTTACGGCTTGCAGATGATCGTTGGTTCCAAAACCGGTGCGGAATCCCGCTTGTTCCAGTGGCTGATAGAAGTCAAGTTTGTTCTCTAGTCTATTTGTTATTATTTTCGTAAAAAGTTTATAGAGGTGATTTAAAAGGCTTATTGGTCTGTAATTCTCTAGCTCGGTTATATCTCCCTTTTTGTGTAAAAGTATTGCAGTCGCGTTGTGCCATTTCTCTGGTATTGTGCTGTTAAATAGGCAGAGGTTGAATAGCGCCCTTATCTTCTTGAGTACGTAGGGACCTCCCATCTTAATTGCGTCGGCAACTACCGCATCCTCTCCAGGAGTTTTATTGTTTTTGGTCTTTTTCAAAGCAAACTTGATTTCTTCTAGGGAGATATCCGGTAGTTCCTCAGAGCCTTGATTTATAACACCTTTCCTGGCTGATATCATATCAGGTTCTAGATCCATATTTGTATTTTCCTCTCTGTGGCTCCTGTATAGTGATTGATAAAAGTCCTCCACAACTTTTAGTATTTCTTCTCTGTTTGCTGTTATATTTCCTTGTTTGTTCTTGAGTTTCGTTATCTCTCTTCTTCCACTTCCCAGATCTCTACGTAGTACTTTCATGCTCTTGTTCTTCTCTATAATCTGTTCAATTGCGTTTCTACTGTATGTTCTGATATCTTTTCTTATGGCCGTGGACACTTGTTTGTTCATTTCTTTGAGCTCTGCGCGAGTCGTTGATTTTTGACCTCTTCTATCTCATCTCTCCTTTATCAGTTCTCTGGTGGCTATGCTGATTTTTTCGTCTTTTTTAGTCTTTGGGCAGTGTTCTTTCTGGCTCTCCTGTATGGCCGTAACTATTGCATTATTCAGTACGTCCATGTCGTCGTGATAATTAGAGTTTTTCAGTCTGTTCTCGATTGTCTGTTGGAATCTTTCTATATCCGGCGGGCTCGTCCAATTTTTGTAATCGCTCTTTTTGATCATTCTATGTCTTTCCTTGCCGATGTTAATTATTATCTTTGCTCGCACCATTCTGTGGTCGCTACCCGTTGTCAGCTTGTTCAGGACTGAAACGTCTTTGACTATTTGTTTTTTGTCGGTTATTATATAATCTATTTCGTTTTTGGTACGGCCATCTGGACTTTCCCAGGTCCATCTTCTGTTTGGTGTTTTCTTGAAGAAGCTATTCATTTGGTATAGATTATTTTGCAGCAAAAAACTCAGTAGGGTCTCTCCACGTTCATTTCTGCCCTCTAGACCAAACTTTCCTACCGCAATCTCCGCCTCATGGGTCCTTGGACCCACCTTAGCATTAAAGTCTCCGCACAGGATAGTAAAGTGCGTTCGTTCTTCTTCTAGGGCCATTGTAATATCATCATAGAATTTGTCTATTTCCTCATCGGTATGTCCTGTCGTTAGTGCGTATACTTGTACCACTTTGATGCTGTATCTTGCGTTTAGCTTAAGAACCATATATATTACTCTTGTTGATATTGCCTTTATGGCCACAATGTTATTGCAGTGACGTCTGTGTATCAGAAAGCCGGTTCCTCCTACAGAGGTGTCGTTCTCGCCTACATGGTAGAAGTCATGTCCGGATTTTAATTTGGAGTGTTGTTCGCCTAGTCTTCTTACCTCACACAAACCAACTATGTCCCACTTTATCTCATCCAGTTCCATCTCCAACTCGACCAGTCCTTCGTCCGATAGCAATGTCCGTGCGTTGTATGTTGCCACGTTTAGTCTTCGGTGTTTTATAGGATTTGCCAATATATTGTCCCCCCCAGAATCCTTGGGACAGACCGATTTCTCATCGGTGCGAGATTTTGGAACTATTGTCCTACTCGCCTGGGGTAATTGAAGTTTTTAACTGGCATTTTCAGCCGCTCCTAACATGGAGAAACAGACGCTGTCTGTAGCCGCCCACTCTGGGCCAGACGCTGCATATTTGCACTTGGCAAACAGTGTTGGTTCTTCCGCCTTCTTCACCGTTGGTATGTAAATAAACAATACTCTTCCGCTTCCAAAGCCGTTGGCCGGGTTTCACGTGTATCCTCGCCAGGAGCCCTCACATGGTACTATCAGCCGGGCCAGCTGACCAATAGTTTTTTAACGAGGTTGATACTCCTCCCCCTCCTCCTTTTCCATCCGGGCTTGGGACCGGCAACGGCGGAGTTGCCGGTCCCAAGGAAGTCCAGGAAATAAAGCTTTAGAAACTATGAATTACAAAAAATTATACCTATTAATGTGTTTGGTCTTTGAGTATTTGTGTGTGATATTCTGAAAATTGCTTTTTGCTTTTGACATGAAAATGTCATTTGATAAGAATTGCCATTATTACGAAACGTACGTTTAAAATGTTTGGTTAATGTATTGTTTAGTACCTAATATGATTTGTTCTATCTACGTGTAAAATAGGTATAATGTGAATGTTATTATTAATTTATATGTAAGTTACCATTTTGAACCTCTTGTTCTAACATAGGTAACCATGTGTTATCTATGTATGCTGAACAAGAAGCCACACAATGATCTTTGTTAAGTAAAATATATGTACTTTCTTTGATTTTACGCTTCTTTGATAATGGTTCTTTGGATACGATACTAGTATCGTTCCATTTTACTCTATGACCATTATCAAAGGCGTGTTGGCATATATTTGACTTTTCAAAATCTCTGTTTTTTATGTAATTTTGATGTTCTTTTATTCTCTTTTTTAGAGGTCTAGAAGTTTCGCCTATAAAAAATTTCTCGCATTCGCAAGGAATTTTATATATAACGTTTTTTGTGTATTCGTTTTCATTGTGTGGTTTAGTTTTTGTCAGTTGTGCACGTAATGTATTTTGTGTTCTAAAAACTGTTCTAATATTGTATTTGTTACCTAATCGTTTAATTTTGTCTGATAACCCTTTGATATATGGTATAAAAAGGTTTGTAATATGTCTATTTTGATTTTGCCTTATATTTGGCTGTTCGAATTGATTAAAGCATTTATTAATGAAATAACCTGGATAATTGTTTTTAAGTAAAACATTTTTTATACGTTTCTTTTCAATTTCCAAATTATTTTCATTACAAATGATTTTTTCGCGATCAAATAGACTCTTTACAACTCCTTTTTTTTACCATAATAGGGTGATTTGAGTTGTAGTTTAAGTATCGATCTGTATGTGTTGGTTTGTGATAAACAAAAGTTTCAAATCTGTCTAAATCTTTTTTTATTAGTATGTCCAAAAATGGAAGTGTTTGATTGTGTTCTTTTTCAATTGTAAATTTTTTAGTGGGTTCTTATGAATTTATGTGATTGAGAATCATCAATATATCTCCACCAAATTAAAGGTTTAAAATTATAATTATAAACATTATTTGATTCAAAATTTTCCATAAATAAATTACTAAGTACAGGAGATAATGGTGAACCCATTGCCATACCTGTATTTTGTTGGTAATAATCATTTTTGTATTGATAATAGGTTGTCTTAACGCATAGTGTTAATAATTCCATAATTGTATTTATGTTTAGTTTAGTGCGTTCTCTAAGCTTGATGTCATTTTCAAGTTTATTTTTTACAATAATTAAAGTTTTATCGACAGGTACATTAGTAAACAAACTAGAAACATCAAAACTTACCAGTGTGTGATTTGGGTTTATATCTATATCTTTTAGTTTTTCTAAAAAATGACTAGAGTTTTTAGTGTATGATTCTGTGTTTCCTACTAAAGGACTTAATATCTCTAATAAAAACCTAGATAGTGGATGTGTTGGTGAGTTAATGCTACTGACAATAGGTCTAAGAGGAATGTTGTTTTTATGTATTTTTGGAACACCGTAAAAGTGAGGTGTTTTACTGTTATGTGGTGTTAATTTGAATCTTTCTCTATTAGTGAAACTGTTTTTGTGTTTTTTTAAAGTGGTGTAAATTTGTGTTTCTATTTTTTGAGTTGGATCTTTGTTAAGTTTTGTGTAATTACCATCGTTTAAAAGGCTCTCAATTTTTTGTTCATAAGTAATACAGTTCATTATAACTGTAGCGCTACCTTTATCTAATGCAAGAATTTTAATATTATTATCTTTTTTTAAAAAAATTGAGTACCTTTCGCGCGATGGGATTTAGGTTTTGTTTAATGTTAAAAGGTTTATCTAAAATTAATTTTGACCTAATTCTAAACTCTTGTTGGTGTTCTTGTGGTAAGTTTTGAACTCTTTCTTCAATTGCTGAAATGAAATCAAGCTTAGGAACATTTTTAGGTGTTACAGAAAAAATTAGACCTTTAGAAAGTACAAGATTTTCAGTATTAGTGAGGTTTCTGTTTGATAGGTTTATTACTGTCTTAGTGTTTATATTATTGTTTCTTAAGTATCTAAACTCTTTGTTTATTTTGTAGTTAATTAGTTTGTTGAATTTCTTTAACTGTATGTTTTTATGTTTGTTAAATTTTGTGAAATAGCTACTTTGAATACAATCCCACATATGATTAAAATCATTAAAATTAACATTTGAAAATAAATTATCTTTCATTACATTAATTTCATTTTCTAAAATTTTCTAAGTATGTGGAATTGTATTTCGTTCCTAATTAGTGATTTACTAGCCCTTTCTAAAATTCTAATTGTTCTGTAATCTGTATGTAGTGGTGTTAAACGAAAATCTTGCGGAATAATGTGTGATCTCTACATTTACATAAGAAAGTTAAACTATTTTCAGAATGTTGTAGTTTATCATGTTTATTTTCTAATTGCCTAAAAATAAAAAATTACTACATCTAATCAAAAGGGTTACCCGTATACCGTGTACAGGTAATCAAAAGGGTATTGGTATTCTCTAGTTCAAAAGGAAAGGTTTTGAACAAACTTTCATTAAGAAAAAGTTTCCGGTTGCTTCCACACATTTTCTTCAAGAAATAGCTTCGAAACCAGAAACCTTAATGAAAGTTTGATATATTTTTCTTTTAAACCACAAAACATCATAAAGAAAGCTATGAATTTTTTGACAGGAATAGATGACAGAATCAAAATAAATAGACTTTGTGTCTCCATTTTTTACTTTTGGCATCACAGTCAACTAAATGACGTTTCAAATAAAGATCCCCTATATACATGATATATCTCCACAATGAAATGAGTCTCGTTAGCCTGTCTTCGATACAGTTTCCTGGATACTGGTTGGCAAACTTCCACTTTTTCTTTAATTCCCGAAATATTATAATAAATTTGACACTATTTTCTTTGTTTAAAAATGCAAAAACCTGAAAATTGCTTAGAATTATTAATTTTGCCTAATTCGACAGTCATAGTGACATTTATAAATCAGAATGACGGGAAAAAATATACATTTTGGAGACCACTTTAAGCCAGAGACAGATGTAAGTGTATCCTATTTTTTTCTTGTCGAAAGTTGTTTATATCAGTTATGTAACCAGCCCTAAGTAGAAATACTTGACCATGCACCTGACTCAGCCCTGCAGTACCAGAACAAAGAAAATGCTGATAGTGCCTATTATGCTTTGAGCTTTCTTTAAGGCTTTAAATAAAATTATATTCATTCTCTGCCTAAGCTTTGTACCCAGTAGTTGCGTATGTCCTTTTTGTAAAATAAATATTTTTAAAAAGGCATTTTGGTAGTCGAGATCTTTAATTGGCGCAGTCGGTAGGATTGTGCAGTCGTGCGTCGGATTTTCGCGGAGTCTTCCGGACAGTTTTCCGTCGTGCAACGTGATTTCCCAAAATCTTCAGCACAATCATCAAGATTCCACGACCTACTACTCTACCGGCCACTGGGACCACTCTGTAAGGGCAGGAATCGGGAAGGAAAGAAGACGACGTCACTACGTAAGGGTCTTTCCTTTCGCTCCATTTCCCTCTGTTTAAGGGTACAAATGGCATAATTTTACGTTCAGTCTATTGGAGACAAATTAATTTTAGTTCAGTCTATCGGAGACAAAATAGTTTTAGTTCAGTCTATTGGAGACAAATTAATTTTAATTTAGTCTATTGGAGACAAAAAATAGTTTTAGTTCAGTCTATTGGAGACCAATTAATTTTAATTCAGTCTATAGGAGACAAAAAATAATTTTAGTTCAGTCTATTGGAGACAAAATAATATTAATCAATCTGTACCAAGACCTAGTCATTAATTATATCTATATTTTTAATTGCTGAATGAGCAATATCGATCAAAAAGAAGTAGATCATTTGACCGAATTATTTAATAATTTACTTAGAGATACTGAGCAAATCCAAATTCAAGAGTCAAATATGGCAGTCAACAATGACCCAGCCGGTGTAAATTTTCAACTTTTTAAGTCTAAGATCGAAGTTGTCAGGCCCTTTGACGGTAATAGCAATCTTTTGAATAGATTTATTTCTAGTTGTGAAAGTTTAATCGAAACATATGCAGTTAATGATGATGCTTTTCAAAAACACATTTTGGACTGTATCAGATCAAAATTAGTTGGTAAAGCGGAAATAATGATCGGTGATAGATCAGAGTTAACGACTTGGGATTTATTGAGATCTGCTTTATTGCAATGTTTTGCTGACCGTAGAAATCTTGATATATTGGTACAAGAATTGTCTTGTGCACGTCCTCACAAAGGTGAAGACATAAATACTTTTGGCACTGGATTGCAAATGCTGCGTAGCGATGCTACATCCAAATTCGTTGAAAGATGCATTAGCATATGCAACAGAATACGAAATTTTTGAAAGATTTTGCGGAAGTGCGAATAGCTTACCAAAGTTTAATCAACCAATGAATAAACCAGAACAATTTCAACCCAGAAATTCTTTTGGCCATTACCAATCTAATTCAAACCATTTCCCACAAAACTTTAATAATTCAAATTTTAATTCGCCTAACATTCCACCAAATCCAGTATTTAATACACCCACATTTAATTCAACACCATTTAATGTGAGACCTCGACAAAGGCCGCCACAAAAGTTTTTCACGAATCGTCAGGTATTTGGCCCACCACAAAATGTCTTCAAGCCAAATCAGACTCCCGAAAAACAACTGCCTAAACCCACACCCATGTCTGTTGTATCCAGAAACACTATGGGATTTACTAAAAGGCAACCAAATCCGAGTATGTATCAACACAACAATAATTACTTCCAACCTCGATATCAGAAACCAAATTTCACTTCACAGGAACTTTATTTCACTGAAGATCCTATGTTCGATAACAATCCCGATTCAATGTAGTACGATGAATCATTATATTGGGATAACGATCAATAGAACCCTGGAAATTTTGTTCAGGAATACCCTTCTCAAAATGACCACATGACCCACATGTCTAATAATTTAGGTGAAATCCAAAATTTTGATCATTGTTCAATGAACTCCCCAACAAACGAAACACAAAATGACTCAAATTTTCCCCAAGCAAGTTCGTTAAAACTCCCCAGTTGATTGAAATTAATATTTCATCAAACAATGCTCTCCCCTATATTGAACTTTTTACTCTTCAAATTAAACTTCTCATTGATACTGGTAGTTCAAGATCCATTTTAAGACCCACTATTGCCGAAGAATCCTTTCCTCATTGCATTTATCGTCATAATAATGCTATTAAAACAGCTGTAGGTAAGGCAAGTACGCAATTTCAAGCTGATATACCAGCATTTTTAGAATTTAACATTGATAAAGAAATCAAGTTTATACTCTTTCAATTTTCATGATTTCTTTGACGGAGTTATAGGGTTGAATAACTTAAGAAATTTAAACCTGAACATTGACCTCACAAACAGACGACTTATTGAACATAATGTCCAAATCCCATTTAAGTACAGACAACCATGTCAAGCAAATTTTACAATCACATGTAACCTGAACGAAAGAGTTGTAAAAAGACTCCCCGTATCAGTGTATGACGGAGATATAATTGTTAACAGCAGAAAGGTAAACGATTTGATTATTCCCGAAATCTTGTCGCAAGCAGAAAACGGCTTTGCTGCAATTGAAATACAAAACCCCACTGATAAATATGTCTCATTAAAGTTCACGGAACCCTTAGAAGTGGATACTTTCGATGGCGAAACTGTCGAATTATATAGTTTTGACCACACAGAAATAAACAACCAACAAGAGTTTATACGCAAAAAGAGGTTCATAATGTAGATCGATTAATACGTACAGCGAGCAGACAATATAAAGATATATTTTATGAACCTGGAGAAAAGCTATCTTTTACCTCAAAAATTAAACACGAAATAAAAACATCAGACGAGCTTCCAGTTCATACGAAATCGTATAGATATCCATATATACATTTCGGTTCGGAGACAAATAAACGAAATGTTAGAAAAAGAAATAATTAGGCCATCCTGTTCACCATGGTCTTTTCCAATATGGATAGTTCCTAAAAAGATAGATGCATCTGGAGAACAGAAATGAAGAATAGTAGTGGACTATAGGAAAATAAACGAAAAAACAATATCTGACAGATATCCTATACCTAACATCAGTGATATATTGGACAAACTCGGACGTTCTCAATATTTTTCCACATTAGACCTTGCTAGCGGTTTTCAATAAATTGAGATGGAAAAGAACTCGGTAGAAAAAACTGCATTTAGCGTAGAGAACGGTCATTATGAATACCTAAGAATGCCGTTTGGTCTTAAAAATGCTCCATCCACCTTTCAGAGAGTAATGGATGAAGTACTTAAAGATGTTCAAAATAAGATTTGCATGGTATTCATGGACGATGTTATTATTTTCAGCTCAGGCTTAACAGAACATATTCAAAATTTAAAACTTGTCTTTCAGAAACTCAGAGACGCAAATTTAAAAATTCAAGTTGATAAATGTGAATTCCTATGCCACGAAGTCGAATTTTTAGGACATTTAATTACCCAAGATGGAATAAAACCTAATAAAAAGAAAATAAATGCAATATAAAAATATCCAATACCAAAAACACAGAGAGAAATAAAATCGTTTTTGGGATTATTAGGATATTATAGAACATTTATAAAAAACTTTGCGAAAATTACTAAACCGATGACTCAGTGTTTAAAGAAGGAAGAAAAAGTGGAACACACGAAAGAGTTTGTAGATTGTTTTAACACATGCAAACATGTTTTAACATCGGAACCCGTGTTAGCTTACCCTGATTTTTCTAAAACTTTTGAGCTCACTACTGACGCTTCAAACTTCGCAATATCAGGAGTTCTATCGCAACACAATCATCCCATATGTTACGCTTCAAGAACACTGAACCCAGCAGAAACTAACTATTCCACCATAGAGAAAGAACTTCTTGCTATTGTGTGGAGTTGCAAATATTTTCGACCTTATTTATTCGGGAGAAACTTTATTATTTACACGGATCATAAACCCCTACAATGGCTCATGTCATTAAAAGAACCAAGTTCTAGACTTGTCAGATGGCGCTTGAAATTAGAAGAATTTACTTACGAAATACAATATAAAAAAGGAAAAAATAATCAAGCTGCTGATGCCCTTTCTAGGCACCCTGTTGACATGAATGCTTTAGAAACCGAATCAATAACAAATAATGTAGGTGATTCAGATCAAATAATTGAAGAATTTTTAATCAATCCAAACTATGACTTACCAGACCTAAATCTACTTAACCTAGACAGGAATTTAGTGGATAAAATTTTTGAGCTCTTTGAAGAACAAACAACACAAAGACCAAATGTCCATATTATATCCGATATACAAATCAAACCACCGGATAGAAATCAAGATGCAGAGTCTTCCACAGATACAGTACATTCAGCTATGGAGAATCCAATACTTGAAATGCCCATTACTGAGAAAGCTGTAAACATGTACAAAAATCAATTTATCATCACAAATGGAGATACAGAAAAAATGCAACTAAGGTAGGAAAAAGTATTTAACAATAACAGAATGTCCGTTACTCTACCAAACAGAGATATTGTAATGCATATTGTTAAATTAGTAAAGGAATATATATACCCAAAGCACTTATATGCAATATTCTTTCGAAATCATGAATTAGCTCCAAATTTCACCGTGACACTACAACAAAATTTTAAGAACTCTTCTTACAAAATGGTTCATTCTACTAATTTTCTTGAAGATGTAGAACGAGGTGAAGAACAATTAGAAAAACTCAAACTATACCATACCACAAAAACATGCCATAGAGGTATGAACGAAATGAAAGCTGCAATTAGTCGAAGATTCTATTGGCCAAAACAAAATGAAGACATAGAAATCTATATCAACAATTGCGAAACGTGCCAGAAGAATAAATATGATAGAAATCCATCAATCATAAAATTTAATTTAACCCCAACCGCATTGCGACCCTTCGAGCACATTCACGTAGACACGTTCAGAATGAACCATGACGCCTTTGTAACCATAATAGACTCCTTTTCAAGATATGGCCAAGCCTATCCACTTATGAGCATAACTGGAGTGGACGTTGTGGAAAATCTACTGAACTTTATTACACATCATGGTTTACCACTTAAAATTACTGCGGATCAAGGTACAGAATTTAAAAACAAAGATTTAGAGGACTTTTGCAAGTTGTACAAAATCGAATTGCATTTTACAACAGCAAAAAACAGTAACTCAAATTCTCCTGTAGAAAGATTCCATTCTTCAATAATAGAAGCATACCGATGTCTAAAGGAAGAAAATAGTGATTTAAGCGTTAACCAGCTAATCAAAAGAGCAGTATTGGGTTATAATAACTCAATTCATAGTGTGACAAAATATACTACTGCTATACCCTTTGAAGTTGTTAATGGTCATTTGAAATGCCCTAATCCATTTGAACTAAATGACAATGCTGTAATATCCAGCTACGTACAAAGTCATAAAGAGGCATCTAACAGACTTTACGACAAACTTCAAGAAACCAATCAAGAAACAAAAGAGAGGGTAATTACAAAAAGAAATGAAAATAGGTCAGATCCCCCGGATTTTAAGAACCAAAATGTTGCTTATATTAATACTAAAGCACGTGCAAAAGATCACCCCAAATTCAAAAAAAGTAGAAGTCACCGGACAAACAAGAATTAAATTAAAAACTAAAAAATTAGACTATCACAAAAGTAGCGCCAGAAAACCAAAACCTAATAAAAATAAACGTTTTCAGGTAAATAATGACGACAAAAAACGCTGATAGTCCTGGTTCTGGTCCATCTTACCAAAACTTCGACTCAAACTCAAATTCAGACAACAGATAGCTAATTTAACTAATTTGGATAACCCTCTCCTACCTATCCAACTAGGCAAAGCAAAGTTAATATATAACCGACACACATTTTTACATTATGTAGATTTAAGTTACTTAGTTAAACAAGTAGAAAACTTAAAAACTCATTTTGCTAGCATTAAGCCGCGTTGCCACGGGTAGTGAATCACGAACGTCATTCACGCTTTCGTGTACCACTCCCCATGGCAACCTTTAGGTTCGTGAAGAACGAACCTTCACGAACCAAAATATTTCGTTCGTGAGAAAATCAAACCGGTTTGATTTTTGTTTCGTGCAGTCGATCGTGAGCAGGCGAAGAGGACGGTTGTGTCTGTCATGGCGTCCAATATTTTAAGGATGAATGATGCAGAGACCTTAAAGTTCCTGGAATTTTATCAAAATGAACCGGTCTTGTGGGATCCTACGAGAGAAGATTATAAAAATCGAAATGCACGTGCAGCCGCAGCTAAAAGGATTGCATCGGCGATGGCAATTGATGATTTCACAGACGTCCATGTAATTATGAAATTCAAGAATTTACGTAGCTCCTATTCTCAAGAATTAAAAAAAATTCAACAAAGTATTAAGTCTGGATGTTCTTTGGATGATGTTTACATCCCTAAAGTGAGGTGGTTTAAGTTAATGGATTCTTTCCTCAGACCGCATGTAAAAGGAAGGGAAACCCATTCAAACTTGGTAAGATTTTATTTGCGTTTATAACTACATCATAGTCATTACAAATTTGAAAAAAAATCACTGTTAAGACTTTTTATTATTTAGTTTTCAACCATGTTCCACTGCCAATTGGCTAATGCTAATCTACTCGGATTCCTGTCATGAGTCGTAAGACTCAAGTTTGTTAAAGCTGAATTTCTTACATCTTGTCTCCATGTTCCCAAAATTACATTGTAATTTTCATCCTCACAATCAATTAAGCTAGGTGGCACGTAACAATTGCCAGTTTTTCGTAACCAATTATGTATTGAACAACAGGTTTTTACAATTTTATCAACTTTTTGTAAACTTACAGCAATTGGCCTTTCAAATATTCTAAATTTTGATACCAGTATACCTAAAGCATTTTCAGAAATTCGCCTAGCTCTTGACAGCCTATAGTTGAAAATGCGTTCTGCTCTAGATAAATTTCTTTTACTGTAAGGCTTAAGTAAAAATGTTGTTAACGGAAATGCATCATCTGCGACAATAACGGCATCTGAGGGAATATTGAGCACATCTGCCTGCAGAGCTTCGTTGAAACTACAGTTTCGCCACACACCACCATCTGATGCTCTCCTTTCGCCCCTACATCAACATATGTGAAACAATAGTCATGGTCAACTAAAGCCATCAAAGTTATACTGAAGGATTGTTTATAATTAAAATAATCAGATCCAGTCTTAGGGGGCGCTCTAATACCGATATGCTTGCCATCTAAGGCTCCAATGCATTTTGGAAAGTTCCATTTCGTTTCAAATTCATTTATTATCTCCAACCATTGATTTTTTTCAGTTGGCACCTAGAACAAAATTGCTTTATTTTGCTTAGTTTTATAAAAGAAATTTACCAAATCACATTAAGTACGGCAGTTTTTTTTCTATATTGCAGGAAGATCCGAATCTCGTAAATAAACGCAATGCAAAAAATACTGAATCCGAAAATAAGGAGCCGCTTTCACTAGAAGGAATGGGGTCAGAACCATTATTCAACGAAGATCAACCAACTACACCCAAGGACCAACCAACTACATCGAAGGAGCAACCAACTCCATCGAGGGAATGCCTAAGCGAACCAACAAAAAGAAAACTTCAACTTTCGACTCCAATAGCATTTTGCAAAAAGAAGTCATGTTCGACACCTGTTGGAAATGATATTAATTCTGCGATTGAAAAGCTAGATGATATTTCCAAACGCGCTGCTAGTATTTCTGCACCGGCACCGGCAGAAGATTGCTTCGATCATTTTGGGAGGTACGTAGCGTCTCTCTTGCGATCTTTATCACAAGATCGATCATTTCCACTGCAAGCGTCTATAATTTCTATGATTTTGGAACCATCGCCGTCGTCGATTTCCCACATAAACACCGAGCCGCATTCTCTAAACTCAAATTACAGTAGTGACTCCAAAACTACTCGGTATGGGCCACCATCGGTTGAGAATACATCGACCCAAGATTCTGTTTTTTCACAGACAAATATGGATGAAGATTTCATCGCTGAGTTGTCTTCGGTAATAAGCAATTATTAATTACCGATATGCGATAAAATTACCATATTTTGTATTTTATTTAGAAAAATATATACTTATTTTGCAAACTAGACTACTTTAATTAAAATTGTATTTTTTAACTTACCTTCATAAATTCCTTTAAAGCATCACACACTGCATCCATAACCTCTTCTATGAATTTACTTATCGATGATTTGGGGACCCTAAATAAATATTCCAAGCTTTTAAAAGAGTCCCCAGTAGCTAAATATCGAAGAGCTACTTCCAGTTTTAGCTTGGCCGGTAGAGCTTCCCTCATATTTGTGTCATTTTTTTGAATTTTGGGGCTGACGAGTCCTAATAAATACTGAAAATGATGCTCAGACATCCTTAGCAAGTTTCTAAAATCTTCAGGAAACTCAGAGATTTCGTTACCCAAAGAGATACAACCTCTTTGCAGAATCCATCTTCTTGTCCACCATCGTCTATGTTTTTTCTTTTTGGCTGAAAGGGCTTTTGAAATTCTGCCAGATATCACTCCACACATTACTTGGCACGCGTCTGCTATCAAGCACTGCATTTTTGGCAAATAACCACTTATTGTGTATACCTTTCTCACGACAGCATGTCATGGAAGTAGTTGAATCGTGAAACAACGACTGTGGCTCATGTTCGTGATACTCTACCCGTGGCAACGCGGCTTTAAAGAGAATATTAAACGCACACATATATCTAATCATATTTCCTATCATGCAATATCTGAATATATTCTAAAAAGAACAGAGTATCTGGTACAAACAGCCATCGATAAGTTCAAAACCTATACCCACGCATACGTAAGCGTAGGGGCCTAATAAATGTTGTAGGCAAAGTAAACAAATGGCTTTTTGGCACTCTAGATTCTGAGGATGAGGAAAGGTACAATAAAGCAATATTAAGATTGGAAAGCGCTCACAAAAAACATTGCTAATGAAATACAGATGCAAATTTCATTATCAAAGGCACTAATCGACAATTATAATAAAACTATTAGTACCCTTAGTGCTAATCAAAATAAGCTCGAACTAGGCTTAAAGGGACTCCAAATATCAATCAATCAATCAAACAATTAGCAGTCTTCAAGACTATATTAATTTCAACGGTATTATTACACAATTGAACCTGGATTGCCAGAATCTAATCATGTTCTTGGACAACCTCGAAGGCGCTATTATGTTCTCAAAGGTTAATGCCCTACATAATAGTATCCTTTCTAGTTCTGAATTAAGAAACACTTTAGCTTATTTAAGTAATATCTATAATAATCATACATTACCCAGTTTTGATAATTTATTATCATATTATCAATTTTTGGGAACGCAAGTCAGTTTTTCCAATAATAAAATAATATTTGCCACTTACCTCTGCTAAAGCCTGAACACTTCTCCCTTTATCATTTATATCCGACCATCAAAAATCAATCGATACTTGTTCCAAAATACTCCTATATGGCACAAGAAGATTCCAAAAGAAGAATATACCTACCAGACAGCTGTCCTGTTATTGAAGACACCCACTATTGTCCTGAAAAGCCCTACTCACAGGATACCTGCCTCAATGGTCTACTAGATGGACAACAACCACCTGATTGCCCTATAGTCAGAGTGAATACGCAAGAGCCAATAGTTGAACAAATTAGACAAGGAATGGTTCTTGTATTACCAGTTATGACTACCCAGTTATTAGCGAAGTGCCATGGTGATCAATACATAACAATTAAACAATCTGTATTGATTCAAATTCCAAAAGAATGTGAAGTTGTAGTTAACGGGAAAGAGTACTTCAATGATGAGAAAATAGAAGATGCTAAACCTCTTATCCTTCCGGAAGTTCAGATGCCAGTGTCAACTGACCCTAGAAGAATGTTCGAGACGCCAAACATCACTCAAATCAATCTTGATGAAATCTACCAACTCAAAAACATGGCCGATCGCACGAACTACCTATCAACGATGCTGAAACCACTCAACCCATTGACACATATTTTTGGACCTTTTTGGGAATAATCCCGTTGCTGATCGTGCTGCTAGTAATAAGAGACAAGCTGCCATACCAGAAGCTCTTCATATGGAAAACCAGAATGTCCAAGGAACTACCAATGGAAAATACCAGTACTACCCCTGATGGATCTTCGAAAAACCATTCTGTATTTTTCGAAACTTAAGGAGGGAGGAGTTATGTAGCCAGCCCTAAGTAGACATACCTGACCATGCACCTGACTCTACGAAGGCGTAGAAGGGCCAACAAGATTTTTTTTCTTAAATTCCGAGTTCAAAGTCGGAATTTAGTTAAATTCCGAGTTTAAAGTCGGAATTTAGTTAAATTCCGAGTTTAAAACGGAATTTAGTTAAATTCCGAGTTTAAAGTCGGAATTTAGTTAAATTCCGAGTTTAAAGTCGGAATTTAGTTAAATTCCGAGTTTAAAGTCGGAATTTAGTCAAATTCTGAGTATATGATTGACAAATCAGTGGCGTAGACGCAAGGTTAGGTTAATAAAACATTTCTATTCCATGTTGTACAAGAACGACAAAATATTCTTTGTGAAATGGATCAATATTTTGTTAACTACGACGTCCTTTTTAAGACTCCTATTGTGATTACTTTTAAGAGCTATGATCGATATCTCGGAACGTTTTTTGCGGGAATACCCGCGCCAATAAAACACATAGGCTTTAAAAGTTAATTGATTTTAAAATCATTGGCGTATATTGATAGTTAATAATGAAAAAAAAAAAAAAAATTGTAGAGATAATAAAATAAAAAAGAAAACTGCACATAAAAGTCGATACGACAGAATTTTTCGTAATTTTGAAAGCGTTTTATCTCAGAAACCACTTGTGATAAATTCATAGTTTTAAAAAGCTCTGAAGGAACGTTTCTTCTAGAACTAACTACCTTGGGCAATCTTTAATTAAACCAGTTTTATCAATGTAATACGGTATAAAGCTTTAAAGTTGAACTCACTCCATTTGAATGGCGTTGGGTAGAAGAACATTTGCACTGGGGAATGGCAGAGTGGAACAATAATTGCATTTTTACAAATGAATGTAGATTTTTGTTGTATGCATCAAATGGACGTATTTTAGTGTTGAGAGGCCAGAATGAACGAAACCTGCAAGAAGATATAGAACCCAGAGTGCCATTTGGGGGTGAAAGTGTCAGCGTATGGGGAGGCGTAATGGGAAATGGAAAGACTGACTTAGTGGTTTTGATTGGTTTTAATTTTAACCTGAACTAACCTGAACGCAGTTAGATATCGATATTTGTGTATGAATGAAATTGTTATTCCCTTCGCTCAGAACTTTGGAGATGGTTTTATCTTAGTTGACGATAATGCATGGTCACACCGGGCTCAAATTGTTAATGAAGTTCTGAGAGAGAATAGCATCGAGGGCATGAATTGGCCTGCTAGGTCGCCCGATATGAATGTTATAAAGTGATGAGCAGAATGAAACTAAAACTAAAGAAAGAGAGCAAGAATTGCAAAACTTGGATGAATTCGTAGTGGCACTTAGGGAGGAATGGGAAGCCATTCCCCAGGAGTTTATCAGAAATTTGGTGGAGACCATGCCAAGAAGGGCGGCTGAGGTAATGCGAGTTTTCGGTGGGCCCACACATTATTAAGTACATAAATTCGTAGATTTAGTTTACCTCATTAAATTTTTGAATTGCACTCGTATCTTATTTGAGACCACAAAACAAACATCCCCAAAATCGTTCCGATATTTAGCAAACCTATTAAATAACACTTCACTTAAGTTAATAGTACATTTTTGAAGTTACAGCAAAGGAGCTGGGAAATCATTAACAGTGATGATGTCACAGAAGTAATATTAAAGTTTTGCGAAAACATCCGAAGCAATCTTTACGAACTAGAGTTCTACGTCACTAATTTTGTACTTAATGAGCTTTTAAATTTAGTTTATATCATTAAAATCGGGTGACCTACACTGCTATACCGAGCAAAAAATAAAAATACTTCAAACTTTTTGAAAATACCCTGTAACTTTATCTCGAGCAAAAAAAACAAAAACCGCCGAACATGTCCCGAGATATCTACCAAGCCTATAAAATGACATGACAAAGTTGAAAAGTTAAGATTTACCGTAGATATCAAATAATGCAATCAGTTCAAATTTTACATTTTTGCGCCGTATCACAATGATAAAACTGGTTTAGTTAAAGATTGGTTCAGATAGTTAGTTCTAGAAGAAAAGTTCTTTCAGAGCATTTTTAAACTATGAATTTATCGTAAATGATTTCTGAGATAAAACGCCTTGAAAATTGCCAAAAATTAGGTCGTATCGATCTTTTTTGTTAGCAGTTTACTTTTTTATTTTATTATCTCTACACTTTTATTTGTTTGTCATTATTAACTGTCAATATTCGCCAACGATTTTCAAATCAATGAACTTTTAAAGTCTATTAGTTTTATTGGCGCGGGTATTCCCGCAAAACACTGTAATTTTATAGAAAGGTGCAAAACTGTTTGTAAACGTCCCGTAACTCTTCTTGTCGACAAAAAAAAACAAAAAACTGCAAAAAACGTCCCGTGATATCGATCACAGCTCTTAAATGTAATCACTAGAGGAGTCTTAAAGTTAGGACACCCACCATGAAGTCGCAGTTAACAAAATATTGATCCGTCTTATTTTAAACATTTTTTTGCCGTTCTTGTACAATATTGTTCTTGCGTCATGACTCAGCCCTGCAGTACCAGAACAAAGAAAATGCTGATAGTGCCTATTATTTATGCTTTGAGCTTTCTTTAACGCTTTAAATAAAATGATATTCATTCTTTGCCTAAGCTTTGTACCCAGTAGTTGCGTATGTCCTTTTTGTAAAATAAATATTTTTAAAAAGTCATTTTAGTAGTCGAGATCTTTAATTTATCTGTCTTTTTTTATCATTTGGCTTGTTTTTGGTCAGTACAAATAAATCCCATAAAAAGAAACAAAAATTTCAAACTTTGTCGTTGATGAATCGTCGGACTCGCCAGTTAAGAACCCATGCGACTATATTTTTACATAAGTGGTAAACTTACTAGTAACCACACTCATGGCACTACTAAATAACAACAATTCAGCAGGTGTTAAGAGATTTGCATATTAAAAATATTTACCTCGGTATTCTGAGAGTCAAGGCCTTTGGGCTAAGGATTTTCTATACCTGCGTAAGAAAAATTTCATCATTTCATAATTGGGACTTATTGTAGCCTCTCCTTACGGTTTAATAACATCTGCGAATGCTATAAGAATAAAAATGACGGGATTACCATCCGCCTTAATTCGGTAATTCCAATAAAAAAAAAACCGGCTTTAGCTAATTGGCGAGGAGATTTCTACAAAAAAATTGCCATTTCCAACGGTGTTGAACAAAGACGGCCGGAAAAGCGCGTCGCGGGTCTCGCGAAAAGTGAACGAATTCCACGTTTAACGAGTTGGCGCATGAATTTTCGATTTGGCGCCACACTCCGATTCCTTCAATGAATGGAGAAGACCGAGGAAAGTTCAGTTTCGCGCTCGGGAAACTGACGGAACTCGGTTCCGGCCGCTTTTCCTCAGGAATCGTTCGCAGTTGGCGCGCGTAAAACTTTGAAAAGTTTGTAAATGCGATAAATACTGTTTGCAAACAAGGGAGCTTTTGCGTTGGTTTATTGAAGTTTAGTGCAAGTGTATGAAATAACAAAAAATACTAAATTAGTGAATTGATTTGGGGCAATTGTTAAGTTTCCTGAATTATATCTGTGACTGGTGAAAAGCGCTTGGGAGTTATAAGAAAAACGTCAAGGTTGGTATTGTTTTATAATACTTTTTTTCCGATCAAAAATTTAAAACATCTTCTGACTACAAGCGGTACTAAGGAAAAAAAAATAAGTGGGTAGTGAATGACTCAATTTGTTTTTCCAATAACCCCCAAATTATTATCCTGTGGCCGGTTGTCATTTTGTTTTTATAATTCAATTATTTCAGTATTTAACCACATAGGGAACGTTTATTTTAAAACGTCTTTTAGTTGGCTGTCAGAGGTCAAAGGATGAAAGAACAATTATTTTGTTTATGTCATTCTTTTCTGTCTAATTTGCATAGCCTTTGAGATGATTTTTTTAACGAACAAGTGTTAATTAACGAGATATGTCTCACCCGTCGATAGGGAACGTAAGTTGAACAAAATCTTAGTGTACACTTTTTTCCGAGCTACACGATGGATTTACCCCCTTCTCCCCTTTGGGTTGGCCACCATTTATGTTAATTTTTTGGAACTTTTGTCCCGTTTTGGGCTCGTGTGCCCGCCTAATTATGTTACACCTTTGCAGGTAGTATCATTAGTATGGTCAACAACAAAAAATACGGCCTCATTAATTAGGGGAGTGTGGGGACATATGATGTATGTCTCATATGGAGTTTTGACGCTGAATCCGAAAATAATTTTTTGATCGCAGTGGGGCTCAGGGGGGGGGGGGGGAAGAAGGGACCGATGCGTTATTATTTCTACTTTTATCCGTTTGTAACCCTCATGTATGATGTCATAATCCCGGAATCCAAAATATGCAAGTTCTCACCAATGGGTCCTTACCCAAATATCTCATTTGGATATGTCAATTTCGGAGGCAATAAAACTATGAGATCCATTTATTACTCCAGTATCTATTTATTTACTCCCTGGCTGTATATACAGTAGGAATAGAGCTTCACGAGACCACGAGAGAAGTCTCGGTCTCGGCCTCGTACGAGATCGAGACCGAGATCGAGACCGATACTGCCAATCGAGACTCTCGAGAGTCTCGGTCTCGAACAACATCATTCGTTTGCAAGATATTAGGGAAGTGTCTAATTTATTGACTAGAAAAAAACCGATTAATTGGGTATTTATTCTAATCAGATTTACACCAAACATGGCACAAATGATGCTCCTGACCTGGAGCATACACTGTTAAAATTTCATATTCGGATGTCCATTCTAGGACACCACCCTCTAGAAAAATTTGATAAAAACCGATTGACTGGGTATTTGTTCTGATCAGATTTACACCAAATTTGGCACAAATAATGCTCCTGAACAGAACCATACACTGCTAAAATTTCAGATTCGGATGTCCATTCTAAAGGACACTACCCCCTAAAAAAATTTGATAAAAATCGATTTACTGGGAATTTATTCTAATCAGATTTACACTTAACTTGGTACAAATGATTCTTCTCGCCCGGGGCAAAAACTGTTAAAATTTCAGACTCGGCTGTCCGTTGTAAAGGACACTACCCTCAAGAAAAAATTTATAAAAACCGATTGATTGGGTATTTGTTCTGATCAAATTTGCACCAAACTTGGCACAAATAATGCTACTGACCGAGGGCACATACTGTTAAAATTTCAGATTCGGATGTCTATTCTAAAGGACAAAAGAACACTACTTCAATCACACCAGGAAATTTCGCTTGAAAACCGGACCCGGGAATTTACAGGGCATCCCATTGTTGGCACTTCTAAATGGGATCCTGCTTTACTTTTAAAGGTAAAGCTGGAGTTTTCGCGGCAGTGTGCTAATTTCTGGTGAAATTAGAGATGGCGCCAGCAGAATTTCCCATAACCATTTGGTTTGTGAGATAAAGGTGATTTCGTAGATTTGACATTTTGAAAACTTGTTTGTCTTTTTAGTTTCATGAAAAGTAAGAATATTTTCCAGTAGTTTTTGTGACGTAGCATCCAGTGGCGCACCTAATTTTCAACTGCATATAGTAGTTTAGTCACCATTTTTAAAATTAAAAGTAAAAATATAAAACATTTAAATATTTTTTTAGTTTTTTTTTAAAGCTATTGTCGAGGCGATTCTAAATATGCAATAATATAAACAAACAAACGAATTTATTCATACTTACTACAAGTTTGCACATGTCAAAAAAGAAGAATGGAGATATTAACTTTTTTTTCGAGACCGAGACCGAGACCGAGACTCGAGTTGCTACTACGAGACCAAGACTGAGATTACGCTAGTCTCGGTCTCGGTCTCGATGCACAAGACCGAGACCGAGACCGAGACTTAATTATAAATACGAGACCGAGACCGAAAGTATGTAAGTCTCGGTCCCGGTCTTGGTCTCGTGAAGCTCTAAGTAGGAAACTAACTAACCATAAGTGGATGTTTTTATCCGTTTGGTAGCTTAAGCCTTTAGAATGGATCAAAATCTTAGGGCGTTGATTTGAAATCATAGAAAACCCAATAAAAAGTTAATTAAAAAAGTTTTGTCTTCGACAGAAACGGTGGAATTCTGTCTGTTTTTTCGATTTAACGTGAAGCGAAAACAATGAGTTTAATTCAATTCGACCAGGTAGGAAACCGGAGACGCCCTAATCAATTGGTGAAAAACTTGCAGCCCTCAGTTCTATAAATTGTAAAAAAATTTTTTTCTAATTTTGACATATAAAGTGGCACTTTTCAATACTGATGACAGTGACGTAACGTCCTACTTTTCGTAACTAGTTACGAAAAGTAAATTCTTTCGTAACTAGTGATGAAAAGTTGGTGTCACCACCAGTTGCAGGTTTCGGCTGTGGCACACCGTTGCTATAGTTTTACGGTATTAAGTAGATACAAAGTGGTTTAAAAGTAAATATTGAAGTTTAATAATAATAATTCTCTCTTTAAGTAGGTATTTGTAGTCAAAATTAGAAAAAATCTTGTATGAAACACGTGACGAAAAACCTTTTTGTGTATCTCATTCAAATTGCGGGAACTCGCTGCGCTCGTCCCGCAAACATTCATTCGTTACACAAAATCGGACTTTTCGTAACTGGTTACATAAATAGCTATTTTTTACTCATTCTTACCCTCTTTTAGTGGACGATATTTCTTAATGTAACAGTGAGTAAAAAGATCTCTTTAACGAAGTCCTCCCTTCATTTTATCGTAATGCTCCTGAATAGTCCGGAACGTATAACAGAGGAAATCTGGATTCTCCAGTTAGAAAAATAATTTTGTTAATTGACACTTTATTATTATTACAAGTAGACCCAAACGCTCATCTCCTAGTAGTTATTTTTGTACCAAAACTGAATTGAAACAAATTAATATTCTGAAATAAAAACATTTATTGATTATTTGATGTCTATATTGTCAGATGGTAATCGGGCGCTACTATTTCCAATCCGCGTATTCAAATTAAAACTCGACTGTAAGGAACAGGAGGGTTTACTAACGAAAATGTAGCAACACTGTCGGAGGCCATAACGCCTAGTTTGTCTCATAATATATAGGGTTTTTGGAGGTCATAGCGTTTCTTTCATGCTTCTTATATATGCAATTTTCAAAGTCAATAATATTTTCCCCGCTAAAGGAATTTGTAATCTTTATGATATATACACCCCATATATACAAACATTTTCGATCTACCCTTTGGAAAACCCGGAGGTCAGGTCGCCCTCTTCACGTACCGGAGGCGACAACTTAACAGCTCTCAATATATATATATAGGTTGATGGCTTTTTTTTCGTATTTAATTGATCATATATATTGAATCTTTATTATTATTACAAGTAGACCCTAACGCTCATCTCCTAGTAGTTATGGACCGGCTATCAAACACTGCCTTTTGCTCCCCTCCCCCTCTCCACCCCCCTGAATCCCCTCTTTCATGTTATTACGTTTTTATAATATAACATATAAATTGCCCCCCATTGCGTGATGGTATGCTTTTATCACATTATTTTTTACCTGCAGGGCCAAATGGCAGCAAACCCAGTTTCAATTAACAGGGTGGTGGGTTCGATTTCTAGCAGGGCTCGGTGTTTTTATTTATTTTTTTTTTATTTAAAACAATATTTTTTTCAGCGTTTTCCGAAGTGTACTTATATTTTTTATACGTATTTAATCATGCTTGGATAGTTTTTTTTACGCAAAGATTAGGTACCTCGATCATAGGTACATACTGGTCAGTAAGGCCACATCATTACTGTGGTAGTTTTTGAGATATCGTGACTTTAATGAGTTTTGTAAAAATATACCCTTTAGATCAGTTTTTGAGTGCCACAGCTACAAAGTTCCATATTATAAGATTCCAAATGTTGTTACGAAACCCGGACTTCAGTCTTGTTATGGACGAAGGGCCAAAGAAATATTAGTAATGCTTTACCATAAGAAAAAAAAATTTGCTGCATTCATAAATATTTTTTTTCGTAAAAGTCACGATAGGTCGAAAATTATAATTTTTTTACTTAAGTCATATTATGATATTCTGGTCAGTAATGAGCTGGCCTATCACCTCTCCAAGGGATGACGTTGTGTTTTGGGACACCCTGTATACCTACATTAAATTACTTTTGAAGTTAGCTTAGCTTAGCTTCCTAAATTTTATTAATTAAATTTCTCATTGATAGAGGTAGAGTGACATTTGCCATTTTATAGCAAAACCATTTATGACAATAGAACAACAGTATCTCAAATAAGCGTGAGTCGTCTCAAATACTGCTCAAAACGTTTATTACCATTTTGCTTAATTTAATGACAGTTATATAGGAAGTGAAAAACTTAAAATTTTATGAAAATTACTTAATGTTTTAAATTGATTCAACGATATACCAACTAAATTAAAAACTTAGAACGACAAATTAAGCAGGTATTTTGTGGTGGTGAATGCTTTATTCATTGGTGTCAACATCATCGTTATACCTTGTTCAGTTTTTGAATTATATAGATATAAGTATTAAAATGTCGATAAAAAGTGGAAAAAATACGTTTTAGTCGCCATTTTCAAGGGGAAGGTAATTACTGAAAATTCCAAAATTGCAAATTTTTTACATTTTTTTGTCTCTTCTTTCATATGAGACTACTTTTGATAAAATCTATGACAATAAATTTCGGTCGAAAATTTTGACGACCCTTTATGAAATTTTTTTAATATTTATATTTTCCTGTTTATCTTGGAAACAAAAGGTTTTTCGATATGTAGGTTAATATAATGTATTTAGAGGTCATTAAGGACTATCAGATGCATAGCAGAAAGAAGCTGCCTTTCACGGTTTTCGAGAAAATTACAAAAAACTACAAAATGTTTACTTTATATTTGGGCCACCCGTGCTTAGTTTCTGTTCTAGGCAGACCTTCCAAACTGGGATCTACGTGTAGTCCTATTCTTCTGCTTCCGTAGCTCTTCTTATAGATTTTTGGATAAATCCTCATCGAAACGAGATATCATGTGTTGAAGGCCGCAAGGCACGATTTTGATCTCAAAATTTAGGTTTTTGGGCCAGTGGGAGCCAATGGAGAGCCCCATATGATTAACATAGAAATACAGGTTGATTCAAAAGTACTTTGACAAACTTCAGGAGGTGATTGCTGGCATTATTTTACGAGAAAAAGTTCTATTAAACGAGGGTCCTTAAGAGCATCGTGACGAAGATACAGGGTGATAAAATTGTATAAAAAAAATTAATATTTCCTAAAACGCTTGAAAGGTTATAATAAAACTTTACAGATGTCAATAGGTAGCGAACAGCCATTTTTTTTTGTTCCGCCAGTGGCGCGTAACGCAATCACCCTTCATGTTTTTGAGGAAAAGTATGGTACGCCACTGGTCTATCAAAAAATAAATTATACCGTTTTATTGTCTGTTCAATTCTAAACAAAAAAGCTCTCTTATGTTTTCTTTGTTAGACGCGTCGTTTTTCAACTAAAAAAATAAAAGTCCTTTTAATGCACGTCTTAGAATCGTTACCTCAACAAGATGGAACGTGTTATTTCAGCTCAAACTTGAAATTAAAAAAAATTTAACTTAAATTGACTTACATAAATTGTTCGAAATGTCCTCCCTCAACCTTTCAAGCAGTTTCGAAGATATTGTTATTTTTTTTATTTTTTTAATAAAACTTTTAACACCCTGTATCTTCGTAAGATGCTCTTAAGGACCCTCGTTTATTAGAACTTTTCTTCTTAAAATAATGCCAGCAATCACCTACTGAAGTTTGTCAAATTACTTTTGAATCACTCTGTATAAAGATAGTGTATAAAGCGTACCAAATAATACTGTAATATTCAATTTAGATTTTTTTTTGTTTACCAATATATTATTTTTGTAAGTTTTATTCACTTTATTATAAACAGTGCCTTGATTTCTGATTTAGATGCTATAGGGTGTCCCAAAAATTTGCAAATACTACGTTTTTAGGAACCATTAAAGTTAGACACCTGAACCTTTGGTTGTCGGTTTGTTTCATAATGACAAACGATATGTTACAAATGGGAACCCTGATGTTTGTACCCGTGGAACCATTTTTATCTTTTCATGAATTCTAGCACGTTTTTTTTACCATTCTTTAAAAGTTGTTAGGTTTGCGAATATGAAATGAAGTGTTTCAGACGTTTCGACATTTCAGCTACTTTTAGGCACCATCAGGTTCTTTTTTCATAATTTTACAGTAGTTTGGGAAACATAAGAGGAACGTTCGGATATTACTTGTTGTAACTAGTATTTAACCCAATAAAGTTCTGCAACAGTTTGCCATTGCGTTCAAGTCAACTCAGGATTTCTGCTGACCAACTTGTTTTATCCCGAGGCCCCTGAATAGTTTCGAACGTAGGCCACAGGAAATTTACCCCCCCCCCCCCCCAACTAACAAAATAATTTTAAATTTTTTTATTATTACAAGTAGACCCAAATGCTCATCTTCTGGTATTAAGGACTCGCTATCGAAGGGTGCGGTTTCTTCTTTTTTTATTAAAAAAAAAAACTTTCTGAACTGTTTTTGTCATGTATTTATTTTTTTTATTTAAGTCTTTTTTTAAACGCGCTGTGGATACTGTTTTAGGCCACGATTAATTATTTTTCGATTCATATACATAGAAAAAAAAAGAGAAAACTGAAAAACACAAAATTACAATTTCCTCTTTTGGAGTCAAGGGAGATACAATAAATCAAATTCTGACAGATGATAGCAAGTCATAAGGCCCATAATGCCCGGTGTTATAAACATGAGTTACCTCTGCCCCGAGAGTTAACCCAGAATCAGCTGTGTTTTCTCCCTATATTTAACACTCAGGGCAGAGTAACTCGACTTAATAAAACCGGGCACTACAAAGTTTCTATGCTGTGTTAGTGGGTTCGATTTCTAGTATAGATCACTTTTTTTTTCTTTTTTTTTTATTAAAAATATGTTGCTTTGCACTTTTTGACGTACACTTATATTTTTTAATTTATTTTTTTTAAACGTTTTTGCTTATTTCCTTTGGCAAATATTAATTATTTTTCAATTTATACACATTCTAAAAATTTAATAATTTTTTTACTATTAATTTTAGAGAGCCCCGATTCTCATCTTTAGGCTCCGTTTTGTTAGTACCAATACTGTAAACAATTTTAGGCAGATCGGTGGAATAGCAAATTTTTTACACATTTTAGCGGTTAAAAGCGGGGGTAGAAAAGGCGAACGCCCTGTTGAAATTCTCTAATGCGTCGTTTCCCTTTTTTTATAATTTTTCTAAAATAGTGTGTGCCAGGCCGTACATGGTGTACAGTATTTTTTATATTTTTTAAACGTGCTTTCATATTTTTTACGCAAAAATTTATTATCCTTTAATTTTATTGCATAAAATTGGTTTTTAAACTCAATAACTTTCTTGCTATTTATTTTAGAGAGCTTCGAGACTTTGTTTATTAGACCTCATTCACTATAAAAATTTCAGACAGATCGGTAGAATACAAAATTTCCGAAATATTTTAGCGTGCCCTACTCCCTTACGAAAATTTTAATTTTCAATTTTTTTTCTATTTTTTGACAAAACTTTTCAAAATAGGTACAAGTAGATATTTACCGTTCTTTAAGATAAAAATAAAAAACTGAAAAACACAAAATTACAATTTTCCCTGAAATCAAGATAATAACAAGTCATAAGGTCCACAACAAAGGTTCTACGCTTTGTTAGTGGGTTCGATTTCTAGTACTGCTCAATGTTTTTTTTATTTGAATTTTACAGTTCAATAACTTACTTGCTAGTTATTTTAGGAAACTCCGGTTTTCACGATAAGGTTTTGAAATTGAATGCAGCAAATATTGAGTGCCTCAAATAACAGATCGGTGGGTTCGATTTCCACTACTGCTCAAAGCTTTTTTAATTTTTCTTTACATAAAAAAAAATATTTTTTTGTGTATTTCGACGTTCACTTTTTTTATTTTTTATTTTTTTACATACGTGCTTGCATATTTTTTTGCTCAAAAAGCAGTTATTTTTTTACTTTATACTGTGGAGTTGTTTGTAAATGATGAGCCATGGATGGGAAATAAATTCCCAGAAAAATTGTTTGATGATTTTAGCTAGTGGAGAGGTAAATCTATTTAAGATTTATAATAAGCTGTTTATTTTTGTGGTTTATTTTTTATTACTAAGATTAATTTGTACTTTTTTTTCTTTAAATTTATTTATATTTTATTTATTTTTTGAGATGAGCTTAATCCCAACTTTAATTTTAATTATTGGTCGGGGTAATCAACCAGAACGAATTATAGCTGGGTGTTATTTATTGGTTTACACATTATTAGTTTCTTTACCTATAATACTGGGATTGTTTTATTTAAATAAGAGTGGCTTTAGTATAGATTTTTATTATGTGTGGTTAACGTCCTTGTTGCCAATGAACAGGAACAGGTTTACGGGTATAGGACTGAATAAAACCAGCAGTCGTTGAAAAATTGCCGACGTTTCGATTGTATACTACAATCCTCTTCAGGACCACTAACATAAAAAAAAAATTGCACAGCAGTCCCACAGAACAAATGCAAAATCCGCTCCTAACAAATACAAATACAAACATTCAAACAACAATTAACACAACGACAACACAACGCAACAATAGACGATCACTCTTATATGATTTTACTGACCTTTTTTTAGGTTGAGATCATAGTTGTGTCAATGTCATGAGTTTAGTGCACCAGTACACATAATGGAGGAACTGGAATGGACCAATTATATGTTTGTGGCCCTGAAGAGGATTAAAGTATACAATCAAAACGTCGGCAATTTTTCAACGAGAGCTGGTTTTATTCAGTCCTATACCCGTAAACCTGTTCCTGCTCATAGATGTTTATTTTTATAATTTTTTCGAGAGGAATTTCTTATATTTTTGTATAAGATTGTTTCTTTTGTAAAGACTCCTACATTTATAGTTCATTTATAACTTCCTGAGGCTCATGTAGAGGCCCCTGTTTCTGGGTCTATAATTTTAGCTGGTATTATACTTAAATTGGTGGGGGGTGTGGACTTTTACGTATAATAAAGATTCTGGGTCAAACTGGGAGTAATCTGAATATTAATTTCATTATTATTTCTGTAATTGGGGCGGTTTTAATTTCAATGGTGTGTTTACGTCAAAGAGATATAAAAATATTAATTGCTTATTCATAAGTTTCTCATATAGGAATAGTATTGGCTGGAATTTTAACATATTTATGGGGGGCTTGAGGAGCTTTAGGATTAATAATAGGTCATGGTTTAAGATCATCTGGTCCTTTTTGTATTTATAATTTATTATATGAACGTAATCATAATCGTAGTTTATATCTAAAAAAGGGGTTTTTGAATATTATTCCTAGATTATCTTTATGATGACTTTTATTATGTTCTTCTAATATATCTGCTCCTCCTTCTTTAATTTTTTTGGGAGAAATTTTATTAACTAATTCTATTTTTTTATATAGAAAATTGTTTATATATTTTTTTAAAGTTTTTTATAGAGCCGTTTATTCCTTTTTTTTCATTTTCTTTTACTCAGCATGGAAAGCTTTATTCTGGGATTTTTTCTTTTAGTCAGATTAATATTCGAGAATATTTATTGTTGTTTTTACATTGGGTTCCTTTAGATGTACTAATTTTAAAGGCTGAAGTTTTAGTTCTTTGAGTATGCTTAAATAGTTTAAAGAGAAATTTTAATTTGTGGAATTAAAGATATAGAATTTTATTTTAGGCAATTTTTTATGCGAGTACTTTTAGGTGAATTTTATCAATACTTTCTTTTTTTAGATTAATTTTGGGGGTATAATTTATTATAAATGATTATATAAATTTTATTGAATTTAATTTAGTCTTTTCCTTATAGTAGATTAGAGGGGGCTTTATTTTTAGATTGAAAATCTTTTCTTTTTATGGGCTTTGTTATATATATTTCTAGTTTAATATTGAGATACTCAAAAGAGTATACATTAGGGGTCATATATTTAAAACGTTTTATTTTTTTAATAATTATGTTTGTATTTTCAATAATAATAATAATTATGAAAATAAATTTGGTTTCTATTTTAGTAGGTTGAGATGGTTTAGGATGAGTTTCTTATGCTTTAGTGTTTTATTATCAAAACGTTAAATCTTTTAATGCTGAGATATTAACTGCTTTATCTAATCGGGTTGGTAATGCAGCAATTTTAATAAGAATTGCTTGAATAATAGCAAGAGTTGGTAGATGATATTTTTTATTTTATTTTTTAGGGATAAAAGGTGTATTGATTGTATCTTTTTTTTTTAGTTTTACCAGCTATTACAAAAAGTGCGCAGATTCCTTTTTCTTCATGCACCTACGCCCATTTCTTCGTTAGTTCATTCTTCAACTTTGGTCACAGCTGGTGTTTATTTGTTACTTCGTTCAAGAGAGATTTTGAGTCCTTTAGTAATAAATAATCTTCTTTTTTTGTCTTTATTTATTATGTTTGTAGCTGGATTGGCTGCTAATTTTGAGTGTGAATTATTGCTTTGTCAACCTTATCTCAGTTAGGCCTAATGATTTCAATTTTATGTTTGGGAGGTTCTGAATTACCTTTTTTTCATCTTTTAACTCGTGCTGTGTTTAAGGCTTTATTATTTATGTATGCAGGGGCAATTATTCATAATTTAGGGAATAATCAGGATATTCGTTTGATGAGGGGGGGGGGGGCCAAGCAAAGGTTTTTCCAGTTACTTATACGCCGGGATGACAGTTCATAGTTGGAAATTGTATTATGAGTACAAATTCGGCGAAGGAGGGGCGGTGTGATGTTATGAAGGATTTCGACTAATGCTGCCACCTATGAACCGGTGGATGAAGGTTCGGTGCTGCCACCTGTGAGTCGGTGGTTCCGCCGCAATATTCCCCTCCCAGTGACAACGGAGGATGTATGATGGGAGAGAAGCGAGACTTCTTTTGCGAAATGAGGGAACGAAGTTGTGTTGCGATTGCTTAGGCGAGGTGAGTGGCGGAGGATGTGCCAGTGTAGCCAAGAATGGTCCCAGAGAGTGATGTGTGTCAGATTATTCCGGGGTGCAGTAAATGAAGAGAGAGTTTGCTGAATGCTGCGTGCAGTGGGTGAGCGAGAGATGCTTCTCTGGTAGTCTCGTGGCGTTAAAGCGATTCTTGTTGCGGCCTTGTGGTAGGAAGATTGCGTGGAACTTTTGTTGAGGCCCACCAATTATGGTGTTGTAAATGATAAGCCATGGATGAGAAATGTATTCCCAGAAAATTTGTTTTTTACTCAGGGAAACACCACTGGAACGAGCTGAGTTCATTATGTATGTGGTGTTGGCGTTTCGTCCCGGGGTCTACCTTGGACTCATCAGTAAGTCGTGGTAGACTCCTGCATTATACGCCGGGATGAGAGTTCGTAGTTGGAAATTGTATTTGAAGCCAATTTCGGCGAAGGAAGGGCGGTGTGATGTTATGAAGAATTTCGACTAATACTACCACTTATGAGTCGTTGGATGAAATTCCGCCACAATACATAATTTTTTTTTCAATAAATTTCTTGATTTTTTTTTAAAGCTTCGGTTTTTACTGTTAGGCTTCGTTTATTAGTCCTAAAGTCAAATCAAATTTTCAGATAGATCGGTGGAATAGAAAATACCCGCAAAATTTTAGCGGGACTAATCCTTATGAAAACGTGAATTTTTCAATTATTTCAATTTTTTGACAAAATCATTAAAAAAATAGAAAAAACATAAAATATGCGTTAATTAATAGTACATATTAAACGGATGGATGTATTTACAATAAGGCACCATTTACCACTTTGAAAAAAAAAATGAAAAACTGACCAACACAAAAATGCAATTTTCTCTGAAACCAAGATGTAGGTAGGTACACAAATCTAATTCTGTACAGCATATACAATAAATCTAGTTCTGGCATATGATAGAAAGTTATAAGCCCCATAATAATTCTACGCTTTATTTGTGGGTTCCAATCCTACCAGTGCTCAACGTATTTTTTATTAATACATTTTTTTTGCGCCTTTCGACGTGCACCTATTTTTTTACATATTTTTAATTTTTTGAAACAACCTTGCATATTTTTTGTACGGAAAAACTCATTATTTGTTTATTTTTATACATAATCTTTTTTTTAAATTCAATAACTTTTTTGTTATTTTCTTGGAGAACTCCGGTTTATACTGTTTATTGGTTCTAATAACATTGTCTGATAGATAGGTGCTATTTACAGTTTTTGAAAGAAATTTGAAAAGATTAATTCAAACAAAATTGCTCTTAGAGCTAAGCAATTTCCATAAATCGTACCCCTTAACGGAATTTACAATTTTCGAGAGAATTTATCACAGAACGGAGAAGGGCTCTCAGGGCAGGTAAATAAACACGACTGGTCTAGAATGACAATAATTCTAATTTATTGAAGCATCCATCTCTTTGCTGGAAAGAATTATTATGTTTACTACACCACAATGGGTAGGTATTGTGTAATAATAAAGGAATAATAGGTGTTTACTTAATAATAAAAGTTATCAATGGTTGCAAAATAGTGTTTGAGAATAAATGTGCAAAAGCAGAATCTATAATTTTGCGCCTTGCTCCCTATTGCCTACTCACTTTCAATATTGAGCACCTGTTAAGGTAAATATTATTCGTAGACTTGACAACATTATAATAAAGTTTTGCTTTATTTTTTATTTTGAATACGCGTGTCGCTTGCTTCAATATGTTTGCCTTATTAAAGTTTTCAGCTTAAGTACACATCACTTCAATCCTTAGCTATGTTTTGGAATCAATGATCACGCACATGCTTTGCTTTTCGAACTCAAAAAAGGTTAATATTATGAGATTTACTTAAAGAGTATAGTTGTGTCACGTGCGTTATATTTTAATAAATATTTTATTTTTCCATAAGCCGCTACGACTTGTTATTGTAGGGTTCAATTAGCTTGCAACTGTTAAAGTGGAACATTTGATGGTATACGAAACAGAAGTTCTGCAAAACGTGATATTTCTAATTATTATAGTATAACGATAAACATAGGCTTTCAATTGTAACCCCGGAAGTATAGATATAGATATGATGTATAGATAACCAAAATTATTTATGCTATTGCCCATTTACTTATTTTGTCAGTTCCTTTTAGCACAAATTGACAACATACAATAAAAAGTCAAATTTACAAATTCTACTTGACGACAATAATAAGTGAATGGCTTATATTTCATATTATTTTGTCCCGCGCTTTGATATTTAGTTTCTCAAACAAGTAAGGTTGAGTTATTATATACAGCTTTAATACATACCATTTTCTCGCCTTGTTTATGAAACAATGACTAAATAAAAACAATCAATATTATCGTGTTTCCAGATGTATTATACTCCGTGTTGCCGAAGAAATACTGGCGGTTTTGTTTATCGACTACTACGGAATCAAAGCCTCTATTTAGATAGACAATGTCTTCCTAAAGCAGGCAATTCGAGTTTAGTAGTGGAAAAAGTCGTGTAAAGAATGGTCAATTTTACAATTGCGATCTCCAAAAAGTTGGGTAATAATTGCGCCATTTAAGTGTCCATTAGGAAGCCAATGTGAAACTAAATTTGCCTGTTACGGTTACTGAAATATCTCGAAAAAAGTGAAAGCATGAGTTACGCTTTGGATTATAAAAATCACCAACTTTTATTTTAGAACTTAACACTAATTGCTGACAGAGTGACACGAGAAACTGAACTATCGATTGTCCTTTCTTAGCAATGGATTCTTCCTTATCAGGTTCTTGTTTAATGGTCCCTTATCCTGATTAGCTAATGGACCTTTGTGTGGGTCAACATTACTCCTCCCTCCTCAAGTTCGGAGAATGAGAGCTCGCAATTTGTCGGAACTGGAACTGAATTGAAACTTGTAGACAAAATGAAATTATCACTTCTAGGATAATTATGGAGTTCGTCCAGTGGTCAGGTTGCCTCTTCTTGCTTCTTTAGTTTTAGTTCATCATGAATGATTTTATGCAGGAATTTAATTTCCAGTAAATGAACATTTTTAATTTAATTTCAAAAGCACGTTTGTTGCGTGTGGAAATTGAAATAATCCCAAGGTTATGACAAAGTCTTCACCAAGGGCTTCGCCTTTCCTTATATAAAGATTCGTAATATGGCTCCGATTTAACAAGTTTGAGAATTGCATTCTTCAACAAAAATGTTATAATAATGTTCCTCATAACCTTGCCATATTAACTGATTTATTCCAAATGAGTGCACCGCGACCTACAAGATCTATTGTGTCTCAATATCAATTAAATTCATCAATCATACATACCAATATTCACTCAGAAGACCCAATTTTTAAAAATAAACAGGTTCCGTAAATGTCTCTAGAACTCTTAGAGATATACAAAAATTTAAATTAACTAGAAAACCGTTTAGATATCAAAATTCCTACTTAGCCATCGCGTTAGTTGGAAAAAGTTAACTGCACCCAAACTTGATAGGGCAATTTCCGAAAATAAACAACTTGCGTAAATATCTCGAGAACTCTTAGAGATAAAATAAATTTGAATTTGATTGAATATCCATAAGGAAGAAATTTAGTTGAAAACGAGGCAAAACTTGAAAAAAATAGGGTATATCGAACACTGTTAGAGATATAAAAATTTGAGTTTACTAGATAACGGATTAGATGCCAAAAGCGTTAGCTAAAAACGAGACATAACTCTGATAGGGTAATTTTCAAAAATAAACAGCATTAGCAAAAATCTCCCAAAGGATTAGAGAATAAAAAATTTTTTATTCATTTGAGCGTTAATAGAAAAAAGACCAAATTTGATAGGGCAGTTTTCGCAAAATACACAACTTGCGTAAATATCTGGAGGACTGTTAGAGATAAAATTATTTTGAGTTAATTAGAGACAATTTAGATATCAAGTTACCGATTTAACTATTGGGCGTAAAATTTGCTTAAAACGAGAACAAAACTCGATTCAATGAGAAATTTTTGAAAACAACTTGTACAAATATCTCGTAAACTATTAGAGTTAAAAATGTAAAAAACAATTGAATGAATTAGAAAACAATTCAGATATCAAAATTCAGATTTATCCAGAAGGTTCATGGTTGAAATTCAGTTGAGACTGAGACAAAACTTGATAAAGCAATTTTTGAGGGTAAACAGCTTCCATAGATGTCTCGAGAACTCTTAGAGGTATTAAAAAATTTAAATTAACTAGAAAACCGCTTAGATATCAAAATTCCTACTTAACCATCGCGTTAGTTGGAAAAAATTAACTGCACACAAGATCAAACTTGATAGGGCAATTTCCGAAAATAAACAACTTGCGTAAATATCTCGAGAACTGTTAGACATAAAATAAATTGGAATTTGATTGAATATCCATAAGGATGAAATTTAGTCGAAAACGAGACAAGACTTGATAAGAATTAGTATCTCGAAAACTGTTAGAGATATAAAAATTTGAGTTTACTAGATAACGGATTAGATAACAAAAGCATTAGCTTAAAACGAGAAAAAAATCTGATAAGGTAATTTTCAAAAATAAACAGCATTAGCTAAAACCTCCCAAAGTAGAGCTGGAAAAGCACAAGATCACACTTAATAGAGAAATTTTTAAAACTACATAACTTGCCTAAATATCTCGAGAACTGTTAGAGTTAAAATAAATTTGAATTAATTAGAGACATTTCAGATATCAAATTATCGATTTAACTATGGTGACACTTGGAAAAAAAATTTGCCTAAAAACTAGGACATATCTGACTCAATGAGCAACTTTCGAAAAATGTTTAAATATTTCAAAAACTATTAGAGATAAAAAAATAAAAATTTTTTAATGAATTAAACGATTCAGATATTAAAATTCCGATTTATCTATAGGGTTGGTGGACGAAATTCAGTTGATAACGAGACAATGCTTGAGAAAGCAATTTTCGAAATTAAACAGCTTCCGTAGATATCTCGAGAACCCTTAGATATAAAAAAAATGTAATTAACTAAAGAACGGTTTTGATATCAAAATTCCTACTTAACCGTTGCGTTAGATGGAAAAAGTTAACTGCAAATGAGACCAAACTTGATAGAGCAAGTTCCAAAAAATATTTCGAGAACTGTTAGAGATAAGATAAATTTTAATTAATTAGAGAACAATTAAGAGAGAAAATTACTATGTATATGTGTAAGGCTAGTGGATGAAAATTAGTTGAAAACGACACAAAATTTAACAGAGCAATTTCTGAAATTAAACAGCTTGCGTAAGTATCTCGAAAACTGTTAGAGGTATCTGGTAATTTAATTAACTAAGAACGGTTCAGATATCAAAATTCCTATTTAACCATCGCGATAATAGAAAAAAAAAGACCATACTTGATAGGGCAATTTTCGCAAAATACACAACTTGCGTAAATATCTGGAGAACTGTTAGATATAAAATAAATTTGAGTTAATTACAAACAATTTAAATATCAAGTTACCGATTTAACTATTGTGCGTAAAATTTGCTTAAAACAAGAACAAAACTCGATTCAATGAGAAATTTTCAAAAACAACTTGTATAAATATCTCGTAAACTATGAGAGATAAAAATATAAAAAAAACAATTGAATTAGTTAGAAAACGACTCAGATATCAAAATTCAGATTTATCCAGAAGGTTTATGGTTGAAATTCAGTTCTAACTGAGACAAAGTTTGTTAAAGCAATATTTGAAAATAAACAGCTTCCATAGATGTCTCGAGAACTCTTAGAGGTATAAAAAAATTTAAATTAACTAGAAAACCGTTTAGATATCAAAATTCCTACTTAACCATCGCGTTAGTTGGAAAAAATTTACTGCAGACAAGACAAAACTTGATAGGGCAATTTCCGAAAATAAACAACTTGCGTAAATATCTCGAGAACTGTTAGAGATAAAATAAATTGAAATTTGATTGAATATCCATAAGGATAAAATTTAGTTGAAAACGAGACAAGACTTGATAAGAATTAGTATTTCGAAAACTGTTAGAGATATAAAAATTTGAGTTTACTAGATAACGGATTAAATAACAAAAGCATTAGCTAAAAGCGAGAAAAAAATCTGATAAGGTAATTTTCAAAAATAAACAGCATTAGCTAAAATCTCCCAAAGTAATAGGGAATAAAACATTTTGTATTAATTTGACAACTACTTCTGATTATGAAAAAATTAGTTAAAAATGACACCAAAGTTCATATGGATTGAATGGCAATATTCGATAATAAACAAATTGAATAAATAGCTCGAGAACTATTAGAGATATAAAATTCTTGAATTGACTAGAGAACGGTTCAGATATCAACATTTTGATTTACCTATCGTGTTAGTTGGAAAATTTTAACTCAAAACGAGGCCAAACTTGATAAAGTTCTTGAAAATAAAGAACTTGTGCAAATATGTCGAGAGCTGTTAGAGATATAAAATTTTTGGGATTAATTAGAGAACGATTTAGAAATCAAAATTCCGATTAAGTCATAGGGTTAGTGGATGAAAATTAGTTGAAAACTAGACGAAACTTAACAGAGCATTTTTCTAAATTAAACAGCTTGCGTAAGTATCTCGAAAACTGTTAGAGATATAGAAAAAATTAACTCGAGAACGGTTCAGATTTCAAAACTCCTATTTAACCATCGCGCGTAAGTTGGGCAAAAATAACACAAGATCACACTTAATAGAGCAATTTTCAAAAATACACAACTTGCCTAAATATCTCAAGAACTATCAGAGAAAGAAAAATTTGAATTAATTAGAGACATTTCAGATATCAAATTATCGATTTAGCTATGATGACAGTTCGAAAAAAATTGCTAAAAAGTAGAACAAATCTGATTCAATGAGCAATTTTCGAAAAATGTGTAAATATATCGAAAACTATTAGAGATAAAAATATAAAAATTTTTGAATGAATTAAACGATTCGGATATTAAAATTCCGATTTATCTATAGGGTTGGTGGACGAAACTCAGTTGATAACGAGACAAAACTTGAGAAAGCAATTTTCGAAAATAAACAGCTTCCGTAGATATCTCGAGAACCCTTAGATATAAAAAAAAAATAATTTACTAAAGAACGGTTTAGATATCAAAATTCCTACTTAACCGTTGCGTTAGATGGAAAAAGTTAACTGCAAACGAGACCAAACTTGATAGAGCAAGTTCCAAAAAATATTTCGAGAACTGTTAGAGATAAGATAAATTTTAATTAATTAGAGAACAATTAAGAGAGAAAATTACTTTGTTTATGTGTAAGACTAGTGGATGAAAATTAGTTGAAAACGACACAAAATTTAACAGATCAATTTCTGAAATTAAACAGCTTGCGTAAATATCTCGAAAACTGTTAGAGGTATCTGGTAATTTAATTAACTAAGAACGGTTCAGATATCAAAATTTCTATTTAACCATCGCGATAATAGAAAAAAAAGACCAAACTTGATAGGGCAATTTTCGCAAAATACACAACTTGCGTAAATATCTGGAGAACTGTTAGAGATAAAATAAATTTGAGTTAATTAGAGACAATTTAAATATCAAGTTACCGATTGAACTATTGTGTCAGATGGAAAAAATTTGCTTAAAACGAGAACAAACTCGCTTCAATGAGAAATTTTCGAGAACAACTTGTATAAATATCACGTAAACAATTAGAGTTAAAAATGTAAAAAACAATTGAATGAATTAGAAAACGATTCAGATATCAAAATTCAGATTTATCCAGAAGGTTCATGGTTGAAATTTAGTTGAGACTGAGACAAAACTTGATAAAGCAATTTTTGAAAATAAACAGCTTCCATACTTTTCTCGAGAACTCTTAGAGGTATAAAAAAATTTAAATTAACTAGAAAACCGTTTAGATATCAAAATTCCTACTTATCCATCGCGTTAGTTGGAAAAAATTAACTGCAGACAAAACCAAACTTGATAGGGCAAACAAATAAACAACTTGCGTAAATATCTCGAGAACTGTTAGAGATAAAATAAATTAAAATTTGATTGAATATCCATAAGGATGAAATTTAGTTGAAAACGAGACAAGACTTGATAAGAATTAGTATCTCGAAAACTGTTAGAGATATAAAAATTTGAGTTTACTAGATAACGGATTAAATAACAAAAGCATTAGCTAAAAGCGAGAAAAAAATCTGATAAGGTAAGTTTCAAAAATAAACAGCATTAGCTAAAATCTCCCAAAGTAATAGGGAATAAAACATTTTGTATTAATTTGACAACTACTTCTGATTATGAAAAAATTAGTTAAAAATGACACCAAAGTTCATATGGATTGAATGGCAATATTCGATAATAAACAAATTGAATAAATAGCTCGAGAACTATTAGAGATATAAAATTCTTGAATTGACTAGAGAACGGTTCAGATATCAACATTTTGATTTACCTATCGTGTTAGTTGGAAAATTTTAACTCAAAACGAGGCCAAACTTGATAAAGTTCTTGAAAATAAAGAACTTGTGTAAATATGTCGAAAGCTGTTAAAGATATAAAATGTTTGGAATTAATTAGAGAACGATTTAGAAGTCAAAATTCTGATTCAGTCATAGGGTTATTGGATGAAAATTAGTTGAAAACTAGACGATATTTAAAAGAGCTATTTTCGAAAATAAAGAGCTTGCGTAAGTATCTCGAAAACTGTTAGAGAGTTTATTTATCCATCTCGTTAGTTAGAAAAAAATAACACAGGATCAAACTTGATAGGGCAATTTTGAAAAGTACACAACTTTCGTAAATATCTCGAAAACTGTTAGAGATAAAATAAATTTGAATTAATTAGAGACAATTCAGATATCAAATTATCGATTTAACTAAAGACAGTTGGGAAAAAAATTGCTTAAAACTAGACCAAACTTGATTCAATGAGCAATTTTCCAAAATTGTGTAAATATCTCGAAATCTGTTAGAAATAAAAATGCAAAAAAATTTCGAATTAATTAGAAAACGATTAAGATATAAAAATTCCGATTTATCTATAGGGTTGGTGGATGAAATTTAGTTGAAAACGAGACAAAATTAGCTAAATCAATTTTTTAAAATAAGCAGCATTCCGTAGATGTCTCGAGAACTCTTAGAGATTTTAAAAAAATTAAACTAACTAGAAAACCGTTTAGATATCAGAATTCCTAGTTAACCATCGCGTTAGTTGGAAAAAATTAACTGCACACAAGGCCAAACTTGATAGGGCAATTTCCGAAAATAAAGAACTTGCCTAAATATCTCGAGAACTCTTAGAGATAAAATAAATTTGAATTTGATTGAGTGTCCATAAGAATGAAATTTAGTTGAAAACGAGACTAAACTTGATAAGGACAGGTATCTCGAAAACTGTTAGAGATATAAAAATTTGAGTTTACTAGATAACCGATTAGATACCAAAAGTATTAGCTAAAAACGAGACAAAAATCTGATAAGGTAATTTTCAAAGATAAACAGCATTAGCAAAAATCTCCCAAAGTAATAGAGAATAAAAAAAATTGCATTAATTTGATTACTTCTTGATTACGAAAAAATTAATTAAAAATGTGACCAAAGATCATATGGATTGAATGGCAATTTTCGATAATAAACAAATTGAATAAATAGCTCGAGAACTATTAGAGATATAACACGCTAGATGGAAAAAGTTAACTGCAAGCGAGACCAAACCTGATAGGGCAATTTCCGAAAATAAACAACTTGCGTAAATATTTCGAGAACTAAATAGCTTAACGCGAAATTAAATCGCTTATGTAAGTTTCTCGAAAACTGTGGGAGATATAAAAAGAAATTGAATTAAATAGAGAACGGTTCAGATATCGAAATTCCTATTTAGTCATTGCGTTAATTGAAGAAAAGACCAATTTTCGCAAAATAACAACTTGCGTAAATATCTCGAGAACTGTTAGTGATTAAATAATTTTGAATTAATTGGAGACACTTCAGATATCTAATTATCGAGTTAACTATTGTGTCAGATGGAAAAAATGTGCTTAAAACGAGAACCAACTTGATTCAATGAAAAATTTTCGAAAACAATTTGTGTAAATATCTCGTAAACTATTAGAGATAAAAACGTACAAACAAATTGAAGGAATTAGAAAACGTTTCAGATATCAAAATTCCCGTTTATCCATAGGGTTGTTGGTTGAAATTCAGTTGAAAATGAGACAAAACTTTTGAAGGGGGTGGGGAAGAGAGGGGGGGTGAAGAGAGGGGGGGGGGTGAAGAGAGGGGGGGAAGAGAGGGGGAGAGGGAGGGGGGGGTGTAGGGTTTTTGAAAATAAAGAACGTGTGTAAATGTCAAGAGAGTTGTTAGAGATATGAAAATTTTTACTGAATTAAAGAGCGATTCCCGCTCTACCATCAAGCGCTCTACAGAGAAGGAGTGAGGGAGGGCATTGTTGAGAGCTGTTTCGCTATGCTCCCCTCCTTGAGGTCATGCGGGATCTTTCCGACGAGGTTAACCTTGACATATAAATATACTTTTAAAATACGAATCCCAAATAAGGCTTGACCAAGCTTGAATTATTTAAGAGAAACAACTTTACATAAAAGAACAAATTACTTACCTACTATATTTGAAAAAAATCTATTTCAAATTTTTTGTTTCGGTTTAGAAAACTTTTTAATTTGAAAAATTGGTCGGATACTTTACTTTCTGTTCGCAGTTGGTAGTGCGTCACGATAAGAAATGCAATCCTGCCTGTTCTTTCTTCTGGATTATCGGATATCGCTAAAACAATACTCGATAAAAACAGATTGTGTACTTATCCTGCAGCTATATCGAAAATAGATTAGTTAATAAAAATCGCAGATACTGTTTTATGCATACTGTACTTAATACATTATTATGAAAGAAAATGTAAAAAAAATCCATTTCTACTCAAATCAAAAATTGTTTTCAGCTCTGCAGGATTTTACATATTTGTTATTATCATACAGCGTGTCCCAGCAAAGTCTAAAATTTTACTTATTGTTTATGTTTATTTTTCTATATAAGAGTGAGTATAGTAGCATCCTTATGTAAATTAGAATGGATTGGTAGCAGGTAGAGGACAAAAAAAACTCTCTATCTCCTATTGAAGAATGCCGACGTTTCGACTAAATTTAGTATTCTTCAAGGCTATCTTCTATGAAGGAAGATTCTTCTTCTTGTGGTTCCTATCCGTTACGGATGTTGGCAATCAGCATGGCGAGCCTAAGTTTGTTTACGGCAATGCGGAAGAGTTCGGTTGATGTTTTTCCGGTCCACTTCCTGAGGTTATGCAGCCAAGATATTCTTCTCCTTCCTGGACCTCTTCTTCCATCGATTTTTCCCTGGATGATTGTCTGGAGTAAGGAGTACCTGGATTCGTTTCTCATGATGTGGCCCAGATATTGCAGTTTTCGGATCTTGATGGTGTTCATAATTTCTTTTTGTTTATTCATCCTTCTTAGTACCTCTTCATTAGTGATATGTTCGGTCCATGATATCCTCATCATTCTTCGATAGAGTCAATAAAATTTTAATTTTCAATTTTTTTTCTATTTTTTGACAAAACTTTTCAAAATAGGTACAAGTAGATATTTACCGTTCTTTAAGATAAAAATAAAAAACTGAAAAACACAAAATTACAATTTTCCCTGAAATCAAGATAATAACAAGTCATAAGGTCCACAACAAAGGTTCTACGCTTTGTTAGTGGGTTCGATTTCTAGTACTGCTCAATGTTTTTTTTATTTGAATTTTACAGTTCAATAACTTACTTGCTAGTTATTTTAGGAAACTCCGGTTTTCACGATAAGGTTTTGAAATTGAATGCAGCAAATATTGAGTGCCTCAAATAACAGATCGGTGGGTTCGATTTCCACTACTGCTCAAAGCTTTTTTAATTTTTCTTTACATAAAAAAAAATATTTTTTTGTGTATTTCGACGTTCACTTTTTTTATTTTTTATTTTTTTACATACGTGCTTGCATATTTTTTTGCTCAAAAAGCAGTTATTTTTTTACTTTATACTGTGGAGTTGTTTGTAAATGATGAGCCATGGATGGGAAATAAATTCCCAGAAAAATTGTTTGATGATTTTAGCTAGTGGAGAGGTAAATCTATTTAAGATTTATAATAAGCTGTTTATTTTTGTGGTTTATTTTTTATTACTAAGATTAATTTGTACTTTTTTTTCTTTAAATTTATTTATATTTTATTTATTTTTTGAGATGAGCTTAATCCCAACTTTAATTTTAATTATTGGTCGGGGTCATCAACCAGAACGAATTATAGCTGGGTGTTATTTATTGGTTTACACACTATTAGTTTCTTTACCTATAATACTGGGATTGTTTTATTTAAATAAGAGTGGCTTTAGTATAGATTTTTATTATGTGTGGTTAACGTCCTTGTTGCCAATGAACAGGAACAGGTTTACGGGTATAGGACTGAATAAAACCAGCAGTCGTTGAAAAATTGCCGACGTTTCGATTGTATACTACAATCCTCTTCAGGACCACTAACATAAAAAGGAAATTGCACAGCAGGCCCACAGAACAAATGCAAAATCCGCTCCTAACAAATACAAATACAAACATTCAAACAACAATTAACACAACGCAACAATAGACGATCACTCGTATATGATTTTACTGACCTTTTTTTAGGTTAAGAACATAGTTGTGTCAATGTCATGAGTTTAGTGCACCAGTACACATAATGGAGGAACTGGAATGGACCAATTATATGTTTGTGGCCCTGAAGAGGATTAAATTATACAATCAAAACGTCGGCAATTTTTCAACGAGAGCTGGTTTTATTCAGTCCTATACCCCTAAACCTGTTCCTGCTCATAGATGTTTATTTTTATAATTTTTTCGAGAGGAATTTCTTATATTTTTGTATAAGATTGTTTCTTTTGTACAGACTCCTATATTTATAGTTCATTTATAACTTCCTGAGGCTCATGTAGAGGCCCCTGTTTCTGGGTCTATAATTTTAGCTGGTATTATACTTAAATTGGGGGGGTGTGGACTTTTACGTATAATAAAGATTCTGGGTCAAACTGGGAGTAATCTGAATATTAATTTCATTATTATTTCTGTAATTGGGGCGGTTTTAATTTCAATGGTGTGTTTACGTCAAAGAGATATAAAAATATTAATTGCTTATTCATAAGTTTCTCATATAGGAATAGTATTGGCTGGAATTTTAACATATTTATGGGGGGCTTGAGGAGCTTTAGGATTAATAATAGGTCATGGTTTAAGATCATCTGGTCGTTTTTGTATTTATAATTTATTATATGAACGTAATCATAATCGTAGTTTATATTTAAAAAAGGGGTTTTTGAATATTATTCCTAGATTATCTTTATGATGACTTTTATTATGTTCTTCTAATATATCTGCTCCTCCTTCTTTAATTTTTTTGGGAGAAATTTTATTAACTAATTCTATTTTTTTATATAGAAAATTGTTTATATTTTTTTTTAAAGTTTTTTATAGAGCCGTTTATTCATTTTTTTCATTTTCTTTTACTCAGCATGGAAAGCTTTATTCTGGGAGTTTTTCTTTTAGTCAGATTAATATTCGAGAATATTTATTGTTGTTTGTACATTGGGTTCCTTTAGATTTACTAATTTTAAAGGCTGAAGTTTTAGTTCTTTGAGTATGCTTAAATAGTTTAAAGAGAAATTTTAATTTGTGGAATTAAAGATATACAATTTTATTTTAGGCAATTTTTTATGCGAGTACTTTTAGGTGAATTTTATCAATACTTTCTTTTTTAGATTAATTTTGGGGGTATTATTTATTATAAATGATTATATAAATTTTATTGAATTTAATTTAGTCTTTTTCTTATATATTAGAGGGGGCTTTATTTTTAGATTGAAAATCTTTTCTTTTTATGGGCTTTGTTATATATATTTCTAGTTTAATATTTAGATACTCAAAAGAGTATACATTAGAGGACATATATTTAAAACGTTTTATTTTTTTAATAATTATGTTTGTATTTTCAACAATAATAATAATTATGAAAATAAATGTGGTTTCTATTTTAGTAGGTTGAGATGGTTTAGGATGAGTTTCTTATGCTTTGGTGTTTTATTATCAAAACGTTAAATCTTTTAATGCTGAGATATTAACTGCTTTATCTAATCGGGTTGGTAATGCAGCAATTTTAATAAGAATTGCTTGAATAATAGCAAGAGTTGGTAGATGATATTTTTTATTTTATTTTTTAGAGATAAAAGGTATATTGATTGTATCTTTTTTTTTTAGTTTTAGCAGCTAATACAAAAAGTGCGCAGATTCCTTTTTCTTCATGCACTTACGCCCATTTCTGCGTTAGTTCATTCTTCAACTTTGGTCGCAGTTGGTGTTTATTTGTTACTTCGATCAAGAGAGATTTTGAGTCCTTTAGTAATAAATATTCTTCTTTTTTTGTTTTTATTTATTATGTTTGTAGCTGGATTGGCTGATAATTTTGAGTGGGCTTTGAAAAAAATTATTGTTTTGTCAACCTTATCTCAGTTAGGGCTAATGATTTCAATTTTATGTTTAGGAGGCTCTAAATTAGCTTTTTTTCACCTTTTAACTCATGCTGTGTTTAAGGCTTTATTATTTATGTATGCAGGGGCAATTATTCATAATTTAGGGGATAATCAGGATATTCGTTTGATGAGGGGGGGGGGGGCAAGCAAAGGTTTTTCCAGTTACTTATACGCCGGGATGACAGTTCATAGTTGGAAATTGTATTATGAGTACAAATTCGGCGAAGGAGGGGCGGTGTGATGTTATGAAGGATTTCGACTAATGCTGCCACCTATGAACCGGTGGATGAAGGTTCGGTGCTGCCACCTGTGAGTCGGTGGTTCCGCCGCAATATTCCCCTCCCAGTGACAACGGAGGATGTATGATGGGAGAGAAGCGAGACTTCTTTTGCCAAATGAGGGAACGAAGTTGTGTTGCGATTGCTTAAGCGAGGTGAGTGGCGGAGGATGTGCCAGTGTAGCCAAGAATGGTCCCAGAGAGTGATGTGTGTCAGATTATTCCGCGGTGCAGTAAATGAAGAGAGAGTTTGCTGAATGCTGCGTGCAGTGGGTGAGCGAGAGATGCTTCTCTGGTAGTCTCGTGGCGTTAAAGCGATTCTTGTTGCGGCCTTGTGGTAGGAAGATTGCGTGGAACTTTTGTTGAGGCCCACCAATTATGGTGTTGTAAATGATAAGCCATGGATGAGAAATGTATTCCCAGAAAATTTGTTTTTTACTCAGGGAAACACCACTGGAACGAGCTGAGTTCATTATGTATGTGGTGTTGGCGTTTCGTCCCGGGGTCTACCTTGGACTCGTCAGTAAGACGTGGTAGACTCTTGCATTATACGCCGGGATGAGAGTTCATAGCTGGAAATTGTATTTGAAGCCAAATTCGGGGAAGGAAGGGCGGTGTGATGTTATGAAGAATTTCGACTAATACTACCACTTATGAGTCATTGGATGAAATTCCGCCACAATACATAATTTTTTTTAACTCAATAAATTTCTTGATTTTTTTTTTTAAACTTCGGTTTTTACTGTTAAGCTTCCTTTATTAGTCCTAAAATCAAATCAAATTTTCAGATAGATCGGTGGAATAGAAAATATCCGCAAAATTTTAGCGGGACTAATCCTTACGAAAACGTGAATTTTTCAATTATTTCAATTTTTTGACAAAATCATTAAAAAAATAGAAAAAACATAAAATATGCGTTAATTAATAGTACATATTAAACGGATGGATGTATTTACAATAAGGCACCATTTACCACTTTGAAAAAAAAATGGAAAACTGACCAACACAAAAATGCAATTTTCTCTGAAACCAAGATGTAGGTAGGTACACAAATCTAATTCTGTACAGCACATACAATAAATCTAGTTCTGGCATATGATAGAAAGTTATAAGCCCCATAATAATTCTACGCTTTATTTGTGGGTTCGAATCCTACCAGTGCTCAACGTATTTTTTATTAATACATTTTTTTTGCGTCGACGTGCACCTATTTTTTTACATATTTTTAATTTTTTGAAACAACCTTGCATATTTTTTGTACGCAAAAACTCATTATTTGTTTATTTTTATACATAATCTTTTTTTTAAATTCAATAACTTTTTTGTTATTTTCTTGGAGAGCTCCGGTTTATACTGTTTATTGGTTCTAATAACATTGTCTGATAGATAGGTGCTATTTACAGTTTTTGAAAGAAATTTGAAAAGATTAATTCAAACAAAATTGCTCTTAGAGCTAAGCAATTTCCATAAATCGTACCCCTTAACGGAATTTGCAATTTTCGAGAGAATTTATCACAGAACGGAGAAGGGCTCTCAGGGCAGGTAAATAAACACGACTGGTCTAGAATGACAATAATTCTAATTTATTAAAGCATCCATCTCTTTGCTGGAAAGAATTATTATGTTTACTACACCACAATGGGTAGGTATTGTTTAATAATAAAGGAATAATAGGTGTTTACTTAATAATAAAAGTTATCAATGGTTGCAAAATAGTGTTTGAGAATAAATGTGCAAAAGCAGAATCTATAATTTTGCGCCTTGCTCCCTATTGCCTACTCACTTTCAATATTGAGCACCTGTTAAGGTAAATATTATTCGTAGACTTGACAACATTATAATAAAGTTTTGCTGATTTTCCTTCTGCATGGGTGTATGTACTCAATTTTGATTACGCGTGTCGCTTGCTTCAATATGTTTGCCTTATTAAAGTTTTCAGCTTAAGTACACATCACTTTAATCCTTAGCTATGTTTTGGAATCAATGATCACGCACATGCTTTGCTTTTCGAACTCAAAAAAGGTTAATATTATGAGATTTACTTAAAGAGTATAGTTGTGTCACGTGCGTTATATTTTAATAAATATTTTATTTTTCCATAAGCCGCTACGACTTGTTATTGTAGGGTTCAATTAGCTTGCAACTGTTAAAGTGGAACATTTGATGGTATACGAAACAGAAGTTATGCAAAACGTGATATTTCTAATTATTATAGTATAACGATAAACATAGGCTTTCAATTGTAACCCCGGAAGTATAGATATAGATATGATGTATAGATAACCAAAATTATTTATGCTATTGCCCATTTACTTATTTTGTCAGTTCCTTTTAGCACAAATTGACAACATACAATAAAAAGTCAAATTTACAAATTCTACTTGACGACAATAATAAGTGAATGGCTTATATTTCATATTATTTTGTCCCGCGCTTTGATATTTAGTTTCTCAAACAAGTAAGGTTGAGTTATTATATACAGCTTTAATACATACCATTTTCTCGCCTTGTTTATGAAACAATGACTAAATAAAAACAATCAATGTTATCGTGTTTCCAGATGTATTATACTCCGTGTTGCCGAAGAAATACTGGCGGTTTTGTTTATCGACTACTACGGAATCAAAGCCTCTATTTAGATTGACAATGTCTTCCTAAAGCAGGCAATTCGAGTTTAGTAGTGGAAAAAGTCGTGTAAAGAATGGTCAATTTTACAATTGCGATCTCCAAAAAGTTGGGTAATAATTGCGCCATTTAAGTGTCCATTAGGAAGCCAATGTGAAACTAAATTTGCCTGTTACGGTTACTGAAATATCTCGAAAAAAGTGAAAGCATGAGTTACGCTTTGGATTATAAAAATCACCAACTTTTATTTTAGAACTTAACACTAATTGCTGACAGAGTGACACGAGAAACTGAACTATCGATTGTCCTTTCTTAGCAATGGATTCTTCCTTATCAGGTTCTTGTTTAATGGTCCCTTATCCTGATTAGCTAATGGATCTTTGTGTGGGTCAACATTACTCCTCCGTCCTCAAGTTCGGAAAATGAAAGCTCGCAATTTGTCGGAACTGGAACTGAATTGAAACTTGTAGACAAAATGAAATTATCACTTCTAGGATAATTATGGAGTTCGTCCAGTGGTCAGGTTGCCTCTTCTTGCTTCTTTAGTTTTAGTTTATCATGAATGATTTTATGCAGGAATTTAATTTCCAGTAAATGAACATTTTTAATTTAATTTCAAAAGCACGTTTGTTGCGTGTGGAAATTGAAATAATCGCAAGGTTATGACAAAGTCTTCACCAAGGGCTTCGCCTTTTCTTATATAAAGTTTCGTAATATGGCTCCGATTTAACAAGTTTGAGAATTGCATTCTTCAACAAAAATGTTATAATAATGTTCCTCATAACCTTGCCATATTAACTGATTTATTCCAAATGAGTGCACCGCGACCTACAAGATCTATTGTGTCTCAATATCAATTAAATTCATCAATCATACATACCAATATTCACTCAGAAGACCCAATTTTTAAAAATAAACAGGTTCCGTAGATGTCTCTAGAACTCTTAGAGATATACAAAAATTTAAATTAACTAGAAAACCGTTTAGATATCAAAATTCCTACATAGCCATCGCGTTAGTTGGAAAAAGTTAACTGCACCCAAACTTGATAGGGCAATTTCCGAAAATAAACAACTTGCGTAAATATCTCGAGAACTCTTAGAGATAAAATAAATTTGAATTTGATTGAATATCCATAAGGAAGAAATTTAGTTGAAAACGAGGCAAAACTTGAAAAAAATAGGGTATATCGAACACTGTTAGAGATATAAAAATTTGAGTTTACTAGATAACGGATTAGATGCCAAAAGCATTAGCTAAAAACGAGACATAACTCTGATAGGGTAATTTTCAAAAATAAACAGCATTAGCAAAAATCTCCCAAAGTATTAGAGAATAAAAAATTTTTTATTCATTTGAGAACTAATTCTGATTATGAAAAAATTAGTTAAAAATGAGACCAAAGTTCATATGGATTGAATGTCAATTTTCGATATTAAACAGACTTAATAAATAGCTCGAGAACTATTAGAGATATAAAATTCTTGAATTGACTAGAGAACGGTTCAGATATCAACATTTTGATTTACCTATCGTGTTAGTTGGAAAATTTTAACTCAAAACGAGGCCAAACTTGATAAGGTTCTTGAAAATAAAGAACTTGTGCAAATATGTCGAGAGCTGTTAGAGATATAAAATTTTTGGGATTAATTAGAGAACGATTTAGAAATCAAAATTCCGATTAAGTCATAGGGTTAGTGGATGAAAATTAGTTGAAAACTAGACGAAACTTAACAGAGCATTTTTCTAAATTAAACAGCTTGCGTAAGTATCTCAAAAACTGTTAGAGATATAGAAAAAATTAACTCGAGAACGGTTCAGATTTCAAAATTCCTATTTAACCATCGCTCGTAAGTTGGGCAAAAATAACACAAGATCACACTTAATAGAGCAATTTTCAAAAATACACAACTTGCCTAAATATCTCAAGAACTATCAGAGAAATTAAAATTTGAATTAATTAGAGACATTTCAGATATCAAATTATCGATTTAGCTATGATGACAATTCGAAAAAAATTGCTAAAAAGTAGAACAAATTTGATTCAATGAGCAATTTTCGAAAAATGTGTAAATATATCGAAAACTATTAGAGATAAAAATATAAAAATTTTTGAATGAATTAAACGATTCGGATATTAAAATTCCGATTTATCTATAGGGTTGGTGGACGAAACTCAGTTGATAACGAGACAAAACTTGAGAAAGCAATTTTCGAAAATAAACAGCTTCCGTAGATATCTCGAGAACCCTTAGATATAAAAAAAAATAATTTACTAAAGAACGGTTTAGATATCAAAATTCCTACTTAACCGTTGCGTTAGATGGAAAAAGTTAACTGCAAACGAGACCAAACTTGATAGGGCAAGTTCCAAAAAATATTTCTTGAACTGTTAGAGATAAATTTTAATTAATTAGAGAACAATTAAGAGAGAAAATTACTATGTTTTAGAAATCAAAATTCTGATTTATGTGTAAGGCTAGTGGATGAAAATTAGTTGAAAACGACACAAAATTTAACAGATCAATTTCTGAAATTAAACAGCTTGCGTAAATATCTCGAAAACTGTTAGAGGTATCTGGTAATTTAATTAACTAAGAACGGTTCAGATATCAAAATTCCTATTTAACCATCGCGATAATAGAAAAAAAAGACCAAACTTGATAGGGCAATTTTCGCAAAATACACAACTTGCGTAAATATCTGGAGAACTGTTAGAGATAAAATAAATTTGAGTTAATTAGAGACAATTTAAATATCAAGTTACCGATTGAACTATTGTGTCAGATGGAAAAAATTTGCTTAAAACGAGAACAAACTCGCTTCAATGAGAAATTTTCGAGAACAACTTGTATAAATATCACGTAAACAATTAGAGTTAAAAATGTAAAAAACAATTGAATGAATTAGAAAACGATTCAGATATCAAAATTCAGATTTATCCAGAAGGTTTATGGTTGAAATTTAGTTGAGACTGAGACAAAACTTGATAAAGCAAATTTTGAAAATAAACAGCTTCCATACTTTTCTCGAGAACTCTTAGAGGTATAAAAAAATTTAAATTAACTAGAAAACCGTTTAGATATCAAAATTCCTACTTATCCATCGCGTTAGTTGGAAAAAATTAACTGCAGACAAAACCAAACTTGATAGGGCAAACAAATAAACAACTTGCGTAAATATCTCGAGAACTGTTAGAGATAAAATAAATTAGAATTTGATTGAATATCCATAAGGATGAAATTTAGTTGAAAACGAGACAAGACTTGATAAGAATTAGTATCTCGAAAACTGTTAGAGATATAAAAATTTGAGTTTACTAGATAACGGATTAAATAACAAAAGCATTAGCTAAAAGCGAGAAAAAAATCTGATAAGGTAAGTTTCAAAAATAAACAGCATTAGCTAAAATCTCCCAAAGTAATAGGGAATAAAACATTTTGTATTAATTTGACAACTACTTCTGATTATGAAAAAATTAGTTAAAAATGACACCAAAGTTCATATGGATTGAATGCCAATTTTCGATAATAAATAAATTGAATAAATAGCTCGAGAACTATTAGAGATATAAAATTCTTAAATTGACTAGAGAACGGTTCAGATATCAAAATTTTGATTTACCTATCGTGTTAGTTGGGAAATTTTAACTCAAAACGAGGCCAAACTTGATAAAGTTCTTGAAAATAAAGAACTTGTGTAAATATGTCGAGAGCTGTTAAAGATATAAAATTTTTTGAATTAATTAGAGAACGATTTAGAAATCAAAATTTCGATTAAGTCATAGGGTTAGTGGATGAAAATTAGTTGAAAACTAGACGAAACTTAACAGAGCATTTTTCGAAAATAAACAGCTTGCGTAGGTATCTCGAAAACTGTTAGAGATATAAAAAAAAATTAACTCGAGAACATCTCAGATTTCAAAATTCCTATTTAACCATCGGGTAAGTTGGAAAAAAATAATACAAGATCATAATTAATAGAGCAATTTTCAAAAATACACAACTTGCCTAAATATCTCGAGAACTGTTAGAGATAAAATAAATTTGAATTAACTAGAGACAATTCAGATATCAAATTATCGATTTAACTATGGCGACAGTTGGAAAAATTTGCTAAAAACTAGAACAAATCTGATTTAATGAGGAATTTTCGAAAAATGTATAAATATACCGAAAACTATTAGAGATAAAATTATAAAAAATTTTTGAATGAATTAAACGATTCAGATATTAAAATTCTATATATCTCTATATATCAAATATCTAAAGGGTCGGTGGACGAAATTCAGTTGATAACGAGACAAAACTTGAGAAAGCAATTTTCGAAAATAAACAGCTTCCGTAGATATCTCGAGAACCTTTAGATATAAAAAAAATTAATTAACAAAAGAACGGTTTAGATACCCAAATTCCTACTTAACCGTTGCGTTAGATGGAAAAAGTTAACTGCAAACGAGACCAATCTTGATAGGGCAAGTTCCAAAAAATATTTTGAGAACTGTTAGAGATCAGATAAATTTTAATTAATTAGAGAACAATTCAGAGAGAAAATTACTATGTTTTAGAAATCAAAATTCTGATTTATGTGTAAGGCTAGTGGATGAAAATTTGTTGAAAACGACACAAAATTTAACAGCAATTTGTGAAATTAAACAGCTTGCGTAAGTATCTCGAAAACTGTTAGAGGTATCTGGTAATTTAATTAACTAAGAACGGTTCAGATATCAAAATTCCTATTTAACCATCGCGATAATAGAAAAAAAAGACCAAACTTGATAGGGCAATTTTCGCAAAATACACAACTTGCGTAAATATCTGGAGAACTGTTAGAGATAAAATAAATTTGAGTGAATTAGAGACATTTTAGATATCAAGTTACCGATTTAACTATTGTGCGTAAAATTTGCTTAAAACGAGAACAAAACTCGATTCAATGAGAAATTTTCGAAAACAACTTGTATAAATATCTCGTAAACTATTAGAGATAAAAATATAAAAAAACAATTGAATTAATTGAAAACGATTCAGATATCAAAATTCAGATTTATCCAAAAGGTTCATGGTTGAAATTCAGTTGAGACTGAGACAAAACTTGATAAAGCAATTTTTGAAAATAAACAGCTTCCATACTTGTCTCGAGAACTCTTAGAGGTATAAAAAAATTTAAATTAACTAGAAAACCGTTTAGATATCAAAATTCCTACTTAACCATCGCGTTAGTTGGAAAAAATTAACTGCAGACAAGACCAAACTTGATAGGGCAAACAAATAAACAACTTGCGTAAATATCTCGAGAACTGTTAGAGATAAAATAAATTAGAATTTGATTGAATATCCATAAGGATGAAATTTAGTTGAAAACGAGACAAGACTTGATAAGAATTAGTATCTCGAAAACTGTTAGAGATATAAAAATTTGAGTTTACTAGATAACGGATTAAATAACAAAAGCATTAGCTTAAAGCGAGAAAAAAATCTGATAAGGTAATTTTCAAAAATAAACAGCATTAGCTAAAATCTCCCAAAGTAATAGGGAATAAAACATTTTGTATTAATTTGACAACTACTTCTGATTATGAAAAAATTAGTTAAAAATGACACCAAAGTTCATATGGATTGAATGGCAATATTCGATAATAAACAAATTGAATAAATAGCTCGAGAACTATTAGAGATATAAAATTCTTGAATTGACTAGAGAACGGTTCAGATATCAACATTTTGATTTACCTATCGTGTTAGTTGGAAAATTTTAACTCAAAACGAGGCCAAACTTGATAAAGTTCTTGAAAATAAAGAACTTGTGCAAATATGTCGAGAGCTGTTAGAGATATAAAATTTTTGGGATTAATTAGAGAACGATTTAGAAATCAAAATTCCGATTAAGTCATAGGGTTAGTGGATGAAAATTAGTTGAAAACTAGACGAAACTTAACAGAGCATTTTTCTAAATTAAACAGCTTGCGTAAGTATCTCAAAAACTGTTAGAGATATAGAAAAAATTAACTCGAGAACGGTTCAGATTTCAAAATTCCTATTTAACCATCGCTCGTAAGTTGGGCAAAAATAACACAAGATCACACTTAATAGAGCAATTTTCAAAAATACACAACTTGCCTAAATATCTCAAGAACTATCAGAGAAAGAAAAATTTGAATTAATTAGAGACATTTCGGATATCAAATTATCGATTTAGCTATGATGACAGTTCGAAAAAAATTGCTAAAAAGTAGAACAAATCTGATTCAATGAGAAATTTTCGAAAAATGTGTAAATATATCGAAAACTATTAGAGATAAAAATATAAAAATTTTTGAATGAATTAAACGATTCGGATATTAAAATTCCGATTTATCTATAGGGTTGGTGGACGAAACTCAGTTGATAACGAGACAAAACTTGAGAAAGCAATTTTCGAAAATAAACAGCTTCCGTAGATATCTCGAGAACCCTTAGATATAAAAAAAAAATAATTTACTAAAGAACGGTTTAGATATCAAAATTCCTACTTAACCGTTGCGTTAGATGGAAAAAGTTAACTGCAAACGAGACCAAACTTGATAGAGCAAGTTCCAAAAAATATTTCGAGAACTGTTAGAGATAAGATAAATTTTAATTAATTAGAGAACAATTAAGAGAGAAAATTACTTTGTTTATGTGTAAGACTAGTGGATGAAAATTAGTTGAAAACGACACAAAATTTAACAGATCAATTTCTGAAATTAAACAGCTTGCGTAAATATCTCGAAAACTGTTAGAGGTATCTGGTAATTTAATTAACTAAGAACGGTTCAGATATCAAAATTCCTATTTAACCATCGCGATAATAGAAAAAAAAGACCAAACTTGATAGGGCAATTTTCGCAAAATACACAACTTGCGTAAATATCTGGAGAACTGTTAGAGATAAAATAAATTTGAGTTAATTAGAGACAATTTAAATATCAAGTTACCGATTGAACTATTGTGTCAGATGGAAAAAATTTGCTTAAAACGAGAACAAACTCGCTTCAATGAGAAATTTTCGAGAACAACTTGTATAAATATCACGTAAACAATTAGAGTTAAAAATGTAAAAAACAATTGAATGAATTAGAAAACGATTCAGATATCAAAATTCAGATTTATCCAGAAGGTTCATGGTTGAAATTTAGTTGAGACTGAGACAAAACTTGATAAAGCAATTTTTGAAAATAAACAGCTTCCATACTTGTCTCGAGAACTCTTAGAGGTATAAAAAAATTTAAATTAACTAGAAAACCGTTTAGATATCAAAATTCCTACTTAACCATCGCGTTAGTTGGAAAAAATTAACTGCAGACAAAACCAAACTTGATAGGGCAAACAAATAAACAACTTGCGTAAATATCTCGAGAACTGTTAGAGATAAAATAAATTAGAATTTGATTGAATATCCATAAGGATGAAATTTAGTTGAAAACGAGACAAGACTTGATAAGAATTAGTATCTCGAAAACTGTTAGAGATATAAAAATTTGAGTTTACTAGATAACGGATTAAATAACAAAAGCATTAGCTAAAAGCGAGAAAAAAATCTGATAAGGTAAGTTTCAAAAATAAACAGCATTAGCTAAAATCTCCCAAAGTAATAGGGAATAAAACATTTTGTATTAATTTGACAACTACTTCTGATTATGAAAAAATTAGTTAAAAATGACACCAAAGTTCATATGGATTGAATGGCAATATTCGATAATAAACAAATTGAATAAATAGCTCGAGAACTATTAGAGATATAAAATTCTTGAATTGACTAGAGAACGGTTCAGATATCAACATTTTGATTTACCTATCGTGTTAGTTGGAAAATTTTAACTCAAAACGAGGCCAAACTTGATAAAGTTCTTGAAAATAAAGAACTTGTGTAAATATGTCGAAAGCTGTTAAAGATATAAAATGTTTGGAATTAATTAGAGAACGATTTAGAAGTCAAAATTCTGATTCAGTCATAGGGTTATTGGATGAAAATTAGTTGAAAACTAGACGATATTTAAAAGAGCTATTTTCGAAAATAAACAGCTTGCGTAAGTATCTCGAAAACTGTTAGAGAGTTTATTTATCCATCTCGTTAGTTAGAAAAAAATAACACAGGATCAAACTTGATAGGGCAATTTTGAAAAGTACACAACTTTCGTAAATATCTCGAAAACTGTTAGAGATAAAATAAATTTGAATTAATTAGAGACAATTCAGATATCAAATTATCGATTTAACTAAAGACAGTTGGGAAAAAAATTGCTTAAAACTAGACCAAACTTGATTCAATGAGCAATTTTCCAAAATTGTGTAAATATCTCGAAATCTGTTAGAAATAAAAATGCAAAAAAATTTCGAATTAATTAGAAAACGATTAAGATATAAAAATTCCGATTTATCTATAGGGTTGGTGGATGAAATTTAGTTGAAAACGAGACAAAATTAGCTAAATCAATTTTTTTAAATAAGCAGCATTCCGTAGATGTCTCGAGAACTCTTAGAGATTTTAAAAAAATTAAACTAACTAGAAAACCGTTTACATATCAGAATTCCTAGTTAACCATCGCGTTAGTTGGAAAAAATTAACTGCACACAAGGCCAAACTTGATCGGGCAATTTCCGAAAATAAAGAACTTGCCTAAATATCTCGAGAACTCTTAGAGATAAAATAAATTTGAATTTGATTGAGTGTCCATAAGAATGAAATTTAGTTGAAAACGAGACTAAACTTGATAAGGACAGGTATCTCGAAAACTGTTAGAGATATAAAAATTTGAGTTTACTAGATAACGGATTAGATACCAAAAGTATTAGCTAAAAACGAGACAAAAATCTGATAAGGTAATTTTCAAAGATAAACAGCATTAGCAAAAATCTCCCAAAGCAATAGAGAATAAAAAAAATTGCATTCATTTGATTACTTCTTGATTATGAAAAAATTAATTAAAAATGTGACCAAAGATCATATGGATTGAATGGCAATTTTCGATAATAAACAAATTGAATAAATAGCTCGAGAACTATTAGAGATATAACACGCTAGATGGAAAAAGTTAACTGCAAGCGAGACCAAACCTGATAGGGCAATTTCCGAAAATAAACAACTTGCGTAAATATTTCGAGAACTAAATAGCTTAACGCGAAATTAAATTGCTTATGTAAGTATCTCGAAAACTGTGGGAGATATAAAAAGAAATTGAATTAAATAGAGAACGGTTCAGATATCGAAATTCCTATTTAGTCATTGCGTTAATTGAAGAAAAGACCAATTTTCGCAAAATAACAACTTGCGTAAATATCTCGAGAACCGTTAGTGATTAAATAATTTTGAATTTATTGGAGACACTTCAGATATCTAATTATCGAGATAACTATTGTGTCAGATGGAAAAAATGTGCTTAAAACGAGAACCAACTTGATTCATTGAAAAATTTTCGAAAACAATTTGTGTAAATATCTCGTAAACTATTAGAGATAAAAACGTACAAACAAATTGAAGGAATTAGAAAACGTTTCATATATCAAAATTCCCGTTTATCCATAGGGTTGTTGGTTGAAATTCAGTTGAAAATGAGACAAAACTTTGGGGGGGGGAAGAGAGGGGGGGGGGGAGGGGAAGAGAGGGGGAAAGGGAGGGGGGTGGTGTAGGGTTTTTGAAAATAAAGAACGTGTGTAAATGTCAAGAGAGTTGTTAGAGATATGAAAATTTTGACTGAATTAAAGAGCGATTCCCGCTCTACCATCAAGCGCTCTACAGAGAAGGAGTGAGGGAGGGCATTGTTGAGAGCTGTTTCGCTATGCTCCCCTCCTTGAGGTCATGCGGGATCTTTCCGACGAGGTTAACCTTGACATATAAATATACTTTTAAAATACGAATCCCAAATAAGGCTTGACCAAGCTTGAATTATTTAATAAGAGAAACAACTTTACATAAAAGAACAAATTACTTACCTACTATATTTGAAAAAAATCTATTTCAAATTTTTTGTTTCGGTTTAGAAAACGTTTTAATTTGAAAAACGTACTTTCTGTTTGCAGTTGGTAGTGCGTCACGATAAGAAATGCAATCCTGCCTGTTCTTTCTTCTGGATTATCGGATATCGCTAAAACAATACTCGATAAAACAGATTGTGTACTTATCCTGCAGCTATATCGAAAATAGATTAGTTAATAAAAATCGCAGATACTGTTTTATGCATACTGTACTTAATACATTATTATGAAAGAAAATGTAAAAAAAATCCATTTCTACTCAAATCAAAAATTGTTTTCAGCTCTGCAGGATTTTACATATTTGTTATTATCATACAGCGTGTCCCAGCAAAGTTTAAAATTTTACTTATTGTTTATGTCTATTTTTCTATATAAGAGTGAGTATAGTAGCATCCTTATGTAAATTAGAATGGATTGGTAGCAGGTAGAGGACAAAAAAAACTCTCTATCTCCTATTGAAGAATGCCGACGTTTCGACTAAATTTAGTATTCTTCAAGGCTATCTTCTATGAAGGGAGATAGTCAATCATTATATATGTTTATGAGCGGTTCCTCTAGACCCAGGACAGATACTTTATTCCGTAAAGTAAACATTGTGGCGCTTCGGTAATAGGATGATGTTAAACTGTTCTTTATCTTTAACTCAGTTTAACACCAACTACCATTAATTGAAAAATACGGAAAAAATATCCACCTCATCTCCAAAAGTATAAAAGTTAAAAAGCCAACTACAAAAAAGTTTCGGTTTGTTATTTTTCTTTTAATTTTTTGTATATGCAGGGTGTTTTATTGTTCGGGTACAGTCACTAAATTTTTATATTAAATAGAATAACCTGTCCACTTTTTATTTTTATATTCATTTTGAAATTCGACTGCATGCAACATGCCCTATTATTAATATAATTAATAATAAATAGTTAAATTGGTTGTTGTACCTAATCTATTATAACAAATAATTACTGATTTTTATTGGTGTACGTAATAATATCTACAAATTACATATGCTTGCAGAATACATACTTTATTCAAGTTATTCATTAAAAATATGCAACTAAAATTCATCTAACAATAAAAATTTTGAAAAATTCTTATCCTACGTTTTAATAAAAAAAAACTTTGTTGAAGTAGAGTAGATGGAACAGTTTTTGGATTTATAAATTGTTAAAAAAAAAACTTGAATCATAAAAGAAAAACAAAATTGATAAATCGCTTGAAACTTTTTTCTGAAAAACAGTATAAATCGACGTAAAATGACTTAAAACGTCCTAAAATGCGTATTTGAATATTAATAGTGGCATTTTGGTGTAATTTTATGTTTTCAGCTAAAAACAGTGGAAATCGACTTAAAACGCCTTAAAATGTCCTTAAATACGTTAGAAAAAATCTAAGAGTAACACCATGTATGAATTCGAATCTCTTACCGTTTTGGAGACTAAATCTATCTTGGACGCGTTTTATGTTACAACCAAAAGTAGGATTAATACTTAACCCTTAGGGTTAAACGCACGATTTCGATTTGATTCCTAAATTATGGAGACGGTCGAGTTTCGTTAACGATGTGAAACGAATGTTCGACTTTAGTACCTCCTAAAATCTAGCCCTATAAACTTGAAGCCTTTAACTTTTTTCTCTGCAGTAACTAGTGGGCAATTACTTCCGCCCCAGAAGTTCAGACACTTTTTTAAAACTAAATTATGGGCCAAGCCAAGAATTTGTTGCCACCGGAGGCGTAGCTGAGCAGGAAAATTTCGTCTTGATTATCGATTACGTCCTGTCAGTACAATCTGTTAATTAACATGATTAGTTTGGTAATTCTGTCATTAATCATTTTCGGAGATAATGTATTTGGTGGCTTTAACCTGGCGTATACGGAGTTTGAATTCCCCTAACATTCAGGTGACATATTGGGTCGTATGCATAATAGTTATTTATGATATAAATGTTAAAAGTGCGATTTTAAGGCACGCATCTAATAGTTTGTGGTTGTAATTTACACGAATGCCTTAAAAGCAGTTTTAACACAAATACCATATAATATTTTCTCTAAAAACGCGTTAAATACCTAATTTACAGAAAGAAATCGTTATGTTCTATTCGCGTGCGAAATGTGCACCTTCCCGCACGCATTTAAATGTGGAAAGTTGTACTTTCCCGCACGAGTGGCAAAAAATATACATTGGCCCACTAGTGCTGGAAATTGCAAAAGTGCATTATAGATTAAACACACGATGATCAAGGCTATGCTACGTGTAAACAGCAACATAGATATCACGAAGCATATCAAACACATCACGTATTTAAAACGGCAAGGAGAAGGTTACCAACTCAAAAAATCAAAGATATTGACTAGAGACCAAATTGCTGAGTTTTTGAAGAGTGTGCCAGATGATAAATATGTTCTGATGAAGGTAGTTACGAGGAATATTTGGTGACTGCTGACGAGAGCAACTTTGTCAATTGACTCTCGCATTGAAGATTTGTGTACTTCATTAATAGTTAAAATATCAGATACCAAAACTAATATTCCACGAAGTTTCACCATCGTTGAAAAGGTCTATTTGGATTTTTATCGAAAATACATGGCTGTCGGAAATGTCGATTTTTCGTAAAATACCAGGACAACAAGTGTACGAGAAATCCTGTTGCCATTGGACAAATATCTGCTGCTGTAGCAAAATACCTGAAACTTTCAAATTGGAAATTGCAGGACTGTTTTCGCCGTTCTTCTGCGAGCTTGCTTAAATATGCAAGAGCAAATTTGACCACAACTAAGCGCCATGGAGGATGGAAATCGCCTACCATTGCTAAGGGCTACATCGAAGGTTCTTTACAAACTATGAATTTGATTGCCCGAAAACTCCTTGCAGTGAAAACGACAACCTGAGATATGATTACAACATCAACCAGAAATGAGGTGGTTTCTGTTCCTTGCTCGTCATCTTTGAGCTCCTGCACTAGACGCTCTGCTAGAATTATAGAAAAAATCAATTTTACAAATTGTTCAATCAATGTTAATATTAATAAATAAAGTATCAGTTTTGACAATTGTTTCAACTTTTGACATTTCATTTTAAAGCACTAATGCTTTAGAGACGCGTTAAAAGCACTAGTGATTTAATACATCATTTTAAAGGCTGGTTTAGGATGTCAAAAATGCCATTTTTAACAGGTTTGTAGAAAAAGATTAGTAAACGCTTTTATTAACAAATTGGTCAGCAGAAATCTTGAGTTAGTTTGTTTATGGTGTGCTATAGTCTGCTGCAGAACTTTTTTGGGTTAAAGACTACCCGAGCGGAGAGCCGATAGTTTAGGATATATCCGAACGTTCCTCTTATGTAGCCCAAACTACTGTACAATTCTAAATAGAAAGACCTGATGATGTCTAAAAGCAGCTGAAACGTTGACATGTCGAAAAGCGTTTACATCATATTCGGGAACCTAACAGCTTTCGAAAAATGTTAAAAAACGTGCTAGAATTCGTGGAAACTTGTAAAATGGTACCACGGATTAGGGTTCCCACTTGTGACATATTGTTAATTATGAAAAGAACCTGCAACCAAAATTTCAGGTTTCTAACTTTAATGGTCCCTAAAAATATAGTATTTGCAAATTTCGGGGACACCCTATAGCATCTAAATCAGAAAACTGTTTATAACAAAGTGAATAAAACTTACAAAAAAAGATAAATTGGTAAACAAACAAAAATCTAAAGTTAAATGCTACAGCATTATTTGCTTTAACATTTACTTTTTTCCTAATTGAATTAGGTTACATTTAGTTGAAAAGTTGTCCTTCTCCCCTTGCTTTAGAATATCTGCAAAGCTTCTTGTAGGTTAATTTGTAGTTCTTGTATATTCACTCTCATTTACTGTTGTTTATCCATAAGATTTAGTTGGCAACTCAATTTGATTTTCAAATTTTCATTTTCCACTTGCCCAAATTTAAAAATGAATGTTGTAAATTATTTGCTGAATTTGTAAATGCGCTTTCCTGAGTTTTGTTTCTCCTTTTTGAATCGTGATAATTCCTGCTGGTGTTTGATCTTAGTCCAATATCTCTAAGATGTTTCATTCATTCATTAGTAAAAAGAACTTTTTAATTATTTGTTCCGAACTTTGTTGGTTGTCAAAACCCTTATCGGTAAAATCATTATCTAACTCCAATTGGGAAGTTTCCTTAGCTATCTTCTGTACTGAGATCTAAGCCTTTTTTTCTCTATTTTCTCGGTAGGCGACATCTGATCATCAGTATTGTCCTTTTGGGTATTTTGTGAGTTTCCTATAGTAGAGCTTTTCTTCTGAAAACATCTTCATATGAAGATGTTAGCTAAAAATTTGTCATATGACACATTCTTAGCTGTTAACTTATTATCTTTTATTAATCGCATCTTGTATTTGTTTACATTTGCTTATCGATTGTCCGACGTTCACCGATCATGTGCTAGATTTACCTGTAGATTTGAAAGACTTATTGAATTGATGAAGTAAAAGAATCTCCACTTTCTGCAATCGAAATTCCATCGCTATCCAGATCATTTAAAACCGACCTATCGACGCAGTAAACGTTGGATTTTTCATCTGACTTTCCCAGAGACGACTTTGCTAAGTGAAGTTTCTCGAGAACCAATACAAAAGTTTGCAACAATAAGTTGTTATCCAAATTCTAGGAAAAACAATTAAGATCAACCAACATTTTATCAAAGTTGTTTACAAGAGGACCATCCAACCTTTAATTCGTCGATAGCTCCACACTGTCATTCGTTTACAACAGATCTATCGACGCAGTAAAAGTTGGAATTTTCATCTGAATTTTTAAGAAACGACTTTGCTAAGTGAAGTTTCTCAAGAACCAACATAGAAGGTTGCAGCAATAAGTTGTTATAAAATTACTAGGAAAAACAATTAAGACCAACCAACATTTTATAAAAGTTGTTTGCAAGAGGACCATCCAACTTTTAATTCGTCGATAGCTCCACACTGTCATTTAAAACCGAACTATCGACGCAGTAAAAGTTGGATTTTCATCCGACTTTCCAAGAAACGACTTTTCTAAGTGGAGTTTCTCGAAAACCAGTACAAGGTTTTAATAATAATTTATTATCCAAATTCCAGGAAAAAACATATTTGGACCACCCATTATTTTACAAAAATTCTTTTACGAGAGGACCATCCAACGTTTAATGCGTCGATAGCTCCATATTGACTGTATCGCTGTCATTTACTTAAAACCGAGCTATTGACACATTAAGGTTGGATCTTCATCTGACTTTCCAAGAAACGACTTTTCCAAGTGAAGTTTCTCATAAACCGATATAGAAGATTGCAATAATAAGTTGTTATCCAAATTCCACGAAAAACAATTAAGACCAACCAACATTTTATAAAAGTTGTTTGCAAGAGGAGCATCCAACCTTTAATTTGTCGATAGCTCCACACTGTCATTCATTTAAAACCGAACTGTCGACGCAGTAAAAGTTGGATTTTCATCCGACTTTTCAAGAAACGATTTTTCTCAGTGAAGTTTCTCTAAGGTTCTACTAATACTTTATTCCTCCGCCACGTCTATCCTCCGGTCGTATATATACTACATCTACATAATAAATTAATTGATATCGATTTATATGCTAAAATCCTACAATTCCATGTTAAAACATTTTCTTGGGACACTCTATACTATCTAAAATGTAAATCTATGCCCCATTTATCATAAAACTACTAGAGCCAACGAATAAAATCGACTACTTTTGATTTATAAGGAAAAAGTCGCTATTTCTATGTTAAGCATATGGGCCTCTCAAACCGGCCCAAAAACCTAAATTTTGAGATCAAAATCGTGCATTGTGGCCTTTAACAGCTCATATCTCGTTTCGATGAACATTTATCCGAAATTCTGCAAGAAGATCTAAGAAAGTAGAAGAATATAGCTACACGCAGAGGCCATTCTCAAATGTCTGCCTAGAACAGTAACTGAGCACGGGTGGCCCAAAAATAAGCAACACATTTTGCAGTTATTTTTAATTTTCTCGAAAACCGTGAAAGGCAGCTTTCTTCTAATTCATGGATCTGATAGTCCTTAATGACTACTTCATACCTGATGAGCCTGCATATAAACCTTACCGTTTCTAAGATAAACAGGAAAATGTAAACATTTTAAAAATTTCAAAGGGGGAAGGTTATCAAAATTTTCCACCGAAATTCTTTGTCATAGATTTTATCAAAAATACTCTCAAATGAAAGAGGAGAGGAGACAAAAATATGTAAAAAATTTGCAATTTCGGAATTTTCAGTCATTTCCTTCCCCTTCAAAATGGCGCCTAAATCGTAATTTTTTCACTTTTTATGGACGTTTTAATATTTATATCTATATAAGTCAAAAACTAAATAAGGAACAACGATGCTGTTGACACCAATGAATAGAGCATTCACGACCACAAAATAACTGCTTCATTTGTCATTTAAGGTTTTTAATTTAGTTGAGATAATGTTGTTGTAAATATAAACATTAGGTAATTTTCACACAATTTTAACAGTTTTTTACCTCCTATGAGACCGTGATTAAATTAAGCAAAATGGTAATAAACGTTTTGAGCAGTATTTGAGACGACTCATACTTAGTTTAGATACTGTTGCTCTATTGTCATAAATGGCTTTGCTATAAAATGGCAGATGTCACTAAACCACAGAAAAAAATATACAGAAAGCCCACTCACGGTCCCTTTGATCTTTCAAAAACCCTCAACTTTTGACTGAAACAATTTTGACTGAATAAGATATGAAATTTTTATTTTACTGAGACATCTAGCAAATTAGACAGTATTGTCACCTCTTACCACAATTTACCTACCAACATTAAACATAATTAAAGTTAAGTATTTTTACTCCACCACTGGAAAATGTCAGAATGACGCTATACCAAGTTATCCAAACTTTACATAATGCATTATTTTGCGACCTTAAGAGAGTGGGGCTTTTGTATATTTTATTCTGTGACTATACCCCTATCAAGGAGAAATTTAATTAATACAATCTAGGAAGCTAAAAGTGTTAAACTAAATAATCAGCATCAATAGAAAGTACTTCGTTAAAGCTATTTTGCCAGTCGTATACGAAAAACTGTGTGTTTGGGCGTGGCACATTTATAAAGCAATAATTGTAGTAAAGAAGAATATCCTGATGATGGCGTGCAGTAAGCAAAAACCGAAACGTCGGACATATTTGGTTTCTGCGCTCTTCACAACCATTAAGTTGTAGCAAAAAAGTGTCACCCGCCGCCTAAAGTATCTACATACCAAAGTTCAGCTTTCTAGCTCAAACCATTCCAGAGATATCAGCATAAAACCAATTGTTTTCAGGCGGCCATCTTGGATTTTTTTAAATGTAATTTTTAGGGAATTTTTTCATAAAGGAAACCTACCATTCAATTGTTATCGCATCCGTTCAATTAAACAGCTACAACCTAGCTGCTATCAGCAACATAGCTACATAGCTGATAAATGCTAGGTTTTAGTCGTGAGTTTACCATTTAATTTACCATTCATGGTACACCACGATGGGCACCCAGCATCCAAAATGCAACCATGTACCATAAAGATATCAATAAATATTAACGTTACTCATCTATTGTAGCCATTATAGCTGAGTCAGCTATATCACAATTCCTGGTACCCCCTGGCATAGGTACCTACCATCCAAATTTGAACCATATACCATCAATAGTACTCTAAATACAACTTTTTCTATATTCCTCCCATTTCTGTAAATGTATTGAACAAACTATAAATCGCGTGGTCGGGCCTCGACGTCATCGGGCTAGACGTCATCAGCCATTATGAATCCCGACACGAAATTTTCAAATCGACCAGTCTTTGTGAAAACGTTTTCGGGGACTGGGCATTTTGCCAATAATCTTCCCAGAAATGTTCAAATTTTCACCTGCCATACTCTTTTCCACGCTTTTCCGTCTATTTTCCTTGGTCTAAGGGTTTAAAATTTGACCTGTCAATGGAGAAATTTCCGGAATCAAAAAATGCGATCGCAGCGCATAGTTTACCCCTTTACTCATGCGTCAGTTACCGGAACTACGGAAACTTTGCCAAAATTAAAAAAATTCGCACATTTTTTTTCGAAATTCCATTAAGTCTCAGGGAAAAAGTGGTTCGTTGGTGTCGAAAAGAAAACATTCCAAGGTATAACCTGGGATAGAAATCCATTCGATTGGATGCACGGTCTCGGCAGAAATAGACCTGAAAGTGGCATTTTGAAATTTAAAGCTTAAAAATTCGTAAAAATTTCAAATTCAAAGCTAGGACCTTGATTTTGAGATAGATCGAGAACCCGTATGTGTGCTGCCTCCCCGAAATATTTCAGATTATGTGCTGCATAAATATGTAGAATCAACAGGGTAAAATGTGAGAAAAGTACACCAAAATTAGCAAAAAATGTATCACAGATAGACTTTTATGGCTCGCCCGGTATAAGAGCTAGACCAGCACTATCAACTGATATTTTTTCTCTCCACGTCTTCTAGTTGCCCATATACAACCGAAGCTGGACCGCTCCACAGAATTTTCGTACAAATCGCAAAAAAACTACCTTACTATATTGGATACTTTTTCTTAACTGTTTTTAACATTTTTTTAACCACTCTCTAAGAGAGTGGCACCTTTGGTTTTAAAAGATTAAAAGTGCTCAAGGATATGGCCTTTCCCTTGGTGCCATCCTTATTGGGCCAGTCGTCTAATTTTAGAAAGAAGTCTTACGATTCAGAACTAATGTTCATCATTTTATGAAGTATAAAAAAAACTGAATTCTTTTACTGGCTCTTTCTTATACTGCTTAAATAGCTGAAATCAATAGCTATCGAAGCAATAATGGTAAGATGCATTCACCTGAAAAATCGTCAACTATTAGTTAGAAAGTTATTAAAATCTTGCAAAACTCAGTTATTATTTATTAATCAGTGATCTGAAGTTTTAAGTTTTTGCATCCATAGAAGCTATAAATTTTTGGTCTACTTTTCTTCTAAGTTTTGAAAATAAACCTTACGATTTAGGCTCAATGCCCATCTTTATCTGAAAAAAACTGAATTCTTACATTGACTCCTTCTTATACTGCTTCAATAGCTGAACTATCGAAGCAATAATGGTAGGATGCATTCACCAGAAAATTCGACAACTATCAGTTAGAAAATTCTTAAAATCTTGCAAAACTCAGTCATTATTTATAAATCAATGTTCTGAAGTATTAAGTTTTTGCATCAATAGCAAATATAAATTTTGCTTTACTTTTTCTTAGAAATTTTGAAAACAAGTCTTACGATTCAGGATCAATGCTCATTTTTCTTTGAAAGATCAAATAAAAAAAAACTGAATTCTTATACTTTCTCCTTCTTATACTGCTTCAATAGCTGAGCTATCGAAGCAATAATGGTAGGATGCATTTATCAGAAATTTCGACAACTCTCACTTAGAAAATTCTGAGAATCTTGCAAAACTCAGTTATTATTCATTAATCAATGATCTGAAGCTTTAAGTTTTTGCATCCATAGAAGATATAAATTTTGCTCTAATTTTCTTCTAAGTTTTGAAAATAAACCTTACGATTTAGGCTCAATGCCCATCTTTATCTGAAATGTCGATAAAAACCCTCAATTCTAATACTGATTTCTTCTAATACTGTTTCAATAGCTAAACTGTCGAAGCAATATTAGAAGGATGCACTAACAAGAAAAATCGACAACTATCAGTTAGAAAATTCTTAAAATCTCACAAAACTCAGTTATTATTTATTAATCGATCGATCTGAAGTATTAAGTTTTTGCATCAATAGAAAATATAAATTTTGCTTTAGTTTTTTTAGAAATTTTGGAAAGAAGTCTTAAGATTCAGGATCAATGCTCATTTTTCTTGGAAATATTAAACAAAAAGAAACTGAATTCTTACAGTGACTCCTACTTATACTGCTTCAATAGCTGAACTATCGAAGCAATAGTGGTAGGATGCATTCATCAGAAAATTCGACAACTATCAATTAAGAAATTCTTAAAATCTTGCAAAACTCAGTTATTATTTATGAATCAATGATGTGAAGTTTTAAGTTTTTGCATGTATAGAAGATATAAATTTTGCTCTAATTTTCTTCTACGTTTTGAAAATAAACCTTACGATTTAAGCTCAATGCCCATCTTTATCTGAAATGTCGATAAAATCCCTCAATTATAATACTGATTTCTTCTAATACTGTTTCAATAGCTAAACTGTCGAAGCAATATTAGAAGGATGCACTAACAAGAAAAATCGACAACTATCAGTTAGAAAATTCTTAAAATCTCACAAAACTCAGTTATTATTTATTAATCGATCGATCTGAAGTATTAAGTTTTTGCATCAATAGAAAATATAAATTTTGCTTTAGTTTTTTTAGAAATTTTGGAAAGAAGTCTTAAGATTCAGGATCAATGCTCATTTTTCTTGGAAATATTAAACAAAAAAAAACTGAATTCTTACAGTGACTCCTACTTATACTGCTTCAATAGCTGAACTATCGAAGCAATAGTGGTAGGATGCATTCATCAGAAAATTCGACAACTATCAATTAAGAAATTCTTAAAATCTTGCAAAACTCAGTTATTATTTATGAATCAATGATGTGAAGTTTTAAGTTTTTGCATGTATAGAAGATATAAATTTTGCTCTAATTTTCTTCTACGTTTTGAAAATAAACCTTACGATTTAAGCTCAATGCCCATCTTTATCTGAAATGTCGATAAAATCCCTCAATTCTAATACTGATTTCTTCTAATACTGTTTCAATAGCTAAACTGTCGAAGCAATATTAGAAGGATTCATTAATAAGAAAAATCGACAACTATCAGTTGGAAAATTCATAAAATCTCACAAAACTCAGTTATTATTTATCAATCATTGATCTGCAGTATTAAGTTTTGCACCCATAGAAAATATAAATTATGCTTAATTTTTTCTTAGAAATTTTGGAAAGAAGTCTTACGATTCAGGATCAAGGCTCATTTTTCTTTGAAATATCAAATAAAAAAAAACTGAATTCTTACACTGACTCCTTCTTATACTGCTTCAATAGCTGAACTATCGAAGCAATAATGGTAGGATGCATTCACCAGAAAATTCGACAACTATCAGTTAGAAAATTCTTAAAATCTTGCAAAACTCAGTTATTATTTATTAATCAATGATGTGAAGTTTTAAGTTTTTGCATCTATAGAAGATATATAAATTTTGCTCTACTTTTCTTCTAAGTTTTGAAAATAAACCTTACGGTTTAGGCTCAATGCCCATCTTTATCTGAAATGTCGAAAAAAAAAACCTCAATTCTAATACTGTTTCAATGTCTAAACTGTCGAAGCACTATTGGAAGGATGCATTAATAAGAAAAATCGACAACTATCACTTAGAAATTCCTTAAAATCTCACAAAACTCAGTTATTATTTATTAATCGATGGATATGAAGTATTAAGTTTTTGCATCAATAGAAAAAATAAATTTTGCTTTAGTTTTTCTTAGAAATTTTGAAAAGACGTTTTACGATTCAGGATCAATGCTAATTTTTCTTTGAAAGATCAAATAAAAATAAAACTGAATTCTTATACTGACTCCTTCTTATACTGCTTCAATAGCTGAGCTATCGAAGCAATAATGGTAGGATGCATTCATCAGAAATTTCGACAACTCTCACTTAGAAAATTCTGAAAATCTTGCAAAACTCAGTTATAATTCATTAATCAATGATCTGAAGTTTTAAGTTTTGCATCCATAGAAGATATAAATTTTGCTCTACTTTTCTTCCAAGTTTTGAAAATAAACCTTACGATTTAGGCTCAATGCCCATCTTGATCTGAAATGTCGAAAAAAACCTTCAATTCTAATACTGATTTTTTCTAATACTGTTTCAATAGCTAAACTGTCGAAGCAATATTAGAAAGATGCATTAACAAGAAAAACCTTCAACTATCAGTTGGAAAATTTCTAAAAGCTGGCTAGTAAAAGGGATCTCGTCTAACTAGCAAATATTGGAAAAATCTCTCTAAGAATTTTTCCGAAAGCCTAAATAAAGACCTTCACTCCTAACACTGGCCCCTTCTAATACTCCTTGCGGAACTATTGAAGCAGTATTAAAAGGAGGTATAGAGTAAAGGGGGTCTAGGGGGCCAAGAAGTTGACCACTACAAAAAAAATATTAAAAAAGCCGTCCCAATTTTGCGAATTTTTCTACATTTTCCTATTTGAGTTAGCTGAATTAGACTTCAAAATTTATCGTCTACACATATGAGGAAATCTACCTATGGAGAGCCCTATACCCTCCGGATGTACGGTAAAACCGTCGTAGATTTGCATATCGAAGAAAACGAATTTTTGAGTTGTGGACAGCACATTTTGGCTGCACAGTGACGCAGCCCCCCGCCCCCGGCCCCTCCCATCCGGGGGTGTAAGTTATACCTTCTCAGTTGAATTCGAACAGAGTTACGAGTTGAGAGTATGGCCGAATTTATTCAAGATTTCTGCTGACCAACTTGTCAAATTAAACTAGTTATTCTGCTAATAAAAAAGCTAAATTACCACTAAAAGAAATGTAATTGCACTTCCTTGACGTATAGTGTATCTACGTTGGTCCCAACAATTTTTTTTTTATCTTAAATTAAGAAAAATTACTGATTTTTTTTTTGTTATTTTTGGAGATTATTGAATTTTCCTTATATTTAATGAACAAAAATCAAACAAACAAAAAATTATTCAGTAAAATGTCTAAACACAGGTATATAGTTTGTATACAAATGCGGTTCCCCATATTCCAACAGGTTATGGGCCCAGGAACTTTTAATTGACTTTTACTTATAGCAGAAATATTAGATTACACTAACGCGTAAATTCCAATAAGTAAAAATGGAATCGTCTAAATAAAATCGCGAAACGTAATATCCAACCGTTTGGGGGTTAAAGCATGCGGTGTGGAAATATCGATTGGTTGCAGAACTGAATGTTATAGAAGTAGTGGAGACCGAAACACCGGAAGAAGTTTCAGATGAGTGGAAGCAAAAAGACTCTGTTGCTAAGAGCCAAATTGTGGAATATTTGAGTGATTCGTTTCTTAGTTTTGCGAAGGACGATGCAATCACAAAGGACATCATTCAAAGATTGGATGCAATTTATGAATGACGTAGTTTAGCGACTCAACTGGCTTTGCGCAAGCTTAAAGTTTAATGGCGAGAAAACATGCTTCAGCATTTCACAAATTTTGATGACATAATTTGTGACTTAATAGCAGCGGGCGCTTCTGTTAATGAAATGGACAAGATTGCCCATTTATTATCAGCATTGCCAAGGGCTTACGAAGGAATAGCAATAGCTTTACAAAACCTTGGATGATAACAATTTAACTCTGCCTTTCGTAAAAACCCGTCTTTTGGATCACAGAACGGACAGAAGACCGCACCTCAACAACTTTAAGAACACTGCAGGCAAGTGGAAACTCAGGAACTTCCGACTACAAGACTGCAACAAGGAAATGGAGGCCACGTAAACAATATTATAAACCAGAAAAAGACGATCAAATCCTTTCAAGAAAAGTGTTTATAAGTCAGCATATAAAACGTCAAAATTGAACTGTGGCCATAGGTCGACAGAGGCCACAAACCCTTACTCCTGTAGAAAAAAAATATCGCCAACACCAGCGCTTTTGCTTTCATGATGGAATCTCATTCCACTGCCATAGGAAACTCCAACAAACTAACATTTTTGATGGACTCAGGAGCTACTGATCACATTATTAACCAAGATGTTTAAATACGTTTAGCAGCAGCGTTACCTTACAACTGCCCATGAACATTCCGTTGCCAAGTCGGTCATCGCACTCAACGAGGATCTATCCACGTGATGACGAACACAGGAGTACCAGGAACCCTCAAGGATGTTCCATACGCTCCGGTAGCCACCTGCAATTTGTTGTCGGTACGTCGCATGCAAGAGAGCGGCATGAAAATTACTTTTGACAATGAAGGGGTCACAGTACAAAATGGTGATTACCGAATCATCTTTTCTGGTACCTAAGTCTCATAATGGTTTATTTACTGCTATATTTACCATTAACAACAACATGGAAACTGAAAGTCAGGTATAACTGATAATTCAAAATTATGGCATGCACGTTTAGGCCACTTCATCAAATCAAAATTAAACAGCATGACATGTTTGAGGATATTATTGAGCTTAAGAAAAATTACTGATTTTTGTTGTTATTTTTTGGAGATAATCAGAGCCTTTTAGCACATGTTTTCCACTAAAATCCAAGTCTAAGAATTCGTTAAAACGTTTGAGAATGCTACATCAAGCAATATTTCTAACTTTCGCAAATTGCCATGCTATTACAAGCTATTTCACTTTTTACCATAAAAATTGATTTATTATTGCTGTATCATCCATCAACTTGCACCGGCATTCCATTCATTTCGACGCAAGCAATAATAAAGAATATAGTGTACCAACGATTTTCCGTAAAAATTGACAATACTAATGGGTTTGGGAACGTCCTTGCTATATAACACAATGATGATACGACCAATTTCAGGGCTAATTACGTCTTTTGGAATAAAAAACACTAACAACTTGCATGCTCAAACTCGTTTAGGTCTTGCCTTCAAAACAAATAAATAATGGGAATTTCCTTAATGTTGGGACCTCGCTTGAATAAGAAAATAGCAAATCTGAATTACAATTTAAAAAACAATACAATCTATAATAAATTACGTTTACGGTCCTGGCATACAGAAAACTTTATAATGAGTTCATTTTATTACAGGTTTTTGAAGCTTTAGACCTGGTTACGTGGGTAAGCAACTTATATTTGTTATCGTCAGCTAACACTAACCATTTAGCAATTTGGCATTCAATACCCTCTATTATTAAAGTGACAAATATATCGCACAAAATAAACTATCGCTAGTCTGTTTACATTCTCCTGCAATAACAAGCACAAGAAAAATATTTGGGTTACGTCTAGAGAGAGTCTCAAGTTATTTTAGGGACATTGATATAGACAGGTGTATTGGGAGGCTGATGCATAAAACTAAGTAGGGGGTGTTTATTCGAAAAAGTCATCTAAAAATAAATAAAATACCAATTTTTGAGTTTACTTGTAGTAACAACTAAGATGACAGAACAACTTCAGCTGAGTTTTACATTTTTTATCAGATTTACAATCTCAGAATTTTCGTTTTTTTCGGCATAACCTTAAAAAGATAATTGCCAGAAGCTGCCTCGCAGCTCTAATAGTGACCAGATATTTTGATCATTTTGAAAACCCATAAATTTGACGTTTTGGGTTTACAAAATGAGGCGAAAAACTCTAGTTTAGGCTATATAATTCTGGGTGTAAGGGGAGCCTCCGCAGAAGCAAAAGAGTGGTTACCCTACTGACTAGTCTATTTAAAATAAGAACTTTTTTTCAGTTGGTTAAGTGTGATAAGAACTAAAATTGTAGGATCTTCCGCCCCGGGACCATTCGAGAAGAGTCGTCATTTGTCGTTTCTCTTCATGCATGGTGACAGTACGCACAGTGACTTTTGCCTTCTTGCTTCTGTCATTTCTTCTCTTGGAATTTGTTGTAGGCGTGAAGAGTTGGTTGTTAGAGAAGAAAAGTTGAAATTATATTTTTGCCGAAATTACCGGGGATGGTAAATATTATGTCCGTTCAAAAAAACCGTTTTTTTCTTCCAAAAAAATTACAGTAGGTATACTTAGATAGATTATACTTACCTCTTTCATATTAAGTGCGGATAAATACACTTTTTTTTATAATTAAAAAAAAAATTTACTCATTTTGGTAAGTTCGATTACGATAAAAATAACTTTGATTACGTTAGAACAAAACGATTTTTTTTTGAAAAGGTTACTACGGGTAGTAGATTAAACGTACCTCTTTCATATTAACTGCGAGTAAATGTTCTTTTGCAAGATCTTAAAACAAAAAAAATTAAGAAAACTGAGTGAAGGAAAAAAGTTAAAACTGTATTCCACACTGCGATAAATGTCAAAAGGTTTCTTGTCAATTGTCGACAAGACGAATATGCAACGCTGCCAAATGTTACGTAAATGAAGAAAAAAAAATACCTTCACTAATCTAAACTGCCCTATCTCAACAAACCAATGAACTAAAAAGAAACCAAAGAAAAAAAAATAACTAAACTTAACCTATCCTAAAGAAAGACAGAAATAATATAACATGAAATAATGTATCAAAGGCAAAGTAAAACTAAACTAACTGTTCAAGGTTAAGAGGCAGTCGCCGTAAAGGACAAGTAAACCTGAACTAACCAAATCAAAGGGAAAACAACTGAACTCCCCTAAACAAAGGAGAAAACAGAACTGAACTAACCTGAACTAGCAATCAACATGCTCCGTAATGGCCGTAGAGAGCTGCTGAGACAAAAAGCAGGCGCGGTCCTAACTGGCAGCTCTAAAAGACCACTACAACTAAAAGGATCAAACCAAAGGAAAAGCATAACTGAACTAACCAAAGAGAAAGAAAAACTGAACTAATCTATCACGCTTCATGTGTAGCAAGCAAAACGCCCTGTAACGGCCCTAAAGGGCTGTTGCAACAAGAAACAGAAGCGGTCCTAACGGGCCGCCATAAAGGACAAGTAAGACTGGACTAACCAAATAACCAAATCAAAAGAAAACATAACTAAACGAACCAAAGCAAAGGAGGAACTGAACTAACCAAACTCAAAGTAAAACTGAACTAACCTAACCACCAGAGCCCACACTTAATGTGAGACAAAAAGCAGACGCGGCCCTAAGGGGCAGCCCTAAAAGACAACTACAACTTAAATAATCAAACCAAAGGAAAAGAAAAACTGAACTAACCAAAGGGAAAGTAAAACTGAACTAACCTAACACGCTTAATGTGTAGCAAGCAAAAGGCTCTGTAGCGGGCCTAAAGGACCGCTGCAATAAGAAGCAAAGGCGGCCCTATTTGGGCCGCCATAAAAGACAAGTACGACTGTTGATTAATCAAACCACTTTTGATTAATCAAATCAAAAGAAAACATAACTAAACTAACCTAACCGTAGTAACAATAAAACGGAACTAACCAAAAGCAAAGTGAAACTGAATTAACGTAACTAACAGGTCGAAAGGCGCCCCGCACGGGCCGCCGTAAAGCACTGGTTTAACTGAACTAACTAAACCAAATGAAAAAAAACAAACTGAACTAATATGAACCAACTTAACCAAAAGCAAAGTAAAACTGAACTAGAGTTTTACTTTGCCTTTGGGGCGCGCCGCCTGAACTTAGGGACCATTGCGGGATCCGATGCATACTAACTGCTTCCGAAAAGGCCTAGTTCTGGACATTGAGAGAGGAACTGGCAACCTAGCTGGTCTAATAGGTGACAGCCTCAAGACGAGTGTCAAAACCTTAAAACAAAACTGCCAATATTAGCATTGTCTATACACGGGGTGTTCATTATAAAACTTCATCTAGCAGGCTATGAAATTTTGACAGAAAAGGATGACATAATCAAAATAAATGGACTTTTGTTTCTCCATCCTTTTCTTTTGACATTTCACAGCCAACTAGATGAAGTTTTATAATGAACACCTCGTACATCTAGTCAGACAATCCAATGCTCCCAAATTCTCTACGCTTAAACGACTCAGAATACGTATGCGACATCTGCTGTCTGCGACGGTACTTAAATCAGAGGTATGCCAGTTCAGATTTGAAAATTTTGGGAAGGAATCTGTAATCTCGCCTTGGCCGTATCGATTTTTCCGTAGTTGGTTAAAATACCCTAAATCCCAACTTTAACCAGAATCTGCCCGAGTTAGAAAATAGGTATATATGGTACCTGCATATCATTTTTCGAATGGTTGAACCAGGGATTTACTTACTTTACAGACCTCATATGTGTTGTTCGAAACAGAAAAAAACTTATTTTTCTAATGTTGACATATAAAGTGGCACTTTTCAATACTGATTACAGTGACGTAACGTTCTACTTTTCGCAACTAGTTACGAAAAGTAAAATCTTTCGTAACTGGTGATGAAAAGTTCGTTTCATCACCATAGAAAGAAATAGGTAGGTTTCGGTTGTGGCACACTGTTGCTACAGTTTTACGGTATTTAGTAGATACAAAGTAGTTTAAAAGTAAATATTGAAGTTTAATAATAATAACTCTCTTTAAGTAGGTATTTGTAGTCAAAACTAGAAAAATACTTGTATGAAATACGTGACGAAAAGCCTTTTTTGTGTATCTCATTCAAATTGCGGAAACTCGCTGCGCCCGTCCCGCAAACATTCTTCCGTTACACAAAATCGGACTTTTCGTAACTGGTTACATAAATAGCTATTATCTTGAAATAACGTCAAATATATGTCTAATGTTTATTTTTTTATAAATTTTTTATCTTATTAGCTTCAATGGAAAAATGGAAAAAATAAATCCTCAAACAACAACTCAATCAGCACTTTTCTACATTTTTTATTATTATTATTAAGAATTTTTGTTAGCTTCTTTTTGGCAAACAGTGAAAAAATATCATAGCAGGGTGTATAATCTGATATAGGTGTTACAAAAGGCTAAGTAAAATGGTTTGCAGAAGATATCTTAATTATATTAAAAAATCATCTGTGTCTCTTTGTGTGATTTTCGCTACATGCACGGTCATTTTAAAGTTTCTGTCAATGTTCACCACCAAATACCTCACGTGTTCTTGGCTAGCAATGATGTCGCTGCCGATTTTTATTTCAATCCTTTTTGTTTTCCTTTTTCCTGCCAGGAGAACCATTTTAGTTTTATTGCTTGCAACTGTAATTCCTATTTGTGTCAATTTGTACATGACTATTTTGGTTGAGTTGCTCGCTTTTTCCTCTAGCGATTCCCTGGTTTTTGTTCTCACAACAATCGCCAGGCCATCGGCATCCGCGACAAGGTCTACTCCTTGTTCCGAGGGTATTCGCAAGATACTGTCGTAAAATGCATTCCACAATATAGGGCCAAGGACCGATCCCTGAGGGACCCCGCAGGTAACTTGATGAATGTTTTTATTTTCCGTGGTAATTTTTGAGGTTGTATGGACTTATACTTTTCGCTTTTAGAGCTTTCATAATTTTTTTTATCCCAAGATTCGCTGTTAAAAGCATTTGGTACATCTAGAAGTATCATTACACAGAAATCTTGGTTTTTACTGCTCTCGTTTTAATTTCCTCAGTGATATCTTTTACTCTTTGCAGTGCATCAATTGAAAACTTGCCTTTTCGAAATCCATACTGATTTTTGGTTAGCAGATTTCTTTCGTCTAGTTCTTTTTGCAGACGATCTCCAATTATCCTTTCCAAAAGTTTTCCAGCTGAGTATATCAGGCCATATTGGTCCATACGAAATTTCTTCGATTTTAAACTTTTTCAGTTTTCCTATTAGCGCAAGTCTAACAGATTTCCAGATTGTGGAAAAATGTCCCTTTTTAAAATATCTATTGTATATATAAAGCCAGTCAAAAATTATTTGAGGTGCCACGCTTACTTTTTTTTTCTTAATTTTGACAAATATTTCCATAATGCATAAATTTTCCCATAAGAGGAGGGTACTTTTCAAAAAATGTCAGCAGAAATTAACCATTTTAACTGAGAAAGTCAGTTAAACTTCATTGGCTGCCTGTAACTCGAGAACGCATCAACCGAACGGAGTGAATCCAACTGTTTTTTCCTCTTCTTTATGTCCTCTTTCATCTCCAACCATCGGAAGTTCCGTAGGTGCAATATTTTCGGAAGTCGATTTTTAAGCACTTTTAGAAAGGCGTTTTTTGACCATTTTTAAAAAACTCCTTTAGAGGTTAAATTCGTTCGAACTGAGTTTGTTACATTTTTAGGTGATTGCAAGTGTGCCATTCCGATTAAAAATAGGTTAAAAACTAACTTAAACCGTATAAAAATGCCCATTTGAAATTTTTAGAGAAATGCTGGCTAGAATTAGGGCTAAAATTGATTAAAAATGTCCCAACTTTATTTCAAAATACAAATATGGATATTTTTTTGCGAGAATGACATAACCAGGCAAAACTGATTGAAATAAATGGTAAAATCACATTTTTGGAAAAAAATAAGTGATATGCGTCTCAAAATCCATACAAAATGCAAATTTGGTGTTTTTCGAGAAACTCAGGCTAGGATTTGAGATAAAAAAAAAACTAAAAGCTTAAAACAATACTAATATGGAACGTTAGGAGAAATTTAGGTTAAGCACCTGGAAATAGGTTAAAGATTCCATAAAACATCTAAAAATGCAAATTGAAAGTTTTCAGGAAAACCTGGGTCATGATTAGAGAGAGAAATCAGCAAAAAATGACTTAAAGGGTCTATTACCGGGAAAATTCAAAGCCTAAGGCCAAAATCGGTTAAAAATCACTCAAACGTTTAAAAATGCAAGTTTGGAGTTGGCGAAAAAATTTATGCTTCAATAAGGGCTAAAACATTGTCACGCATTGTCTAAAGATGTAAATTTTAATGTTCTTTAATAAATTAAATTTTGGGACACAATCAGGAAAACGAATTTTAATTAATTGACTTTCTAGAAATTAATTATCGGATCAAAATCGTAAAATTTTACTAAAATCACAACATAATTAAAATTTTGAGTTTTTCAGGAATGTTAATCATGTTAGAATTAGTGCCCAAATTTATTAAAAATTACTCAAAGCCTATAAAAATAAAAATTTGAATTTTTTTGGAAAAATTTAGATCATGATTAGACCAAAAATCGGTTAATAACTGACATAAATCGTCTAAAAAAGCAACTTTAAAATGAAAAAAAAATGCAGGTTAGAATTAGGGCTAAAACTAATTTCAAATTACCCACATTTTCTAAAAATGCAAATTTGATATTTTTGTGGAATTTTAGTTTTAAGGCAAAATAAGTTGTAATAAAATATACATAAAGTTTTAGGGCAAAACTGATTCAAATATTCTGATTTTCGGTTTTTGGTAAATTAACTTTTGGAGTAAAGAAAATAAGAGACGATGTAGTGGATGCACACTCGAAAAAAGCACTATACAATTTAAATATGATTTAGATGTTTAGATTCTCATGGCTTTAGAATTAACTAAATTCAAAACTTTTTTGCATTAATTTGAGAAGGTCTTTAGAACAATTCAAGTTAGAATCAGGACTAAAATTGATTAAAAATGTCCCAACCTCGTCTCAAAATTCAAACTAAAATCCAAATTTTGATCTTTTCTTTCGGGGAAATTCAATTTTAGAACTGAATGATGCAAAACTGATTGAATAGATGGTAAATATTCACTTTTGGACCAAAACTTTAGAAAGTTGACTTTTGAGGTTAAATTCGTAAGTTAAAAACTAAGTTTGTAACGTTTTTAGGGGATTGCAAGCGTGCTATTCCGATCAAAAACAGCAAACAAAATTGTCCAAAATTTTTTCCAAAATGTCAAAGGAGGGGTATTGAGACTTATTTTTCAATTCTGAGCCTTGACCGCCTGTAACTTGCAAGCGTCTCGACCGATCGGAATGAATCCAATTGTTTTTTTCCTTTTCTTGATGTCCTCTTCCACCTCCCACCATCGGATGTTTCGTATAGGTGCAATATTTTTGCCGATAAACCTCTTCGAAAGTCGATTTTTAAGCACTTTTAGACTCGCGTTTTTTTGCCTATTTTTAAAAATGAGAGGTTAAATTGAATCAAATTGAGTTTGTTACGATTTTGGAGGATTGCAGGCATGCCATTGCGATCAAAAGCAGCAAAAAAATGTTCCGAATTTGTTTCGAAAATGTTCAAAAGTGGGGGACGAGTTTTATGTCAATTCTTAAATTTGACCGCCTGTATCTTGAGGACGCCTCGACCTATCGAAGTGAATCCAACTGTTTTATCCTCTCCTTGATGTTCTCTTTCACATCCCACCATCGGAAGTTTCGTAGGTGCAATATTCTCTTATATAGACCCATTCGGAGATCGATTTTTAAGCACTTTTAGAATCGCGTTTTTTGACTATTTTTTAAAAAAACCTCTTTAGAGGTTATATTCATTCTAATTAAGTCCTTAGGGGCTTGCAAGCGTGCTATTCCGATCAAAAACAGCAAAAATATGTTTCCGAATTTTTTTCTAAAATGTTCAAAGAGGGGGGGGGGGCGGGGGGTTATTACGACTTTTTTCTCAAATTTGACAACTTTGCCCGCCTGTAACATGAAAACGCTTTGATCAATGGGAAAGAGTCCAACTGCTGTTTTCTCGTCTTGATATCGTCTTTCATATCCCACCATAGGAATTTCTATTGGGCAATATTTTCGGAAATAGACTACTTCGAAGGTCGATTTCAAAAGTCGTCCAAATGAACTTTTTCAGTTGTGCGTTTGCGCTTATCAGTCAGTCAAATAAAAATCCACAAGAAATCTAAAAAGAGTCAAAAAACAGGGTTAAGGGGGGCGATGGCTTTCCTGGATCCGCCACTGGCCAAAGCCAATCACTTTTTTTTGAATGTGTTCAAATATGCTTGTTATCAAACATGAACAGAGTATCTGCTTGTTATTGATATAATCCGATTAAGGAGCATGCACGCAATTGCAAAATCAGATTCTTTTAAAAGTCCTACTCCTTTTGAACAACTCGGTCAAAAACTATAGAACTAAAGAACTAAAAGATATACTGTCGTCAGTAGCAATATTTTAGGGATATTTTGAGTTTATACTTATTAACAACAGAAATAGCTAAACGCCAGAATTAACAACGTTTCAAGTCTTACAGCAGAGTTCTTACATCTTTTATCTGATTCATGCACTAAGAATCCTAACTGATATTTCTGCATAACCTTAAGAAAACAGATGATCCCTCTCAGCCTCCATTTGAAACCAAATGTTTAAGGTTGTCGGTTTTGAAAATGAGGCTTAGAACCCTAGTTTGGTCCCTTCGCCTCGCTGTTCATTCAGTGGATTCTTCATTTCTTCTCAATTGAGAACCAACCGCTGTGAATGATCAGGATGAGGCGTAATCATGGATACAGAAGCTTTCTCATCTGAGATTTGGTGCACTTCACCAACTTGCTTTTTCATCTTTGAATGTGCTAATCTTAGAATGCGACTCCTCCGTAGAGATTTTCCCGGGTATAGATTACTCCCTTCTGGTTTATCTAGAGCATTCAGGCTTAATTTTACAGGCCACTGTGAAAGTCGGGTTTAGCTAAATTCGACTGGTACTTAAACTCACCCATAAAAAAGCATTGCTGTCAGCAAGTCAACAAATGAAATTAATTTGACAGCAATGTGAATCTTAAGGGCGTGTCCAAGTCCCAGTCGAGTTTAGCTGAACCCGACTTTGAGGGTGACATGTACAATCTGGCCTCAGTCGATGATCGAATGGAGGTAAATAAATGGTCGTCGTCCGGTTCGGCTTTACATTCCAAGACACCATATTCTCTTTGATCGTCGAAGGCTGAAAATCGTCCTGAAAGGGGGTCTAATACAACCTTGACTAAGTGTTACCTCGTGAGGGAGAGCTGAGGTGTATAAGATTGGGGATGACTTTGGAATAGGCTGTTGGGAAAATGACGATAGGTACAGACCTGCAAGAACCTGCCCTGATTGTGACAGCAACGGTTATACTCCGTTGGGGCACAAAATCCAGAGTCTCTATTCGAGAAATATTCCTTCTACAATTTTTTACCTATTTGTTATTTAAACGCATGGTAAATGTCATGGGGTTTGGGCATGGCGCTATGCCATACAAGACTCAAACTCTATTTCATAATGTGCTGGCAAATGGTCTATGTATTGAGCAGAGCCAATAAATCGTTTTCACAATCAGGACAGGCGCTTGCAGACTTGTACCTCTCATAGTCCCTTTGGAATAGTGGGGATCATCAGGTTACTTAGAAATACGAACCTCACTCACTTCACCTCTTTCTCACGACGCAATAGTCAAGGTAGGATTAGCCACCATCAGGCTCCCATTCAGGACGATTTTCAGCCTTTGACGACCAAGCAGAGAATATAGTGTCTTGAGGTATTATGAAATTTCGTCAGAATCTAGATACGACAAGATTTATACTCCTATAGAACCAACTAACCAACCCCAAGACTTTGCAATTGGTTGAGAAACGTTTAATGTTTTAACCTCCAGTTTCCAAGGGTGCTTGTTGTAGGCTCCTCTCGGGGTCCATTTAATTTTTTTTTCTTCAATAATTCTGAAATAGACGTCATAATTAAGGCAAGGTGTAGAATTTGCTCAAAACGCCAGTTAACAGTGCTCGAAAAGATTGGCAGTCCCTTCTTGGTTTTCGCTACCTCCAAATGATCAATCTGAGGTGCAGCTACTCCTTTATCTAAGATCATCTAAACTATCATCAATTTGATACTGCACTCTGACTAGTAATCCTGAACAAGTTCGTCTTTTGCAGATCTTGAAAACTCTCGTCTTTTTTTACTTTTTGTCTGTTTGTTAATAACATTTGGTATTTAGTCCATTATCCGATGAGCAAGACGTACTTACGATCCACTAATGCAGGTTTTTAATTACTGGTTCTGCAATCTTAGGTGTAAAGAGAGTCTTCGCAGAAGCAATCGAGTGGGTGCTCTACTGATGTGGTCTAGAGATGTAGGATATGCATTTTACGATTTAGGTGATTTTATTGTTGTCTGGGCCATTATGCGACTTTTGCGAACTTCCTGTAAATGTGAGATCTAGGTGCGTTATAGAAGCTATAATGATTAGACCTTAGTTCAGGTTCAGGTAGTTCAGTCTAATTATGGTTCAGGTTAATTAATTAACAAATTACTCGTTTGCTGCTTCAATGGAAACGGAATAATGAACAGGTAAATAATTTTCCACTATTTTGGTAGTGATCTACTAGGATCCTCTAGAGCACATGCTGTGGAACAAGGAGATAGAGTAGGGCAAAGAACCAATCGTCTATCCTAAGAGCCTACAAACTGTTAACGAGAATATTTAGAAAACAACATTTTGAAGCATACTAACCTGAACTAACCTGAGAACTTGATGATGATACAAATATGCATAGTTTTTGTGCTTAGAAGTGTGGTCAGCAAACAAAACCAAAACAACTGGCTGTTATTTACAAAATCCGATTAAGGAGCAATTGCAAATTCAGATTTTACTTTAATGCTCTAAATTCTACTCCATTTGAGCAAACTCGGCTAATAGCCAAAAACTACAAATCAAAAGACCTAAAAGAAGTTCTGAAATTTGGAAGGGGCTTGCATAGTTTGTAGGGTGAATAAACTTCCTGTTAACTTCAGAATATAGGGCAACTATTAACTAAATAGTCGTTGTGTTGCGACAGGAACTATATTATTGCCCTTTAAACTAGCAACATATTAGCAAATTGGCTCCTAAGAGTCCTTTTGAAAGTTAATATACTGAATATTGTTAATCGATCTCTCCTTCTCCTTTATCAAAATGCAATTATGATAAGCAAAATCGAAAATGTAAAAACGAAAATAACGACGTAGCATTATTCTATTCTTCGCCATTTATCGCCCCAGGTTGGCATCAGCTGTATCTAACGTTCCACCTGATAAATGGATGAACATGTTTTGAAGTAAGTAATTGCGATTTTATTTTGTCCTTGTTTTTGATTTAAACTAGAACTTTAGCCGGCTCGTACAATAGCAGGCCTTTGAGTGCTGAGTCTCTTCCTTTATTTCATCATTAAGATAAAGTTAATGTATAAAACATGCCTTTATACAAATTACCCAAATTAAGATGCACTAAGCAGTTCATTATGCTTTAAGTTAAATATAGGTCAATTAGATTTTAATCCCCAAGATAGACTCCCGTGTTCCATGCTTAGTTGGTTACAATTTAAAGTGTTTTTTGTGTTTTAAAACCGTGGTCCAATGGAATTTCTTCCTGATGATGAGCTCCGTGGTATTTATTCCCCCTACGCGCCGTTGCGCTGCAGTGGAGCGACTGGGGTGGGGGGTAGTGAAGCGACTGGGGTGGGGGGTAGTGAAGGCGCAGGGTTTCAGCGCACTTGAAATATGTGGTGGAACTCTCTTTCAGACTGCATTTAGAAACGTAATTTCCTCCTTCCTTTTGAAATTGTTGCTTTAAAGAGATCAGAGCAGAGTAGCAGAGCTCGCTCTCTCCGAAGGTCACAACATCCTTTTCAACGAGGTAAATATTTTATATCAATCGCAGCGTTTTTATCTGAGACTAACTAGAGAGGGACCTTTTATCATTGAGAGCTTTAAACGCGGCAACGATCTCACCAGGAAGGAGGAAAGTGCGCTTTTAAATGCAGACTTCAAGCGAGTTCTACGACATACTTCAAGTGCGCCACCGCTATCCCCACCCCAGTCCCTTTACTTCAGCGCGACGGCGGGGGAATAAATACCACGGAGCTCCCTACAGTCGAATCAGTCAACGTTGGGAAGCACGGAAAATCACTTCGCCCATTGCCTCATCGCCTTTGACCTTTGAACATCTGCCTCAGCTGTAGACGAAACGGCAGAAAATCCATTGGATCACGACTTAGAAGTTTGGAAAACACTTTAGATTGTACTTTTATGTCGAAAAAAAGAGAAACTAATCGCTAGAGAGTTTTTTTTTTAGGATTATATATGTCTACCACTTACTAAACTAACTACTTAAAATCTCATTTCCATTTGCGTTCAATGTAATTTGTTTCAATAAAAACAATTTCTAATTAATTCTATAATTACTAAATAACCTAATCCGAATTACATCTAAAAAAGCTAATGCACCCTTTTACCTTTTTTGCATGCAAGTTCATAATTTCGATTTTTCTTTCCAATAAACTTCCAATAACACAGAATTTTTTAGTAAAATGTAAAACCAATTTGCCACGTGTTTTCATTAAAATTTAAAATATTGTAAAATTTTAATATCCCTAACGGTATGATAAATTGCTTTAATGAAGAACGAGGGAATAAGCATCTGCTTAGGAGCTAATAAGTTTTACAAAGTCGGTGGTTAGGTAGGTACAGGGTGTCACCAATTAATTATCGATTAAATTGGGAAAATCCTACGTTGTTAGGTAGTTGATTGGTTCCCTTTGGCTGCTCTCAAATTTCCCCATTGTGTCGCACAATAATAACAAATTAATTTTAACAGTCGTAATGAATAAAAATGAGTTCCTAGAAAAGTTCTCGTGTGTTACTTTCCAGATTTTTTTCTTCACTTTAACGAAACGTTTATTTTTTCAAAATTTACGTTTTTAAACAGAAAACAAATCCTTGGTTCTGAGAAAATTTTCTAGAAACCAAATTTTCTTTCAACTAATTCAGCTAACAAGGGCTATCAAATATTTTGTTTTTTTGCTATGGCCATTCCTTAAATTTTCTTATATTTTCAACTTAGCTTTTTCCCTCTTCCTGATATTTTTTTTTCTTTTTCCAAGAACTCGCGGGAAATGTGGAAACATTTAAAAGTTTTACTTCCAGGAAAACGTATTTCCACACCAAATGAAATAGTTTTTGAGCATCAATCAACCTCTGATGAATTAATGATTGCTGAGGAATTTAATAAATATTTTATCAACAGTATTACTGAAATTGTAAGTAATGTTCCTAAATTTTTCCCTCATGACGAAGCTTTTGTTGCAACCCCTAATACTTGCAGTGAATTTAACAAGTTTGAATTATTAACTATGAAAAGTTTTAAAGAGATACTTAAGAATTTGAAAAGTGTTGGGGGTGGTGTGAGTGGAATTTCAAAGAAGGTTTTGTGTGATGTGTGTTGTGTGATTGGTAATCGTTTGTTGGATGTAGTGAATTTGTCTCTCACAAGTGGTGAATTTCCTGAGGGATGGAAGGAATCCACTGTGATTCCTGTCCCGAAAGTGCAAAATACACATTTGTATAATGAATTTAGACCTATCAATACTATGGAAGTCTATGAGAAAGTATTAGAGATAGCTGTGAAGCAGCAGTTACAAAATCACTGCCAGAAAAATAATATTGTGGTTGTGAACCAGTCAGGTTTTCGGGAGCACCACTCGTATGAGTCGACAATTGTTAATATTTGTAATGTTTTTATGAAAGAAATGGATGAAGGCAAAATGGTACTAGCGGTTTTCTTGGCGTTTGAGACTGTTGATAGGGCTATACTGTTAAGTCGATTGAAGGGCATCGGCATCGGGCGCACGGTTTTGAAGTGGTTTGAATCGTATTTATACAATAGAAAACAAAGAGTTAGGTTTAAAAATTGTTTGTCTAAGGCCTCAGATGTGCAATATGGGGTTCCTCAGGGTACCGTCTTGGGTCCATTGCTCTTTCTGCTGTATGTAAACGATATGGTTAAAATTATTAAAGAGTGTAAAATAGAATTGTTTGCTGATGACACAATGATCTATTTCGCGGGAAATGATATAGGCCAAATGCAGGAAGTTGTTAACACCGATTTAAATAACCTATTTAAATGGCTTTGTAATAGTAAACTAAGCTTAAACACGGCAAAGTCAAAATTTTGCTTGTTTGGTAAAAAGAGTAAACTGAGTAATGCAAATCCAGAGAGCATTAATATAATGATTAACAATGCAAAGATTGAACATGAAAAGCAAATTAAATATCTTGGAGTAATACTGGATTGAAACTTAAATTTTTATGCTCACGTGGATTATATTACAAGAAAGTTATCAAAAAAGGTTAGTTTTATAGCACGAATAGGACATCAGCTGTCAACGGCTACTAAATTGTTCTTGTATAAAAGTATAGCGGCTCCACATCTCGAATACTGTGCGACACTTTTATATGGTCTGCCTGATTTTAAAGTTGCCCAGTTGCAGTTGGTACAGAACAGAGCTATGAGAACTATTCTGAGATGTAATAGGTATACACCTATTGCAACAATACTTTAAGTATTGAGTTTATTATCTGTTAAACAGAAAATTATGTATAACGTTTGTCTTTTTATTCAAAATAAAAAACGGTTTGTTACCACCATACTTGCGTGATAGTGTTAAATTTTTTGGCCATGTTCATGACTATCAAACAAGACATTGTAGAGATTTTATACTAACGGAAAAGTGTAATAGCAATAAAAAGCTGAATTCGGTGTTATATAAGGGCCTCCAAGATTTTAACCGACTGCCAAACCATGTAAAAGATTGTGAAAACTTGGAATATTTTAAAAGGGAAGTAAGAGTACATGTAATGTCTGAAGTGTAATCATTTGCTTATGTAATGGCTATTCTTACTTTATTTATTAATATTTATATGTTTTTGTGTGTAGCAGATTTGCTAATAAATAAACATTATTATTATTATTATTAAGTTTCAAATATTCGCCTTCTTTTAGTTTTTTTGTTTGAGCATGTTTTTCGAATTTTGCGTTGTATACATAATTTTCTTTGCAATATAATTTCCTAAAAAAGCGATTTGATATTTTCAACGCTCTATGGTTTTTCTTCACATTAAATATTTTTTCTTTCAATATTTACATCATTTTCTAATTTTCGGTTCCTCTGAATTATTGTGTTTATATTTTCTCGATCGAAATTTTTATTTCAACATCAGCTATTAACAAGTGCTATATCTCATCTTTTATTCTTTTGATATAGTTTTTGTTCGATGCTTTTTTTTATATTTTCAATTAACCTCAATTTTTTCATCTTTTGGGTATTGTTTCTATATATATTCTAGATGTTTTTCTTTGTTACCTCCTTTTAGTTTTTTTCTTCACATTAAATATTTTTTCTTTCAATATTTACATCATTTTCTAATTTTCGGTTCCTCTGAATTATTGTTTTTATATTTTCTCGATCGAAATTTTTATTTCAACATCAGCTACTAACAAGTGCTATATCTCATCTTTTATTCTTTTGATATAGTTTTTGTTCGATGCTTTTTTTATATTTTCAATTAACCTCAATTTTTTCATCTTTTGGGTATTGTTTCTATATATATTCTAGATGTTTTTCTTTGTTACCTCCTTTTAGTTTTTTTCTTGCTTGATCATGTCCTTGCAAATTTTTTGTACGCATATAAACCTATTCAATGTAATTTCCTATAACCATTTTTGTTTGATACTTTTCAGGCTTTCTGCTTCACTTTAAGTGTATTTTTTCAATATTTATATCTTTTTACTCTTCAATATTCGATTTTTTAAATTATCGTTCCTTCTTCTTCATGATCGAAATTCTCTTTTCGCCCAAAGAATAACAAGCGCCATCTTATGTTTTGTTTTTCTGTAATATGGTTATTGCTTAGTTTTTGTTATATCTTTATTTTTTTCCATTTTTTGGCCACATATTTTTTGCTGTTTACTACAAGTTTCGTATGATTACCTTTTTTAGTTCTTTACTTATGTGAACATATTTTCTACGTATTTTGTTTTATGCGTATTTTTCCATCTAATATGGTTTCCTAAAATGGTTTTCATGTGTTATTTTTAAGTATTTTTTTTACCATAATCATTTTTTTCGATGTTTTTATTTTTTTTGTTGAGTTCTTGGTTTTCAGAAATTGTTGTTCCTATTTTGCTTGATCAAACATTTTTCAACTACCTTCATCTGGCGGTATTTTATGTTTTGATCTTTTGATATGACATTTGTTTAATTTTTCCTTATATTATCAATTGAACTGTAAATTTCGAATATTTCCATTGATTGTTTCTTTTCTTGTTTAAAAATGTTTTATATTTTTTAAGTTAGTTTCCAGATTTTTTCTAGAATGCAATTTTTATTTCCCCATTTTAAGTTTTTTTCTATTTACATTTTCTGAGTATTGTTTTTTCTTTCAAATATTTACCTTCTTTAGGCCTTTTTCTTGTTTGAGCAGGTTTTTCGATTTTTTTTTGTATGCATAATTTCGTAATTTTTCTTTCCAGGTTTCTTCTTCATGTTCAGCGTTTTTCTTACAATATTTGTTAATTTTTCTGTATAATCCTCGACTCGTTTACTTTGTTGCTTCATTTTCCTTATATTTTCATTAATCTACCTTTTTTCATTTTCTAGATCTAGTATTTCTAAATTCTAGATAAATTATATTTAACTATTTTTAAATCTTTTCTTGGTTGAACATGTTCGTCAAATTTTCATAGGCTAATGTAATTTTTTGAAACTTTTCCGTGTGTTAGCTTCCAGTACTTTTTTCATCATTAGTGTTTTCAATGTGTATATCTTTTCCTGTTTGATACTTGGTTCTCCAAAATAATTGTCCCTATTTTGCTTGATCAATTTTTTTTTCAATAAGCGCTACGTGCGTTTGTTGCTACGTGTTTTCATTAAAATTAAAAATATTGTAAAATTTTAATATTCCTAAGGGTATGATAAATTGCTTTAATGAAGAACGAGGGAATAAGCATCTGCTTAGGAGCTAATAAATTTTACAAAGGTTAGGTAGGTACAGGGTGTCACCAATTAGTTATCGATTAAATTGGGAAAATCTTGCGTTGTTAGGTAGTTGATTGGTTCCCTTTGGCTGCTCTCAAAATTCTCATTGTGTCGCACAATAATAACAAATTAAATTTAACAGTCGTAATGAATAAAAATGAGTTCCTAGAAACGTTCTCGTGTGTTACTTTCCATATTTTTTTCTTCACTGTAACGAAACGTTTATTTTTTCAAAATTTACATTTTTCTGTTTAATCCTTGGTTCTAGAAAATTTTCTAGAACGAAAACTATCTTTCAAATAGTTCAGATAACAAGCGCTATTTTATGTTTTGTTTCTTTGATATGGCCATTCCTTAAATTTTCTTATATTTTCAATTTAACTTTTTCAATTTTCCTGGTAATTTTTTTCTTTTTCCTAGGTTCACATTCTTTTAGATTTTTTTTTGTTTGAGCATGTTTTTTGAATTCCATTGTACGTATAATTTTTTATCCAATAGAATTTCCTAAAGAAACGTTTTGATATTTTCTAATTTTCATGGCTTTTCTTCAGCTTAACCATTTTTTCTTTCAATATTTATATAATTTTCTATCTAGTTTTCGGTTCGTCGAAATGTTTTTTCCTACGTTTTCGCGTTCGAAGTTTTTATTTCAACATCAGCTATAATGTACCTTTTGTTCTTTTGATATAGTCTTTGTTCGATATTTTTTTATATTTTCATACCTTCATCTTTTGGGTATTGTTTTTTTATGTGTTCTAGATGTTTTTTTTGTTACTTACTTTTAGTTCTTTTCTTGCTTGATCATGCAAATTTTTTTGTATGCATATATTCCTATTCAATGTAATGACTTATACATTCAATGTACCACTTCGCTTTGCTACTTTTCAGGTTTTCTGCTTCACTTTAAGTATATTTTTTCAATATTTGTTTGTACCTTTTTACTCTTTAATACTCGATTTTTTTAAATTATTGTTCCTACTTTTTCTAGATCGAAATTCTCTTTTCAACGCCAACTACTAACAAGCGCTATCTTATATTTTGTTTTTTTTAATGGTTTTTGCTTAGTTTTTTTATATCTTCAATTTAACTTTTTCTGGTTACTGCTTTCCTGTTTACTATAAGCTCTGTATGTTTACTTTCTTTTTAGTTTGTTGCCTTATTTCAACTTGTTTCTAAAATATTGTCAAATTATTTATATTTGAATTTGTTTCCATTTTCTGGCCACTGCTCTCTTTGTTTACTAGAAGTTTCGTATGTTTACCATTTTTAGTTATTTACTTATTTGAACATATTTTCCTATTTTGTTTTATGCGTATTTTTCCATCTAATATGGTTTCCTAAAATGGTTTTCATGTGTTATTTTTAAGTATTTTTTTACCATAATCATTTTTTTCGATGTTTTTATCTTTTTTGTTGAGTTCTCGGTTTTCAGAAATTGTTGTTCCTATTTTGCTTTGATCAAAAAAATTTTTCAATTAACTTCAGCTAGCGCTATTTTATGTTTTGATCTTTTGATATGATATTTGTTTAATTTTTCCTTATTTTGTCAATTTAATTGTAAATTTCGAATATTTCCTTACTTTGATTGCTTTTTTCTTGATGAAAAATGTTTTATATTTTTTAAGTTAGTTTCCAGATATTTTCTAGACCGCATTTTTTATTTCCCCATCTTAAGTTTTTTTTTCTATTTACATTTTTTGAGTATTGTTTTTTTTTTCTGTTCCCCTGTCTTTTGCTCTCCTAAAAGTTTCAAATATTTACCTTCTTTAGGCCTTTTTCTTGTTTGAGCAGGTTTTTCGGCTTTTTTTTGTAGGCATAATTTCTTATTTTTTCTTTCCAGATCTTCTTCATGCTTAGCGTTTTTTCTTACCATATTTGTTAATTTTTCTGTTTAATCCTCGACTCGATTACTTTGTTGCTTCATTTTTCTTATATATTCAATCAATCTAGCTATTTTCATTTTTTGGGTGTAGTATTTCTAAATTCTAGATAATTTATATTTACCTGTTTTTAAATCTTTTCTTGATTAAACATGTTCGTCAAATTTTCATATGCTTATGTAATTTTTTGAAACATTTCCGTGTGTTACCTTCCAGTACTTTTTTCATCATTAGCGTTTTTTTCAATGTTTATATCTTTTCCTGTTTGATACTTGGTTCTCCAAAATAATTGTCCCTATTTTGCTAGATCATTTTTTTTTTCAATAAGCGCTACGTGCGTTTGTTGCCACGTGTTTTAATTAAAATTTAAAATATTGTAAAATTTTAATATCCCTAACGGTATGATAAATTGCTTTAATGAAGGACGAGGGAATAAGCATCTGCTTAGGAGCTAATAAGTTTTACAAAATCGGTGGTTAGGTAGGTACAGGGTGTCACCAATTAATTATCGATGAAATTGGAAAAATCCTACGTTGTTAGGTAGTTGATTGGTTCCCTTTGGTTGCTTTCAAAATTCCCATTGTGTCGCACAATAATAACAAATTAAATTTAATAGTTGTAATGAATACAAATTAGTTCCAAGAAAAGTTCTCGTGTGTTACTTTCCAGATTTTTTTCTTCACTTTAACGAAACGTTTATTTTTTCAATATTTATATCTTTCTATTAGATCCTTAGTTGTAGAAAATTTTCTAGAACCAAAATTGTCTTTCCACTAGTTCAGCTTACAAGCGCTATCTTATATGTTTTGTTTCTTTGCTATAGCCATTCCTTAAATTTTCTTATATTTTCAACTTAGCTTTTTCCCTCTTCCTGATATTTTTTTTTCTTTTTCCAAGAGGTTTCAAATATTCGCCTTCTTTTAGTTTTTTTTGTTTGAGCATTTTTTTCGAATTTCTCGTTGTATACATAATTTTTTTCCAATATAATTTCCTAAAAAGGCGATTTGATATTTTCAACGCTCTATGGTTTTTCTTCACATTAAATATTTTTTCTTTCAATATTTATATAATTTTCTAATTTTCGGTTCCTTTGAATTATTGTTCCTACATTTTCTCGATCGAAATTTTTCATTTCAACATCAGCTACTAACAAGTGCTATATCTCATCTTTTATTCTTTTGATATACTTTTTGTTCGATGTTTTTTTTTTATATTTTCAATTAACCTCAATTTTTTCATTTTTTGGGTATTGCTTTTATGTATTCTAGATGTTTTTCTTTGTTACCACCTTTTAGTTTTTTTCTTGCTTGATCATGTCCTTCAAATTTTTTGTACGCATATAAACCTATTCAATGTAATTTCTTAGAACCATTTTTGTTTGATACTTTTCAGGCTTTCTGCTTCACTTTAAGTGTATTTTTTCAATATTTATATCTTTTTACTCTTCAATACTCGATTTTTTTAAATTATCGTTCCTACTTCTTCATGATCGAAATTCTCTTTTCGTCCAAAGAATAACAAGCGCCATCTTATGTTTTGTTTTTCTGTAATATGGTTATTGCTCAGTTTTATTTATATCTTTATTTTTTTCCATTTTTTTGGCCACAGCTTTTTTGCTGTTTACTACAAGTTTCGTATGATTACTTTTTTTAGTTCTTTACTTATTTGTACATATTTTCTACGTATTTTGTTTTATGCGTATTTTTCCATCTAATATGGTTTCCTAAAATGGTTTTCTTGTCTTATTTTTAAGTATTTTTTTTTACCATAATAATTTTTTTCGATGTTTTTATCTTTTTTGTTGAGTTCTCGGTTTTCTGAAATTGTTGTTCTTATATTGCTTTGATCAAAAAAATTTTTCAATTAACTTCAGCTAGCGCTATTTTATGTTTTGATCTTTTGATATGATATGTGTTTAATTTTTCCTTATATTGTCAATTTAACTGTAAATTTCGAATAATTCCTTACTTTGATTGCTTCTTTTCTTGTTTAAAAATGTTTTATATTTTTTAAGTTAGTTTTCAGATTTTTTTCTAGAATGCATTTTTTATTTCCCCATTTTAATTTTTTTTCTATTTACATTTTCTGAGTATTGTTTTTTTCTGTTTCAAATATTTACCTTCTTTAGGCCTTTTTCTTGTTTGAGCAGGTTTTTCGATTTTTTTTTATGCATAATTTCGTAATTTTTCATTCCAAATTTCTTCTTCATGTTCAGCGTTTTTTCTTCAATATTTGTTAATTTTTCTGTATAATCCTCGACTCGTTTACTTTGTTGCTTCATTTTTCTTATATTTTCATTAATCTAGCTTTCCTCATTTTCCGGATGTAGTATTTCTAAATTCTAGATAATTTATATTTAACTGTTTTTAAATCTTTTCTTGGTTGAACACGTTCGTCAAATTTTCATAAGCTAATGTAGTTCAGGTTAGTTTATATCTTTTCCTGTTTGTATCTTTTCCTGTTTGATACTTGGTTCTCCAAAATAATTGTCCCTATTTTGCTTGATCAATTTTTTTTTCAATAAGCGCTATCGTATGTTATGTTCTTTGATTATTTTTTCTTATATCGTCAGTTTTATTGGAAGTTACAAAAGTTCCTTTCTTTTGGTGCTTTTCTTGTTTGAAAATATCTTTGCATTTTCTTGTTCTATTTTATTTTTCCCTTCTTCTTTTTCTGTTTAATTTTTAGATTTTTGATATTGATTTTTCTTAATTATCTTGATCGGAAATTTACTTTTATATTAAATCATTTTTGTGTGTGAATTCCTAATTCATGATTGTGATTAGCGTCCTTGAGTTGTATCTACCGGCGAAGGTAGCAGGATAGGAACAAACAATACGCCTTTTCTTTATCGAACAATGGCCAACGTTGCGACCATTTATTTAGTCTTCCTCAGGGCTGAAACCCAAGAAAATGTCCGTGTAACAAATCCCAAGTCTCAACATTCAACCACAAACGTTGTGTCCAGTCGAAACGTTGGCCATTTTCCGATAAAGAAGAGGTGTATTATTTGTCCTAATCCTGCTACCTTCACCAGTACTTAATTTTTGATATTTTTTTTACCGTCACAAATAATGTTAGATCAATTTTGGCATAGTTTCGTATTTAATTTGTTTATTTCTTAAAAGGTTTTTGTATGTTACTTTTTACCAGGTTTATGCTTCAGTTCAAATTTTATCTTTTTTTCAATATGTTTCTGTTTAGTTTTCAATTTTTCCCAATTATGCTCCTACTTTTTCGCTTAAACAAATCACCAAATTGAATCCATTAAATTCAATATCAGTTAGATTGTCTCTTTTGACTTCCATAGAAATAGGGAAGGATTTCAAGTATTAAATTTATTGCAAAGCTTTAAATGTAAAATGGTACAATGCGATTAAAATTAAACTAAGAGGATTCAAATCCAATCTGGAGAAACACATTTCGAACCCTTATAATCTCAAAACTAGAACTAATCCCTTACTGTAACTTCATCCTCTCTGACTTAAGAACAACTCTTCCAGTTCCACCAATAAGGAAATATCCTCCTTTAAAAAAAATAAAAAGTTGGCATTTTAATTAACAGAAATAATTAGCAAAGAATTAGTTCAATTCCGCTTCAGCGGGTTTAAGCGACAAAGTTCGCTAAGTGTTGTCTTTAAAGATCCCTCAAAGTTTACTTTCGAACATTCCGCATGACCTTTAAAGGGCCCAACGAGGAAATATTCTTTACATTGGCAACAAACTATTTCATTTTCAAAGTCGATTTGCGGCTCAGCTTAAATCAATTTTGTGCTTCTGCAATGTAATAAACTTTGAGTGTTATTTGGAAAAATGTAACGCCCCTGAAAGTTCACTTTAGAGCGTTATCTTCCATGGCACTTGACTGAAAAACTTACGCTTTATAAATTTTTAGAAATAAAAGTTGAAGGTTTTTAGTTTGTCCCAGTTTTCCATGTTAGATGTAACACCATATTCTTCGCAAATTGCTGCAAGGAAAGTTGGTTAATTGGATGAGTTTGTGGCGTGGTTATCGATAACATGTAAACTATAAACTATAGTTATTCACTGCTTGGCAAGATAGTAAATGCTATTATTTAGATTGATCAAGTTTCAGCAAAAAACCCATATCCATCTTAAGATGATTGAAATTTTTTTTTGAAATTGGTACCAACTACCCAGTTTCTCGCATTTGAAATAGGGAATATAAGACTGTGAAGGCTTTCATGGCCGCTCTCAAAAAACAATCTAAAGTGTTTCTCGGGCTTTGAAGCCTTGGTCCAAGGGAATTTCTTCCTGACGCTTCGTCTACAGTTGCGGCTGATATTATCAAAGGCGATTAGTCAACGGGCGAAGTGATCTCCTGTGTTTCACGACGTTGACTGATTCGACTGTAGTGAGCTCCGTGGTATTTATTCTCCCGCCGTCGCGCTGGAGTGGAGGGACTGGGGTGGGGGTAGTAGCGGCGCGGGGTTTCGGCGCACTTGAAGTAAGGCGTAGAACTCACTGCATTTAGTCTGCATTTAGAAACGTAATTTCCTTCTTCCTGTTAAAATTGTCGTGTTTAAAGATCTTAATTGCCGATCATTAGAGTCGGATAGAAACGCTGCGATTGATATAAGACATCCACCTCGTTGCAAAGGATGTCGTGACCTTCGGAGAGAGCTTGCTCTGCTACTGCTGACTTTTGTGTTTGTCCCAGCCTGCAACTCCTATTTTGATCCGTAATCCTCGTGCAGACACTTCGTTTTGTGGTGCCTTAGGCCAAATTACATTTCTAAATGCAAATTGGAAGCGAGTTCTGCGACATACTTCAAGTGCGCCGAAACTCCGCCCCACCACAACCCCCACCCCAGTCCCTCCACTGCAGCGCTACAGCGCAGGGGGGGGGGAATAAATACCACGGAGCTCACCACAGTCGAATCAGTCAAAGTCGGGAAGCACGGGAGATCCCTTCGCCCTTTGCCTTATCGCCTTTGATTATGTCTGACCACAACTTCAAAATCTGGAAAATACTTGTATTTTGCCCGCCGTGAAATCCTTCACAGTTCTCTAGATGTTAATTAAAAAAAAAATCAAGAACTTTCGGTCAATAACAGCTTAACCAGATACTTATTCTTCATAAAAATTTGATCAAATCGTTTTCTTCTGACTCAAGAAATGTCGTAGCACCCTTTCGATCGTGTGCTTACGGAACACCCTGTATATCAAAGTGAAATTTTCCGTGTTGTGTTTCATTTTCCTAAACTGCAACTCTCACTAAATTGGATGCTTTGAAGTGCGTGGGTTTCATTAAAACATTCATTAAATGGATGTTAACTGTCTAGACCCTTTAATTAACATTCTATTAGAGAATGAAATCAGTGAAGATGAATTTCTTAGGCAACTTTCTTAAGGAACGTTCAATAATATCCTGATTTTCTATTTAATATGGGATTTAGGACTCTCTCAAAATGAAAAATAAAGTTGCAAAAAATTTGACGCTTTGCTAAAATACTGCTTTTTCTATTAGAACAAACATGTGTCGCTTGGTGAAACTGACCACACGTGGCTTTAATACTGTGACTTATTAAATTCTGAACCCTTACATTACAAAACAGCTTATTTGAGTGTTAACTAACTTAGTTAAAACCTAGTTAAGAATGACGATTAGAGCCATACTTTTAACGAGAGCAAACAAAGTTTGTGTATGTAATTACGGGGTTGAAGGGGAAAGTTAACCCTTTGACAGAACGTGGCCTTGCAAATAAACCAATTTCCTAACCCCTTATTTGAGTTTAGAACATTATGTGCGCAGGAGGGTAATGTGTTTGCTTATTAATTACAAGCAAAAGAGAAGAGTTTTTTTGTTCTCTCAAAGAAATGTTTTTCTTTGCCCTAAAGGCCTTATTTTATCCACTCTAGTCGAAGCACCTATAGATTTGATTTTAATAGAATCCCTTAAATAAGATAGAACTTTCAAAGGGAATTTTCTCTAGGCGCTGCTTTTAAAACTCAGTTACGATAAACTGATCGGGAAGTTAAGAACTGATACAAAGCTTTAAGGTTTGCAAGGGATACAATGGGTCTAATGTGTTCGACTGTAGCTGGAGCGGTGTTACTGCTACTACAGTGAAATAATAGGTTTTTGAAGTAAATTCGTTTCAACAGTTCTTTAATTACTGAAGGAAAAACATTTAAACCGGAAAATCTAAAAAAAAATTTCTTGGAAACTCGGTCAGGGCGCTAGGAAAAAAAACTTCTAAGCCAAACCAAGCTTTCGGCCCGGTTTATTGCTTCCTTCAAAGCTACAATGTGAGGATAAATGGGAGTTTACAACTTTAAATTGTCTGTAATTAAACTTCTACATGTTATTCGACTCAAGGCCTGCTTAGAAGATAGGATGACGTAAAACGAAAAAACACAAGATTAAAAATGTTACATGATGGTTAAATATATTACAGTTGTGGTGGTTAGCAGGTTTAAGGAAAAAACTTATCACAGGAAATATTAAAGATCCATGCATAATGCGAAACGCATATCACGGTATTGTTTACAATAATAAATAAAAAAAAATTTACAATTAGCAAAACTGATAAATTATAGGTAATATAAAACAATCCAATTTTATAAGACTGTGAAGCTGTACAATCTAAAGTTTTTCCGGGCTTTGAAGCCGTGGTCCAATGTGGCGCCAATAGGCGAAGTGATCTCACTTGCTTCCCGACTTTGACTGATTCGACTGTGGTGAGCTCCGTGGTATTTATTCCCCCACTGTCGCGCTGCAGACGAGGGACTGGAGTGGGGGTAATGGAGGCGCGGCGTTTTGGCGCACTTGAAATATGTCATAGAACTTGTTTCCAGTCTGCATTTAGAAACGTAATTTCCTCCTTCCTGTTGAAATTATTGTCGTGTTTAAAAATCTCAATGGCCTCTCTCGTCGTTACTCTCTTATGGAACAGCTGTAGACAAAACGTCAGGAAAAAATTCCATTGAGCCACGGCTTCAAAGCCCGGAAAGCACTTTAGATTGCACTAAAATTTTGTTGGTTTTTCTTTCTCCTAATAACTTCTGAACTCCTTGTATTTTACACTACTGACTACCAAAATATTACTCGTTATGTTGGATTATTTAGATTAATTATTAGCTAAAGCTAAACTAAGTAAACAGTCATACTTGTTGTGTTTACTTAGCGGCATTGAGCTTTTAATGGTGCTAATGTTAAACGTTGTATTAATGCAATATGCGTTCCAAATCCTCAGCTGTTTACAACAAACTTAAATGCCACAATATATTGTTTATAAACCCCGTACTATTGATTATTTGCCATAATATTATGCTAATAGACGTATACAGTGCGATTCCGCATAAATCGTCATAATAATATGTGTATTAACGATAGTAGGAATTTATCACAATACTCCTTTGACATGCTAATGAAAACTGTCCTTTTTTTGATATTGAGACTCTCTTTTTTAATTTATTAACAGAAAATTCAGTCCGCTGTTTTATTTAATCTACGACAATAAAAATTTTCTGCGGTGCAGGTCATAATTTCGTACTTCAGATTGGAAACGAGTGCAAAATTATAGTTTTGCATTCAATGCTATTTTGCGCATAATTGTGTCAATTTTAATTTAAAATGTAAATAATTTTCGTCTAATGCAAGCTGTAATTTTCCATAGCTGACCCTAATTTGCTAATATTTCATACACAGAAATGTATCTAAAAATTTACTTTTATAAACAGAAACGAAATTTTTTTTTGATATATTGAGAAACTTGTTATTCTTGGTGGGAATTTTATTTTGTTTTGGGAGTGTAAAATACATCGTTTTAACACAATATAAATTGCTGTTTTGTCAAAACGTTTTGTTTTGCTCAGCTGATATCACCAAGGAGCCCCCTATTATTCTAAATTATCGCCAGTATCGTGATGTTTTTTTTTTGGGTAATATTTGTAATTATATATTCTAGTTGGGACAACCTAACACCATGCTCATTATCTTTGGCATTGGAGAGGGATTCGTTTGAAAAAAAACATGTCATTCTAAAGTGTTTTTAAACACATATTGTTAACATAAACCGGGAATTGTTTTACACAACTGTTTACGCTTTCCTTTGTTTCACTTAATTCGATTTACGCTTTTTGTGGCCCTAGCCACAATTTACATAAAAAACAATATTAGAACAGAGAGTGGGGTGTCTACTCAACTAAAAAAGATGAAAAAGTGGCATTAATCAACATATTTATATTCAAAAAATACCTTTAAACCGAAAAAACCTTCCCTTCTGGCAGAGGTCTGTAATAGACATTTTGCTTTCTATGAAAACTTTTAAATTCCAGTATTATAAGTTGTGTGGACACCGTTGTATTAGTTTTCAAATAAAACCATGAAAGAAAATCCAAAATCTTCGTTGATGTGATTATAAAACATTTTATCTACCACCGACAATTTATTAGAAAGTCACAAAGCTTTGTATTGCACAGTAGCGGTTTTAAAAATAGGTATATAAGCTCCATCAGCTTACATTCGCAATCACGTAGCGAATTTTTAAGGAAAAATTGTTAAAATTTTTGAATATGGCAACCAACAAATATAAAGTTCACCGAAGTTATACGAACGTGGGTAAATTAATTCTCAAGTAGCGACTGTTTAAGTAAAGCTGTATCTTAATTCGTAATCATCGAAGAAATATTTAAAATAATTTTTTTCTGCTTTTGAAATTTTACAGGAGAACTTCCAAGTATCTCTTACATTACCAAATCACTTTTTTCAAATATGATGTAAGCCGTAGGACCGTAGGTGTCTGCAAGTTATAAAAAAATCCGAAGTCCTTCACTAGCCAATTTAAAAACATTTTCTCTGCCACTGGAATTTTATAAGAAAGCTTTCATGTTACTCTTGTATTGCATAGGAACTGTTATATACTTTAGTATAAGCAACATAAATATACCGGTATTTGCTCTTAGTAAAGTCCGAAATCTTCAATTATTTAATTTACAAAATTTTTTTACTACCGACGGGTTAAAAGAAAACTTCAATGTGACGTTTGAATTGCACAATACCTGGTTCAAGCTTTAGAGTAAGTTGCACAAGAGTTGCGTAAAAGTCCGAAATACTCGACAATCTATTTTAAAAACATTTTCTCTACCTGGAACTTTATAAAAGAGTTCACACACGTCATTCTTGTATTGCATAGTTACTGTTTCAGAATTTGGCATAAGCTGTATACGAGGGGATCTGGATATGCAATTAAGTACTAGACAATCTATTTTAAAAACATTTTTTCTACCACTGGAATTTTATAAGGGAGCTCACACACACACACACCAAGCTATGGAATTAAAACTATTGTCTGAGATAACTTCATAAAAAAATGAAAATCGGCACATTTTATGACATTTTCGACTTTCAATTGTTTTTATGAAGTAAACTCAGACCAACTGTCCTAATTCCCAGGCCTGCTTGAGGTTTTTTTTTAATGAACGCACGGTATAAAGAGTCGACCGAAACAATCGACAATCTAATTTACAAAAATTTTTTCTACCACTGGAATTTTATAAAGGAGCTCACACACGTCATTCTTGTATTACACAGTTACTGTTTCAGAATTTGGCATAAGCTGCATACGAGGGAAATTGCATATGCAATTCAATAGCAAATTTTTAATAAAAATATACGAAAGTCCCAACAACCTACTTTAAAAACATTTTTCCGACCGCTGGAATTTCATAAGGGAGCTCACACACACGTTATTCATGTAGTGCGCAGTCACTGTTTTAGCATTTGGTGTGAGCTGCACAGGGATAACGGTATATGCTCTTATGTAGCGAGTTTTTAATACAAATAAAATAACACCGAAATACTCGACAATCTAATTTACAGACATTTTTTTCTACCACTGGAATTTTATAATGGAGCTCACACACGACATTCTGGTATTACTCAGCTACTGTTTTAGAACTTGGTATAAGCTGCACGAGGAGACCTCTACATGCTCTTAAGTAGCGTATTTTCAGTTAAAATTAAAAAATCTGAATTACTCGACAATCTAATTTAAATATATTTTTTCTACCACTGGAGTTTTATAAGGGAGCTCACACACGCTATTCTTGTATTACTCAGTTACTGTTTCAGAATTTGGCGGAAATACGAGGGGATCTGCATATGCAATTTAAGTCGCGAATTTTTAATAAAAATATACGAAAGTCGGAATTACTCGACAATCTGTTTTTAAAAAAAAATTTTCTGCCACTGGAATTTTATAAGGGAGCTCAGACACTTATTCTTGTATTTCACAGTTACTGTTTTAGATCTTGGTATAAGCTGCACGAGGAGATCTGTATATGCTCTTGCGTAACGTACTTTTATTAAAAATATATTATGTATATTAAAAAAAAACTGGTAGCAAGACATGGAGTTAAAACTCTTGTCTGAGATAAGTTCATATAAAAATTAAAATCGGCACATTTTGTGACATTTTTTATGATTGGATCTGCATATGCAATTAAGTAGCAAATTTTTAATAAAAATATACGAAAGTCTGAATTACTCGACATTCTATTTTAGGATCATTTTTTTTTGCACTGGATTTTTATAAGGGAGCTCGCACACGCTATTCTTGCATTACACAGTTTCTGTTTTAGAACTTGGTATAAGCTGCATGAGAAGACCTGTATATGCGTTTACGTAGCGTACTTTTATAAAAAATATAGGGTGTATATTAAAAACAAATCTCGTAGCCAGCCATGGAATTAAAACCCTTGTCTGAGATAAGTTCATAAAAAAAGAAAATCGGCACACTTTATGACATTTTCGACTTTCAGTTGTTTTTATTAGTTTATCTCAGACCTATTTTTCTAATTTCATGGCCTGCCTGAGATTTGTTTTAATGAATGCACGGTATAAGAAAATCCGAAATACTCGACAATCTAATTTACGAAAATTTTTTCTACCACTGGAATTTTATAAGGAAGCCCACACACGTCATTCTTGTATTACACAGTCACTGTTTCAGAATTTGGCATAAGTTGCATATCAGGGGACCTGCATATGCAATTAAATAGCAAATTTTAATACAAATATACGAAAGTCTGAATTACTCGACAATCTATTTAAAAAACATTTTTTCTACCACTGGAATTTTATAAGGGAGCTCACACACGCTATTTTTGTATTGCACTGTTACGGCTTTAGAACTTGGTATAAGCTGCACGAGGAGACCTGTATAAGCGTTTATGTAGCGTACTTTTATACAAAATATAGGGTGTATATTAAAAACAAACCTCGTAGCAAGCCATGGAATTAAAACCCTTGTCTGAGATAAGTTCATAAAAAAAGAAAATCGGTCCATTTTATGACAGTTTCGACTTTCAGTTGTTTTTATGAAGTAATCTCAGCCCTACTGTTCTAATTCCATGGCCTGCTTGAGAATTTTTTTAATGAATGCACGGTATAAAAAGTAATACTCGACAACCTAATTTATGAACATTTTCTCTACCACTGGAGTTTTATAAGGGAGCCCACACACGTCGTACTTGTATTACACACTCACGGTTTATGAATTTGGCATAAGTTGCATATGAGTTGACCATCATATGCAATTAAGTAACAAATTTGAATACAAATATAAGAAAGTCCCAATTACTCGACGATCTATTTTAAAAACATTTTTTCTACAGCTGGAATTTTATAAGGGAGCTCACACACAACTCATCCTTGTATTGCACAGTTACTGTTTTAGAATTTGGTGTGAACTGCTCAGAGATACCTGTATTTGCTCTTATGTAGCGGATTTTTAATAAAAATATAAAATAGTCCCACTTACTGCACAATCTAATTTACAAAATTTTTTTCTACCACTAGAATTTTATAAGGAAGCTCACACACGCCATTCTTGTATTACAGAGTTACTGCTACAGAAGTTCCATATGAGGGGAAATGCATTTGCTCTTAAGTAGCGTATTTTTGATCAAAATATAAAAAAGTCCGAATTGCTCGACCACCTATTTTAAAAACATTTTTTCTGCCACTGGAATTTTATAAGGGAGCTCACACATACTGTTTCAGAATTTGGCATAAGCTGCATACGAGGGGATCTGCATACGCAATTAAGTCGCGGATTTATTAATAACACTTTACGAAAGTCGGAACTATTCGACAATCTAGGTAAAAAACATTTTTTCTACTACTGAAATTTTATAAGGAAGCTCACACACGCCATTTAGTATTACATACTTAGTGTTTAAAAATTTCGTATAAGCTGTATACGAGGGGATCTGCATATTCAGCTAATTCAGTTAAATAGCAAATTTTTAATGAAACTATACGGAAGTCTGAATTCTTCGACAATCTATTTTAAAAACATTTTTTCTACCACCGGAATTTTATAAGGGAGCTCGCACACACCAATCATGTATTACGCAGTTACTGTTTTAAAATGTGGTATTAGCTTCACGAGGTTACCTGTATATGCTCTTATGTAGGGTATTTTTACTCGACAATTTAATTTACAAACATGTTTCTACCACTGGAATTTTATAAGGGAGCTCACACCCACCATCCCTGTATTAACCAGTTACTGTTTTAGAACTTGGTGTAAGCTGCACGAGGAGACCTCTACATGCTCTTAAGTAGCGTATTTTCAGTTTTAATTAAAAAAAAGTCATAATTACTCGACAATTCAATTTAAAAATGTTTTTTTCTGTCACTGAATCTTTATAAGGAAGCTCACACACGCTATTCTTGTATTACACACGTTTCAGGATTTGGCATAAGCTGCATACGAGCATACGAGGGGATCTGCATACGCAATTAAGTAATAAATTTTTAATAAAACTATACGAAAGTCTGAATTACTCGACAATCTAATTTACAAACCTTTTTTCTACCACTGGAATCTTATAAGGGATCTCACACCCGCCATCTCTGCATTACCCAGTTACTGTTTTAGAACTTGGTATAAGCCGCACGAGAAGACATCTACATGCTCTTAAGTAGCGTATTTTCAATTAAAATTAAAAAAGTATGAATTAGTCGAATACCTAATTTAAAAATATTTTTTCTGTCACTGAAATTTTATAAGAAAGCTCACACACGCCATTCTTGTATTACACACGTTTCAGAATTTGGCATAAGCTGCATACGAGGGGATCTGCATATGCAATTAAGTAGCAAATTTTTAATAAAACTATACGGAAGTCTGAATTACTCGACAATCTAATTTTCAAACATTTTTCCTACAACTGGATTTTATAAGGGAGCTCAGACACGGCATTAATGTACTAGACAGTTACTGTTTTAGAATTTGGTATGAGCTGCACAGGGATATCTGTATATGCTCTTATAAAAGTCGTAACATCTCGATAATCTATTTTAAAAACAAATTGTTTACCGCTGGAATTCTATAAGGGAGCTCACACACGCCATTCGTGTATTACAGTGTTAGTGTTTTAGGATTTGGTATGAGCTACACGAGGATAAAATATAAAAAATTGCGAATTTATTTACAATCTATTTTATAAACATTTTTTCTACCACTGAAATTTTATAAGGGAGCTCACACACACCAAGTCATTAAATTAAAACTATTGTCTGAGATAACTTCATAAAAAAATGAAAATCGGCACATTTTATGACTTTCTCCACTTTCAGTTATTTTTATGAATTAATTTCAACCCTACTGTTCTAATTTCATGGCCCGCTTGAGGTTTTCTTTTTTCAATGAACGCACTCTATATAAAAAAGTCCGAAATAGTCGACAATATAATTTTAAAAACATTTTTTCTAGCACTGGAATTTTATAAGGGAGCTCACACACACGTCATACTTGTATTACACAGTTACTGTTTCAGAATTTGGCATAAGCTGCATACGAGGGGAACTGCATATGCACTTAAGTAGCAAATTTTTGATAAAAATAGACGAGAGTCCGAATTACTCTACGATCTATTTTAAAAACATTTTTTCCACCACTGGAATTTTCTAAGGATGCTCACACCCGTCATTCTTGTATTTCACAGTAACTGTTTCAAAATTTGGCATAAGCTGCATACGACGTAGCAAATTTTTATTAAAAATATACGAAAGTCTGAATTGCTCTACAATCTATTTTATAAAAATTTTTTCTACCACTGGAATTTTATAAGGGGGCTCACACACGTTATTCTTGTATTGCACGGTTACTGTTTTAGAACTCGGTATAAGCTGCACGAGGAGACCTCTATATGCGTTTAAGTAGGGAATTTTAAAAAATTAAAATTAAAAAAGTCCGAATTACTTGACAATATAATTTAAAAACAATTTTCTCTACTACTGGAATTTTCATTCAAGGGATCTCAAACACCTCATACTTGAATTATTTCACAGCTTTTATTTAACACTTGGGTATAATGTATATTACGAGACAGGTAGTTGCGTTTAGGCAGCAAATTTTTACAAAAAAAAAAATAAAAATTAGAAGTCCTTGACCATTTAAGATAAAAACATTTTCTTTACCACTGGAATTTTATAAAAGACTTCACACACGTCATATTTGTATTGCATCGTTAGTGTTTAACTTTTCGGTAGGAACTAAGGGATGGTTCCTTAAATTTAAGAAACAAATTTGAAAAAAAAAAAAAAAAATACAATTTCTTCACCATCTAAATTAGAGACGGGTTTTTACCCGGTTTTATTTTTCATTTTTGAGGGTTTACTCCCTGGAAAATTTGCGGAAAATTCCGGGTTTATTCCATTTTAACATCTAAATTTAACTCTTTTGAATACTTACCGATTAAGCAATATTTTGTTGGTTTGTGCAGTTTGAGGCTTTTGATCAACTGACCAGTGTTTAGTTTATCAAAAAATAAACCACAATCTGGTTTTGTTGAATTCTAATCTAAAATCTAACCTTAAATGTTGAAACTGCCGGGAGCTTTCAAAACAAGATGGGAAAAAATCCGGGTAAAAACCCAAAATTGGCAGAAAGGTTTTTACCCAGGTTTTTTCTTTTGTTTTTTTTTTGAAAGCACCCGACACTTTTAATATTTAAGGTTAGATTTTAGATTGGAATTCAATAAATCCAGATTGTGGTTTGTTTTTTGATAAACTAAACACTGGTCAGTTGATCAAAAGCCTCAAACTGCACAAACCAACAAAATATTGCTTAATCGGTGGGTGTTATTCAAAATAGAAACGTAAACTAAATTTAGAAAATATCATGAAATAAATCCGGAATTTTCCGCGAATTTTCCAGGGAACAAACCCTCAAAAATGAAAAAAACGGGTGAAAATCCATCGCTAATTTAGATGGTCAAGGAACTCCAATTTTTTTGAAAAACTTGTTTCTTAAATGCAAGGAACCATCCCCTAATGTAGTTCATACCGAAAAGTCAAACAGTAACCATCGTGTGCGGTCTTTTATAAAATTCTACTGGTAATGAAAATGTTTTTATCTTAAATGGTCAAGGACTTTTAATTTTTTTTTGGTAAAAATTTTCTTCCTAAATGCAAGTACTTAATTGCATATGCAGTTCCCCTTGTATACAACTTATACCAAATTCTGAAACAGTGACTGTGTAATAAAAAAATGACTTGTGTGATTTTCCTTATAAAATCCAAGTGTTAGAAAAAATGTTTGTAAATTAGATTGTCGATTAATTCGGACTTTTTTATATTTTTATTAAAAATACGCTACTTAAGAGCATATGCACTTCCCCTCGTATGCAGCTTATACCAAATTCTGAGACAGTAACTGTGTAATACAAGAATGACCTGTGTGAGCTCCCTTATGAAATTCGAGGGTTAAAAAAATTGTTTGTAAATTAGATTGTCGAGTATTTCGAACTTTTTATATTTTTATTTAAAATTCTAATTTCAAATCTGACCTTAAATGTTGACACTGCCCGTTGCTTTCAAAAAAAAGATGGGAAAAACCCGGGTAAAAACCCAAAATTGGGTTCAAAGGTTTTTTGGGAATTTTCCCTCCGCCCACCTATAATGTAAATTAAAAATATTTTTTTTATCACTGCAATTTTATAAGGGATCTACACGTCACACTTGTATTACGCAGCTTTTATTTCACAGGTTGCTACAAAATACGAGAAGGTGCACTTGCAAAAAAAAATGGAAATTCTTGACCATTTAAGTGAAAAATATTTTTGTACCACTAATCTAATTAAAAAAATTAGGAATCCTCGATTATGTAAGTTTAAAAAATATTTTATTTACCATAGTAATTCTGTAACCATCTTAATCCGTAGTATAATATCATGAGCGTACCTGTAAGATGCTCTCTCATGTGGTGAAATTCAAAATAAAAATTTTAAAAAATCCTAAATTTTCGACCAACTTTTTGATTAAAATTGTAGTATAATTTTTACTCATCTAATTTATTTTTTTGCCACTGAATTTTAAAGAAAATTTTCCATTTATTTTTTATTGGATACTAAATGTATCGCAATTTGGTATTAAAAAATAAAAAAAAAAGCTTAAAACCCTCAACCACTTGCCTAAAAAAGTACAGTAAACATGTAAAATACTTAAATAACTAAAAACAAGCAATCAGGTAAGTCGAGAAATAATAAAGCAGCCGAGAAATACCAACAAAGAAAAACCATTTTGACCTGCTTTTCAAGAAAAAATATGAATTTACCAACATACAGGGTGAAACAAAGGTCAATGCAAAATTCTTAAACTTAGCGGCTTTCTTACTTGCCCCCTGATCGAGAAATAATAAAGCAGCCGAGAAATACCAACAAAGAAAAACCATTTTGACACTTAAGTAATCTCTGTAGCACGATGACGTGAAAATAACTGCACTATTACAGCAGATGTTACCTAAAAATTACCCAAAATCTGACGTCAGAATAACGGTACTAGCCCAGTGACGTGAAACTGACGTCATCTAGGCATCATAATCGAGAACTCTAGAAATGACGTATCTAAGACGTCCTAAATAGAAAACGTAATTTATTAAAAAAAAATGCGTTAAAGACAATACTATTTTTATAATAAGATTTATGTATTTTGCCCTGCGTGTTAACTATTATTGTAATATGCTTCATGGGCAATAGTAATTAAACTACTAGCTTGACCTTTGACCTTTGAAAAGTACGATAAACCTTCAATTTCACTTAAGAGCATAAAGCAAAAAAAGGTTGATTCCATAGTTTCTATTCCTGCTACTGTTCACAATTCGTTAACAATAAATTACAAGCAGATGGTATATCTTATGTCGTACATGTATTATGTATTCTCAAAAGCCCTGAGTTCCGCATCGTTATGCCAGAGACGTCGGTTGTCAAGTGCAAATTCGATGAAAAAGCAAACTTGATCATGTTTTTTCCGAAGCCAGTTCCACAAAATTTAGCCGCTACACATGTGTGGAAAAGATATTAGCCGAAGGCTTTTATATACATACCACTGTTACATCGAAAACGTGAAGAGCGTGTTTTATAGGGAAAAGTTTGTAAGCACATCCAAAAAAATGTCTGAGAATAAAAGGATGTTAATGTTAATTGAATTTATGTGTCAGTTCATATATGGATGCAAAAATGTTTTTGAAAGGTCGTTCGTGTTAATAAAGATATACAGACAATTGCTGTCTTTGCTACACGCAGCCTCTAAACTTTATGATATTTCCATTTCTATCATCAAGCAAAACAGTCTTGAATAATTATAAATTGTAATTATTGTTGGTGCAACGTATTCCACGCCCTATCCCTATATAGTTTCCATTGTTTACGTCACTCCATTTGATTACTGTTTCTGTCTAACTAATGGTTTTCTGGTATTAATAACAGGGCCTATTTCTCATGGTAAATTGCTGCCACCTACAGTTCAATTTAATAAAATCCAGTGATAAGAATGCTTTATGCGGGTCTCGGAGCCCACATTTATCTTGTTCACATTCAGACGTACTATCTTTGGTTTTCTTTACTTTGGCGGCTAAAAGGTGTCATCAGTTCTATCTGCCTTCTTTCAGGATTGAATAGGATAATAACAGCTGACCATTACTCGCAATTTGGATTTAAATATTTAATTAAGTGGAAGAATTTGGTTTAAAAAAGACCGAAATAGTACACGAAAAACGTCTGTATTTCTATTTGAGACTAGAATTAAGAATTTTTCAATTCTTGAATTTTTTTAATCTAATAAAGTCAAGCAAAGCTTACTCTACTGGAACTCAACTCCTTTTTCCTGTAAAGAAGGTAAAATTGAAAACTAACCCTCCGACAAATGCAATCTCACGTAGAGATCGTTGGGGGTGAATATCCAGCTTAGTACATCCTAAAGCGATTTTTTCTGTTTCCTGACGTTATAAGATACTGTTAGATAAAAACGAAAATCACGTTTTAGCCAAAGTGCTGCATCAATCCCCTTAAACCTATCTCTTTACAATACTTTACGCTTAAGGATTTTTGGCATAAGCATGTACAAATTATTAGAACAGTAGTAAATACTTCCTGAGCTTATGCGGAAAGAATATAATCTTGTCATTTCTTTCAACATATTTTTGTCTTTAAAAAAGAAAAAAATACGTGCGAATCAATGTGTGAACTTAAATATTTGTACTTTGTCTATACTATAGTTTCACTCCTGTGGTCCCTGCTAGTGGACGACCTTCTAGCTACTCTGGAACTATGAGTCGAGGTCCAAGCATACGCGGACTACATCGTTTTCTTTATAAGAAACCACCCAAACCAACAAATCTCCAGCACGTTGCAAAAGGTGCTTGATGTTGTACAAAGCTGGTGTTGTACAACATCAATGTAAAACAAGAGTTTTATTCACTTTTCTTTTACAACGTTTGTCTTTTACAGGGCTTGTCTATTTCTTTATCTCCGTTTTATTGATTTTCTGTTGGAATTCGTCAACTTTATCAATTTCCGGGTCATGGTACCAACAGTTCTAGCAAGTAGATAAGCAACAAGAGTTCTGGCACCAGTTTGGCCGCTTTTACATGTAAAATCCGAATAGACGATTCCAAGATTACGTCATTTGACATATGTTTGCCCCACAATGTCACTGTCAAACGAAACTTAAAAATCGATCTTTATCATCATGTTTCAGTTTTGATTTAAGATATTTTTAACTACAAGTATCCCCTAAAGTCTCTAAGCGGCCTAATCATTATCTGAAGTGTTGTTTTGAATTATGCCCTTATTGGAAATGTCTTATTCTTGTAATGTCGTTTATGTTCAAATGCGTACTGAATGAGATAATTGAAATACCGTGTCATTCTTTCGATTTCTTAATCTGCCTGGTTAGTGAACACTGAACATGGAAATGGAAATGCTTGGGTTTGAATTTCAAGCCTTAAAGGAAGCAAAAATGACTTAGCAAGAGACGTATTTCCTGATATTTCATAACTGGTAAGTTCAACAGTAATTATTCTTAAAAAGTATTTAGATAGGTACCTGCATTGCCCTGAAAGACAAACCCAGGCTGGCTGTTCAGCTAGAATTTCGGTTCTTGAAAGGAATTTTAGAAAAGCTAAGTGTGATCCAAACACAGGTATGATTTGTAAATAGAGTTTAGGTAATAAGTGTATTCCTATGTTGTTTCTTTTAGGCAAAGGAAGTTTTATACAATAATTTTAAGAGCCTCCAGTCAAAAGTTGTGTCAGCAAGACAAATACATACTTTAATAATGAGGTAGTTTAATTTTAGTTTAAACTTAAACACACAAAATCTGATATTAGCAATGAGCATTTTAGAAATAATTAGTTAACCAAAATCATGCCTTTCTACAGGCCCTCCAAAAAGTTGTAGGTATGTAATTGGTTCTGATCCATACAGTATTGTTTGTTTATAGTTTTACATTGTAAGAATGTCTAGCCACTTTTAAACATACTATCATAAACATTATAGATATTTATACTATATAAATAAAATAAACTGCTCGTCAAAATAGTCGGAACGGCCAAATTTTTGCTCATTTTTGAAAGGTTGTATATTAGAGACGCTTTCATCGATCTCAATGAAGTGACATGATTCTAAAAGTTGATTTCTTGTAGAATCACAAGGGACACCTGGTGTGATACATTTGTGATAAACATTTTTGGTGAGAACTATACAGGGTGGATTAAAATGTCGTGTAAAAAGTACTAAACTTTAACCCACTGCATTTGGTTGCTAGAGTTATTACAAAACTTTCCCTACAATGGCATTTAGAGATCCTGATGAATATCTCGGGACGTGTTTAGCCGAGTTTTGATTTTTGATCTATGAAAGAAGTTACAGGGGTTTGTTAAAAAGTCCGTATTTTGTCCAAAAATCTGCCGAAATCACTAACTTATATGCCTATAGAACGGATTTTTTATTAACACTCAGGGAAATCTAGCCTAAACTGATATAAAGTTGATCTGTCTTTTAAGAAAAAATATGAATTTACAATCATACAGGGTGAAACAAAGGTCAATGCAAAATTCTTAAACTTAGCGGCTTTCTTACTTGCCCCCTGATGTTAAGAGTTACCTTAGAACTTGCATTTTTATAACATTGAGAGGTCCTAGTTCATATCTCGGGACGTGTTTGGCGGATTTTTCATTTCTGTTCTACGAAAAAACTTACCGGGGTTTGTTATAAAGTTCGTATTTTATCCAACAAACTGCCAAAATCACAAATTTTATGTCTACAGAACTGAATTTTATTAAGACTAAGAAAAACATAGCCTAAACTAACATAAAGTTAACCTGTTTTTCAACAAAAAATATGAATTTACAATCATACAGGGTGAAACAAAGAGCAATGTCAGAGCTATATTTGCTCACTCTATATGTTTTAAAAGTTCCTATGTAACTTGAGCCTCTTTGTTTGAGCCATACGCCGAAATATTGACGGCGACGTTTATCAACTTGGTTAATCAAAACAAAGTCCCACCACCTAAGGAATATAGTTTTTGAGAGTGTGTCTTTACGTATCGAAGCGAGCGAAGTCGGGCGTCGCCCAGATTTTATTTTATCGTGATTCACATGCTCGTTCTTTTTTTTGTTAATATTTTTGATCGATTCTATCAATGTCATAGTATGTGACAGATAGGTGGACGAACGTTTTTTTCTGTAAAGTTTATGTTCAAATTCAATCGCTGTGCTTAAAATCTCACCGTGAAAATAAAAGTTATTTTTTGTATCGGGAAGATCGGACTTTTATTTCATCGAACCGCGTACTTGGTGTAAGACGGGTAGTTTTTCATCAATGCGCACGACAAGCAATGAAAAATTCTTAAACCTTAGGAACATTCTTACTCACCCCCTAATGTTAAGAGTCACATTAGAACTTGAATTATGATAACATTGGGAGGCACTCATTTATACTTCGGGACATGTTTGGCGAGTTTTTAATTTTTGTTCTACGAAAAAAGTTACACGGGATTGTTAATAAGTTCGTATCTTATCCAAAAAACTGCCAAAATCACTAACTTTTACGACTATTGAACTGTCTTTTTTATTAACATTTAGGGGAAAATCTAGCCTAAACTAACAGAAAATTGATCTGTCTTTTAAGAAAAAATATGAATCTACAATCATACAGGGTGAAACAAAGAGCAATGCAAAACTCGTAAACTTTAGCGACATTTTTACTCGCCCCCTGATGTTAAGAGTCACTTTAGAACTTGCATTATGATAACGTCGAGAGGTCCTGAGTCATATCTTGGGACATGTTTGGCGGGTTTTTCATTTTTGTTTTAAGAACAATTTTACAGGGGTTTGTTAAAAAGTTCGAATTTTATCCAACAAAACTGCCAAAATCACTAACTTTTACGTCTAGATAACTGATTTTTTATTAGGACGTAGGAAAATCTAGTCCATGCAAACATAAACGTAATCTGTTTTTCAAGAAAAAATTTAAATCTACAATAATACAGGGTGAAACAAAGGAAAATGCTAAATTATTAAACTTGAACGGCTTTCTTACTGGCCCCTTGATGTTAAGCGTCACTTTAGAGCTTGCATTATGATAACGTCGAGAAATTCTCAGTCATATCTCGGGACATGTTTGGCAGGTTTTTGATTTTTGTTTTACGAAAAAATTTACAGGAGTTGGTTAAAAAGTTCGAATTTTATCCAACAAACTGCCAAAATCACTAACTTTTACGTCTAGATAACTGATTTTTTATTAAGACGTAGGAAAATCTAGTTTACGCAAACATAAACTTAATCTCTTTTTCAAGAAAAAATATGAATCTACAATCATACAGGGTGAAACAAAGGGCAATGCAAAATTCTTACAACATTAGCGATATTCTTACTCGCCCTCTGACTTTAAGAGTCATTTTAGAACTTGCATTATGATTTCATTTAGAGGACCTGATTTATATCTCGGGACATGTTTGGTGGGTTTTTTAATTTTTGATCTACGAAAAAGGCTACAGGCGTTTGTTAATAAGTTCGTATTTTATCCAAATAACTGCCAAAATCACTAACTTTTACGTTTATAAAACTGACTTTTTATTAACACCTGAAAATTTAGCCTAAACTAACATAAAGTTAATGTTTTTCAAGAAAAAATATGAATCTACAATCATACAGAGTTCATAACTTTAGCCGCCCCCTGATATTAAGAGTCACTTTAGAACTTGCATTATGATAACATGTATAGGCCCTGATTTATAGCTTAGGACGTATTTGCCGGTTTTTTGCGTTTTTTACGAAGAAAATACAGGTTGTTTCAAAAAGTCTATTTGGTAAACAAAACCGTTTAAGTAGCCAAGTTTATATATTGATAAGGCTGGTTTTCTATTACCCTTTTGAAAAACTAAGCCTAACAACTAACTAACTAAAAACTAACATGTAGGTATTCCAAGAAAAAATACTGTAGGTTATACGAAGAATTGTGGTATTACGAGCGGACAATTCAAAACAGCAACTTGATGTCTCATTTTATTTTAATATCGCGTAGGCCCACCTCGTACTCGCACCAGTTCGGCTGTCCTTCTAGGCATACTGTCCACCAAGCTTCTGATGAAGTCTTGGGGAATAGCCTCCCATTCTTCCCTAACCGCAGTCGCTAATTCATCCAAATTTTGAAATTCTTGTTCTCTCATACTCAGTTTCAGTTTCATTCTACTCCATACGTGCTCTATGACATTCATATCGGGCGACCCAGCAGGCCAATTCATTCGCTCTATGCCATTTTCTCTCAGAACTTCTTGGACAATTCGTGCTCTGTGAGGACGCGCATTATCATCTATCAGAATAAAGTTGTCCCCAAAGTTCTGAGCAAATGGCACAACAATTTCATTTACACACATATCTCGATATCTAATTGCATTCATAGTTTCTCCAATCAAAATAACCAAGTCACTCTTTCCGTCCCTTATTACACCACCCCATACAGTCACACTTCCACCACAAAATGGCACTTTGCTCACCATATTCTCTTCAATAAATCTTTCATTCTTTCCTCTCCACACTAAAATTCGCCCATCTGATGCATACAATGAAAACCGACATTCATCAGAAAACATCCAACAACTCCATTCGGCTGCTCCCCAGTTCAAATGCTCTTGAGCCCAAACTCTTCGAAAAGCTCGGTGGACAGGTTGAAGAGATGGACAGATGGCACGTCTTCTGGCCTTCAGACCTCGCTCATGCAGGCGTCTTCTAATAGTGCTAGTTGAAGCTCTTGAGCCGGTAGTAGCCTTAGCTTGTGTGGCATTTAACTGTCTTCTTCTTCTGATGGATAGATTTATTAAAATGTCCTCCCTGCGCGTAGTGCATCTTTTTCTTCCACAATGTCCAGCCTGTAGATAATTGGGAGCACCATAATTTTGGCTTCTTTTTATTGTCCTATAAACTGTGGAATTTGATGTCCCTACTAGGTCCGCTATGTTAGCTACACTTAGCCCTCGTAAGTGCAACCTGTTTAAGATTGCTCGTTATTTTTGTAAAATTGTTAACCTAAAAAGAACAAACTTACCGCATAATGTTCTGTAGTTCATTTTGGCTTAACTTCTTAACACTTCAGCTTTATACTTGTAATTAGATGACAGACATCGGCTTCAGATTATTTACTTAGTTTCCATAGCAACCCATATTTTGTTTTTCTAAGGTTGTTCGATATCGGAGACCTAGTACTGAAACATCATCTCTAAAGACGTGAAAGTAAGATATATTAACAGTTTGGTGGCTAAAATAGGGACTTTTTAAGAAAATCCTGTAACTTTGTTCGTAGAATTGTTATGCAGAAGCAGGCGTCACACCACCAGTGCATTTAATTAAATACGATCTGGTAGATGGCTCTCAATACGAGAACCTGCCTATAGTGCCTTGTATCTCGTCGGTTGATTGACAAATTAGTGACCACCATATCCTTTTTTGTTCGTAGAACAAAAATCAAAAACTCGCCAAACATGTCCCGAGATATGAATCAGGACCTCTCAATGTTATCATAATTCATGTTCTAAAGTGACTCTTAATATCAACGCGCAAGTAAGAAACCCGTTCAAGTTTAAGAATTTTGCATTTTCCTTTGTTTCCCCCTGTATGATTGTAGATTCATATTTTTTCTTAAAAACACACTAATTTTATGTTAGTTTAGGTTAGGTTTTCCTAAGTGTTAATAAAAAATCAGTTATGTAGACGTAAAAGTTAGTGACTTTGGCAGTTTGTTAGATAAAATACGAGCTTTTTAACAAACCCCTGTAACTTTTTTCGTAGAACAAAAATCAAAAACTCGCCAAACATGTCCCGAGGCATGAATCAGGACCTCTCAATGTTATCGTAATGCAAATTCTAAAGTGACTCTTAACATTAAGGGGCGAGTAAGGATATCGCTAAAGATTAATAATTTTGTATTGCCCTTTGTTTCTCCCTGTATGATTGTAGATTCATATTTTTTCTTGAAAAGGAGATTAAGTTTATGTTTGCGTAAACTAGATTCTCCTACGTGTTAATAAAAAATCAGTTATCTAGACGTAAAAGTTAGTGATATTGGCAGTTTGTTGGATAAAATTCGAACTTTTTAACAAACCCCTGTAAAATTGTTCGTAAAACAAAAATGAGAAACCCGCCAAACCTGTCCCAAGATATGACTCAGGACCTCTCGACGTTATCATAATGCAAGTTCTAAAGTGACTCTTAACATCAGAGGGCGAGTAAAAATGTCGCTAAAGTTTACGAGTTTTGCATTGCTCTTTGTTTCACCCTGTATGATTGTAGATTCATATTTTTTCTTAAAAGACAGATCAACTTTCTGTTAGTTTAGGCTAGATTTTCCCCTAAATGTTAATAAAAAAGACAGTTCAATAGTCGTAAAAGTTAGTTATTTTGGCATTTTTTTGGATAAGATACGGACTTATTAACAATCCCGTGTAACTTTTTTCGTAGAACAAAAATTAAAAACTCGCCAAACATGTCCCGAAATATAAATCAGTGCCTCCCAATGTTATCATAATTCAAGTTTTAATGTGACTCTTAACATTAGGGGGTGAGTAAGAATGTCCCTAAGGTTTAAGAATTTTGCATTGCTTTTTGTTTCACCCTGTATGATTGTAAATTCATATTTTTTGTTGAAAAACAGGTTAACTTTATGTTAGTTTAGGCTATGTTTTTCTAAGTCTTAATAAAATTCAGTTCTGTAGACATAAAATTTGTGATATTGGCAGTTTGTTGGATAAAATACGAACTTTATAACAAACCCCGGTAAGTTTTTTCGTAGAACAGAAATAAAAAATCCGCCAAACACGTCCCGAGACATGAACTAGGACCTCTCAATGTTATAAAAATGCAAGTTCTAAGGTAACTCTTAACATCAGGGGGCAAGTAAGAAAACCGCTAAGTTTAAGAATTTTGCATTGACTTTTGTTTCACCCTGTATGATTGTAAATTCATATTTTTTCTTGAAAATCAGGTTAACTTTATATCAGTTTAGGCTAGATTTCCCTGAGTGTTAATAAAAAATCCGTTCTATAGACATAAAAGTTAGTGATTTCGGCAGATTTTTGGACAAAATACGGACTTTTTAACAAACCCCTGTAACTTCTTTCATAGATCAAAAATCAAAAATCGGCCAAACATGTCCCAAGATATTCATCAGGATCTCTAAATGCCATTGTAGGGAAAGTTTCGTAATAACTCTAGCAACCAAACGCAGTGGGTTAAAGTCAATCCACCCTGTATCGTTCTCACCAAAAATGTTTATCACAAACCAGGTGTCTTTTGCGATTCTACAAAAAATTGGCTTTTTTTTGGGCGTTCCGACTATTTTGACGGGCAGTTTAGTTTAAACATTTTATTTACTTTTAAACATACTATTATTTCGTTACATATTATCCTTTTATAAAAGTCCTGCTGAACTTGCCATTTAAATACTTATCTTCTAAATTCATCTTTGGTCCAACTACGTACAAGACATGTTTATATTTATTTCATCATAAGAAAGTTCTGTGGACTTTTAAACATATTAAAATATTTTAAACATACAATCTTCTTTTAAACATACCACTATTTTTGTTTAAAGGAAGTAGACAATGATGTACTATTAAGCCAAACATCTTGGACTTCCATTGTCTTTATTGAGTATTTTTACATGACGTTTTGAGCAGTGGAATCGTTGCTCATTTTCAAGTGAGACTGGAATCTCTGCTTGTTTCAGTTTCACTTGAAAACGAGCAGAGATTCCACTGCTCGAAATGTGTAAAAAAACTCAATATAGACAATGGAAGTCCAAGATGTTTCCATAGCACTATTTTAGTACATACTGTCCTTTTATAAAAGTCCTGTTAAACTTACCATTTAAATACTTCTCTAAATCTGTCATTAGACGAACCACGTATAATCCTTTTACAAGACTTTCATGTCTTATTTCATATTTCATGTCTTACAATCAAGAATTTGGTACATTGGCTGGAATAAAAGCATTACAAAAATATTTTATATTGTTTCAAGGAGGAGCTTCAATTGTTGTTATCAAAGGTTGTAGCTAGCTAAGTGTGGCTTGGTGCTGGTTAAATTATAAACACTACTAAGTGGGGTTTTATAATGCCATTTTGGAGCTTCGGATCCGATTCTCTCTGAAGTTAGGAGAGGGTGTCAAAGTTGTAAAAAGTACACAAATTGTTTTTGGATATTAGGCCGGGAGGTATATTAACATTAGGTATATTATTTTCACTCTAAAGTTATATGATATATAACATGTTTTTATATGCAGTTCTGAACAGGTCAAATAAAAGTGATATTAAGTAACAATTAATACAACCCTAACAATACTGCAAATTTACACTAATAATATTAAATAGAGTAAACAGGTAGAGTATAATAGGTAAATACAAGTCATTCATTTGACATATATTGTCATATATTTGAAATCCTCATTTTTTTAAAAACCTAAATATCTCCTTTCAGCACATGTTGAGAAAATACAATAAAAATATTGTTGCGAACTCGGGGTTCAATAATTCCAGTGTAACAATTTAATACGAAAACACTATTTATTAACTCCACAAATACACACGACTACTAAATAACTCACTACTTAACACTTTATAGCCTTCTATTATCGCTTCGTAACTTTAGCTTACTTATAGCTCGATTAAAATACGACTACTCTCTAACAGCCGCTCTATGCGCCTTTTATATACAAACCTAAAATTACAGAAAAACCTAGAAAGTTCTTTATAAGAATTCTTGAATAATCTCACATATAAAAAAAAAACCGTTGTAAACAACTGCCTTCTAGATTAAGCCAGACGAGCAATAAATCACTCGTGTCAGCCATGACGCAGCGCGGATAGGTCGCGAAGCTCCACCAACCAACACGCTCCCATGCGTTGCCCCGCCTCCCATGCGGCGTTGCTGCGAATCGTAACATTGCCCTCCTCCTAAGGCTGTTCGTCCCGAACAGATAGAGTTCCATGGTATCGTGCTAATCGATCCAAATGAACGACCTTCATCTTTGACCTAGGGGTCCGCTGGATCCTATACACTACATCATTAATCTTCTTTATAATTGTATAAGGTCCTTCCCAATTTTGGCTAAGTTTGGGCGACTTCCCCACCTTTCTCCGCGGATTGTATAGCCACACCAAATCACCATCCTGGAAGCCGCGGGAGTTAGCTAGTAAGTCATATCTTGCTTTGGCTCGATCACTGGATATCCGCAGTTTATTCCTGACTTGTTCATGAACATTGTCCAGCCTCTCCTTGAGCTCCTCCACAAAGTTCTCAGAGTTGAGCGAGTCTTTTTCTGATGTTCCATACATCAAATCGGCAGGAAGCCTCATTTCCCTTCCGAACATCACTCTCGCCGGAGTATAACCAGTGGCTTCATGCGTAGAGCCTCGATATGCCATCAACATGAGAGGTAGATGTTGGTCCCAATCACGCTGATGATCTGCCACCATTTTAGACAGGTAATGTTCCATGGTCCGATTAAATCTCTCTACCATCCCATCCGACTGTGGATGCAAAGGAGTTGTCCTGGTCTTGCGAATTCCGAGAAGTTCCATGACTTTCTGGAAAACAGCCGATTCAAAATTTCGGCCCTGATCAGAATGAAGTTCGAGAGGGACTCCAAATCTGCAGAACATTTCATTTACTAGCACCGTTGCCACAGTCGTTGCTTCTTGATTAGGCAGGGCGTATGCTTCAGGCCATTTAGTGAAGTAATCCATGGCGACCAAGATGTATTTATTGCCCGACTCAGTCTGAGGAAACGGCCCCGCGACATCAATTGCTACCCTCTCGAATGGAGCACCTACAGTGTACTGTACCATTCGGCCCCGTGATCTTGTTCGAGGTCCTTTTGTGGCACAACAAACTTCACACTTGCGGCACCAAGATTCGACGTCTTCATGATAGTTCACCCAATAGAACCGCTCTTTAATTTTGGCCAAGGTTTTATTGACCCCAAAATGACCTCCACTGGTTCCGTCGTGCATTTCCTGTAGTACGTCCGATTTTCTGCTACCAGGAACAACCAACTGACTGACTACGGTCTTGCCATCCGGACTCTCCCACGCTCTCTTCAGTAATCCATTTTCTATTTTAAGAGAGTGCCACTGGGCCCATAGCGCCTTCAGGTTTGGACTTTTACCAGCAATTTCTTGCCATTCTGGTCTCTTGTCGTCAGTCTTTGCAGAGAGGATGGGTCCAATATCTGGATCATTCATTTGTTCTTCTCGAAGGGTCTGTGTGGTCCAGCCATCGTTTATTTCCACCGACGTTCTCCGTACAGAAGGAAGTCCCTCACGCTGCTCAGTTCTTTGACAATGCCGACAATCTTCTTTACATGGCCGTCTAGACAATGCATCGGCATTTCCGTGAGACCTTCCTGGTCGATGTTCAATTTGGAAATCGTACTGCTGCAGGCGCTCTATCCATCTGGCTATTTGACCTTCAGAGTTTTTCATCTGTAATAACCATTTCAAGGCTCCATGGTCAGTTCTAATCAGGAACCTTTTTCCATATAAGTAGCGATGGTAATGTTCGACTGCTTTAACGATGGCCAACAGCTCCTTTCTAGTGACGCAATAGTTTCTTTCTGGCTTACTTAAAGTCTTACTGTAGTACTCAATGACCTTCTCTTGCCCGTTTTGTCTTTGAGAGAGTACTGCACCTAGACCACAGTTACTTGCATCCGTGTCCAAAATAAAGAGTCCGTCCTTTATAGGGTAAGCCAAGATCGGACTAGAACAGAGGGCAGCTTTAAGCCTTGCAAAGGCCTGACTGCAATCGTGGTTCCACAAGAACGGTGTTTTCTTTTCCGTTAATTTGTGCAGCGGTTTTGCGATGTCGGCAAATCCCTCTACAAATCTCCTGTAGTAAGTACATAGTCCCAAAAAGCTCCTTACTTCGTGTTTGTCTCGGGGAACTGGCCAATCTTTAATGGCAGATATTTTACTATGGCTAGTTTTAATGCCTTGTTCTGAGATAGTATGCCCCAAGTACTCGACTTGCTTCTGGAACAGGCTGCATTTCTTGTAGTTTAACTTCAGGTGAGCATTCCGTAACTTGTTGAAGATTTCTCTTAAATTCTTCAAGTGCTCGTCGAAATTACGTCCCATGACAATTATGTCATCTAAGTATACCAGGCAAGTTTTCCAAGTCAGCCCCCTCAAGACAAGTTCCATTAGTCGCTCGAAAGTTGATGGAGCATTGCACAATCCAAAAGGCATAACAGTGAATTGGTATAGTCCAGAACCAGTAGAAAATGCAGTCTTTTCTTTGTCTTCGGGAGCAATCTTTACTTGCCAGTACCCACTTTTTAAATCTAGAGTGGAAAACCACTTTGATCCCGATAAAGTTGCTAAGGTGTCGTCTATACGTGGCAATGGGTAGCTGTCTTTCTTGGTTACATCATTAAGTTTCCTGTAGTCAACACAGAACCTCGTTGAACCATCTTTCTTCTTAACAAGAACCACAGGCGACGACCATGGACTAGATGATTCTTCTATGACGCCCTCCTTTAACATTTCATTCAGCAAACTGTTAACTTCCTGTTGTTTAGCCAGAGGGACCCTTCGTGGATGTTGTCGTATTGGCTGGGCATCTCCTGTGTTGATCTTATGGACAACTAAATCGGTTTGACTGTCGTTGCTCTTGAAGTTAAACATATCAGATTCATCCATAGCAAATTTTATACCAGACTGAAGTTGTTCCTTTGACAGGTGACTCCACTGTCGCTTAAAAGCATCAATAACTTCTGGGGAAGCTTGGTTAGAAGATTTAATTTTGGATGTCTCTGCTTCGACACAATTGCATACCCATTGTACAGGCTCATAATTGGCAAGAACTGTTCCTTCTTTTAGCTTGATGGTCCTTTCTCCAATATTGGCAACTCGTACTGGCATAGTCTTCTTCGTGTCGGTCAAAGTTCGGGCTACCATGATTTCAGTCGTCAAATCCAGGTTAGGTTCTATAAGTCCTATGGACCAACCAGGATCTTTTTCAGAAGTCACTGTGATAATTTGTTCTGAATTTGGAGGAATTTTTACATCTTCCACCACCAGTAGACGGATACTAGTTTCCACATTTACATTGGTTAATGCAAACTCCTCATCTCCAAACGTGAGAATATTCTGTTTATGATCATAGGAGAATCCATGTTTCCTGATGAGATCCATTCCCAAAATAAACTCGTCCTTGATCCTGGCAACCAACACTTTATGCCGAACTTCAAGTCTTTCTCCAATAATGATGGTGACATCGGCTTCTCCGTCTATAGGGCAAGATTCTCCAGTGACTGATTTTAACATAATAGGGTTGGGCAATGGTTGTATGGTATATCCGAAAAGTTTATCTGGCCTTACAATGGTCACATCTGCTCCTGTATCGATGGTAATCTGGATCTTCTGTCCTTTAATGCGTCCGGCCACTGTGAGACTTTTGCCACCCAAATTATTGACTTTAAAGATCCTGGGGGTCTTAGCGGCCCCGGTCAATTGCCCCCTTGCATTGACCGGAATTAGTTTTCCTGGGACCTAGGGCGGTCTTGGTCGCCGCTTGGTCTTCTAAACGACGGCGACGGACTTCTTGCCCTATTACGGCAGTTACTCTTGATGTGACCCAGTCTGCCGCAGTTAAAACATTTTATGCTCCGATTGTCTGTTGATCGAGGAGTTCTTTCTAACAGGGCTTGCATACTGACTGCCATATCTTTCATCGCTTTATGTAAACTGGCCATGGATTCAGCCATAGACGTATTCTCCTCTTCACCGCAAGTTGCCATTCGTACGCGTGGCGATGAATTAGATGACACTCGTGACGCCTCGAATTCCAGGGCCCGAACTAGTGCCTCGCTGATATCCTTGGGCCTTACAAGACGTAAGTGGTATCTCATGTCACTATCGCGAACTCCCTCAATGAACCTTTCGGCGGCAAATTGCATTTGAAAAGATTCAGGGGCCGATGGATATGCCAGGTGAATGAGTCTGTCTATGTCCGCCTCAAATTCTTGTAAGGATTCACCTGACTTTTGCTGTCTCATCCTCAGCTGGGCCTGGAACACGGTTTCTTTGTGCTCATTTCCAAATCGTAGTTGCAGAGTGTGTACTAAAGCCGCATAATTACTTTGATCCGCTGCCGACAGAGATTGGAGTAACTCAGCCGCTTTTCCACGAAGTGCTACCACTAATGATGTAGCTTTCTGGGGCTCGGACCAACCATTAGCTTTTGCAGCTGCCTCAAATTGGGTTTTATAGATTTCCCAGGCCGTAGTACCGTCATAATCGGGAGGCTTAATTTTAGCGTTGGGTGTGCTAAAACTCTCTGTAGATACGTTGTCGTCCTCAGTTTGTTCCCGGAATTTCTTTTCTAGCTCGAGAACCCTCTGGTTAATAGCTTCGAGTCCTTCGTTGACGCCGTTAACGGATTGCATTATTCTTTCTTCCAATTGTTGCTCCCTAGCTGCGAGATGGTTCACTAATTCTTCTTTAAACCGTTTTTGTTCATCTTTTTGTTCTAAATAACGTTTTTCCTGCTCTTCTTTCTGTTCTAGGTAACGTCGCTCCTGTATTCGATCACGTTTTTCCTGTTCTTCCCTCTGTTGTTGCAAAAGTCGCTCCTGTACTTGATCACGTCTTTCTTGTTCTTCTTTTTGTTCTTTATAACGTTTTTCCTGCTCCTCTTTTTGTTCCTTATAACGTTTTTCCTGCTCTTCTTTTTGTTCTACATAACGTCTTTCTTGCTCTTCCTTCTGTTGTTGCATAAGGGACAGCAGGGCGGCAAGTTGATCCTCCATCGCTTGATGCTGGCTTCTGGTCACTGGCATAAACACGTAATGTCCGGCAATGAAGCACTCACTTACAGTTCAGCAATATTAGTTTTCAAGTTCCCACTGGAATCGCACTTCTGACACCAATTGTTGCGAACTCGGGGTTCAATAATTCCAGTGTAACAATTTAATACGAAAACACTATTTATTAACTCCACAAATACACACGACTACTAAATAACTCACTACTTAACACTTTATAGCCTTCTATTATCGCTTCGTAACTTTAGCTTACTTATAGCTCGATTAAAATACGACTACTCTCTAACAGCCGCTCTATGCGCCTTTTATATACAAACCTAAAATTACAGAAAAACCTAGAAAGTTCTTTATAAGAATTCTTGAATAATCTCACATATAAAAAAAAAACCGTTGTAAACAACTGCCTTCTAGATTAAGCCAGACGAGCAATAAATCACTCGTGTCAGCCATGACGCAGCGCGGATAGGTCGCGAAGCTCCACCAACCAACACGCTCCCATGCGTTGCCCCGCCTCCCATGCGGCGTTGCTGCGAATCGTAACAATATCAAAGTCTAATTTCTAATGCTTACTTGATGTCAATAACAAGTGAATGACTTACATGTAACAGTAGGAGTTCAACAGAAAATTTCAGGAAGAAGCTCTCAAGTTGGGTATGAATTTTTGATCCAAAAAGTTGGAGTAATAAAAGCATTTAGATAAAATTAATTTCACTCGAGTTGTCACCCCACTATTTTCTTTCAACAACTCAAAGAAAGAGATCTCTCGCATTAAAATACACGTGAAAATAATTTGCATTTTGCTTTCATGCACTTTCTTATATCTGGAGTTACCTATGTACTTTTATAGCAGTCATGTTAATTTTATGACATTTTCTGCCTCCTTTGCAACAAAATGTCTGCACTTGACCAACATATGTACATTTTGTTACTTGGTGAGAGATTCCTTGATTCACAGCCAACTTGACTCTGTTAAACCACAACCTTGCAAGTGAGGCTTATTGTGTAAGTAAATTGATATCTTGTCTTATCACATGTTCACACAGCACCTAAAACGAGAGGTATCAATTCATAAATTATGTTCAAATTCATTCCACTAAGTGTCAAGTACAATTAACTTGAATTTCACTAAATATTACTAATTTCAATTAAATTTCACTAAATATTCTATATGCCCACAATAAAACTCACCAGTTATCATATCTCTGGGGTAAATGACCCTCTGGGGTAAATTTTGAGGAAATCTATTAAAAAATTTAATTTATGTCACCATAAATTCTTCTGAACTAAATCTGCAAAATGTGTACGTACACCCAGTGATTCTAAACCTAACATAGTCTTGATAAGCACCTTTAATAAGAACTTTACTTTAATGAGATTTCTGTTATGTACTTATGCTAATGCCCAGTTTTACAAAGTCAAGTTGTCCTGCCCTAAGTATGTATAAAATATAAGGAGGAAACACTGGTGACAATTGGTTGAATTTCTGCCTGTATGGTTAAACTCAATTTGGTTAATTTTGTGACAAAAAAAAACAGCAGGCCCTAAATTGATATATTTGAATTAAGAAACATATAGCTATTCACACCATTTGATGAATATGCTAGTCTTGAAGTTAAGACTCTATGAAAAAACTATAAAAAAACCGCATAAGCTATAACTTTGGCTAAAGCAGTAGCTTGTTTAAATTGATCTTACCTTACTTAAAATTACATAAGCATCCTTGGTGACTTGTTTTGCATGGATCAAAAGAACTGCATCAGATCCACACAGTTTAAAAGCTTGTAGACTTTTATATGCTTTCAACTGCTGCTTAGTACCTACTTATAATAACTCTGCTTTAAAATAAAATAGTCTGCAAGATCCAGTAAGGTTACATTTGGCAAATCACAAATTGGGAAACTCAAATCTTGTGGCGAAAGGGAGTAAGGATCAATATTGTTTATAATTTCCAATTTCCGGTCATAAGGATACTTGACATCACCAGTAAGCTTGAAGTAATATTCACTTCTAAACATTTTCGGCACAAAAATTAGAAATAAACGACTTTTTCAATAAGTTTTAATGTTCAAACCAACAAAATCGGTGTTATTCAAACGTTTACACATCCAAATTAATAAACCGGCGGCGGGGTTGCCATTCTCACTATTTTTTTATACTTAAATTTATTTATGTTGTTTTAAAATCGGCAAGAGGGAAAATAATGTGAAAAAATGTAAAAAACCACAGAAAAATATTCTTTTAATAAAAGATTTCTCACCCCAAAAGTACCAACAACATGTAAATTGTCATGATCCTTGTGGATCATTTCCGTATAAACACGGAAAGTTTCGTATGTTTGGCTACATGGTTTGTTTGACCCACAATAAAGTATGGCGGACCTAATCAAATGCAGCTGTTCTGGAATCGTCTATACTAATTTGACAGTTCATTCTTGTCAAATAGTATCCATCACTAAAATAAATGTGAAACCAGAGTTTTATATCCTGAATTCAGTAATGAAATTTGAATGTTCCATGCGCATATAATTTCACAATATCTTAAAAAGCAAACCTTGCTGGCAGCACTTCGAATGAGCCGCAATAGACTGCAGGTTGCAGTGGAGGACTGTACAGGTCCACTCACATTGAATACAATACAATAGAATATAATACAGTTTCGGTTTCAAATCATTTTTATATTAATAAAATAAGTGTTAAACCAAAAAACCAAATACTACTTGTATGAATAGTTCACAATTTAGTACGCTCGTTTGCAAATAACCATATTTAACAGTAATGAAGAACATGTGAATGTCCTGTGGGAAGCTAAATGGTAATATAGATAATAGCTCATTTCGTACTAATTGTATTCAGTATTTGAGTTTCTGTGTCTACAACATAGAGTTTAATTAGCAATCGTGTATGACAAACTTTACAATTTCCTAGAGATTATTAAGCCACAATTGGATCACTTTGTTAACATAATACATTTCCGTGGAGCCCAAAATGCCAAATCAATATTAATTTCCCATTACCTGAGTTTGCAGGTGCGATAGGAAGATTTTAAGAGATCACGTTTTGTGAAAATTGTGTTGGTAAAATGACCCCAAAGCTTTAGGCTATAACTGTCCTTTTATTATTATTCTCTCCTGGAGTCATGTAACTGGTTTCAAAACACTTTCCAACAAGATAGAACGAAATGATGTTATCGATCAATAAATTGAGTACCTATATACATATGAGATAGTAAAATAATTGTGTGATTAAGCGAAACACCTTGGACTTCCATTGTCTTAATTTTATTGAGTTTTTTGCACGACGTTTCGAGCAGGGAAAGCTCTGTTCGTCGAAACGTCGGCGCTTTACGAAAAACGATGTTGTTTCAATCCTGTTCTAAACCCACGATTTCACTGAAGTTTGTTTCACAAAAAACGCTATTTACACATTAAATTTCGCGTATATCTATTTCAGTTTTCCGGCAAAACCATCCTGGAAATTACTGGATGATAATAATTATACCCCTGGAAATTGCTGACAGTAAAGTGCTGCTACGCACATCTGCACGAAAACATGTTTTAGAGCGCCTATAACATAAAGCCCCGCCATTTTTATGTGATTTTTGACGTATTGTTTGTAAATAATTTATTTTTGCGCTTATCATCGTTGTGTTGTAGATTTCAGATCGATAACAAGATTTGGAAGCCCTGAGAACAACATTGATTTATTAAATCAAATTAACTATCGAATTGGCAATATTAACTGTTTATAACAGTTTTTTTTCTACTTTTCTTTTCGACGATTCTGAGGCACTTTTAGAATCGACGTTTTTATAATTTTTTGAAAAACTCTCTTACGAGACCTACTGCGGTCGTTTTAAATTCTTTACATTCGCATGAGAATTAAGTCGCTTCATTCCGGTCAAAAACTGTAAACAAAAATATTTAAAATGTGTTTTGCAATTGGCCAAAGAGGGTATTCCTTCTAATTTCTCAATTTTCCAAATTTGGCTGCCTGTAATTTTAGAACGAGTGAACCGATTGGAGAAGATCCAATGGTTTCTTGTTCTTTTTGACATCTTTTTAAACATACCGTAGGTTCAATAGTTTGGGAGACATACCCCTTTGGAAGTCTATTTTTAGGCACTTTAGAACGTGGTTTAAAGGGATTTAGAAAAAAATCCACTTATGGGACTAATTTCACACTTTTTATATTAAGGTGTATATTAAGCTCCAGTTTTTTAAATGAGTCCCAACACGAATATTTGAAATCGGCATTTCTTTGCTAAAACGTTTCAAACAATCTAAAAATCTTCACAATTTCACCTTCTACATGGTTTTTCTCAGGGCTCTCGCAGGGTTTTTGGCACATGAATTCATTTGGAATCGGCAAATCTTTGCGATACCGTTTGAAACAATTTGAAAATCTTTAAAATTTTGCCTTTTGTAAGGTTTTTCCTAGGTTCCAGCCGATTTTACTTAGCTTAGTTTACTTAGTTACTTATTTTAAAATAATTGAAAAATCGGCAAGTCTGCGAAAACGTTTCAAATAATTTAGAGATCTTCACAATTTCACATTCTATAGTTATTCCTGGGTCTTCGCCGATTGAACTTGGTTTATGCCTTCAAAGTTTGTGGGTTCACTTTCCGGACACACTGTATATATGAAGTTCAAGTTTTTGGAATGAGCTCCCACACGAATATATTTGAAATCAGCAAGTCTTTGCGAAACTGTTTCAAGCAATCTGAGAATCTTTAAAGTTTTACCTTCTATATGGTTTTTCCTAAGTTCCAGCCGATTTTACTTAGTTTGTCTTCAAATTTTGTCGGTTTACTTTCGGGACACCCTGTATATATTAAGTCCCAGTTTTCGGAATCAGTACCGACACGAATATATAAAATCGGCAATTCTTTGCTAAAACGTTGCAAACAATCTAGAAATCTTCAGAATTTAATTTTTTTATAGTTAAAGTTGGTGAGTTTACTTTCCGGACAGCCAGTATATATTGAGTTCCAGTTTTTGGAATGAATCCCGGCACGAATATTTGAAATCGACAATTCTTTGCAAAAACGTTTCAAACAGTCTAGAAATCTTAACAATTTCACCTTCTATATAGTTTTCTCTGGGCTTCAGCCGATTTTACTTAGTCTATACCCTTAAAGTTTGTGAGTCAACTTTCTGGACATCCTGTATATAGTAATTTCCAGATTTTGGAATGAGTCCCGTCACGAATATTTGAAATCGGCAATTCTTTGCTAAAACGTGTCAAACAGTCTAGAAATCTTCACAATTTTACCTTCTATATAGTTTTCTCCGGGCTTCACCCGATTTTACTTAGTTTACACTTTCAAAGATTGTGAGTTTACTTTTCGGACACCCTGTATATATTAAGTTCCAGATTTTGTAATGAGTTCCGACACGAATATTCAAAATCGGCAATTTCACTTTTTATATAGTTTTCTCTGGGCTCTAGCCGATTTTACATAGTCTATATCTTCAAAGTTTATGAGTTCACTTTCCGGACACCCTGTATATCTTAACTTCCAGTTTTTGGAATCAACCAGACACGAATATTTGAAATCGGCAATTCTTTGTTAAAAGGTTTCAAACAATTTTGAAATCTTCAAAAATTTCATTTTTTATATAGTTTTCCCTGGGCTTCAGCCGATTTTACTTAGTTTATACCTTTAAAGTATATGAGTTTACTTTCCGGACACCCTGTATATATTAAATTCCAGATTTTGGAATGAGTCCCGGCACGAATATTTGAAATCGGCAATTCTTTGCTAAAACGTTTCAAACACTCTAGAAATCTTTACAGTTTTATTTTCTATATAGTTTTCTCTGGGCTCTAGCCGACTGTACTTAGTCTTTACCTTTAAAGTTTATGAGTTTACTTTCCGGACTCCCTGAATATATGATGTTCCGTTTGAAATGAGTCTCGACACGGATAATTGAAATCTGCAATTCTTTGCTACAACATTTCAAACGATCTGGAAATCTTCACAATTTCACCTCCTATATAGTTTCCTCTGGGCTTCAGCCGATTTTACTTAGTCTGTACCTTCAAAGCTTGCGAGTTTACTATCCGGACGCCCTGTATATATTAAGTTTCAGATTTTGGAATAAGTCCCGACACGAATATTTGAAATCGTCAATTCTTTGCAAAAACGTTTCAAAGAATCTAGAAATCCTCACAATTTTACTTACTATAGAGTTTTTTCTCTGGGCTTCAACCGATTTTACTTAGTCCATATCTTCAAAGTTTCTGAGTTCACTTTCCAGACACTTTGTATATATTAAGTTCTAGTTTTTGGAATGAGTCCCGACACGAATATCCGAATTCGGCAATTATTTGCTAAACGTTTCAAACAATTTAGAAACCTTCACAATTTTACTTTCTATATAGTTTTCTCTGGGCTTCATCCGATTTCACTTAGTCTATACCCTCAAAATTTGTGAGTTTACTTTCCGGACACCCTGTATATATTAAGTTCCAATTTTTGGAATGAGTCCCGACACAAATTTAGAAATCTTCAAAGTTTCACTTTCTATATAGTTTTCTCTGGGTTTCAGCCGATTTTACTTGGTTTATACCTTCAAAGTTTGTGAGTTTACTTTCCGGACACCCTGTACATATTAAGTTTTAGATTTTTGAATGAGCCCCGACACGAATATTTGAAATCGTCAATTCTTTGCAAAAACGTTTCAAAAAATCTAGAAATCTTCAAAATTTCACTTACTATACAGTTTTTCTCTGGGCTTCAACCGATTTTACTTAGTCCATATCTTCAAAGATTGTGAGTTCACTTTCCAGACACTTTGTATATATTAAGTTCTAGTTTTTGGAATGAGTCCCGACACGAATATCCGAAATCGGCAATTATTTGATAACGTTTCAAACAATCTAGAAAACTTCACAATTTTACCTTCTATATAGTTTTCTCTGGGCTTCAGCCGATTTCACTTAATCTATACCTTCAAAATTTGTGAGTGTACTTTCCGGACACACTGTATATATTAAGTTCCAATTTTTGGAATGAGTCCCGACACGAATCTAGAAATCTTCAAAATTTCATTTTCTATATAGTTTTCTCTGGGTTTCAGCCGATTTCACTCTGTTTATACCTTCAAGGTTTGTGAGTTTACTTTTCGGACACCCTGTATATATTAAGTTTTAGATTTTGGATTGAGTCCCGACACGAATATTTGAAATCGTCAATTCTTGGCAAAAACGTTTCAAAAAATCTAGAAATCTTCACAATTTCACATACTATACAGTTTTTCTCTGGGCCTCAACCGATTTTACTTAGTCCATATCTTCAAAGTTTGTAAGTTCACTTTCCAAGCAGTTTATATATATTAAGTTCTAGTTTTTGGAATGAGTCCCGACACGAATATCCGAATTCGGCAATTATTTGATAAACGTTTCAAACAATCTAGAAATCTTCACAATTTTAAATTCTATATAGTTTTCTCTGGTCTTCAGCCGATTTCACTTAGTCTATACCTTCAAAATTTGTAAGTTTACTTTCCGGACACCCTGTATATATTAAGTTCCAATTTTTGGAATGAGTCCCGACACGAATCTAGAAATCTTCAGAATTTCACTTTCTATATAGTTTTCTCTGGGTTTCAGCCGATTTTACTCTGTTTATACCTTCAAAGTTTGTGAGTTTACTTTTCGGACACCCTGTATATATTAAGTTTTAGATTTTGGATTGAGTCCCGACACGAATATTTGAAATCGTCAATTCTTGGCAAAAACGTTTCAAAAAATCTAGAAATCTTCACAATTTCACATACTATACAGTTTTTCTCTGGGCCTCAACCGATTTTACTTAGTCCATATCTTCAAAGTTTGTGAGTTCACTTTCCAGACACTTTGTATATATAAAGTTCTAGGTTTTGGAATGAGTCCCGACACGAATATCCGAAATCGGCAATTATTTGATAAACGTTTCAAACAATCTACAAATCTTCACAATTTTACTTTCTATATAGTTTCCTCTGGGCTTCAGCCGACTTCACTTAGTCTGTACTTTCAAAATTTGTGAGTTAACTTTCCGGACACCCTGTATATATTAAGTTCCAATTTTTGGAATGAGTCCCGACACGAATCTAGAAATCTTCAAAATTTCACTTTCTATATAGTTTTCTCTGGGTTTCAGCCGATTTTACTTGGTTTATACCTTCAAAGTTTGTGAGTTTACTTTTCGGACACCCTGTATATATTAAGTTTTAGATTTTGGAGTGAGTCCCGTCACGAATATTTGAAATCGCCAATTCTTTGCAAAAACGTTTCAAAAAATCTAGAAATCTTCACAATTTCACTTACTATACAGTTTTTTCTCTGGGCTTCAGCCGATTTTACTTAGTCCATATCTTCAAAGTTTGTGAGTTCACTTTCCAGACACTTTGTATATATAAAGTTCTAGTTTTTGGAATGAGTCCCGACACGAATATCCGAAATCGGCAAATATTTGATAAACGTTTCAAACAATCTAGAAATCTTCACAATTTTACCTTCTATATAGTTTTCTCTGGGCTTCAGCCGATTTGACTTAGTCTATTCCTTCAAAGTTTGTGAGTTTACTTTCCGGACACCCTGTATATATTAAGTTCCTTTTGGAATGAGTCCCGACGCGAATATTTGAAATCGTCAATTCTTTGCAAAAACGTTTCAAAATATCTAGAAATCTTCACAATTTTACTTAATATATAGTTTTCTCTGGGCTTCAGCCGATTCTACTTAGTCCATAACTTCAAAGTTTGTGAGTTTACTTTCCGGACACCCTGTATATATTAAGTTTTAGATTTTCTAATGTGTCCCGACACGAATATTTGAAATCGCCATTTCTTTGCAAAAACGTTTCAAACAGTGTAGAAATCTTCAAAATTTCAATTTCTACATAGTTTTCTCTGGCCTTCAGCCGATTTTACTTAGTCTATACTTTTAGAGTTTGTGAGTTTATTTTCCGGACACCCTATATATATTAAGTTCCAGCTTTTGGAATTAGTCCCGTCACGAATATATTTAAAATCGGTAAGTCTTCACGAAACATTTTTAAACAATCCGAAAATCATACAAGTATACTTTCTATATGGTCTTTCGTCAATTTTAGCCAATTTTACTTAGTATATGCCTTCAAAGTTTGTCAATTTCCTTTTCAGTCGCCCTTTATATATTAACTTTCAGTTTTTTAAATCAGTTTTGAATTGATTTTTAGGCGCTTTTAGAATGAGCTTTAGAAGCATTTTGAAAAAAAATCACTTAATCACTTTTATTATATTTGTTGCGTTCACAGGGGTTGAAGTCGCCTCATTCTGATCAGAAACATCAAAAAATTCTCTTTTTTCTCCTTATTTCAAAATTTGATCTCCTGTAACTTTAGAACGATTGGATTGCAGAACCTGACGGTTTCTTGTTCTTTTTGATATTTTCTTTTACCTCCCGTCAAAGAGAATCCGATATGTTTAAGAGTTTTGGAGAGAGACCCCTGCGGAAGTTAGAATTTTAGGGAGTTTTTGAAGGTGCTTTTTAGGCATTTAAAAAAAAATCTACTTATGGAACTAATTTCGCTCCAAATATGTTTTTTCTTCGCTCGCACGGCATTGAGATCGCCTCATTCCAATGAAAATGAGCAAAAAAAACGTCCAAAAATTTGTAGAAATTTTATTTTAGAACGAGTGGACCGAGCGGTGTGATTTCAACGGTTTCTTGTTCTCTTTAAAGTTCTCTTTCACCTCTCACCAAAGAAAGCCCCCATAGGTTCAAGAGTTTAGAAGATCAGAGTTCAATTTTTAGGCATTTTTAGAATCGACGTTTTTATAATTTTTTGAAAAACTCCCTAGAGGAGCAGCTGCAATCGTATTAACTTTGTTAAGTTCGTAGGAGATTTAGGTCGTCTTGGTCCAATAAAAACCAGCCAAAAAAATCCAAAATTTTTTGAAATTGTTCAAATGGTTTTCTTAATTTGCAACTTTGATTGTTTATAACTTTATAACGCGTGGACCGAATGGAGTGATTCGAACGGTTTTCTTTTTCATATCTTTATTCGTCTCTGGCAAATGAGGGTTCGTAAGTTCATTGAGATAGTCCTCATCAGAGTTTAATTTTCAGTCATTTATATAATCAATATATTCATAATTTTTGCATCAAAAAGTATTTGCAGTTGTCCAAATTTTACCCATAATTCTAAACTTTGTGGTTTTAAGCTTCGTTCGCGTCATCCCAGAAACCAACAATTTCTCATAAATCACTGAAATCATTAGGCATAAAGCCAGCGATACCGTATATTTCCATATTTTCTTCCCAGTTAAATTTAATATATAGCCCAGGGCTGCTGTAGCTGCTATAATAGGTTCTTTCAAAGACGCGGCCTATAATAAATTCCTAATATTCTTATCCCACTGCTCCACAGACCGGATTCATAAATAAAGGAGGGAGTTTTCCAGAGTTACGCCGTTAGGATCCCTATTCGTGTGACATCATCCTGGACCATGTGCTTTAATACGCAAAGAGTTACGAACCATTAGGTTTCAGTGAGTTTGTCTTTTGATCAAGCAGGCCAAATGTGGGCATACTGTTGATACTTAAGAATTATTAGTAGTATATGTAGGGGTCCCTTTAAAATTTTCCAATGTTCTTATTTCACCGTTTTTTGAAAACCCAAAAATTCAACCTCATAAACTGACTAGAATTCAGTGTTTACTAACAGACACCCGATGATGCCCATGAACATGTTAAATATAACCTCCTCCGCCAAAAAAAGGCTGACAAAATAAATAATGGAGTTTTTTTTTCTTGGAGTAATTGGAAATATGAAAATTATCTCTAAAAATGATATTATTGTCACTTTTTTTTATTATCTTTAAAGAATCTCTCTTAGAGAAAAGTCTTTTAAAGAATTTTTCTTGATTGCTGTCTAAGTACGTAAATTTACAAAGGCCAAAGCCTTATCGACATAGTAATTAACGGTAGTTTTTTTATGCAAGAAACCTAAAACATCATCCGAATGAAATTCTTAATAAACTCTTATCTCTCAAAGTCTCAACTTAATTTAACAAAAAAAAATGGAAAATAGCACATAATTAATTGCTTTGTGGTCCATGGAAAATAATCGAAAAGTCTCCAAGTTATTTTAATTAAATTGGATCTTAAGAAGCACGTGCTAACCAGAAAGTAGCAGGCTTTATCACTAAATTGTGGTCCCGTCAAATACAACCGCCAGCTAATTTACATAGAAATGTTCTAATTCAATGTAAACGAATATTGTGTTCCAGTCCCTGTGCTAATTAATGTGATGAGGGGCCAGCACCATCTTAAATCGAGCCCTAAGGAGGAGTATATTAGACAACAGGGAAAAAATTTACCCCCCCCCCCCCGTTAATGCCTCTGGTGGGGTTTTTTATGGTATTCAATATATTTTCTTGTACTAAAAAATTATGTGAAAATTTCAAAACGGCTGCGTCAAATAACCTCAGCGTACCAAAGCGATATTTCTATGTTTTCTACGATATTTCGTTCGAAATATTCCTTGTAAAATAGCTTACATCTCCTCGTAAAAAAAGCAATCTCATTTAAGAATTTCCGGAATTCTATTTCGTAAAGGATATAAACGTTCATAGTCCCAGAATGTGGATATAACCTTCCAAACTTATTTTGTCTCAATTAAAATTTTATTTGAAACACAAATTGCTTTTTTCGTTGGAGATGATTAATCATCGATGGAGATGAAGATCGAGCACCAAAGAATGGCATGTATGGTACCTCAAACATTGTTCTTCCACTCTAGGTTATTCAATAAATTCACTTACAAAACCGAGATTTTTAGCGAAATAAATATTACTTAATATCACTAAGGAACAGCAAATAAATATCAGTCAATTTGTCCAGGACCACTGATATTACTGTTGTTTATTATTATAATACATTCTTTGTCAGAAGGACAATATACAACTTTACCTACTGTGAGATGCCATATCATCCAATATAATAACCTAATTAAAGCGATATCCAATAAGTCGAATTTGTGGAAAAATATCACTTTGCGCCCTTGTTAAGCAATTGGCTCTTGCGCTAAGTGTCTTTTCCGCACTCTCGGCTGCATTCGTCTGCGAAAAAGTATCAGTTTGGGCACTTATTAGTAAAATAACTATCATCAGGATCACACCTAAATGAATCATTTTTATGAACGAGGATTGGGACTGCTAATTTCAAGTAAATCCTGACTGTTAAATTTTATTTGTTAGGTAATATATCGCCTTTTCGGATTACAATTATTTATATGCAACGTTTCATAATAAGCAATGTCTATTATCATACATTGTAGTAATTTGTTTTTCACGCCTGACACTTTGCATATTTTGACGATAACGGCCTCTATTAATTAATTTATGAAAATAGCCTTTTTGCGCTTGGTTTATTTGATTACAGCAAATATGAAACTTTGATGGACATGTTTTTACCTTACACACCAACAGCAGGGAAACATTTCTATCGAAGGTTTAATAGTTTTGGAAATAGACCCTTTCCGTGGTGGATTTTTAGGCACTTTTAGTACACGCTTTAGAGGCAAAAAGTCCTCTTATGGGACTAATTTCACTCTTAATATGTTTGTTGAAAAATAGTAAATAAATAGCAAAAAATAGCAAAAAAAAATTTCAATTTTTTTTTGAAATTGAACGAAAGTTCTCTATTAATTTTGGAATAGCTCGTTTTCCAAAAAGCAACAAATTTAATTTTTTTTAAATGCCAGGTTTATTACAATTAGTTTTAAAATAGTCAAAATTTGACAAGAAAATATATACAATATTTGCCAAAAACATTTATTAGGGTTCTAAATAGTATTCTACATGTCTTTTCTATTATTTTTTATTTTTTTCTTGTATTTGTAAACATATTTTGTAGAAAGAATAATCGAGCATTTGCTCAAATCGTTTGCCAAATAATTTCCCAATTATTTCTGATGAAAATCTAAATCTAATTTACCTTGCCAAAGAACAATTTTGATTTGGAATTTTTTTGTAAATACCAAGTTATGCGTACAAATGTTTAAACATTTTTTTAATATTTATTTTCATCTATAGTTTTTTGAAAAGCAGCAAATTTGATTTTTTTTTGAAGACACGTTGTACATCATTTGCTCAGTAATTATCTTTAAAATAATCAAAATTTAATAAGACAAAAATTTATAAAAAAATTTCTAAAAACTTTGAATAGGGTTTCTTGCATGTCGTTCTCATTGTTTATAAATATTTTTCTTATATGTGTATATACATTTTATTAAAAAAGTGATAGAAATTTGATAAAAGTCTCGAGTCGGTTTTTTTTTTAATATAATTTAACTAAATTCCGACTTTACACATGGATATTAACTAAACTCTGACTTCAAAGTATTAAATAGTTTAAACAATATTTTGGCGTTTAACATCTAGTTAATAAAGCTGCGGTTAGATAAACTTGAAATTTAACTAAATTCCGACATCGGAATAATAATCGATCTCGGAATTTAATTAGTTCTGACTTTAAATTAAAAATTTAAATAATTTTCGACTTTGCCTTTGGAATTTAAGTAAATTTCGACCTTGATCTTGGAATTTCACTAAATTCCCACCTACTAGGTAATTATATAAATTCCGACTTTAAACTTAGAATTTAACTAGGTTCTGATATTAAGTTTGGAATGTAACTAAGTTCCGACTTTGAACTCGAACTTTCACCAAATTCAGACTTACTCCGTATTTAACTAAAATCCGACACTCAACTCTACTATTTCAAAATTAAATTTGAAATTTATCTAAAATCTCACTTTAAACTAGAAATTTTATTTACATTTCTACCTTATACTCGGAATTTAATTAATTATGATTTCTAGTTTGGAATTTTAACTAAACTCCAACCTTAAGCTCGCAATTTAACTAAATTCGGTCCTTAAATGCGCAATTTAACTACATTCCTACCTTAAGCTCGCAACTGAATTAATTTCCGACTTTAAACAATATATCTGACTAAATTCCAACCTAAAACTTCTGACATTAAATTGAAATTTAAGCGAATTCCAGCCTACTAGGTAATTAATTAAATTCCAATTTTAAACTCAGAATTTAACTATGCTCTGATTTTAAGTTCGTAATGTAACTGAATTCCGTCTTTAAACTCGTACTTTAATAAAATTTTATAAATACCTAGTAGGTATTTAACCTACCTACTAGGTGTTTTACTAAATCTTGACTCTAAGCTCAGAATTTAACTAAGTTCTTATTTTGAATTAGGAATGTAACTAAATTCAACTTTAGACTCGAAATTTAACTAAATCCGACTTTACACTTGGATGTAACTTAAGTTCTGACTTTAAAATAGGAATTTAAGCTAAATTCCGGCGATAAACTTAGAAATAAATTAAATTGCGATTGATAAACTTGAAATTTAACTAAACCCCAATATTGAAATCAGAATTTAACTAAATTCCGACACTTAAATTTATCATGTCAAAATTAAATATTTAATTTGCCTAAAGTTTTTTTAAAAGTTAATTTTAAACTAGGAATTTAATCCACATTTCTACATTAAACTCAGAATCTAATTCACTCTGACTTTAAATTTGAAATTTAAATAAATTCTGACGTTAAAGTAGGAACTTAAACTAAATTCCTTAAACTTAGAATTTAATTAATTTGCGGTATTGACGCCGAATTTAAGTCGACTCCAACATTTAACTTAAAATATAACTTAAATTCGACACTAAACTCAGGTTATAATTAATGTCTACTTTGAAATTGGATTTTAACTAAATTTTTACTTTAAATTGGAAACTTAACTAAAGTCTAACTTTAAACTATGAATTTAAACTACATACCTACTTTAAACTTAAAATTGAATTAAATTTCGGCTTAAAACTCAGAACTAAAATTACGGTTATCTCAACTCGGAACTTAGTGTAACCGCGTTTAATTTAATTAATTTAAACTGGAATTTTATTTAAGTTCCTCCTCAAACTCACATTTTAATCAATTTCAGAATTTAAGTAAACTCCGACAGTTAACTCTACCATTTCGAAATTAAATTTGGAATTTATTTAAAGTTTCACTTTAAACTAGAAATTTAATTTACATTCCTACTTTAAACTAGGAATTTAATTAACTCTGACTTTTAATATGGAATTTTATTTAAATTCCGACCTTGAGCTCGCAATTTAACTAAATTCCGTTCTCAAACTCGCAATTTAACTAAATTTCTACTTTAAACTCGGAACTGAAGTGAGTTTCGACTTTAAACAGGAAATTTGAATGAATTCAAGACTTAAGGCTCGGAATTTAACTCACTTCCGACTTTAATTTCGCTAACGAACTCAGAATTTAACTAAGTTCTTATTTTAAATTAAGAATAAAATTCTAACTTTAAGCTCGGACTTTAACCAAATTTCGGCTTTACACATGGATGTTAATTATATTCTGTGTTTAAAGTAGGAATTTAAACTAAATTTCGGCATTAAAAAAAAATAGGTTAATTAAATTGCGGTTAGATAACTTGAAATTTAACTAAACTCCGATATGGAATTTGAATTTAACTAAACTCCAACATTTAACTTTACCATTTCGAAATTAAATATGGAATGTATTTAAAGTATCACTTTAATCTGGGAATTTAATCTACATTCCTATTTTAAACTCGGAACTTATTTAATTCTATCCTTAAATTTGAAATTTAGATAAATTTTGCCTTTAAGTTAGGAACTCAATCTAAATTTCGGCGTTAAACTTAGAATTTAATTAAATAGCGATATTTAATCGAATTTTAACTAAACTCCGACATTGAACTTAAAACTTATATAAACTCCGCCACAAAACTCAGGTTTTAACTAGCTCCTACATTAACCTTGGATTTTAATTAAATTTTTACTTCAAATTCAGAACAAAGTCTAACTTTAAACTAGGACTTTCAACTGCATTACTACTTTAACCTCGAAATTGAACTAAATTCAGGCTTCAAACTCAGAATTTAAATTACGGTTATCTCAACTCGGAATTTAACTTAACTGCACTTTAAACTGGAATTTTATTCAAGTTCGTCCTCAAATTTAGATTTTAATCCATTTCAGAATTTAACTAAATTCTGACACTTATCTCAAAATTGGAATTTATGTAAAGTTTCACTTTAAACAGGAAATTTAATCTACATTTCTACTTTAAACTGGGGATTTAATTAATTCTTACTTTAAATTTAAAATTTTAACTAAATTCCGACCTTAAGCTTGCAATTTAACCAAATTCCGTCCTCAGGCTCGCTATTTAACTAAATTCTTAATTAAGCTCGGAACTGAAGTAAATTCCAACTTTGAACAGGAAATTTTACTAGATTCCAACCTTAAGCTCGGAATTTAACTAAATTCCAGCCTACTAGGTAATTAATTAAATTCCAATTTTTAACTAAAAATTTAACTACGTTCTGATATTAGTTCTGAATGTGCTTGGTGTGACTGTTCAAAGTGTGACTTTGAAATCAGAATTTAACTAAGTACTTATTTAAAATTAGGAACGTAAGTAAAATCCAACTTCATTCTCGGAATTTAAATAAATTTCGAACTTGCACTTGGATGTTACCTAATTTCTGATTTTAAAGTAGGAATTTAAATTAAATTCCGGCGATAAACTTAAAATTTAACTAAAATCCGATATTGAACTCTACCATTTCGAAATTAAATTTGGATTTATCTAAAGTATCACTTTAAACTGGGAATTTAATCTACATTCCTACTTTAGACCCGTAATTTAATTAATTCTGACTTTAAATTTGAAATTTAGATAAATTCTGCCTTTAACTTGGGAACTTAAACTAAATTCCCGCCTTAAACATAGAATTTCATTAAATTGCGATAATTAAATTGCGGTAACTAAAAACTTAACTGAACTTCGATATTGAAATTAAAACTAAACTAAAGTCCAACACTAAACTCAGGTCTTTTTTTGTCCAGTTCGGAATGTAACTAAATTCCGATTTTAAACTCGGACTTTAACCAAATGTCGCGTTACTAGCTATTTAACCTACTAGGTATTTAACTAAATTCAGAATTTAACTAAGTTCTTATTTTAAATTAGGAATGTAACTAAATTCCAACTTTAATCTCGAAATTTAACTAAGTTTCGAATTTACACTTGGATGTTAACCAAATTCTGACTTTAAAGTAGAGATCTAAACGAAATTCCGGCGATAAAATTAGAAATTGATTAAACTGCAGTTAGATAAACTTGAAATTTAACTAAACTCCGATTCTGAACCCAGAATTTAAGTTAATTCCGACACTTCACTCTACCATTTCGCAATTAAATTTGGAATGAATTTAGAGTCTCACTTTAAATTAGATACTTAATTTATATTCCTACTTTAAACTCGAAATTTAATTAGTTCCGATTTTAAATTTGAAATTTAAATAAGGTGTGACATTGAATTTGGAATTTAACTAAAATCCGACAATAAGCTCGCAATTTAACTAAATTCCTAATTTAAGCTTGGAAATAAGTAAATTCCAACCAATGACAAAAAAATTTGACTAAATTTTTCAACTTTGGCTTTGGAATTTAACTAAATTCCAATCTAATAGCTAATTATATAAATTCTGACTTTAATCTCAGAATTTAACTAGGTTCTGATTTTAAATTCGGAGTGTAACCAAATTCCGACTTTGAACTCTAACTTTAACCAAATTCCGACTTACCAGGTATTTAACTAAATTCCGATTTTAAACTCAGAATTTAACTAAATCGTGATTTTAAATTAGAAATGTAACTAAATTCTAACTTTAAACTCGAAATTTAATTAAAAGCCGACTTTGCACATGGATGTTAACTAAATTCTGACTTTAAAGTAGGAATTTAAACTAAACTACGGCGATAAACTTAGAAGTTAATTAAATTGCGGTTAGGTAAATTTTAAATTTAACTAAACTCCCATCTTGAACTCAGAGATGGACGAAACCCACATTTAACGCTACCATTTGGTAATTACATTTGGAATTTTTTTAAAGTCTCACTTTAAACTGGCAATTTAATCTACATTCCCACTTTAAACTAGAAATTTAAATAATTCTGACTTTAAATTTGAAACTTAAATAAATTCTGACTTTAAAATTAGAATTTACCTAAATTCCGACCTTAGGGTGACTTTTACAAATTCAAGTAAAAGATTGAAGATAAAACACCAGACTTGATGTACATTGCATTGTTTATCTGACAGATAAACAATGCAATGTAGGTTATATCTGGATTTTTATCTTCAATCTGAAGTATTACTTGAACTCGTAAAAGCCAAACTTAATCTTGGAATTTTACTAAAATTTACTTGCAGCAAATTCCGACTTATTCGGTATTTAATTAAATTCCAACTATAAACTCAGAATTTAACTAACTTCTGATTTTAAATTAGGAGTGTAACTAAATTCTAGCTTTAAACTCGAAATTTAACTAAATCCAACTTTATACTTGGATGTTAAATAAATTCTGACTTTAAAGTAGGAACTTAAACTAATATTCGTCGAAAACTTAGAAAATAATTAAATTGCGGTTAGGTAATCTAGAAATGTAACTAAACTCTTATATTAAACTCAGTATTTAACCAAATTCCAACATTTAACTCAGGTTTTAACTAATTCCTACTATAAATTAAGATTTTAAAAAAAAATTTACTTTAAATTCGAAACTTATCTAATGTCTAACTTTAAACTAGGAGTTTAAACTACATTCCTACTTTAAACTCAAAAGTGAACTAAATTCCAGCTTCAAACTCAGAATTAAAATTACGGTTATCTCAACTCGGAATTTAACTTACCTGCGTCTCTAAACTGGAATTTTATTTAAGTTCGTCCTCAAATTCAGATTTGAATCAATTTCCGAATTTAGCTAAATTCCGACACTTAACTCTTCCATCTCGAAATTAAATTTGGAATTTAGCTACAATCTCACTTAAAATTAAAAATTCGATTTAGATTCCTGCTTTAAGCTCGAAATTTAATTAATTCTAACTTTTAATTTGAAATTTTAATTAAATTCCGACCTTGAGCTCGCAATTTAACTAAATTCCATCCTTAAGCTCTAAATTTAACTAAATTACGTCGTAAAACTCGCCATTTAACTAAATTCCTACTTTAACTTGGGATTTAACTAGATTCCAGCCTACTAGATAATTAATTAAATTCCAATTTTTAAAGAATATTACCGGCTGCAACTTTAGAATGAATAGACCGATTAGGGTGGATCCAACGGTTTCTTATTCCTTTTGATGTCCCTTTTCACGTCCTATCCAAATAATAGTCCCATAGGGCAGAAAAAAAAGTAAATATCACTAAAAATTTTGAACCACTACAAACGGCCAGATTATTAGAAAATTCGTGTCCTTCATCAATCTATTTTATAAATCTTATTTTCTTTTTAGTAAAAGGTGTAAGGTGTTGCTGAGCTGTTCTATCTGGTATATTGGCAAATGCAGCTGGAAATAAATAGTGCGGTTTGGCGGCTTCTATAATCTGGAACAGTTGCACTTTAAGACACTGAAGGATTGATCGCTTAGCACGATAAGGCGATGAAAAGAGGAAGAATACTGCTGAGTCTGCAGACGTGCATGTGGCATTGAATAAAGCGCGTGCTGCAGTGTTTTTAAAAAAGAGATACCTACGCCAATAGGTGTTTATATTTCATGCTCTTTATAGACCTAAATATCAAATTGTACCCCAAAAAATTGTTAAAACTCAGATCTCAAAGTGAACATATGATAATCTTTTATCGGTGATGTTGAAAAGATATTAAACATTTTCGTTTAAAACTTTATAAGCCAGAAAATTGCAAAAGTGTCGCTCTTTAATGGTACTTTCAAAGCACTTTGACCCAGTTGCTGCAAAACGGGATTATATTCCTGTTAATTCCCGACAGATAGAGCTGACAAATTAAACTTTTGCTAAAAGCTGGCGGCGTATGTAGGTGTCTTTTTAAACAACAACTCAATTACACCTACCCATTACAGATTAATGTAAAACCTGATTCTTAAGAAATGCTGATTCATTATTATGCGGAGAAAAATATTTGCATAAAAATAAATGAAAGCAGGCAAATATTTGTGGTTTTTTTTTGCGACACTGCTCGGAATTAATTTTACTTTTAATTTTGCTAATGCCAAAATATTGATAGGCGAAACAGATTCTTCAATTTCCACCAATTTTCTTTTTCCGATTACTTCATTACAAGCTGTTTGCTGTCGCCCAGAATTATTTAGAAAGCGTGAAATGACAAAATGGGAATAGAAGAGGGGATGTAGTTTGCATAGTTTAAGGCATGTCTTAATTTAAACTCGGCATTTATATTGTAGTATATATACGGCGTGTTGGTATAGTAGACTGTATGTAAAGTTTATATTTCCAATTAGAGTTGCCAGAGTTTAAGTTAAATAATACCACTCACGTTGAAGGATAGTCATGAGAGTGTGATAATTAATATTTCAGGTTAGTTCAATTAAACTTGCCTAAATTTTCAACAGTATTCAAACAATAATATGCAAACAACGGTAAGTTTTAAAGAGCTTAGTGCGATTACTACACGTGTTGGCAATAGATTAATAATTGTTTAAACTCTTATTAAATTATTACGGGATTAAAACTTCACATCTATGTACATATAAAAAGACTGTGGAAAGTTTCCAACACTCTAATGAAAGGAATGTATTATTAGGAAAATTGTTAGGCAATTTCTCTAAAAGAAACGTTTAGTGGTCGTAATTATTATATAAAAGCCCAACATGAAAAAATATGCATAAAAGGCTATATAATATGGTATAATGTGGCACTAGTTTTCGACATAAGAAAGTCTCCAGGTTTTATAAGGGAGTTATTAATATTCCTTCCCGCTTAAAACAAGTAGAAGAAATTTTATCTGTTATTTAAATTTTGATTGAATAGGAAGAAAAATAATGCGTTTTACAATAGACAGTTTCCTTGGGTACGTGAGAAATCTGGTATTAGCGTTAGCAGCCCATGGTTCGTTACCCCGACAGGGTAGCTCGTCTGGCTAAAATTTTCTAATAAATTCCAAGCCAAGGCTATCCCAAGCTAAAGGCTATAAAAGCATCACCATGCAATTATGCGGAGCCCAATGGGGTAATTGGAATTCAGAGATTATCCTTGGTTTCGCCCTTTCAACTAAGAAGTTCGTCAGCAGAAATCTTGAGTTGGTTTGTTTATGGTCTGCTTTTATTTGTCTGCGCTTATTTTTTTTATTTAGTATATATTATAGCTTAGGAAATATCCGAACGTTCCTCTTATGTTGCCGAAACTACCGTAAAACTATCAAAAAAGAACCTAATGATGCCTAAAAGCAGCAAATATGTCGAACTTCATTTCATATTCGCAAACCTAACAACTTTTAAAGAATGGTAAAAAAATGTGCTAGAATTAATCAAGATGTAAAATAGTAACGCGGGTACCCATATCAGGGTTCCCATTTGTCGCCTATTGTTTGTTACTATGAAAAAAACCTACAGCCAAAATATCAAGTTTGTAACTTTAATGGTTCCTAAAAATGTAGTATTTGCAAAATTTTTTTTGACACCCTATAGCGTCTAAATTAGAAATCAAGGCACTGTTTATAATAAAGTGAATAAAACTTACAAAAGAAAAATATTGGTATATATTAGCATCTACAGCAGGAATCAACGCTCTATTTTTCATAAAACTAATAGAATTAACGCAATAAATTAATTCATATCAATTTACATGCTAAAATCCTAGAATCCCATATTACCACATTTTTTGGGTCACTCTATACTAGCCAAAACTTAAATCTATGCCATATTTAGCACAAAACTACTAGAGGCATCGAAAAAAGTCGATTACTACTGATTTATATGGGAAAAGTCGATATTTCTATTTTGAGCATATGGGGCTCTCAAAACCGGCCCAAAAGCCTAAATTCTGAACACAAAATCGTGCATTGCGGCTTTTAACAGCTGATATCTCGTTTCGATGAAGATTTATCCGAAAATCTATAAGAAGAGCTAAGAAAGTAGAAGAATAGAGCCACACGTTGAACCCATTTCCTAATATCTGCCTAAAACCGTTACAAAGCACGGGTGTCCCAAAAATGGAGCTTAAATTTTTGCATTTTTTTTTTAATTTTCTCGAAAACCGTGAAAGGCAGCTTTGTTTTAATTGATGCATCTGATAGCCCTCAATGACCTCTTCATAAATCATATTAACCCGCATATCGAAAAATCTTACCGTTTCCAAGATAAACATAAAAATTTAAAATTTCAAAAATTTCAAAGGGGGGTCGTAAAAATTTTCGACCGAAATTCATTGTCATAGATTTAAACAAAAATAGTCTCGTATCAAGGAGGAGATAGAAATATGTAAAAAATTTGCAATTTTGGAATTTTCAGTAATTGCCTTCTTTCTGAAAATGGCGCCTAAAACCTAATTCGTACACTTTTTATCGACATTTTTATACTTATATCTATATAGGTCCAAAACTAAGCCATAGTATAACGATGCTATTGGTACCAATGAATAGACCATTCACGACCACAAAATACCTGCTTAATTTGTCATGCCAAGTTTTTAATTTAGTTTGCATATGTTCGATCAAAATAAAACATTAGATAATTTTCACACAATTTTATCAGTTTTTAACTTCCTATGAGACTGTTATTAAACTACGCAAAATCGTAATATACTTTTTGTGCAAGTATTTGAGACGGCTCACACATAATTGAGATACTGTTGTTGTTCTATTGTCATAAAAAGTTTTGCTGTAAAATGACAAATGTCACTCTATCTCCATCAGTAATCAATTAAATCTCGGAAGCTCAAAGCGACAAAAACGAACAGTTAGTACCAGTCGAAAAACCTTCGTTACAGCTATTTTGTCAGTCATATACGTAAAACTGATTGTTTGGGCATGGCACATTAATAAAGCAATAATTGTAATAAAAAAGGAATACCCTGATGATGGCGGAAGGTAAGCAAAATGTCGAAACATCGGATATATTCGGTTTCAGAGCACTTTAGCAAAAATAACTAAAATTTAGCAAAATAGTATCAATAAATTGAAGTTCCAGCGACCAGGCACCTAGCGACCTCTAGCCCACATACTAAACTTCAGCTTTCTAACTCAAGCCGTTCCAGAGATATCAGCATAAAACCACAATTTTCAAGGCGGCCATGTTGGATTTTTAAAAATGTAATTTTTGGTTATTTTTTTAGATACATCTAGTTCGTGTTGCCAGAAGACAAGAAAATTCAACTTAGATTTTACCTTTCTCACTTAAAAAAAGCAAATTAGAAGTTTTTGTGAAAATTTAAGTTAGGATCAGTGTTAAAATTGGTTTAAAAATGATAAAAAGCATCTAAAACTGTATGGAGTATCTGAGGAAAATCAGGTTAAAATTATGGCTAAAATCGATTGAACTTTACTAACCTCATCTAAAAAGCAAAATTTTTATATTTCAGGAGAGAGGGTTTGGTTTGGTATTTTTTTGGTTGACGCTAGGATTAAGGTCAAAATGGGTAAAAATGACGCAAAATGTGTAAAAATACGTATTTGAAAGGTATGGAGAAATTCATATTAAAATTATAGACGAAACGATTAAAAGTCACAAAAAGCACCTAAAAGTGCAAATTGGTAATGTTTGGAGAAATTTATTAATTATTAATATATAATATTTCATTTTTATTAGAATAACACATTTCATCTAAAAATAACAATTTCGATTTTTTTTTAAAAGTTTGTAAAATTACAAATTTAAAGGGTTTGGAGAAATTCAAATTAAGCTTGTAGCCAAATTCAATTAAGAAACTAAAAGCGTTTAAAAATGCAAACTAAATGTTTCAGGACAAATTCGGATTAGGATTAGGGCCAAATGTATATAAGGCGTCTGAAAGTGCAAATTTGAAGTTTTTGAAGAAATTCGGGATAGATGTAGGACTAAAGGCGATTAAAAATGACTCATTTCATCTAAAAGTGACAAATTTTATATTTTTTGATTAAGTCAGGCTAGGATTAAGGCAAAAACTGGTGATAAATTACTCAATGGGTGTAAAAATATAAATGTGGAGGATTAGGAAAAAATCAAGTTAACGTTATGGTTAAAAACCAATTAAAAATTACTCAAGCTTCAAAAAATGTAGATTAAAAGTTTCTGAGCAAGTTTAGATGAGATTCAAAATTAAAAATGGTTAAAAGATTACACAGAGCGTCAAAAGATGCAAATTTAAAGTCTTTTGAGACATTTAGGTAAGAATTTGGAATAAAATTATTTAAAAGTGGCCCATTTTATCTAAAAATTAAAATGTTAAAGTCTTTTAAAAAAGCCAGGCAAGACTAAAGGCAAAAACCGGTTACAAATGTCTCAAAGCGTGTAAATATATATACTTGGAGGCTTTGGAAAATAAAATTAGTTTAAAATTACTCAAATCGTTAAAAATGTAGAGTAAAAGTTTCTGAGCAAATTCAAGTTAAGAATAAGGTCAAAAGTGGTTAAGAAAATACATAGAACGTGTAAAAATTCAAATATGAAGTATTTAGGGATATTTAGGTTATAATTAGGAATAAAATTGTTTAAAGGTATTCCATTTTATACAAAAATGGCATTTTTCCAGTTTTCTGAAAAAAACCAAACTAAGATTAAAGTCAAAATCGGTGAAAAATGACTCTAGCCGTGTAAATATATAAGTTGGGAGGCTATGGAAAAGTTGAAATTAGGATTATGCCCAAAATCAGTTAAAAATAACTCAAATTGTAAAAATAAATCAGATTAAAGGTTTCTGGGCAAATTCACGTTAGGATTAAGGTCAAAAGTGGTTAAAAAATTACACAGAGCCTCTAAACATTCAAATTTGAAGTTGTTGGATAATTTTATGTTAGAATTAACACTAAAATTGTTTAAAGGTAACCCATTTTATCAAAAATGGCATTTTTTAAGTTTTGTTAAAAAAGCCAAACTAATATATAGGCCAAAATCGGTGAATAATGACTCTAAAGTCTGTAAATGTTCAAACTTGGTGTCTTTGGAAAAGTTAAGATTATGCCCAAAATCAGTTATAAATAACTCATATTGAAAAAATATCAGATTAAAAGTTTCTGGGAAAATCCAGGTTAGTATTAAGGTCAAAAGTGGCTAAAAAATTACACAGATTATCTAAAAATTCAAATTTGAAGTTTTTTGAGAAATTTAGTTTAAAAACGGCGTTTTCTGAAAAAAGACCAACCAAGATTAAGGTCAAAATCGGTGAAAAATGACTCTATGCGTGTAAATATCCAAATATGGAGGCTTTGCAAAAGTTAAAATTAGGATTGTGCCCAAAATTAGCTAAAAATAACTCCAATTGTAAAAAAAAAATCGGATTAAAAGGGTCTGGGCAAATTCGGGTTAGGATTAAGGATAAAAGTGGTTAAGAAATTACCAGAGCGCCTAAAAATTTCTAATTTGAAGTTTTTGGAGAAATTTAGGTTATAATTAGGAATAAAATTTTTTAAAGGTAACCCATTATATCCAAAAATGGAATTTTTTATGGTTTCTGAAAAAAGCTAAACCAAGATTAAGGTCAAACTCGGTGAAAAATTACTCAAAGCGTGTCAATGTACAAACTTGGAGGTTTTGGAAAAGTTAATATTAAGATTACGGCCAAAATCAGTTAAAAATTACTCAAATTGTAAAAAAACAGCAAATTTAAAATTTCTTGGTAAATTCAACATAAGATCAAGGTCAAAAATGGTTAAAAAATTACCCAGAGCGTCTAAAAAATCAAACTTGAAGTTTTTGGAGAAATTTTGGTTATAGTTACGAATAAAATTGTGTAAAGGTAATTCATTTTATCAAAAATGCCAAACTAAGATTAAGGTCAAAATCGGCGAAAAATGACTATAAGCGTGTAAATATACAAATTTGAAGGCTTTGGACAAGTTAAAATTAAGATTATGCCCAAAATCAGTTAAAATTAAATCAAACTGTAAAAAAAAACAAATTAAAAGTTTCCGGGTAAATTAAGGCAAAAATCCGTGGAAAATTACTCTAAGCGTGTAATATACAAATTTGGAGGCCTTGTAGAAGTTAAAAGTAGGATTATCCCCAAAATCAATTAAAAATAACTCAAGTTGTCAAAAAAATCGGATTAAAAGTTCTTGGGCAAATTCAAGTTAGGATTAAGGCTAAAAGTGTTTAAAAAGCTACACAGAGTGTCTGGAAATTCAAATTTGAGTTTTTGGGAAATTTAGGTTATAATTAGGAATAAAATCATTTAAAGGTAACCCATTACATCCAAAAATGGAGTTTTTTAAGTTTTTTGAAAAAAGCTAAACAAAGATTAAGGTCAAACTCGGTGAAAAATTACTCAAAGCGTGTCAATATACAAACTTGGAGGCTTTGGAAAAGTTAACATTAAGATTACGGCCAAAATCAGTTAAAAATTACTCAAATTTTAAAAAAACATAAAATTAAAATTTCTTGGTAAGTTCAGGATAGGATTAAGGTCAAAAGTGTCTAAAAAAATACCCAGAGCGTCTAAAAATTCAAATTTGAAGTTTTTGGAGAGACTTAGGTTATAATTAGGAATAAAATTGTTTAAAGGCAACCCATTATATCCAAAAATGGAATATTTTAAGTTTTGTGAAAAAAGCTAAACCAAAATTAAGGCCAAACTCGGTGAAAAATTACTCAAAGCGTGTCAATATACAAACTTGGAGGCTTTGGAAAAGTTAATATTAAGATTACGGCCAAAATCAGTTAAAAATTACTCAAATTGTAAAAAAACAACAAATTAAAATTTCTTGGTAAATTCAGGATAGGATCAAGGTCAAAAGTGGTTAAAAAATTACCCAGAGCGTCTAAAAATTCAAATTTGAAGTTTTTGGAGAAATTTTGGTTATAATTAGGAATCAAATTGTTTAAAGGTAACCCATTATATCCAAAAATGAAATTTTTTAAGTTTTGTGAAAAAAGCTAAGCCAAGATTAAGGTTAAACTCGGTGAAAAATTATTAAAAGCGTGTCAATATACAAACTTGGAGGTTATGGAAAAGTTAATATTAAGATTACGGCCAAAATTATTTAAAAATTACTAAAATTGTAGAAAAACAACAAATTTAAAATTTCTTGGTAAATTCAAGATAAGATCAAGGTCAAAAATGGTTAAAAAATTACCCAGAACGTCTAAAAAATAAAACTTGAAGTTTTTGGAGAAATTTTGGTTATAGTTACGAATAAAATTGTTTAAAGGTAATTCATTTTTTCAAAAAAGCCAAACTAAGATTAAGGTCAAAATCGGCGAAAAATGACTCTAAGCGTGTAATATACAAATTTGGAGGCCTTGTAGAAGTTAAAAGTAGGATTATGCCCAAAATCAATTAAAAATTACTTAAATTGTCAAAAAAATCGGATTAAAAGTTCCTGGGCAAATTCAAGTTAGGATTAAAGCTAAAAGTGTTTAAAAAGCTACACAGAGTGTCTGGAAATTCAAATTTGCAGTTTTTGGAGAAATTTAGGTTATAATTAGGAATACAATTATTTAAAGGTAACCCATTATATCCAAAAATGGAATTGTTTAAGTTTTTTGAAAAAAGCTAAACCAAGATTAAGGTCAAACTCGGTGAAAAATTACTCTAAGCGTGTCAATATACAAACTTGAAGGCTTTGGAAAAGTTAACATTAAGATTACGGCCAAAATCAGTTAAAAATTACTCAAATTTAAAAAAAAACATCAAATTAAAATTTCTTGGTAAATTCAGCATAGGATTAAAGTCAAAAGTGGTTAAAAAAATACTCAGAACGTCTAAAAATTGAAATTTGAAGTTTTTGGAGAGATTTAGGTTATAATTAGGAATAAAATTGTTTAAAAGTAACCCATTATATCCAAAAACGGAATATTTTAAGTTTTGTGAAAAAAGCTAAACCAAAGTTAAGGCCAAACTCGGTGAAAAATTACTCAAAGCGTGTCAATATACAAACTTGGAGGTTTTGGAAAAGTTAATTTTAAGATTACGTCCAAAATCAGTTAAAAATTACTCAAATTGTAAAAAAACAACAAATTAAAATTTCTTGGTAAATTCAAGATAGGATCAAGGTCAAAAGTGGTTAACAAATTATCCAGAGTGTCTAGAAAATCAAATTTGAAGTTTTTGGAGAAATTGTTGTTTATAGTTACGAATCAAATTGTTTAAAGGTAACCCATTATATCCAAAAATGGAATTTTTTAAGTTTTGTGAAAAAAGCTAAGCCAAGATTAAGGTTAAACTCGGTGAAAAATTATTAAAAGCGTGTCAATATACAAACTTGGAGGTTATGGAAAAGTTAATATTAAGATTACGGCCAAAATTATTTTAAAATTACTCAAATTGTAGAAAAACAACAAATTTAAAATTTCTTGGTAAATTCAAGATAAGATCAAGGTCAAAAATGGTTAAAAAATTACCCAGAGCGTCTAAAAAATAAAACTTGAAGTTTTTGGAGAAATTTTGGTTATAGTTACGAATAAAATTGTTTAAAGGTAATTCATTTTTTCAAAAAAGCCAAACTAAGATTAAGGTCAAAATCGGCGAAAAATGACTCTAAGCGTGTAATATACAAATTTGGAGGCCTTGTAGAAGTTAAAAGTAGGATTATGCCCAAAATCAATTAAAAATTACTTAAATTGTCAAAAAAATCGGATTAAAAGTTCCTGGGCAAATTCAAGTTAGGATTAAAGCTAAAAGTGTTTAAAAAGCTACACAGAGTGTCTGGAAATTCAAATTTGCAGTTTTTGGAGAAATTTAGGTTATAATTAGGAATACAATTATTTAAAGGTAACCCATTATATCCAAAAATGGAATTGTTTAAGTTTTTTGAAAAAAGCTAAACCAAGATTAAGGTCAAACTCGGTGAAAAATTACTCAAAGCGTGTCAATATACAAACTTGAAGGCTTTGGAAAAGTTAACATTAAGATTACGGCCAAAATCAGTTAAAAATTACTCAAATTTTAAAAAAACATCAAATTAAAATTTCTTGGTAAATTCAGGATAGGATTAAGGTCAAAAGTGTCTAAAAAAATACCCAGAGCGTCTAAAAATTCAAATTTGAAGTTTTTGGAGAGACTTAGGTTATAATTAGGAATAAAATTGTTTAAAGGCAACCCATTATATCCAAAAACGGAATATTTTAAGTTTTGTGAAAAAAGCTAAACCAAAATTAAGGCCAAACTCGGTGAAAAATTACTCAAAGCGTGTCAATATACAAACTTGGAGGCTTTGGAAAAGTTAATATTAAGATTACGGCCAAAATCAGTTAAAAATTACTCAAATTGTAAAAAAACAACAACTTAAAATTTCTTGGTAAATTCAGGATAGGATCAAGGTCAAAAGTGGTGAAAAAATTACCCAGAGCGTCTAATAATTCAAATTTGAAGTTTTTGGAGAAATTTTGGTTATAATTACGAATAAAATTGTTTAAAGGTAACCCATTATATCCAAAAATGGAATTTTTTAAGTTTTGTGAAAAAAGTTAAGCCAAGATTAAGGTTAAACTCGGTGAAAAATTATTAAAAGCGTGTCAATATACAAACTTGGAGGTTATGGAAAAGTTAATATTAAGATTACGGCCAAAATTATTTAAAAATTACTCAAATTGTAAAAAAACAACAAATTTAAAATTTCTTGGTAAATTCAAGATAAGATCAAGGTCAAAAATGGTTAAAAAATTACCCAGAGCGCCTAAAAAATCAAACTTGAAGTTTTTGGAGAAATTTTGGTTATAGTTTCGAATAAAATTGTTTAAAGGTAATTCATTTTATCAAAAAAGCCAAACTAAGGTTAAGGTCAAAATCGGCGAAAAATGACTCTAAGCGTGTAAATATACAAATTTGGAGGCCTTGTAGAAGTTAAAAGTAGGATTATGCCCAAAATCAAATAAAAATTACTTAAATTGTCAAAAAAATCGGATTAAAAGTTCCTGGGCAAATTCAAGTTAGGATTAAAGCTAAAAGTGTTTAAAAAGCTACACAGAGTGTCTGGAAATTCAAATTTGCAGTTTTTGGAGAAATTTAGGTTATAATTCGGAATACAATTATTTAAAGGTAACCCATTATATCCAAAAATGGAATTTTTTAAGTTTTTTGAAAAAAGCTAAACCAAGATTAAGGTGAAACTCGGTGAAAAAATACTCAAAGCGTGCCAATATACAAACTTGAAGGCTTTGGAAAAGTTAACATTAAGATTACGGCCAAAATCAGTTAAAAATTACTCAAAATTTAAAAAAACATCAAATTAAAATTTCTTGGTAAATTTAGCATAGGATTAAAGTCAAAAGTGGTTAAAAAAATACCCAGAACGTCTAAAAATTGAAATTTGAAGTTTTTGGAGAGGTTTAGGTTATAATTAGGAATAAAATTGTTTAAAAGTAACCCATTATTTCCAAAAATGGAATATTTTAAGTTTTGTGAAAAAAGCTAAACCAAAGTTAAGGCCAAACTCGGTGAAAAATTAGTCAAAGCGTGTCAATATACAAACTTGGAGGTTTTGGAAAAGTTAATTTTAAGATTACGGCCAAAATCAGTTAAAAATTACTCAAATTGTAAAAAAACAACAAATTAAAATTTCTTGGTAAATTCAAGATAGGATCAAGGTCAAAAGTGGTTAACAAATTATCCAGAGCGTCTAGAAAATCAAATTTGAAGTTTTTGGAGAAATTGTTGGTTATAGTTACGAATAAAATTGTTTAAAGGTAATTTATTTTATCAAAAAAGCCAAACTAAAATTAAAGTCAAAATCGGGGAAAAATGACTCTAAACGTGTGAATATACAAATTTCGGGGCTTTGGAAAAGTTAAAATTAAGATTATGCCCAAAATCAGTTAAAAATAAATCAAACTGTAAAAAAATCAGATTAAAAAGTTTCCGGGTAAATTAAGGTAAAAATCGGTGAAAAATTACTCCTAGCGTGTAAATATACAAGTTTGGAGGATTTGCTAAAGTTAAAATTAGGATTATGCCCAAAATCAATTAAAAATAACTCAAATTGTAAAAAAAATCGGATTAAAATTTCCTGGGCAAATTCAAGTTAGGATTAAGGCTAAAAGTGGTTAAAAAACTACACAGTGTGTCTGGAAATTCAAATTTGAAGTTTTTGGAGAAATTTAGGTTATAATTAGGAATAAAATTGTTTAAAGGTAATTAATCTTTTCAAAAAAATGGCATTTTTTAAGTTTTCTCAAAAAAAAACAAACTAAGATTAAGGTCAAAATCAGTAAAAAATGTCTCTAAGCGTGTAAATATACAAATGTGGATGCTTTGGAAAAGTTTAAACTAGGATTATGCCCAAAATCAGTTTAAAATAACTGAAATTGCAAAAAATCAGAATAAAAGTTTCTTGGAAAATTCAGGTTTAAATAAAAGTCAAAAGCCTTAAAAGAAATGACCCCGAGCGTCTAAAAATTTAAATTTGAAGTTTTTGGAGAAATCTAGCATAGAATTAGAACTAAAATTATTTAAAGGTAACCCATTTTATCCAAAAATGGAATTTTTTAAGTTTTTGTGAGAAAAACCAAATTAAGATTTAGGCCAAAATCGGTGAAAAATTATTCTTAGCGTGCAAATATACAAACTTGGAGGCTTTGGAAAATGGTTTCACAAAACTAAAAACATCTTAATCACTGACATTCCAGTCAAAGTCCAGCCCTAGTGCTAATCATATTAAGAATCATTGACCTTAAGTTCAATAGAGTCACCTCAGACCTACTGCTCTAATCCCATAGATTAAGTTTTTTTTTAAATAATAAATGTTTAATCCAGCTATAAATTATTAGTAAGTGGAGTTTCCCATCTACTAAAACACATATTCCACCTACCTCCTTACATATTGCAAGATTGTGTTCCAATGTTATCTAAGGGATCTGCTATCGATCCTTCAGATAACCATAATAAAATTTAGGTCGTAATAAAGCCCACCAATTAGTTTCAGTTTAAATTACCTTATTATAATGCCATCTAGACCAATTTTATATAGTAACATCATAAGCTTTTACCTTGCTAAAAGTGTTTTCCTACCTAGAGTTTTTAAAGCTCGCAAAGTGAAGTGAAAGCTCAGACGAGTTTATTAGCGGATAAGCCTGAACAGGATAATGTCATTTCGCTCCATTAAAAAGCCTGCCATCTTCTTTTTTTGAGGACAAAATGAGCTAGATCACAAGCTTCGTAGTTTTATTTTTGTTTTAACAGCTGGCGATAAACTTGAGCCAATGTATTGTTATTAAAATTTCAATACACAAAGTACCAAGGTGGCAAAAGGAGACGTGCAAGTATTAGGCACATCCAGACACCAGGTGGTAAAAAAATTATACTTGTCGTAACTAAATAGCTGGGATATCTTTTTTTTCGTTTCATTAATTTTCCTTGAATGTTGGCAATCTTACAATACCCACGATCCGCTTCTTCTTGGAGTAAAGCTAGCTTATGCCGGACTTTCCATTACCGTGACATTTTGGCAAGAAATATGGCTCTTCTTTATGAATTGACGAAAACCCAAATCCTCGACTTCAATAAAATCTTTCCCGCAAACCGACTTAGTTGTCTGGGGTTCAACTTACAGGTATACTGTCGAAATAGGAAAATCTGCAGATTATTTATTTGCAATTTAAATTTGGGTGATCTTTCGTTGGTAAGCTATGATAACTATTTTGTTTTGATATCCATTCGTTTTGTTGCTCGTATACCTGATTCACTTGTTCTTGTCATCTCGCTAACTTTGAAATCTAGTTTTTTTGGACCTCTCCTTTCATCACAAATTCAACTGAATTCAATTATGAGAAAAAAAATATGTCCAGTGGATTTAATTGAGTTACTATCTGAGATAAAAAGTTTGTATTTGCTGTGGCCTGGAATTTTCAACGATTTTAATCAAGGTTTAACGCTGAAAAATAATTAATGGCACGTTTGATCGGTGGAAATTTCATCAGCCTAAGCCTGAAAAAAAAAATAAGTTTGTCTGAATAGGTGGTTAGAAAAAAATTATATATCTGGTTTGTGGAAGATGGTTGGTTTGGTTTAGTTTTTATTTGAACTCAATTCTGAGAAATATTTAAAAATCTGAAAATTATCAGCAACCACAGAGTCCAAGTTTGGATAAATGCTTGTGATTAAAAATAAAAAATAAGACAAAGTCGGGCTTTATACATAACTCCTCCCTAAGGCATGTCTTTGTTGAATACATCCGTTTGTATGATATAAAGCAGACCCTCGTCAGAATTTAGCTTTCCTTAGACAAAATGTCTTCAGTTCGGACTTTTGCTGCTAATGGCAGCTTAATATAATAGCAGAAATTCAGCAGACGAAAACAATATGTTTGGTTGGAAACTTGCTTTCGAAGCCTGTCTAGACACGAATAAGTTAAGATATTATATGAAAGGTCAAAGGAATTTAATGTGTAAATGAAAAAGCTTAATATAGTATTTTTGGTAAAACAAATTTGACCTTGTAAAATAATACCTCAGATAGGTAAGACAACAGTCTTCTTTACAAAATCTAAAAGAACAACAAATGCAATACCTAGATCTACATGGTGTATCAGAAAATTGCTGACTAATCTTAAGGAATTATAGAAGACGTCAAGTTATTCAACTTTTGTTTAACACATCATAGAAATTGCTTATGAAACCTAACAAGAGAAACTTAATCACCGGACTTATTGTCGGTTCAAAGTTTGTTTATGTGCAGGAGTAAAGTCGCAAATTCGCTGCGGCCGAAGTCAGCCTCGTTATGGTTCTCCATTGAGAAATTCAGAAATTAGGAAGCAAAACTTGCAAATTTGAACAACATTTAATAGCTAAGAAAGCGCAGTGTCAGCGTCTGTTTTTTTTTTCACTGTTCTGTTCTTTTATTTTCTTTTTATTACAATCTTACGTTTTTTTTATTATCGTTCACAACTTGCAACAAGGCGGGTCGATTTTCTCGTGGGTACTTCTCTTGTTTCAATCAAGTGAACTTGTGGTGTTGATCTGGTATTTGGGATCTTTACTCATTTGTTTTACTTCTGGCACCAAAATGTTTCGCTCTGCGTGGGTTAATAGTGTTTCCATCCTACAAATTAGATATGCAGTATTTTCAGTGAAAATATCATGAATGTCTGGTCTCTGAATAAAGTATTTTAAACCCACATTTCATAGTAATTATATTAATTAAAATGTCACGCCTACTCTGATGGTATATGGCGATATTATTCCTTTGTTTACCATTGACTGCAATATTAAAGAAAACCAAGCACGTAGTGTGGGGATCCATCTTTATTAACCATTTATCTTGACATTGCTCGAAATGCATTTCATATGCAGGAAGTAAATACATATAATTTATGTATAATAAAGGTAATGTTTTAGAATCCATAAGAGTGAGACTAGACAAAGAAGTAATAAGCACTAACAAAGGAAATTAAATAAAGTTTGTCTATCCCGGATTGGCTTCAAACGAAGAGGGAGGAGCTTATCGAAGAGGCGGAAGTCGCGTTACTTCCCTACTAACCGTCTATAACTTAAGGTGACTTTCGATTCTAGCACAATATAACATTTTTTTAACCCTGTTTCCTCTTCATTTCATCGATCTTTCATTATCTTACACCGGTGGCTGAAATCTTTAAACGCCTAAATTCATTTCTTTTCGGAATAAAGCTGGTTTATGTAAAATTCTGGAAGGTTTTACTTGTGGCTTATGTTCACAAAAAGCCAGGGCTCAGGTTTCACATAAATTACCCCGGAAACCGATTTTGCAACCTACAGCATAACTGTCGAATTAACTGTCTATTTATGTATAATTTAAATGTAGGATATTAGACAGAGTGATAAGGTCTAATAAAAGGTCGTTATTTTTTATTAGTAGTGTTCGTGATTTGGATTTGATCTAAGCAAATATTTGATTTAGTAGGGTGGCAAATACTGGATTATCGGTTTATATAGTACGTGACAATTTCGACCTTGCAAAATATTGCTAAATGTTCTCAGATAAGTAGACAAACAGAGACAGAGGATGAGATAGAGGAAGAACACACAGATAGAGGAAGTAATAAGCAGTAGCAAAGGAAATTATATAAAGTTTGTCTATCCGGGAATGGCTTCAAATGAAGAGGGAGGAGCTTATCGAGGAGGCGGAAGTCGCATAACTTCTCTACTAACTTTCTTAAAACTAAGGTTACTTTCGATTCTAGCACAATGTAAACGCCTCTTTAGCCCTCTTTCTTCTTCATTTCTTCAATTTTTCATTATCTTACGCCGGCGGCTGAAATCTTTGAATGCCTAAACTCATTTCTTTTCCGAGTAAATCTGGTTTTTACCTAATTCTGGGACATCTTACATGTGGCTTATGTTGACGAAAAGCCAGGGCTTAGGTTTCACATAAATTACCCCGGAAACCGAATTAGCACCCTACGTCTTAACTGTCGAATTACCTGTCTATTTATATGGAATTTAAATTTAGGATATTAGACAGAATGATAATATTTAATAAAACGTCGTTATTTTTTATTGGTAATGTTCGTATTTTGGTTTGATCTAAGTAAATATTTGATGTGGAAGAGTGGCAAATACTGGATTATTGGTTTATATGGTACGTGACAATTTTGATCTTGCAAAATGTTCCTAAATATCCTCAAATAGGTTGACAACAGTCTTCTTTATAATTCTCTAATAGAACAACAAATTCAATATCTAGATCTACATGGAGTATCAGAAAAGTGCTGACAAATCTTAAAGGATTATGGAAGAAATCAAGTCATTCAACTTTTGCTTAACACATCATAGAAACGACTTTTGAAACCTTATTCAAAATTGCACATGCGACAAGAGAAACTTAACCACCGAACTTATTGTCGGTTCAAAGTTTGATTACGTGCAGGAGTAAAGTCGCAAATTCGCTGCGGCCGAGGTCAGCCACGTTATGGTTCTCCATTGAGAAATTCAGAAATGCGGAACAGGTAGCAAAACTTGCAAACTTGAACAACATTTAATGGCTAAGAATGCGCAGTGTCAGTATCTGGATTTTTTTTTCGCTGTTCTGCCCTTTAATTAATTTTTATTATAATTTTACGTTTTTTTATTACCGTTCACAAATTGGCCTTGGCGCAACAAGGCGGCTCGATCTCCTCGTGGGTAATTCCCTTATCTCAATCAAGTGAATTTGTGGTATTGATCTGGTATTTGAGGTCTTTGCTCATTTGTTTTATTTCTGACTACAAAATGTCTCGCTCTGCGTGGGTTCGTCGATAAGTGGCTCAGAATTATCACAATAATTATTAGATGATGAGCAACACCTATAATACACGTACACGAATAATAACATCACTTACAATTGCTAATATTTAATGGTCTTTTCATCGCGACAAGCATACCATATAAATTAGATTTGCAATATTTTCAGTGCGAATATCATGACTGTCTAGTTTCTGAATAAAGTTTCTTTAACCCACATTTCATAATAATTATATTAATCAAAATGTCACCCCTATTATGATCGTATATGGCGCTATTATTCCTTTGTTTACCATTGGATGCAATATTAAAGGAAACCAAGCACGTAGTATGGAGATCCATCTTTATTAACCATTTATCTTGACATTGCTAGAATTGCATTTCATATGCAGAAAGTAAATACATATAATTTGTTTACCTATAATAAAGGTAATGTTTAAGGATCCATAAGAACAAGACTAGATCGAGGAAGTAAATTGGCTTCAAACTAAGAGGGAGGAGCTAATCGAGGAGGCGGAAGTCGCATAACTTCTCTACTAACTTTCTTCAAACTAAGGTGACTTCTGACTTCATTTCATCAATTTTTCATCTTACGCCGGCGGCTGAAATCTCTGAATGCTTAAACTCATTTCTTTTCTGAGTAAAGCTGGTTTTTGTCGAATTCTGAGACATGTTACATGTGGCTTATGTTTACGAAAAGCCAAGGCTTAGGTTTCACATAAAATACCCCTGAATCCGATTTAGCACCCTTAACTGTTGTATTGAGAAGATTTGGAGTCTATTTATGTGGAATTTAAATTTAGGATATTAGACAGAATGATAAGATTTAATAATAGGTCGTTATTTTTTATTAATAGTGTTCGTGTTTTGGTTTGATCTAAGCAAATATTTGATTTAGTAGGGTGGTCAACACTGCATTATCGGTCTATTAGTACGCGACACTGGTGTGATATGGAGCGTTAAGCGTCAAGAGACTAAAGTAAGTCTTTTAGTCCCACCTTTGTTATGTAATTAGTGAACCTTTACCTAAAATTACAAAGACATTTTTTGCACAAAATGTGAAATATCTTTATTTTATTACGATTAGCTTCTACAAAAACAGTTTGGTCCCTTGACGTTCTTTTCCAGCTACATGAGATGCAATTACCTTTGTGGAGGATGCTATTTATAGCAGACCAACATATTTCTGGAAATATAACTGGAATAATAATATTTGTCTTTTCCTATGAAAGCAAATACGTGTTTGTGGAAATGTATTGATCATATAGCTGAGGCTTCAAGTTACGAAGTTAAGAGTGACATGTTAGAGGCGTTGGTATGAGGGTCTGTTTGTGTGGGTATATATATTTCCAGGTAATAATAATAGCATTATAAATGTGTATCTTTGGATTCAGAGAAAAACGTATTAAAATAGAAATCTCTGGCACTGATAAAAGTTTTAATAAAAAAAGTCAATTTAATTTAATGGTCCCGTCTCCACCTTGACCTCACCCAAGTACCATTTTAGAAATTCACAACATCCTGCTTTGCACGGCTAGGCAGCAGCTCCCACCGAATTTAACTGAAAAGTTCCTAAAAACTTTTTACTTCCACACACGAGTTCATTTTTTCCAATTTCACCTCGACGAAAGAAAATTTCCATACCAAACAAACAGTTATTATCCTTCCTTTTTGTCGATATTCGTGTAAACCAATGAAAAGAAGTTGTTCCTTGATTTCCTCGCCCCGGAAACTTTTATCTAGATTCTCAATACCCACGTGGAAAGATAACTATATAATATAACCCACAGGAGATTTATTGCAATTGTATTCTTATAATTCTATATTTGTGCAGTCCCACACGTGCTTGAAACTTAGAGGCAATTTTCAAACTTTCTTCCAAAACTAAGAAGTGTTTGCAATTAAACTTTTCCCCCTTACGATTTCTTGAATTTTATATCATTCACACTTTGTTGATTTGAAGGCTTTCATGACTTTTGAGTATTACTTTATGCGAAAACAACGAGAATTGTAAAAGCAGCTCTAACAATGCTCATTATTCTCACAAGTGTAATAAATAATGTGTTTTAATTACAAAGAAAAGTTTAGTTTTACTATAACCCAAAATTGCATATAATTTAAGAATGTAGTGGCTGCTATGGCATTTTTGTAAATATATTACAAAATCAAATTTTCCAACACAAAACGTAATTGAAATGCTAATTGACGAAAGAGGCCCATGGACAATTATTACAGCGACCCATTCGCCCAATTAACCCTTTTTGAATTTTGAGACAACATCGGGAAAAAAAGTCAATGCAATTTGTGACTGCTAATTGGAATTTTCCACAAGACAATGAATATAGTTAAAAATGCAAATTAGCAGACATCAGCCCCTTTCTAAGGACTACTTGTCATTAAAATTTTTTTCCATTAACATGAATCAAGCTTTAGTAGTAGATATTTCAATTTATCTTGGGGATATAGGGATTTATTCCATCGATATCTATAGTAACTAAAGCGAGAAAGAGAAGTTTAATTTTAATTAGTGTTGAAAATAAATTTTCACTTCAATAAATAGGAAATTGTTATTCCGTAATATTGCATGAGAGTTATATTCTCTAACAGTTGCTGCATAAGTTTACTTCTTTTCTCTACGTAAATTGTGAACTAAATGATATTTATAGCCTTGTCTTTAATAATGAGTTTTAAATTTAATTGTTCTTTGCTGCTTAATATCGACCTTTCGACCAAATTTCTTTGTTACCTAAAAACCTTCCCTTTCCCTTCGATTTGGGATAGTGCTAAAAGAAGACGAAAATAGAATGAACTATATGCAGCACTATATGCTGGTGGAAAAGGTGCAGTAGACCTTAGTAGAATTAGATCATGTTAATCAGTTTCTATTTTCCACAGATCAATTTCGACGCGTACATAAGAAATTTAATGAATTTTAAGCATTCAAAGACTTCAGCCGGTGTAAGGTAACGAAAAACTGATGCAATGGAGAAGAAAGAGGTCTAAAAAGGCGTTATATTGTGTTAGATTCAGAAGAAGTCACCTTAGTGTGAAGAAAGTTAGTAGGGAAGTTACGCGACTTCTGCCTCCTCAATAAGCTCCTCCCTCCTTGCTTGAAGCCAATCCGAGTTAGATAAACTTTATTTCTGCGCTTAATAGAGAATTTTCTGAGCAGAATCATTGATACATGTCGGCTGACCTTACAAATAGAAGAGTAATTGTCAGAGTTACCAAAATCAAAATGGCAGTCAAATGATCAAGTAGATAGTATTGGACGGTGACAGTGAAAAAGGGACAATATTTGAGCAGATGAAAACTCCAGAAACAAAATTTCAATTATTTCAATTATGTTATAAATAGCTAAAGACAATTATAGACTATATATAATATAATCCCCCCCCCCTTGATAACCGATAAACAGGGCTAAAAGTGAGGGTTTTAAAAATAAAATGTATGTAAATGAAATTCAGTGTAAAGCAAATTAAGTTTATTTTGCTACTCTAAATTCTTTAACTCTAGAGATGGAAACCCAGCAACTCACCAACTTATCTAGCAGATGATTCCAAGATTTTCGATACCATAATGGTATTTTAACTCACGTACTTTATACTACTCAATATTGAGTGGATGTATCTACCATTTAAACCCAGAACCCTTCCACAAAGGGTTCATCCAAACGGCCAACCAAAAACATGCAGCAGAGAATAAAAAAACAAATACAGAACTTGTTTGTTATTTATCGACTTTGATTAGAGAGTAAATATTTGACTAAAGCACTTAAAGTAACTTTAAATACACATCTTAAGTGAGGACGTCTTCTTGGATTACTTATCATGAGTTATGAGTAGCCCAGAGCAGTTTTGTGGTAATAACTACACTTTGCTGGAATGCGCAAGGAGAGAAACACTATTTATGCAATGAAATCACGTCCACGAACCTATGAAATCTGAATTTGAACTCTCTTCACCTCGGTGAACGCGTTCATTTATGCAGACATCAGCCAATCACATCCCGCGATTTATACCATTAAACTGTCGCGATGCTGCACAGCCAATGGGAAAAGCATTCCGAATAAAACTGTGGTCTGGGCTATTTTTAGATTTCATCACCCCCAGGCGGTAATGGTTTATTACCTACCTCTTTTTTCCTCCAATTTTCACTATTACTTTACTAACTATTTCGTTTATATTCGTGAGAGTGACATATCTCTAGTAGCAGCAAGCTAGAGAGATTATTAACTGGTAATTTTTATGCAGGTTAAGTAAAAATATTATAAATATCTAATACGAAAAATGTAATAGCAAAAGACGAAAATATAAATCTTGGGACTCTCTCGAGATATTATGGTGCTATCAAACTTCTCGACAGTGTTGAGTAACATTCATTGCTGTCGGTTTATAATATACTATTCCATTGAGGCCTTGTAATAAAAGAAGTTGCCAAATTGTTAAAAAATACCATTTAGTTAGTTAGGAAAATTATTGATACATGTGAAAACTCACAAGAAGTGCCAATAGTTAGAAGAGGGACAACATTTTACTAGTTTACCCTATATGCTCTAGACCTTTTTGAAACTAAAAGGAAAATAAGTATTATTATCCACATAATCTATAGGCGAAACTACGCGCTCGTTGCAGCAAATGAAAGTGATGCATGAGAACTACTTATGCGGATTTTGAAGTAAAAATAGCACTACTGCTCGATAAGGTATCGCGAGAGTGGTAAATTATAGTCTTTTTAAACAGGGTGATAAGGAAACGGTTTTGTAATTATGGGCACGTAAGCGTGATGTTCCACGCAATTCTCAACATGTTTCAAAGTAAAACTTTGTCTCCCAGTATACAGCAAGTTACCACTAATCAGTAATGATTATATGAAAAATCTTGTATCTGCCATCTCTCAATATAGTATTTTGGCAATCAGAATTTCTTGTAAACTTAATGGATTGTATAAACTCCTAGCCTAGATCACTCTGATACACTACGCTCAAACAAACAATAACCAAGGGCATGCAAATTCCCTGAAAAATTCAGCTTAGGGCCGATATTTTGAATTTCCTCCCTGTGCAGACATGAGGAGGTTTTACTCCTCGTGCATGAACAAAATTAAAATATATATAAGAATATTAAAATGTGGAATAATTAATAACTGTTTATAAAGGATATAATACATCTATATTTTTTTAAAGATACAAAACTGCGTTTTTTTCTCAATTTAAAATCAGATTTTGGTTTGAAATATTATATTTTCAAAGTTGCGATCATAATTTTGGCCGATGTCAATAGTACAAATAAAATGGAATTCAGTGAAACACAACATTACAGTTTTTACCTGTTTCTAGTCAATATTATAGTTTAAAAAGTAATTTTTTAGTTAAAAAGTTAAAAAAAATCTTTTTTGAACGGAAAGAAGAAAGACGGAAGTTTTCAATTATACTAAAAATTTGATTTCTTTCGATTCAAGCCTACATTTTGCTTTAGAATTTTTTTTTTTGAGTTTTTGGCCAATGATGGTCGTACAAAAATATTATTTTTATTGAAGCAAAACTACGATTTTTCACGATTTTCAGGCAGTTATTTGATTTAAGAAGTAGTTTTTTAAAGTTAGAAAAATATTTATTTGGATGCTATTGTTTATAAAAAAGTATGTTTTTTAAGAAACAAAAATTTTTGATTTGCGCTTTTCGAGACTAGATAAACTAGATGGTTTGGAAAACTATTTTTGAAGTCACAAAATCTAAGTTTTTGATAGACATTGAAGGTACAATCTATGAGTTTTGTTCGAACGAAACAAAACTTTTGATTTTGCTCGATTCCACCCAAGAATGTGGTTTAGAAAATTATTTTTTGAGGATAAGAATAAGGGAAAACACAAACGGAAATATTTTGTGAAACAAAACTGTTTTTTTAAGACAGAAATCAATTTAAAAAAAATATATTTGGAGTTTCAAAACCCGGTTAATTGTTTAGAATTAAAGGCTTTTTAGTCGATATTGGTGGTACAAAACTGTGTTAGTGAAGCAAAATTACAATTTTCCTCAATTTTCAAGCAATTATTTGATTTTAACGTATTTTTTTTTAATCCTAGAAATATGCATTTTTGTTGGTTTTGTTCTAACAAGAATATTTTAATTAAAAAATATTGAATTTTTATAGTTCAAAAAAAGATTTTGGTAAGTTTTGTTTTAAGTTAAAAAAATTGACTTTTCTTGATTATGTTAGTGGGACAAAGACTGATTTTTTCAGTGAACAGAACATTACAATTTTTCTCGATTTTCGGATAATAATTTTAATCGGAAAGTAGTGTTTTTAGTTAAACAAAATGCCTTTTTGGACTACTTGATTTTTGACGACCACGATTCGGCTGTTTTGTTTAGAAAAGTATTTTTTAAAGTTGCAAAAAATGAGCTTTCTCGTTGATGTTGGTGGTTCAAAAAATGGTACTTTTCAGTTAAACCGAAGGTTTAATTGTCTAATTCAAGGTAATGTTTTCGTTAAAATTAGTTTCTTTTCTAAGGTTATTTTTGTAATTTAAAATTATTTTGGTTTAGACTTTTTTTTTAGGTTTACAAAAATGAATTTTTTGTTTGATATCGGTGATACAAAAATGCAATTTCTAGGAAAGCAAAATGGTATACTTGTTTTTCTCAAGTTTAACACCAAGTATTGAGTACTCCACGCGTACCCGCTACAAAACCCGATTTTTGGTATAGTAAGTGATTTGTTAGGGTTATAAAAAAAGCTTTTTGGTTGATGTTGATAGCTCAAAAATAGAACTTTTGTGAAGTGAGAGTGGTAGTAGTAGAGTGAAGCAAAACATTGCAGGTTTTTTTTTCAATAAAAGAAAAAGTACGTCACTTATTTCTCGATTTAGAACCCATTTTTTTTTGGTTTTGAATTGAAATGAGGGTTAATGTTGGTTAATTCAAGGCAAAATTTGGATTTAGAAAATAGTTTCCTCTAAGATTGGAAAAATGTATTTTCGTTCGGATTTGATTCAAAAATACAAATTTTTTCATTCACAAGAACAAAGCAGCTTTTTTCAGTGAACAGAACATTACAATTTTTCTCGATTTTCAGGCAAGAAGTTTAATTAAAAAGTAGTTTTTAATTATAGTTTTTAGTTAAATAAAATTCCTTTATGGTCTATTTGATTTTTGATGACCAGGATTCGGCTGTTTTGTTTAGAAAATTATTTTTTAAAGTTGCGAAAAATGAGCTTTCTCGTTGATGTTGGTGGTTCAAAAAATGGTACTTTTCAGTTAAACCGAAGGCTTAATTGTCTAATTCAAGGTAATGTTTTCGTTAAAATTAGTTTTTTTTCTAAGGTTAAAAACATCTTTTTTTTTTGGTTGTTTTTGTTGTAAGAACAGAAATTTTTTAAATATTTTTTTTGTAATTTAAATTTATTTTGATTTAGACTTTTTTTTTAGGTTTACTAAAATTGAATTTTTTTGTTTGATATCGGTGATACAAAAATGCAATTTCTAGTAAAGCAAAATGGTATACTTGTTTTTCTCAACTTTAAGACCAATTACACCCCCAGTACCCGCTATACAAAACCCAACTTTTGGTTTAGAAAGTGAGTGATTTGTTAACGTTATAAAGAAGTGCTTCTTGATTGATGTTGGTAGCTCAAAAATAGAACTTTTGTGAAGTGAGAGTGGTAGTAGTAAAGTGAAGCAAAACATTGCAGTTTTTTTTCAATAAAAGAAAAAGTACGTTACTTACCTATTTCTCGATTTAAAACCCATTTTTTGTGGTTTTGATTTGGAATGAGGATTAATGTTGGTTAATTCAAGGCAAAATATGGATTTAGAAAGTAGTTTGCTTTAAGATTAGAAAAATGTCTTTTCGTTCGGATTTGATTCAAAAATACAAATTTTTTCATTCACAAGAACAAAGCAGATTTTTTCAGTGAACAGAACATTACAATTTTTCTCGATTTTCAGACAATAAGTTTAATTAAAAAGTAGTTTTTTTTAGTTAAATATAATTCCTTTATGGTCTATTTGATTTTTGACGACCAGGATTCGGCTGTTTTGTTTAGTAAATTATTTCTTAAAGTTGCGAAAAATGTGCTTTCTCGTTGATGTTGGTGGTTCAAAAATGGTACTTTTCAGTTAAACCGAAGGTTTAATAGTCTAATTCAAGGTAATGTTTTCGTTAAAATTAGTTTTTTTTCTAAGGTTAAAAACATCTTTTTTTTTTGTTGTTTTTGTTTTAAGAACAGAAATGTTTTATATATTTTTTTGTAATTTAAAATTATTTTGATTTAGACTTTTTTTTTATGTTTACTAAAATTGAATTTTTTGTTTCATGTCGGTGATTCAAAAATGCAATTTCTAGTAAAGCAAAATGGTTAATTGTTATTCTCAACTTTAAGGCCAATTTTACGACGAGTTTACCACCCGTAGCCGCTACAAAAACCAATTTTTGGTTTAGATAGTGATTTGTTAAGGTAAGAGCTTTTTCGTTGATGTTGGTAGCTCAAAAATAGATCTTTTGTGGAGTGAGAGTGGTAGTAGTAGAGTGATGCAAAACATTGCAGTTTTTTTCAATAAAAGAAAAAGTACGTTATTTACCTATTTCTCGATTTAAAACCCATTTTTGTGGTTTTGAATTGAAATGAGGGTTAATGTTGGTTAAGTCAAGGCAAAATTTTGATTTAGAAAGTAGTTTCCTTTGAGATTGGAAAAATGTTTTTGGTTGGAATTTGATTCAAAAATACAAAATTTTTCATTCACAAGAACAAAGCAGATTTTTTCAGTGAACAGAGCATTACAATTTTTCTCGATTTTAAGACAATAAGTTTAATTAAAAAGTAGTTTTTTTTAGTTAAATATAATTCCTTTATCGTCTATTTGATTTTTGACGACCAGGATTCGGCTGTTTTGTTTAGAAAATTATTTTTTAAAGTTGCGAAAAATGAGCTTTCTCGTTGATGTTGGTGGTTCAAAAAATGTTACTTTTCAGTTAAACCGAAGGTTTAATTGTCTAATTCAAGGTAATGTTTTCGTTAAAATTAGTTTTTTTTTCTAAGGTTAAAAACATATTTTTTTTGGTTGTTTTTGTTTTAAGAACAGAAATTTTTTAAATATTTTTTTTGTAATTTAAAATTATTTTGATTTAGACTTTTTTTTTTAGGTTTACTACAATTGAATTTTTTTGTTTGATATCGGTGACACAAAAATGCAATTTCTAGTAAAGCAAAATGGTATACTTGTTTTTCTTAACTTTAAGACCAGTTTTCAAGTACACCCACAGTACCCGCTATACAAAACCCAACTTTTGGTTTAGAAAGTGAGTGATTTGTTAACGTTATAAAGAAGTGCTTCTTGATTGATGTTGATAGCTCAAAAATAGAACTTTTGTGAAGTGAGAGTGGTAGTAGTAAAGTGAAGCAAAACATTGCAGTTTTTTTTCAATAAAAGAAAAAGTACGTTACTTACCTATTTCTCGATTTAAAACCCATTTTTTGTGGTTTTGATTTGGAATGAGGATTAATGTTGGTTAATTCAAGGCAAAATATGGATTTAGAAAGTAGTTTCCTTTAAGATTAGAAAAATGTTTTTGGTTCGGATTTGATTCAAAAATACAATTTTTTTCATTCACAAGAACAAAGCAGATTTTTTCAGTGAACAGAACATTACAATTTTTCTCGATTTTCAGACAATAAGTTTAATTAAAAAGTAGTTTTTTTTAGTTAAATATAATTCCTTTATGGTCTATTTGATTTTTGACGACCAGGATTCGGCTGTTGATGTTGGCGGTTCAAAAAATGGTACTTTTCAGTTAAACTGAAGGTTTAATTGTCTAACTCAAGGTATTGTTTTGTTTAAAATTAGTTTTTTTTCTAAGGTTAAAAATATCTTTTTTTTTGCTTGTTTTTGTTTTAACAATAGAAATTTTTTAAATATTTTTTCTGATATAAAACCGTTTTGGTTTAGAAATTCTTTTATGTTTACTAAAATTGAATTTTTTGTTTGATGTCGGTGATTCAAAAATACAATTTCTAGAAAAGCAAAATGGTATACTTGTTTCTGTCAACTTTAAGACCAATTTTCGTGTACACCACCCGTACCCGCTACAAAACCCGATGTTTGGTTTAGACAGTGATTTGTTAAGGTTATAAAAAAGAGCTTTTTGGTTGATGTTGATAGCTCAAAAATAGAACTTTTGTGAAGTGAGAGTAGGAGTAGTAGAGTGAAGCAAAACATTGCAGTTTTTTTCAATAAAAGAAAAAGTACGTTGCTTAATTATTTCTCGATTGAAACCCCATTTTTGTGGTTTTGTATTGGAATGAGGGCTAATGTTGGTTAATTCAAGGCAAAATTTGGATTTAGAAAGTAGTTTCCTTTAAGATTAGAAAAATGTCTTTTCGTTCGGATTTGATTCAAAAATACAAATTTTTTTATTTTCTACGCGCATGTAGAAAATGGCGTCGATTATGTAGAATACGTGGAAAATTTCGTAGAAAATTTCAAAAATGCACACATGTTTCTTAACGCAACATGAATGCAAATTCAATTAACTTTTATTAATATTTTGGTTTTTATAGCGTAAGCACTTACTTTATTTTCGATATGTTTCGTTCTTTAAGTTCACATCTGCAGTAGAGAACGGAATGTCTTATACCTATATTTTTAACAACTTTTTAAATTATTTTATATTGACAGTGATAACACTGATTTTTATGTATCTTGGACAAATTGTTTGTTGATAATTACGACGTTCGTATCGAATTAAAATTGATCAACGTATGTTGGTATCTGATACCTGCTTAAAGTTAATCGGCGCTTAAAATATCCAATTAAGCAAATAAAACAAAATCAGTGTTCGAATAATTTACTCTTATTTCAAATTACCAGCCCATAGCAGGTATTTTGAATTTCATTTACATAAATTTTGTTTTTAAAACCCTCACTTTTAGCCCTCTTTATCGGTTATCAAGAGGGAGATGAATTTTTTATTTCACGTCTATAATTAACTTTGACCTCGTCTTTAGCTATTTATAGCCTAAATTATATAATTAAAATTTTGTTTTTGGCATATTCATGTGCTCAAATATTGTCCATTTGTCACTCTCACCGCCCAGTCGTATCTATACACTTGAACATTTGACCACTATTTTGTTGGTACTTCTGACAATGACTCTTCTATTTGTAAGGTCAGCCGACATGTCTCAATGATTCTGCTCAGAGAATTCTCTATTAAGCTTTGAAATAAAGTTGGTCTATCCCGCAATGTTTTCAAACCAAGAGGGAGGAGCTTATCGACGAGGCAGAAGTCGCGTAACTTCTCGACTAACTTTCCTCATACTAAGGTAACTTCCGAGTGTAGCCCAATATAACGCCTTTTTAGCGCTCTTTCTTCTTCATTTCATCAATTTTTCTTTATTTTACGCCGGCTGAACTCTTTCAATGCTTAAAATTCATTTATTTTCTTATACAAGCGTAAAACTTGATCTGTGGAAAATAAAACCCCGTGAAAATGATCTAATTCTACTAAGATCACAACAGTAGCCGTGTAGATGCTTTTTGCGGTACAGCAGCGCCGCTTGGCGGCCTAATGTGCAGGGGCCCTTAGAGTAATTTTTCAGGATTGAAAAACAACCCACACATAACGAAAGGTCTTTACAACCAGTGCCAAAAGCACACACACAATTTTATTGCACCGATATTACAGGCAAAGCATGCATAACTAATAGGCTATTTCGAAAACATCCCAATCCATTCATCAAACTCACCATCTACGCAATGAAACGGGTTTCGAGAAAATTTATTGCCTTTACCATTTTCCGGTTGTTTAAATAGAGTCGTTTATTGGCCCCGTGGAATAGAAAGGTCAAACTGGAGGCGCGATATAACGTCCAATAGAATTTTAATTATTTTTGTTAACTAATTAAAATAAGGTATAATTGCTAAAGCTAAAAAAACAGAATATAATTTCGAAATTCCAAAAGTTCAAAAGGGTTTATATATACTTTGAAAATTAGTTCAACTTTTTGAAAACTAATTAATAAATATCCCTTTCTCTTCTCTCTCTGATGAAAAAAGACATTAATTTCTCGTTAAGAGCCAAAAATACGCGTCTTAAACGAAATGTAATTATTGCCTCTTTCTTTGTACACAATAAAGTTTGGTCTAATTACAGGCAGATAGTAATTAATACAACATCAGCTTAATACCGAAACAAATGTTTATTTAAGCCTAAGTTTTCCAAACACAAAACTTTATTCTTACAAGTTCCAACTTTCCACTAATGGCTCACGACTTCCTCGTAAATAAAGTTTCATACTTTTATAAATTTACGATATACTTAGCCGCTTTTTCGTTTGTAAAGTTTACTCAAGGGAAGGATATTTAGTAGCGTAGCTTATAGCCTAAGGGTGACTTTTACAACTATCAGTAAAACTTCAGTTTGAAGAAAAAGCACCAGTAATGATGTAGACTGCATTGCTACCAACAATGTAATCTACGTCATTACTGGTGTTTTATATTCAAACTCAAGTTTTACTGATAGTTGTAAAAGTCACCCTTGGTCTACATTCAGCGTCATATAAGGCCGTGAAGGCTTTCCCAGCGTTGACTGATTCGATTGCGGTGAGCACCGTTGTATTTATTTCCCCGACGCGCCGTCGCGCTGCGGTAGTAGGTAATAAACCATTACCGCCCTGGGGTAATGAAACCTAAAAATAGCCCATACCACAGTTTAATTTGGAATGCGTTTGCTGGTTTTCCCATTGGCTGTGCAGCATCGCGCCAGTTTAGTGATATGAATTGCTCAATATGATTGGCTGATGTCTACATAAATGCATGCGTTCACCGAGGTCAAGAGAGTTCAATTTCAGATTTTGTAGATGCGTGGACGTGATTTTTTTTGCATAAATAATGTTTCTCTCTCTGAGTAACCAAGGAAAGTAGAGTTATTGTCACACAACTGCACTAATTCCTGTTCTGAATTACTCATAATTTACGATAAATAATCCGAGAAGACCTTCTCACGTAAGTTGTGTATTTAAAGTGACTTTAAGTACTTTAGTCAGACATTTATTCTCAAGTTAAAATCGATAAGTAACAAACAAGTTCTTCATAATTCAAGACAAATAATCCAAGAAGACTTTCTCACATCAGTTGTGCATTTATTTTGACTTTAAGTGCTTTAGTCAGACATTTACTATCCAATCAAAGTCGATAAGTAACAAACAAGTTCTTTGTTGTTTTGTATTCTCTGTTGTCGGTTTTGGATTGTTCGTTTGGATGAACTCGTTGTGGAGGACATATTTCTGGGTTTAAATGGTAGATACATCCACACAATATTCGGAGTTTGGGCGAAGTATGTCGTAGAACTCGCTTCCAGTCTGCACTTAGAAATGAGGAGTGGAAGCGTCAGGAAGAAATTTCATTGGATCACGGCTTCAAAGCCCGACTTAGATTGTATTCAGCGTCATATTTTAAAAGTGAAGAAGTGAGTTAATAAGTGTGACGACAGGAGGCCCTTTGACGAGTAGCACCATGCTATTATTTTTAGTTTACTGCAATATAATCAAGCACTGATCTTCATTAGAAAACGTCATCTAAAAATTTTGGCAGAAAAGGATGCCATAATTAAACTAAATGGACTATTGTTTTTTCATCCTCTTCTTTTGACATATCGCAGCCAACTAGTTGACGCTTTTAAATGAACAACCCCTACTTTTACTACAGCGACCCTGAACGTACTATGTTAAGAACCTTGATCCAAAAATGTAAAGAAAAACATTATAGTTTAATACTTGTCATGGAAAGCACGTCTCCCTGAGAAAGTGCATCTATTTTTAGAAAGAAAATTGATGAAAAGCCAAGTTGTTTATAGCGTGATGCGGACTGCTTCTTGGAAGAAAATTTGATAATTATGTCACAAGAAATAGGTTTCTAATAAATTTGCCTTTGACATTGTTTGTTCGAACTGAATTCTATTTGAAATTTGCAATAAATCTTTGTTAAATAAATTTGAAGTGAAATCAGCTATTTTTTTTATATAAGAAGACATTTCCGAGGGTTGAAAATTCATTTTGTACTTAAACGAATGGAATGTTTTGCAGTATTTATCCCACACAATCAAAACATGTTTTTTGTGTTTTTAAAGCAGAAACGCGTAGTCGTGGACTTTCTTTCAACAGAGCAAAGAAACGAACAGACCGAGTAAACCAATTATTATGAGGTCACCTGACTTGACGTAAAACCACAAAGTAAGAGGAAAAAAATTTGAGATTGAGACAGTAATCACGATAAAATCACAAGAGATACTGACGTAATTTCACTGTTTCTCGTTTCAATTACAGCAAGAGAAACTTCCCATTCTTTTAAAAGAATCTTGCACTATTTTGCCTAGTTTTTTTTCGCCTAGACAACTGAAAATTTGTAAGTAAAGTGTTTTTTTTTACAATAAATTTCTTGATTTTATTTTATTGAATACGTTTTGAAGTTTCATCACTTTTACTGTTTTGACTACAAAAACTTTGAGTCGAGCATCCCTGGTGAATTATCAAGGTTAAAATACGGAGTTGACGTGTTTATTGATTTTATAAATATCTCCATTTTGTCGGCAGATATTTTTAACTTATCTTCAACATTAGATTTCTAGGCAGATATTAAAAATTACTGAAATTAATTTAAAAAAAAAGTTAATTAGTAAATGAAATAGTTCTTCATCAATAATTTTGTTGATTTTTTTATTGAATATCTCTTGAATTTTTGCTTATTTCTCTGTTAGGAATGCTGATGTTTCGGTTTAGTTTTTACCTTTAAATTTTCAAGTTTGAGTCACGGAAGAATTAGCTCAAAAAAAGTAACTTTTGAAAAGACAGTATTTGATTTTTATTTATTTTTTCTAATTTCTATCACTTTCGCCATTTTGTGTGCAGATACTTACATTTTGTTTTAACGATTAGATTTCTAAAATTCCGGCTCAGGCTTCACCGGTGAATTTTCAGACTAAAAACGGTTTAAAATGTGATCATAATGTAACATCTAAAAATGTTTATAATAATTTAAAAAAAAATAATTTTTTTATTGATTGTTTATTAACATTTTGTCTATTTCTCTGTTTTGAATGCAGACATTTCAGCTTAGTTTTTACTCTTAACTTATCGAGTTTAAATCAAATATAATTGAATTAAAGAAAGTAAGTGTTTATATTGTAACAAATTTCTTAATTTTTTCATTGCTAATTGAATTCGTGTCAATTTTTCTATTATAAATGCTCACCCCTTTCGGTTTGGTCTCCACCGTTTTCTCGGTAATTCGATACTCGCAAACACGATAATTTCGAGTTTGAATCAATGAAACTGAGTTAAAAAGTGATTTTTTGAAAATACAGTTTTTGATTTTTTTATTGAATTTATCTAATTTCGATCAGTTTCTCCAAAAAATTGAAATTAAAATGAAACTGAAAATGTGTTACTAAAGTGTTTATTTTTACAATCAATTTTAATTAATTTTTTTTATTAAATGCGTTTTGCACTTTTGTCGATTTTATCGTTTTGAATACAAAAACTTTGGCTCGAGCTTCACCGATGAATTATCAAGCTTAAAATACAGAATTGACGATTTTATTGACCTTTTCCAATTTCTTCATTTTGTGTTCAGATATTTTTAACTTATCTTCACTTTAGATTCCCAACTAGGTATTAGTACTGAAAATTAGTAAATAAAATATTTTTTCTTCAGTAAATTTCTTGATTTTTTTTATTGAATATCTCTTGAATTTTTGCTTATTTCTCTGTTAGGAATGCTGATGTTTCGGTTTAGTTTTTACCGTTACATTTTCAAGTTTGAATCATAGAAAAATTAGTTCAAAAAAAGTTATTTTTAGAAATACAGTCTTTGACTTTTTTTTTAATTTCTGTTAATTTCTCCATTTTGTGTGTAGGTACTTACATTCTGTTTCATCGTTAGATTTCTTAACAAAAAAATTACTGAAAATGTGTAAGCAAAGTGTTTTTTTAGAATAATTTTTTTATTTTTTTTATTAAGTGCGTTTTAAATTTTTGTCGATTTTACCATTTTGAATACACAAACTTCGGCTTGAGCTTCACCGGTGAATTATCAACCTTAAAATACAGAGTTGACAATGTTATTGATTTTTTCCAATTTTTCCATTTTGTGTTCAGATATTTTTAACTTATCTTCACTGATAAATTTCTAACTAGGTATTAAAAATTACTAAAAATTAGTCAATCAAATATTTTTTATCAATAATTTTTTTGATTTTTTTATTTAATATCTGTTGAATTTTTGCTTATTTCTTGGTTATGAATGCTGATGTTTCGATTTAGTTTTCACCGTTAAATTATCAAGCCTATAACACTTTAAAATGTCGTCTTAATGTAATTTTTTAAATTTGTAGAAATAATTTTTTACAGGAAAATTTTCCAATTTTTCTATTGATTGCTCGTTAAAATTTTGTCAACTTCTCTGTTATGAATGCACACATTTCAGCTTAGTTTTTACTGCTACATTGTCGAGAATAAACCTATGAAAGTTGAGTTCAAAAAGTGAGTATTATGTTTGCAATAAATTTCTTAATTATTTCATGCTGGTCAAATTCTTGTCAATTTTTCTATTATAAATGCTGATATTCCGGTTTAGTCTTCACCGTTCTCTCGTTAATTCGATACTCGCAAACTCAATAATTTCGAGTTTGAATCAATGAATAGTGAGTTCAAAAATAATTTTTTAATAACACAGGTTTTGATTTTTTTAATGAATTTATGTAATTTTGGCGAATTTCTCCATTTTTCCATATTACAATTCCTTTTTTTCATTTTTTTCTTATTAAATGCGTTTTTCATTTTTGTCGATTTTAGGGTTTTGATTACAAAAACTTCGGCTCGAGCTTCACCGGTAAATTATCAAGCTTAAAATACAGAGTTGACAGTTTTTATTGATTTTTTCCAATTTTTCCATTTTGTGTTCAGATATTTTTAACTTAATTTCACTGTTAGATTTCTAACTAGGTATTAAAATTACTGAAAGTTGGTAAATAAAATATTTTTTTTGCAATAAATTTCTTGATTTTTTTATTGAATATATCTTGAATTTTTGCATATTGCTATGTTATGAATGCTGATGTTTCAGTTTAGTTTTCAACGTTAAATTATCAAGTTTGAATCATAAAAAAAATTAGTTCAAAAAAAGTAATTTTTGAAAAAACCAATTTTTGATTTTTATTTATTTTTTTCTGATTTCTATCACTTTCTCCGTTTTGTGTGCAGATACTTACATTCTATTTTAACGATTAAATTTCTAAAATACCGGCGCGGGCTTCACCTGTGAATTATCAAGCTTAAAACGGTTTAAAATGTGTTCTTAAAGTAATTATTAAAAAATTTTAAAAATCATTTTTTACAGAAAGTTTTTTAATTTTTTTATTAATTACTCGTTAAAATTTTGTCAATTTCTCTGCAGACATTTCAGCTCAGACTTTACAGTTAAATTTTCCAGTTTGAATCATTGAAGAATTAGTTAAAAAAAATGTAATTTTTGGAAATACAGTTTTCGATTTTTTATTGAATTTATCTAATGCCGACTAATTTCTCCAAAACACTCTGAAAATGTGTCAGTAAAGTGTTTTCTTTTACAATTCAATTTTTATTTTTTATTTTTTAATTAAATGCGTTTTGCATTTTTTGCCGATTTTACCCATTTGAATAAAAAAACTTTGGCTCGAGCTTCAGCGGTGAATTATCAACGTTAAAATACAGAGTAGACAATTTTATTGATTTTTTTCGATTTTTCCATTTTGTGTTCAGGTATTTTTAACTTATCTTCACTGTTAAATTTCTAGCTAGGTATTAACAATTACTGAAAATTAGTAAATAAAATATTTTTATTAAGAAAATTTCTTGATTTTTTTATTGAATATATCTTGAATTTTTGCATATTGCTATGTTATGAATGCTGATGTTTCAGTTTAGTTTTCAACGTTAAATTATCAAGTTTGAATCATAAAAAAAATTAGTTCACAAAAAGTAATTTTTGAAAAAAAACAATTTTTGATTTTTATTTATTTTTTCCGATTTGCATCACTTTCTCCATTTTGTGTGCTTACATTCTGTTTTAACGATTAAATTTCTAAAATACCGGCGCGGGCTTCACTGTGAATTATCAAGCTTAAAACGGTTTAAAATGTGTTCTTAAAGTAATTATTAAAAATGTTTAAAAATCATTTTTTACAGAAAGTTTTTTAATTTTTTTATTAATTACTCGTTAAATTTGTCAATTTTTCTGTTATGAATGCCGACATTTCAGCTCAAACTTTACAGTTAAATTATCAAGTTTGAATCATTGAAGAATTAGTTAAAAAAAAATAAATTTTTGAAAATACAGCTTTCGATTTTTTATTGAACTTTTGTAATTTCGATTAATTTCTCCAAAATATTACTGAACATTTCTAAGTAAATTGTTTTTTTTACAATAAATTTTATTTTTTTTTTATAAAATGCGTTTTGCATTTTTGTTAATTTTACCGTTTTCAATGCGAAAACTTTGGCACCGAGCTTCACCGGTGAATTATCAAGCTGAAAATACAGAGTTGACAATTTTATTGATTTTGTTCAATTTTTTCATTTTGTGTTCAGATGTTTTTAACTTATCTTTACTGTTAGATTTATAACTGGGTATTAAAAATTACTGAAATTTAGTAAATAAAATATTTTGATTGCAATAAATTTCTTAATTTTTTTATTGAATATCTCTTGACTTTTTGCTTATTTCTCTGTTGTGAATGCTGATGTTTCGGTTTAGTTTTTACCGTTAAATTATCAAGTTTGAATCATTGAATAATTAATTAGTTCACAAAATTAATTTTTGAAAAAAAGGTTTTTGATTCCGTCGATTTTACCGTTTTGAATATAAAAACTTTGGTTCGAGCTTCATCGGTGAATTATCAAGCATAAAATACAGAATTGACAACTTTATTGATTTTTACCAAAGTTCTTCATTTTGTGTTCAGATATTTTTAACTTATATTCACTGTTGGATTTGTAGACTAGGTATTGAATTTTGCTGAGAATTAGTAAATAAAATATTTTTTATCAATAGGTTTCTTGATTTTTTTATTGAATATCTCTTGAATATTTACTTATATCTCTGTTATGAATACTGATGTTTCGGTTTAGTTTTTACCGTTAAATTAACAAGCTTGAATCATTGAAAAATTATTTCAAAAAAAGTAATTTTAAAAGATAATTTTCGATTTTTTTATTGTATTTCGTAAAACTTTAGAAAACTTCAGAAAATGTGTAAGTAAAGTGTTTTCTTTACAATTAATTTTTTATCTTTCGCATTAAATGCGTTTGGGATTTTGTCGATTTTACCGTTTGAATACAAAAATTTTGGCTCGAGCTTTACCGGTGAATTATCAAGCTTACAATTCAGGGTTGACAATTTTGTTGATTTTTATCAATTTTTCCATTTTCTGTTCAGATATTTTTAACTTATCTTAACTGTTAGATTTCTAACTAGGTATTAAAAATTACTGAAAACTAGTAAATAAGGTACTTTTTTGGGATACATTTCTTGATTTTTTTATTGAATATCTCTTGAATTTTTGCTTATTTCTCTGTTATGGATGCTGATGTTTCGATTTAGTTTTCACGTTGAATTATCAAGTTTGAATCATTGAAAAATTATTTCGAAAAGAGTAATTTTTGAAAATATAATTTTCAGAAAGCCTTTTTTCAGTTTTTTAATTTTGTGAGGAGGTACTTACATTCTGTTTTCACCGTTAGATTTCTTAGCAAAAAAATTACTGTAAATGTGTATTCAGTGTTTTTTTTACAATTAATTTTTTATTTTTTTTTATTAAGACGCTATTAAGAGCGTTTTTGAATTTTGTCGAGTTTACTGTTTTGAATACCAAAGCTTCGGCTCGAGCTTCACCGGTGAATTATCAAGCTTATAATACAAATTGACGATTTTATTGTTTTTTTTTCAATTTTTTCATTTTATGTTCAGGTACTGTTGGATCTCTAACTAGGTATTAAAAATTACTGAAAATTAGTAAACAAAATATTTTTTTATCAATAAATTTCTTGATTTTTGTATTGAATATCTTTTGAATTTTTGCTTATTTAAAAAAAACAATAATTTTTAATTATTTTTTTTTATTAAATTCGTTTTGCATTTTTGTCGATTTTACTGTTTTGAATACAAAAACTTCGGCTCGAGCTTCACCGGTAAATTATGAAGCTTAAAATAGAGAGTCGACAATTTTATTGATTTTTTTTCGATTTTTCCGTCTTGTGTTCAGTTATTTTTAACTTAACTTCACTGTTAAATTTCTAACTAGGTATTAACAATTATTGAAAATTAGTAAATAAAATATTTATCAACAATAATTTTCTTGATTTGTTTATTGAATATTTCTTGAATTTTTGCTTATTTTTCTGTTATGAATACTGAAGTTTCGGTTTAGTTTTTACCGTTAAATGTTCAAGTTTGAATCATTAAAGGAATAGTTCAAAAAAAGTAATTTTTGATAGAACAGTTTTTGATTTTTATTTATTTTTTTTTCCGACTTCTATCACTTTCTCTATTTTGTGTGCCAATTCTTATATTCTGTTTTAACGTGTAGATTTCTAAAATACCGACTCGTTCTTCACCGGTGAATTATCAAGCTTAAAACGATTCAAAATATGATCTTAAAGTGATTTTTAGAAATTTTTAGAAATCATTTTTTACAGGAACTTTTTTAATTTTTTTATTGATTGCTCTTTAAAGTTTTAATTTTGTCAATTTCTCTGTTATGAATGCAAACATTTCAGCTTAGTCTTTACTGTTAAATTACCGACTTTAAATCAATGAAAATCGAGTTAAAAAAACTAGATGTTTTTATTATAATAAATTTCTTTAGTTTTATTTATGCTAGTTGAATTTTTGCCAGTTTTGTTTTTTTAGTATAAATGTTGATACTTCGGTTTGGTCTATACTCGCAAACTTGATAATTTCGAGTGTCCATCAATGAAAAGTGAGTTCAAGAAGCGATTTTTTGAAAATTCAGTTTTTAATTTTTTAATTGATTTTATCTAATTTCTATCAATTTCTACAAAAAATAAAACATTTTTTGTAATAAACTTCTTGATTTTTTTATTGAATATATCTTGAATTTTTGCTTATTTTTTCTGTTTTGAATGCTAATGTTTCGGTTTAGTTTTTACCGTTAAATTATCAAGTTTGAATCATTGAAGAATTAGCTCAAAAAAAGTTATTTTGGAAACAGTTTTTGATTTTTCTTTGTTTTTTTCTAATTTCTATCACTTTCTCCATTTTGTGTGCAGATCCTTACGTTTTGTTTTAACGATTAGATTTCTACAAATCCGGCTCCGGCTTCACCGGTAAATTATCAAGCTTAGAACGGTTTAAAACTAGATCTTAAAGAAAAGTTTAAACATTTTTAGAAATAACTTTTTACAGAATTTTTTTTAAATTTTTATTGATTGCTCGTTAAAAGTTTGTCAGTTTCTCTGTTATGAATGCAGACATTTCAGCTGAGTCTTTACTGTTAAATTATCGAGTTTAAATCAACGAAGATTAAGTTAAAAAAGTAAGTGTATTTATTGTAATAAATTTCTTAATTTTTTCATGCTTGTTGAATTCTTGTCAAATTTTGTATTATAAATGCTGATATTTCGGTTTGGTCTTCACCGTTCTCTCGGTAATTCGATACTCGCAAACACGACAATTTCGAATTTGAGTTAACGAAAAATGATATTTAACTGCAAAAGTCTTTCTGACGTTTCGTCTACAGCTGCGGCAGACATTATCAAAGGCGACTAGGCAATGGACGAAGTGGCCTCCGGTGCTTCTCCACGTTGACTGATTCGACTGTGGGGAGCTCCCTAGTATCTATACCCCCACCGCCGCCGTCGCGCTGCTGTGGAGAAGACTGGGGTGGGGGTAGTGATATAGCGGGGTTTCGGCGCACTTAAAATATGTCGTAGTGAACTCGCTTCCAGTCTGCATTTAGAAACGTAATTTCCTCGTTAAGAGTAATTTTTTTAAAATACAGTTTTTATTTTTTATTGAGTTTACCTAATTTCGCTCAATTTCTTTAAAAAAAAAACTCCTCAAAATGTTTAAGTAAAGTGTTTGAAACTCTCTTATATATATAATATAAGTTATTCTCTTCTCTATCATACAGTTCATTTTTCTCAATATCGCATCCTCCGCTTCTTTCCAGAACCCTGGAAACTCAATAATATATTTATAATAAATATGCGCACTTTCCTAAACTCATGCCTGCTCCAAAAGCCTGGATATCTCGTGTCATAGCATTCTAAATCCGTTTCCACATGGCAATAATAATTGCGCCATTCGAAACGTCTTGGAAATCATTACCCATATATGTGCTCAGATCCAATTTATATTGCCGCCTGTTAGAAAGCGCGACCGAGTTAACTGATACTTCAAAAATGGAATTGCATTATACCGGGTGGTCCTTTTAACTTGAAAAATTTGAATAATTTGGTTTTCTTGAAAAAAAAATGTGTCAAGTAGAAATTACTCAAGGTGGGAGGGCTAGTTGACCTCGACTTTGTTTTCAAGGTCATAACAAGGTTAAGTTTGGGTTTTTAAATGGGAAGTTACCCTTCTCTTTCCTAAGTTTTTTTACGCAAGTTTTTCCCTTCTTACTAAGTTCAAGAAAGGAGAAAAAAACTGTCGCGTCCTCTATAAAATTCCTCTATAAAGTTAATCTCATTTTGACCTTGAAAACCAAGTTTATATCAAACAACTGTAATTCCATTTTTTATTTCCCCCCTTCACATTGAATAACTTCTACACTATCCACCCATTCTTTCATAAAACGAAACATATTTCCTTCTGAATTTAAATGGTCCACCCGGCAAAACGCAATTATGTTGGTTTTCTCTTTCTCACATGAAAAACAAACTGATATATTGAATTTTTACATACGAGCTTTTTTCACATTTTTATTATAAAAGACAGAGTTAAATACCCGTCAGGACTATAAATAAAAATGAAATTTGCTTTAAGCTGAAAGCTTGTTGGGTGACAAATGTGGCGGTAAAATGAGTGGAAACGGATCGACGTTCATTAAAAGGGAAGGCAAACAGAAAGAATGGTAAATATAGCTGCCCTTTGTCTTGTGAAGGTTTTATTGCTTTCCGTTTTGCACCTTTAATTGGTTAAAGTCTGCAGTAATTTGTACAAATAAACGATGCGTCAAAGTATGTTGTATCCTTTTTTACAGATAAACAATGCAATATACGTCAAAATTCGAGTAAAGTTTGAACTGTAGAGGTATAGAAGGCCCTAAATGAAATTGAAAAATAGAATTACACAATTACCACTTTTCCGTTCAATAAGAGTTTATTATTTCAAACGGAGAGAAAGTGTCACTTTTATGGCGAAGCTGTGCAATTTTCCAGACTAATATAAATAGAAAATTATTTTTGTTTCTGCAAACATTTAAATTATATTGTTTCTTGTACTCGCAGAGTTGTAGATGATATAAGGAGGCAGGTACAGACTTTCTCTGCCGGCCATTAAGTAAAATGTCAGTAGCCAAAGTCAAATCAATTAATACGTTAAAGGGTCACTTTTAGGTGGTTAAAGGGTCACTAATTTCACTTGTCGATTTGATTTTCAACAACCCTGTATATGAATAATATGATACATTAACTCAAAAGTGGTATGGTTTGAAGTAAATTATTACTGGAATAGGCAAAAGCGTCAAGATCCCATCATTTGGATACTCATAGACTTCAATTTGAGAAACCTATGTAGCCTTAGGAGGAAAAGAAGTAGGTTTAAAAAGTGAAAAAATAAAGGTTCTTCTCAAGAAGAGAAATAAAATTAAGCCTCAACAGGCCCTGAAAGACAAGAAACTTCTGGTTAAGAAAACTGAAAGTGGGGAGCAACTGGAAGTTGCTGGTAAAAGCAAACAGATACTGAAACCCGAAGAGAGACGAAGGCTTGAAACCTGGAATTATTAAGCACACAGAGACACTAGCACCTGTTGAAGATGTAAAAAAAATAAGAAGATGGTACTAAAGAAACAAAGCGAACTCAATCAAGTACTTCTTGTGAGTATTTTAAAAATAGTTGCCAAGGAAAACGGTACACTATCCAGGAACACTGAAGAGACTGCAACTCCAAAAATAAAGAAAAAGGTTTAAGATTGAAGACCTGAAAAAGTTGGATGAAAAACAAGAAAAGGCAAAGCCAATACCCCCTCCCCCCCCCCCCCCCAAAAAAAAGTTATTGAAGTAAGCCTCAAAAAGCCAAGGTCACAGATCTTATTGCCGAGGTAGTCAAATCAGTAGACAGCAAATTGAAAAATTTTATAAGGAGACTGTGACAGAATACACAGAACTGAAGTACTGAAGCTAAAACGTAGTATTAACTGGGTGGATTCCCATCATTTAAGAAAGAGTACATTCTCTTCAAATCACCTTAGTTGCAGCTATCAGGAAAAATTCCATAACATCTAGAAATACAAAAGGATCAATAAAAAAATAAAAAGAAATAAGAGGCTGACAAAAGAATTGCCCGATTGTGAGTTCGAAAACCTCAAAAAGGAAAAACCTGAAAAAATTTAAATGCGAGATCAGGTATCAGCATCCGGCTAACCGAAAGCTAGAAGAATACATTACTAAAACCTGTCAAAATCAAGAAAAAGAAAAAGAAACCAAAGAAGGAAGAAACAGTTGATACTGTCATTGAATAAACGCCCAGAAAAGAAATAGGAATAAACTCCGAAATAAATTAACAAAATTAAACAAACAAGAAACAGGGCCCATATTTGACTTCCTCCATGAAGATACCGAAAGACAGACATGTGAACCTACAAGTCCTAAGGAACACGTTAAGAAAAACCTGTAAAAGGAAAAGAAGAAAACAAAGCAAGACAAACCGACAGCTGATCCCAACGAAGGTGTAAGATGTAGGTACAAAAGAAGAAACCGAAGAAGAATTTACAAAAAAATTTCCTCAACAACTTAGACCCAAGGAAGAACCCGAGGAAATCGAGCTTAACTGGTAAAGAGACCTCAGGAAGAAGAATAAGAAGATGTAGTTATTGAGGAAGAGGTCAAAGAACTCAAGAAAAAAAACCCGCGAAAGTTTATGAGTAAGCTCAGGCCTCAGCATTGGCCTAAAAGAAAGCTTGAAAAATAAATTTATTATCATGAATGAAAAAGAAACCAAAGAAAGAAGAAAACGTTTATACTATCATTGAATAAACGCCCAGAAAAGAAATAGGAATAAACTCCGAAAGAAACTAACAAAATTATACAAACAAGAAACAGAGCCCATATTTGACTTCCCCCATGAAGACACCGAAAGACAGACATGTGAACATACAGGTCGTGAGGAACACGACAAGGAAAACCTGCAAAGCAAAAAAAGAAGAAAACATAGAAAGACAAACCGACAGCTGGGACCAACGAAGGTGTAAGATGTAGGTACAAAAGTAGAAACCGAATAAGATTTTACAAAAAAAGTTCCTCAAAAACTTATACCCAAGGAAGACTTAGACATAAGGAGGAAATCGAGCTTAACTAGTAAAGAGGCCTCAGGAAGAAGAAGAAGAAGAAGATGTAGCTATTGAGGATGAGGTCAAAGAACTTAAGAAAAAAAGCCTGCGAAAGTTAATGAGTAAGTTCAGGCCTCAGCATTGGCCTAAAAGAAAGGTAGAAAAATAAATTCATTATCAAGAAAGAAAAAGAAGAAGAAACCAAAGAAGGAAGAAAAAGTTGATACTGTCATTGAATAAACGCCCAGAAAAGAAATAACAGTAAACTCCGAAAGAATGTAACAAAATTAAACAAACAAGGAGCAGGGCCCATATTTGACTTTCCCCATGAAGACACCGAAAAACAGACATATGAACCTACAAGTCTTGAGGAACACGACAAGGAAAACCTGTAAAGGAAAAGAAAAAAACTAAGTAAGACAAACCGACAGGTGAGACCAACGAAGGTGTAAGATGTAGGTACAAAAAAGAAACCGAAGAAGAATTTAGAAAAAAAGTTCCTCAAAAACTTAGACCCAAGAAAGAACCCGAGGAAATCGAGCTTAACTGGTAAAGAGACCTCAGGAAGAAGAAGAAGAAGACGTAGTTATTGATGATGAGGTCAAAGAACTCAAGAAAAACAAAACCCGCGAAAATTTATGAGTAAGCTCAGGCCTCAGCATTGGCCTAAAAGAAAGCTTGAAAAATAAATTTATTATCATGAATGAAAAAGAAACCAAAGAAAGAAGAAAACGTTTATACTGTCATTGAATAAACGCCCAGAAAAGAAGTAGGAATAAACTCCGAAAGAAACTAACAAAATTATACAAACAAGAAACAGAGCCCATATTTGACTTCCCCCATGAAGACACCGAAAGACAGACATGTGAACATACAGGTCGTTAGGAACACGACAAGGAAAACCTGCAAAGGAAAAGAAGAAAACATAGCAAGACAAACCGACAGCTGGGACCAACGAAGGTGTAAGATGTTGGTACAAAAGAAGAAACCGAAGAAGAGTTTACAAAAAAAGTTTCTCAAAAACTTAGACACAAGGAAGACTTAGACATAAGGAGGAAATCGAGCTTAACTAGCAAAGAGACCTCAGGAAGAAGAAGAAGAAGATGTAGTTATTGAGAATGAGGTCAAAGAACTCAAGAAAAAAAGCCTGCGAAATTTAATGAGTAAGTTCAGGCCTCAGCATTGGCCTAAAAAAAGCTAGAAAAATAAATTCATTATCAAGAAAGAAAAAGAAGAAGAAACCAAAGAAGGAAGAATAGGTTGATATTGTCATTGAATAAACGCCCAGAAAAGAAATAGTGGTAAACTCCGAAAGAAACTAACAAAATTAAACAAACAAGAAGCAGGGCCCATATTTGACTTCCCCCATGAAGACACCGAAAAACAGACGTGTGACAAGGAAAACCTGTAAAGGAAAAAAACAAAACATAGCAAGACAAACCGAGAGCTGAGACCAACAAAGGTGTAAGATGTAGGTACAAAAGAAGAAACCGAAAAAGAGTTTACAAAAAAAGTTCCTGAAAAACTTAGACCCAAGGAAGACTTAGACCCAAGGAGGAAATCGAGTTTAACTGGTAAATAAATCTCAGGAAGAAGAAGAAGAAGAAGATGTAGTTGTTGAGGATGAGGTCAAAGAACTCAAGAAAAAAGCCTGCGAAAGTTAATGAGTAAATTCAGGCCTCAGCATTGGCCTAAAAGAATGCTAGAAAAATAAATTCATTATCAAGAAAGAAAAAGAAGAAGAAACCAAAGAAGGAAGGAAAGGTTGATACTGTCATTGAATAAACGCCCAGAAAAGAAATAGGAGTAAACGAAAGAAACTAACAATATTAAATATACAAGAAGCAGGGCCCATATTTAACGTCCCCCATGAAGACACCGAAAACAGACATGTGAACCTACAAGTCTTGAGGAACACGACAAGGAAAACCTGTAAAGCAAAAGCAAAAAAACAAAGCAAGACAAACCGACAGGTGAGACCAACGAAGATGTAAGATGTAGAAAAGAAGAAACCGAAGAAGAATTTAAAAAAAAAGTTCCTCAAAAATTTAGACCCAAGGAAGAAACCGAGGAAATCGAGCGTAACTGGTAAAGAGACCTCAGGAAGAAGAAGAAGAAGATGTAGTTATTGGGGATGAGGTCAAAGAACTCAAGAAAAAAAACCTGCGAAATTTAATGAGTAAGTTCAGGCCTCAGCATTGGCCTAAAAGAAAGCTAGAAAAATAAATTCATTATCAAGAAAGAAAAAGAAGAAGAAACCATAGAAGGAAGAATAGGTTGATATTGTCATTGAATAAACGCCCAGAAAAGAAATAGTAGTAAACTCCGAAAGAAACCAACAAAATTAAAGAAACAAGAAGCAGGGTCCATATTTGACTTCCCCCATGAAGACACCGAAAAACAGACATGTAAACCTACAAGTCTTGAGGAATACGACAAGGAAAACCTGTAAAGGAGGAGAAAAAAACTAAGCAAGACAAACCGAGAGCTGAGACCAACAAAGGTGTAAGATGTAGGTACAAAAGGAGAAACCGAAAAAGAGTTTACAAAAAAAGTTCCTCAAAAACTTAGACCCAAGGAAGACTTAGACCCAAGGAGGAAATCGAGCTTAACTGGTAAATAGATCTCAGGAAGAAGAAGAAGAAGATGTAGTTGTTGAGGATGAGGTCAAAGAACTCAAGAAAAAAAGCCTGCGAAAGTTAATGAGTAAATTCAGGCCTCAGCACTGGCCTAAAAGAATGCTAGAAAAATAAATTCATTATCAAGAAAGAAAAAGAAGAAGGAACCAAAGAAGGAAGGAAAGGTTGATACTGTCATTGAATAAACGCCCAGAAAAGAAATAGGAGTAAACGAAAGAAACTAACAATATTAAATAAACAAGAAGCAGGGCCCATATTTAACGTCCCCCATGAAGACACCGAAAACAGACATGTGAACCTACAAGTCTTGAGGAACACGACAAGGAAAACCTGTAAAGTAAAAGCAAAAAAACAAAGCAAGACAAACCGACAGGTGAGACCAACGAAGATGTAAGATGTAGAAAAGAAGAAACCGAAGAAGAATTTAAAAAAAAAGTTTCTCAAAAATTTAGACCCAAGGAAGAAACCGAGGAAATCGAGCGTAACTGGTAAAGAGACCTCAGGAAGAAGAAGATGTAGTTATTGGGGATCAGGTCAAAGAACTCAAGAAAAAAAACCTGCGAAATTTAATGAGTAAGTTCAGGCCTCAGCATTGGCCTAAAAGAAAGCTAGAAAAATAAATTCATTATCAAGAAAGAAAAAGAAGAAGAAACCAAAGAAGGAAGAATAGGTTGATATTGTCATTGAATAAACGCCCAGAAAAGAAATAGTAGTAAACTCCGAAAGAAACTAACAAAATTATACAAACAAGAAGCAGGGCCCATATTTGACTTTCCCCATGAAGACACCGAAAAACAGACATATGAACCTACAAGTCTTGAGGAACACGACAAGGAAAACCTGTAAAGGAAAAGAAAAAAACTAAGCAAGAGAAACCGACAGGTGAGACCAACGAAGGTGTAAGATGTAGGTACAAAAGAAGAAACCGAAGAAGAATTTACAATAAAGTTCCTCAAAAACTTAGACTCAAGATATAAACCGAGGAGATCGAGCTTAACTGGTAAAGAGACCTCAGGCAGAAGAAGAATAAGATGTATTTATTGAGGATGAGGTCAAGCAACTCAAGAAAAAATAAACCTGCAAAAGTTAATGAGTGAGTGCAGCCCTCAGCATTGGCCTAAAGGAATAAAATAAATTTATTACCAAGAAAGAAAAAGAAGGAAGAAAAAGTTGATATGGTTGGTTAGAATAAACGCCCAAAAAAGTCTAGAAGAATTTAAAAAAAAAATAGTAAAATTAAACAAACAAGAAATAAGGCCCATATGTCCCCATGAAGGCGCCGAAAGGGAAGCATATGAGCCTACAAGAGCCCTGAGGAACACGACGAGAAAAACCTGTAAAGAAAAAGAAGAAAAAAAAATAGCAGGAGAACACCGGGATCTGAGACCAAGGAGGATGTATGATGTAGGTGTCAAAGCTTCGGGAAGAAGAGACCGAAGAAGAAGTTACAAAGAAAGTTCCTCGAAACCTTACCCCCAAGGAAGAACCCGAAGGAATTGAGCTTAAACCAGTAAAAGGACCTCAGGGGGAACAAGAGGAGGATGTAGTTATCGAGGGTGAGGTCAAAGAACTCAAGAAAAAGAACCTGCGAAAGTTAATGAGCGAGTTCAGGCCTCCGCATTGACCTAAAAGAAAGCTAGAAAAATAAATTGCTCAACCTGCTACAATCAAGATTATCAAGGAGAAGAAAAAATCAAAGAAGGAAGAAAAGGTTGATATGATTGGTTAGAATAAACGCCCAAAAAAGATCTAAAAAAGTTATAAGAAAACAAGTAATAAAATTAAACAAACAAGAAATAGGGCCCATATTTCCCCCATGAAGACACCGAAAGGGAGGCATATGAACCTACAAGTCCTGAGGAACACGACAAGGAAAATCTGTAAAGAAAAAGAAGAAAACAAAGCAAGGGATCACCGGCACCTGAGACCAAGGAGAGTGTGAGATGTAGGCACCAAAGCTTTGGGAAGGAAAGACCGAAGAAGAAGTTACAAAGAAGGTTCCTTGAAACCTTAGACCGAAGGAAGGACCCGAGGAATTCGAGCTTAAACCGGTAAAGACACCTCAGGAGGAAGAAGAGGAGGATGTGGTTATCGAGGATGAGGTCGAAGATATCAAGAAAAAAAACCTGCAAAAGTTAATGAGGGAGTTCAGATATCAGCGTCGGCCTAAAAGAAAGCTAGAAAAATAAATTGCTGTACCTATTACAATCAAAATTATCAAGAAAAAGAAGAACAAACCAAAGAAGGAAGAGAAGGTTCTTAGAATAAATGTACAAAAAAAGGAATAACTCCTAAAAATAAAATTAAATAAACAAGGAACAGGGCCAAGATTTCGATCCATGTAACTTCCTCTATGAAGAAACCGAACTTACTAGTCCTGAGGAGGACGATGAGGAAAGCTGTAAAGATTAAGATGGAAACAAAGCAAGAGAAGAAAATACCAAACCAAAGGGGGAAAATACCAAACCAAAGAGGAAAACTTCAAAGGGAGCTGCGTTTATTAAAAAGCAGCAGTATATTTCAAAGAAAACTCCATAAGAAGAAGCAATACAGACGGTTTTCAAACTTAAAACTATAAAAAACGATTCAAACTGTAACTGGCATTTAAGAAAGCAACCGTCAAGAGCTGAAGAAGGAAAGGCCGAAACAGTTTTATTGACGAAAACCCCTAAATTTGAGGAAGCAGAACTGTAAAAGTTGCGAGCAGCAAACAAATACTACCCGCCGCAGAAGAGCGGCAGAAAAGACATTGCCTGCCGTCAAGCTGACACTGTAAGTTACCATTATAAGACTGTCACGGCCGTTCAAAATACAATGTAAAGTGTTTTCCGGCTTTTGAAGCAGTGGTTCGATGGATATTCCTCCTGAAGTTTCGTCTACAGCTGTGGTAGACATTATCAAAGGTGTACGTCGAGAAGCGTGGGAGATCGCTTCACCCATTGCCTCATCGCTTTTGGTAATGTCTGCCACAGGTATAGACGAACCGTCAGGAAGAAATTACATCGGACCACGGCTTCACAGCCCGGAAAACACTTTAGATTGTAAGTTACAATTGTTTTCCTTTCGTGTACTGTGTCAAATAAAGTAGTAATTTAACGGCGTTTGGAGAAATAACAAAGTAGAATTTTTATTTGTCCTTTCTTTCTTAATTAAATTCACTTATTAGATTTTTCAAAGACTCAAGGAAGTGTTTTAACTGTGCGCTGAGCAAACCATTTCAACGAACGTACGCTTCGGTGCGAAAAGCTATAATGAAGTAATTGCTCGAACAGAAATTGAGTAAAGTCGCCTTTATTGCCTTTACTGAAGGGCACAAATAAAAAAAACATTATGACTTTTGTGTTTTCAAATTTTTTTGTATTAGATTGGTAAGCTCAGCTTTATGTCTCCATTGAATTTTTACGGCGCATGTACGCTCATAAAAGAAGAAGTAATTCGTCAAAAGCTACGGCCCGAGGCATTTTTATCGTTTAAGGTGTCGAGTTTTGGCGCTTTATTTGAGGCAGGTAATTCCATTATACGAAAAGGGGCTCTAATAGCTTTTTAGCTGCCTATTAACCGTATGATGAGCCAATTTTTTGCACAAAATTTCATTAAACCATATTTTTGCCAAAACGTTAATAAAAGCGTTGGGGGCTTAAACAATTGATGGTTTTTGTAATTATGTGAAGGTAAGCGGAAGCGAGGTATGCAAATAATATATGAAAAAAAAACAAGTTTTGGTGTTTCATGTATACCAGAATAATGAAAATGAAAGTTAACCAGAAGCCGCTTATCCACACTACTGACCAATATCCTATGTTAAACAGAGTGGCAATTTGAAAACTTAAAAATGGCTGTATAGTTATCTGGTTAACAAAAAAAGAAATGTATCTTTCTTGTTTTCTTACTTCTATCAGCAATTTTATTTTCTAATTAATAAATATAAAGAAAATAGTAACTAAACTAAAGAAAAATAAAGAACAAATATATAGTGTGTATATTCTGTTTTTAACAAGACTATCTGAAGTACAGCAATGTGTTAATTGAAGATGCCTCCACAGTCAGGGTCTCTACATCCCCTAGTACATTGATTGTTACACTTGTTTCGGAAGTAGATCTAAAAAAGAAAAAATTATTAATACGCAATGTAGATAAATGAATTCTAAAATTATAAAACCTTGAATATACCAAGTTCACGTTATATATACTGTTATAGAAGAAACTCGATCGAGCTTATTTCGTTTATTTAAACATTTTCGACACCACAGGGTTATGTGTTTTATTGCTGATAACTTGATGAAACGATAACATGATAATTTCATTTCACTGTTTGCCAAGGTACCAATCGACATTAATATTTCTACTAATTTACTATTAGATAAAAGTCTACTTATGGGTCTAATTTGACTCTTATTATGTTTGTTACGTTACAGGGGAGCGAAATCGCCTCGCTCCCATCAAAAAGAGCAAAATAAAAAATTTGTATTTTTCTTTAAATTGACTAAGGGGGGGGGGGCATATTACCTCTTTTTGCTTAATACCCAAATGTTTTTGAAATTGATCAAATAATATTTTAGAACCAGCAGACCAATCGGAGTGAATTACACGGTGTTTCTTGTTCTTTTACTGTCTTTTTTTCACCCCCCCCCCCCAAAAAAAAACGAAAGAAAGTCTCCTTCGGAGGTCGAATTTTCGGTACTTTTAGAGCGTGCTTTTGCAGGCATTTAGAAAAAAGTTCACTTGTGGGTCTAATTTCAATCTAATTGTGTTTGTTGCTTCCACAGCTCAACTAGTAAATTTGTTTTATAAAACTTGTTATATAGGAAGTTTTCCATATAAGAATGTGCTTCTTAACACCTAACTTATTTTAAATAAAACATTTTTTATAACTTTATCATAATAACAATTTTAAAGCAGGATGATAAAAATGTTAGGAATAGATTTTGTAAATGTTTTTGTGATTAAATTACTAAATAGAGTGGCTAAAGCACATCATAACAATCAGGTACGATAACCTCCCCCATATATTTTTATAGAAGAAAATAAAAAAAAGCAAAAGAATAAACAAAAAGCTGTTAGATATACTGCATTTTGTTAAAATGCAATTTGATTGTCAAGACAATAATAAACAAAATACACTTTTTCTACAACCGTCAAAATATGACACGGATCGCGCATTACTGACAGTATGCAAACTGACACATATTTTCATTGTTATCTTTCTCGCACGTCGCCCATAGCAGCGTAAAAGAAAGTTACTGGTTGCCATAGGACACGTGCGACAAAGTCTTTCGCGCACGCCTTCAATACAGGGGTAAGAGATCATTAAAGCAAAATCGTTAAAGATGTTCCATATTAGTGGCAGCTGGACTTTTATACCGTTGTAGAAAAATGTTGCTTCTAATTCTTGCGCAAAGTGTCTTTCGCGCACTCGTCTGCTGCCCGAACGACAGTCGCGTGCGCGAAAGTGTTACTTTGCGCACTTCTTAGGAAAATAACTATTACGTAATTTTCATATTAAAACATTTTAAATTAGTCAAAAGCTTACACAAGCTGGAATTAAACAGCACTTAGACATAAAAGATAAGTGTGTACTTATTAAATGAAGTCATTATCATCATCATTCTCTCTTTCATATCTTCTTCTTTTTCTTCTACGTCTTTGTGATTGTTAAGTAAGTTGGTTCACCGTGCGTAAAAAGCTCCTTACTAGCGAAGCAGAGCGTGTGTTATTTGCTATTTACTTACGGTCATTTATTTATTTATTTATTTTTGGACAAAATTTGTTTTAATAATACAACAGTGCTGGACTAAATTCACTTTGTTTATCTAGATAACTTTTCGCATTTAATAGGAGAAGGAAAGAATGTTGTTTGATCGTCTAAATATTAGAGGAATGATAGCGCTTGATTTTAAGAATACAGCGCCACCTTTGTCTCAAATATTGAAAAAATGGACAAAATGCATTTTGAATGTCTGCTGCTCAAATGTGGTTTGGTATGCCACTTCCACCCACGTCAGGTAACATCACTAAATATAAACGTGGATGGATTATCCATTTACATGAGTAGTAAAACCGAATACAATTTTGTCTATTATACCTGATTCTTCCTGATGTAAAACCCCAGATTATTAGTATTTTAGTACATTAGTCCGGGAGAGCCAGCACAAGTTTCTACATATTTTACATCGTTTGTTGAAGAATGTAGACTATTTTATTACTTTTTCCAAACACTTTATTTCATTGCATTGTGGTCGATGATAATACTATTATACACCGTGGGGGAATAATGGCTATCACAAAAAGCTCGTTTAATAATATACTATTATTTTGCTAGTAAATATGTATTCGTTGAAACCTTACTTTCCGAATTAAGAATAAGTACAAAAGTAATTTCTAAGAACGAAACAAACTCAATTCGCATGAAATTAACCTTTAAAGTGTTTTTTTTTTAAAATGACGAAAAAAAAACGCAATTTTGCCCAATAATTGACAACCGAGGGGGTCTATCTCCAAAGTATTGAACCTACCGAATTTTGAATAAAAATTAAGTTTTAGAAACCAGTAAAGGCTGAGAAAAAGATGACAGCCCAGATCCGTTTGGTAGTCAGAAATTCATAATTCATGTTCTGTTTGACATCAGTAAAGACATTGCTCTTCGCAAACTATTTGCGGTTTACCATACAATTCAAGTGGTTTTTTGTTACTCAGAAAACGGGAAAAATAAAAAAAATCTAACATTGGCTTCTTGTCTACATCCACAAAGTTAATTCTCTCAAAATACATCTGAAATATGAAAACCTCTTTCTTCTAGTTATATTCAGAAATCTAGAACATTTTTGGCTTAAACCTTTTTAGAGCTAAACTGAAAAAAGCTGAGAAAAAGGAGTCAGCTCAAATCCGTTTCATTAATCAACAAATATCTAAAACTTACATAGCATTTTTTTTAATGCTTAGAAATCGTGAAATATTAGCGAATTATCTAAAATTTATTTTTTCTGAACACCGACTAAATTAATTTTATCAGAATATTGCTGTAATGTTTTAATCAGAAACCTCAGAAGTATTTTTTTGGTATGTTGGATTTTTGGTATATAGGAAATTCTCTAGCAAATTAAAACTGAAAATTTTTATAGAGAACATGAATCTTTCAGAAAAATAATGTTGTCAGCCCAGATTCATCTCGTGAGAAATTCAGCAGGTATTCACTCTTTGCAAAGCTTCAGAACATTTTTTTATTGCCTAGAACAAGCGAAGAACTTGTAAAAGCCACTTACTTATAGAAATATCCAGAAAATAGTTTGCGCTCTCAGAACATCACGCTAATGCTAAACTGAAAAATTTCTCCTTGTGCTCAGAAAAATAGGAAACATTTAACCGAACCTGATTTCAATTTTTGGCACAAGCTTCGACAACATCGATCCTGCAAGGACAACGAAGATTCAGACAATGTTTTGTGCTCCGATCTGTCTGGATCAGCAACTTTACAAAACAAGTTCAGTGGAGCCTCGGAAAGCATACTGTCCTATTTACCAATTATTTGTGACTTGCAAAGTATCACTTTTGGGCACAATGTGTCTAAAATTGCAAATTTGGAGTCTTGGGAGACATTCGGGTTATAATTACGCGTAAATTTGATTTAAAACGAACCATTTCATCTAAAAATGAAGATTTTGACGTTTTTTACTAAAATTAAGATTAAAGCGGTAAAAAATAACTTAGAGTTACTAAAAATAAAAAATTAAGAGCTTCTGGTTAAGATTAGAATCATAATGAGTTAAACATGACACAATGAAAGAAATTTAAGTTAGGATTGTGGTCAAAAATTGGTTAAAAATGTATGCAAAGCGTCTAGAAGTGCAAATTTGGAGTCAGTAGAGTGTGAGGTGAAAGTGGCCATCAATAAGAAGACAAAACAGTTGGATTCACTTCAATCGGTCAAGGCGTTCTCAAGTTATAGGTGGTTAAAGTTGAGAATTGAGGAAAAAGTTGTAATACCCCCCCCCCCAGCGGACATTTTCAAAAGAATTTAGAGAAAATTTAATGAATTAATAAAAACTTAATAAACTCAATTCGAATTTATTAACCCCTTTAGTGTTTTTTTTTTTTAAATGACGAACAAACCCGATTTTAAAAGTACCCAAAAATCGACCACGGAAAGGGTGTATCTCCAAAGATGTTGCACTTCCGTCTATCTACGAAAATACTCCAACTACGGAACTTCAGTGGTGGGAGGTGAAAGAGGAGACCAAGAAGAGGAAGAAACCGCTGTGACTCCAATCGCTTGAGGTGTTCTCAAACTACAGGCGGTCAAAGTTGATAATTCAAAAAAAAGTCATAACTTCCCCCCCCCCCTTGAACTCCTAGGATATTTTAAAACAAGTTTTGGGAATTTTTTTTGTTGCTTTTAATCTGAATGGCCTGTTTGCAATCCCCTAAGAACGTAACAATTTCAATTCGAATCAAATTAACTTCTGACAAGGTTTTTTTCTTAAATGGTTAAAAAACGCGATTCTAAAAGTGCTTAAAAATCGACTTCCGAAGGGGTTTATCTTCGAAAATATTGCACCTATGGAACTTCTGAAGGTGTGAGGGGAAAGAGGACATCAAGGACAGGAAAAAATCGTTGGATGCGATCCAATCGGTCGAGGCGTTCTCAAGTTAGAGGCAGTCAAAATTGAAAATTGAGAAAAAAGTTGTAATTCTCGTGTCGTAGCCGACGCCCCTTGGACATTTTCAAAAAAATTTCGAAAAACCTTTTTTTGCTCTTTTAGATCGGAAGCGCATGTTTGCAATGCCCTAAGAACGTAACAAACTCAAATCGAATGCGATTAACCTCGAAAGAGGTTCTTTTAAAAATGGTAAGAAAACGCGATTCTCAAAGTCCCTACAACTCGACCTCCGAAGGCGTCTGTCTCGAAAGATATTACAATTACAAAATTAGCAATGCTGGGAAGTGAAAGAGGAGATCAATGAGAGCAAAAAAACAGTTGGATTCACTCCAAGCAGTGAAGTCGTTCTCGAGTTACAGGTGGTCAAATTTGAGAATTGAGGAAAAAAATACCCCCCCCCCCCGTTTTGGACATTTTCAAAAGCATTTCGAGAAAATTTAATTGCTGTTTTTGATCGGTATGACACGTTTACAAAATCCCCTAAAAACGTAACAAACTCAATTCGAATTTATTGACCCCTATAGTGTTTTTTTTTAAATGACGAACAAATCGGATTTTAAAAGTGACCAAAAATCGACCACCGAAACGGTGTATCTCCAAAGATGTTGCACTTCGGTATATCTCCGAAAATATTCCATCTACGGACCTTCCGACGGTGGGAGGTGAAAGAGGACATCAAGAAGAGGAAGAAACCGCTGGACTCACTCCAGTCGCTTGAGGCGTTCTCAAACTACATGCGGTCAAATTTGAGAATTCAGAAAAAAGTCATAATTCTTCCCCCCCCCCTTGAACTCCTTGGACATTTTAAAAAAGAATTTGTAAAATTTTTTTGTTGCTTTTAATCGGAATGGCATGTTTGCAATCCCCTAAGAACGTAACAATATCAATTCGAATCAAATTAACTTGTGAAAAGGTTTTTTTCTTAAATGGTTAAAAAACGCGATCCTAAAAGTGCTTAAAAATCGACCTCCGAAGGGGTTTATCTTCGAAAATATTGCACCTATGGAACTTCTGAAGGTGTGAGGTGAAAGAGGACATCAAGAACAGGAAAAAAACAATGGATGCAATCCAATCGATCGAGGCGTTGTCAAGTTAGAGGCAGTCAAAATTGAGAATTGAGAAAAAAGTCGTAATTGTCATCTCTCTGTCTCTGTCGTCTTGTCGTCACTGTCTCGTAGTCGACGCCACTTGGACATTTTCAAAAAAAATTCGAAAAATCTTTTTTTGCTCTCTTAGATCGGAATCGCATGTTTGCACTGCCCTAAGAATGTAACAAACTCAAGTCGAATGAGATCAACCTCGAAAGAGGTTTTTTTAAAAATGGTAGAAACACGCGATTCTCAAAGTCCCTACAACTCGACCTCCGAAGGCGTCTGTCTCGAAAGATATTACAATTACAAAATTAGCAATGGTGGGAAGTGAAAGAGGAGATCAATGAGAATAAAAAAACAAAAATTAGATTCACTCCAAGCGGTGAAGTCGTTCTCAAGTTACAGGTGGTCAAATTTGAGAATTGAGGAAAAAGTCGTAATACCGCTCCCCCCCTCCTTGGAAAATTTTAGGAAAATTTTAGCTTATGCTCTTGCTTTTGCTTTCTAGTTTCCTCTATACATTAGTTCTAATGTACGTAGCAATAAACTTTTCTCGTGGTAATCACCAGATGGGATGTTTCATGTTTTTATTTGTAGCGTTTCTAGTACTTTAAATAGGACAGGAAAGCTCTGATGAGATCTTTATAAAAACGAAACGTCGCTTCGTCCGGGTTAATCCTGCTTAAGGAAGATTCAGTCTGTTCTTTTCCTATATATACGCTCTCTTAATTTTCTCTCTTTTCTCTTCTGAATCTGGAATACTTGTCATCCTAAATATAGAAAAAACATTATATAAGAGAGCCGTTCTCGTCAATTATTCAAATAACCTCAATCCAAAAACATTTAATAAATAAATATATATGTTACAAAATAAGTTGATTGATAGAGAAAATATATTGATTACTTAGTTCTGTGTAGCCTTCCATAACATTTGTCAAAAGTTCATGGGCAACTTCAGCATCATTTGCTGAAGAAAGTGACCAATCAGGTCAGGTTAACAGACATATAAAATTTTGGTAAATATGGTAGAATTTACATTCTAATTTTTTGTTTAGGTTGATAGACTATTTTACCTTTAGCCTTTACAACTAGCTTTCGTGTATAAATTTTTTTTTTAGGGATGAGATCTTCTTGAAGAACCTAAGAATGACCTTCCAAAAACTGTGGTTTATGGATTTTTCTATAGTGACAATTTTATGACAATTTGAACCTTTTGTCCCCAATTGAAAAACCAAAATAGCTCAATCTATCATGAATCAAGCAATCTGACCGCGTATATATCATCCCTTAACATCCACCTTGTTCCTGTTAAAATAAGATCCTGCTGATTGCACGTGCTAGCCAGATAAGTTGTTGATAATAACCCCAACTAATAAACCTAATAAAAGCTGATTTTAGCCAGGTTTGAGCGTCTCTCTGATGTAGGTATGACCGTTCAGTATTTATAATTGAGCTCAATACTCTCAGTGCCAGTATTAAACAACCTGGATAAAACTTTTGCCTAAACTGGGTTGAGGATACTTTGATCCATTAAGCTTGTTGATTATTTAACAGCCCCATTGGACCCACATTTTACCCAAAGTTAGTTATTTCAATTGCGCTTAATCCTGAAGCTTTATTTATTCGGATCACGTGTAAGGGAAATGGTTTCAAAACTTCCTCATACCCTCATCATAAATCAACAGCACCCCCGGGATTAGTCCCAGAAACAAATACGCGATATGTATAGGAAATGGTTCTGGCATACTTTTAAATATTCGAGGGATAAAATATGAATTTATTTTAATTATTACTTACATACAGGGTGGCCTATCGAAAAGGATCCACCCCGTTTTTCTCCCAATTAAGAGTCAACTTTAGTTTTTAGCGAAAACACATTTTTGAGCTATTTAAATTCCTTAACCTGAACCCCCAAGGAGGGGGGGGGGGAAGCATTGACATAGAAATTTTAAATCTAAAAACCGATCGAGTGATACTTCGTTTTGAAGGTTTGTTCACTTGCCAAATTTGATCGAAATTTCACAAATTTGTAAATTTAACACACTTTAATTTATGCAATTTAATTCGCTGCGAAATGGTTTTTATTCTTTTGTCAGTTTAGGGGGTTGAAACTGGTCAAAAATGTATTTTTTCCAATCGAAATGAACTGAACTTTCATATCTTGGATTCAGTCCTTACCTGTTCCATAAAATTATCGCAATTTTGCCATCGGGGCGAGCGAACGCGACCGTTTTCAAATCCACGCTGGAACTTTCAATATCCACTCGAATAGAACCGGAAATCAGGAATCTGGAGAAATGGCCCAAAGCGTAAAACATCGGCTGTTTGTAGAACTCGTCCGCTTCCCCATTGACAATTATTGGAGCATCTGTTTCATTTTCGACCCAGTTGGGGCCCCCGGTTTCGTTTAGGGCCATATTCCAGTCGATCCAACCGATAAAGTCGTATTCCAAGTCCTAAAACAGAATTTTTTCATAAAATGCTCTACAGCTTTATAGCCTCAAAAAAAATTGTGTACTGTGTTATTAAGTTTGATGAGCTCTTTATTTAGCGGCTGACAAGATGTCAAATTAAGGAATAACGATCGATCTTTTTCCCTCAGGCTTTAGGGAATGTTTGCGTTCTATGTTGTTGACCCTTTTGAGACTATTGAATCTATTTTAACAGCCACAAGAAATGTCCGCTTTACGAAGAGAATGGAAATTGTCTGTTAGCCCACGTTTCCTGCTCACGTCCGGTCGATTAACTTCGAATGTAAATATTGGATGCAGATATTGCAAAACTGACCAAAAAAAAACACTACTTTGGACCGATTTTGTTGCACAGCGATTTAAAATTAAAACGTGAAAATTGGATATGTGAAAATTGATATTCCAACATATTCATGTCAACAGTTTATTAGAAGAATTTAATCAAATGTATTTTTTCAGTACAATGAGCCCTGGAGGTTGGTGTCTAGTTCAGATTCAAACTGACACAAAACATCATTTTTTATTAAAAAAAAAAACCAAATAATTTACACACTCGACCAATTTTCAAATTGTTAGTCCACAAACTGATTTGTTTTTCATTCAGATAAATTAAACTCAATTTTTGCTTGTTAATTTCGTAAAAATACCTTCTTCAGGTCACGGTATAAAACTGTGTTGAAGCTCAAGGCTATTTACATATCAAGAAAAAAATCCACGTTTCTAAATCGTCAAATATACAAAACCAAAATAAGTCTGAATTCACATCAAAAGCTAGACGTTACGTATCTATTACGTATTTTTGAGCCCAATATGGGACCTCAAAACGATTTTTTGCAGTGCTGATGTTCAATTTTGTCCTCAACTAAAGGGACACAAAATCAACGCTTTTTAAATGTTAAAATTAAGTCATTAATAATAAGCTTAACTTTATATATAAACGAAATTACCAGTTCTAAAATTGCATTACAAATGCTCAAACTTGAGCAAGCGACACTAAAAGGAGATTGTTTAAACGTCAAATATATGTAATTGCGTTTCAGTTCAAAGCTATTTTTATATTAGAAAACAACACATCAAGGCTTTCAAAACCCTCAAAAGTTGCTGGAAACACGGATAAACGTTTTTAAAGCATTAAAAATAAGTTGCTGAGAAACGTCTGATTTTATTTCAAAAGCTAGAAGGTTACCTTTCTAAAATGCCAAAACAGTAACGTTTTTAAAACGTTGAACATACGTTGTAGTGTGCCAATTCATAATGGTTATCACAACATCAGACGAGTAAAATTCACATTTTTAAAACGCCCAAAATAAGTGTCTAGGGATAAGTTAATTCAAAAGCTAAAGAGTTAGATTTCTAGAATATCAATATGATATTACTAAGTCTAAGAATAAGACTGTCTTGAGATTGATGAAAGGATCACAAAGTAACGTTTTTAAGACGTTAAAAATATGTTGCTAGGTTCGAGTTTCAGGTTACATTCATTATATAAGACTGTGAAGGCTTTTACGGGCGCTCAAAATACCATCTAAAGTGTTTTACGGGCTATGAAGTCCAATGGAATTTCTTCCTGACGCTCCGTCTAGAGCATAAGGCGATGAGATAATGTCTGCCGCAGCTGTAGACGAAACATCAGGAAGAAATTCCATTACACTCTGGCTTCGAAGCCCGGAAAAGACATTAGATTGTAAATCCACATTTTTTTAGAGTCAAAAGTGCGTTTTACTTCAAGGTGGTTTTTATAACATGAGACCACGAATCCATGTTCTTGAAACGTCAAAAATCTATCGGTGAGAAAAAGTCTGATTTTGATTCAAAAGTTATAGAGTTACGTTTCTGAAACGTTAAAATGACCTTACTGACGCCAAGCTTGAGACGGCTTTCGAGCCTCGGGGTTGACCTGTACACCAAAAAATTACGCTTTTAACACGTCAAAAATACGTTGCTATATTTTATTTCAAGGTTATTGTTATAACAAACCAAAAATCTGCGTTTTTCAAACGCCAAAGATAAGTTAGTGAGAACAAGTCTTATTTTGTTGCAAAAACTTGATAGTCATGTATCTAGAATAACCAAGTTTTACACTATATGCGAGTCTAAAGTCACGTTAAAAAAACGTTAAAAATTCGTTGCTTTATTCTACTTCAATGTTGCTTTCATAACAAAAGGGAACAAATCCACGTTTCTTATACGTCACAAGTAAATTCTTGGGAACACCTTTGATTTTAAGTGAAAAGCTAAAAAACTACGTTTTTATAACATTAAAATGACTGACTCCAAGCTCCACACTATTTTAGAGTTTTTAAACCTCGAAAATACTTAAAAAATTGTTACTTAATAAGGCTTTTTTTAATGAGAAGAGGCAAACCCAGAAGTTATTTTAACGTTTTTAAAACACTGAAAATAAACTGCTGAGAATAAGGTTGAACGTATTTCAAAAGTTCGAAAGTACCAAAACACTAACATATTTAAAACGTCAAACATACGTTGCCTCGTGCCCATCCAAAATGGTTTTCATAACAACAGACGAGAAATCCATGTTTTTAAAATGCTGTTTTAATAAGAAAAAGTTTAGTAAGACATTATTTAGTCCAAAGTTTGAGACTGTTTTTGAGTCTCGAGTTGAGTATCCCTAGGTCTCGGAGAAAAAAAAACGTTTTTATGACGTCAAAAACACATTCTGGTTCAATATTGTTTTCATAACAAATCCACGTTTCTAATAGTCAAAGGTAAATTCCTCGGAACAAATCTAGATTAGTCAAGATTTTAACTGAAAAGTAAGTTACGTTTCTATTACCTCGCACTAGTCTAAGCTCGAGACTAAAAATGTTTTTAATACGTCGAAAATAAGGTGAAATTTTACAGTTCAAGACTGTTTTAATAAAAGGGTACAACAGATCTTCGAAGTATAACGTAAAACATAAGTTGGTGAGAAAAAACTTGATTTAATTTCAAAAGTTGGAAATTTGCGTTTCTAAAACGTCAAAATGACATTATTAAGGTCAAAGAGAGTCCGAGGCAGTTTTTAAGTCTCCAGTTGAGTTTCTTTAAATGTTAAAATGTTAAAAATTTATGTTATTTAAATGTTAAATGTTAAAACGTGTTTTTAAAATGTTAAAGTAAGTTGCTGAATGAACCAACATAATTTTTTTCAAAGGTTAGAAAGTTACGTTTCTAAAACGTCAAAATGAAATTATTAAGGCCAAACACGAGACTCGAGTTTGGGCAGTACATCCAAAAATAACGTTTTAAAACGTCAAAAATACGTTGTGTTTATTTTCAAGGTTGTTTTCAAAACAAGAAACCACAAATCAACGTCTTAAAAGCGCCAGTAACATGTTGGTGAAAACAAATCTGATTTTATTTCACTAAGAACAAGTTATTTAATTTCAAAAGTTAGAAATTTAATTTTTTAAAACGTTATAATGACGTTACACGTTCACGCTTTCGAGTCTCAAGCTTGAACAAAAAACATTAAAACGAACGTTGAGAGTTTAAAGAAAAAATCATTGAAGATGTTAAAATAACGTCATAAATACATTGCTTTATTCTAGTTCAATGTTGTTTTTATAACAGACGTCGTTAGTAAAATTCTCGTTTTTCAAACGCTAAAAATAAGTTAGTGAAAACAAATCCCATTTGGCTTCAAAAGCTTGAAAATTGTGTTTCTAGCTAGTCTCTCTTCTTGTCTACCACAAAATAACATTGACACAAATCCAACCTTTACACTATATTCGAGTATCATGCTTGAACAAAAGGTGTTAAAATGACGTTGAGAATTGGAAGAAAAAAAAAGTCGAAGACGTTAAAAATACGATGATTTATTTTAGTTCAATGTTGTTTTCATAACAAAAGGGAACAAATCTACGTTTTTAATACGTCCTGGGAACAGTTCTTTCCTGGGAACAGGTCAGATTTTAAGTGCAAAGCTATAAAGTTACGTTTTTATAACTTCAAAGTGACTACTGACTCTAAGCTCTACACTGTTTTAGTGTTTTTAAACCTCGAAAATACTTAAAAGGTTGTTTTTAAAATAATCAATTCAAGAAAAGAACGTATTTAAAACGTCAAACATACGTTGCCGTGTGTCGTTGCAAAATGGTTTTCATAACAGCAGACGAGAAATCCATGTTTTTAAACGCAGTTTTAATAAAAAACGTTTAATAAAACATTAATAAGTCCAAAATTTGAGACTGTTTTCGAGTCTCCAGTTGGGTTTTCCTAGGTTTGGGAGAATAACGTTTTTAAGACGTCAAAAACACATTGCTCTATTCTTGTAAGGTACAATAAATCTTCAAAGTTTCTTTAAACCGTAAAACATAAGTGGCTGAGGAAAAGCTTGAATTTCAAAATTTGTAAACTTGCCTTTCTAAAACTTCAAAATGACATTATTAAGGCCAAAGAGAATCCGACACTGTTTTCGAGATTTGAGATAAGTTTCTTTAACGTTTGTAAAACGTTAAAAATAAGTTGCTGAATGAGCGAGTATAATATTTTTTTGAAAAGTTAGAAAGTTACGTTTCAAAAACGACAAAAAGTTTCTGATATCAACAATTCAAATGTCAGGAAGTTCCCAATCAAATTTTTGCCCTAATAATATTCTGAATTTTTGAAAAACTCAAAATTTTTTCCACATTTGAAAAATGACACGTAGCATGTAAAAAATAACATGCCTTGAGTCATTTTTCAACGAATTTTCCCTTTAGTCCTGACCTGACTTTTTAGAAAAACATCACATTTTTGTTCTAAGGAATTTGCAACCAAATTTCACATATTTTGATCATAAAATTAATTTTACTATTAAAATATAAGATTTGAACCAGTTTTCCCTGCTTTTGTCTTACATTTAAATTTCAACAGAAACATGACAACTTGCGTTTTTAGACAATATGGATCTTAAGCATTTTTAGGCTAAACTCTAATCTGAATCTGTAGACGTTTTGCGTAAATTTTAAACTACCTTGGCTCTAATCCTAAACTTGCATTTTGCAAGTTAGGATGCAGTGCTCTAAAATGGCATTTTTAAAAGCTTTGAGTAATTTCTAACCAATTTGAGACTTATTTCTAACCCGCATTACTCTCTAAAGCTACAAAATTTGCTATATTAAAAGTTTTAAAACACCAGGTTGCTTCGTTGAGGAGCTTTTAGTCAAGTTTCACTTATTTTGGCCCACTAATTAATTTTAACAAAAACAATAATTTAGAAGATTTGAATCAGTTCATCGGAAGTTTCCCTTAAATTGAATTTATCAAAAACCATCAAAAGTTGCAAGAAAGTTGCAGTTTTTAGAAAATTTTAGTAATTTTTTACGGATTAATCTAAATTTCTGCCAAATTTTTATTTTAAGTGTTTCTTGCTGTTTTTGCATTTTGCATTTTTTTTTGACAATGTGGTTAACTTTTGAGTTACCCGCTAGAAAGTCTTGGAATTCTAATTCTAACCCGCATTACTCTCTAAAACTACTTGCATTTTTAGAAGTTTTAAAACACCACGTTGTTTCTCTGAGGGGCTTTTAATCATGTTTCACGTATTTTGGCCCACAAGTTACCAAAAACAATAATTTAGAAGTGTTGAATTAGTTTATCGGAATATTTCCTTAAATTGAATTTATCAAAAACCATCAAAAGTTGCATTTTTAGAAAATTTTACTAATGTTAACAGCGTAATCTAAATTTCTAACAAATTTTGAATTTAAGTGTTTCTTGCTCACTTATTTTGTTCCAAAAATCATTTTTACTAAAAGCAACCATTTAGGGCGACTTTTACAAGTTCAAGTAAAACTTCAGATTGAAGATAAAACACCAGACTTGATGTACATTGCATTGTTTACCTGACAGATAAACAATGCAATGTAGGTTATATCTGGGGTTTTATCTTCAATCTGAAGTTTTACTTGAACTCGTAAAAGTCACCCTTAGTAGATCAGTTTTACATTTTTTTGTCCTATTTTTCCAAAATCATCAAAAGTTGCATATTTTTTGACAATGTGGGTAACTTTTAACCGACTTTAGCTCTAAGTCTTTGATTTTTCTTAAAATCCGCATTGAATCTTTCCATAAAATTCAAATGTTCATTTTTTAACTAACATATTTGTAAACAATTTCAGCCTTAAAAAAATTCTCAATTTTTCAAAAAACTCAAAATTTTCTCCATATTTGAAAAATGAGTCACAATACATAATAATAGCATGCTGTGGGTGATCCCTAGCAGTGATTTCAACAATTTTTAGTTTAGTCCTAACCTGACTTTTATATTTGCTTTTTTCATAAAAACTCAACAAGAAATCATGGACAAGCAAACTTGGACAAAAAATCCTCGTTTTTAAAACGTTAATATGATATTACTAAATCCGACTCGACTTTCTAGTCGCTAACTTGAAGAAAAGATCCTAAAGTAACGTATTTAAAACGTCAAAATGATATTATTAAGGCGAAACAGGGTCCGAGACTGTTTTCGAATCTTGAGTTAGGTTTCTTTGACGTTTGTAAAACGTTGAAAATAAGTTGCCAACTGAACGAATATAATTTTTTTCAAAAGTTAGAAAGTTACTTTTCTAAAACGTTAAAATGACATTATTCTCTAAATATGCGTTTTAGAACTTTTTAAATCGTTTTACGTCGATTTCTATTGTTTTTAAGTTGAAAACATAAAATACTCCAAAAAACCGCTAAAAATACTCAAATATGCGTTTTAGAACGTTTTAAGTCGTTTTACGCCGATTTATATTGTTTTTAGTTGAAAACATAAAATTACACCAAAAAACCGCTAAAAATACTAAAATATACGTTTTAGAACGTTTTAACTCGTTTTACGTCGATTTCTACGGTTTTAATTTAAAACCATAAAATTTCACAAAAAAACCGCTAAAAATACTCAAATATGCGTTTTGGAACATTTTAAGTCGTTTTACGTCAATTTCTACTGTTTTTAGTTGAAAACATAAAATTACACCAAAAAACCGCTAAAAATACTCAAATATGCGTTTTAGAACGTTCTAAGTCGTTTTACGTCGATTTCTACTGTTTTTAGTTGAAAACATCGAGGCAAAACTCGAGACTAGAATTTGGGGAGTACGTCCAAAAATAACGTTTTTAAATGTCAAAAATACGTTGCTATGTTTATGTTCAAATTTATTGTCGTTACAAGAAACCACAAATCAACGTTTTAAAAGCGCCAGAAATAAGTTGGTGAGAACAGATCGGATTTTAAGTCACTAAGAACAAGTTATTTCATTTAAAAAGTTAGAAATAAAATTTTTTAAAACGTCAAAGTGACATTACAAAAAAATCGTTGAAGATGTTAACGTAAAAAATACATTGCTTTATTCTAGTTCAATCTTGTTTTCATAACAAAAGAGGACAAATACACGTTATCAATACGCGAAAAGTAAAATCTGGAGAAGTCTGCTTTTAAGTTAAAAGCTCTAAGGTTACTTGGGTACAACGTCAAAATGGCAGCAAAGCTCAAGCTCGAGACAGTTTTAGTGTTTTTAAAACGTCGGATATACGTTGTTGTTTTACAATTCAAATCTGTTTTCAAAACAGTAAGCAACAATTACATAAATAAATTTTAACGTTTTTAAAACGTTAAAAAATAACTAACTGATATCAACAATTTCAAAGTCAGGAAGTTGAGTTGTAACGGCAAAACAAAAACGTTTTTAAAATGTCAAACTTACGTTGCTAAGTCAGCTGTGCCCCAATTCAATTTTTGACCCAATCATTTTCTGAGTTTTTCGAAAAACTCAAAATTTCCTCCAGATTTGAAAAGTGACTCGTAGCATGTAAAAATAACATGCTGTGAGTCATCAACGAAATTCTCCTTTAGTCCTAATCTGACTTTATAGAAAAACATCACATTTTCGTTCTAAGGGATTTGCAGCCAAATTTCACTTATTGTAATCTAAAAAATTAATTTTACTATTAAAATATAAGATTTGAACCAGTTTTCCATGCTTTTGTCTTAAACTTAAATTTTTACAGAAACATAAAAATTTGCATTTTTAGACAATGTGATCATTTTTAGCTTAAATTTTAATCTGAATCTGTAGACGTTTTGTGTAAATTTTAAACTACTTTGGTTCTAAGCCTAACTTGCATTTTGCTATACAGTGTGCTCTAAATTGGCATTCTTAAAAGCTTTGAGTATTTCTAACCAATTTCACCCTTGACTCTAAAACACGTTACTCTCTGAAACTACAAAATTTGAATTTTTAGAAGTTTTAAAACGTCTCTTTGAGGAGGTTTAATCAGGTTTCACTTAGTTTGGCTCACAAATTAATTTTATCAAAAAAAAATAATTTATAATATTTGAATTAATTATTCGGATATTTCCCTTAAATTGAATTTATCAAAAACCAACAAAAGTTGCATTATTAGAAAATGTTAGTAACTTTTAACTAATTAATTATAACCAAATTTTGACTTTAAGGGTTTCTTGTTGTTCACTTATTTTGTTCCAAAATTATTTTTACTAAAAGCAATAATTTAGAAGATTTGATTCAGTTTTATATTATTTTGTCCTAAAGTTGAATTTTTTTATAATCATCGAAAGTTGAATTTTTTGACAATGTGGGTAACTTTTAACCGACTTTAGTTCTAAGTCTTTGAATTTTCTCAAAATTTATATTGAATATTTCCATAAATTCCAAATTTGCATTTTTAAATTGAGTCATTTCTAAACAATTTCTGCCTTAACAAAATTCTTAAAAAACTTTTTTTAAAATTTTTAAAAAACTCAAAAATTTCCTCATATTTGAAAAATGAGTCACAGCACGTAATAATAGCATGCTGTGAGTCGTTTTTCAACAATTTTTAGTTTAGTCCTACCCTGACCTTTATTCTTGCTTTTTTCAAAAAAACTGAACAAGAAATCATAGACAAGCAAACTTGGACAAAAAATCCACGTTTTTAAAACGTTAATATGACATTAATAATTCCAAACACAAGACTCGATTTTTTAGTGGCTAGCTTGAACAAAAGACCCTAAAGTAACGTATTTGAAACGCCAATACGACATTATTAAGGCGAAACAGGGTCCGAGACTGTTTTCAAGTCTTGAGTTAAGTTTCTTTGACGTTTTTAAAACTTTGAGCTATAATTCTAACTCCATTATTCTCTAACACTACTTGCATTTTTAAAAGTTTTAAATCACCACGTTGTTTCTCTGAGGAGCTTTTAATCACGTTTCACTTATTTTAGGCCCACAACTTAAATGTATCAAAAGAAAATACTTTAGGGTAACTTTTACAAGTTCAAGTAAAACTTCAGATTGAAGATAAAACTCCAGATATAACCTAGATTGCATTGTATATCTGTCAGGTAAACAATGCATGTACATAAAGTCTGGTGTTTTATCTTAAATCTGAAGTTTTACTTGAACTTGTATAAGTCGCCCTTACAGAAGATTTGAATTAATTCTTCGGATTTTTCCCTTAAATTGAATTTATCAAAGACATTCAAAAGTTGCATTTTTCGAAAATGCTGCTAATTTTTAACCGATTAATCTGAATTTTTGTCAAATTTTGATTTTAAGTTTTTCTTGCCCACTTATCGTGTTTCAACATTATTTTTACTAAAAGCAACAATTTAGAAGATTTGAATCTAATTTTATATACTTTTGTCCTAAAGTTAAATTTTTCCAAAATCATCAAAAGTTGCATTTTTTGACAATGTGGGTAATTTTTAAACAACTTTGAAGTTTCTTAAAATCCGCATTGAATCTTTTCATAAATGCCATATTTACATTTTTAAACTGAGTCATTTCTAGCAATTTCTGCATTAACAAAATTCCTAATTTTTCAAAAACTCAAAATGTTCTCCATATTTGAAAAATTTGTCACAACACGTAATAATAGAATGCTGTGATTAATTTTTCAACAAGTTTTAGTTTAGTCCTAATCTGACTTTTATACTTGCTTTTTTCATAAAAACTGAACAAGAAATCATGGACAAGCAAAGTTGGACAAAAAAATCCACGTTTTTAACACGTTAATATGACATTACTGAATCCAAACACAAGACTCGACTTTCTAGTCGCTAGCTTGAAGAAAATACCCTAAAGTAACGTATTTAAAACGTGAAAGCTTTATTATTAAGGCGAAACAGGGTCCGAGACTGTTTTCGAGACTTGAGATAAGTTTCTTTGACGTTTTTAAAACGTTAAAAATAAGTTGCTGACTGAACGAATATAATTTTTTTCAAAAGTTAGAAAGTTACGTTTCTAAAACTTTAAATTGGCATTATTGAGGCAAAACTCGAGACTCGAGTTTTACGTTTCTAAAATATCAAAATGACATTATTGAGGCAAAACTCGAGACTCGCGGTTGGGCAGTATATCCAAAAATAAAGTTTAAAACATCAAAAATAAATTGCTGTGTTTATATTCAAAGTTGTTTTCATAACAAAACACCACAAATCAACGTTTTAAAAACGCCAAAAATAAGTTGGTGTGAACAAATCTGATTTCAATTCAATAAGAACAAGTTATTTCATTTCAAAAGTTAGAAATTTAATTTTTAAAAACGTCAAAGTGACATTACAAGTCTACGCTTATGAGTGTTTTCGCGTCTCAAGCTTGAACAAACAACATTAAAAATAACGTTGAGTGTTGAAAGAAAAAAATCGTTGAGGATGTTAAAATAACGTTAAAATTAGGTACATGTTTTATTCTAGCTCAATGTTGTTTTCATAACAAAAGAGAAAATACACGTTGTCAATACGTGAAAAGAAAGTTCCGGGGAACAAATCTCCTTTTAAATGAAAAACTCTAAGGTTACTTAGCTATAACGTCAAAATGGCCACTAAAGTCCAAGCTCCAGACAGTTTTAGTGTTTTTAAAACGTTGAATATACGTTGTGTTTTGCAGTTCAAGGCTGTTTTCATAATAATAGGCAATATTTAAAAATTTACGTTGCTAACTCATCTGTGCCCCAACCCAATTTTTGCCCTAATCATATTCTGAATTTTTCGAAAAACCCAAAATTTTCTCCAGATTTGAAAAGTGACTCGTAGCATGTGAGTCATTTCAAAAAAAATAATAAAGAGTTTGAAGCCAATTTACTTGCTTTGGTTCTAAGAAAAATTTTACTATTAAAATATAAGATTTGAACCAGTTTGCAACCTGCTTTTGTCTTAAATTTAAATTTTTACAGAAACATGAAAAATTGCATTTTTAGACAATGCAGGTCTTAAGCATTATTAGGGTAAATTCTAATCTGAATCTGTAAACGTTTTCTGTAAATTTTAAACTACTTTGGCTCTAATCCTAACTTGCCTTTTGGTATATGGTGTGCTCTAAAATGGCATTCTTAAAAGCTTTGAGTAATTTCAAACCAATTTTAGCCATAATTCAAACCCTTTAATTCCCTAAAACTACTTGCAATTTTAGAAGTTTAAGACACCACGTTGTTTCTCTGAGGAGTTTTTAATCAAGTTTCACTTATTTTGGCCCACAACTTAATTTTATCAAAACAAACAATAATTTAGAAGATTTGAATTAATTCTTCGGATATTTTCCTTAAATCCAATTTATCGAAAACCATCAAAAGTTGCAATATTATAAGATGTTAGTAATTTTTAACCAATTAATTTAAATTTGTGCCAAATTTTGATTTTAATTTTTTTTTGCCCACTTATTTTGTTCCAAAATTATTTTTACTAAAAGCAACAATTTAGAAGATTTGAATCAGTTTTACATTATTTTGTATTAACTACAGCTGAATTTTTTCAAAAATATCAAAAATTGCAATTTTGGACGATGTGGGTAACTTTTAACAGACTTTAACTCTAAGTCTTTGAATTTTCTCAAAATCCGCATTGAATCTTTCCATAAAATACAAATTTGCATTTTTAAACTGAGTCATTTCTAAGCAATTTCTGCCTTAACAAAATTCTCAATTTTTCAAAAAACTCAAAATTTTCTCCATTTGTGAAAAATGAGTCACAACACGAAAATTTTGATTTTTCAACAATTTTTAGTTTAGTCCTAAGCTGACTTTTATACTTGCTGGTTTCAGAAAATCTGGACAAGAAATTGTAGAGAAGCAAACTTGGACAAGAAATCCACGTTTTTAAAACGTCAATATGACATTACTAAATCCAAAGGGAATACTCGACTTTCTAGTCGCTAGCTTGAAAAAAAGACCTTAAAGTAACATATTTAAAACGTCAAAATGATACTATTAAGGAGAAACAGGTTCCGAGACTGTTTTCGAGTCTTGAGTTAAGTTTCTTTGACGTTTTTAAAACGCTAAAAATAAGTTGTTGACTAAACGAATATAATTTTTTTCAAAAGTTAGAGGGTTACGTTTTTAAAACGTTAAAATGGCATTATTGAGGCAAAACTCGAGACTCGAGTTTTACGTTTCTAAAAGATTAAAACGACATTATTGAGGCAAAACTAGCGACTCGAGGTTGGGCAGTATATCCAAAAATAACGTGTAAAACATCAAAAATAAGTGTTTATGTTCAAAGTTGTTTTCATAACAATACACCACAAATCAACGTTTTAAAAACGCCAGTAATAAGTTGGTGGGAACAAATCTGATTTTAATTCAATAAGAACAAGTTATTTCATTTCGAAAGTTAGAAATTGAATTTTTTAAAACGTCAAAGTGACTTTACAAATCTACGCTTATGAGTGTTTTCGCGTCTCAAGCTTGAACAAAAAAGATTAAAAAGAATGTTGGGTGTTTAAAGAAACAAATCGTTGAAGCTGAAGTTGAAGATGTTAAAATAATGTCAAAAATACATTGCTTTATTCTAGTTCAATATTTTTTATAACAAAAGAGGACAAATGCACGTTGTCAATACGTGAAAATTAAGTTCCGGGGAATAAGTCTAGTTTAAGTAAAGCTACTTATCTGTAACGTCAAAACGACCACTAAGTTCAAACCTGAGACAGTTTTAGTGTTTTTAAAACGTCGAATATTCGTTGCTGTTTTACAGATCAAATCTGTTTTCATAAAATACAAAAAATCCACGTTTTTAGAACGTCAAAAATTAGTTTCTGCGAATAAGCCTAATCTTAAATGAAAAGCTAAATAGTTACGTTTCTAAAACTTCAATATGACATTACTAAGTTTAAACAAAAGACTGTTTTCGAGTCTCTCGCTTGAAGAAAAGACCCAAAATATGTTCTGGGAACAAACCTACAAGAACAAACCTACAAGTCACTCGTCCGACTGAGCCTGAGGAAAGGCTTTAGCCAAAGGGGTTCTCTTAGCTCTAGAGACATCAGATGGAAAACGAAGTGCTTTTTGATGCCAAGAACCACTTTGCTCCACTCCGCTTTACATCTCTATCTGTAAATCCATAGCTATTCAATTCATGTTACTTAAATGGCTGTGGTTTGGCCTTCATCTTGCTTCAATGAAATCTACATGAGTATTTTGAAAAATATCTTTCCTGGACAACAATAAGGGTCAAGACACGACAGCGACTCTCGAGAGAAATTTTTGAAATATTTGAAGGGCATTTTGAAGTTGAAATTGAAGTTATCTGTGAGGCGACTTGATGGTTTGGCTTGTTTAAATTTGTACAAAATTATATAGTATTTTATGAGAATGTGAAGACTTTCACGGCCGGTTAAAATACAATCTAAAGTGATTTCCGGGCTTTGAAGCCGTGGTCCAATTGAATTTCGTCCTGACGGTTCGACTACAGCTGGCGACATTACCAAAGACGATGAGGCAATGGACGAAGTGATCTCTAGTCCTTCTCGACGTTGACTGATTCGACTATGGTGAGCTCAGTGGTCTTTATTCCCTCGCCGTCGCGCTGCAGTGGTGGAACTGGGGTGGGGGTAGTAGCGGCTCGGGGTTTCGGCGGACTTGAAGTAACTCGCTTCCAGTCTGCATTTAGAAATGTAATTTCCTCCTTATTGTTGAACTTGTTGTCGTGTTTAAAAAAAGCGTTTCAATCAAAAACAGCAAAAATAATTTTCCGAAGTTTTTTCGGAAATATGAATCCAAAGGGGGGCGGGGGTATTATGACTTTTTTCAAAGCCCTTAAAACACTTTAGACTGTATATCGTGTTTTTTTGTTTTTCCAACAACGCGTAACGAGTTGGTGGTAATTAGCCTGCCCTATATTTTAGCATTTTCTATTTTATATAATTAGTGGCTCTGTAACGAGTTGAGGCTGATTTTATCACTTCAGAGCCTTAAATAATTCGAATGTACATGTTCTCTTTACAACAAGCAAACCTAATTAGTAGCCTTAGCCTAGGTAGCATTACATTAGGACCATCCATGGCAAATACCTCTATATTTTAATTTAATAAAATGATGCTCTCAGGGGCAAATTTGCATAGCAAAGTACATTTCAAATTTGAAGTTTTAATTAAAATCTGGATTTCCCGTAGGTTTTTGGGAAGTATTAATAATTTTTTCCGGGTGAAAGCTTTTATGTCCTTTCTAGTGTCCCCGATGGAACCTTTTGTGCAAACGTTAACTGGTCCAACTTTAGAGTTTAGCTTTTTGGCTTAGTTAATTTTACCCATGGACCTAACTAATTTGGCTTTATTGGGTGTTAAATCCAGCGTACGGCAACATCTAAAGGAGAACATTACGTTAACAATATGTGTGAAAATTTACTCTTTGGAAAACAAATTGATCAATTAGTCTGAAATTGTCTCTTTATTTCTAGGAACGACCCATCGCCAAGCCAATAACCATCCAAAGGTTAAGAACGCGGACTGTAAATAAGTCATAGATCTCTGCCAAGCGGTAAGTCAATTTTTTTTACATTTTGGGGAATAAAAAGACTCGTTTTGACTTTCTCTAGAGGGATAGAAAATACACTTTTAGTTTTTCCTGGAAACCAGTGAAATTGTGTCTAATTACTTACCACTAGAATATCATTAATATACTGCTCAGCTCTTGTCCAACTACCCAAATCCACAGCTTCTCCATCACGTGTGTTGGCATCTACAACAGGCATTAAAAAAACTCACTTAAATTTCCTGACTTAGCTTGCAGGTTTACCTATGCAGGCTTCAGTAGAAATCCTGAATAGCTCCTTTTTGCTACTCGAAGCGAACAGTAACATAAAACCTGGTAGAAAGGAATTGGTATACCAATGTATTCCGATGCCATCTGTGTATTTTGCAACGTCTTCGTCTTCAAATAGAGCCTAAAGTTACGATGTTTTCATTCAGATTCGCCTTTTAAATGTGGTGCTTACGTATTTGTTTAATGGCAGCCATAGAGACTGGTCATCGTGCAAGATAATTTTCAATTCAGCATAGGAGGAATTTCTAATGATTGGCCCAATGAATTGCGTTGTCCAGTTTTTCTATAAACAATAATTAAAATGCACCTATATCTCGTCAACTTTGAAATCTTTTTTTTTATACCTATCTCCTTCTAGCACACTCGGAGAAGGTACGACACCATTTCAAAGGTAATGAGATATAAATAGTAAGTAAATGAGAGATTCGTATACAAGGCTATGAATTTTTAAATAAAAGGCATAATCATGATAAATAGACTTTTTTTGATAAGACTCCATAGCCTCTATCAACTAGATGACTTATTTAAATGAACCCTTTCTATTTGTTGAGTTAATTAAACATTTTTGTTACCATTTGGCTTATAGAGAATCCATTGCTTTGAACAGTAGACCCCGCCATAGCACTACTGGGTTCATTCTGTGTGGTTATACCCCAGAAATCGATGTTGTTGGCTTTGTAGGCGTCCAGAGACTTTAGGTAGTAGGTTGCCCAAAGGTTGTAATACTTTTCGTCTAGATAACCACGCCCATTATATCTGCGGATTTTAATTCAATGAAATTGAATTTCTTAGGTGAGCATAGAGAGAGAGAGAGAGAGAGAGAGAGAGAGAGAGAGAGAGAATGACCCAAGAAAACACATAAGCTCAACTTCGATCAGTAGCAATCAATTTCTAGATATGAACAAAAGTTACCTGCGTTTTCACTCCTAATTGATAGGTTTTAGCCGTGGTCGTGGATAAAAGTTGAATTAAAATTCGGAGATTAACGGACTTCATTTCCCTCGAAAAAATGGAGCACTTGGCTGCGCCTCAAGTGTACATTTTTTCTCGTGGATCAAAGTCTTGTTCATCCTCTCATATAATAAATAACTATTATTCACGACCACAATAATATTAAGAAGGTTTGGTTGAATTCAATGAAAGTTGAATTTTGAAGGAATTTGTCAAACTTGCCGGTGTCAATTAACGGCCTTCAATTCTCTAGCAAGAATGTAACCCTTCGCTGCGCCTCGAGTGTACATTTTTTCTCGTGGATTAAAGTCTTGTTAATCTACTCATATAATAAATAATTAATAACCACGACCACTATATTATGGAGCTATAATACGTCTGTTTAGCGTGGACTAAAGGCCTTCTAACACACTAGTGTATTAAATTGTTATAAAACCGATTTTCAGACTTTCTACTTTTCAGCTCAATATCATTGTTGTAAATGTAAACTTGTCAAACTTGACATTTTTCCAAACCAGGAATTTTCACCTGCTCTTCCACTCCTAATTGTTTGGTTTTAGACGTGTTCGTGGATAAAACGTTGAATTAAATTCGGGGATTAACTGTCTTCAATTCTCTCGCAAAAATGTAACTCTCGACTGCGCCTCGAGTGTACATTTTTTCTCGTGGGTTAAAGGCTTTTTAATCCCCTCATATATATAATAGATAACTATTATCCACGACCACTATATTATGGCGGTATAATACATCTGTTTGTCGTGGATTAATGGCTTTCTAACACACTAGTGTCTTAAATTGTTATAGAAACGATTTCCAGACTTTCTACTTTTCAGCTCAATATAATTGTTGTAAAAGCAAATTTGTCAAATTTGATATTTTTCAAAACCAGGAATTTGTACCTGCTTTTCCACTCCTAATTGATTTATTTTAGCCGTAGTCGTGGATAAAACGTTGAATTAAATTCGAAGGTTAACGGCTTTCAATTCTCTCGCAAAAATGTAACTACACAAAATAATATTGTTAAATGTATTTGTTTGTGTTTTTCGTGGATTAAAGGCTTGTTAATCCCCTCATATAACAAATAACTATTATCCACGACCACTATATTATGGGGGTATAATACATCTGTTCGGTGTGAATTAAAAGCCCTCTAACAGACTAGTGAATTAAATTATGTGTGAAGTTAAAAGTGTATTAAATTGTTATAGAACCGATTTTCAGAATTTCTACTTTTCAGCTCAATATCATTGTTGTAAATGTAAACTTGTCAAACTTGACATTTTTCAAAACCAGGAATTTTCACCTGCTTTCCCACTCCTAATTGTTTGGATTTAGACGTGGTCGTCGATAAAACGTTGAATTAAATTCGAGGATTAACTATCTTCAATTCTCTCCCAAAAATGTAACTCTCGGCTGCGCCTCGAGTGTACATTTGTTCTCGTGGTTTAAAGGCTTTTTAATCCCCTCATGTATATAATAAATAACTATTATCCACGACCACTATATTATGGAGGTATAATACATCTGTTTGTCGTGGATTAATGATTTTCTAACACACTAGTGTCTTAAATTGTTATAGAAACGATTTCCAGACTTTTTACTTTTCAGCTCAATATAATTGTTGTAAAAATAAATTTGTCAAATTTGATATTTTTCAAAACCAGGAATTTGTACCTGCTTTTCCACTCCTAATTGATTTATTTTAGCCGTAGTCGTGGATAAAACGTTGAATTAAATTCGAAGGTTAACGGCTTTCAATTCTCTCGCAAAAATGTAACTACACAAAATAATATTGTTAAATGTATTTGTTTGTGTTTTTCGTGGATTAAAGGCTTGTTAATCCCCTCATATAACAAATAACTATTATCCACGACCACTATATTATGGGGGTATAATACATCTGTTCGGTGTGAATTAAAAGCCCTCTAACAGACTAGTGAATTAAATTATGTGTGAAGTTAAAAGTGTATTAAATTGCTATAGAACCGATTTTCAGAATTTCTACTTTTCAGCTCAATATCATTGTTGTAAATGTAAACTTGTCAAACTTGACATTTTTCAAAACCAGGAATTTTTACCTGCTTTCCCACTCCTAATTGTTTGGATTTAGACGTGGTCGTCGATAAAACGTTGAATTAAATTCGAGGATTAACTATCTTCAATTCTCTCCCAAAAATGTAACTCTCGGCTGCGCCTCGAGTGTACATTTGTTCTCGTGGTTTAAAGGCTTTTTAATCCCCTCATGTATATAATAAATAACTATTATCCACGACCACTATATTATGGAGGTATAATACATCTGTTTGTCGTGGATTAATGATTTTCTAACACACTAGTGTCTTAAGTTGTTATAGAAACGATTTCCAGACTTTCTACTTTTCAGCTCAATATAATTGTTGTAAAAGCAAATTTGTCAAATTTGATATTTTTCAAAACCAGGAATTTTCACCTGCTTCCCCACTCCTAATTGATTGGTTTTAGACGTGGTCGTGGATAAAACGTTAAATTAAATTCGGAGATTAACGCCCTTGAATTCTCTCGCAAAAATGTAACTACACAAATTAATATTGTTAAATGTATTTGTTTGTGTTTTTCATGATTTAAAAGCTTGTTAATCCCCTCATATAACAAATAACTATTATCCACGACCACTATATTATGGAGGTATAATACATCTGTTCGGTGTGAATTAAAAGCCCTCTAACAAACTAGTGAATTAAATTATTATATAAACGATTTCCAGAGTTTCTATTTTCAGATCAATATAATTGTTGTATAAGAAATCTTTTCAAAGTTGATTTTTTTCAAAACCAGGACTTTTCACCTGCTTTCCCACTCCTAATTGATTGGTTTTAAACGTGGTTGTGGATAAAATGTTGAATTATGTTCGGGGATTAACGACCTTCAATTCTATCGCAAAAATGTAACTCTCGGCTGCGCCTCGTGTGTAAATTTTTTCTCGTGGATTAAAGGCTTTTTAATCTCCTCATATAATAAATAATTATTATCCACGACTACTAAATTGTGGAGCTATAATACGTCTGTTTAGCGTGGATAAAAGGCCTTCTAACACACTAGTGTATTAAATGTCATATAATAAATAACTATTATCCACCGCCACTATGTTATGAGGGTATAATACGTCTGTTTGGCGTGGATTAAAGGCCTTCTAACACACATAACATTGTTGTAAGAACAAATCTGTCACACATGACATTTTTCAAAACCTGGTAATTTCACATACTCCCCTACATCTACTTGATCGGTTTTAGCCTTGATCGTGGATAAAACGTTGAATTAAATCCGGGGATCAACGGCCTTAAATCCTCTCTCAAAAATGTAAGTTTCGGCTGCTCCTCGAGTGTGCATTTTTTCTCGTGGATTAAAGGCTTGTTAGTCCCCTCATATAATAAATAACTATTATCCACAACCACTATGTTATGAAGGTAGAACACGTCTATTTGGCGTGGATTAAAGTCCCTCTAACACACTAGTGTAATAAATTGTTATAGAAACTATTTCCGGACTTTCTAATTTTCAGCTCAATATCGTTGTTGTAAGAATAAATTTATCAAACTTGACATTTTTAAAAACATGGTAATTTCACATTCTCCTCTACATCTACTTGATTGATTTTAGCCGTGATCGTAGATAAAGCGTTGAATTAAGTTCGGGGATTAAAGACCTTAAATCCTCTCCTAAAAATGTAAGTGTCGGCTGCGCCTTGAGTGTGTGTAAATTTTTTTTCGTGGATTAAAGGCTTGTTAATCCCCTTATATAATAAACAACTAATTGTATATAGTTTGTAACTTATTTTAGTGACTGTAAGTGATGTGATAATGTCTCAATAAGACATGGCTTTTTGTTTTTGGGAGACGCTTAGGTTAATGAATAATACATTGTATTGTACGTGCACGTACCGAGGTAGCAAATTTGGAATTTAGGAATAGGATAGAATTAAGATGGAATTACTCATTTTAACTTCATTAACGCAATACACTCAACACACTTGAAAGATTAACTATATTGATTTTACAGTAAGATTAGCCTAAAGTGATGCACTTATAAGCCAGCAGATGTATCGTTTGAGAACCTAATCGCCTCTTATTAAGTAGTAAGTGGGGAAAAATCCCATTTACTACTTATCTAATACCATTACGTCACTTATGTCAAGTCGTGAATTTTCAACAGATTTGTTAATTTTTTTAGCCACTTTACCCGTTTGATGACAACTTTGAATAGAAAAGCCAATAGCTGATGGTTTCTAAAAATACCCATAACTTATTTTAATTTCGTTTACAGTTACAGTTATAGTAGTTCTGTTAACTTACTCTCCTCCTCTACAATAACAATTTCAGTCTTTCCTTTTTCACTTCTTCTTTTTTTTGGATTATTGGCTTTTTTTCACGTTTTTTTTTTTGGAAAGGAAAAAATTGGAAGATTTCTAAGATTTCGAGAATATTACTTTTTTTTTAAAAATACTAAAAGCGTCAAAAATACAGATTAAAAGTACAATAAAAAATACAAAATTGGAGGTTTCAAAAAAACTGAAATTAAGATTATGGCCATAATCAATTAAAAATTACTCAAGGCGTTTATTTATTTTTCCTTTGTGGCAATCTGCGTCAAAATAATTATAATTTTTCTTTGTTAGTTAAATATAAAGTGACGTTTTTATCGTTAAGAAGAATTATCTGAAGGTTTATCTTCAAGCACATAATCCGCGTTGATTGATTCACGTGTTGGAAAATCGAACAAAGGATCGCCTAACACCACTTAAAAATGTTTGGATTATCTAGGTAGCTAATACAACATCCATAGACAAAGTGTTTTTAATGACGCCATTACTAACACTATCACTAAAACGTTGGGGAACAAAAGAAGAACTCACTGGGAAAAAAATAAGTTGCAATCAAAATCTTGGCATTAAGTTAAAGAAAGTGTCAAGACAAAAAATTCACATATTTGTCAATAAAAAATAGGTAGAATACTGTAAAAGGAGAGATACAAAAGACCTAAAAACAAAATAAAGATGGACAATGTTAAGAAACTCCTTTTTTTATTAAGGTGTCTCAAAGCCCGGTTAAAAAAAGTCAAATTCCCGTTTAAATTACTAGTTTAAAATCCGACTTTAGTTAAATTCTTAATTTTAAGTTGAAATTAAATTAAAATGCGACTTTAAAGTGGGAGTTAGTTAAAGTCTGAGTTAAACTAGGAATTTAGTTAAATTCGCGACTTAGTGTCCGAGTTTAGTGAATTTCGGAGTCAAAACCGCAATTTAATTAAATTCTGATTTTAAAGCTGGGACGGACGTAATGAAATTTCAAGGTAAATATAGGAATGTAGTAATATTTAATTGTAGTTAAATTCCAAACATAAAGAAAAAAATTTAGTTAAAATCGAAGTTTATAGGTGCAGTTAATTAAAATCCAAGTTTAAAATAGGAATTGAGTTAAATTCGGAATTCAATGCCCGAGTTTAGTGAAATTCCGAGTTAAAACCGCAATTTAATTTAATTCTTAGTTTAAAGCTGAAATTTAGTTAGATTTCGAGTTTAATGTAGGAATGTAGTTTAAACCCCTAGTTCAAAGTAAACATTTTGTTAAATTCCAAACATTTAATCGAAACTTTGTTAAAATCCAAGTTTAAAGTTGGAAAGGGTTAAATTCAGAATTTATTGCCGGTAATTAGTTAAATTCTGAGTTCAACGTCGGAATTTACTTAAATTTATAGTTAAAATCGCAATTTCGTTAAATTCTAATTTAGTTTAAATTCCTAGTTACAACCAGATTTTTCAAATTTTAATTTGAAATTTACAGTTAGAATTAGTTAAGTTTCAAGTTTAAAGTAAGAATGTAGATTAAATTCCTAGTTTAAAGACAGATTTTAGAAAAATTCCGACATGAAAATCGAAATTCTCTTAAAATCCGAGTTCAAACTTTGGATTAATTAAAATCCGAGTTCAAAATAGGAATTTAGTTAAATTCGAAATTCATTGCCCGAGATTAGGAATATTCCGAGTTAAAACCGCAATTTATTTAAATTCTTAGTTTAAATCTGGAATTTAGTTAAGCTTCGAGTTTAATGTAGGTCTGTAGTTTAAATTCCTAGTTTAACATTAAGTCAAAGTAAGTTAAAATCCAAGTTTAAAGTAGGAATGAAATAAAATCCGAGCTTACTGTTGGAAATTAATTAAACTCTGGGTTCAACGTCGGAATTTAGTTCGTTAAATTTCTAGTTTAAACCGCAATTTAATTAAATTCTAATTTAACGTTGGAATTTAGCTTAATGTTCTAGTTTAAAGTCAGATTTTAGAAAAATTTCGAAATTAAAGTAGAAATTTAGTTCAAACCCGAGTTTAAAGTTGGAATTAGTTAAAATCCGAGCTAAGAGTAGGAGTTTAGTTAAATTCGCAAATCAATGCCAATGTTTAATAAAATTCCGACTTAAAACAGCAGTTTAATTAAATTCTTAATTTAAAGATGGAAGTTAGTTAAATTTAAAGTGGGAATGAATTAAAATGGGAATTTATTGTCGGAATATAGTAAAATTCTGAGTTTAATATCTGAGTTTACTTAAATTTCTAGTTATGACCGCAATTTAATTAAATTCTAATTTAAGGCTGGAATTTAGATAAGTTCATAGTTTAAAATAAGAATTTATATAATATTGAACTTTACAGTCAGAATTACGTAAGTTCTAAGTTTAAAGTAGGAACGTAGATTAAATTCCTAGTTAAAAGACACACTATAGAAAAATTCTATATATCATTAAACTCGAAATTCAGTTAAAATCTGAGTTTAAAGTAGGAATTTTGCTAAATTCGCAATTCAGTGCCGAGTTTATGAAATTCCGAGTTAAAACCACAATTTAATTAAATTCTAAGTCTGAGGCTGGGATGTAGTTAAATTTCAAGCTTAATGTAGGAATGTAGTTTGTACTCCTAGTTTAAAGTAAAAAAGTAGTTAAATTCCAAACATAAAGGCAAAATTTCGTTAAAATCCAAGTTTAAATTGGGACTGAGATAAAATCCTAGTTTAGTTGAACTCTAGGTTCAAGGTTGAAGTTTATTTAAATTTCTAGTTAGAACCGCAATTTAACTAAATTCTAATTTAATGCTCGAATTTAGCGTAAATTCCTAGTTTTAAGTCAGAACTTATTTAATTTTGAAGTTTACAGTTTGACCTAGTTAAGTTCCAAGTTTAAAGCAGGAATGTAGATTAAATTCCTGGTCAGAAAAATTCCTATATTACGTCGAAATTTAGTTAAAGTCCGAGTTGGGATTGGTTAAAATCCTAGTTTAAAATAGGAGTGTAGTTAAATTCACAATTCAATGCTCGAGTTCAGTCAATTTCCGAGTTAAAACCGCAATTTAATTAAATTCTGAGTTTAAAGCTGGAATATAGTTAAATTTCTTGCTTAGTATAGGAATATAGCTTAAGTTTTAATTTAAGTTAAGTATAGTTTAAATTAAACACACAGTTAAATTCCAAGTATAATGTCGGAATTTGGTTAAATCCCGAGGTTAAAGATGTAATTTTGTTTAAATTCCTACCTTAAATTCATAGTTAATTACATTCCAGGTTTAAACTCAAAATTGTACTTTAGTTTAAATTTCTGGTTTAAAATATGACTTTAGTTAAACTCTGTTACTTGAAATTAAGTTAAAATCCGAATTTAAAGTCGAAACTAAGTAAAATTCGAGTTTATAGTCGTAATTTAATTAACTCTGATTTTAGTGTCATAGTTCCGTTAAATACCGAGATAAAATAGTCGGAACTTGGTTAAATTTAGACGGTAAAGTGATAATGTTGTTTAAAGTCTGACTTTTGTTAAATTCCGAGTTTAGATTCGAAACTTGGTTTAAATTCCTATATACATTTAGAAATAACTTAAATTACAAGTTTAAATTTAGAATAGAAAATCTGAGTTTAAAGTCGCAGTTCAATTAAATTCCTAGTTAAACTAACTGTAATTATTTAATTATAGTCTGAGTGTAAAGGCTGAATTTAGTAAGATTTCGAGTTTAATGTAGTTTATATTCCTGGTTTAAGGTAAAATTTTAATTAAATTCCAAACATAAAGTCAAAATTTTGTTAAAATCAAAGTTTAAAATGGGAGTGAGTTAAAATCTGAGCATAGTGTCTGAGTTCAACGTCAGAGTTTAGTTAAATTTATAGCTAATTCGCAATTTAATAAAATTTTAATTTAGTTTCAATTCCTAGTTGAAGGTGAGATGTTATTTAAATTTGAAATTTACAGTCAGAATTAGTTAAGTTTCAAGCGTAAAGTAGGAATGTATATTAAATTCTTTGTTTAAAGAGAAATTTTAAAAAAAATCCAACATTAAAGTCGAAATTTAGTTAAAATCCGAGTTTAAAATCTAAATTCAGTTAAAATCCGAGTTTAAAATAGAAATTAAGTCAAATTTGGAATTCAATGCATGAGTTTAGTTAAATTCCGAGTTAAAACCTCAATTTAATTAAATTCTTAGTTTAAGGCTGGAATTTAGTATAATTTCGACTTTAATATAGGAATGTAGTTTAAATTCCTAGTTCAAAGTAAAAATTTAATTACATTCCAAAAATTAAATCAAAATTCTGTTAAAATCCAAGTTTAAAGTGAGAATGAGTTAAAATAGGAGTTTATTGTCGGAAATTAGTAAAATTTTGAGTTCAATGTCGGAGTTTTTATTTTAAAATTTAAAATAAAAAAAATAGAAATAAGTTAAATTCTAAGTTTAAATTTACAATTACATAAGATCCGAGTTTAAAATCGCAATTTAGTAAAATTCCGAGTTTAATGTCGCAGTTCCGTTAAATTCCCAGTTAAAATAACCGGAAAAATGTAATTAAATTCTGAATTTAAAGGCTGAGTTTAGTTAAGTTACGAGTTTAATGTAGGAATGTAGTTTAAATTACTGGTTTAAAGTCAAACTTTAGTTAAATTCCAAATATACACTCAAAATTTAGTTAAAATCCAAGTTTAAAGTGGGAGTGAGTTAAAATCCGAATTTAGTGTCGGAAATTAGTTAAATTCAAAGCTCAACGTCGGAGCTTAGTTAAATTTCTAGCTAAAACTTAAATTTAATTAAATTCTGAGTTTTAAGCTGAAATTAAGTTAAATTTTGAGTTTATTGTAGGAATGAACAACAAATGAAATTCCTTATTTTTTTTGCCGCCATTTTTGTGTGCCCTAATGCTATGAAAAAGAGGCCGATATTGTAAAAGTGTAAAGTCTCCCAATAAACAGGGTGTACCGAGATGAATGCAGCAAATTTTAACAGCGTAACAAACATTTCATTGAGAAAACAACTTGTTACTAAAATACAGAGTGTTTAATTATCAAAAACTGTTTTTGTTAATTTTCATTTAGCTGCTTTTTTCGAGTTCAACGACACAATTTAATTAAATTGGGAGTTCAAAGTCGGTATGCAGTAGTAATTTTTTTTATTAGTATCTGGAATCCTATTCGAGATTTTTAGCAAATCATGTGTATTTTTCGTCTATAACAGATTCATATATCAAATTTTGACTCTTAAAAATAATAACTGAGCAAATGTTGGAAAAAATTTCGACGCATAACCAGGCATTTAAAAGAAAATAAAACAAATTTGCTCCTTTTGGGAAAACGCCTTACTCATAAATTACGGGAAAATATCTAGAATCCGATTCGAGGTTTTTAGCATTTTTATTTCTTTCTCAGATTAAATTTTGATAATTCTAATACGATAAGACGATTTAAAAAAAATTTGTTTTTTTTTTTAAATTTGAACACTGAAATATATTTTCGAGCTCCAACAGTTTTTTGCTTCATCCAGAGTCTTAGAAAATGATAACAAAGGGGATAGAAAATGATTGTGTCTAGTTAAAAAGGTTACTTACTCTTGATTTGTTTTCATCCACTTCGGTGCCGACCAAGCAGAGCCGACAAACTTAATGTTATCGGAACCTCGCAGCTCCACAGCTTTTTGTATAAAAGGAATCTAAAAGAACATAGGAGTTTGTATACCCGAGGGAAACATAAAAACAGTAGTTACCTTATATTCAAAATCTTCCTTATGTAAGGCAAACGCTTCTAAGGTGTCATCTTCCTCGTCGCAATACGTATACCCCTCGGTCGAAAAATCCGTGCCCCCAAAGGGCACCCTTCCAAAACTATACTGTATCCCATCCTGCCCAAAGTAGCTGCGCATCAAAGCTTCCTGGGCAGGTTCAGAAAGTCTGAGTATATTGATACCAGTGGCATCAGTAAAAGCACCACCGAATCCAGAAATCTTTTGGTGCGTTTTCGAGATATCTGCTAGAGTGACATTTACGTCAGCAGATATTGTGTTGTTGCTGAATCTGCCTTTGGTAGACCAGAAGCCAAGCTTGGCCTTGCTTGTGGAGTATAGTTGGTACTCTCCCAGTTGTAGCTCTTCATAGTTGGGAACTGTGTCGCAATAGGTGGAGTTGCAAACACAAACACTTCCTGATGAGGTCAGACGCACGTTGCAAGGGCTGTCACTGGAAACTGTAGCCAAAATGGCTGCGAAGCCAGCAATCCAACAAGAGATCATCACGCTGTTCTGATTAATGATTGTGATATAGATTAGCCACACCGCTTTTATGCGTGCGATAGGAATGTTTAATCTCAAGAGGAACGGGTAATTTGTCACACTTTTTCTTAGAAAATATTTGGTGAATAAATCTATCCCTCCGTCACATTTCTATTGCTTTTTCTTTGCTATCTGATACTTATGATAACCGATAATTATACTGATTAAATCAGATGGTATTAGACGACTGATAATGCCAGCCTTTGTCTCTTATTGTCTCTTATGCCAGGAATTTATATGCAGACATTGGCTCTTTGGAGGGAAAGGCACGATTTCCTCAGGCACGTTTTCAGTCGGTGAAGGAATGTTCGATGCAGACTAGGATAATTTGCTGAACGTTCTCAGCATAAGGATGTTGCCGCATGGAGGGTACACACACATTATTAGGAGTTTATGTTTGGTAATATGGCGCATAATGTTGAAAGTTGCGAGAGCTTTGTTTATTCTTTCCTGTAATTTTTTTTTCAATGTGTAAAATGTTAATAAGTGGTTAACATAAAAGTATACAAATCGTGCTTGGTAAATTTTACTTGGTAAAATTTTTTCAAAATCAGAAGTGTTCCACCTAGACTGTATAGATTGCCAAAGATCCACAAACTGGATGTACCACCGAGACCCATCGTGAGCACCATAGGAATCCCGACCTAGGAAATCGCGAAGCATTTCACAAAATTGCTGCAACGTAAAATAGGAAATACTGACAGCTTTATAAAAGGCTCCGCACATTTCGTCGAAAAACCGCATTCTTTGACTCTTTTTTCAGGAGAGAATTTCTGAATGTTGTTTCGATCTTCACGATGGTACCTATTAAGGAAGCCATTTAACCAGGAATTTCCACAAGATATTGCCAAGTTGTTCCAACGCGGTCTAACCACTATATATTTTTAATGGAAAGGAGATTTCTACAAACAATCTGATGGTGCAGATATAGGCAGCCCGCTTAGTTCAGTAATTGCCAACTATTTTGTGGAAATTTTCGAGGCCAAGGCGTTAGCAACAGCAAATAAGAGGCCAGAGTGTTGGCTCCGATACGTTGAAGACACCTTTGTTGTTTGTAGGCATGGCGTGGGCAAATGTCAAAATTTCTTCTTACACTTCAACTCTCGTCAACCCAAAAATTCAATTCACTATGGAGATAGAAAAGGAAGGACGCCCTACTCTAAATCTTTTTTAGTATTTAATTTCATAATTTTTTTTGAAGCCGAATCTACCTAGAATTGGCACTTAAATGTCTTCAACACATAAAATTCTCACTTCTAAAGCCTTTTTTAAAATTGCTTTTTGAAGTGCATATTACATTAAAATTGATTTTTTTAATCTCCATGAAATGGATTTTTTAAGCCAAAATACTCTAGTATTTTTTTAAATATTTAATTTTATTTTATTGATTTTATTAAAGCCTTTATAAAAAGGGGTCTTGAGCCACAATTACCCACTTTTTTGTATATATTTCTTTTTAGTAATTTGAAGCCGAGTTTAATAATATGAGTCTAGAAAATACAAACAAGTCTAGAGATTTATGGCTTCAAAACTCTTTTTCATGAAGATTTTAAAAATATATTTCAAAGTTATTAAGGGTTCAAAAACCCTACTATATAATAAATAGAAGAAGAATTAAAAAATGAGAGTTTAGGCCTTGAAATTCAGTAAATAAGAGGAGGTTTAAAGGACGAATGTTTGTCTTTAAAAAAATTATAAAAATAAATGTCCACAAATCAGTCCAGATGAATATTGGAAAAAAAAATTTATGAAGGCTTAAAAAATTTATTTAAAATTTATTTAGGCTTCAAAAACCTATTTAAAAGAAGGCTTTATAAATAGCAAGTTTTCTTCATGTCTCAAAGACTTTTCAAGAAGCGGTAGCTTCAAAAACCCAATTTCTAGATGAATAATTCTATTTCAAAAAAAATTACCAAATTAAATATCAACAAATGATCTAGAATACTAACTACGGCTTAAAAAACTTCTTTTTATGGAGGTTTTAAAAATCAATTTAAATCTCTTTTCGGCATAAAAGCGATTTTAAAGAAGACTTTAGAAGTTAAACTTTTATGGCTTCAAAACCTTTAAAGAAGCCCAAGTGCAAACTCTAAGTAAATCCGTTTTCGAAACACTAAAAAAATATATATACCAACAAATGAGTCATTGTGGCGGTTCTAAAAATCAAGTATAATATTAAATTGGATTCAAAAAGCAATTTAAAAAAAAGGCTTTAGAAGTGAGAAGAAGACCTTTAAAGAAACGCAAGCAAAAGTGCAAATTCTAGGTAGATTCGGCTTCAAAAATATTATAAAATTAAATATTAAAGAAGATCTAGAGTACCATGGCTTCTAAAGCCCTTTTTATGAAGGCTTTAAAAAATTTTTTCATAGTCATTTCCGCTTAAAAACTTATTTTAAAGAAAGACATGAAAACAATTTGTACTCTTGATGACATTTAAATAAGCGGAACCATTGGCTTCAAGACCCTTTTTCATGAATATTTTAAAAATACAATTCAGTGATTAAGGGTTCAAAAAGCTTACCATATAATAAATAAAAAAGGAATTTTAAAATGAGAGTTTAGGCCTTGAAATCCGATAACAAAAGAAGAGATTTAAAAGACGAATTTTAGGTAAGTTTGGCTTAAAAAAAAACAGAATAAGAATAAATGTCAACAAATCAGTCTCGATAATTATTGTGTAAAAAGTCCTTTTTATGAAAGCTTTAAAAATTCATTTGAAATTTATTTGGGTCTCAAAAACCTTCTTCAAAGAAGTCTTTATAAATAGAATGTTATTTTTCATGTCTCGAAGACTTTTAAACAAGCGTTAGCTTCAAAAATGAAATTTCAGATGAATAATTCTAATTCAAATAAAAACCAAATTAAATATCAACACATGATATAGAATACTAATTACGGCTTAAAAACCCCTTTTTATGAAGTTTTTAAAAATCAATTTCAATCTAATTTCGGCCTCAAAGCGATTTCAAAGAAGGCTTTAGAAATGAGAATTTTATGGCTTGAAAACCTGAAAAAAGCCTAAGCTTTAAAAACACAAATTCTAAGTAAAATCGGCTTCAAAATACTAAAAAATATATTTTCTACCAACAATGAGTCATTGTCGCTGTTTTAAAAATCAATTTTAATGTTACATTGACAATGAAAATTTAAAAAAAAGGCTTTAAAAGTGAGAATTTTGTGTTGAAGACCTTTAAAGAAACGCAAGCAAAAGTGCAAATTCTAGGTTGATTCGGCTTCAAAAAAATTATAAAATTAAATATTAAAGAAGATCAAGAGTACATGGCATAAAAAGCCCTTTTTATGAAGGCTTTAAAATTTTTTTTCAGAGCCATTTCTTCTTAAAAGTTATTTAAAAGAAGGACTTTAAAACAAGTTTTAGGTCTTGATGACATTTAAATAAGTCGATCCTTTAAAAGTTAGATGTCTAGTAAAAATTGGCTTCAATAAAATAAAATGAGTCTAGTTAATACAAATAATTCTAAAGATCCATGGCTTCAAGACCCTTTTTCATGAAGATTTTACAAAGTGATTAAGGGTTCAAAAACCTTACCATATAATAAATAAATGAAAAATTTAAAAATGAGAGTTTAGGCCTTGAAATCCGATTACAAAAGAAGAGATTGAAAGGACGAATTTTAGGTAAGTTTGGCTTCAAAAAAAAAACAGAATAAGAATAAATGTCAACAAATCAGTCTCGATGATTATTGTGTAAAAAGCCCTTTTTTATGAAAGCTTTAAAAATTTATTTCAAATATAATTGGGTCTCAAAAACCTACTTCAAAGAAGTCTTTGTAAATAGCATGTTTTTTCTTCATGCCTCGAAGACTTTTACACAAGCGTTAGCTTCAAAAATGAAATTTCAGATGAATAATTCTAATTCAAATAAATAACCAAATTAAATATCAACACATGATCTAGAATACTAATTATGGCTTAAAAAACCCCTTTTTATGAATGTTTTAAAAATCAATTTCAATCTAATTTCGGCCTCAAAGCGATTTCAAAGAAGGCTTTAGGAATGAGAGTTTTATGGCTTCAAAACCTTGAAAGAAGCCTAAGCTTTAAAAGCACAAATTCTAAGTAAAATCGGCTTCAAAATACTAAAAAATATATTTATACCAACAATGAGTTATTGTGGAGGTTTTAAAAATCAATTTTAATGTTACATTGACACTGAAAATTTAAAAAAAGGCTTAAAAAGTGAGAATTTTATGTGTTGAAGACCTTTAAAGAAACGCAAGCAAAAGTGCAAATTCTAGGTAGATTCGGCTTCAAAAAAATTATAAAATTGAATATTAAAGAAGATCTAGAGTACTATGGCATATAAAGCCCTTTTAATGCAGGCTTTAAAAAATTTTTTTTAGAGCCATTTCTTCTTAAACTTTATTTAAAAGAAGGACTTTAAAACAAGTTTTAGGTCCTGATGACATTTAAATAAGCCGATCCTTTAAAAGTTAGATGTCTAGTAAAAAATTGGCTTCAATAAAATAATAAAAATGAGTCTAGTTAATACAAATAATTCTAAAGACCCATGGCTTCAAGATCCTTTTTCATGAAGATTTTAAAAATATAATTCAAAGTGATTAAGGGTTCAAAAGTCTTACCATATAACAAAATAAAAGAAGAATTTTAAAATGAGAGTTTAGGTCTTGAAAACCAAAAACATAAGAAGAGGTTTAAAGGACAAATTTTAGGTAAATTTGGCTTAAAAAAAAGAATAAGAATAAATGTCAACAAATCAGTCTAGATGATTATTGCAAAAAAAAAAATGTTATGAACCTAATTCATAGAAGTCTTTATAAATAGCAAGTTTTTTCAAGCATTGAAGACTTTTAAACAAGCAAAAGCTTTAAAACTGAAATTTCTAGGTTACTAATTCTACCTCAAAAAAAAAAAAAAAATCCCCAAATTAGATATCAACAAATGATCTAGGGTACTACGTATGTACTTTTTATGATGAGAGAGATCTAATGTACTTTTTATGAAGGTTTTAAAAATCAATTTCAATCTTTTTTCAAAGCGATTTCAAAGAAGGCTTTAAAGATGAGAATTTTATGACTTGAAAACCTTTAAAGAAACTCAAACTTTAAAAGTGCAAAATCTAAGTAAACTAAGCTTCAAAATACTAAAGAAATATACGTATATATAACGTATAATAAGTATATATATAACAACAAATGACTCATTGTGGCTGTTCTAAAAATCAAAATTAATATTAAATTGGCTTCAAAAAGCAGTTTAAAAAAAGGCTTAAGAAATGAGAATTTTATGTGTTGAAAACCTCTAAAGAAACGCAAGCAAAGGTGCAAATTATAAGTTGATTCGGCTTCAAAAAAATTATAAAATTAAATATTAAAAAAGATCTAGAGTACCATGACGTAAAAAGCTCTTTTTATGAAGGCTTTAAAAATTATTTTCAAAGCCATTTTCGCTTAAAAAACTCATTTAGGCCAACAAATGTTCTAGAGTATTAACTATGGCTTAAAAACTCCTTTTCAAGAAGGTTTTAAAAATCAACTTCAACGCTTTTTTTGGCCTCAAACCGATTTCAAAGAGGGCTTTAGAAATGATAATTTTATTACTTCAAAACCTTTAAATAAGCCCAATGCTTTAAAGGTGCAAATTGTAAGTAAACTCGGCTTCAAATTACTAAAAAGAAATATATACAAAAAAGTGGGTAATTGTGGCTCAAGACCCCTTTTTATAAAGGCTTTAGTAAAATCAATAAAATAAAATTAAATTTAGTTTTATTTTATTGACACTTTTTTGTATATATTTCTTTTTAGTAATTTGAAGCCGAGTTTACTTACAATTTGCACCTTTAAAGCATTGGGCTTATTTAAAGTTTTGAAGTAATAAAATTCTCATTTCTAAAGCCCTCTTTGACATCGCTTTGAGGCCAAAAAAAAGTATTGAAGTTGATTTTTAAAACCTTCTTAAAAAGGAGTTTTTAAGCCATAGTTAATACTCTAGAACATTTGTTGGCCTAAATGAGTTTTTCAAGCGAAAATGGCTTTGAAAATAATTTTTAAAGCCTTCATGAAAAGAGCTTTTTACGTCATGGTACTCTAGATCTTCTTTAATATTTAATTTTATAATTTTTTTGAAGCCGAATCAACCTAGAATTTGCACTTTTGCTTGCGTTTCTTTAGAGGTTTTCAACACATAAAATTCCCATTTCTTAAGCCTTTTTTAAAACTGCTTTTTGAAGCCAACTTAATATTAATATTGATTTTTAGAACAGCCACAATGAGTCATTTGTTGATATATATATACTTATTATACGTTATATATACGTATATTTCTTTAGTATTTTGAAGCTGAGTTTACTTAGATTTTGCACTTTTAAAGTTTGAATTTCTTTAAAGGTTTTCAAGTCATAAAATTCTCATCTCTAAAGCCTTCTTTGAAATCGCTTTGAGGCTGAAAAAAGATTGAAATTGATTTTTAAAACCTTCATAAAAAGTACATTAGATCTCTCTCATCATAAAAAGTACATACGTGGTACCCTAGATCATTTGTTGATATCTAATGTGGTTATTTTTTTTTTAAGTAGAATTAGTAACCTAGAAATTTCAGTTTTAAAGCTTTTGCTTGTTTAAAAGTCTTCAAGGCTTGAAAAAACTTGCTATTTATAAAGACTTCTATGAATTAGGTTCATAAAATTTTTTTTTTGCAATAATCATCTAGACTGATTTGTTGACATTTATTCTTATTCTTTTTTTTTAAGCCAAATTTACCTAAAATTTGTCCTATAAACCTCTTCTTATGTTATTGGTTTTCAAGACCTAAACTCTCATTTTTAAATTCTTCTTTTATTTGTTATATGATAAGGCTTTTGAACCCTTAATCACTTTGAATTATATTTTTAAAATCTTCATGAAAAAGGGTCTTGAAGCCATGGGTCTTTAGAATTATTTGTATTAACTAGACTCATTTTTATTATTTTATTGAAGCCAATTTTTACTAGACATCTAACTTTTAAAAGATCGGCTTATTTAAATGTCATCAAGACCTAAAACTTGTTTTAAAGTCCTTCTTTTAAATAAAGTTTAGGAAGAAATGGCTCTAAAAAAAAAATTTAAAGCCTTCATTAAAAGGGCTTTATATGCCATAGTACTCTAGATCTTCTTTAATTTTTAATTTTATAATTTTTTTGAAGCCGAATCTACCTAGAATTTGCACTTTTGCTTGCGTTTCTTTAAAGGCCTTCAACACATAAAATTCTCACTTTTTAAGCCTTTTTTTAAATTTTCAGTGTCAATGTAACAATAAAATTGATTTTTAAAACCTCCACAATGACTCATTGTTGGTATAAATATATGTTTTAGTATTTTGAAGCCGATTTTACTTAGAATTTGTGCTTTTAAAGCTTAGGCTTCTTTCAAGGTTTTCAAGCCATAAAACTCTCATTTCTAAAGCCTTCTTTGAAATCGCTTTGAGGCCGAAAATAGATTGAAATTGATTTTTAAAACCTTCATAAAAAAGGGTTTTTAAGCCATAATTAGTATTCTAGATCATGTGTTGATATTTAATTTGGTTATTTTTTTGAAATAGAATTATTCATCTGAAATTTTATTTTTGAAGCTAACGCTTGTGTAAAAGTCTTCGAGGAATGAAAAAAAACATGCTATTTATAAAGACTTCTTTGAAGTAGGTTTTTGAGACCCAATTATATTTGAAATAAATTTTTAAAGCTTTCATAAAAAGGGCTTTTTACTCAATAATCATCGAGACTGATTTGTTGACATTTATTCTTAATTTGTTTTTTTTTAAGCCAAACTTACCTAAAATTCCTACTTTAAATCTCTTCTTTTGTTATCGGATTTCAAGGCCTAAACTCTTTTTAAAATTCTTCTATTATTTATTATATGGTAAGCTTTTTGAACCCTTAATGACTGAATTATATTTTTTAAATATTAATGAAAAAGGGTCTTGAAGCCAATGGGTCTTTAGACTTCTTTGTATTATCTAAACTCATTTTTATTATTTTATTGAATCCAATTTTTCCTAGACATCTAACTTTTAAAGGTTCCGCTTATTTAAATGTCATCAAGACGTACACATTATTTTCATGTCTTTCTTTTAAATCAGTTCTTAAGCGGAAATGACTATGAAAAAAAATTTTAAAGCCTTCATAAAAAGGGCTTTATAAGCCATGGTACTCTAGATCTTCTTTAATATTTAATTTTATAATATTTTTTAAGCCAAATCTACCTAAAATTTGCACTTTTGCTTGCGTTTCTTTAAAGGTCTTCTTCTCACTTCTAAAGCCTTTTTTTTAGATTGCTTTTCGAAGCCAATTTAACATTATGCTTGATTTTTGTCATTGTGGCGGTTCTAACCGCCACAATGACACATTTGTTGGTATATATATTTTTTTAGTGTTTTGAAGCCGAATTTACTTAGAATTTGCACTTGGTCTTCTTTGATGGTTTTGAAGCCATAAAAGTTTAATTTCAAAAGTCTTCTTTAAAATCGCTTTTATACCGAAAAGAGATTTAAATTGATTTTTAAAACCTCCATAAAAAGGAGTTTTTTAAGCCGTAGTTAGTATTCTAGATCATTTGTTGATATTTAATTTGGTTATTTTTTTGAAATAGAATTATTCATCTAGAAATTGGATTTTTGAAGCTACCGCTTCTTGAAAAGTCTTTGAGATTTGAAGAAAACTTGCTATTTATAAAGCCTTCTTTTAAATAGGTTTTTGAAGCCTAAATAAATTTGAAATAAATTTTTAAAACCTTCATAAAAAGTTTTTTTTTTCCAATATTCATCTGGACTGATTTGTGGACATTTATTTTAATTATTTTTTTGAAGACAAACATTCGTCCTTTAAACCTCCTCTTATTTACTGAATTTCAAGGCCTAAACTCTCATTTTTTAATTCTTCTTTTATTTATTATATAGTGGGGTTTTTGTACCCTTAATATCTTTGAAATATATTTTTAAAATCTTCATGAAAAAGAGTTTTGAAGCCATAAATCTCTAGACTTGTTTGTATTTTCTAGACTCATATTATTATTCCTTTGAATCCAATTTTTCCATGACACCTAAATTTTAAAGGTTCCGCTTATATAAATATCATCAAGACGTGAAGCTTGCTTTTAAGTCCTACTTTTAAATAAGTGTTTTAAGCGGAAATTACTCTGAAATTTTTTTTTAAAGACTTCATAAAAAAGGACTTTTTAAACCATAGGACCCTAGATCTCCTTTAATATTTAATTTTATATTTTTTTTAAACCAAATCTACCAAGAATCTGCACTTTTGGTTGCGTTTCTTTAAAGGTCTTCAACACTTAACATTCTCACTTCTAAAACCTCTTTTTAAACTGCTTTTTGAAGCCAATTTAACATTAAAATTGACTTTTTAGAACCGCCACAATGACTCGTTTTTGGTATAAATGTATTTTTTAATATTTTGAATTTGCACTTTTAAAGCTTGAGTTTCTTTACTTAAAGGTTTTCAAGCCATAAAACTCTCATTTCTAAAGCCATCTTTGAAGTCGCTTTGAGGCCGAAACGAGTTTGAAATTGACTTTTAAAACCTTCATAAAAAGGGGTTTTTAAGCCATAGTTAGTACTCTATATCATTTATAGATATTTAATTATATTATTTTTTTTGAAGTAGAATTATTAACCTAGAAATTGCAGTTTTATAACTTCCGCTTATTTGAAGCCCGAATAAATTTGAAATACATTTTTAAAGCGTTCATAAAAAGGTTTTTTTTGCAATAATTATCAAGACTTATTTGTTGACATATATTCTTATTCTTTTTTTTTTAAGTCAAATTTACCTAAAATTCATCCTTTAACCAATCTTATTTCAATTTTTTTTTATTTATTATGTAATATGGTTTTTGAACCCTTAGTCACTCTTTGAAATATATTTTCAAATTATTCATGAAAAAGAGTTTTAAAGCGATAGTTCTTCTGACTCAAATATATTCTCTACACTAATTTTTATTATTTCATTGAAGCCAATTTTACCTAGACTTCTCACTTTTGAAGGTTCCGCTTATTTAAAAGTCGTCAAGATGTAAAACGTGTTTTTAAGTCGTCCTTTTAAATAAGTTTTAGAAGCAGAAATTGCTCTGAAACATATTTTTAAAACTTTTATATAAGGAGTTTCTAAGCCTTACTTAGTCTCTAGGCCAATGTTGATATTTAATTGGGTTATTTTTTGAAGCAGAATTAATTATTAACCTACAAATTGCATTTTTGGAGCTACAGCTTGTTTAAAAGTCTTCTAGACAAGAAAAAAACTTGCTATCAAATCATCCAGACTGATTTTATGACATTTATTAATCAAGACTTAAAACTTGTTTTTAAGTCCTTCTTTTAAATGAGTATTTTAAGCGAAAATCGCTTTAAAAATTTTTTTTAAAGCGTTCATAAAAAGGGCTTTAAAACTCATACTAATCTAGATCTTTTTTAAAATTTAAGTTTATAATTTTCTTGAAGACGAATCTACCTAGAATTTGCATTTTTGCTTGCGGTTCTTTAAAGGTCTTCAACACATAAAATTCTCACTTCTAAAGCCTTTTTAAAAATTGCTTTTTGAAGTCAATATTACATTAAAATTGTTTTTTAGAACCTCCATAAAAAGGATTTTTTTAAGCCATAATACTGTGGATTTTTGTTAATATTTAATTTTATTTCATTTATTTTATTAAAGCAAGAAGGGGTTCTTGAACCAGAATGACTCATTTTTTGGTATATATTTTTTTTTATATCTTGATCCGAGTTTACTTAGAATTTGCACTATTAAAGCTCGGGATTCTTTAAAGATTTTCAAGCCATAAAACTCTCATTTCTAAAGCCTTTTTTGAAATCGCTTTGAGGCCGAAAAAAGATTGAAATAGATTTTTAAAACCTTCATAAAAAGGGGTGTGTAGCGGTAGTTAGTACTCTAGGCCATTGGTTTATATTTAATTTGGTTGTTTTTTTGAAGCAGAATTATTCATCTAGAAATTGCGTTGCGAGATATGAAAAAACTTGCTATTTATAAACCTTCTTTGAAATAGGTTTTTGAAGCCCAAATAAATTTCAAATAAATTTTTAAAGCCTTCATAAATGGGTTTTTTTACGCAATATTCATTTAGACTAATTTGTTGATATTTATTCTTATTCTTTTTTTTTTGAAGCCTAATTTAGCTCACATTCGTCCTTTAAACCTTTTCTTATTTTACTGAGCTTCAAGGCCTAAACTGCTATTTTTAAATTATTTTTTTATTTATTATATAGTAAGGTTTTTGAACCCTTAATCATTTTGAATTATATTTTTTAAATCTTTATGAAAAAGGGTATTGAAGCCATGGGTCTTTAGACTTATTTGTATTATCTAGACTCATTTTTATTATTTTATTGAAGCCAATATTTCCTAGACCTCTAACTTTTAAAGGTTCCGCTTATTTAAATGTCTTCAAGTCGTAAACGACGAAACGAGTGAAAAATTTTTTTAAAGCCTTCATAAAAAGGGCTTTTTAGGCCATAGTACTCTAGATCTTCTTTAATATTTAATTTTATAATTTTATTTATGAAAAAAGCGATTTGAACCATAGTTCGCGGGACTCATTTGTACCATCTAGATTAATTTTTTACCTATACTTCTCACTTTTAAAGGTTCCGCATGTTTAAAGGTCATCGAGACGTAAAACTTGTAGGTCCTTCTTTTAAATAGGTTTTTGAAGCAAAAATGGCTTTGAACAAGATTTTTAAAGCCTTTATAAAAAGGATTTTAAAGCCATAATTTTTTAGACTAATTTGTTGATATTTGTTTTACTAATTTTTTTGAAACGAAAATTATATGAGAACAATTTTTTAAAGTCTCCACTGGTTTTATTATCCTTCAAGACGCGAACAACCCATTTCTAAATCATTTTTTACCTATGGTTTTCCCAACCCAAAGGGACTTGGAAATAGATTTTAAGGACTTCAAAAAAGTAATCTCCAAGGCTGATTTTCTGGCATTTATTTAAAAAAAAAATAAGCCAAATTAACATAGAAATCTTACTTGTAAAGTTTGCGATTGTATAATATCTAAAGCTCTCTTTGAAATAATTTTTTGAAGCCGAAATGACTTTGAAATTAATTTTTAAAGCCTTCCTAAAATGGGTTTAGTTCTCTATATCATTTGTTGGTATTTTTTAACAACTTTTTGAGGTTGAGTTTATCTAAAATATCACTTATTTTATTGGTCTTCAAGACGCCACTTTCACTTGTAAAACCTATTTTGAATTGAATTTTTGACGTCATAATTAAAAAAAAGTGTGAATTTGAAGCCATAATCCCGGAGAGATTTATTTCAGTTCTTTTGTTTTTAACCAAAATTACCTGGAACTTGTTAAATCTCACTAGTTTGTGTTTGTACAGAAGTCTTCTAGGCATAAAACTTCATGTCTAAACCCTTCTTCAAAACAGGTGTTTGAAGCCGAAATGACTTCAAAATAGGTTTTCAAAGCTTTTGTATAAAACAGATCTAAAACCGAAGTCATCTAGACTCATTTTTTTAAGATTTATTATTTTAATTATTTTTTGGAAGTTGAAATTATCGGCAGCTCTAACTTTTAAAGCTTCCGCTTGTTTAAAGGTCTTTAGAGCGTTAAACTTTCAGGTCTAAAAAGTTTTGAAGTTGACGTGACCTGATAGTAGGTATTTAAAGCCTTCTTAGAAAGGGATTTAGAAACTATAGTCAACTAGACTAATTTTGAAACTAGCCGTATATGGCGAAACTTGTCTGAGGATGGGCACATTTAGAGCGTCCGGAATGATGGTTCATCAGTCGTTTCAAAGGTCGAAAACAGCATTTTCATAGTACCGACGGCTAAAAATTGATGTATTTTTTAGTAATCTGCATAATTCCTAACAAAACCTTGTATAAACCGGGGAATTTCTTTTCTTGGGGATGATCAACCAAATTTAATTGCAACTCTTTTGAGAAGGATTTTTGAGCCGTTTGTAACAATCAAAAATTTTTAGTTGGTCTTTTTATAAGGGTTCTGGAGCAGAAAATCACTTTTGAATCCTTCACGTATTCAATAAAATTGTTCAAAATTAAAAAAAAAATTTCATGTTGTTGAAGTTCTTTCAAAAAAAAAAGCTTCATATAGTATAGCTCTCATATAGCATACAGAACTACAACATGGCTTTTATTTACTCTATATTACTCATACAAATATATATATATTTTTTTGGCAAAACAACTGCTAATCATAGTCCAAACAATAAGTCATTTAAAACTTTTCCTCTTTTGCCTACCACTTTTTATCTTTTACCTTGACAACCAATTTTTTTATGTATTTCTATTTTAATTATGTTAGTTAAGTATTAGAAAAAAACAGTGACTTTGATCGCTAGTTATTTATAGTTGGCTATGTAGGAGTGTATAACACTGTGTTAAGAGATTGTGCAGCTAAGGTAAACACGTTAGAGCGGTCTTCAATTTGGACTTTCACCTCCAATGTAACGTTAAATCTAAAAATCAACAAAATAAAATGCTAAAACCATAACTACGCAATCTTGAACCTACGTGTTTGCTAATATTACAGCAATTTTTCCATCAGGCCTTAGGAAAGATATGCTCTCTAAGCCGAGCCCTATTACCGTTGACTCGAGTCTCTTGGACCCAGGGACCACAAACTTAGAAAAGTGCCCTAAGGCATAGAACATGGGCTGCTTGTAGAACTCATCTACGGTGTTGTTGACTATTATAGGCGCGTCTACTTCATTATTTATCCAATTTGGCCCTCCTGTCTCGTTCAGGGCCATATTCCAGTCGACCCAACTCACAAAATCGTAAGAAAAGTCCTAAAGCAAAGTTGATTAATTCACTTTTCTGAGCGAGGGTACTGTCATTTTGAACCTTGATTATGTCTGTTACGTATTTCTGTCCTCTGCTCCAGCTGCCAAGTTGAACTGCTGATTCAAGACCAAGAAGACTGAGATATCCTAAATGAAATATTTTAATAATAATTATTTTGTTGATAATTATTAATTGCTACCATTGCAAGCTTCGGTTCCGATTCGAAAAGGCGTCTTAGTAGAGTTAGTTCCTTCGAAGGAACTAGGTATGAGACCATAGATAAGAGAATATGGAACGAATGTGTCCCAATACCAGTGAACACCAATACCGTCAGCATAATCAACTACTGCGGGGTCGTTTAGCACTCCCTAAAAAATTTGGATTTACTCAAATAATTAACGGTTGCACATTATCTGTACTTACTGACGTCAGCAAGGGCAGAAAAACTATTTGGTCATCGTGCAAGATAATTTTGAGGTCCCTGAATGTGGAATTTCTGATTGCCGGTCCCAATGAATTTTTAATCCAGTTTGTCTGCAAACAAGTTGCACCATACGTTAAGTTTTCTGTGTCCCTTTACGATAACCTAGTTTACCATCTGTTTTGGAGTAAATCCATTATTCTGAACAACCACCCCCAACACTCCATCAGCTGGTTCATTTTGAGTTGTTACTCCCCAGAATGAAACATTATGTTTTGCGTATTCCTCGAAGAACTTTACATAGTATTGAGCGAAAAGATCATAGTATTTGTCTTGTACAGCTGTAACTCCTCCATATCTAAAAACAGAAAATAAAAAACAAGACCCTGAAATAAAAAATTCTTCTTACGACTGGTTGGTTTTCATCCACAATGGAGCAGACCAAACCGAAGCAAACAGCGATATGTTGTTTATTCCACGAATATCTAACGCTCTTTGAATATATGGAATCTGGAGAATAATGCTTTTCAGTTACTTAAACTATAAGAATTCCTTCTTACCTTGTCTTCGAGGTCTTCTGGCTGCAAGGCAAACGAATCCAAGGTTTCATCTTCTTGGTCGCAATAAGTGTACCCCCTAGTGGAAAAATCCGTTCCTCCAATCGGGACCCTGCCAATACTATACTGGATCCCATTTTCACCAAAATAGCCTTGCAGTAAGTTTTCCTGTGCACCGCTGCTGAGTCTTCGTATATTGATACCAGCGGCGTCGGTAAAGGCTCCTCCAAAGCCAATTATAGTTTGCTTGGTGGCAGTCAAATTGCTGATGGTAACTGAGGCGAGGGCTAAGGAACCATCCCCGAAACTACCGGTAACTGTAGAGAACCCTAGGTTGGAGGCACTGGTGGTGTACAGCTGGTACTGCCCAGGTTCCAATGTTTGAAGAGGAGGAACTGTGTCACAGTAAGTCGAATTGCAGACACAAACAGTACCATATTCGGTGGTTTGTTGGACGCATGGATAGTAGTCTTGTCCACCGACCCCCACAAGGAATATCGTAACGCAATATATGAACCAAATAACCATGGTGGTAAATGTGTTCATTGATGTGGGATGGGTCGAAATGAACTGCCAGGAGAAGCGTTTGATAATTCGTTTTAATCAGGCACTTAATAGGAAAAAATGTCGACGTAAAAGATATAACCAAAGTGCAGTGGCGCGTTCTATAATAATACTCGTAATAATATACTGATAAGCATGAATAATGCTTAAAGACAAATCAGCATTTTTTGTCACCTATTTAAATGAACCAGGAAGGACGTACCTTATCAAATATTTCGTTTATTAACCTAATAACACCAACTAGCAATTTTAATGCGCTCAAATTTTGTATGTATTAGTGGGCAAAGAGGGTAATATGGAGTGGTGTACCTACGCCAATGCTCCACTCTATCCCCTCTTTTATGAGCATTTTACAGCTGAATAAATATCTCAGTGAATCAACAGATTTGCATTATAGGTACTTACGAGTTGCAAAAAACTGACGTGACTTACTAAAAAAGCGCGATTCATACGTACTTTTAATTAATTCGTATATACGTATGAAGATGGAAGCATATTATATTAATTAAGTAAATATTAACTTAACATTTTTAAATAATGTTTATTTTTATTGAATAGGCTTGTAATCTGTGCAAACAAAATCAGAAATTTTTTCACAAACGTCATAATATCCTGTAATGATGGAAGGAAATATTGTGGGGCTAAACAAGAAGCTGCAATAAATGTGAAGAAGCAATATATAATAAAATGTAAATGAAAGAAGAAAAAGCTGAAGAAGGAAGTATGCGGAAGTAAGCGTTAAGACATAACCTAAGTTTGGTTCTTCTAGATAAAAAGCAGTCTAAGAAATTTTATGTCAAAGGGCCACCTTCAAAGCGCCCTAGCTCCTTTAGGAGACATTTTTGGATAAGACGATTTACCTTAAATCGTCTTCATTTTTCAGTTTAATTTCGAAGACACCCTGTATAGTATGTTGCAATATGTTTACAGACTGATTGTTATGTTTTTTATTGTCGTTAGGTTTTACATTGTCTTTATGTTAATACTCTGTCCAATGTTTTGTTCGCAAAGTTCTTGGTAAGTAAAGTAAAAATGCTTTTTGATATTTTTTTTCTCAATTCCATGGCATCAAAAATGATTTAGCGTTTTTTTCTTAAAAATCAAAACATTTTGTCCTTCGTAACATGAATGTAACAATATTTAGAACAAATTTGGAAGAGCACTTTTCTAATTTTTCCATAATTCTTTAGAATGCGATAAAGAGTGTTGAATTTCACAATTTTTAAAATATTTACACAATTGTGGCCTTTCATTTAATAAATCTATCATGCCCTTCAACCAAGGGATACTGTATACTAGAGTCTGAGTGCATCTCTCTAAAACACTAATTTATGTTCTATAATCTACTTGAATTAATAGTTCTATACTCTATTTTATGACAAGGAAAAGTAATAGTAAAAATATAAAATAGTAAAGACAGACTAAGATAAAAATTAGTAAAAAAAATAACTACATTTTGATTAAGGATAAGGTTGGTTATAAACGTAAATCTCGGGCGAGTGCGATGTAGCTAATATTAGAGAGCCTACTCGTCTCTTTCTTTTATATTATTATCAAGTATCTCTTTGAACGCACCTAATCCCGGGTAGAACAGAATTATCTCTAAACTAAAATGTTATTAGATATGTCCAATATTGATGTTTCTCTCTTAAAATCGACATTTTTTGACTTTCATAGCATGATGGATCTAATGGTTTCATGTCTCCCACCCCAGAACGTTTAGACGACGTTGAACGTTGCAACGTCGTTAAACGTCCCACCCCAGAACGTTGCAACATTTTTCCAAATCGTTTAGAATGCGGTGAAGAGTGGACTTCATAATTTCTAAAAAGAATCAGGTGTAATCAAAAATTATAACCTGCTCGCAGATCATTAAAGAGTAATTTTTTATATCCGAACGCAATCGGCTTTCGGGTATAAAAATTCTGACATTCGGTGATTTTTCTATTCCGACGTTATAACTCTTAAAGTATTAATTTACCGGGATTTCTATTCATTGCGCATAGGTAGAGAAATGAAAGAACGTGAAGGCTCCTCGGCAGGTCAAGATACAATATAAAGTGTTTTCGAGGCTTTGAAGCCGTGGATCAATGGAATTTCTTCCTGACGTTTTGTCTACACATTCCCAAAGGTGATGAAGGAATGAGCGAAGTGATCTCCCGCGCTTCCCGACGTTGACTGATTCGACTGTGTTGAGCTCCGTGGTATTTATTCCCCCGCCGTCTCCCTGCAGTGGAGGAACTGGAGTGGGGGTAGTGGTGGAGCGGAGTTTCGGCGCACTTGAAAGATGTCGTAGAACTCGCTTCCAGTCTGCATCAGAAACGTAATTTCCTCCTTCCTGTTGAAATTGTTTCAAATGAAGAAGATTACGTTTCGAAATGCAGACTGAAAGCGAGTTCTACGACACCACTGCTGAGCAGTGGACACCATTGCTGAGCAGTGGACACCACTGTTGAGCAGTGGTGTACCAAAAAAATTTTTTTTTGATACTCAATTTTACGGCGTCTTTACCGCACCTCCGGATCTATGTAAGGCACACTGCCCCCCCCTGAGAGGCACACCCCCCCCCCCCCTTGAAAATCCAGAAAAGTTAAGACGATTTTTTTGTATTTTTTTTTTATTGTCTACTTCTTGGTCTCCTAGAGTCCCCTTAATTATATGATTGTCTATGCTCGGAACTATTGCATCTTTGACCTCTTGTAAGTTGTAATAATTTGTTGTTGTTGATAATGCAGTCCTTCGGAAGATGCGTTAGGTTGTTGAGATAACACTAAATAATGCTTCACTTTCAGGGTTCAGGCTACGTTTACTAAATTTGATTCTTAAAAAAAGTACATTATTTAGGAAAAAGAAAAAAGCCTTGGAAGATTCTTCAAAAGCAAATGTTTACTCTGTTTCTTGTTCTAGTTTTACAGTGGACATTTTGAAATGGGTATATAAAATTTCAATGTTTCTGTACCACTACTTTTTTCAGTTTGTTTCTGATTAAAACTTGTTTGCAAATTTTGAAGAAATAGTAAAAACGTAAATTGATATTCTTCTAAAATTGCGTCAATCCAATTAAAATTGGTGGTAGTTGAGATACCTCCAAAGAGTACTTTCAAGGTTTGTCTTCCATGTTTCATTCTTCGAAAAAAAGTAGAAATTTTGAGCAATCCTAAACTCCAACCTAATTCTTCAAAAGCAAATGTTCACTCTGTTTCGCGTCTCGTTTTCATGTCACAAGGCATTCTCTACAAAACAAGAGTGTGTCAAGGGCAGGAAAAAACAGTTGGATTCATTCCAATCGGTCGAGGCATTCCCAAGTTACAGACGGTCAAAGTTGAGAATTGAGAAAAAAGTCGTATTACCACTTGGCCATTTAAAAAAAATCGGGAATTTTTTTGGTGTATTTGATCGGAATGGTACGTTTGTAATCCCCTAAGAACGTAGCAAACTCAATGCGAATGAAATTAACCTTCAGAGAGGTTTTTTAAAAATAGTCCAAAAATACGACTCTAAGAGTGCCTAAAAATCGACCTCCGAAGGGGTCTTTCGGATTTTTCCTGTATTTCTATTGTACCTACGAAACTCCCGAAACGATCGCAGGGGAAAGAGGACATCAAGGAGAGGAAAAAACAATTGGATTTGCTCCAATTGGTCGAGGCGTTCTCAAGTTACAGGCGCTCAAAGTAAAGAATTGAGAAAAAATCGTAATCCCCCCCCCCTTTGGACATTTTCAAAAAAAATTCGAGAAGTTTTTTTTGCTGTTTTTGATCGAAATCGCACGTTTGCAATCGCAATGCCCTCAGAGCGTAATCAACTCAATTCGAATGCAATTAACCCCCCAAAAAGGTTCTTTTTAAAAATTGTCCAAAAACGCGACTCTAAAACTCCCTAAAAATCAACCTCCGAAGAGGTCTATCTCCGAATATATTGCACCTACCAAACTTCCGATAGTGAGAGGTGAAAGAGGTCATCAAGAAAGGGAAAGAACAGTTGGATTCGCTACAATCGGTCGAGGCGTTCTCACGTTACAAGGGGGTCAAAATTGAGAACTGAGAAAAAAGTCGTTATAACCCCCCTTGGAGACATTTTCAAAAAAAAATAAAACCCGAAATTTGTTTTGCTGTTTTCGATTAGAATCGCATGTTTTCAATCCCCTAAGAACGTAACAAACTCAATTGGAATACAATTAACCTCCAAAGAGTTTTTTTTAAATTTTAGAAAAACGCGATTCTAAAAGTCCCTGAGAATCGACCTACGAAGAGGTCTATCTTCGAAAATATTGCCTCCACGAAACTTCCGATGATGGGGGATGAAAGAAGATATCAAGAAGAAGAAAAAACAGTTAGATTCACTTCAATCGGTCGACGCGTTCTCAAGTTGCGTTGCAGTAAAAGTTGAGAATTAAAGAAAAAGTCGTAAAACCCCCCATTTGGATATTTTCGAAAACATTTTTTTGAACATTGGTGGGCAAATGATGGGAAAATGAGAGAAATATTCGTCAAAATTAAAAAAAAAAAGTGGGCTTGGTACCTCACAAAATTTTTGCCCTATTTTTTTCTCCCCCCTCCCCCCCCCCCCTCCTTCACAAAAAAGTTGATGATAGCCACTGCGACCCTATCACCAATTTGTCAACCAAGCAAAGCCACACTGATGAGGGATAAGTCTCGAAACTGGTAGGAACTATGCAGATAGATTGACCGGTAAATTGGTGATCACCATGCACTTTAATACTCGGTTACCATAGAAAAGTCGGAATGTCGGACTACAAATTGAATTATACGGCTTTAGAGAGCTGAAATCGTACCCATTGAAAATGTGCAATTGTTTTTAGAACTAACACACAAAATCCTTTAAAAATGCCCCACCTAGTACAAAAATGCACATTTTGATGTTTTTGGAGAAACTTAATTTTAGACCAGAAATCAGGTAAATTTACACTTTTGGACTAAACGAAGTGAAATTTGACTAGAAATTTCTGCAAATGCTAATTTGGTGATTTTGAAAAAAATACTCATGTGCAGAAATACATATTTCGAGTATTTGGAGAAATTCAGGTTAAGCTTATTGCCAAAATTAGTTAAAAATATCTCAAGGCGTCTAAAAACCAATATTAAAATTTTCCTGAAAAATCTACATCAGGATTAGGGTTAAAATGACTTAAAGACTTTTAAAATTGCCAATTTGATATTTTTGGAAAAAGACAGGATAACATCAATGGCACAATCGGTAAACAATGACTCAAGGCGTTTGAAAGTCCAAATTTGGAGTTTGTGGAATAAATCAGATTAGGATTAGGACCCAAAATCATCTGCAAATTTCACATTTTTGGACTAAAAGAAGTGAAATTTGACTAGAAATTTCTGCAAATGCTAATTTGGTGATTTTGAAAAAAATACTCATGTGCAGAAATACATATTTCGAGTATTTGGAGAAATTCAGGTTAAGCTTATTGCCAAAATTAGTTAAAAATAACTCAAGGCGTCTAAAAACCAATATTAAAATTTTCCTGAAAAATCTACATCAGGATTAGGGTTAAAATGACTTAAAGACTTTTAAAATTGCCAATTTGATATTTTTGGAAAAAGACAGGATAACAGCAATGGCACAATCGGTAAACAATGACTCAAGGCGTTTAAAAGTCCAAATTTGGAGTTTGTGGAATAAATCAGATTAGGATTAGGACCCAAAATCATCTGCAAATTTCACATTTTTGGACTAAAAGAAGTGAAATTTGACTGGAAATTTCTAGAAATGCAAATCTAATGCTTATGAAAAAATAGGCAAAGCCGTTGTGATGAAGGATAAACCCCGAAACCGCCATACACTATGCAGATAGGTTGATCGATAAATTGGTGATTACCATGCGCTTTACTACGTGGATACCATATAAAAGTCGCAAAGTCGGACTACAAATTGAATAATACTGCTTTAAAGAGCTCAAATCGTACTCATTGAAAATGTGCAATTTATTTTAGAAGTAACAAACAAAATCGTTTGAAAATGCGTCACCTAGCACAAAAATGCACATTTTGATATTTTTTTGGAGAAAGGTAATTTTAGAACAGAAATCAGTTAAGATTAGATTTTTGGACTAAAAGAAGTGAAATTTGACTGCAAATTTCTACTAATGCAAACTTGGTGGTTTTGAAAAGCAAACTCTAAACGTGTCGAAATCAAAATTTGGAGTGTTTGGAGAAATTCAGGTTAAGCTTATTGCCACAATCAGATAAAAATAACTTAACGCGTCTAAAAACACAAATTTTCTTGAAAAATCTAACGCCAGGATTAGGGTCAAAATCGGTTTAAAATTACTTAATGTCCTTTAAAATGCAAATTTGGAATTTTTGTAAAAAGACAGGCCAACAGCAAAATCGGTAAACATGGTTCAAAGAATTTAAAAATCCAAATTTGGAGTTTGTGGAAAAAATCAGATAAGGCCTAGGGCCAAAGTCGTCTAAGAATTTCACTTCTAAATCTTCTAATCTGTTATTTTCGGTAAAATTAATTTTTGAAAATACGTAAACATTAAGAAGAGGAAAAATCAGTTGGATTCGCTCCAATTGGTCGAGATGTTCTCAAGTTACAGGCGAATAAAGTTGAGAATTGAGAAAAAAGTCGTAATAACCCTCGTTAGACATATATTTTTTTTGTGTTTTTTTATTGAAATCGCACGTTTGCAATCTCTGATCTCCGAATTTCCGAATCTCCGATTTTGTTGCTCCTATGAAACTCCAAATTTGAGAATTGAGAAAAAATTTCTGGATTTTTTTTTGTTGTTTTCGATGGGAAGAGCACGTTTGCAATCCCCTAAGAACGTAACAAACTCATTTTTTTTTTAAATTGTCCGAAAACGCGATTCTAAAAGTCATTAAAAATCGACCTCCGAACTTCTGATGGTGGGAGGTGAAAGAAAACATCACGAAGAGGAATAACCAGTTGGATTCACTAGTTAGTTCACACAATAACCCCCCTTTTGGACGTTTTCAACAAAAATTCGGAACATTTTTTTTTCTGCTTTCTTTCGATAGGAATCGCATGTTTGCAATCCCCAAAGAACGTAACTAACTCAATTCGAATGTAATTAACCTCCAAAGAGATTTATATCATTGAAAAAGGCATACCCATGGGCACTTCTAGTCCTCTCTCGCCAAAGGTGTCACTTTTTATATACCGGGTTTAAAAATTGTCTGAAAAAAAGTTATGAAAAAGTGTCAAAAATGTATTTTTTTGCCATTTTTTACGAACACTAAAGCGGGGCAGAGCTTAGGTTATGGATGGATAGTTAGTCGATCTAAGAAGAAAAAAAGTTGTTTGTTTTGATTTACCTCTTATACCGGGTGCGCCACAAAACCTTTCATGTTTCACTTGTTTTATTTCACCTTGTATATTCCTCATTTTACACAGAAAGTTTTCGGAGGTGCCAAAGGGCATAGAAATTTATGGTTATATGCCAAAGATCATTAATTTATCTTAATACGTTTCGGAAACATTAATTAAAAATCATCCTCAAGATCTAAGTGAAAGTATTACTATCTACTACTACTACACTATCAATATCTAAGTGATAGTATCAAAGCACGCTCTCTCCAAAGGTCTCGACATCATTTTCAACGAGGTGAATGTCTTATATTAGTCACAGCGTTTCTAACTAGAGATACTAACGAGAGAGGCCATTGAGACCTTTAAACACAATCTCAACAGGAACTACTTCAAGTGAGCCGAAACCCCGCCCCACCACTACCCCCACCCCAGTCCCTTCACTGCAACGCGCCGGCGGGGAATAAATACCACAGACTTTGCCACAGTCGGATCAGTCAACGTCGGAAAGCACGGGAAATCACTTCGTCCATTAACTCATCGCCTTTGATACAATCTGCCGCAGCTGTAGAGGAAACGACAGGAAGAAATTCCATTGGACCATGGCTTCAAAGCTTGGAAAACATTTTAGATTGTATTTTGACCGGCCGCAAAATCCTTCACAGCACTGGAAAGTATTTTGTAAAAATCTCGAAAACCCATTGCCCATTGAGGAATGTCAACAGGATTTATAATGACTAATAATTCCCGCTCATACAATAACTTTAAAATCATCATGTTGATGACGGGATACCTTGATTTTGTTGAGATTCTCTTCTGCATAAACCTGTTCATTGCGTAAATTAGTAATCCAGACTTAGTAAATTTATAAAAAAATTGCTTTTTTATAAAATTTTCATCACCCTTTTGATTATTTTGAATAAACTAAAAAAATGACAGCCGGAATGAAGTATTAGTTGGCGGAAGGTTCTGCACAATTTGAAGCTGATAGAGATACAATAATTGTTCTTGTTCTTCTTGTTCAGTCCTTTCTACTATCTTGCCCTCTACAGTGTGTCCAAGATTCGATTATCTATACAGAGATCTCGCTTCTGGTAAGAGCTACTGCAAAGGTTAAATGGGGAATGTTTTAGGGAATTTAATGGGCAATACAACACCGTTTTAGTAACGTTCAATTTTTGTTTTGTTTTTGAGTTATAACCGAAAAACCAAAAACGTGCATTTTCGAAAAAGTGCAGTATTTTCTCTAATTTGAAAAATTTCAAAATTCGCCACAAATTATTCTAATGTGAAAAAAGCCAAAAAATTGTTTTTTTCTAAGTTGGCCTTGACTTTGGCAGCAATTTGCCGTAAAAAACAAAATGGTACTCATTCAATATAATTTTCTTTAAATCATATCTCCAAACTATTGAAAAAAAATTGCATAATTGTTTTTTTTTTGTTTTCTAAATGTCAAGTTTTTATTCATATGTAAAATAGAAAACCATTATTAATTTTCGAAAACAAAAAAGACAAAAAAGTGTACCTAATGTACGTATTGCTCTCGCATAATTTGGTTTGGATTTTGAAGATATTTGATCATTATTACAACTACGTTAAATGAAAATTCTAAACTATTACAATATGTAAAGAATGTAATAAAATCCTAAATTGACAATGAACGCAACTTAATCCTAATCTGGCAAATTCTCAAAATGCCTTCCGTTCACTCGACGACACTTTTCGCAATTCTTTAACACCCTCCTTGTCACTCTTCCAAGTGTATTTCTCTTTATCATTGCAAAAGTATTTGCTACTCTCTCGGAGAACATCTACGTTTGCAGGAGGTTCAAACTCATAAATCTCATTTTTAGCATGACCCCAAAGATAAAAATCCAAGGGGGGAAGATCTGGGGATCTAGCTGGCCATGGAATTGGACCATATAATGAAATAATATTATTGCCAAAATTGTCTCTAAGAAAATCCATAACAAGCACTGTGTTATGCGCAGGACAGCCATCCTGTTGAAACCATCTTTTTCTAAAGTCAGCTTCATCTGGCACAATTTCTCGAATAGCTGGTAAGATTTCATTTCTCAAAAGATTTAAATACCTTCTTGCATTAAGATTATAATCGATTGTAAATGGCCCTATGAGTCGATTTCCTAAAATAGGAGAGAGAGCTCAGTCTCTTCCCTACTTTATTATAAAATTAATATTGTTACGATTCGCAGCAACGCCGCATGGGAGGCGGGGCAACGCGTGTGGTTGGTGGAGCTTCGCGACCTATCCGCGCTGCGTCATGGCTGACACGAGTGATTTATTGCTCGGTTTAATCTAGAAGGCAGTTGTTTAGAACCTTTTTTTTATGTGAGATTATTCAAGAATTCTTATAAAGAAGTTTCTAGGTTTTTCTGTAATTTTAGGATTGTATATAAAAGGCGCATAGAGCGGCGGTTAGATATAGTCTTATTTTAATCGAGCTATAAGTAAGCTAAAGTACGAAGCGATAATAGAAGGCTATAAAGTGTTAAGTAGTGAGTTATTTAGTATACGAATTGTACCTGTGCATATTTGTGGAATAAATAAATAGTGTTTTCGTGTTAAATCGTTACACTGGAATTATCGAACCCCGAGTTCGCATCAATATTATTATACAAACCAATAATTCCACACCAAATTTTAAAACCAAATGTTGTCTGAAAGCGTCTTTCAGCAATCTCGTGGAGATTTTCTGCAGCCCAAAAATGTCTGTTGTGTTTTAAAAATAATAGAAAACTAAAAAATAATTAAAAACACCACAATTAGTAATTATGCTTTCATCAGTCCATGCAACCAAATTGGGAAATTCCGGATCCTCATTACATTTATTAATGTACCAGTCCGAGAAACACATTCTTCTGGGATAATCGGTCTCTAAAAGTTCTTGTACAATTGTTGGTTTATAAGGGTGATACCCACACTTTTCAAGAACCTGGTGCACAGTTGATTTCGGTACGTTTATATCTTGTCCTACCATTCTAACAGACGCGGTTGGGTTTTCGTTAAAAGCTTGCAAAATATTCCGATTCCGGATTTCATTATAAAGACGGTATGGTCTTCTCGGTTGATCAAAGGCACCGTATTCCAATAAATTAACAACTAGATTTCTAAAATGTGTCTTGTGAGGTTGGCGACGTTCTGGATAGGTCTCCAAATACCTAGCTGAAGACACGTCTGCGTTTCTGTTGGACTGGAGATACAGTGCCAGCATGTCAAATTTCTCTTCATTTGAATACTGATTGTGTGCCATTTCAAGAAAATTTTAATTATAAGGACAAGCAAAACGCCTAAATTTGCAACAATTTTGAGTGACATTGGATGAGTACCAATTGTTTTTTACGGCAAATGGCTGCCAAAGTCAAGGCCAACTTAGAAAAAAACTGGCTTTTTTCAAAACAAAATATTTTCATAAAGTGTTATACATCGTTTTAAAGCAAAAAATGTGCTCTTTTCAACAAGATGAAAAAACAAAATAGCCACCATAAGAAAAAAAAAAGTTGATGATGGTATCTCGAAACCGAAACGTCAGAATTGAAAACTAATTTCACAGGAAGATTCTCCTGGAAAAGTTGCTTTAACAATGTTTGTGGCGAATTTTGAAATTTTTCAAATTAGAGAAAATACAGCACTTTTTCGAAAATGCACGTTTTTGGTTTTTCGGTTATAACTCAAAAACAAAACAAAAATTGAACGTCATTAAAACGGTGTTGTATTGCCCATTAAATTCCCTAAAACATTCCCCATTTAACCTTTGCAGTAGCTCTTACCAAAAGCGAGATCCCTGTATAGAGAATCGAATCTTGGACACACTGTACATCAACAGTACGTTGTTTGCTATCAATATCAAAGTTTTTTTTTATGTCTAAGCAGCTGGTCTGTCTTAAGCGTTGTTAAAAAGGTTTGACGGTCGATGAGACTCTTTAAACTCTGACATTTTCTCGCCCATTTGACTAAAACCCATAAACAAACCACAATCAATTCCGAATTAGTATAGATATTCATGGGCAATTCACAGGAATATCCGAAAAAAGATCCGAGAAGCTAAAGCACAATGGATGACCGAAAAGTGCAATGAAATAGAAGATCTAAATAAGAAACATGACATATTCAATACACATAAAAAGATCAAAGAAGTCACAGGCAGGTTTAGACAAAGAGCTTCTGGAAATGTATCTGATGAGAATGGTAATATTATGTTGGAAATTAATGATATATTAACAGTATGGGAAAAATATACTGAAGGTCTGTTTGATGATCAACAACGACCCGAAAAACCCGTCTTTGATACTGTTGAAGGTCCACATATCACTATATCAGAAGTAAAGCAGGCAATTAAGCTCATGAAAAACAGAAAAGCAATGGGTCCAGATGAAATACCATCAGAAATTTTTAAAATTATGGATGAAGATACCATTGAAACACTAACTGCACTTTTTAACAAAATATATGATACTGGCATAATCCCACAAAAATGGCTTGCATCCATCCACCTTTATTGCATTGCCCAAGAAATCCAATGCAAAATCGTGCGAAGACTTCCGCACCATTAGCCTGATGTGCCATGTACTTAAAATATTTCTCAAGATCATTCATGCGCGGATATATAAAAAATGTGAAGAGCAAAACGGAGAAACACAGTTCGGTTTCAGAGATGGACTGGGAACGCGGGAGGCTTTGTTTGCAGTCCAGGTCTTGATTCAGCGGTGCAGAGACGTGAACTGCGACGTGTATGTGTGTTTCCTGGATTACACCAAGGCTTTTGACAGATGCCAACATAAGAAAATGATAGATCTGTTAGTGGATATTGGACTGGATGGAAAAGACATCAGGATTATCGCTAACCTTTACTGGGGACAAAAAGCTACAGTTAGAGTTGAAAATAAGCAGACTGAATACATTCAAATCAAAAGAGGTGTACGGCAGGGTTGCATACTGTCGCCGCTCCTGTTCAATTGTTACTCGGACACCGTTTTCAAAGAGGCTCTAGAAAACACGGATCGAGGCATCAAAGTTAACGGCGAAATTATCAATAATATCCGCTATGCTGACGACACTGTCTTGTTTTCGGACAATTTAGAGGGGCTACAAGAGTTATTGAACAAAGTTAATCGAACTAGTGAGAAGTACGGGCTGAGCTTAAATGTCAATAAGACCAAATATATGGTGACTAGTAAAGATCCAATTCAACCAGGTAACTTGTGTATAGACAATAAACCAATTGAAAGGAAGTCAAAGTTCACTTATCTCGGCTGCACATTGAACGAAAACTGGGATCATTCACAGGAGATAAAACATAGAATTGAAATAGCGAGAAATACGTTTATACAAATGAAACCGCTTCTGTCATGTCGAGACCTGAGTCTGGCCCTTAAAAAGAGAATGGTCGTGTGTTATGTATACTCCACTCTTCTGTACGGTGTGGAGGCTTGGACGCTGTCAGACGCTATGGAGGGAAGGTTGCGGGCTTTTGAAATGTGGATTTTCAGAAGAATTCTTAGGATCTCTTGGATGGAAAGAATTACCAACGAAGAAGTACTCCGAAGAATGGGATGTGGGCCTGAAATCGTGCTTACTGTGAAATGTAGAAAGTTAGAGTATTTTGGCCATATCATGAGACATAGCAAGTACAGAATTCTCCAAAACATAGTTCAAGGCAAGGTTGAAGGGCCTGGGAGAAGAAGAATTTCTTGGCTGGCTAACTTGCGAAAATGGTTTGGAGCAACATCTACTGAACTGTTTCGATGCGCAGCCAACAAGATCCGCATAGCTATGATGATAGCCAACGTCCGTAATCGGACAGGGCAATAGAAGAAGAAGAAGATAGATATTCATATAAATTTTATGACTAACAGCTACATAACCAAAAAAGGAAAAGCTTAATTCGCTACCATTGAGCTTCCATAAAATTAATAATTCATACTCGAAGTTCTATTCACATCACAGACAATAATATTTAGAGTACTTAAGAGGGTTACTAAGGAGAAACTCCCTTCAAGGAAATTTCTTCCATGATCCACATTACTCTGGGTTCAGATATAAACCAACAAAATAAAATTTACAAAAGGAAACAAAAACGTATTATTGAGTGCAACATTTTATGCAATAAACTTATATTTTTTCCACTATAATTTTTTTCAAACAGCAACCAAAATTGTGTTTACCGAATTAGCCTCAATAGTAAAGTCCGCTGAATTCTCCAACACACTCACTGATACCACCTGCTCCGTGTCCAACCTAAAATCCAAGAAACCCTTATCAAATGACCTACCAGTTGACTGCAGGTACCCACCTATTTCTGATAACAATGGCAATTTTCTCATCAGGTCTAACGAAGGCTACTCCATCCAGTCCATCTCCTTCCCAAGTTGAAGCCACTCTTATAGATCCAGGAACTACGAACTTGGAAAAGTGCCCCAAAGCATAAAACGTTGGCTGTTTATAAAACTCATCGTCTTGGCCGCTAACTATGATAGGAGCGTCAGCCCCAGCTTCGACATAGTTAGGTTGACCCTCTTCATCGAGAACCAAGTTCCAGTCCACCCAACTTATAAAGTCATGAGACATATCCTAAAAAATACTTCATAGCTTACCATTTTTTTCTTAGTGATTCTTTTGACTACCTCAATAATACTGGTTAGATATCTATCCGCTCTGGTCCAGTTTCCTGGGGACACTACTGCTTCTGTAGGCGTAATATGGTAAAAGCCTACAAAGGTTCCATTTTAGTACTGTTTAAACTGCTTGCTAAGCCATGACTTACCATTGCAAGCCTCGCTGGCAAATCTGAATAACTCTTTGTGGGGACTTGTAATCAAATCCAAATTTGAGACCGGAGCTGCAGCGTCGGCGTAAAAGTGCATGGCAACGCCATCGAGGTACTCGACTGTGTCTTTGTCAGAGAGAATTTTCTCAGCCAAAGCAGGTATAGTGGTCCTTTGATCGTCGTGTGCCATGATTTTAATGTCTTTGAAAGAAGAGTTCCTAATTGCCGGTCCCAAGTGGTCACGAATCCATATTTTCTGAACGAAATTTAGTGAGTGAACTTAATTAGCAAACTGAAATCGCCTTACCATCGTCTCTTCTGTGAACCCAAGGTTGGGAACAAAGCCCCCCAAAATTCCATTCGAGGGCTCGTTTTGAGTGGTCATACCCCAGAAGTCAATACCATTTTTCTTGTAGGCGTCGAAGAACTTAACATAGTATTTAGCCCATAACGGATAATACTCATCTTTCAAGGTGGTGTAGCCTCCATATCTACAGTTTATTTGCTCTTTATCAAAAATTTTAATAAAAATATATGGGCTTACGTAGCATTAGTTTTCATCCACAAGGGTGCTGACCACGCTGAAGCAAACAATTTTAAGTTTTCTTTACCACGTAATCCATACGCTCTTTGGATAAGAGGTATCTGAAATACTTCTATTATGCCCATATTGTGAATATAACTCAATAATGTACCTTATATTCGAAATCTTCAGGTTCCAAGGCAAACTTGTCCAGAGTCTCGTCCTGCTCGTCGCAGTAAGTGTAACCCCTTGTGGAAAAATCCACTCCTGCCACAGGAACTCGACAAACACTATATTCGATACCTTCTTGTCCAAAATAGCTTAGGAGAATGTTTTGTTGAGCTGCTGCGCTCACAATCTGCACGTCTATTCCTGTTGCGTCTGTGAAGGCTCCGCCAAACCCAAGAATAGTCTGAAAAGTCTCATCTAAGCTTTCGATTTTTACGGAAGCTCCTGATGCTCCTAGGACTCCATTTAGTTGGCCTTTGGTGGACGTAAATCCAGATTTTTTGTTGCTCGTAGAGTACAGCTGGTATTCTCCAGGTTGTAGGTCTTGAAGAGGGGGAACCGTATCGCAATAAGTGGCATTACAAACGCAGACGTTTCCTGCATCCACCGCTCGCTGAATGCAGGGATAATACTCTTGGGCTGTCACTGAGACGGATACAACTAGGGCACCAACCAGCAAAGCTAACACGGCCATGTTGGAAGCAGCTTAGAGAGTGATAACGTGATTATGTGAACTAATCATTATATATTATTAATTATGTGAGCAGATAAATTCAAAGCACTTCATCAAGGAACGAAGAGCGGTTTTTTTCAATTAGTGACTTTTATAGAATCCAGGGGCGTACTGTTGAGAGGTCAATAAAATAAACCTGATTTGAGTCAACGTTGAATGAATTACCCTGATAATGAAAGCACCTATTTGCACTTCTCTTTAAAGTATTTAGTTACATGATTTTCAAGTCCTAGTTACTAGGAATAAAAAAAGAAATAAACTTTCTGCCACTGCTTATCAATACAATATTTTTCATTAATATAATTGTTTGTTTAAACAGCTTATTGATTTCATTGAGAACAAACACTTGATTTGTTTTTGTTGCTTTATTTTTATCAGATGCAATCAATTTTGTTTGTTGGAAAGCACTTAATCTTTCAAGTTTGTTACCTCGTTGCCCGCGTTATCGTATATATAAGCGGATATTTCTCTTCTTGGTGAATATTGCAGGCGCACCAGACATTTCAGCCATATTAACAATTTAAAACGATTTGGAAACCGACCAGGTATCTAAAAAAAACTACTATAACTGTGTTTGTTTTTATTTTTAATTAAACCTTTGAAATTTTATGATGAATTTAAATTCCACATTAATCATTAATGCAACTTTAATAATATCACACTTATGAATCATTTTTGACAAATTTGCGATTGAAAGAACGAGAAATGCAACAAAACTTGGGAATCAACCGACAACCTCGGTGGAAGGTGGAGCAGCGGTTTGGCTAAAGACAGAAAACGGGCTAGTGACCTTGAGTCAACTAGTGCAAAACACTAACCAGTGTTTTGCATTTGGCAAAACCATGAGTCAACTCTGTGCTTTGTGACCTTGAGTCAACTTAGTGCAAAACACTAACCAGTGTTTTGCATTTGGCTGTTTGTCGCTGAGTGGGATATTGATAGTAGAAAGTGTACGTATTTGAATTTTGTATTGGAAATTTGCAAAATATAGCAACCAAATTTCGTGGGGTTGCATAAATGACAAAAGGAAAAACAGCGGAGGGGGAAACCCGTCCTCTGGATAGGGGAGGTGGTGTAGTAGTATAGGGTTCAGGGAAATTGTTTGATTTACGTCTTTCAAACGTTAAATATATATAAAATGAAAGCGTTAATCGTATATCAGTGGAATTTATCCACTTTTAGGCAGCAAACCAATTCCTCGAAAGCAAAAAATTGGCTGATAAGGGATTTGAGGTATTTATTCCATTCAACTTGGTTACATGCAAAGGTATTGTTAGAGAGGAAGATATGGATCTGACTGAGGATGAGCTTAAAATATATTTTGCCGCAAATGCCAAAATTTTACATATTAAACGTGTGAACCGGAAAATTCTTAAGGAAGGAAAGGTTTAATACATACCAGCCGGGACATGTTTATTTATATTGAAAGGAATAACAATTCCAAAGGAAGTAAACTACTGCGGTATGGGAATGAAAGTGTCAATATATGTTCCTCCAGTTACCTAATGCTTTTCATGCTTACTCTATGGTCACATTAAAAAAAATTGCAAAGGCAAGGAAAGATGTTTCAATTGTGCACAGGAACAGCATGCAGAGCAGGACAGTAATGGAGAAGCCGATTTCACATATGCAACTAAATGTCGTTTTTGCAAGGGTGAACATCTAGGGTCAAATGATAAAAAATATCCAGAGTATCAATGACAGGTGAATATTAAAAAACATATGTGCAAGAAAACATATGAAGCAAGGGATGAGTTTTACTATAACCCTAATGAATTTCCAAATCTCGAAAGAAAAAAACAGAATTTTTCAATCTAAATAAAACAAAGAGATCCTACCAGCAGGCCTAACAAACATATTAACGAGCCTAACAAAAAAAGGATTATACAGAAATAATTTAGTAAAGAAGAACATAATGCATGCCTTTATTTCCCAAACTCACGGCCAAGTCTCCAACAAATACAGCCACATAGTGCAAATAACGACATATATATGGAAGAAGACCCCCAACCCTCAACGTCAGCGGCATATGTACTTATACAATTATATAAGACAAAGGAGCCCTCTGGTGCCACATACTAATATGAAAGACAAAACAACCTACAGACTGGACAAGCATCCAATAAGGAAGCTTTCCTGGCTAATTACATAAAGAATCAGCAAGGAAGAGACTTAATATATCAATTTATCACAAGATATTTTGTTTCCCAGGAAACACAAGAAGAAAACTTTTATTGTTTAATATAGTTAACAAAATGCTTGCATCAAAGAAAACGCACATCAGAATTAATCAATAGAATATAAGATGCATCAACTCAAACCAGGAAAACTTAATAAACTTAATGAAAGAGCAAAACCCCGACCTTATTTTCTTAAATGAAACCTGGTTGAAAAATAAAGATAAATTCCATATTAAAAACTTCAATATACTAAGAATAAATAGAGAAGATGGCTTTGGTGGAATTGCCACCTTAATTAAACATAATCTAATGTATCAGGAAATAAAATCATTGCATAGCGAGACTACACAGTACATAACCATCAAAGTTTATAACATCCTACTCAAATATCTACTGCAATTCTGGAAACAACGTAACAGCAGAAATAATAGAAGAGATCCTAAGAGGCAATGGAAGCAAAATGGTAATAGGAGACTTAAATAGCCATGACCCAATATGGGATAACATGCCTATAAACAGGGGAGGGGAGATCTTAAGTGAGAAACTACTGGAACACGATGTAGTTGTTCTAAATAATGGCAGGGCAACCAGTGGATATAACAAACAAAGGTAAGTACGGAGTTGGCCCCTGACGTGGAGTGGCAGGTACTATCAGACAATGGCAACAGCGACCATTTCCCAATAAGCATTACAATACAAGAAAATGACAAACTTACATTTGAAAATTCGATCATGACAACATTTTATGAAATTTTCATAAAGCAAATTGGGAAGAATTTCAGGAAAATATCAGGAGGCAAGATTTTTCAGATCCCAACATGAATGCTCCGGTTTTTCTGGAAAAGTTAAATAAGGCTGCAGAAGAAACAATACCAAAAAAGAAATGTTATAGTTCGGAAACTCTGGGGAATCCATGGTGGGATGAAGAGTGTGGGGCTCTCTAATAGAAAAAATGCAGTGGCACAATTTATAATTACGCCAAACTTGGAAAACTACCTGAATGCGAAAAGAGATGCAGCACGTACGAAAAGAAAATTTAGAGAAAAAAAAGAGAAGCATTTATTAATGGAGTCCTTAAATAGGAGTTCCAGTAGTCAGTACGTATGGTCTAAAGTTAAATTATTCAATAATAAATTGAGGAAAGGTAAAATTAATACCCGTCGCTTTAGTATTGAAAACTCATTTGAATTTGTGGAGTTTGGAAAATGCATACGAGTTCCGGCTGATTATGTTCTCATTTCGCTGGACGTGGTGTCACTTTTCACAAACATACCCGTCGCTTTATTATTGAAAACTCATTTGAATTTGTGGAGATTGTAAAATGCATACGAGTTCCGGCTAATTATGTTCTCATTTCACTGGACGCGGTGTCACTTATCACAAACATACCCGTCGCTTTAGTACTGAAAACTCATTTGAATTTGTGGAGTTTGTAAAATGCTTACGAGTTCCGGCTGATTATGTTCTCATTTCCCTGGACGTGGTGTCACTTTTCACAAACATACCCGTCGCTTTATTATTGAAAACTCATTTGAATTTGTGGAGTTTGTAAAATGCATACGAGTCGGGCTGATTATGTTCTCATTTCCCTGGACGTGGTGTCACTTTTCACAAACATACCCGTCGCTTTATTATTGAAAACTCATTTGAATTTGTGGAGTTTGTAAAATGCTTACGAGGTCCGGCTGATTATGTTCTCATTTCACTGGACGTGGTGTCACTTTTCACAAACATACCCGTCGTTTTAGTATTGAAAACTCATTTGAATTTGTGGAGTTTGTAAAATGCATACGAGTCGGGCTGATTATGTTCTCATTTCCCTGGACGTGGTGTCACTTTTCACAAACATACCCGTCGCTTTAGTATTGAAAATTCATTTGAATTTGTGGAGTTTGTAAAATGCATTCGAGTTCCGGCTGATTATGTTCTTATTTCGCTGGACGTGGTGTCACTTTTCACAAACATACCCGTCGTTTTAGTATTGAAAACTCATTTGAATTTGTGGAGTTTGTAAAATGCATACGAGTCGGGCTGATTATGTTCTCATTTCAGTTTTCCCTGGACGTGGTGTCACTTTTCACAAACATGCCCGTCGCTTTATTATTGAAAACTCATTTGAATTTGTGGAGTTTGTAAAATGCTTACGAGTTCCGGCTGATTATGTTCTCATTTCACTGGACGTGGTGTCACTTTTCACAAACATACCCATCGTTTTAGTATTGAATTTGTGGAGTTTGTAAAATGCATACGAGTCGGGCTGATTATGTTCTTATTTCGCTGGACGTGGTGTCACTTTTCACAAACATACCCGTCGCTTTATTATTGAAAACTCATTTGAATTTGTGGAGTTAGCAAAATGCATACGAGTTCCGGCTAATTATGTTCTCATTTCATTGGACGTGGTGTCACTTTTCACAAACATACCCGGCGCTTTAGTATTGAAAACTCATTTGAATTTGTCGAGTTTGTAAAATGCATACGAGTTCCGGCTGATTATGTTCTCATTTCAATGGACGTGGTGTCAATTTTCACAAACATACCTGTCGCTTTAGTATTGAAAACTCATTTGAATTTGTGGAGTTTGTAAAATGCATACGAGTTCCGGCTGATTATATTCTCATTTCACTGGACGTGGTGTCACTTTTCACAAACATACCCGGCGCTTTAGTATTGAAAACTCATTTGAATTTGTGGAGTTTGTAAAATGCTTACGAGTTCCGGCTGATTATGTTCTCATTTCACCGGACGTGGTGTCACTTTTTAAAAACATACCTGTCGCTTTAGAATTGAAAACTCATTTGAATTTGTGGAGTTTGTAAAATGCAAACGAGTTCCGGCTAATTATGTTATCATTTCACTGGACGTGGTGTCACTTTTCACAAACATACCCGTCGCTTTAATATTGAAAACTCATTGAATTTGTGGAGTTTGTAAAATGCATACGAGGGCCGGCTAATTATGTTCTCATTTCACTGGACGTGGTGTCACTTTTCACAAACATACCCGTGGCTTTAGCATTGAAAACTCATTTGAATTTGTGGAGTTTGTAAAATGCAAACGAGTTCCGGCTAATTATGTTATCATTTCACTGGACGTGGTGTCACTTTTCACAAACATACCCGTGGCTTTAGCATTGAAAACTCATTTGAATTTGTGGAGTTTGTAAAATGCAAACGAGTTCCGGCTGATTATGTTCTCATTTCACTGGACGTGGTGTCACTTTTCACAAACATACCCGTCGCTATAGTATTGAAAACTCATTTGAACTTGTGGAGTTTGTAAAATGCATACGAGTTCCGGCTAATTATGTTCTCATTTCACTGGACGTGGTGTCACTTTTCACAAACATACCCGTCACTTTAAAACTGAAAACTCATTTGAGTTTGTGGAGTTTGTAAAATACATACGAGTTCCGGCTGATTATTTTCTCATTTCACTGGACGTGGTGTCACTTATCACAAACATACCCGTCGCTTTAGTATTGAAAACTCATTTGAATTTGTGGAGTTTGTAAAAATGCATACGAGTTCCGGCTGATTATGTTCTCATTTCACTGGACGTGGTGTCACTTTTCACAAACATACCCGACGCTTTAGTATTAAAAACTCATTTGAATTTGTGGAGATTGTAAAATGCATACGAGTTCCGGCTGATTATGTCCTCATTTCACTGGACGTGGTGTCACTTTTCACAAACATACCCGTCGCTTTAGCATTGAAAACTCATTTGAATTTGTGGAGTTTGTAAAATGCATACGAGTTCCGGCTGATTATGTTCTCATTTCACTGGACGTGATGTCACTTTTCACAAACATACCCGTCGCATTAGTATTGAAAACTCATTTGAATTAGTGGAGTTTGTAAAATGCATACGAGTTCCGGCTGATTATGTTCTCATTTCCCTGGACGTGGTGTCACTTTTCACAAACATACCCGTCGCTTTAGTATTGAAAACTCATTTGAATTTGTAGAGTTTGTAAAATGCATACGAGTTCCGGCTGATTATGTTCTCATTTCAATGGACGTGGTGTCAATTTTCACAAACATACCCGTCGTTTTAGTATTGAAAACTCATTTGAATTTGTGGAGTTTGTAAAATGCAAACGAGTTCCGGCTAATTATGTTATCATTTCACTGGACGTGGTGTCACTTTTCACAAACATACCCGTCACTTTAGTATTGAAAACTCATTTGAATTTGTGGAGTTTGTAAAATGCATACGAGTTCCGGCTGATTATGTTCTCATTTCACTGGACGTGGTGTCACTTTTTACAACCATACGCGTCGCTTTATTATTGAAAACTCATTTGAATTTGTGGAGTTTGTAAAATGCATACGAGTTCCGGCTAATTATGTTCTCATTTCACTGGACGTGGTGTCACTTTTCACAAACATACCCGTCGCTTTAGTATTGAAAACTCATTTGAATTTGTGGAATTTGTAAAATGCGTACGAGGTCCGGCTAATTATGTTCTAATTTCACTGGACGTGGTGTCACTTTTCACAAACATACCCGTCGCTTTAGTATTGAAAACTCATTTGAATTTGTGGAGTTTGTAAAATGCATACGAGTTCCGGCTGATTATGTTCTCATTTCACTGGACGTGTTGTCACTTTTCACCAACATACCCGTCGCTTTAGTATTGAAAACTCATTTGAATTTTTTGGAGTTTGTAAAATGCATACGAGTTCCGGCTGATTATGTTCTCATTTCACTGGACGTGGTCTCACTTTTTACAACCATACGCGTCGCTTTATTATTGAAAACTCATTTGAATTTGTGGAGTTTGTAAAATGCATACGAGTTCCGGCTGATTATGTTCTCATTTCACTGGACGTGGTGTCCCTTTTCACAAACATACCCGACGCTTTAGTATTAAAAACTCATTTGAATTTGTGGAGATTGTAAAATGCATACGAGTTCCGGCTGATTATGTCCTCATTTCACTGGACGTGGTGTCACTTTTCACAAACATACCCGTCGCTTTAGCATTGAAAACTCATTTGAATTTGTGGAGTTTGTAAAATGCATACGAGTTCCGGCTGATTATGTTCTCATTTCACTGGACGTGATGTCACTTTTCACAAACATACCCGTCGCATTAGTATTGAAAACTCATTTGAATTAGTGGAGTTTGTAAAATGCATACGAGTTCCGGCTGATTATGTTCTCATTTCCCTGGACGTGGTGTCACTTTTCACAAACATACCCGTCGCTTTAGTATTGAAAACTCATTTGAATTTGTAGAGTTTGTAAAATGCATACGAGTTCCGGCTGATTATGTTCTCATTTCAATGGACGTGGTGTCAATTTTCACAAACATACCCGTCGTTTTAGTATTGAAAACTCATTTGAATTTGTGGAGTTTGTAAAATGCAAACGAGTTCCGGCTAATTATGTTATCATTTCACTGGACGTGGTGTCACTTTTCACAAACATACCCGTCACTTTAGTATTGAAAACTCATTTGAATTTGTGGAGTTTGTAAAATGCATACGAGTTCCGGCTGATTATGTTCTCATTTCACTGGACGTGGTGTCACTTTTTACAACCATACGCGTCGCTTTATTATTGAAAACTCATTTGAATTTGTGGAGTTTGTAAAATGCATACGAGTTCCGGCTAATTATGTTCTCATTTCACTGGACGTGGTGTCACTTTTCACAAACATACCCGTCGCTTTAGTATTGAAAACTCATTTGAATTTGTGGAATTTGTAAAATGCGTACGAGGTCCGGCTAATTATGTTCTAATTTCACTGGACGTGGTGTCACTTTTCACAAACATACCCGTCGCTTTAGTATTGAAAACTCATTTGAATTTGTGGAGTTTGTAAAATGCATACGAGTTCCGGCTGATTATGTTCTCATTTCACTGGACGTGTTGTCACTTTTCACCAACATACCCGTCGCTTTAGTATTGAAAACTCATTTGAATTTTTTGGAGTTTGTAAAATGCATACGAGTTCCGGCTGATTATGTTCTCATTTCACTGGACGTGGTCTCACTTTTTACAACCATACGCGTCGCTTTATTATTGAAAACTCATTTGAATTTGTGGAGTTTGTAAAATGCATACGAGTTCCGGCTGATTATGTTCTCATTTCACTGGACGTGGTGTCCCTTTTCACAAACATACCCGTCGCTTTAGTATTGAAAACTCATTTGAATTTGTGGAATTTGTAAAATGCATACGAGGTCCGGTTAATTATGTTCTAATTTCACTGGACGTGGTGTCACTTTTCACAAACATACCCGTCGCTTTAGTATTGAAAACTCATTTGAATTTGTGGAGTTTGTAAAATGCATACGAGTTCCGGCTGATTATGTTCTCATTTCACTGGACGTGTTGTCACTTTTCACAAACATACCCGTCGCTTTAGTATTGAAAACTCATTTGAATTTTTTGGAGTTTGTAAAATGCATTCGAGTTCCGGCTGATTATGTTCTCATTTCCCTGGACGTGGTGTCACTTTTCACAAACATACCCGTCGCTTTAGTATTGAAAACTCATTTGAATTTGTAGAGTTTGTAAAATGCATACGAGTTCCGGCTGATTATGTTCTCATTTCAATGGACGTGGTGTCAATTTTCACAAACATACCCGTCGCTTTAGTATTGAAAACTCATTTGAATTTGTGGAGTTTGTTAAATGCAAACGAGTTCCGGCTAATTATGTTATCATTTCACTGGACGTGGTGTCACTTTTCACAAACATACCCGTCACTTTAGTATTGAAAACTCATTTGAATTTGTGGAGTTTGTAAAATGCATACGAGTTCCGGCTAATTATGTTCTCATTTCACTGGACGTGGTGTCACTTATCACAAACATACCCGTCGATTTATTATTGTTTATTATTGAAAACTCATTTGAATTTGTGTAGTTTGTAAAATGCATACGAGTTCCGGCTGATTATGTTCTCATTTCACTGGACGTGGTGTCACTTTTCACAAACATACCCGTCGCTTTAGTATTGAAAACTCATTTGAATTTGTGGAGTTTGTAAAACTCCACAAATTGTTTATTGTGCAAGTTTGTAAACTCATTTTGTTCTTTTTTGAAAATTTTGAGAATGGTGACATATTGGACCGCGAAAGTAATTATTACAAACGGGGCATTAGTGAGATGGTTCACATTTACATTAATGACACTATTAACGACAGAACGGACATCCAAAACTTAAATGTTATTTATTGTAACTTGTTGCATCACATCAAGAAAAAATAAAGGAGTCTATCATTCCCAACATCAGTATAATTACAATAGATTTAATACAATATGGAAAAAAAAGAGAAAGCAAATATATAGTTGTATATAAAAAAGACCATAACAGTATTCCGCAGGACCCACTGATGATAGGAGAACTAATATCATTCCATCGTTTATTTTGTCCCTGGCGGTTGATGTTTCGTTTTGTCCTGAACTCATGTGGTCGTTGCCTGTTTGTGGATTAATGAATGTTTTTATTTTATGTCCGGTAAAAGACATATTTTTAGCTTAGGTGACATGCTTCTCAAACCGAATTAAGGTAAGCAAACCCACCATTTATCAGAGTATACCGTCTTTAACTTTGAGAAAATATGCACGTACAGATGCACGGTCTATGTCTTTAATGTAGAAAGTTTAAGTGTATTTGTTAACTATTAAATTTATTTTTTAATTTTTTTAATCGTTAGATACGTACTTTTATGCATTTTTATCGATGTCTTTGAATGATTTTGTTCATGCATTAATTGTTTTTATAGAATGTTTATTTACCATATTTTTTAGACCTGAAGAAGATCTAAATAAAGATCGAAACGTTGGCGCATTCGCAACTGTGAAGTAGCTATTTAATTGTCCTACACCCGCTCTCTGCAGTTCCATCAGTAAAATTAATATTGAAGACAAAAATAAGATAGAGTTATTGAATAATTTAACTGTGTGCAATATTCTTCCAGACTTTAATTTAAACGAAACCACAGAACCCCCAGAAATCTTCTCCATGTCACAAATGTTGAATGGTCTAGAAAATAAAACTTTATTGGCAATAGGGCTAGACGACATGTGCTTTTCTCTGATCCAAATTGCATGAATTGCATATCGGTCTAAAATTACCTATAATTATCAATGCACGAGTTACATTCGAAGGAGAATTTCATGAACAAAATAATTAAAAACCCTTGCGACATTTGCGACACCCTTGTAGGTATAGCTATTTTGATTCGGTTCAATGTCAGAAAACTTTGTGCGGGGCCAGATGGTATGACGATGGATTGAATATAAATTAATTTGCATGGTTTATGCTATGACATTGAGCCAGTTACTTTTCATTTGACTTTGACAGAAAAATTATCGCGATAAATTTATTCTGACAGAAAAATTATCGCGATTATTTCACTCATTCATATTATCGCTATGGAGCAAAACAGGTATTAATAAGAGGATATTCGATAATTTTCTAAAAAATTACAGCGGTAATTTCACGTTGTCATGGAATCAACCATAATACTTTGTTATGTTTTCCTTGCAGATTTCACTCGTCCTAAAGGACTCGTGAAATTATGGAAAACATGCATTCGTGAAAAATTATCGGTAAATTTAAAGCTCTCGTGGTATTACCCCCGATAATTTTTCTGTTGTTGAATATTACTATGGTTACAATTGTTGTATAACAATAGAATATTGGACAAATATTGAATAGGTGGCGAATGAAATTCTCATAAAAAAATATATGATTAGAAGCGAAACAAACTTTATTAAATATTTATAACAACTCTTTAAATACGGGTTCAATCCCTGGGGAGTGGAAAAACTAGAATATCATTTCGATTTTGAAACCTGGCAAAAAACCAGATAATATTGAAAATTTCAGACTTATCATTCTTTCTTCATGTTTGGGTAAAACAGTGGAAATAATGATCAAAAATCGCATCGAATGGAAACTGGAGAGTAAGCAATTCTTCTCACCGTGGCAGACAGGATCCCGAAAAGTATGGGAATCGGTAATAGTGTAGCACTTTTAACAACACATATTGAGGGCGCACTTCAAGAGAGAGAAGGTGTACTAGCAGTATTCCTTGATATTAAATCAGCATATAATCATGTCAAAATTTACAAACTATACTACATGTTAATTACAGCTAGTATTCCTACAGGATTAGCTAATTGAATTCTGGTGATTACAAAAGACAGAAAACTATATTAGAAAGAACAATGGATGCTTGGAAGGACCACAAATCACATCAAATAGACTAAAACAGGGATCACCCTTGAGTACAATCTTATTTAACGATCTATTCGAAAACAATGGTAATATTAGTATATCGGGAAATACGGATGATTTAGTGTTATTCATTAGGGGAGCACACATTGAGACGGTGGTGGAGGAAATGAATCAGGATCTCGTAACACTAATAAATAAATTAGAATAAAAGAAGTTAACGTTATCACCGACAAAATGCGAGGCAATATGGTTTACTAAGGAAAATAGAAAAACTCAGCCAACAAAAATAAAAATATATGGACAGGAAATTCAATATAAAGATAATGTACTGTACTTGAGAGTGACATTACATAAGAATCTGAAATGGGACCTACATATTGATAAAATGATTAATAAGGCTACAGCAGGGTATAATTTCCTGAAACTTTCACAAGAACATGGTGGGGTGCAGACCCAAAAAGTATGTTGATGGCGTATAGAGCCTTAATCAGATCTCACCTGGATTTTGCATTAATCTTCTATGGTGACATTCGAAAAAAACTGAGGGAAAAATTGGATAGAATGCAATTTGCCGCATTAAGGCTTTGCCTGGGACGTATGAGGTCAACACCAACTGGTATGTGTTTCTGGCGGAAAGTGAAGAAACTGGAATATAGGAGACAAGTTTTGGCCGCAAAATTCGTAGCAAAAGTCATAGGATTAGAACAAAATCCATTGATGGAAGTTGCCTTGACAATAAGGAATAAAATGAGTAGAAACCCTAATGCAAAAGTGATACCAATGGTAGGAAAGGCCATTGAAGTATTTCTACCCTATCGCACGAAAGTTTTTTATAACAGACAATACCCTTGCTTTGAGATAGATTTTCAGAAACAAATAGAACAGGTCAAAACCGTTAAATTTAACTTAAAAAAATAGTTATAGATATCAGGCAACAATTCTGGCCGAAACTAGTAAATTTCCAAATCATCATCTATACACAGACGCTTCAAGGAAGAATGACCAAGTTGGATTTGGAGTGTATATTCCAAAGGCAGGGGTACAGTTATCGAGTATACTTCCCGGAGGCACTTACCATATGCATTGCTAAAATAGCAGCATTTAACGAAACAGTAATTATAATTATAAAAAGAAAGATTAAAACGGCAATAATACTATCAGACTCACTAAGCGCCATTCAAAAAATATCCAAAGCCCAAATAAACACCAACTCAGACGTGAAGACACTGAGACGTTCGCATAACTTGGATCCCTGGGCACTCTGGAGTACAAGGCCACACCATGGCGGATACACTCGCGAATATAGGAAGAAGTTTGGCGGTCCCAAAAAAGGACTTTGTAGATACAAAAGATCATTTTTAATATAGCTAAAAACAGCATAATTCAACAATATAAGATTGAATGGGCGCAGAACACGGCAAATAAAGGCTTGGAGGAGGAATTCCCTAACGAGAATTGGTTTGCTAAAATCCCCTGCAAAAATAGAAGATGGATTACTACAATGATACGCATTTTTAGGGGTCATTGTTGTACAAATTCGCATTTGACAAAAACTAAAGTTAAACATAAACCACACTGTGAATGCGGACACTTAGAGAGTTTGAACCACCTCTTTTTTGAGTGTCCTATAAATGAAATTAACAGTTTTGATATTTATCAGGAATTGATTAAAACAGGGAGCGTCACTCCCCTCAATATACAGACGGTTTTAAAAAAATTAAATGCGAGGATCAATGATATTTTGAACAAATTTCTCCAATACAATAAAATTAAACTGTAAAGTCTGGTTGTGTATAGTAATATGTATTGCCTTGTAGAAGCTGATCCTGGTCAATGACAATGTGTGAAGTGTGAAGTAGGTAGTTGTGAAGTCCATCCTATGTGGTTTTTGGGGCTAATATAGCCTAGAAGAAGCAAGAAATAACCGGAAGAGTTAAAGAGACCCACCAAAAGATGCCATAAATAGGTTGAAGACTCACAGCACCATAACAAAATAGTAAAGCTCTAGAGATCCAGGGGAACAAGCCCGGATAGCTGAATCTCTTATCGTGTCGAGCTGGCAAATGCTCAAGCTGGCAACGCCATACACCAAACAAACAAACAACCTGGGAATGTGTGCACTGCATACAGACCCGACTTTTGAGTGTTACTATCAATCGACCATTGTAAAAACATTGAATTTAACAAAAGCAACAGTGTTGCTATTAATATGTTTTAAATTTTTTAAACGTGTGTTATTGAGAATGGTAATAACTCAGCCAAAACTGACACAGAGGAATAAGCCAGACCTTGTTTTTAGTGTGTGTTTTTTTTTTTAGTTTTACCATGTTATTCGATGCAGTTGGAAACACCAATAGTTGTGTAAAAACATCGGTTTTATGAATATCGTTTGTATGTATACTGAAAAGAAATATCTAATATGTCCTTAGGATCTTTTAACCAACAATCATGTATGTAGCCATCTTTAGTAATTCTATTTTAAGTGCTTATTAGGTCGTTTTTTGCGCGAATGGGTTTGCTAAGATTGTTTTTGGTAACAATGATACTTACTTAGGTGTTCCTCAAGGAATACGTAGTCTTTGTCTTTAAAGCCAAACAATTCCTCTTTTCCTTATATGCCATTAATTTTTCAGTATTCACACTTCCGGTTTTGGGTCTAGAAGTATACAATCGTTTTCCACAAAATATACTGAGACTAAAAAAAATTCTTGAACGCAGCTCAGGGTTACTGCCACGTGCTCGCTAGCTAATAGCTGGGGAACAAATTGTAGTTTGAGTTACAATAATTGTAACTTGAATTTGAAGTTGCATTTATAGGTTGCAGCTACAATTGTAGATTACATCTAAAGCTTCAAGCTACAATTGTGGTTTAAAATTAAAATCATTCTAAGTTAAAGTTACTATCGTAGGTTCATTTTTCTTGAACTCAGCTCGGAGTTACTTGTTGTTACTGCCGCGTGCACGCTAACTAATAGGTGGGGAACAAACTGTAGGTTGAGTTACAATAAATGTAAATTGAAGTTGCAATTTGTAGATTGCAGCTACAATTGTAGATTAAATCTAGAGCATCAAGCTACCGAAGGGGTCTATCTCCGAATGTGTTGCACCTATAGAACTTCCGATGGTGGGAGGCGAAAGAGGACATCGAGAAGATGAAAAACCAGTTGGGTTCACTCCAATTAGTCGAGGCGTTCTCAAGTTACAAGCGATCAAATTAGAGAATTGAGAAAAAACCCGTTATTCCCCCCCCCCCCCCCCCGCTACTTTAGACATTTTCAAAAAAACTTCGAGACATTATTTATACTATATTTGATCGGAATGGCTTGTTTGGATTCCCCCAGAAATCTAACAAAGTCAATTTGAGTGCAATTGACAACCAAAGAGATTTTTTGAAAAATGGTCCAAAAAAGAGATTCCTAAAAATCGACCTCCGAAGGGGTCTATCTTCGATAATATTGCACCTACGAAATTTCTGATGATGGATGGTGAAAGAGGATATCAAGAAGAGGAAAAAATAAAAATAGCTGGATTCACTCCAATTGGTCGAGGATTTGATAAGAACTTTGTTAAACTCAAATCCTGATCGCTGAACCAAGCTAGGTTCTTGCTCGTACTACTTAGATGCTTGCATCTGTAATGTACCTAAATAAATAAAAAAAGGGTGATTGAAATCCTAAAATTTTTAAAACTTAAAATTAATTAAAACTTTACGCATCACTGCTCTGAAGACCTAAATCTTAGAAGTACAAAATGATCATTGCGAGATAGATATTTAAACCTATTTAATGTCCCAAAACTTCATCTTCGTAGGTTTCATCTTGTGACAAAAAGTAGATCTCCCCAGAAAATTTAGAAAACCCTGTAAATTTAGAACTTTTCATATTGTCATCAATTAGGCATTGGAAATTTGACATTGATATTTTGAGATGGGTATAAAAAAATTAAGGTTTCAAAGTTAACTAGTTGGCAAAAATAAGTGAATGGGTAATAGTTACAGGTCTTATGATCGTCTCCATCTTTTCTTTGCACACACATTTCTTCTTGTTCGAGATCGAGTGGATTTGACCTTTCGTGATCCACCCACATTTCCTTGGTAACCTCAAAATCTCCAAAATAAAGACTGAAAATTTAAAACAAAGCAGAAAACAAGTCCAAAAAGACCTGAGCTTGGTGATGCTTTGTAATAAACTAGTTGGTCAGCAAAACTCTTGAGTCGGTTTGTTTATGGTGTGCTTTTGTCACACACGCGCGTCATTTTTTTTTTTTTTTTTTTTTGCGTCGTTTTTGACCATGCGCGCGGGGCGCCCATAGTTTAGGAAGTACGAACGCTGTGGGTAAAGTACTTTTGAAGTTTTGTAGGGTAAGACCATGCGCGCGGGGCGCCCATAGTTTAGGAAGTCCGAACGCTGTGGGCAAAGTAGTCCAAATTGCCGTAAAATTATTAACAAAGAACCTGAAGATACCTAAAAGTAACTGAAATGTCGAAACGTCTCAAATACCTTATTTCATATTAAGTAATATGTAAACAGGTAAAAAACGTGCTAAAATTCATAAAAAGATATAAAATGGTACCACGAGTACCCATATCAAAGTTGCCATTTATGACATATTGTTTTTGATTGTGAACAGAATCTACAATTGAAATTTAATTTTTCTAGCTTTAGATGTTCCTAAAAATGTAATATTGGTCAATTTTTGGGTCACCCTATAGTATCTACATCAGAAACCAAAGGCACTATTTATAATAAGGGAATAAAACCTACAAAAAAGTATTGTTAAACAAAAAAAAAACTAAAGTTAAATGTTGCAGCATTATTTGGGACACCGTATACTATTTAAAACAGAAATCAACGCTCTATTTATCATAAAACTACTGGAGCTTACGCAATAAATTCACAGATATCAATTTACATGACAAAATCCTAAAATTCTAGGTTACAACACTTTTTTGGGACACTCTATACTATCCAAAACGTAAATTAATGCCCTATTTATCATACGACTACTAGAACCTACGAATAAAATCGATTACTATTGATTTATATGGGTAAAGTCGATATTTCTATATTAAGTATATGAGACTCTCCCCAACTGGCTCAAAACCCTAAAGTTTTAGATAAAATTCGTGAGTTTCAGCCTTCAATAGCTTATATCGCGTTTTAACGAGGATTTATCCCAAAAGTTATAAGAGGAGCCCAAAAAGTAGAATAAGTTTAGTGTTTTTTAACAATTTGTGGATAAAATGGCGAAGGAAATTTTCTGCAGTAAATATTACTAATATCTGATAACACCAGACTCTTTGAATAATTAAAATTGCTTTCATTACTAAGTTTTAGTAACGCTTTCATCGCCTATATCTAACATTTTATTCTGGCTGGTCTACATACTTAATAATCCATCCTTTCTATGTAAAATACACACTGCTTATGGACCTTTTCTGCATTATTAGCATATATTAGCTTCATGCATCATTTTTTGAGACACCCTATACTATCTAAAACAGAAATCAACGTCCTATTCATTAAAAACCGACTCGAAGTAACAAATAAAATCGATTACTATAGATTTAAATGACACATATAGAAAATTCTATGTTAAACATACGGGGCTCTCAAACCGGCCCAAAAAACTAAATTTTGAGATAAAAATCGTGCATTGCTGCCTTTAACAGCTAATATCTCGTTTCGATGAAGATTTATCAAAAAATGTATAAGAACAGCTAAGGAAGTAGAAGAATAGAGCTATACGTAGAGCCCATTTTCGAAGCTCTGCCTAGAACAGTAACCGAGCACGGGTGGCCCAAAAATAAGGTACAAATTTTGCATTTTTTTTCAATTTTCTCAAAAACCGTGAAAGCTAGCTTCTTTCTGATACATGCATCTGATAGCCCTCGATGACCTCTTCATACATCATATTAACCTGGATATCGAAAAACCTTACCGTTTCCAAGATAAACAGAAAAATGTAAAAATTTCAAAATTTTCAAAGGGGGTAGGTCGTGAAAATTTTCGACCGAAATCGATTGTCATAGATTTTGTCAAAAATAGTCTCGAATGAAAGAGGGGACAAAAATATGTAAAAAAATTGCAATTCTGGAATTTTCAGTAAATTCCTTCCCCTTCAAAATGGCGCCAAAAACGTAATTTTTCCACTTTTTATCGACATTGTATTACTTATATCTATATAATTCGAAAACTAAACATGGTATAACGATGCTATTGACGCCGATGAATAGAGCATTCTCGACCATAAAATACCTGCTTAATTTGTCGTTCAAGGTTTTTAATTTAGTTGACGTAATGTTTGATCAAATAAAAATATTAGGTAATTTTTACAAAATTTTAATAGTTTTTCAATTCCCATGAGACTGTTATTAAACTTAGCAAAATAGTAATTAACGTTTTGAGCAGTATTTGAGGCGACTCACACTTAATTGAGTCACCGTTGTTCTATTGCCGTAAATGGCTTTGCTATAAAATGGCAAAAGTCACTCTACCCCTATATATGAGAAATTTAATCAGTTAAATCTCGGAACCCAAAAACGATAAAATCGAACAGTTAGTGCCAGTCGAATGGGCTTCGTTAAAGCTATTTTGTCAGTCATATACGAAGAACTGATTGTTTGGGCGTGGCATATTTATAAAGCAATATTCGTAATAAAAGAGAATACCCTGATGATGGCGTATAGTAGGCGTAAAGTCGAAACGTCGGATATATTTAGTTTCGGCGCCCTTTAGCAACAGTGAGTAAGTTGGAGCAAAAAAGTGTCATTTTAATAAAAAAGTTTCCAAAATGGAACCTTTGGTACCCGCGGCAAGGTTCTGGACCTCAGAGTCCTCTAGCCCGTCCCATAAAATGGCCACATACCAAATTTCAGCTTTCTAGCTCAAACCGTTTCAGAGATATCGGCTTTAAACCAAACGTTTTCAGGCGGCCATCTTGGATTTTTAAAAATGTCATTTTTAGCGAATTTTACATAAGGAAAACCTACCATTCGATTTTCAAGTCGATATCACCATCGGTTCATTAAGCAGCTATAACCCAGCTACAGTCAGCTACATATAGCTATGTAAGCTATATTACCATTCATGGTACCTCCATGGGCACCCAGCATCCAAAGTTGAACCACGTATCATTAACAGTTCTCCAAATATCAACGGTACTCAGCTACTGTAGCTATGATAGCTACGGCAACTATATTACAATTTATAATACCCCCGTAGGTACCTACCATCCAAATTTGAACCATGTGCCATCGATGGTACCCTAAATATAACCTTTTCTATATTCCTTTTCCTTCTATATAAGGAATTCCCCTTTCTATATAAGGAAAACCTACCATTCGATTTTCAAGTCGATATCACCATCGGTTCATAAAACAGCTATAACCTAGCTACAGTCAGCTACTTATTGCTATGTGAGCTATATTACCATTCATGGTACCTCCATGGGCACCCAGCATCCAAAGTTGAACCATGTATCATTAACAGTTCTCTAAATATCAACGGTACTCAGCTACTGTAGCTACGATAGCTACGGCAACTATATTACAATTTATAATACCCCCGTAGGTAGCTACCATCCAAATTTGAACCATGTACCATCGATGGTACCCAAAATATAACCCTTTCTATATTGCTCTCATTTAAAAAGCATTGCGCAATGTATTTCTTATGGGAAGTGCTGGAACAAACGTAGCCAGCCGAGCGTCGACGTCACAGGGCGCCACGTGGTCGGAAATCATGAATCCCGACACGAAATTTTCAAATCGACCAGTCTTTGTGAAAACGACCTCGAGGACTGGGGGCTTTACATGTAATCTTCCTAGAAATGTTCAAATTTTCACCTGCCATACAGTTTTCCTCGATTTTCCGCCTATTTTTCTTGGTCTAGGTGTTTAAAGTTCGATCTGTCAAACGAGAAATTTCCGTCGTCGAAAAATGCGATCGCAGCGCACGGTTTAGTAGTTTACTCGAGAGGCAATTGCCGGAACTAACGGAAAATTTTGTCGAAATTTCAAAAATCTGCATCTTTCGTTTCGAAATTGAATTAAGACCATTTCGCGACGTCCCAGCGAAAAAGTGATTCCTTGGTGCCGAAAAGAAAACATTCCAAGGTATCCCCTGGGATAGAAATCCAGTCGATCGGATGCACGGTCTCGGCACAAATAGGCCTCAAAGTGGCAATTTCAAATGTAAAGTTTAAAAAATCGTCAAAATTTGAAATTGAAAGCTAGGACCTTCATTTTCGGCCAGATGGAGGGCTCATATGGGCGCTACACCCCTGAATTATTTCAGATTTTTTCATGCAAAAATGTGGAATCTACAGGGTGAAACGTGAAAAAAGTACACCAAAGTTAGTAAAAAGTGCGGCACGGAAAAACTTTTGTAGCTCACCCGGTATAAGAGCTAGGCCAAAACTAACAACTGATTTTTTTTTCTCTCCACGTGTTCTAGTCGCCCATATACCACCGAAGCTGAACCGTTCCATAGTTTTCGTAAAAACCGCAAAAAACTACCTTCAAATTTTGGACACTTTTCCTTAATTGTCTTTGGACATTTTTTTGACCACTCTGTATTAAAGTGGCACCTTTGGCGGGATAGGATTAAAAGTAGCCAAGGATATGCCCTTTTCCCCGGTACCATCGTTATTGGGCCGGTCGTGTAACTAAGGGGGTCCAGAAGGCCCAGAAGTTGACCATTACAAAAAAAAAATCAAAAAACCGTGCCAACTTTGCGATTTTTTCTAGATTTTCCTATTTAACTTATCGAAATTAGACTTCAAAATTTATCATCTACATATATGTGGAAATCTAGCAACAGGGAGCCCTATACCCCACATAGTCCCGGAGTTACGGTAAAACCGATAATGTTTTGGGTATCTAAGAAAATGCATTTTTTGACTTTGGTACGCCACTGGTCAGCCCCCCCCGCACGTACCGAAAAACCGACCACATTTTTGGAAAGCCCGTTCATTTCTGTATATACGCGCAATACTACGAAATCCCGTCAAACGAGCAGTTTCAGAGTTATAAGCGGTAGAAGGGAAAAAATACCAAATATATACAACCAAAAAGTCAACTTTGGCTGCGCGTTATAGTACTCACTTGCGTTCGTACAAAAAGCATAAGGATTAGAAGTTCTCTCCAAGGAGTAAAATATCCAAAGAGAAAATAATAATACACTGTTAGGTATATGTATTATTATTCCCATTGTAATTATCTGGAAAGTTAGAATGAAAGAAAAGTAATTAGTAGGAAGTGTACAACAAAAATATTAAAAAAGGCGAAAAATTATTTACATTTTTATTTTCCAAAAAAATTCTAGACATTTTTTGTGCTGTTTTTGATCGAAATCGCACTTATCCAATCACCTAAGAGCATAACAAACTCAATTCGAATGCAATTAACCTCCAAAGAGGCTTTTTTTAAAAATGGTAAAAAAGCGCGACTCTAAATGTCCCTAAAAATCGACTTCCGAAGGGGTCTATCTTCGAAAATATTGCACCTACAAAATTTCTGATGATGGAAGGTGAAAGAGGATATCAAGAAGAGGAAAAAACAGCAGGAAATCGCACGTTTCCAATCCCCTAAGAGCGGAACAAACTCAATTCGAATGCAATTAAACTCCAAAAAGGTTTTTTTCAAAAATGGTTCCAAAACGCGACTCGTAGAGTCGTTCTTGTAGTATCTCCGAACGTGTTGCACCTATGAAACTTCCGTGGGAGATGAAAGAGGACATCAAGATGACGAAAAACCAGTTGGATTCACTCCAATTGGTCGAGGCGTTTTCAAGTTACAGGTGGTCAAAGTTGAGAATTGAGAAAAAAGCCGTAATACCCTTTCTCAATTTGGACATTTTCAAAAATTCTAGACATTATTTTTACTATTTTTGATCGGAATGGCATGTTTGGGATCCCCCAAAAATCTAAAAAACTGAATTTGAGTGCAATTAACCTCCAAAGAGATTTTTTGAAAAATGGTCCAAAAAAAGAGCTTCCAAAAGTCCCTAAAAATCGACCTCCGAAGGGGTCTATCTCCAAACGTGTTGCAACTAACTTCCGATGGTGGGAGGTAAAAGAGGACATCAAGAAAATGAAAACCAGTTGGGTTCACTCCAATTGGTCGAAGCGTTCTCAAGTTACAGGTTGTCAAAGTTGAGAATTGAGAAAAAGCCCTAATGCCCTCCCACACTTTGGACATTATCAAAAAAAATTTGAGGCATTATTTTTACAATTTTTGATCGGAATGGCTCGTTTGGAATCACCTAAAAATCTAACAAACTCAATTGAGTGCAATTAACCCCCAAAGAAATTCTTTGAAAAATGGTCCAAGAAGAGATTCTAAAAGTCCCCTTTTAGACATTTTCGAAAAAAAATCGAGACATTTTTTGTGCTGTTTTTGAACGAAATCTCACGTTTCCAATCCCCTAAGAGCGGAACAAACTCAATTAGAATGCAATTAAACTCCAAAAAGGTTTTTTTCAAAAATGGTTAAAAAAACGCGACCTTAGAGTCCCTAAAAATCGACCTCCGGAGGGCTCTATCCCCGAACGTGTTGCACCTATGAAACTTCTGTGGGAGATGAAAGAGGGCATCAAGATGACGAACAATACACAAAACGAAACAAAACCAGTTGGATTCTCTTCAATTGGTCGAGGCATTTTCAAGTTATAGATGTTCAAATTTGAGAAGTGAGAAAAAAGTCGTAAAACTCGCTCCTTTGGACATTTTCAAAAAATTTCGGATTTTTTTTTTTGTTTTTTTCGATTGAAATGGCACGTTCGGGGATTGCCCCTAAGGACGTCACGAACTCAATTCGAATAAAATTAACCTTCAGAGAGATCTTTTTAAACATGGCCCTACAACGCGACTCTAAAAGTGCCTAAAAATCCACCTCTCAAGGGGTCTATCTTCGAAAATATTTATACTACGAAACTTCCGATGTAAATGAAAAAAATCTCTTTCTCTCTTTAAGAACGTAACAAACTCAAATGCGAAGGCAATTAACCTCCAGAGAAGTTTGTATTAATGAAAAAAGAATACCCTTGAGAACTTCTAGTCCTCTCTCGCCAAAGATGTCACTTTTTAAATACCGGGTTTAAAAATTGTCTGAAAAAAAAAGTTATGAAAAAGTGTCAAAAATGTAATTTTTTTGTTATTTTTTACGGAAACTAAAGCCCGGCGGAACTTCGGTTGTAGATGGAGAGTTAGTCGACTTAAGAAAGTTTTTTATGTGTCAAAGGGCATAAAAATTTATGGTAACGTTGTTCTTGTAATTTTGTTGTTTTGTTGTAGTAATTGTACCAATGTTCATTAATTTATCTCACGATCAAAATTTTCATGTTGTACTGTACTTGTACAGGGTCATTGATTATAAGTTAACCACCCACCTAGAGGCTTCAATTTTACTCGAAGAAAAAAATATTAAATACGAAAGTTGTTGGTAATTAGGTGTAGTTTTTCCAATGCAAAATCCTTTATACAGGGTCTAGCCAAAGCCCGTGGCACGTGGCAGAACATCCGGTACATTTATGCTTTTGCTGTCTAAATTATTTGTAAAACGCTGCCAAATTAATCAAAATTTAAGTATCAATCGTTCAAAATACTGAGCCTTCCATAAGTAGGCAGTATGTGTAATAGAAAGAAGCAAACTCATGAAATTTGTTGGGGAGGTAAAAAACTCAGGATATTATAATTGATAATTAGTTCATGACATTTTTTAATTTTGGTAAATAAAGGACTACTGATATAAGCTCGAATGTGTGGACAAAGTGGCGAAGGCAAAATTTCTCTCCTATTTTCAAATACTCAATTCAGGCTACTATGCAACAAGCTAACATACCTCAATTGCCCAAATGCCCCCCGGTAGCGAATCCACATTGCCAAACATTAAGTATCTATTGCAACAATGTTAGGATAATATAAGACTACCTATCCAGTGTTTGGGATATATAAGCAAAGCTGAATGCAAAACATGAATTAAAAGCATCAGAAAATGTTACTTTTAAACCAAGCTGAGAACTATGGCATATTTCTTGCCGCTTCTTCTGATTTTAAAATTACCTGTTTAGTATCACAAACGACTTTAAATTTAGCAAGAGAATGCTTTGACATTCCTGCACAAATGTGATAATAAGATATAATACACATATGCATGCAATCTCTCATTGTACAAATTGGTATTGGATGTAAGGACTCATTGTACAAATTGGTATTGACACCACAAAACTCAGTATTAACAAATGCAGAGGATTATGGAACAAGAAAGGTGTTGGAGGCTGGGATAAACACAAAAGTCAGCAGCAGCAGATTACGCTTTCTCTGAAGGTCAAGATATGCCTTTCATCCTTTTAACAAGATGGATTTCTTCAATCATCAATCGCAGAGTTATTTTCCGAGAGTAACCAGAAAAGCCGTTGCTACCTTTAGGCACAAAAATATTTTTGACAGAAAAGAGGAAATTGCAGACCAAAACACAGACTGGAAACAAGTTCTGCAAAAGCATAAGATAAAAAATTCATTGGACCACCACATCAAAGATCGGAAAACAATTCAGGAGTGCTGAATTAGTTCAAATGCCAATTTTAATAGTAATTCGTTCTAATGTTATACTTTTTGTTTGTTTGTTGTTGCATATATATATTTTTTCTGTTGGTTTTATGTTAAGCACCAAACTATGATGATGTCCTAGCGTGCACCTATGTCTATTTTTTTGTTATTCACCACTTACTTAAATAAAAAAATGTATTTACACCAGCTATTTATTGTTTCCTGATACCCAACTACCTAGTTTTATGATTAGCCTCATAACATCTATGCTTATAACAAGCCTTTTATTTTATTTTGTATAATTTAACATTTCTTTTCATAACATTAATCTGGCAACATTTCATGAATAAAATAGACATTTGTCAATTTTGTAACCTCATGTACTTGCCAAATTCACTCAATGTCGTTTTCAAAAATGTATACAGGGGCAAAACATCTGTTTTCCATGGCACACCCCAGTCCATAATAATTTGAGACGGCATATAGTTTTTCTTCGCAGATCTTAAGTTTCTCAATTCAAAAAATGTGCCTACGTTCGTGCCTACGTATTAACAGTTGAAGGGTACGTCGATATCATTATTATTTAGGGTGAGTATCAAAAAGATAAGCGAAGAGCAAGTGATTTGTAACTGGCTCGTTTTCCAAATCGTGCAATTCCATGTGCAAATTCTTTCAACAATCTTGATAGGTCTTCGCGGCAAGGTGGTTTTCTATACAGCCGAAGAAACACTATTAGAAGACCAACAAGAAATGAAGATAATGTTAACAATGTATTGGCGTATATTAATTTTAAACCTCACGTATCTCTTCGGGTACTTTCCGAGGAAATGGAGATCTCTAAAAACCTCAATACAACATACAATTGATATCATGAGAGTTTAAATATCATCCTTTTAAAATTCATGTAAGACAAGCATTGCGTCATGGTGATGGAGAAAGGCGACTTGACTTTATATCCAGGGTTATGGTTAAGTTGGAGACCAATCCAGATTTTCTGTCGAGTATTTTGTGAAGTGATCAGCCAAGATTCCACAACAATGGAGTTTTAAATCGGCATAATTCTAATTACTAGTCGCAAGATAATCCACAATGGGTTAGAGAAACATTGTCAAACTATTTGGGGTATTAACGTCTGGTGCGGTTTATTCAACGAACGAATTGCAGGACCATACTTTTTTGAAGAAACTTTGACTGGAGAACGATATTTATACTTTTTGGAAACAATAATTCCGGAATTATTCGAAGATATTGCTTTAAATGAAATTCTAAATATGTGGTGGCAGCAAGATGCTGGACCGGCACATAACTCACGCATTGTTAAGGCTTACTTAGAGGCTACTTATGGCAATCGAGTCATAAGCACAAATTCAAAAAGATCACCTAATTTGTCACCGATCGATTATTTTTTTTTTTTTTTTGAGAAAACATTAAAGATATGGTTTTCCAAATGGGACCTCAAAATGTCGAAGATTTCAAACAAAAATCAGACTTGCTTGCAGACAAATAACCCCTGAAATGATAAACGCAACCTGTCACTGGAACCTCAAAAGATTTGAATATTGCGTAGCCCAAGGAGGAATGCAGTTTGAGCACTCACTTTAAAAATAAATAATAAAAATGTACCTAGCCTAGGTGCTCTAAAAATTTTGTTGGTTATTATTTTCTGTTTAATTCCTTTGTCAGTATAATTTCGTTACCATATTACTACTTGTTATTAGTAAATTTGACAATGCATAAATAAAGTTTATTGTTAGTTTTGCTTTTTTATATCATCAAGGCGGAATTCGCGGACCAGTGTTTCACCATCTTTATAAAGTTCTAAGCCTAATATTTCAAAATTGGTTAAAGATTGGCTCATAGTATTTATACAAAAATACTTCTAATGCTACATAGAATGAAAAGCAAACAAAATATACAGGGCGTTCCATTGAAAAAAAAATATGAATTTTACTAATAGCTACTTTTTGATGCACCCTGTACTAAGAAGAACCTTTTTTCAAGGAAATTTCTTCCATGATCTACATTACTCTGGCTTCAGATAAAAACCAACAAAATGAAATTCATAAAAGGGAACAAAAATTTATTATTAAATGCAACATTTTAGCTGCAATATTTTTACAACTATAATTTTCTGTACTTGGACGAATTAATCAAACAGCAACCAAAATTGTGTTTACCGAATTAGCCTCAATAGTTAAGTCCGTTGAATTCTTCAACACACTCACTGATACCACCTGCTCTGTGTCCAACCTGAAACCCAAGAAACCCTGATTAAATACCCTAGCACTTGACTACAGGTACCCACCTATTTCTGATAACAATGGCAATTTTCTCATCGGGTCTAATGAAGGCTAATCCATCCAGTCCATCTCCTTCCCAAGTAGAAGCCACTCTTTTAGATCCAGGAACTATGAACTTGGAAAAGTGCCCCAAAGCATAAAACGTTGGCTGTTTGTAAAACTCATCGTCTTGGCCGTTAACTATGATAGGAGCGTCAGCTCCAGCTTGGACATAGTTAGGTTGATCCCCATCAACGAGAACCAAGTTCCACTCCACCCAACTTATAACGTCATGAGACAGATCCTGAAAAATACTTGATAACTTTCCATTTTTTTCTTAGTGACTCTTTTGACTACCTCAATAATACTGGTTAGATATTTGTTCGCTCTGGTCCAGTTTCCTAGAGACACTACTGGTTCAGGAGGCGTAATATGGTAAAAGCCTACAAAGGTTCCATTTTAGTGCTGTTTAGTGCTTGCTAAGTCATGTCTTACCATTGCAAGCCTCACTGGCAAATCTAAATAACTCTTTGTGGGGACTTGTTATGTAATCCAAATTTGAGGCCGGCACTGCAGCGTCGGCGTACCAGTGTACGGCGGCGCCATCGATGTACTCAACTGTGTCTTTGTCAGAGAGAATTACATCAGCTAAATCAGGAAGAGTGGTCCTTTGATCGTCGTGTGCCATGATTTTAATGTCTTTGTAGGAAGAGTTCCTGATTGCCGGTCCGAAGTGGTCACGAATCCATATTTGCTGAATAAAATTTAGTGAGTGAACTTAATTACCAAACTGAAATCGCCTTACCATCGTCTCTTGTGTGAATCCAAGGTTGGGAACAAAGCTGCCAAAAAGTCCATTCGAGGGCTCGTTTTGAGTGGTCACGCCCCAGAAGTCAATACCATTTTTCTTGTAGGCGTCGAAAAACTTTAGATAGTATTTAGCCCATAGCGGATAATACTCATCTTTCAAGGTGGTGTAGCCTGAATATCTACGGTTTATTTGATCCTTATCAAAAATTTTAATAAAAAAAATTATTTGGGCTTACGTAGCATTAGTTTTCATCCACAAAGGCGCTGACCACGCCGAAGCAAACAATTTTAAGTTTTCTTTCCCACGTATTCCGTACGCTCGTTGGATAAGAGGTATCTGAAATACTTCTGTTATGCCAAAATGGTGAATACAACTCAACAGCGTACCTTATATTCAAAATCTTCAGGTGCCAAGGCAAACTTATCCAGAGTCTCGTCCTCCTCGTCGCAGTAAGTGTAGCCTCTTATAGAAAAATCCACTCCTGCAATAGGAACTCGACCGATACTGTATTCGATACCTTCTGGTCCAAAATAGCTTAGTAGAACGTTTTGTTGAGCTGCTGCGCTCACATTCTGCAAGTCTATTCCTGTTGCGTCTGTGAAGGCTCCACCAAACCCAAGAATAGTCTGAAAAGTCTCATCTAAGCTTTCGATTTTTACGGATGCTCCTGAAGCTCCTAGGACTCCATTTAGTTGGCCTTTGGTGGACGTAAATCCAGATTTTTCGTCGCTGGTGGAGTACAGCTGGTATTCTCCAGGTTGTAGGTCTTGAAGAGGGGGAACCGTATCGCAATAAGTGCCATTACAAACGCAGACGTTTCCTGCTTCCGCCGCTCGCTGAATGCAGGGATAAAACTCTTGGGCTGTCACTGAGACGGATACCACGAGGGCACCAACCAGCAAAGCTAACACTGCCATGTTGGAAGCAGCTTAGAGAGTGATAACGTGATTTTGTGAACTAGTAATTATATATATATTAGTTACGTGAGTAGATAAAATTCCACTTCATCAAGGAATGATGAAGAGCGTTTTTTTTTCAAGAAGTGACTTTTATAGAATCCAGGGGCGTACTGTTGAGAGGTTAATAAAATAAACATGATTTGAGTCAAAGTTGAATGAATTAACCTGGTAATGAAAGCACTCATATAGGCTTTTCTATAAATCTTCAGTTACATGATTTTCAAGTCCTAGTTATCAGGAATAAAAATATAAAAAATAAACTTGCTGCCACTGCATAACGTTACAATATTTTCCGTCAATATAATTGTTTATTTAAACAGCTTATTGATTTCATTGAGAACAAACACTTGATATCTTTTTGTTGGTTTTATATATCAAATGCAAAGAATTTTGTTTGTTGTAAACCACTTAATCTTTCAAGTTTGTACATTGTTTCACAAGCGTCATTTGAGATTAAATACTATGGCTGTATTACTCGATTCTCTCTAAGAAACCTATAGAATTCAGATTTTCAACCAATCAAATCCATATATCAGCGGATATTCCTCTTCTTGGTGAATATTGCAGGCGCACTAGGCATTTCAGCCATATTAACTACAATTTAAAAAGATTTGGAAACCTACCGGGTATCTCAACAAAACTACTATAGCTATATTTGTTTTTCTTTTTTAATTAAGCCCTTTAAATTTAATGGTAAACTTAAATTCCAAATTAAACATTAATGCATATTGGTTCAGTACCATCACAACGAGAAATGGAACGAAACCTGGGAATGTGTGCACTGCATACAAACCCGACTTCTGAGTGTTACTATCAATCGATCATTGTAAAACCATTGAATCTAACAAAAGCGACAGTGTTGCTATTAATATATTTTTAATTTTTTAAACGTGTGTTATTGAGAAAGCTAATACCTCAGCCAAAATTGACACAGAGGAAAAAGCGAGACCTTGTTTTTAGCGTTTTTTTTTTTAATTTTGCTATGTTACTCGATGCAGTTGGAAACACCAATAGTTGTGTAAAAATATCGGTTTTATGAATATCGTTTGTATGTACACTGAAAACAAATATCTAATATGTCCTTAGGATCTTTTAGCTAACAATCAGGTATGTAGCTAATTTTACTAATTTTATTTATAGAGCTTAGTAGGTCGTTTTTTGCAAGATTGAGTTTGCTAAGATTGTTCTTGGTTCTCATGATAATCAGGAGTTTTTCAACGAAAACTGCCTTTGCCTTTAAATCCAAACCATTCCTCTGGTCCTTATATCCCAATTATTTTTATTACTCAGGTTTACGGCTTTGGGTTTTTGAATTCACAAATCATTTCCAAAAAATTCACTAGGAGAACAAAAACTTTTTCCTTGAATATAGCTGCTACAATTGTAAATTCAATCTAGATATGCAGGTTCAAACTACAATAATTGCAGGTTGAAATTAAGATAATCGTAGATAAAAGTTACAGTTGTAGGTCCGATTTAGTATTTTTGGTTAAATTGCATATGTAATTTAACTTAGCAATTGTAGGTTCAAATTACATCTGTAGATAAGTTACAATAATAGATTAAATCTACAATTATTCTAGGTTCAAGTTACAATAATAGTAGTAAGTATAATTGGAAGCTGAAGTTATAATACTTGTAGAATCAAGTTGCAATTGCGAGGTGAAAGTTCAATTGTGAGTTGAGGTTAAAAATGTTACTAGAGTTTGCAATTGTAGGTTAAATTTACAACTATAGATCAAAATTACGAGTTTAAGTTGCATTTGCAGACCGACGTCCCAATTGTAAATTCAACTTGCAATTGTAAGATGAAGCTACAAATGTAGAATCGGCGTACAACTATAGTTTCAAGTTTCAGTCATAGGTTGAATAATTGTGTGTTCAAGTTTCCATTCTAGGTTGAAGTTATGCTATTATGTTCATTTTAAGTCATGAAAATGTCACTTGAAATTGCAATGTAGGTTGCTTTTACTATGGTAGACGATTGTAGGTTCAAGTAACACATTTAGGTTAAAATTGGACTTGCAGATTTAACTTACAATTATTGTAGATTCATATCACAATAATTGTAGGTGAAATCTGCAGATGCAGCTTCAAGCTACAATAGAATTGTAGATTGGAGCTACAATTTTGGTAGGTTTAAGTTTTAATTAGATTTATTGTACAATGTTTGTAGGGTTAAACTACAATTTGTGAGTTGAACTTACAGTTGTAGGGTGAAAAAAAAAATTGGTCAAAGTGGCTATTGTAACTTTAAGGTACAATAGTAGGTTAAAGTCGCAAATATTACTTACATTTACTACTACACTACGCAAATACTAGTTACTGTTTTAGGTTGAACTTACGATTGAAGACTTAATTAGAATTGTAGATTTGAGTTGGAATCACAGGTTGAACTGCAAATATAGATTCGAGTTAAATTAGTAGATTCAAGTTTAAAATAGTTTGAATCTACAATTATGGTGAAGTATATGGTGAAGTTACAACCGCAGGATAAAATTACGATACACGTAAGTGAATGTTGCAGTTGTAAGTTTAAGGTACAATAATTGTAGCGAAGATATATATTTAATTTGAGATTGCAATTCTACATTCAACTTACAGGTTAAGTTAAAATTGTAAATACAATTTGTAATTGTAGGTTGAAATTAAACATATTACTTGAAGTTGTAATTGCAGTTTTAAATACCAATAATTGTAACTTCAATCCACACAGACGTAATTTGAACAATAGTTACTTCAAACTACAAAAGCAATTTTAACCTAAAATCGTAACTTAAACCTATAATTGTAATGTAACAAGTTTAGTTTTACCTACAATTGTAATTTAAACCTAACATTGTAACTACAACCTACAGATGTAACTTGAACGTACAGTTGTAACTAAATTACAGCTTACATTTTGAGTTGCAAGGCTTGCAAAAATCAATGTCATATTTTGTTCGAAATTTAAAAATGTATTTTTCTTTTCTTAATACATTTATTTTGATTTTGCAATCATGTTTTTGCAAATATCTGTTTTTTTTATCTTTGTGAACTAATTTGAACTATTTTACAAATGTAAGTTGAATTTACAATTGTATATTCAAGCTACATTTGTAAGTTGGGCCTACAATTGTAAACTAAATCTCCAATTGTAACTTTAATACACAATTGTCACTTCAATCTACTATTCTAACTTGAACCTACAATTGTAATTTGAGCCAAGAATTGTAACAACGACCTACAGTTGTAACTACAACCTACAGTTGTAACTTGAAAGTACAATTTTAACTAAACTGCCGGTTACATTTTGAGTTGCAGGAGTTGTAAAAATCAATGTTATAGTGTGTTCGAAAATTAAAATACTTATTTTTCTTTTCTTTATACCTTCTATATATCATTTTAGAAATCCTTTTGGAATCATTTTCTGCTTTTTTTTTATCTTTGTGAACTAATTTTAACTATTGTATTGTTGGATGAATTAATTCTCAATCTCTGTATCTCTTTTCCTTTTTCTTTCAGATTTTTTTCTGTTGACTGATTTTCTACTATCACAATAATTGTAGTGCTCACAGTAATTGTAGCACTCACAGTGACACACGCGAGAACTGTCATTTAAAATTAGAAGTGCGGGCAAGGTTACAATTATTGTAGGTTCAAGTTGCCATTGTAAGTTTAAGGTACAATAATTGTAGGTTCAAGCTACAAAAATAACCTGAGATTGCAAATGTAAGTTGAGTTTAAGATTGTATATTCAAGCGATATTTCTACATTGAGCCTACAATTGTAAATGAAATCTGCATTTGTAACTATTGTAAATTCAATACGCAACTGTAGCTTCAATCTACAGTTGTAGCTACAACCTGCAGCTGTAAATTGAACGTAAAATTGTAACTAAATTGTAGCTTACATTTTTTGCAAGAGATGTAAAAATCAATGGTGTATTGTGTTCGAAAATTAAAAAATTTATTTTTCTTTTCTTTATACATAATTTTAGATAACCTTTTGCAATCATTTTCAGCTTTTTTTTTATCTCTGTGAACTAATTCTGACTATTGTATTATTGGTTGAATTAATTCTCAATCTCTGTATCTCTTTTCCTTTTTCCTTTAGTTTTTTTCTGCTGACTGATTTTCTACTATTACAATAATTGTAGTACACACAATAATTGTATTTACACGCGAGAAATGTCATTTGAAATTAAAATTGCGGACAAGGTTACAATTATTATAGGTTCAAGTTACCATTGTAAGTTTAAGGTACAATAATTGTAGGTTGAAGCTATATACAGTTGTAAGTTGAATCGATGATTGTATATTCAAGCTATATTTGCATATTGAGCCTACAATTGTTACTTATCTAAATTCAATACACAATTGTAACTTGAATTTACAATTCTAACTTGAAATTGCAATTTTAGTTTGAGCTTAAAATTGTAACTACAACCTACAGTTGGAACTACAACCTGCAGTTGTAAATTGAACGTAAAATTTTAACTAAGTTGTAGCTTATATTTTGAGTTGCAAAGTTGTAAAAATTAAATTCATATTGGGTTCGAAAATGAAAAATTTATTTTTCTTTTCTTCATACGTGTTTTTGGATGATTTTTACAATCATTTTCTGCTTTTTTTTATCTTTCTGAACTAATTTTAACGATTGTGTTGTTAGTTGAATTAATTCTCAATCTCTGTATCTATTTTGCTTTTTTCTTCATATTTTTTTCTGACTGATTTTTTACTATTACAATAATGGTAGTTCTCACCGTAGTTGCAGTTTCACGCGAGAAATGCCATTTGAAATTAAAATTGTGAGCAAGGTTAAAAATTATGTAGGTTCTAGTTACCATTGTAAGTTTAAGGTACAATAAATGTAGGTTGAAGCTACAAAGGTAACCTGAAGTTGCAAATGTAAGTTGAATTTTCAATTGTATATTCAAAGTACATTTGTAAGTTGAGCCTACAATTATTGTAAATTAAATCTCCGATTCTAACTTCAATACACAATTGTAACTTCAATGTACAATTCTAACTTGAACTTGCGATTATAATTTGAGTCTAAAATTGTAACTACAATCTACAGCTGTAACTACCACTTACAGATGTAACTTGAACTTACAATTATAACTAAGGTATAGCTTATATTTTGAGTTGCTAGAGTTGTAAAATTCTAGTAAAAAAAGTAATAGGTTGAAGTTACAAATGTAGCCTAAAGTTGCAAATTTAGGTTGAATTTCCAATTGTATATTCAAGCTAGATTTGCAACTTGAACCTACAATTGTAAATTAAAGCACCAATTTTGACAGAACTAACCTGAATTAACCTGAAGTTGCAATAGTAGGTTGAATTTACAATTGTGTATTCAAGCTATATTTGCAACTTGAACCTACAATTGTAAATTAAACCTTCAATTTTAACTCTAATACACAATGGTTATTTCAATGTTTACACAATTGTAAACTCAATAAATAATTTTAACTTCAATACACAATTGTAACTTCAATCTACAATTCCACCTTGAACTTACAATTGTAATTTGAGCCTAAAGATTTAACTACAACCTTACAACTGTAACTTTTTAACTAAATTGCATCTTATCACTGTAAAAATCAAAGCCATCTTTTTTTCGAAAACTTGAATATTAATTGTGCCTTTCTTGATACATATCTTTGAGATATCCTTATGTAATCACCTTAATTATTTCCCTTTCTTCTTCTTTTTCCTTCTGACTCATTCCTACTACTACAATAATTGTAGTGCTGAGAGTAATTGCAGTTTCAAGCAATAAATGTCACTTGAAATTACAATTGCGAGCTGAGGTTACAATTAGGCTTACAATGATTGTAGGTTAAAGTTGCATTGTAAGTTTAAGGTAAAATAATTGTATGTTGAAGCTAGAAATGTAAGCTGAAGTTGCAAATGTAGGTTGAATTTCCAATTGTGTATTCAAGCTTCATTTGCAACTTGAACCTGCAATTGTAAATTATATCTCCAATCTTGACAGAACTAACCTGAACTAACGTAAAGTTGCATATGTATTCATTGGTTCAATTTACAATTGTGTATTCTAGCTACATTTGTAGCTTGAACCCACAATTGTAAATTAAAGCTCCAATTTTAACTTTAATACACAATTGTAATTTTAGTACACAATTGTAACCTCAATACATAGTTGTAGCTTTAATACACAATTGTTACTTCAATACACAATTGAAACTTCAATCTAAATTCCATCTTGAACCCCAATTGTAAGTTGAGCCTAAAAATATAACTGCAATCTTACAAATGTAACTTCGTAACTAATTATTATTGTATCATACAACTGAAAAAATCAAAGTCATATTCTGTTCGAAAACTTATATATTCATTTTGCCTTTCTTCATACATATATTTGAGATATCCTTATGTAATCAGTCACCTTACATGTTTTCTTTTCTTCTTCTTTATTCTGACTCATTCCTGCTACTACAATAATTGTGGAACTGACAATTATTATAGATTCAAGTTATAAGTGTGGTTTTAAGTAACAGTTATAAGTTCAAAATTTAATTGAAAGTTGAACTTGCATTTGTAGATTTAAAGTTCGCTTCGATTTTGAAGCGCCAGATGTAAGTTCGAGTTACAATTTTAAGTTTGTAAGGTAAAGTTACACAGGTAATTTAAAGTAGCAGTTGCAGGTTTAGATAACAATAATTGTTGTAACTTCAAATGCTATTTGTACTTACAATCGTATCATAAATCCTCAATTGTAACTGTAATAAACAAATGTACCCTTCAATCGGCAACTGTAACTTGAAACTACAGTTGTAACTTGAGAATAAAATTATAACTACAATGAAGAGTTGACTTGGAGAGTTACTTGAATCTTAACACAGAATAAATGTCTCACAATTTTTACCAAATAGTGCTTGGCGAAAGTAGTTTTATTTGTTTAAATGACATCAATGTTACTTATTGTTGTATTTGAAAACGTATGAAATGACAAAAAAAAGTTTTATTTTTTGTGGTAAATTTCTTTGTTTTATTTTTACCTCAACTTTTTTATATAATTTTATTATTTCCTTTTCTTTATTTCCTTTATATAGTGCAGCAAGGTCTCCTTTTGCCGGTTAAAAATAGAACTTTATCGCATGTTTGATTGTAAAGATGTTTTCCTACTAGTGTCAGTTAAAAGAAAAACGTGACAGACTGGAGCGTAAATATGGAGCTTTAAAGACACTGCCTTATTGAAAGTGTAAAAAATGACAGAATGAAGTGTCATTTCAGACAGCGGTTATTTATTTATTTTTTTTTAGTTTTGAATAATTTTTTTAGTTTCTTCTATTTTATTCAATTGTTTAGGCGACAGATTTTGCTTTATCACCTAAAATTTCCTGGGATGAAAGACCAACCAAATTGAGAATATTACCAAAAGAAAACGTTTCTCTAGTGTTTTCATCTCACAAATAAATAGAAATAAAATCACTTTCAAAAATATATTCGTACTTTACATAAAACATTCGTTCACAGAGTCACCAAAATTGTGTTCACAGAATTAGGTTCAACAGTGAATTCCCCTGAATTGTTCAGTACTGACACCGACACCGTTTGTTCCGCATCCAACCTAAAACCCAAGAAACCCTTAACAACTGCCCTAAGACTTTATTACACGTACCCACCGATTTCTGACAACAATGGCGATTTTCTGATCGGGTCTAATAAAGGCCACACCGTCCGCTCCATCTCCTTCCCAAGTTGAAGACACTCTTTTAGATCCAGGAACTACGAATTTGGAAAAGTGTCCCAAAGCATAAAACATCGGTTGCTTATAAAACTCATCGGCCTCGCCATTGGTTATAATAGGGGCGTCCACTGGATTTGAGATAAAGTTAGGTAGGCCCTCTTGGTCTAGAACCATGTTCCAGTCCACCCAGCTCACAAAGTCGTTAGACATATCCTAAAACAAATATTTATTAAATTATCATATTTTTCATATTTATCTTTTTGCTTTTTACCTCAATTATGTCGGTTAAATAATTATCGGCCCTTGTCCAATTGCCTAGACTCACTTCATCTTCAAGGCCCATAATATGTAAAAAGCCTACAACAGCGCTACAATATTATACGCATCATTCTCTAAACCATGACCTACCGTTACAAGCCTCACTGGCAAATCGGAATAAATCTTTATAGGGACTTGCAATAAAATCCAAATGTGTGGTTGGGGTTGTGGTGTCGGTATACCAATGCACAGCCACACCATCAATGTACTCCACGGTGTCTTGATCAGAAAGAATTACCTAATAAAGTGTTAGGTCTATCAATATTTCTGATAATGTTATATGAGATACCAACGCTAGCTAAATCAGGTAGGCTGCTCCTTTGATCATCATGCGCCATTATTTTAAGGTCTTTGTAGGAGGAGTTTCTGATCGCTGGTCCCAAGTAGTCTCGAATCCATATTTTCTAAACCGAATTTCAGTAATTAGTGGGTAAAATTGCTAAACAAGAATCGACAAACCATCGTCTCCTGCGTAAACCCATTGCAGGGAATCACATAGCCTGCAATTCCATTCACAGGCTCGTTTTGCGTGGTCATGCCCCAGAAATCGATACCATAGCTCTTATAGGCATCGTAGAATTTTAAATAGTATTTCGCCCATAGGGCGTAGTACTCATCTTTCACGGTAGTATAACCTCCATATCTATAATTATCATGAAGGTTATCAGATACAATATAGGCATACCTACTTACGTAGCATTAGTCTTCATCCACAGAGGTGCTGTCCACGCCGAAGCAAACAGCTGCAAATTTTCCTTTCCTCGCAGGGCATACGCCCTTTGTATATAAGGTATCTGAAATACTCTTTTTAAGCTCGATTGTCACTCTATAGCATCACGTTACCTTATAATCGAAATCCTCGGGTTCTAAAGCAAACTTCTCCAAAGTTTCATCTTTCTCGTCGCAGTACGTGTAGCCTCTTGGAGAAAAATCAGTTCCTCCTACTGGAACTCTACAAACGCTATATTCGATACCTTCAGGTCCAAAATAGCTCAAGAGGATGTTCTCTTGCGCTCCTCCACTTAGTGCCTTTATGTTTAATCCTGTGGCATCGGTGAAAGCTCCACCAAAGCCTAGAATGGTCTGAAAAGTTTCATTCAAGCTTTCGACTTTTATGGTGGTTGCAGCGGCTCTTGGAAGTCCACTAAGTTTTCCGTTTGTAGAAGTAAACCCTAGCTTTTTGCTGGTAGTCGTGTACAGCTGGTATTCTCCAGATAGTAGGGTTTCAATGGGAGGAACAGTATCGCAGTAAGTGGAGTTACAGACGCAGACATTTCCAGCTGTAACCGAACGCTGGATGCAGGGATAAGCTTCCTGCGCCCTCACTGATAGAGCTATCAAGGTACTTGAAAGCAATGCAAAGAAAATCATATTGAAGACCACTGCTTTGTGATTTATGATGCGTTAATATATAGGTACACGCAGGTAAAAATACAATAGTTTTTTTTATATTAAGTTTCATTGATTATAGCAGATTCCAGTGGCGTACTTAACTCACTAATAACTTGCATGAATTTAATTTCATACAATAATTGAACCAAAGGTGTTCATAGTTAAACCATCTTAAACATCTAAAATCTTCACTTATTCATCACACTTTTGTATATTAAAATGTTTAGGTCAGCTTGTACGAGTAAAAAGAAATAAACTTTCCACCACTGCTTATGATTATAGTTGAGTATCAATTTAATGGTTTAACTGTAGTATTTATCCATTGAATGAAGTGCAAAAAAAACACTTAATTTTGAATTTACACATGCGACAATTTTTATTCATTAATAATGATACTTCATTGCAAATTTCCTGCATTCTTTCCTACACAAGCACAAATAATGGATGATAATCAACAATCAATTAGATGTAACGAGTGCAGTATGTTTTATGAGTCCAAAGATGTTACTTTGTGCTGTTATAATAGGTGAACTAGGTACTGCTTTTGACTGCGATCAAGGCAAGCCTTTGTTTCCCATGTAACATGATCGAAGCTGGGTAGACAAAGATAAACTCATAAAAAAAACAAGTATTTTCAATTTTCTCTCTCACTTATCTGCTCACACATGTTTCACAAAAACCCTTCAAACCCATCTAATTTAATTATAATCAAACAAAATGTTGGTGAGGTATAAAGAAAACACTACTATCTAAGGGCAAATTTTCGGGTACAGTTGCTCGAAAAAAGAAAGGAAATACTCCACTATACCACTAAGTTATGTACTTAGTGGTATCTCTACATAGTACAACTTAAAGGGCAGCTCATAAAAAAAAACAAGTGTTTTCAATTTTCTATCTCACTTATCTGCTCACACATGTTTCACAAAAACCCTTCAAACCCATCTAATTTAATTATTATCAAACAAAAGGTGGTGAGGCATAAAGAAAACTACTATCTAAGGGCAAATTTTAGGGTATGGTTGCTCGAAAAAAAAAGAAAGAAGATACTCTACTACACCACTAAGTTATGTACTTAGTGGTATCTCTACATAGTTTAACTTTAGGGGTAACTCGTAAAAAAAAACACTGTTTTTCAATTTTCTATCTCACTTATCTGCTCACACATGTTTCACAAAAACCCTTCAAACCCATCTAATTTAATTATTATCAAACAAAAGGTGGTGAGGTATAAAGAAAACTACTATCTAAGGGCAAATTTTAGGGTAATGGTTGCTCGAAAAAAAAAGAAAGAAGATACTCTACTACACCACTAAGTTATGTACTTAGTGGTATCTCTACATAGTTTAACTTTAGGGGCAACTCATAAAAAAAAAGTGTTTTCAATTTTCTATCTCACTTATCTGCTCATACATGTTTCACACAAACTCTTCAAACCCATCTCATTTAATTATTATCAAACAAAAGGTGGTGAGGCATAAAGAAAACTACTATCTAAGGGCAAATTTTAGGGTAATGGTTGCTCGAAAAAAAAAGAAAGAAGATACTCTACTACACCACTAAGTTATGTACTTAGTGGTATCTCTACATAGTTTAACTTTAGGGGCAACTCATAAAAAAAAAGTGTTTTCAATTTTCTATCTCACTTATCCGCTCACACATGTTTCACACAAACTCTTCAAACCCATCTCATTTAATTATTATCAAACAAAAGGTGGTGAGGCATAAAGAAAACTACTATCTAAGGGCAAATTTTAGGGTATGGTTGCTCGAAAAAAAAAGAAAGAAGATACTCTACTACACCACTAAGTTATGTACTTAGTGGTATCTCTACATAGTTTAACTTTAGGGGTAACTCGTAAAAAAAAACACTGTTTTTCAATTTTCTATCTCACTTATCTGCTCACACATGTTTCACAAAAACCCTTCAAACCCATCTAATTTAATTATTATCAAACAAAAGGTGGTGAGGTATAAAGAAAACTACTATCTAAGGGCAAATTTTAGGGTAATGGTTGCTCGAAAAAAAAAGAAAGAAGATACTCTACTACACCACTAAGTTATGTACTTAGTGGTATCTCTACATAGTTTAACTTTAGGGGCAACTCATAAAAAAAAAGTGTTTTCAATTTTCTATCTCACTTATCTGCTCACACATGTTTCACACAAACTCTTCAAACCCATCTCATTTAATTATTATCAAACAAAAGGTGGTGAGGCATAAAGAAAACTACTATCTAAGGGCAAATTTTAGGGTATGGTTGCTCGAAAAAAAAAGAAAGAAGATACTCTACTACACCACTAAGTTATGTACTTAGTGGTATCTCTACATAGTTTAACTTTAGGGGTAACTCGTAAAAAAAACACTGTTTTTCAATTTTCTATCTCACTTATCTGCTCACACATGTTTCACAAAAACCCTTCAAACCCATCTAATTTAATTATTATCAAACAAAAGGTTCGTGAGGTATAAAGAAAACACTACTATCTAAGGGCAAATTTTAGGGTACGGTTGCTCGAAAAAAAAAAAAGAAAATACTCTACGTCACCACTAAGTTATGTACTTAGTGGTATCTCTACATAGTTTAACTTTAGGGGTAACTCGTAAAAAAAACCACTGTTTTTCAATTTTCTATCTCACTTATCTGCTCACACATGTTTCACAAAAACCCTTCAAACCCATCTAATTTAATTATTGTCAAACAAAAGGTGGTGAGGTATAAAGAAAACTACTATCTAAGGGAAAATTTTAGGGTATGGTTGCTCGAAAAAAAAAGAAAGAAGATACTCTACTACACCATTCAATTATGTACTTAGTGGTATCTCTACATAGTTTAACTTTAGGGGCAATTCATAAAAAATAAGTGTTTTCAATTTTCTATCTCACTTATCTGCTCACACATGTTTCACAAAAACCCTTCAAACCCATCTAATTTAATTATTATCAAACAAAAGGTGGTGAGGTATAAAGAAAACTACGATCTAAGGGCAAATTTTAGGGTATGGTTGCTCGAAAAAAAAAGAAAGAAGATACTCTACTACACCATTAAATTATGTACTTAGTGGTATCTCTACATAGTTTAACTTTAGGGGCAACTCATAAAAAAAAGTGTTTTCAATTTTCTATCTCACTTATCTGCTCACACATCTTTCACAAAAACCCTTCAAACCCATCTAATTTAATTATTATCAAACAAAAGGTGGTGAAGTATAAAGAAAACTTCTATCTAAGGCCAAATTTTAGGGTAATGGTTGCTCGAAAAAAAAAAATAAAGAAGATACTCTACTACACCACTAAGTTATGTACTTAGTGGTATCTCTACATAGTTTAACTTTAGGGGCAACTCATAAAAAAAAAGTGTTTTCAATTTTCTATCTCACTTATCTGCTCACACATGTTTCACACAAACTCTTCAAACTCATCTCATTTAATTATTATCAAACAAAAGGTGGTGAGGCATAAAGAAAACTACTATCTAAGGGCAAATTTTAGGGTATGGTTGCTCGAAAAAAAAAAGAAAGAAGATACTCTACTACACCACTAAGTTATGTACTTAGTGGTATCTCTACATAGTTTAACTTTAGGGGTAACTCGTAAAAAAAACCACTGTTTTTCAATTTTCTATCTCACTTATCTGCTCACACATGTTTCACAAAAACCCTTCAAACCCATCTTATTTAATTATTATCAAACAAAAGGTGGTGAGGTATAAAGAAAACTACTATCTAAGGGCAAATTTTAGGGTATGGTTGCTCGAAAAAAAAAGAAAGAAGATACTCTACTACACCATTAAATTATGTACTTAGTGGTATCTCTACATATTTTAACTTTAGGGGCAACTCATAAAAAAAAGTGTTTTCAATTTTCTATCTCACTTATCTGCTCACACATGTTTCACAAAAACCCTTCAAACCCATCTAATTTAATTATTATCAAACAAAAGGTGGTGAGGTATAAAGAAAACTACGATCTAAGGGCAAATTTTAGGGTATGGTTGCTCGAAAAAAAAAGAAAGAAGATACTCTACTACACCATTAAATTATGTACTTAGTGGTATCTCTACATAGTTTAACTTTAGGGGCAACTCATAAAAAAAAAGTGTTTTCAATTTTCTATCTCACTTATCTGCTCACACATGTTTCACAAGAACCCTTCAAACCCATCTAATTTAATTATTATCAAACAAAAGGTGGTGAGGTATAAAGAAAACTACTATCTAAGGGCAAATTTTAGGGTATGGTTGCTCGAAAAAAAAAGAAAGAAGATACTCTACTACACCATTAAATTATGTACTTAGTGGTATCTCTACATAGTTTAACTTTAGGGGCAACTCATAAAAAAAAAGTGTTTTCAATTTTCTATCTCACTTATCTGCTCACACATGTTTCACAAAAACCCTTCAAACCCATCTAATTTAATTATTATCAAACAAAAGGTGGTGAGGTATAAAGAAAACTACTATCTAAGGGCAAATTTTAGGGTATGGTTGCTCGAAAAAAAAAGAAAGAAGATACTCTACTACACCACTAAGTTATGTACTTAGTGGTATCTCTACATAGTTTAACTTTAGGAGTAACTCGTAGAAAAAACCACTGTTTTTCAATTTTCTATCTCACTTATCTGCTCACACATGTTTCACAAAAACCCTTCAAACCCATCTAATTTAATTATTATCAAACAAAAGGTGGTGAGGCATAAAGAAAACTACTATCTAAGGGCAAATTTTAGGGTATGGTTGCTTGAAAAAAAAGAAAGAAGATACTCTACTACACCACTAAGTTATGTACTTAGTGGTATCTCTACATAGTTTAACTTTAGGGGTAACTCGTAAAACAAACCACTGTTTTTCAATTTTCTATCTCACTTATCTGCTCACACATGTTTCACAAAAACCCTTCAAACCCATCTAATTTAATTATTATCAAACAAAAAGTGGTGAGGCATAAAGAAAACTACTATCTAAGGGCAAATATTAGGGTATGGTTTCTCGAAAAAAAAAAAGAAAGAAGATACTCTACTACACCATTAAATTATGTACTTAGTGGTATCTCTACATAGTTTAACTTTAGGGGCAACTCATAAAAAAAAAGTGTTTTCAATTTTCTATCTCACTTATCTGCTCACACATGCTTCACACAAACTCTTCAAACCCATCTCATTTAATTATTATCAAACAAAAGGTGGTGAGGCATAAAGAAAACTACTATCTAAGGGCAAATATTAGGGTATGGTTTCTCGAAAAAAAAAAGAAAGAAGATACTCTACTACACCATTAAATTATGTACTTAGTGGTATCTCTACATAGTTTAACTTTAGGGGCAACTCATAAAAAAAAAGTGTTTTCAATTTTCTATCTCACTTATCTGCTCACACATGTTTCACACAAACTCTTCAAACCCATCTCATTTAATTATTATCAAACAAAAGGTGGTGAGGCATAAAGAAAACTACTATCTAAGGGCAAATTTTAGGGTATGGTTGCTCGAAAAAAAAGAAAGAAGATACTCTACTACACCACTAAGTTATGTACTTAGTGGTATCTCTACATAGTTTAACTTTAGGGGCAACTCATAAAAAAAAAGTGTTTTCAATTTTCTATCTCACTTTTCTGCTCACACATGTTTCACAAAAACCCTTCAAACCCATCTAATTTAATTATTATCAAACAAAAGGTGGTGAGGTATAAAGAAAACTACGATCTAAGGGCAAATTTTAGGGTATGGTTGCTCGAAAAAAAAAGAAAGAAGATACTCTACTACACCACTAAGTTATGTACTTAGTGGTATCTCTACATAGTTTAACTTTAGGAGTAACTCGTAGAAAAAACCACTGTTTTTCAATTTTCTATCTCACTTATCTGCTCACACATGTTTCACAAAAACCCTTCAAACCCATCTAATTTAATTATTATCAAACAAAAGGTGGTGAGGCATAAAGAAAACTACTATCTAAGGGCAAATATTAGGGTATGGTTTCTCGAAAAAAAAAAGAAAGAAGATACTCTACTACACCATTAAATTATGTACTTAGTGGTATCTCTACATAGTTTAACTTTAGGGGCAACTCATAAAAAAAAAGTGTTTTCAATTTTCTATCTCACTTATCTGCTCAGACATGTTTCACACAAACTCTTCAAACCCATCTCATTTAATTATTATCAAACAAAAGGTGGTGAGGCATAAAGAAAACTACTATCTAAGGGCAAATTTTAGGGTATGGTTGCTCGGAAAAAAAAAGAAAATACTCTACGTCACCACTAAGTTATGTACTTAGTGGTATCTCTACATAGTTTAACTTTAAGGGCAACATTGAGGAAAGTTCGATCGGTAGTCGCAACCAATTTTTTTGTGAGTTTTCCCACTTTTTTTATTATTTTTTTCTCAATTTCATGATTCTCGAGTGGACAAATAGTAAATCTAACGGTTTCTTATTCTCTTTGTTGCCCTCTTTTACCTCACACCGAAGAAAATTCACGTAGGTGCAACAGACCCCTGCGGTAGTCCATTTTTAGGTACTTTTAGAACGTGCTTACACTGTAGTAAGTTCAACGGTCTCTTATTATTTTTGATGTCCTCCTTCACCTTCCATGAAAAATAGTCTCGCAGGTTCAATAGTTTGGGAGATAGACTCCATCGGTTGTCGATTTTTAGGCACTTTTAAAATGTCCTTTGGAAGCGTTTAGATAAAAGTCCACTTACCACTTATGGGACAAATTTCAATAATAGTATGTCTGTTTCGTTTAGAGGAGATTGAAATCGCCTCAGTCCGATCAAAAACAGCAAAAAAAAATTCAAAATTTTTTCAAAATTGACCAAAGGGGGGGGAGGGTTTATTTTCTTTTTTTTTCAATTTTCAACTTTGACTGCCTGTACCTTTAGAACGAGTGGACAAATTGTAGCGAATCCAACGGTGTTTTGTCCTCTTTCACTTCCCATTAAAGTCGCGTAGGTTCAAACCCCTTGAAAGATAGACCCCTTCGGTGGTCGATTTTTTTAAGTAAATGACCCGAAGAAAAGTATATGTTGAGCAAGATAATGTCAGCTGCAGTTGTGGGCAAACATCAAAAAGAATCTGTCATCAAGCTAATAGACATTATATCCTATAGTTTTCATTACTTTACAGGCATCACGTCTCACTTTTTTTCCTTATGTAACAAGTGAACCTTGATTTCGATGTTCCTTTCAATTAAAATCCGATAACATTTTACTCTCTACATGATTCACTTAGAAACGGCTGCTAACCTAAACAGACAGAATCTTCATGAATAAGCTATAAATTAATTATACTGCAAACATTTTAATCCATCCCAACAAGAGTAAAGTTAGATTAAAAAACTGAAAAGTTGCCCAGAATAAACTCCGATTTGATAGTACGCACTTTCTAACTAAAAACTAAAAATCAAACATTTTAACCCCTTAAAACTTCTCACTTTAGTCTCTTATAAAGAATAACACTTTAACAAAACAGGCCTGAATTAAATATTCCCTCTGTTCAAATAAGGGCGAATTCCAAAACTCACCAGATCATCAACCGGGGAGATCAGTCACCTGCTTAATCCATTAAATTGCTAGATGGCCATCACATGATCAGCTTAACCGGTAGATAACCCGGTGCATTTTGGAATTCGCCCTAACTATAAATTTGACTGCAAAATTCTTCATCATTTCATTCCCAACTTTAAACACTTTAGTCCCATAAGAAACGGAAATATTAACACTTTAATCCCCACAAGCTTTACTTCGATCTCTTAACTAACAGATTGATTTTCCGAATAAACCTTAATTAAAACGTTATAATTTATCAAAAGAATAGAAATTAAAATTATACAGCAACCACCAATATTTGATTTTAATGTAATACAACTTTAGTTGCTTAAAAAAAAAGTTGACAAGAAGAAGTTTTTTTTTTTTATTTGATTTAAGGACAGGAAATGTTTTTGAAAAAGATCCAGTTATCTTTTAATAAAACAACCACAAGCAATATTTCATTTTAATCTTTGCAAAATGCACTTTAGTGCCTTACAAGTACAACGGTCGAATACAACGATCCTTAATCCCGCGGATGAAGAAATTATAAATAACATTGCAATTATTTCAATCCAAACAAAATTCTCTTAATATCCATAAGAAAGATAAAAGGTGAAAAAAATCAATTTCAGTAAGACGCGAGTTCATAACAAGAAACCAAGAATTTTAGAGGTGTTTAATTCCTACACATTTTGGTTTGTTACCAAACACAAAACTTTAGTTTAATGAAGGTAAATTGTCTTGTTCAAGTCGACAAAAAAAGCATTTTAGCTTGTTAAAAACAACCGAAAAAATTAACGGAAATTGAAAAGTGCCTAAAAATCCACCCCTCAATTTGAACAGGTTCAAAAAAGTTTTGAAATTTTTTTTTTGGGGTTTCTATTCGGAGTGGCTTGTTTTCAATCCCCTAAGAACATAACAAACTGAATTCGAATTAAATTTCTCTAAAGAGGTTTTTTAAAAAATGGACCAAAAACTTTTAAAAGCGCCTAAAAATCGATCTCCGAAGGGGTATATTTCCGAAAATATTACACCTACGGAACCTCCGAGGTTGGAGGTGAAAGAGGACATCAAGAAGAGGACAACAGTTGGATTCACTCCAATCGGTCCAGGCGTTCTCAAGTTACATCCGGTCAAAGTTGAGAATTGACAAAAAAAAGTGTAATACCCCCCCCCCCTTTAGACATTTAAAAAAAAAATCGGAAATTTTTTTGTTATTTATCTAAATGGCTTGTTTAGATTCCCCTATGAACGTAACAAACTGAATTCGAATGAAATTCCCCTCTAAAGAGGTTTTTTTAAAAATGGTCCAAAAATGCCGTTCTAAAAGTGCCTAAAAATCGATCTTCGAAGGGGTCTTTCTCCGAAAATTTTGCACCTACGGAATTTCCGATGATGTGAAGTGAAAGAGGACATCAAGAAGAGGAAAAAGCAGTTGGATTCACTCCGATCGGTCGAGGCGTTCTCAAGTTACATCCGGTCAAAGTTGAGAATTGACAAAAAAAGTTGTAATACCCACTAATTGAACATTTTCAAAAAAATTCGGAAAATTTCTTTTGCTGTTTTTGATCGAAATGGCTCGTTTACAATCCCCTAAGAACGTAACAAACTGAATTCGAATGAAATTCCCTTCTAAAGAGGTTTTTTAAAAAATGGTCCAAAAATGCCATTCTAAAAGTGCCCAAAAATGGATCTTCGAAGGGGTCTATCTCCGAAAATATTGCACCTACGAAACTTCCGATGGTGGGAAGTGAAAGGGGACATCAAGAAAAAAAAATAGTTGGATTGACTCCAATCGGTCATTGCGTTCTCAAGTTACAGGTGGTGAAAATTGATAATTGAGAAAAGAGTCGTAATACCCCCTTTAGGACATTTTCAAAAAAGTTTCGGAACATTTTTTTTGATGTTTTTGATCGGAATGGCTCGTTTGCAATCCCCTAAGAACGTAACAAACTGAATTCGAATGAAATTCCTCCCAAAAGGTTTTTTTTTTAAAATGGTCCAAAAATACGATTCAAAAAGTGCCTTTAGGACATTTTCAAAAAAATTTCGGAAAATTTTTCCGCGATTCGAAAAGTGCCTATAAATCGATCTCCGAAGGGGTCTATCTCCGAAAATATTGCACCTATGAAACTCCCGATGGAGATTGCGGAGATTCCGGTGGGAGGTGAAAGAGGACATCAAGAACAGGAAAAAGCAGTTATATTCACTCCGATCGCTCAAGGCGTTTTCAAGTTACAGGCGGTCGCAAGTGAAAGGAGACATCAAGAAAAGGACAAAACAGTTGGATTCGCTCCAATCGTTCCAGGCGTTCTCAAGTTACAGGCGGTCAAAGTTGAAAATTGAGAAAAAAGTCGTAATACCCCCCCCCCCTCACTTTGGACATTTTCAAAAAAATTTCGGAACCGCTCTTTTGCTTTTTTTGATCGGAATGGCACGTTTGCAATCTCCTAAGAACGTAACAAACTGAATTCGAATGAAATTCCTCTCTAAAGGGTTTTTTTTTAAATTGTCCAAAAAGGCGATTCTAGAAGTGCCTAAAAATCGATCTCCGAAAATGTTGCACCTATGAAACTTCCGATGGTGGGAAGTGAAAGGGGATATCAAGAAAAGGACAAAAAAGTTGGATTCACTCCAATTGTTCCAGGCGTGCTCAAGTTACAGGTGGTCAAAGTACTAGTGGGTATTGGACATATTAAAAAAAAAATCGGAAAATTTTTTTTTGCTGTTTTTGATCGGAGTGGTTCGCTTGCAATCCCCTGAGAACGTAACAAACTGAATTCGATTAAAATTCCCCTCTAAAGAGGTTTTTTTCAAAAATAGTTCAACAACGTAATTCTAAAAGTACCTAAAAGTGCCTTCCGAAGGGGTCTATTTCCGAAAATATTGCACCTTGGGGACCTTCGATGGTGGGGGGTGGAAGAGGACATCAAGCAGAGGACAAAACAGTTGGATTATCTCCAATCGGTCCCGATATTTCTTAGCCAATTAAACTAGAAATGACACTTCATTTTAATATCTTCAATAATCATTTTAGTTCTTGCACAAGCAAAAGAGACCCTTAATTATTCTAATCCCGAAATTAGAAATAATTAAAAAAAATCTCTTTAGTCTTATAAAAACATAAAGCTGACAATCAGATATGACTTGTCATTGAAAAACTAAGAATTACAAGAAATTTTATTCCCTACAAGCTTTGCTTCGGATATTTAAGAAATGGAAAACTTTAGGAGAAAGGGGCTGAATTATAGTAGATTATGTCACTAGGAGTAAAAGTGGGTCTTTTCGTGCTGAGCCCAGAGATTGACGGCCGAAGCGGAGCTGAGGCCTGCAACTGGGCGAAGCACAAAAAGACCTTTTACTCCGAGTAACATATACTATTTTTTTTTCAAGCATGCAAGAAATAAGAAATCTATTTAAAAGTGGTTCAGTTTTGCAATTTTCTCTCATCCTCTTTAAGCGGGTCTAGGTACTTACCCAATTAGTGGTGTATATTATTTGTAAAATACATAGAATATGTTAGAATGGTAGTTTTCAATGTTCAATGTTTTTAATGTATTAAATAATAACCAATGATTACGGTAAACTAAGAATTTGTAGCATTTTTTCAATACTACATTAATAAAATAAATGTCACATTGACAGATAAATATGATGACGCGCATGACATTTAACAGACTAATTCAGAATTCGAGAACCTATGCGATTTCGACTAATAACGGTTTCGGATGGTGCTCTTGAGTGCTCTGAGAGTATTTCTGTCCTTTGTTTTTTCAACAAGAATGTAAAGATGGCAATACACTCAGATCGGTTTATCTGGTGTCATCTATTATTAAAATAATTTTGGTAAATGAAAATCGTTTATATATGCGCCACCATGACACTAGCGGTGACTTTTGACTTTACTTTTACTGCCTAGGACTTTTTTGCTACTTTTTTGGTCTCAGGATTTGAAAGCCCACTTTAGGTGTGCGTATGGAGAAAACAAATGACGTACTTTTAGTCCGCTTGAAAAAAAAAATGTTTTTTGCAAACAAAAAACAAAACAATAAATATTAAAAATTGTCACTATTTTAGTCGCACCAAGCATCTAATTCTAAATAGAAGAAAATAATTGACACTATATTGCAATAGTTTTCTTACTTTAGAGTCATCATTCTCACTTTTTTTCTTTAGGTAACAAATGAAACCTTGATTTTGGTGTCCCTTTCATTCAAAATCAAAAAAAATCTTACTTCTTATAAGATTCACTTTAATCCCTTGGCTGATAACCCAAGCAAAAAGATTCTTAAAATCGTAGAAAATGGCCTTTTTAGGCGAAACATGTAGCCGTATAACTACAACATAATAAACTTGAGACTGTTGACTTAGAGTTAACTAATTTCAAACCTGAAAAAGATTGTTCATGAACAAGCTATAAATTAATTATCCTGCAAAACTTTTTAATCAATCCCAACAAGGGTAATAATAGTTTAAGAAACTGAAAATTTCGATTTTATAGTATATAGTTTCTAACTAAAAACGAGGAATGACGCAAAATTTTAATCCCTGCAAACGTTTCATTTTAGTCTCATAAAGAATAAGACTTTAAGAAAGCAATCTTTAATTAATTATTTTCTCTGGTCAAATAACTATAAATTTGACTGTAAAATTCTTAATTATTTCATTCCCAACCTTATTCACTTTAATCCCATAAATAACTGAAATATTAACACTTTAATTCCTGCAAGCTTTATTTTGATCCCCTAAGGAACAGGCCGCTTTACCGAATAAACATTAACTACAATTATATCATTCGTCAAAGGAATAGAATTCAAAATTAGAGAAACCAACACTTCAGTTGAAAAAATGTTGAAGATAATTTTGTTTATATCATTTAGGGACAGGAAAGTTAACTGAAAAATATTTTAATCAGTGATTTTTTAATAAAAACAACCACAAGCCAAACTGTTAAAGTTACTTTTAGCAAATACGACGAGAAACAACACTTTCACAATCACTTTAGTCCTTGCACAAGCTTAAAATTTGCAGCATAATTCTTAATTGCATTGATCTCGAAATTAGAAATTATGTTCCAAAAATGTATATTATTTTTTTCAAAAAAAAAAAAACTCTTTAATCCTATAAAAACATAAAGCCTGCAGTGATATATGACTTGCCATTGCCAAAACTAGAAATTACAAGGAATTTTATTCTCTACAAGCTTTGCTCCGGATATTTAAGAAATTGAACACTAAAGAAGAAAGAGGCTGAATTAAAATGTTTTTCACAATAAAAAACTAAACAATAAATATAAGAAAAACTCTTTTAATTCCACCAAGCATCATTTAATGCCTTAAAATATAGAACATTTATTTGGAAAAATCTCAACTAGATATATTTTTATCGAAATTAAACCTGCTTTTTAAAATCTGCAAAATTCACTTTGGTCCCTTAACAAAAATGAAAGTTGACAAGTCTAATTTTATTAAAAATTTCTGATGGAGAAAATATAAATTAAACTGCAAAAACCTCAATTCTTTTCATATAAACAAGATTCTCTTTAGTTCCATAAGAAACGTAAATGTTAACAAAAGCTTATTTTCATGACATGTGGCTATACAACAAGAAACAATAAATTGTATAACACTTTAATCCCTGCAAGCTTCGCGGAAGTTCTTAAAAACAAAATTTTACCTGAATCAAACCGTATTAAAATGTCTCAAACATAAAAAAAAATAAACAAAACGTTTTAAAATTGTTTACAGTTTTAATCCCACCAAGACCCACTTTAGTTCCTTAAAAGAAAGAAGATTTTACTGGAAAAGGTAGTAATAGATATTTTATGACAAGAATAACTAGATATATAAAAAATTATAAAATATGTGACTTAATATCAACGCTTGAGAAGAGAAGAAAGCGACAGACTTTTCAGAAAATTTATTTTTACCAAAAGTGTCACTACTTTCTTAAAGTTGCTATTGAAAGTAAATTTCCATTAATTCTTTTAGATTTCTTAGATTGTCAATTCTAGAAATAAGCAATTTTTCAACATACGTATGGAAACTATATATATCTCAAATTCAACTTGATTAACAAAAAAAAAATATGAAAAAAAAAAAACAGATTTGTGGTAAATTCAGTTATTGAACCTTGAAACGAAGAAATCCCACATGACAGAGCAGAGGTCGATGGCAGTACAAAAGGCTCCAAAGAGGTCGATGACGGTATGTTTATTCACCGAGGGCGATTCTGTAAACTTCGGTTACACGTGGGCATCCTTTTTTGCCTTTTCGAACTCAAAATGACCTTTACGATTTATTTTATCGTGTTTATTCAAAACAAATTAATATTCACAGATTTGGTTTAATTTTTGTTCACCAATAAAAACTGTTTTATTGGACAAATATCACTGGAGGCCCCAACAATAAATGGAAAATTACCATACAGTAATTGTCTCATATGTCTCCCTTGGGCATAATGTTGACTCAGGCCTAACAGAATAACCTGACTTTAAGCCAATGTTCCGATTTCGTTAACATACTCATATGCCTAATGTAAATTATGACTATTCCCCCGATGCTTAGAGGATAGACTATCGTTAAGTGGATTTTAAGGCCAATAAGGACCGTCGTGGGTAAGGGATTCGCCATATTTTGTTAATCAGATTATAGCTGCTCAAATTGGCCCATACGAACTTTATGAATATGTAACTTGGGCAAATAGTGTCTCTTGATTACACATTCCTGTAGACATTGCAGCATATACGGGATCAAATTAGAGGCGTCTTACTCTATATCAATGTCAATTTTACAAGCTCTTCATGGGTATTATGGGGGTTTAAATCAGCTCTATTCAAGAAATGTATTATCACTATAAATTTATTTGGCTTCTTTAGCTAATTCGATTTCTTTGACAGCAACTTTTTATATCCGAACGTCAGTGAGGATATATAAAGCCATCTCCCAGAAGCGATTTTGAAGATAGAACTAAAGGGTGTTCATAAAAAAAACCTAGTAGAAAGCCATATAATTAAAACTCTTGTATAAGATAAGTAGAAAGGTGTTGGGTCGCAGGTGTAGAACAAATACCCAACTTCACTTTCAACAAAAACTGTTTCTGCTTCGTTGGCACGTGTGTTTGTTGCTTGGCTTTTACGTGCACCATCTGGATTTTAACGAAAATTTTGGTTTTATGTATTGCCATGGCGGTCTGTATGTTTCTTTTATGACGTCATCTAAGATCTTCTGTTCTAATTCCATGGCCTATTGAATTTTTTTTTAATGAACGCATGATACTATTAGAACACTCTAGAGCAACCACCCGAAAAAGCTATTAATAGAATTCTTTTCCAATTGACTTTTACTCAAGTAAAGGACAAACATTGTCAATATTTATGGCATTTTCGAATGGCGGCTCTGGATTGTTGGGTTGTTCTGAGAGTAGTCCAACCTAAAAAGGCTGTTAGAAAAAATTGTTTCTATTTGACTTTTACTCAAGTGAAGGACAAAAATCGTCGTCATTGATGGCGTTTTCGGGTGGCCGATCTGGGTCGCTCTGGGAGAATTCCCGTTTTTATTTATTTTTTTTTTATTGAAGCATATAACTAATCTGTGAGCTCTCTAGAGTAAATACCAAAAAAACGCCATTAGTAAAAATTTTTGAAAGTTGACTTTTACTCAAGTGAAAAACAAACATAGTCATTGTTTATCGAGTTTTCGAATGGCGGCTCTGGGTCGCTCTGAAAGTATTCCTGTCTTCTATTTTCTTTATCAGAATTGAAAGATAGAGAGAGCAACCACCCAAGAGAGAGCAACCACCCAAAAACACTATTAGTAAAATTCTTTTCAAGTTGGTGTTTTACTTGAGTAACTCAAGTAAAACACCAACATCGTCGTCATTTATGGCGTTTTCGAATGGCAGTTCTGGCTTGTTTTGAGAGCCTTCCCATTCTTTATTTCCTTCATCAGAATTGAAAGATAGAACTATTCACAGAACGCTCTAAAACGACCACACGAAAACGCTATTAACAAAATTCTTTTCAAGTTGACTTTTACTCAAGTGAAAGACAAACATGGTCGTCATTTATGGTATTTTCAGGTAGCGGCTCTGAGAGGCTCTGAGAGTACACCCATTGTTTATTTTCTTTACCAGAATTGAAGGATAGAAATTTTCTCAAAGAACTGTAGAGCGACCACCCGAAAACTCTAGTAACAACATGTTTTCAAATTGACTTTTGCTCAAATAAAGGACAAATAGCGTCATTTATGGTGTTTTCGGGTGGCGGCTTTGGGATGCTCTGAGATTACTCACATCCTGTATTTCCTCAATCAGAAATTGAAGGTGGTACTACAGGGTGTTCATAAAAAAACCTCGTAGGAAGCCATACAATTAAAACTCTTGTATGAGATAAGTTCATAAAAAAATGAAAATCGGAACATTTTATGACATGTTCGAGTTTCTTTTATGACGTCATCTAAGATCTTCTGTTCTAATTCCATGGCCTATTGAAGTTTTTTTTAATGAACGCATGATACTATTAGAACACTCTAGAGCAACCACCCGAAAAAGCTATTAATAGAATTCTTTTCCAATTGACTTTTACTCAAGTAAAGGACAAACATTGTCAATATTTATGGCATTTTCGAATGGCGGCTCTGGATTGTTGGGTTGTTCTGAGAGTAGTCCAACCTAAAAAGGCTGTTAGAAAAAATTCTTTCTATTTGACTGCTACTCAAATGAAGGACAAAAATCGTCGCCATTTATGGCGTTTTCGGTTGGCGGATCTGGGTCGCTCTGCGAGCATTCCCGCCTTTTATTACTTTTTTTAACAGAATTGAAGAACATAACTAATTTAGGAGCTCTCTAGAGCGAACACCAGAAAATGCCATTAGAAAAGATCATTTAACTGACTTTTACTCAAGCTGACTTTTACTCAAGTGAAAAACAAACATCGTCATCGTTTATGGAGTTTTCGGGTGGCGGCTCTGGGTCGCTCTGAAAGTACTCTCGTCTTCTATTTTCTTTATCAAAATTGATAGATAGGACTATTCTCAAAGCGCTCTAGAGCGACCATCCAAAAACGCTAGTAATAAAATTGTTTTCAAGTTGACGTTTACTCAAGTGAAACACAAACATTGTCGTCATTTGTGGCGTTTTCGAATGGCGGCTCTGGCTTGTTCTAAGAGCATTCCTATCCTTTATTTCCCTTATCGGAATTGAAACATAGAACTATTCACAGAACGCTCTAAAACGACCACCCGAAAACGCTATTAACAAAATTCTTTTCAAGTTGACTTTTACTCAAGTGAAAGGCAAACATCGTCGTCGTGTATGGCGTTTTCGGGTGGCAGCTCTGGGTTGCTATGAGAGTATTCCCACCCTGTATTTTTTCAATTACAATTGATAGAGAGAACTATTCTCAGAGCGTTCTGGGGCGACCACACGAAAACGCTATTAGTAAATATCTTTTCAAATTCACTTTTACTCAAGTGAAAGACAAACATGGTCGTCGTTTATGGTATTTTCAGGTGGCGGCTCTGAGAGGCTGTGAGAGTACCCCCCTAGTTTCTTTTCTTTAGCAGAATTGAAGGATAGAACTTTTCTCAAAGAACTGTAGAGCGACCACCCGAAAACTCTAGTAACAACATGTTTTCAAATTGACTTTTGCTCAAATAAAGGACAAATAGCGTCATTTATGGTGTTTTCGGGGGGCAGTTTTGGGATGCTCTGAGATTACTCACATCCTGTATTTCCTCAATCAGAAATTGAAGATGGTACTAAAGGGTGTTCATAAAAAAACCTCGTAGGAAGCCATACAATTAAAACTCTTGTATGAGATAAGTTCATAAAAAAATGAAAATCGGAACATTTTATGACATGTTCGAGTTTCTTTTATGACGTCATCTAAGATCTTCTGTTCTAATTCCATGGCCTATTGAAGTTTTTTTTAATGAACGCATGATACTATTAGAACACTTAGAACACACACCGAAAAAGCTATTAATAGAATTCTTTTCCAATTGACTTTTACTCAAGTAAAGGACAAACATTGTCATTATTTATGGCGTTTTCGAATGGCGGCTCTGGATTGTTGGGTTGTTCTGAGAGTAGTCTCGTCTGAGAGTAGTCCAACCTAAAAAGGCTGTTAGAAAAAATTCTTTCTATTTGACTTTTACTCAAATGAAGGACAAAAATCGTCGTCATTTATGGCGTTTTCGGTTGGAGGCTCTGGGTCGCTCTGCGAGCATTCCCGCCTTTTATTACTTTTTTTAACAGAATTGAAGAACATAACTAATTTAGGAGCTCTCTAGAGCGAACACCAAAAAATTCCATTAGGAAAAATCATTTAAAGCTGACTTTTACTCAAGTGAAAAACAAACATCGTCATCGTTTATGGAGTTTTCGGGTGGCGGCTCTGGGTCGCTCTGAAAGTATTCTCGTCTTCTATTTTCTTTATCAAAATTGATAGATAGGACTATTCTCAAAGCGCTCTAGAGCGACCATCCAAAAACCCTAGTAATAAAATTGTTTTCAAGTTGACGTTTACTCAAGTGAAACACAAACATTGTCGTCATTTATGGCGTTTTCGAATGGCAGCTCTGGCTTGTTCTAAGAGCATTCCTATCCCTTATTTCCCTTATCAGAATTGAAACATAGAGCTATTCACAGAACGCTCTAAAACGACCACCCGAAAAGCTATTAACAAAATTCTTTTCAAGTTGGCTTTTCCTCAAGTGAAAGGCAAATATCGTCGTCGTGTATGGCGTTTTCGGGTGGCAGCTCTGGGTTGCTCTGAGAGTATTCCCACCCTGTATTTCTTCAATTACAATTGATAGAGAGAACTATTCTCAGAGCGTTCTGGGGCGACCACACGAAAACGCTATTTGTAAATATCTATTCAAATTCACTTTTACTCAAGTGAAAGACAAACATGGTCGTCGTTTATGGTATTTTCAGGTGGCGGCTCTGACAGGCTCTGAGAGTACACCCATTGTTTATTTTCTTTATTAAAATTAAAGGATAGAACTTTTCTCAAAGAACTGTAGAGCGACCACCCGAAAACTCTAGTAACAACATGTTTTCAAATTGACTTTTGCTCAAATAAAGGACAAATAGCGTCATTTATGGTGTTTTCGGGTGGCGGTTTTGGGATGCTCTGAGATTACTCACATCCTGTATTTTCTCAATCAGAAATTGAAGATGGTACTAAACGGTGTTCATAAAAAACCTCGTAGGAAGCCATACAATTAAAACTCTTGTATGAGATAAGTTCATAAAAAATGAAAATCGGAACATTTTATGACATGTTCGACTTTCTTTTATGACGTCATCTAAGATCTTCTGTTCTAATTCCATGGCCTATTGAAGTTTTTTTAATGAACGCATGATACTATTAGAACACTCTAGAGCAACCACCCGAAAACGCTATTAATAGAATTCTTTTCCAATTGACTTTTACTCAAGTAAAGGAATCGGAATCGTCATTATTTATGGCGTTTTCGAATGGTGGCTCTGGGTTGTTCTGAGAGTAGTCCCGTCTCTTATTTTCTTTAACATAATTGACGGATAGAACTATTTCCGGAGCGCTCTAGAGCACCTAAAAAGGCTGTTAGAAAAAATTCTTTCTATTTGACTTTTACTCAAGTGAATGGCAAAAATCGTCGTTGTTGATGGCGTTTTCGGGTGGCGGATCTGGGTCGCTCTGGGAGCATTCCCATTTTTTATTTTTTTTTTATCAGAATTGAAGGATATAACTAATCTGTGAGCTCTCTAGAACTCCAGAACACCAAAAACGCCTGTAGTAAAAATCTTTGAAAGTTGACTTTTACTCAAGTGAAAACAAACATGGTCATCGTTTATGGAGTTTTCGGGTGGCGGCTCTGGGTCGCTCTGAAAGTATTTCCGTCTTGTATTTTCTTTATCAGAATTTATAGATAGGACTATTCTCAAAGCGCTCTAGAGCGACCACCCAAAAAACCCTATTAGTAAAATTCTTTTCAAGTTGACTGTTACTCTCAAGTAAAACACCAACATCGTCGTCGTTTATGGCGCTTTCGGGAGGCGGCTCTGGGCCGCTCTGAAAGTAGTCCACTGCTCAGGATCACGATTGAAGATTAAGACTATTCTCAGAGCGACCATCCAAAAACGCCTAATAGTAAAATTTTTTTTCAAGTTGACTTGCGGCTAAACACAAACACCGTCGTCATTTATGACGTTTTCGAATGGCAGCTCTGGCTTGTTCTGAGAGCATTCCCATCCCTTATTTCCTTTATCAGAATTGAAAGATAGAACTATTCAAAGAACGCTCTAGAGCGACCACCCCAAACCGCTATTAATCAAATTCTTTTCAAGTTGACTTTTACTCAAGTGAAAGGCAAACACCGACGTCGTTTATACCCTTTTCTGTTGGCGGCTCTGTCGCTCCTAAAGTATTCCCATTCTGTATTATCTCAATCTGAGATGGAAGGTAGAACAACTCCCAGGGCGCTCTAAAACAACCACTCAAAAACACTATTAGTAAAATTCTTTTTCAGTTGAATTTTACTCAAGTGAATGACAAACATCGACGTCATTTATGGCTTTTTCGGGTGGCGGCTCAGGGTCGCTCCGAAAGTATTCCCATCCTGTATTTTCTCAATCAGAAATTAAGGATAGAACTACTGTGAACGTGTGGATAGCAAGTGTAAGACAAGAAGCTACTTCACTTTTTTGAAATTGCCAACGTTTCGACTTTTATTTGAGGTCTTCCTCAGGGCTTCTTCAATCAGAGAAGCTTGTCATTAAAATTAAAACAAAGTACCATATCGGTACTTACACATCTACGGACTTATGTGTACTTAAAAGACACCACAGGACCAAACAACAGCTTGAGAGGAACCCAACAACATTTGTTGGGCCCAACAGTAGATGTGTAAGTACCGATATGGTACTTTGTTTTAATTTTAATGACAAGCTTCTCTGATTGAGAAAGCCCTGAGGAAGACCTCAAATAACGGTCGAAACGTTGGCAATTTCAAAAAAGTGAAGTAGCTTCTTGTCCTACACCTGCTATCCAAACGTTCACATTAATAAATAAAGGACGCTAAGCACAGATGATAGAACTACTCCCAGGGCGCCCTAGAGGGACCACTCGAAAACGCTATTAGTAAAATTCTTTTGAAGTTGACTTTTTTCTGAAGGGAAAGACAAACTTCCCCGTCGTTTATGGTGTTTTCGGGTGGCGGCTCTGGGTAGCTCTGAGAGCATTCCCGTCTTTATTCTCTTTATCAGAATTGAAGGGTAAAACCCGAAGGATAGAACCCAGAGCGCTCTACAGCGACACCCACAGCGCTACTAAAGAGAAATGTTCAAGTTGTTTTTTTTTCTCAAGAGATGGACAAATCGTGGACGTTTATGGCGTTTTCTGATGGTAGCTCTTGGTCGCTCCGAAAGTATACGTCAAAACCCGACCACGCAGTTTATAGTTTATTCAATATGTTTTAACCATCCACACCTGCTTCCCATAATAAATAAATTGTGCAATGCTTTTTAAATGGGTTAAATTTTTCAAATTTGGACGGTAGGTACCTATGGGGGTACCAGGAATTGTGACTTTTGAAGACTAACCTGATTCAGCTATCATAGCTAGAGTAGCTGAGTAACGTTAATATTTATTGAACTGTTTATGGTACATGGTTCAACTTTGGATGCTGGGGGCCCATGGGGGTTGATGATAATATGGCTTGAATGGTAATATGGCCGACATAGCTATGTAGCTGGCGGTAGCTAGGTTACAGCTGTTTTATTGAACCGATGGAGATATCAAGTTGAAAATCGAATAGTAGGTTTCCCTTATTTAAAATTCGTTAAAATAAAATTTAAAAAAATCCAAGATGGCCGCCTGAAAACCTTTGATTTTTTGCCGATATCTCTGGAACGGTCTGAGTTAGAAGCCCTGAAATTTGGTACGTGGCTACTAGTTCAATAGTAGTCATATAGAAAGTGAAAAACTGTTAAAACTGTATGAACATTACCTAATGTTTTATTTTGATTGATCATTATGCCAACTAAATGAAAAGCCTGGACGACAAATTAAACAAGTATTTTGTGGTCGTGAATGCTCTATTCATTGCTGTCATTGGCATCGCTACACCATATTTAGTTTTCGAGTTATATAAATATAAGTATTAAATGGTCAATAAAAAGTGGAAAAATTACGTTTTAGGCGCCTTTTTGAAGGGAAACGAAATTACTGAAAATTAAAAAATTGCAAATTTTTTACATATTTTGTCCCCTCTTTCATATGAGACTATTTTTGATAAAATTTATGACAATGAATTTCGGTCGAAAATTTTGACGACCAACTCCTTTCGAAATTTTTTGAATTTTTACATTTTCCTGTTTATCTTGGAAACGGTAAGGTTTTTCGATATGCGGGTTAGAATGATGTATGAAGAGGTCATTGAGGGCTATTAGACACATGAATCAAAAGGAACCCGCCTTTCACAGTTTTCGAAAAAATTGAAAAAAAAGTGTAAAATTTGTACCTTATTTTTGGGCCACCCGTGCTGAGTTACTGTTCTAGGCAAACCTTCGAAAATGGGCTCTACGTATAGCCCTATTCTTCTACTTCCTTAGCTCTTCTTATACATTTTCGGATAGATCTTCATCGAAACGAGATATCAGCGGTTAAAGGCCGCAATGCACTATTTTGTTCTGAAAATTTAGGTTTTTGGGTTTTTGGGCCGGTTTGAGAGCCCCATATGTTTGACATAGAAAATGCGACTTTTCCCATATAAATCAATAGTTATCCATTTTACTCGTTGCTTCTAGTAGTTTGATGATAAATAGGGCATATATTTAGTTTTAAACACTACACAAAAAAAAATGACGCGAAGACAAATAAAAGCACACCATAAACAACCTAACTCAACTTCAAAATATTCGTCAATTTTTTACTTTCTTGGTCTCGTTTCCTTAATCAAAAATAGTAAAAATGCACATGATCTTTTTATACCTCAACTCTCAACTTTAAACTCTATCTAAAGCCTAAATCTGAGTTTGACGTATATTGCACTGTCAACATTTTTCGTTTAATCTTGAATCTACAAGTACTCCTTGGAGATTAGTGACAAAACTGTTTTTCATCATGTTACAAACTAATGTTTGTTGAAGTGCCTTAATTTGCCTCACAGTTATAGGTTGTTTAATATTCTATAATGTTTTGCTTAAAAAAATACGATATTTGCTTAAAAAAATACTACTTTTAATAACAATTTGTGAGCGAAAAGATTTTGTTTTGTAATTTTAAATGTTTGTTTTATTGTTTGTTGTAATTTTAATTTTTGTTTTGAAATTTTTTGTAAAAGAACAAAATTGTTTTCTTAAAAAAAAAATCTTTCTATCTAAAGAATTTAGTGGTTTTGCCTTCAAACGTAATACATTTCTGATCTAAGAAGTTATAAGAGAAAGAAATTGTTGTTTAGCAACAGACAAAGTTTATAAATTTTTATTAAAAGCTTGTAACCAATGAATAACAAAGAAAAGCATCAACTATTATTATTGGTTAAAACCTAATAATGATTAAACAAAATTGTTTTAACTTTGTGCATTTTCAATCCCAGAAGGAGCTTCTTCATTGTCTTTAAGTGCGTTGTTATCTTCATTTTCCATCTCAGCAGCTTTCTCCTCATCTGAAATGTAAAAGCATATGTAGTGTGCTTAAACTCATTTTTATTAAAATAACCTGAACAAACCTACGACGGAACACGAACTAACATAGGTGCAAAGCATTTTTTCAAGGCAAGGAAAGAACTAAATCACTAACCAAACGTTATTGGTGTTAAGGCCTTTTTGCCTAGTTAGATTAGTTACTAGATGAATTCAGGTTTCAAGGATCTGTCGTTGGTGCCTGTGGTTAGTTGAGGTAGTTCAGGTTCTCTTTCTTGCCTTTGCTGTCTTTTTAGTGTCTCTCTCTCTCACTTCTGAATAATATAAAGTTTTATTACACTATTTGTTCACTACTTTTTGCTATTAAGTTTGTTCAAGTTGTTTTCATCTCTCTTCTCTTGTATGTCTTATTGATGCTGCATGAAGTGTTAAGAAAAATACTTAAAAAATCAAATTTAAAAAAAAAGAAACGAATGGAGCTAAGATGAATATTGTCTGAGCTATACTAAATTAGATCTATCTAGGTTAGTATAGAAGCTCCCACTAGAACCTAAATGCACTATCCACAAAACGGGAAAAAATGAGATTAGTTCAGGTTTACTGAAAAAAGTTCTTTAAAATAGACAGCTCAAAATGCGTTGGAACTAAACATAAAGTGAGATGATTGAAGAATTTCCTATATTCAAATTTAGTTAGCTTGGTTCAGATATGCTGCATGTCTTGTTATTAAGTTTCTTCAGGTTCAGCTTCTCTACTTTTTTTCACAACGAAAACTGTTAAAGCCAACAATTAGAAGATTATCTAGACTTAAGACATTAGTAAAATCCTAGCACATTACCTAATATGAAAGCTCTGCACTAATAATAACAATAAATTGGAGGAAACTATTAGCTATTCATAAAAGGTTGACATCTCGTTAGTCTTGGAAATTTAACGTTGTTTGCCTCTAGTTTTTGCCTTTGTAACTTCTCGACATGAGCAAAAGGGAGATGGGTAGGAAAAAAATGAGCATTCCATGGCTATTAAAGTGATAAAAAATCCTGAATAAGTAATAGCAACTTTGTCTAGTGCTTAAGCTTCGACATTAGGTACGTATTACCGATTCACTTATTTTTGTCACCTAGTTACCTTTGAAACGTTCAGTTTTCTTTTATACCTATCTTCTTTTAGCACATGTTGAGAAGAAAATATCCGATCAATACAATAAAAATAAATTTTCCATCGCCTACTTGACGACAATAATAAGTGAATGACTTATATATCAGGAACATCATACCTCTAGATTTATCTGTTTCCGCTTTTTCCGTACTTTCATTATTCGTCTTTCCTCTCTGCTGTTTCTTCTTCTGCTCAGCACCGCTGAAGGCTAATGCTTGGTTATGCACCGTAGCAGCAATTGCAAAAGCCAGACATGTTATTATCATTACAAGGGGGTGCATGAGGGTGATATTGTTTAAATAATATGCAACAAAAAAGGGTGAGTTAAGGTCTTAATTTTTTAAAATTGTGAATAATTTTTTTGCTTATCTAAAAGTCAAACTGAGTGCAAAGAAAACAATGAAATATTTAGTTTCCATGGTTACATAATAATAAAGGAACAATTTATGTACAATCCCTTGACACCGTCTAGTTGGCTGTAGGATCTGAGTTTATTTATTTTGATTATATAGTTTTCTTCTGTCAAATTGTTATAACGTTAGAACCAGTAGGTCGGGGCAGGTCTAACTGCTTTTTCTGCGATTGGTGTCCTCTTCTAGCTGCCGTAATTCGTCATTTGATTGGTCGAGCACTTTCTGCAATAGACCTCGTCGGTATGCCAGTTTTATCATGCCAAGGCACTTTTAACTTCACTCTTGTACATCTTTTAAATTCAACTTTTGATATATTTTTAAAACCGACTTGTGGAACTAATTTACTCCTATTCACTCTTTGACGCGTGTAAAGTAATTATTGTATAACCTTAGAATCAAGAGGCCAATCAAAGCAAGTTTAAGTGTTTTTTTCTGCAGTTGTTGTCCTTTTTTACCTGCCGTAAATAGTCATCTGATTGGTGGAGCACTTTCTGAATTCGACCTTGTCGCTATGCTACTTCAAAGCACTTTTAAATTCAACATTTTACATTTTTTTTTTGTAACACTTGTGAGATTAATTTCACTTCTATTCACTGTTTTATGTTCGTTCGGGTTCAAAATTGTCTCATGACAATTGCAAACAGCAAACTAAATTTTCTAAAAATTTTGGAAATTTTTCGAATAAGTACCTATACCCTATTTTTATTTTCTATTTTTGATCATATATAACTTTAGAATAAGTAAAGCAATCAGAGGCAGTGTAACTGCTTTTTTCTGCTGTTGTTTTCCTCTTTTACCTGTAGGAAATCTTCATGTGATTGGTAGAGCACTTTCTAAGTTCGACCTTGTCGGTATGCGACTTCAAAGCACTTTTAAATTCAACATTTTACGTATTTTTTAAAACCCACTTGTGGGACCAATTTCATTTCTATTCACTGTTATATGTGCATTTGGGTTCGAAATTGTCTTATTACAATTGAAAACAGCAAACTAAATTTTCTAAAAATTTTGAAAATTTTTCGAATAGGGAAGTACCTATACCCAATTTTTTATTTCTATTTTTGACCGTGTATAACTTTAGAATCAGTAAAGCAATCAGAGCCAGTATAGCTGCTTTTTTCTGCTGTTGTTTTCCTGTTTTACCTGTAGGAAATCTACGTCTGATTGGTAGAGCACTTTCTAAGTTCGACCTTGTCGGTATGCCACTTCAAAGCACTTTTAAATTCAACATATTATATATTTTTTAAAACCAGCTAGTGGGACTAATTTCATTTCTATTCACTGTTTTATGTTCACTCGGGTTCGAAATTGTCTTATTACAATTGGAAATAGCAAACAAAATTTTCTAAAAATTTTGTAACATTTTCGAAGAGGGGAGTACCTATTTTTATTTTCTATTTTTGACCGTGCATAACTTTAGAATCAGTAGGCCACTCAGAGCAAGTTTAAGTGCTTTCCTCTGCTGTTGTTGCCTTTTTTACCTGCCTTAAATCGTCATCTGATTGGTGGAGCACTTTCTGAATTTGACCTTGTCGGTATGCCACTTCAAAGCCCTTTTAAATTCAATATTTTACATGTTTTTTAAAACCCTCTTGTGGGAGTAATTTCACTTCTATTCATTGTTTTGCGTTCATTTGGGTTTGAAATTATCTCTATACAATTCGAAACAGCAATCTAAGTTTTCTAAAAATTTTGGAAATTTTTCGAATAGGGAAGTACCTATACCCTATTTTTATTTTCTATTTTTGACCGTGTATAACTTTGGAATCAGTAATGCAATCAGAGCCAGTGTAACTGCTTTTTTCTGCTGTTGTTTTCCTCTTTTACCTGTATGAAATCTTTATCTGATTGGTAGAGCACTTTCTAAGTTCGACCTTGTCGGTATGCCACTTCAAAGCACTTTTAAATTCAACATATTACATATTTTTCAAAACCAGCTGGTGGGACTAATTTCATTTCTATTCACTGTTTTATGTTCACTCGGGTTCGAAATTGTCTTATTACAATTGGAAATAGCAAACAAAATTTTCTAAAAATTTTGTAACATTTTCGAAGAGGGGAGTACCTATTTTTATTTTCTATTTTTGACCGTGCATAACTTTAGAATCAGTAGGCCACTCAGAGCAAGTTTAAGTGCTTTCTTCTGCTGTTGTTGCCTTTTTTACCTGCCTTAAATCGTCATCTGATTGGTGGAGCACTTTCTGAATTCGACCTTGTCGGTATGCCACTTCAAAGCCCTTTTAAATTCAATATTTTACATGTTTTTTTAAACCCTCTTGTGGGAGTAATTTCACTTCTATTCATTGTTTTGCGTTCATTTGGGTTTGAAATTATCTCATTACAATTCGAAACAGCAAACTAAGTTTTCTAAAAATTTTGGAAATTTTTCGAATAGGGAAGTACCTATACCCTATTTTTATTTTCTATTTTTGACCGTGTATAACTTTAGAATCAGTAATGCAATCAGAGCCAGTGTAACTGCTTTTTTCTGCTGTTGTTTTCCACTTTTACCTGTATGAAATCTTTATCTGATTGGTAGAGCACTTTCTAAGTTCGATCTTGTCGGTATGCCACTTCAAAGCACTTTTAAATTCAACATATTACATATTTTTCAAAACCAGCTAGTGGGACTAATTTCATTTCTATTCACTGCTTTATGTTCACTCGGGTTCGAAATTGTCTTATTACAATTGGAAATAGCAAACAAAATTTTCTAAAAATTTTGTAACATTTTCGAAGAGGGGAGTACCTATTTTTATTTTCTATTTTTGACCGTGCATAACTTTAGAATCAGTAGGCCACTCAGAGCAAGTTTAAGTGCTTTCTTCTGCTGTTGTTGCCTTTTTTACCTGCCTTAAATCGTCATCTGAGTGGTGGAGCACTTTCTGAATTCGACCTTGTCGGTATGCCACTTCAAAGCCCTTTTAAATTCAATATTTTACATGTTTTTTTAAACCCTCTTGTGGGAGTAATTTCACTTCTATTCATTGTTTTGCGTTCATTTGGGTTTGAAATTATCTCATTACAATTCGAAACAGCAAACTAAGTTTTCTAAAAATTTTGGAAATTTTTCGAATAGGGAAGTACCTATAGCCTATTTTTATTTTCTACTTTTGACCGTGTATAACTTTAGAATCAGTAATGCAATCAGAGCCAGTGTAACTGCTTTTTTCTGCTGTTGTTTTCCTCTTTTACCTGTATGAAATCTTTATCTGATTGGTAGAGCACTTTCTAAGTTCGGCCCTGTCGGTATGCCACTTCAAAGCACTTTTAAATTCAACATATTACATATTTTTCAAAACCAGCTAGTGGGACTAATTTCATTTCTATTCACTGTTTTATGTTCACTCGGGTTCGAAATTGTCTTATTACAATTGGAAATAGCAAACAAAATTTTCTAAAAATTTTGTAACATTTTCGAAGAGGGGAGTACCTATTTTTATTTTCTATTTTTGACCGTGCATAACTTTAGAATCAGTAGGCCACTCAGAGCAAGTTTAAGTGCTTTCTTCTGCTGTTGTTGCCTTTTTTACCTGCCTTAAATCGTCATCTGATTGGTGGAGCACTTTCTGAATTCGACCTTGTCGGTATGCCACTTCAAAGCCCTTTTAAATTCAATATTTTACATATTTTTTAAAACCCTCTTGTGGGAGTAAGTTCATTTCATTAATCATTGTTTTAGTGTTATGTCCGGTAAAAGACATACATGTAGCTTAGGTGACATGCTTCTCAAACCGAATTAAGGTAAGCAGATCCACTATTTATCAGAGTATACCGTCTATCACTTTGAGAAAATAGGCACGTACAGATGCACGGTTTATGTCTCTATTGTAGAAAGTTAAGTGTATTTGTTAGCTGTTAAATTTGTTTTTTAATTTTTTAATTTTTTAATTGGTAAATATGTACTTTTATGCATTTTTATCGATGTACTTATGTGTATTTTTGATCGATGTCTTTTAATGATTTTGTTCATGCATTGAGTATTTTTATAGAATGTTCATTTACCATATCTTTTAGCCCTGAAGAAGATCTAAATAAAGATCGAAACGTTGGCGCATTCGCAACTGTGAAGTAGCTGTTTAATTGTCCTACACCCGCTACCTGCAGTTCCAGTAATTTCACTTCTATTCATTGTTTTGCGTTCATTTGGGTTTGAAATTATCTCATTACAATTGGAAACAGCAAATTAAATTTTCTAAAAATTTTGAGAATTTTTTGAAAGAATGGTGAACCTATACCCAATTTTTGACCGTGTATAGCTTTAGAATCAGTAGCCAAACAGAGCAAGTTTAACTCATTTTTTTCTGCTTTTTAAGCTGTTGGTGTCCTATTTAACCTGCCATCAGCTTTTTATATATTTTTTAAAAAACTCACTTGTGGGAGTAACTTCACTTCTATTCACTGTTTTACCTTGATTCGGGTTTGAAATTGCCTCTTTACAATTGGAAACAACAAATTTAATTTCCTAAACATTTTGGGAATCGTTTGAAGGGAGGAGAACCTATACCCTATTTTTTACGAATTTTGACCGTGTATAACTTTAAATTCAGTAGATCGATCAAAGCAAGTTGAAATGCTTTTTTTTGCTGTTGTTTTCCTCTTTGACCTGCCATCAATTTTTTACATATTCTTTCGAAATTCCCCGCTTGTGGGACTAATTTTACTTCTATTTACTGTTTTACGTTCATTCTGGTTTTAAATTGTCTGTCTAGTCGGAAACAGCAAATAAAATTTTCTAAATTTTTGGAAATTGTTCGAAGAGAGAAGTACCTATACCCTATATTTTTTTTCGAATTTTGACTGTGTATAACTTTAGATTCAGTAGACCAATTAGAGCAAGTTGAACTGATTTTTTTTATTTTGTTGTCCTCTTTAACCTGCCATCAACTTTTTACATATTTAAAAAAAAGCCCTTATGAGACCAATTTTACTTCTTTTCACTGACGTCTATTCGGGTCTAAAATTGTCTCATTACAATTAAAAACAGCAAATTACATTTTTTCTAACAATTTTGGAAATTTTTCGAAGGGAAGAGTACCTACATCCTATTTTTCCTCTCTAACTTTGACCGTGTATAACTTTAGAATCCGCAGGCCAATCAGAACAAGTTTAACTACTTTTTTTACTGTTGTCCTCTTTTACATGTCGTAAATCATCATCTGATTGGTTGAGCACTTTTTGAAATAACCTCGTCATTACAGTTCGTTTTAGTAATTTCTCGCCTTAATTCCAACTTGTCTTTGTCCAAAAACGTCGAAATTTCGTTTTGAGATCGCACTTTAGTCTTAATTCTACATGAATATATCCAGAAACCCTTAATCCGTATTTTTTCAATATTTTGAGTTAATTTGGACTGAATTTAGACTTTATCGTCACTTGAATTCACTCAAAAACTGTTAATTCTTATTTGTAAAGACCATCAGTCGTTTGTAACTGATTTTTGCCAATGACCCTAAAATAATTTTCTCCAAATACTCAAAATCCGTATTTGTATTAATTCTAAGCTATTTTGGCAATGATCCAAAAATATATTGCTCCAAATGCTCTAGATTTTAATTTTTATTGACTTGGAATGGTTTTTAACCAATTTTAGCCTTAATTCTGGTCTGACCAGCAAATTTGCATTTTGAGGCGTTTTGAGCTAAGTTTCGTTTATTTTAGTTCAAAAAGTGTAATCCTACCAAAAACAACAAATCAGAAACTTGAAATTAATTTTACTTTGTTTTGTCAAAAAATTGGGTTTCGCCAAAAAACATCAAAATTTGATTTTTTGTTCAATTGTTGCGACAATGTTTTAGTCCCGATTCTAATCTCAGTTTATTGAAATGCTCCACATTTGCATTTTTTGTGTTTTACAAAACTCGTAATTTGCGTTTTTAAACGATGTAGATCGTCATTTTTAAACGATTTAATCAATTTTACCCCTCAATCTAAGCTGTTTTCCCAAAATATTCAAAACTGCGTTGTTAGGCTAACTATTATTTTAACTGATTTGGAACAAAAAATTTCAAATTTGTATTTGTGCCCGCTTTGAGACATTTTTATAATTTTTGGTCCTTCTAACTTGACTTTGTCCAAAACGTCGAATTTTCGTTCTTAAATATTTTCTTTCCGATTTTATTCTTAATTCTAACCTGATTTTTTCAAAACCGCTTTAGTCTGTCAATATTTTAAGTACATCAAAAACTATTAAATTTCATTTATAAAGACAACGAGTCATTTTTAAACGATTTTAGCAATGTTCCATTTTTTACCGTTTTTGGCCTCAATCTTGACCTGAATATAGAAACTGAAATTCGATTATTTTTTTTGTTTTTGTTTTTATTTTGTTTTTTCCTGAAGCTGATATTCTAAAATAAATTGCACATTCTCGTGCGTGGGCCTATTTTCTGATCTACATTAGAGTGTTGTTTCATTTTTAGTCTGACGTTTCGGTTTTTCTGGGGCATCATCAAGTTCAATTTTTAAATGTAGCACTTGAATATCAAAAATTGAAAGCCCTTTTCATTACTTATCTAATGAAAACGCGAATTAGATTAAATTGAGATAAATGGGCAATAAAAAATCACACTTATTCCGGAAATAATCGAATAATTCTAACCTGATTTTTTCAGAACCGCTTTAGTCTGTCAATATTTTGAGTACATCAAAAACTATTAATTTTCATTTATAAAGGCAACGAGTCATTTTTAAACGATTTTGGCAATGTTCCATTTTTTTACCGTTTTTGGCCTCAATCTTGACCTGAATATCTCGAAAATTACCAAATTTGCATTTTGATTTTCAGTCATATTTCATTTATTTTAGTTCAAAAAGTGTAACCTATTAAAAACAATGAATCATAAGATTGTTTGTGAAGTCAGTTTTACCATGTTTTGTTCAAAAAAGGAGTTTCTCCAAAAAAAGTTGAGTTTTAGTACTAATTCTAACCACAATTTCCTTAAAAGCTCCACTTTTGCGTTTTCTGTCGTTCCTGAAATTCTTAGACAATTTCTGCTCTAGCTCTAGACTGAATTTTTCCATAAACTCCAAATTTACGTTTTTAGAAGACGTAGGTAATTTTTAATCATTTTTTTTCTCACTTTATCCCCCAAAATTTCCAAAGGCATTGTCTCAAAAATTAAATCTTTGCATTTTTAGGCGCTTTAACTAATTTTTTAACTTATTTTGGCTCTAATCATTATTTGAATTTCAACTTAACAACAATCACAACTTCAATGTGTATATTATACGCTTTGATTAATTTTTAATGATTTTTGGCTCTAATTCTCACTTGATTTTCTCCAAAAACTTCAAGTTTTTGTTCCTGCAAATCACGTCTACGTAAATGTTTACTGCAACGAAACATTTCACGTTTTTTCTAGTTTTTAGTTGGCAATAGCGTTTATTGAATTGAAGGTATAAAACTGATTTCACTTTTGTTCGCTTTTTATGTTCATTTGAGATATAAATCTTCCCATTACAAGCAAAAACAGGTAGTAAAATGTATTTTAATTTGAGAAATTTTTAAAGGGCGAACACACCCTAATTTTTGTTAACTTGCGACTAACAATAAATGTTACAATGTAATATGTGTATTCATTATGACCTGCAACGCAGCACTGGAGCAAGTTGACGTGTTGAAGTTGGAGTTGAAAGTGCCTAAAAAGATGAAGAAGAAAGTATGAAATACAAAATAATACCATGTGTACCTAGAAAAAGTCTGAGGTCGGTGACTTTTTGTCTTGTTTCTCTAGTAAGAGTTTTTCATAAAAATAGCACTTGTTTTTCAATATGCAATTGCTTATTTTTTCGTGAAATAAAAGATGAATTATGCCTGCAGTTTAATAAATTTCAGTTTAATTACAACTCTGTAGCTCAGTTGGATTCGACTAATTGTCCTGAACACAGACCAACACAGATTTTGTTCGGATCTGAGTCAAGTAACCGATACCCCTAGACCCTTCTTTCAACAAAAAACAATTTTCAATGGTTATTGACTTTGAAATCCCCAAGAAAAACTTTAAATTCCGATCTTTATACGAAACGCTATAAAAAGGCTTTCAAAAATAGAATCAGCAGTATTAATCTCAGATACCAAAAGCGTCAGAAAAGAACCCACAGACAACCCTTTTTGAAACTGGTTTCACTTGAAAACGAGCAGAGATTCCACTGTTCGAAACGTCGTGTAAAAGACCAATAAAGACAATGGAAGTCCAAGATGTTTCACTTAATAGTACATCATTGTCTACCACCTTTAAACATACTTTGATTATGTCATCCTTTTCTGTCGAAAATTCTTAGTCTTCAAGAAGAGCCTTTCTAATTAACACCTGTTACTTTATTATTATTTTATAATAACTATTATTGTTGTAGGTTTCAAAAAAATTGTTTTTTTTTTAAATCAGCTATTTTCAACAGAACTACATACATCCTTTGTTATTCTGAATTATTTCGGTCTTGCAACACTTTTCTCTAAATTAGCTTAAACTGTCCCCCTTTCCCCCGAAAACCCCAGATGCCATGTTGCGCACTAATCCACGTTTTGTATGAAACTCGCAACTAACTGTGCTCTTAATGCATTACGTTCCCTTGGGAAATAAGGAAGCTTTAAGAGTGGTTTCAGTTAATTACTGTATAAAACGTAACAGTATAACTGCGAAAAGACTTTGAAATTTGCTTTCAAATTCTTACCTCTTTCATGTTGGCTTTTTAAGTAACTAATTAGATGTATCGCCATAAATTGTCCTTAATAATCTCGATTTATGTCGAGTAAATCATGTGAATTCGACCTAATTTCACCCATCTGTTGACAAAATGTTCCAAACGAACTCCTGACCAAAGGAAAATGAAAATTGAATTTCGCTAGTTATCTTCTATATCCCTGATACGTGTGACATGTGTCCGAAACTGCAGTGATTTAGAGTATGAAATAAATATTAGTAAAGGCCTAAATTATGGCCTTTTCCGTCTGCGTTTACCACGCTTAAATCACCTCTACGTAAATGTTTATGCTGCAAAACAATTTACGTTTTTCCTGGCTTCCAGCTGGCAATTCCGTTTATTTGCCGCGAAAACTTTAAATTATTTGCTAAATTTTGCCAAGTGGAAGTAATGTTTTCAATTAGAATTTTAATTAATCACTGACTCAAATATATAGTTTTAATTTTGGTCGTTTATACTTTTGTAGGGGACATTAATAAATTGGAACAAACATAGTTTACAGGGTTATTCAAATTTTCCGCTCATCTCTAAACCATAAGAAACACGAATTCGATTAATTTTTTTTTGTTTTTTGTTTTTGTTTTTATTTTGTTTTTTCCTGAAGCTGATATTCTAAAATAAATTGCACATTCTCGTGTGTGGGCCTATTCTCTGATCTACATTAGAGTGTTGTTTCATTTTTAGTCTGACGTTTCGATTTTTCTGGGGCATCATCAAGTTCAGTTTTTAAATGTAGCACTTGAATATCAAAAATTGAAAGCCATTTTATTACTTATCTGATGAAAACGAGAATTAGATTAAATTGATGGGCAATAAAAAATCACACTTATTCCGGAAATAATCGAATAAAATTTGATTTTAATGTGTTTTATTTTTTTTTTTGATCTTATGACACGAAATTGTGACAAATGATTTTTATATTCTTATTGACGCTTTTTTTCTAATATAAGATGATGTGATCAGATTTCTAATATAACGTTTTGAATTTTAGTAACCATCGTCAATTATGTTTTAATAGGGACAATATCTCTTTATCATATTTTTAAAAATATTCACTTTTCCTACAGGTCACACCATCTTGGAAAAAATAAAAACTGCGAACGAGACAATCCAGAGCATTAATGGCAGCTTCTCGCATTTAGGAGTCATCTGCCATGTAGTGTTGATAGTAGTATAATACCTTAATAGATTTCTCACCTCTTTTGCAATTCTTTTTCAGTTTCGACGACCCGCTAGAGACCGATCGAGGGGGAGCAGGGGGGGGGGCAATCGCATTTCTTTTTTTTTCGACTTATTTACGATTTCTTTGGGATTTTTGCTTGACTGACTGATAAACGCACACGCACAAATGAAAAGATTCATTTTGACGACTTTTGAAACCGACATTCGAAGTTTTTGATCGGAATGGCACGCTTGCAATCCCCTGAGGACGTAACAAACTAAATTCGAATGCATTGAATCTCTAAAGAGGTTTTTTAAAAAGGGTAAAATAACGCGATTCTAAAAGTGCTTAAAAATCGACTTCCGAAGGGGTCTATCTCGGAAAATATTGCATCTACGGAACTTCCAATGGTGGGAAGCGAAAGAGGACATCAAGAAGAGGAAAAAACAGTGGGACTCACTCTGATTGGTCAAGGCGTTCTCAAGTTAAAGACGGTTAAAGTTGAGATTTGAGAAAAAAGTCGTAATACCCCCACTTTGGACATTTTCGAAAAAATTTTGGAAACAATTTTTTGCTGTTTTTGATCGGAATGGCACGCTTGCAATCCCCTAATAACGTAGCAAATTCAATTCGAATGATTTAAACCTCTAAAGAGGTTTTTTAAAGTGGTCAAAAAACGCGATTCTTACGAAGTGCTTAAAAATCGACCTCCGAATGGGTCTCTCTCCCGAATTTTTGCATCTACGGAACTTCCAAAGGCGGAAGGTCAAAGAGGATAGCAAGAAGAGGAAAAAGCAGTTAAATTCACTCCGTTCGGTCGAGGCGTTCTCAAGTTACAGATTGTCAAATTTGACACTTGAAGGAAAAGTCCTAAAAATTTTGGATTTTTTTTGCTGTTTTTGGTCGGAATGGCACGATTTCAATCCCCTAAGAACGAAACAAACTCAGTTCGAATGAATTGAACCTCTAAAGAGGTTTTTTAAAAATGGTCAAGAAACGCGATTCTAAAAGTGCTTAAAAATTGTCTTCCGAAGGCGTCTATCTCTGAAAATATTGCACCTACGGAACTTCCGATGGTGGGAGGTGAAAGAGAACGTCAAGGAAAAGACAGTTAGATTTAATCCGATCGGTCAAAGCGCTCTCAAGTTAGAGTCGGTCAAAGTTGTAAATGGAGAAAAAAGTCGTAATACATCTTTGGATATTTTCGAAAAAAATTTAAAAAAATGTTTTTACCTAAAAGGACTAAAAGAAGTGAAATTTGACTGGAAATTGAATGGACACAAGTGTTTGGAGAAATTCAGGTTAAGATTATGACCAAAATCAGTTAAAAATAACTCAAAGCGCCTAAAAACATAATTTAAAAATTTCCTGAAAAATGTACATCAGGATTAGGGTCAAAATCGGTTTAAAATGACTTTAAGCTTTTAAAGTGAAAATTTGGAATTTTTGGAAAAAGACAGGCTAACATCAATGGCAAAATCTGTAAACAATGACTCAAAGAGTTTAAAAATTCAAATTTGGAGTTTTTGGAGTTGGAGTGGAAAACATAATGTTAGGACTAGGGCCAAAATCATCTAAGAATTTCACATTTAAGTCTTCAAATCTGTTATTTTCGGTAAAAATAATTTTTGAATCAAGATATATAAAATTTTACTAAAAATAGGTGAAAACAAAAATTTGTTATTTTTTGAGAAAATCAAGTTAAAATTAGAGCCAAAAATCGTTAAAAAGAACTCAATGCGTAAAATAATACAAATTAATTTTTTTTTATTCAAATCATGATTAGGAACAAAATCAATTAAAAAATAGTTAAAGCGGCTAAAAATGCAAATTTTTAATTTTTAGAAAACCCTTTAGGTAATTTTGGGGAGATTGGAGGACGAAATGAGGGAAAAAAATTACTGAAAATTACCCAAATTCTTTAAAAATGCAAATTTGGATTTTATGGAAAAATTGATTCTAGAACTAGGGCTGAAATTGTATAAGAATTTCACGAACGACAGAAAATACAAATGTGGAGCTTCTAAAGAAATTAAGGTTAAAATTAGGAATAAAACGGTATCTCAACAAATTGTCTAAAAATTATAATTTTGTTGTTTTCTGGAAAAATTCCATTTTAGGACAAAACAAGACAACACTGACTTCAATCTTGTGATTTATTGTTCTTGATAGGTAACACTGAAATATAATAAATGTGACTCAAAACGCCTCAAAATGCAAGTTTGATATTTGTCCAGAAACCCAGGTCAAGACTGAGACCAAAATCGGTTAAAAATGACTCCAAACTAATTAAAATACGAATTTAGAATGCTGGAAGAAATTTATTTTAGGATCATGGCCAAAAATCCCTTAAATATAATTCGTGACCTCTATAAATGAAAATTAATAGTTTTTGACTGAATTCACTTTACGATAAAGGCCAAGTTCAGTCAAAATATTGAAAAATGCGGGCCAAATCGTTTAAAAAATTAGCCTAAAAATGCAATTTTGGAATTTTTGGGAAAATGAAGATTAGAACGAGAGCCAAATTTGATTAAAGACGACCCCTTTTTGAAAATTATATATTATATATAATATATCAACATATAAATTTATACTGTTTGAAGAACTTTATTATAGGATCATTGCCAAGATCGGTTAAAAATGCCTCATATGACCTCTATAAACAAAAATTAAAAGTTTTTGAATGAATTCAGGTTAAGATAAATACCAAATTCAGTTAAAATATTGAAAAATGCGGATTAAACTTTTCTAGAAAAATTCAGGTTAGAATTTTTTAACAAAAACGAATAAAAATACCTCAAAACAAAAATTTTAAGTTTTTGGACAAAGTCAAGTTAGAATTAAGGCCAGAAATTATTAAAAGTGTCTGGAAGCGGATACAAATACCAATGTGAAATTTGTGTAAAAATTTAAATCATAATTTTCAAATTTTCGGGAAAATTCACATTATAACAAGAGCTAAAAATCGACCCACATCTTTTAAAAATGCAAATTTGGTGTTTATGAAAAAAAACAGTTTGGAACTTGAAAAATGCGGATTAAACGTTTCTGGAACAATTCCGGTTATAATTTTTGCCTAAAAACCAATAAAAATATAAAAAGTCAAGTCAGAATTCACAAAAAGTGTCTACAAATACCAATTTAAAATTTTTGTAAAAATATAAATCATGGCTAGTCTAAAAATATAATTTTCAAATTACCGGGAAAATTCAGATTAAAACGAGAGTTAAAAATCGATCCACATCTTTTATAAATGTAAATTTGGTGTTTATGAAAAAAACAGGTTGGGACTTGAAAAATGGACGGATTAAACGTTTCTGGAACAATTCCGGTTATAATCTTTTACCAAAAAACGAATAAAATACCTCAAAACGAAAATTAGAAGTTTCTGGACAAAGTCAAGTCAGAATTAGGGCCACAAATTATTAAAAGTGTCTGAGAGCGGCTACAAATACCAATTTTAAATTTTTGTAAAAATTTAAATCATGGCTAGTCTAAAAATGGAATTTTCAAATTTTCGGGGAAATTCAGATTAGAACGGGAGCTAAAAATCGATCCACATCTTTTATAAATGCAAATGTGGTGTTTATAAAAAAAAAACAGGTTGGGACTTGAAAAATGCGGATTAAACGTTTCTGGAACAATTCAGGTTAGAGTTTTTTACCAAAAAAATGAATAAAAATACCTCAGACCGAAAATTAGAAGTTTTTGGACAAAGACAAGTCAGACTTAGGGTCAGAAATTATTAAAAATGTCTGAAAGCGGATACAAATACCAATTTGAAATTTTTGTAAAAATTTAAATCATGGTTAGTCTAAAAATGGAATTTTCAAATTTTCGGGAAAATTCACATTATAACAAGAGCTAAAAATCGACCCACATCTTTTAAAAATGTCAATTTGGTGTTTATGAAAAAAAACATGTTGGGACTTGAAAAATGCGAATGAAACGTTTCTGGAACAATTCAGGTTAGAAATTTTTACCAAAAAAACGAATAAAAATACCTCAGATCAAAAATTAGAAGTTTATGGACAAAGTCAAGTCAGAATTAGGGCCAGAAATTATTAAAAATGTCTGAAAGCGGATACAAATACCTATTTGAAATTTTTGTAAAAATTTAAATCATGGTTAGTCTAAAAATGGAATTTTCAAATTTTCTGGAAAATGCAGAGTAGAACGAGAGCTAAAAATCGATCCACATCTTTTATAAATGCAAGTTTGGTGTTTATGAATAAAAAAACATGTTGGGACTTGAAAAATGCGGATTAGACGTTTCCGGAACAATTTAGGTTAGAATTTTTTACAAAAAAAACGAATAAAAATACCTCAGATCGAAAACTAGAAGTTTTTGGACAAAGTCAAGTCAGAATTAGGACCAGAAATTATTAAAAATGTCTGAAAGCGGATACAAATACCTATTTGAAATTTTTGTAAAAATTTAAATCATGGTTAGTCTAAAAATGGAATTTTCAAATTTTTGGGAAAATTCAGATTAGAACGAGAGCTAAAAATCGATCCACATCCTTTAAAAATGCAAATTTGGTGTTTATGAAAAAAAAACATGTTGGGACTTGAAAAATGCGGATTAAACGTTTCTGGAACAATTCAGGTTAGAAATTTTTACCAAAAAAACGAATAAAAATACCTCAGATCGAAAATTAGAAGTTTTTGGACAAAGTCAAGTCAGACTTAGGGCCAGAAATTATTAAAAATGTCTGAAAGCGGATACAAATACTAATTTGAAATTTTTGTTAAAATTTAAATCATGGTTAGTCTAAAAATGGAATTTTCAAATTTTCTGGAAAATTCAGATTAGAACGAGAGCTAAAAATCGATCCACATCTTTCATAAATGCAAATTTGGTGTTTATGAAAAAAAACAGGTTGGGACTTGAAAAATGCGAATGAAACGTTTCTGGAACAATTCAGGTTAGAAATTTTTACCAAAAAAACGAATAAAAATACCTCAGATCAAAAATTAGAAGTTTATGGACAAAGTCAAGTCAGAATTAGGGCCAGAAATTATTAAAAATGTCTGAAAGCGGATACAAATACCTATTTGAAATTTTTGTAAAAATTTAAATCATGGTTAGTCTAAAAATGGAATTTTCAAATTTTCTGGAAAATGCAGAGTAGAACGAGAGCTAAAAATCGATCCACATCTTTTATAAATGCAAGTTTGGTGTTTATGAATAAAAAAACATGTTGGGACTTGAAAAATGCGGATTAGACGTTTCCGGAACAATTTAGGTTAGAATTTTTTACAAAAAAAACGAATAAAAATACCTCAGATCGAAAACTAGAAGTTTTTGGACAAAGTCAAGTCAGAATTAGGACCAGAAATTATTAAAAATGTCTGAAAGCGGATACAAATACCTATTTGAAATTTTTGTAAAAATTTAAATCATGGTTAGTCTAAAAATGGAATTTTCAAATTTTTGGGAAAATTCAGATTAGAACGAGAGCTAAAAATCGATCCACATCTTTCATAAATGTAAATTTGGTGTTTATGAAAAAAAAAAACAGATTGGGACTTGAAAATTGTTTCTGGAACAATTCAGGTTAGAATAAAACGAATAAAAATACCTCAAAACGAAAATTAGAAGTTTCTGGAAAAAGTCAAGTCAGAATTAGGGCCAGAAATTATTAAAAGTGTCTGAAAGCGGATACAAATACCAGTTTTAAATTTTTGTAATTAAAATTTAAATCATGGCTAGTCTAAAAATGGAATTTTCAAATTTTCTGGAAAATTTAGATTAGAACGAGAGCTAAAAATCGGTCCACATCTTTTATAAATGCAAATTTGGTGTTTATGAAAAAAAAAACAGGTTGGGACTTGAAAAATGCGGATTAAACGTTTCTCGAACAATTCAGGTTAGAATTTTTACCAAAAAAAAACGAATGAAAATACCTCAGAACGAAAATTAGAAGTTTTTGGACAAAGTCAAGTCAGAATTAGGGCCAGAAATTATTAAAAGTGTCTGAAAGCGGGTACCAATACCAATTTGAAATTTTTGTAAAAATTTAAATCATGGTTAGTCTAAAAATGGAATTTTCAAATTTTGTGGAAAATTCAGATTAGAACGAGAGCTAAAAATCGATCCACATCTTTTATAAATGCAAATTTGGTGTTTATGAATAAAAAAACATGTTGGGACTTGAAAAATGCGGATTAAACGTTTCTGGAACAATTCAGGTTAGAATTTTTTACCAAAAAAACGAATAAAAATACCTGAGATCGAAAATTAGAAGTTTTTGGACAAAGTCAAGTCAGAATTAGGGCCAGAAATTACTAAAAGTGTCTGAAAGCGGGTACAAATACCAATTTGAAATTTTTGTAAAATCATAGTTAGTCTAAAAATGTTTTCAAATTTTCGGGAAAATTCAGATTAGAACGAGAGCTAAAAATCCACATCTTTTAAAAATGCAAAAATTGATTTTAATTTTTTGATTTATTGTTTTTGGCAGAATTACAGTTTTTGAACTAAAGAAAATAAAATTTGGCTCAGAACGCCTAAAAATGCAAATTTGGTATTTTTCGTGAGTCAGGACAGGATTAAAGCCAAAATTGTTTCAAAATTACTAAAAATGCGAACGTTAGAATATTAGGAGCAATTTATTTTAGGATCATTGCAAAGATAGTTTAAAAATGACGGAAAGCATTTAAAATTGCAATCAAATAACTATTGAGTAAATTCAGGTTACGATAAGGACCAAAATCAATCAAAAAATACTCAAAGCTTATAAAATTGCAAATTTAAGGTTTTTTGGAAAAGTTCACGTTAGGATTGGAACCAAAATAATGTAACAAATTACGTAAAGCGTCTATGAATATGTAAATTTGTCATTTTTGGCAAAAGTGCGCTTGAGGCCAAAATCGGTTAAAAAAGACACAAAATATTCTGGTTACAATTAGGTTTAGAATCGTTTAAAAATGACTTATATCGAATACAAAAGCGAAATTTGGCGTTATCGAAGTAAGTCTATTTTAGGGCAAAATCAGGCAAAACTAATAAAAATGTTCATATTTATTGTTTTTGGTAAAATTTATTTTTGAATCAAAATAAATGAAATTTGACTAAGAACCCCGAGAAAGATGACTTTTTTTCTTTAAAATGTAAATTTTGGGTTATTAGTGAAATTCAGGAAGGACCGGTGTTAAAATCGGTTAAAAATGACTCACATTAAAAAAAAATTAAATTTTGATGTATTTGGACATGTTCAAATTTAAACCAAAACAATCAAAATACGCCTAAAAAAATTGTGTTTTTTGACTAAGTTTTTGGAAAAGTTAACGCTAGGATTGAGACCAAAATCAGTAAAAACTGTCGTAAGGTATCTATAAATATGTAAATTTGTCATTTTTGGCAAAAGTGGACTTGGGGCCACAATCGGTTAAAAAAGACTCATTCAGATTACAATTAAGTCTAGAATCGTTTAAAAATGACTAATATTGTCTACAAAAGCAAGTTTCGACCTTATCGAAGAAAATCAATTTTATGGCAAAATCGAGGAAAACTGATTGAAATTTCCAAATTTGTTGTTTTTGGCAAAATTTATTTTTGAATCACAAAATAAATGAAATTTGACTTAGTAACCCAAAAAAGATTACTTTTCTCCTTTAATATGTAACTTTTGGGTTATTAGAGAAATTCAGGTAAGAGCCAGTGTCAAAATCGGTTAAAAATGACGCATTAAAAATAATAAAATTTCGATGTATTTGGGCATGTTCAAATTAGAACCAAAAAAATAAATAAAACCTGAAGCTTAAAAAAACACAAAAAGCCTAAAAAAAATTTTTTTGTTTTGACAAAGTTTTTGGAGAAGTTCAGGTTACGATTTGGACCAAATTCGGTAGAACGTCTAGCGTCTATAAATATGTAAATTTGTCATTTTTGGCAAAAGTGCGCTTGGTGCCACTCCAATTGGCTTTGGGACAAAAAGGCCAATCGGTTAAAAAAGGCTCAAAATTTTCAGGTTACAATTAGGTTTAGAATCGTTTAAAAATTACTAATACTTTCTACAAAACAAGTTTTGACGTTATCGAAGAAAGTCAATTTCAGGGCAAAGTCATTCAAAAACTCAGTCAAAAAATACTCAAAGCGTCTAAAATTGCAGATTAAAAAATGTTTTTGGAAAAATTTAGGTTAGGATTGGTGCCAGCTTCGGCTCTTCAAAATTTTGAATAATTAGAAATCTCTAGCTTAGAAATCCGCACTCAAATGCGCAACTTTGACACAGTTTAACCAAATCTGTTTCTCTTACGATTTACGAGATTCCAATGATGAGCGGCGAATTCTAAAAAACTTGTATGATATTTTTATACTGTATGATTCCTGGCAGGTAGAACGGGTCTTAAAAAAGCTTAATGACAAAAACAAAATTTTTTCTTTATAATTTCCGCAAAATGAGTCCTATACCAAAGACGTTGCCAAGACTTTTTCAAATCGTAATAATTTGGTTTAGAGAATAATGCATTTAGATTTGACGAAAAATAACCTTAAAGTCGGTTCACCATTGACTTGAAATGGGCTTTTGCATGTTTTCTTCTCTAATTTGTCCACGATGTCTATATTATTCAAAGAAAAGGATGTTTGCTAGAAGGCAAAAGTTCAACGTTTGCCAAGATTGTGTAGAAAAGGAAAATTATTTAACGCTTCCAGTCAAAGGCCAGTTTTGACTTTACTCAAATGAAAATTTTTATAATTACGTAATGATCGACAATTATTTCACGAGTTATCCCTCTGCTTCTCCTTCCTCTGCAGCCGGTGCCTCAGCTGGCTGCTGATCTTCACCTAATCAAAAATCCACTTATTGTGTACTCTAAGCATTTATGATATCATCCAAGCTTACCTCCTTTCTCATCTTGCTTCTTTTTATCATCTTCCTTTTGGTCTTCCCCACCCTTCGCCAACGCTTTGTTATGTACCAAAGCCACGATGGCACACCCCAAGCAGATAATGATTATACCAAGCGGATTGATAGTAAAAGGTTTAAATTTTGGTTTACAAGCCATATTCTATATCTTTGTATTTTCGATCAACATCATTCATAAACGTTTGACAGGAGCAGACAACCTTCAACTGAAACTGAGGTGTGTCAAATGGCCTAAAGTAGGTTTGCATTGCTTATTGCTACATCCAGGTTATCTAAGAAATCTGAAACTCCGTTTTAATTGACAACTGAATTGAGCTACAATGATTGGTTTATATGAATAGAAAGTCTCCGTGGATAACATGAATGAAACTAAACATGAATACGCTATCGATATTTCCACTATTAAGGTCGCACTTTAGTCATGAAACTTTTTATTTCTTCCTAGAAAAAGTCCATTTTTCTCTCTCCAAAGAGACTTGTAAATATCCATGATCGAAAAGCAATAGAACACACTTTGTTTGTCTTGGGTGCGGTGAGTTGTCTCTCAATGTCCTTGTCGTGCAACTGCTTTTAATTGAAGCATGTAGCCCTGAAGAACTAAATATAAATTATTTGATACTGCTAACTTAGAATTCTATTGTTTTTCGACCTTGGAATTCTTTTTCTTTCTCTCTCTTGAGTTCAAAATCACCATTTTTCTGTTTTTTTTTTGTTGCAGTTGGAACTCAAAGCCAGCTCCTCCTCATGTTGAAAAGCATCTCTCCAGACCCAACAATGAACTATACAACGATTAGTCTGCACAGTGAGGAGGGGCAAGAAATCTTGGCCACCATCGACCAGCACGACACCGAACGCGATGAGAACTTGGCAAGGATAGAAATAGCTACTCTGGCCCTTATATTCGTTACCACGGTGATAGGAAACGCCACTGTCCTTTTAGCTCTGTGGACTAGGAAAAGGTACTTCACGAGCCGTTACTTTAGAATAATTTTATAAAACGATGCTGAAAACATCGGGTAAAAATAACGAACGAGTGTTGTTTATGGAAGAAGAAACTTCGCGTAAAAAACTTCTAAAAGCTATAAATCCAACTTTTTTTCCGGAGGGGCACGTTTATTGAAAAACTTTGGTACGCAAGGGGAAGAGGGGTATGGGAGGTCTAGTCTTCTGGAATAACAAAGAAAACTAAACAGGAAAACAACAATTGGTGTTAATAAATTACGTCATGCATGACTTTATTGCAAAAATTATTAGAATTCCTGTCCGTAGAATTTAATCAAAGCGAAACCCTGACTGAACGTTATCTGGATCTAAAAACTATGCTCTAATTTTCCGTTTTACTCGGCTTTCTCGTGAAAAGCGAGATAATTACTATGAAAGTGTTTTATACGAACTACAATGACTATCGTTGTTTCATGTTGCGGCTGCTTTTGAAGCAACATAATTATATTGCTGCCATCAACGCAAGATCAGAAGTTCAAAGGGCCCTAGTGCATTATTAAAGTGGGTCTAGGTTAAAGTTACATATCGGGAGTAGTTAGTAAACACGGCGTTCTGTGACATTTGAGGTTAAGTATGCACGAGAGGTTAGGTCAAGGACGGTAAACAGTACAGGACGGACCACTGCCATTTAAACAACATGAGCCCAAAATCGTGACGTCAGCTTAGTGCGGACTTGGGAGCGATAATGACGTCATTATTTCCCGAGCCCCGTGCGCTCTGAGACTATTCCCGTCATTTGTTTTCTGAATAAGAATGTAAGGACGGAAATAGTCTCAGGGCGCTCTAGAGGGGTCACCCGAAAACGCTGTGAATTTGAATATTTGATTTGACATCTCGATGATTATTCGCGGGGGCGGGTTATTCGTTCTTTTTCTGATCGTATTCTAATTTTTAAATCTTTCCCTTGTTGTTCTGATTGTGCCGATTGGATTGTGATTTAGTAAACATACGAGTACATAATACCTGGTCAGATTTGTGCTGTTCCTGAATGTAGAAGCAACAAACTAAGGTAGAAGAAAGAAGGCAGATAAAGATCCTTTCATTTTTTCACAAAAAGAAAAAATGCTCTTTCACTTAAAATAAGAAACAAGTGGATTCACCTTTACCAGCGAACTGATTCATTCAATCCAGGTACCTCGGCAATATGCCATGCTCTTTGCATTTTCCTGCAAATGATTATGAAAGAGACATTCGTAATTAACTTTTGGATAAGTAAGTATTCCTTTCTTATAAGTAAGTATTACATTCAGTATTAAGTACCTAGGCGGCTGGCTCTTGCTCTAAAGCAACCAACAATTAGCAACGCAGAAAGGAGCAATATTTATTGCACGCCGCTTTTACATTGAATTATGACGATTCGAGAGACGCAAGATACCAAAATTTAAATAAATTGTTAATTGACTATCAAGCTGACTATCAAGCATCTCTGGTATCAAGCTGGGTCCATGAGGTTTGCAGGCTGGTATAAACAAAGAAGTCAGCAGTAGCAGACCACTCTTTCGGAAAGTCGCGATATCCTTTTCAACGAAGTGCAGTATCCGACACTAACTAATGAAGCCACTGAGATCTTCAAGCACGAGAACAACATTATTCAAAATATTCAGAAAATCTTTTTTAGTGGCATTATGTATTGGTAGCAGTATTATCAATACTAACTTATCTAGACATCAAGACAATGTGACGGTACATTAATATGCTAAGTATAAGTGTAAGTATTCCAAACTCGTAGTTGCTTATGGAGTATTGAATATTGTTGCTTGCAACCCGGTCTGCATCAAAGTAATAAACCTACCTTTGAAATCATAACTATTTGTATTATTACTAGTTTATAGACCATTTCATACTTATCAACACTTCTAAAATATTATTTAAACCAATACAGGATAAACAGAAGCACAGCATATGTAACAAAACTATGCGTCCGCGGAATAAACTCTTAATGATATATCTCAGCAGAGCACTAATGTGACGTCACGCCGCGGGTACAGAAAAAGAGGGAATTGGGCCGTCCTGTCAGTCTAGCGTCCTTGGGTTTGGAGTACCACCCGTTGGAATTTCTTCTCCAAGCTCCAGTGTAAACGTATCAACGTCATACGTCATTTGTCCTGGGCCTCCTGTCAGTTGTCGTGGTTTCCTTGTCAGTCGGGCCCTCTTTTCACTTGTCTTAGTGGTCTGTCACTTGTCGTAAAGTGACAATCAGGAGCCTCATTCTGTAGAAAGTTGCGGAGAATGAAAATCTTGACAACCTTGGTTGGTCAGAAAAATCTATTGACCAATTCTATTGGCCAGAGACTTTAATTTTCACTTTCACACCTTTCTATAAAATAAGTGCCCAGCTGGGCCCCACGTCGGCTTGTTACAAGTTAATAGAGTCAAAAATGTAGTCAATATTTTCTTATTTTAAAAATTCCGTCTAGTCTATCCTCGACTAGGTCGAATTGCATTCAGCTGACTCGATTTTAGTTTAATCGCATTCAGGTGACGTCATTTTAGTTTTAAAGCATTCAAAATGACGTCAGTACAACACAACTGACGTCACGTAGGGTGACATTGACGTATAATAAGCCGAAGATGGTCACTTTGCGACAAGTGACAGACTACACTGACAAGTGACAAGCGGGCCCACGATCAACGAGATATGACGCATTTACATAGGATTTTTTTTTTTTTTTTTTAGAGGATTAGAGTATCTGCTATACAGACATGAGGGCTTGGCACATGGCGATCGAGGTTTCCCACATAGTGTCAGTTTGGCGCCTTCCCTCCAGGAGCACCGACTGACTAAACTCCATCCCTCTCTTCCCGGTACCGCCTTATGGCGTTACTTCAGGGTAAATTTTTCTTGTGCTTCTTCCTCTCTTTTTTTTTATTTACAATCGTTGGTCCATTTCTTGTTTCTTTTTCTCGTCCTCGATTTTGGTTTTCATTGCCACTGTTATGAATTGTTTTATTGCCTCCCAGTTTTTTTGGTTGACAAAAGTAGTGAAGCGATGTTGTTCGGGCTAATTTGTGTTCCACATTTTACAGTTGTCTTGCGTCGTTCTGTCTCCCATCTTGGGTATTTGAAAAGAGTATGTAGTGAGTTGTCTATTTGTGTGAGGTCGCAGTATTCGCAACCTGGGCTTGTCTTCTTTCCTATTCTGTGAAGGTATTCCGCGAATACTCCATGTCCTGTAAATATTTGCGTCATGTAATGGTCTGTCTCTGTCCAGTCTGTAGTTATCCGTTTTTCACACAGGATTTATGATACATGACGCAAGCCTCTGCTAGAAATTCCGACGGGTAGGGCTCTTCACCTAACTTCACGTCAATGATCTAGAAAAATATAGAAAGAGCCAACAAATGCCGATATTTCCCTAAAAATTTCCCTTCCGACTCTGAAATGGAACGGGATACTCTCCTTCATTAGAGGGACGGGTGGAAAGAATGAGGGCCCAGGCGGAGTAGGGATGGCTGGATCGCGCGACTGTGAAAAGGGCCTTTAAGGCCTAGTCTCAAGGCTTCGCCCCCCCCCCAGTGTCTGCTACTACTACTACTAATAGGTTGTAATTTAAGTTTTAGGAAACGTTGGAGCTAGGTCAGCTAACGGCTAGAAGCTGTAGGCTCTTGCTAGGAGTTCAATATTGAGTTGGATTGAACATAATAAATAATAAAAAAAATTTCAATGACAACTGTTTTGCAATAATTTGACATAAGACGCCATAACGTCACCGAGACGTCACTTCCCGCGGATATTGCCATCAGTTTAAAGCTTCTCACTGCGAAAAAGACGGTCCAAACTATAAAACAGGAAGAGGTCTCCACATTATCTCAATGCCTCACGTGCATACCTAACCTCAATGTGTCCCAGAACCCGTGTTTACTAGCTACTATCATAAATCCCAGAGTGACACATAACTAAAAAAAATGAACAGGTACACATTAATTTTTTCCAATTTACAGGTAATTAGCTGGATTGTAGTAATATACATGTTTAGTTTCTTTCACCAATTATTGCCCTATTTAGGTACCATTCTTATATCTTTATCTCTCACACTTCCGCCCACAATGTAATCCCATTTTTTTCCAGACTTTAGACTTTAAATTAATTTATTAAAAACTTGCATTTGTAAACGTGTAAGAAAGCTTAGAGCATAAAGCGCAAACTTTACAAATAAAAATTTAAATATAAAATAACACACCTCCTAGAAGTCGTCGCCCATCATCCAATATCTGCGTTCCTGCTCACGTAAAGAAAGACATTTTTGACACCTCATGTTGACGAGTTCCCCTAAAAATATGTGACTTTTTATTGTTCATATTCCTTTATTGTAAATATAAATAAAACATATTGCAGCTTTATGGAGGACAGGAGTTATAAAAGTTTTATTACTCGAGACCCTGAAATTGTTTTGGGCCTTGGCGATGAAAAATAGCTCAGATTGAAAACCGTGTTGTTAAAAAAATTATTGCTTTTCGCTCTAGCAACGCGAAAACAGTTTTATAACTGAACAGGGAATCTCAAATTTCCTCTTATCAATCGATGTCGACATGTTTTGATGTATTGCGTCTGTCTATCGAAATAAACCAATATCAAGCGGCTTAACCGAAATGATGAGAATGTCAGCAAGATGCTGTTATTCTCTATTTCACATTCCTCGATAAGAAGAAAAATAAAGGATATCCTTTTCTTCATAAAAATAGATAAGTTTATAAAAAAAAATGAAAATCGGAACATTTTATGACATTTTCGACTTTCAATTGTTTTTATGAAGTCATCTCAGATCTACTTTTCGAATTCCATGGCCTACTTAAGGTTTTTTTTAATGAACGCATGATATTAGGTTGGCATCTATAATGAAGATTTCAAAGGTAACTAGATGACAATATTAAGTGAATCGTTAATAATAAATTAATATAAGGAGATATCACGCCTTAGTTGGTTTTGTGAAGACTTAAGGTCGTAAAATTGAAAGTTTAGTTCGTTTAGATATTTTTGTCCTAAGCGTGTGGTCTCAACCGTTTACAAAATATTCACTTTTAAACAATAACGCTCATTTTACAAGATTCACAAGAAGTCCTAATTCTGCAAAGACCCTACTACGCCTTCCTAACCTGAACTAATTTTTTTTTAATTCTGACCTTAAAATTAGGTATTTATTTAAGTTATGTTTCTAAAGTCGGAATTAAGTTAAATTCAGAGTTTGGAGTGGCAGTTCAGTTAAATCCTCAAAACAGATTAATAAAAACACATAATTTCTAGGCAAATTTTGGGTCACAAAATAAACACATTTATCACGATTGGTAAAACTTATTAGGTATTATACCCCGATGATACTTCTACATTCCGACTTTGAACTCGGAATTTAACTAAACTACGTCTTAAAATTCGAAAAGCTCATCTAAATTAAAATTACGTATAAAAAGAGTTTTTGAAAATAAAACACCATATTTTTTTTAGTAATGAGTTGTTTTTGATTTATATAAGTCAGACTTTCCTATTTATATGAAATTTTTGTTACGCTGTTAAAATTTATTGCATTCAGTTCGGTACACCCTATATGTAGACAGACTCTCCAGCTTTAGAATTCTGGCCTATTTTTTAGCATTGGGGCACACAAAAATGGCGGCAAACTCAACAAGAAATGACGTTCAGTTGATATCTTACTTTAAATGATTCGCTATCCAAATTAGTCATTTGATAGTCCCTGACATTAACATTAAGTCATGGGATATAAAAATATAACGCATTTCATGTCAAAAAAAGATACAAAGTTTTACTCGAATTTTAACTAAATTCCGACTTAAAACTCAGAATTTAACTAAACTCCGACCTTACACTTGGAATTTAACTACATTTTTAATTTAAACTAGTAATTTATAATACATTCCTACACTAAACTGAAAATTTAATTAAATTCCAGCTTTAAACTCAAAATTTAATTAAATTGCGGTTTTAACTCGTTATTTCACCAAACTCGGGCATTGAATTACGAATTTAACTAAATTCTTTCTTTTAAGTCAGGTTTTAATTAATTCCAACTTTAAACAAGGATTTTTTAACTAAATTTTGACTTTAGTGTCGGACTTTTTCTAAAATCTGTCTTTAAACTAGAAATTTAATCTACGTTCCTACTTTAAACTTGGAACTAATTCTGACTTTAAACTTAAAATTAAATAAATTCTGACTTTAAACTAAGAATTTAAATTAAATTCCAGCGTTAAACTAGAATTAAAATAAATTGCGGTTTTTAATAGAAATTTAACTCAACTCCGACGTTGAACTCAGAATTTAACTAAAGTCCGACACTAAACTCTGATTTTAACACTTCCACACTTTAAACTTGTATTTTAACTAAATTTTGACGTTATATTTGGAATTTAAATAAAGTTGGACTTTAAACCATGAATTTATATTCAATTCGAACGTTAAAGTACAATTTAAGTAAGTTGCGGATTTAACTAGAAATTTAACTAAACTCCGACGTTGATCTCGGAATTTAACTAATTTCCGACACTACACACGGATTTTAACTCATCCACACTTTAAAATTGAATTTTAACTAATTTCAACGTTATTATTGCAATTTCACTTAAGTTGGATTTTAAACTACGAATTTATATTAAATTTCACGGTTAAATTTGAATTTAAGTGAAATTGCGAGTTTAACTAGAAATTTAACTAAACTCGGATGCTGAACACAGAATTTAACTAAAGTCCGACACTAAACTCTGATTTTAACTCTTCAACACTTTAAAATTGGATTTTAAACTAAATTTTGACTTTATATTTGAAATTTAATTAAAGTTGGACTTTAAACAATGAATTTATATTAAATTTCAACTTAAATTAGAATTTAAGTAAATTGCGAGTGTCACTAGGAATTTAAATAAACTCCAACGTTGATATCAGAATTTAACTAAACTCAACTTAAAGTTGGACTTTAAATTAGGACTTTTAACTAAAATCCAGCTTTTAAACTAAAATTTAAGTAAATTTCGATTTTAACTAGAAATTGAAATAAACTCCGACGTTGAACTCAGAATTAAACTAAATTCCGACACTAAATTTGGATTTTGACTCATTTTCACTATAAACTTAGATTTTAACTAAATTTTGACGTTATATTTGGAATTTAACCAAAGTTTGACTTTAATATAGGAATTTATATTAAATTCCAACATTAAATTAAAATTTAAGTAAATTGCGGGTTTAACTAAAAAAATTAAGTAAACTCCGAAGTTGATCTCAAAATTTTACTTTGTATTTGGAATTTAATTAAAGTTGGATTAAATCAGGAATGTATATTAAATTTCAACGTTAAATTAGAATTCAAGTAAATTTCGATTTTAACTAAAAACTGAACTAAACTCCGACGTTGAACTCAGAATGTAATTAAATTCCGACACTAAATTTGTATTTTAACTCATCCACACATTATACTTGGTATTTAACTAAATTTTACGTTATATTTATAAATTAACTAAAGTTGGACTTTAGATTAGGAATTTAAATTAAGTTCAAGCGTTAAACTAGAATTTAAGTAAAATGCTGGTTTAACTAGAAATTTAAATAAGCTCCGAGGTTCAACTCAGAATTTAATTAAATTAAGTAAACTCAAACGTTGATCTCAGAATTTAACTAAATTCCGACACTAAACACGGATTTTAACACATTCCCACTTAAATCTTGGATCGTAACTAAATTTTTAAGTTATATTTGGAATTTAACTAAAGTTCTACTTTAAACTAGGCATTTAAACTAAATTCCAGCGTTAAATTAGAATTTATGTAAATTTAGGTTTAGGAGCTCAGAATGTAACTAAATTCCGACAGTAAACTTGGATTTTAACTCATCCACACTTTAAACTTGGATTTTAACTAAATTTTATGTTATTTTTGGAATTTAACTAAAGTTGCACTTTAAATTAGGATTTTAAACTAAAATCCAGCTTTTAAATTAAAATTTAAGTAAATTTCGATTTTAACTAGAAATTGATATAAACTCCGACGTTGAACTCAGAATTAAACTAAATTCCGACACTAAATTCGGATTTTAACTTATTTTCACTATAAACTTAGATTTTAACTAAATTTTGACGTTATATTTGGAATTTTACCAAAGTTTGACTTTAATCAAAGAATTTATATTAAATTCCAACGACAAATTAAAATTTAAGTAAATTGCGTGTTTAACAAAAAAAATTAAGTAAACTCCGACGTTGATCTCAAAATTTAACTTCATATTTGGAATTTAATTAAAGTGGGATTAAATCAGGAATGTATATTAAATTTCAACGTTAAATTAGAATTCAAGTAAATTTCGATTTTAACTAAAACTGAACTAAACTCCGACGTTGAAGTCAGAATGTAACTAAATTCCGACACTAAATTTGGATTTTAACTCATCCACACATTAAACTTGGTATTTAACTAAATTTTACGTTATATTTATAAATTAACTAAAGTTGGCCTTTAGGTTAGGAATTTAAATTAAATTCAAGCGTTAAACTAGAATTTAAGTAAAATGTTGGTTTAACTAGAAATTTAAATAAACTCCGAGGTTGAATTCAGAATTTAATTAAATTTTGACACTAAACTCGGATTTTAATTCATCCACACGTTAAACTTGGATTCTAACTAAATTTTGATTTTATATTTGGAATTTAATTAAAGTTGGACTTTAAACTAGGAATTTATATTAAATTCCAACGTCAGATTAGAATTTAAGTAAATTGCGGGTTTAAATAAAAAAATTAAGTAAACTCAAACGTTGATCTCAGAATTTAACTAAATTCCGACACTAAACTCGGATTTTAACACATTCTCACTTAAATCTTGGATCATAACTAAATTTTGAAGCCATATTTGGAATTTAACTAGAGTTCTACTTTAAACTAGGCATTTAAACCAAATTCCAGCGTTAAATTAGAATTTATGTAAATTTCGGTTTTAAATCAAAATTGAACTAAACTCCGACGTTGAACTCAGAATGTAACTAAATTCCGACAGTAAACTTGGATTTTAACTCATCCACACTTTAAACTTGGATTTTAACTAAATTTTATGTTATATTTGGAATTTAACTAAAGTTGGACTTTAAATTAGGGCTTTAAACTAAAATCCAGCTTTTAAATTAAAATTTAAGTAAATTTCGATTTTAACTGGAAATTGAAATAAACTCCGACGTTGAACTCAGAATTAAACTAAATTCCGACACTAAACTTGGATTTTAACTCATCCACACATTAAACTTGGTATTTAACTAAATTTTACGTTATATTTAAAATTTAACTAAAGTTGGCTTTAGATTAGGAATTTAAATTAAATTCAAGCGTTAAACTAGAATTTGAGTAAAATGCTGATTTAACTACAAATTTAAATAAACTCCGAGGTTGAGCTCAGAATTTAATTAAATTTTGACACTACACTCGGATTTTAATTCATCCACATTTTAAACTTGGATTCTAACTAAATTTTGATTTTATATTTGGAATTTAACTAAAGTTGGACTTTAAACTAGGAATTTATATTAAATTCCAACGCCAAATTAGAATTTAAGTAAATTGCTGGTTTAACTGAAAAAATTAAGTAAACTCAAACGTTGATCTCAAAATTTAAATAAATGCCGACACTAAACTCGGATTTTAACACATTCGCACTTAAATCTTGGATCATAACTAAATTTTTAAGTTATATTTAGAATTTAACTAAAGTTCTACTTTAAACTAGGCATTTACACTAAATTCCAGCGTTAAATTAGAATTTATGTAAATTTTGGTTTTAAATAAAAATTGAACTAAACTCCGACGTTGAGCTCAGAATGTAACTAAATTAAGACAGTAAACTTGGATTTTAACTCATCCACACTTTAAACTTGGATTTTAACTTAATTTTATGTTATATTTGGAATTTAACTAAAGTTGGACTTTAAATTAGGATTTTAAACTAAAATCCAGCTTTTAAATTAAAATTTAAGTAAATTTCGATTTTAACTAGAAATTGATATAAACTCCGACGTTGAACTCAGAATTAAACTAAATTCCGACATTAAATTCGGATTTTAACTTATTTTCACTATAAACTTTGATTTTAACTAAATTTTGACGTTATATTTGGAATTTTACCAAAGTTTGACTTTAATCTAGGAATTTATATTAAATTCCAAGGACAAATTAAAATTTAAGTAAATTGCGTGTTTAACTAAAACAATTAAGTAAACTCCGACGTTTATCTCAAAATTTAACTTTATATTTGGAATTTATTTAAAGTGGGATTAAATCAGGAATGTATATTAAATTTCAACGTTAAATTAGAATTCAAGTAAATTTCGATTTTAACTAAAACTTAACTAAACTCCGACGTTGAACTCAGAATGTAACTAAATTCCGACACTAAATTTGGATTTTAACTCATCCACACATTAAACTTGGTATTTAACTAAATTTTACGTTATAATTATAAATTAACTAAAGTTGGACTTTAGATTAGGAATTTAAATTAAATTCAAGCGTTAAACTAGAATTTTAGTAAAATGTTGGTTTAACTAGAAATTTAAATAAACTCCGAGGTTGAACTCAGAATTTAATTAAATTTTGACACTAAACTCGGATTTTAATTCATCCACACGTTAAACTTGGATTCTAACTAAATTTTTATTTTATATTTGGAATTTAATTAAAGTTGGACTTTAACCTAGGAATTTATATTAAATTCCAACGTCAGATTAGAATTTAAGTAAATTGCGGGTTTAACCAAAAAATTTAAGTAAACTCAAACGTTGATCTCAGAATTTAACTAAATTCCGACACTAAACTCGGATTTTAACACATTCCCACTTAAATCTTGGATCATAACTAAATTTTGAAGCTATATTTGAAATTTAACTAGAGTTCTACTTTAAACTAGGCATTTAAACTAAATTCCAGCGTTAAATTAGAATTTATGTAAATTTCGGTTTTAAATCAAAATTGAACTAAACTCCGACGTTGAACTCAGAATGTAATTAAATTCCGACACTACATTTGGATTTTACCTCATCCACATATTAAACTTGATATTTAACTAAATTTTACGTTATATTTATAAATTAACTAAAGTTGGACTTTAGATTAGGAATTTAAATTAAGTTCAAGCGTAAACTAGGATTTAAGTAAAATGCTGGTTTAACTAGAAATTTAAATAAGCTCCGAGGTTGAACTCAGAATTTAATTAAATTAAGTAAACTCAAACGTTGATCTCAGAATTTAACTAAATTCCGACACTAAACTCGTATTTTAACACATTCCCACTTAAATCTTGGATCATAACTAAATTTTTAAGTTATATTTGGAATTTAACTAAAGTTCTACTTTAAACTAGGCATTTAAACTAAATTCCAGCGTTAAATTAGAACTTATGTAAATTTCAGTTTTAAACAAAAATTGAACTAAACTCCGACGTTGAGCTCAGAATGTAACTAAATTCCGACAGTAAACTTGGATTTTAACTCATCCACACTTTAACCTTGGATTTTAACGAAATTTTATATACTAGATAAACTAAAGAGACTACTATAGATAAACTAAAGTTGGATTTTAAATTAGGGCTTTAAACTAAAATCCAGCTTTTAAATTAAAATTTAAGTAAATTTCGATTTTAAGTAGAAATTGAAATAAACTCCGACGTTGAACTCAGAATTAAACTAAATTCCGACACTAAAGTCGGATTTTAACTCATTTTCACTATAAACTTAGGTTTTAACTAAACTTTAACGTTATATTTGGAACTTAACCAAAGTTTGACTTTAATCTAGGAATTTATATTAAATTCCAACGTTAAATTAAAATTTAAGTAAATTGCGGGTTTAACTAACAAAATTAAGTAAACTCCGACGTTGATATCAAAATTTAGCTTTATATTTGGAATTTAATTAAAGTGGGATTAAATCAGGAATGTATATTAAATTTCAACGTTAAATTAGGATTTATGTAAATATCGGTTTTAACTAAAAATTGAGCTAAACTCCGACATTAAACTCGGATTTTAATTCATCCACACCTTAACTTGGATTTTAATTAATTTTTGACTTTACATTTGGAATTCAACTAAAGTTGGACTTTAAATTAGGAATTTGAACTCAATTCCATCGTTAAATTAAAACGTAAGTAAATTTCGTTTTTAACAAGAAATTTAACTAAACTCGGGTGTTGAGCTCAGAATTTAACTAAATTCCGACACTAAACTCGGATTTTAACTCATCCACACTTCAAACTGGAATTTTAACTAAATTTTGAACTTATGTTTGGAATTTATCTAAAGTTGGACTTTAAACTAGGAAATTAAATTAAATTCTAGCATTAAATTAGAATGTAAGTAAAGTTCGATTTTAACTAGAAATTTAACTAAACTCCGACACAAAACTGGAGTTTTAACTTATTCCCACTTTAAACTTGGATTTTAACTAAATTTTTACTTCATATTTGGAATGTCACTACAGCTTGACTTTAAATTAGGAATACAATTTTTCCGGTTATTTTAACTTGAAAATTAACTAAACTGCGATATTAAACTCGGATCTTATCTAATTCTAAATTTAAACTAGAAGTTTAACTAAATTCTGAATTTTAGGTAGGAATTTAAACTAAATTTCGATTTTAAACTCACAATTTAACAAAAGTCGGACTTTAAACTACATTCCTACTTTAAACTCGAAAACTAACGAAAATGCAATTATTTTAACTTGGAACTTAACTGAATCACAATATTGAACTCGGAGTTCAACTACATTACGACTTTAAACTTGAATTTTCACCTAATTTTGACTTTCAACTCGCATTAACTTAATTCGGAATTTAACTAATTTCGGATTTTAAACCAGGAATGTAAACTAAATTTTGAGTTTAGATCCGTAATGTAACTAACTCTAAATTTAGACTAGGAATTTAAGCGAAGTTACAGCTTTAAACTCGCAACTTAATTAAAGCTGGCTTTGAAACTCAAAATTAGAAAAAAAAATGTTCACAAGTGATAGCTGCGCGTCACAGCAACTATAGAATATTGAATCCGTAAGGAATCTTCCTACCGGGGTTTGTAAACTATATACTATATTGTATACCTACTAATTAAAAAGGGAAATCCCTCCAGAGCGGTAATGGCTTATTACCTCCCTCTCCGTCTCCTTCGGCCCGCACCTCTTCCCGCAGCAATATTTCTATTTTTTTTCTTCGGTGTTTCAGATTTTTGATATGCAAATATTTTTATAAAATTATTACTAATTTGAATAAAAATGTATAATCTTCTGCGAAGCTAATCGACACCGCGAAGCCCCGCTAGACACCACATACCGTCGTATTCGAAATCACACAAAAAACAGAAATTTCGAGTTTGGACTACCACCGTTTTTGTGAAAATTAATATTTAACAGACATTCTAACTACTCCCTAATCAAAAGTTTACTGAAAGCGGTTGTATAGTGCAGCCCTAACAGGCCGCACGTCTTCGCCGTCACATTTCCTATAATTAAGTTTGTGACCCAAAACTTTCACTGTCGACTCCATCCATTACATTAACCACGAAGTTAAGTAGTTTGGTTTGCTTTAAACTAAGTTGACCTAGTTACCTCCATCACTAGCATAGTAAGTTTACATCTGATTACCTCATCCATACTATTTCTTTTCAAAAGTCTTATAAGGGGTAGAATAAATTTTTAAATATTCATGAAGCAATAAAATGAGGTTTAGCCATAAAACGGGAATATTCAACTCGTTAAAAAGTGGAAATGTTTCATGGAAATTTAATGCTGATTACCTCTGAATTATACTTTCGTAAATGCCTGAACACACAGAGTTATCTCCATTACTTTTTCACTTAGTTACACTTTTATGTGTAAATTTTAAATGCTAGATATAAAACAATTCATTTATTATTGACATCCTACCTTCGAAATTAGAGGTATAAAAAATAAGAATTTAAAGGTAACGAGATGTCAAAAATTAGTGTAGGGGTATATGTAAAGAAATAATAAAGGCTTAATACAGAAACTGGGACAAAATATAATCCAGGGTAGTTTACATAACATTACGTGGGTGCGCTTATCAGGAACTCCACTAATGATCTTTCTGTAAGAGTAATGGTGGTAAGATAATGACACTAAGAATAATTGCGAAGGGGCCACATTTTAGGGCCTGTGTTATCTCGACTTTGTCAAAATTTTAACATGAGGTGTCTCTACCAGACGTAATAAGCAATTTACTTCAACTTTTGAATTATCTTCCTAAGACAACAAGATGTAGTTAAAAAGTTGTTGAGACCTGAAAATCTTCTCAGTACTGAAGGTGCTGATTGATTTATTGATTTCAAATGAATAGTCCATCGAAGGGGCCACAAGCGACCTACAAGATCTGTTGTGCCTCAAATCAAGTACAGTTCACTCAGAAGATCCCAGTCATTTTAGAAAGTCCATTATCTTCTTGAGTTTGAGAATTCTTGAGTTGTGGAAGTCCGTTGATGGGATGTGTATTCTTCCGAAGTTCTGAAATCTAAGTAGTTGAGCTGCAGGATGGGTTCTACAGTCTCATCATTCTCCAGACACAGTCTGAATTCGGCATGGTCTATCCTATGCATGTGGTGTTTTAAACGACAGTGCCCAGTGTATAAGCCGATAGCGGATTTGAGCTGTTTTCTGACGAGGTTTAGTAAGTCTTTTTCTCACAGGGTCCTTCTATGAACGCTTTTAAGTGGACAAGGCCCCTTTGAGTCTATCTAGTAACGTTCGGTCTGTTCTTCCGCCATCTGGATAATTGCCCTTCTCGATAACTCTCTTGCGATACCCAAGACCGGTTCAGGCCCTATGAAGGTAAAAAAAATAAATGGTTTTATATTCCAGTTTTTATTTCATTATTAACAAAACAGCTCTCCTGAAAAATTACTTAAAGTGGTGATTGCTGGTTTTCCTTCTAGACCCCTCCAATTTCGCTCTAGCAACAACAAAACCAGAAGCAACCTCAGCGTATTTATAAATGTTTTTATTACGAGGTTTCATTCAAAACCCTCTCTAAAACACTCGAGAAAATGACTTTCGAGTGGTGCAATTGAAAAACAAATTTAATTTTTTATGGATTTAGAAACGTTGATAATCCTGTGTAATAAAAGCCGCTCTATTATAGCTCTAGGTTGTCAAAAAAATTAAAGCTTTTGAAAAATTAAACAAACAGAATCAACTATTTCGAGAGTTAATACAACTGTCGCTATTGAATTACTCTGTTTGATTGTTTCGCTTTTAAACAGCTGTAATTTTTTGAAAACATAAACCTATAATAGAGCAGTTTTCATTACACACGATTACAAATCGCCCTAATTAAGTAAAAAATTAAATTTGTTTCCCTTCTTAAAAATGTCAATAAAATAAGTTTCGCCCTAGCAACAACAGAACTAGCAGCAACCTCAGCATATTTACGAATGTTTTTATTACGAGGTGTCACTCAAAACCCTCTCTAAAGCTCTCGAGAAAATTACTTTCGAATGGTGCATTTGATAAACAATTTTATGACTTTTCAAGGTTCCAGCGACTTCGGGTGATTCGTGAAGGTCTCGCTTCAAGATTGCGATTTTTAAGGTTACAGGAGACGTCAAGGCCGACTCGTCTGGAGTCCAAAGACGCGAGGTCAAGGCAAACGTGGGCGTAAAGTAAGTTCACAGGTGGAATGTCCTTGAAAGTGGCCCGATACCGACTTTGTTTAACTACTAGCTTGCAGTGGTTTTGGTCCCAATGTAACCTCCCCCCGCTGTCTGTTATGGAGTCTGTATACTTGGCATCTGTCTCCACCAGAATGTGGAGCGGAATTAGCCAGAGAAGTCTTTTCATGGTCAATGTTGGAGGCCAAATACTCCAGTGATGGCCAGGTAGGCTTGAGGCTGCAATTTTCTCAAGACATTGGCTCCATACGTGATCATTGGTCTAATGACCGTCACATATAGCTAGTGCATTAATTTGGGTTTTAATCCCCAGTTTTTTCCGCAGTGCCTTTTGCCTGTCCACAAACTGGATATTCCATATCCAGTTTAGTGGAATGCACATATTTAGATATTTCACCTCTTCTGCCAATAGAATGGTTTTACCCAACAAGGAGGGGGCCTCAAAGTGCCTAACTTTCTACCCCTTGTGAGCGGAACCACCACGGTTTTGTCCGGGTTGATAGAGGTTTTCTCCCCAAGACACCACTCATAGATGGTGTTGAGACAGTGTTGTACAAGGTGCTGACTCTAATAATCGATCAAAGCATAAAAAAAGTTGTGCTGATTGAAGTCACGTACGCCGTTTTTTTTTTTTGGTTTTTTATCGATTTATGAAGGTGCTAAGAAAGTGAAGGGGACAGGGACAAATTTTATAATTCACAATCAAATGGAAAACATGCATTTTGAGATTAATTTGGTGTAGTTTTAAAATTTTTAAAATATACAAGGTATTACAAAGAAGTATGCTATTAACCGTAGATGCACTAAGAATAAGAAAATTAACCGGTTGGTACAGGGTGTCAAGGCTGTAAATTTTGAAATATTTTGTCTTAAAAAGTCAAGTATTTCTAAGGTTATTTATATATATTTGATGAAAGTCAATAGCTTAACAACCTATATATTATGAAAAACGAAAATAAAAAATTGTTTTTTATTAACACTAATTGTGGTGTGAAGTATCCTCGTACGTCCCTGACCCTTTTCGTTTTTGCCCCATAGACTTCTAAACTAGAGTTTGCGAGACAAAATTTTTGGTTCTATTGAAATATTTCGATAAAATCATGTGCTAGAACAAAGTGTGTATTGAGTGCTTGACTGCTTATGGAAAATTTCTACTATCTGTTAATGGTTTGATACTTTTGTTTATGTTAGAAACAACTCTAAAGCAATTTTTTGCCAGCTCCTGTTTTGGATTTTTATTCTTACAGTGTGGGTGGTAATTTTAATGTTGTGCAAACATTTATCATCCACCATGACTCCATTAGTTCGTTGGTAAACTCGGCAGAGATTAGCTAAGCAAACAGCAATAAAAGAGACACAATTTTTCCATTTGTGGGCCTTCTATCACCTTCAACAATATGTGAAAATTTGAGGTTATATAATAAATGCTGACAAAAGTTTACGTAAGCTAAGTATGTAAAATAATTATCGCTGTAGGTGGGTCTTTACATTGTTGGGTTGATTAAGTAGAAAAAAAAATATGCTTTAGCTCGAAGTTTTTACTTAAAGCATTTTTACCCAACGTTTGATATACTGCTTTTGATAGCTGCATAAATTGTAATTGGAAGGTTTGCAAAATATACAGTTTATGTAATTTCAGAACGTAATTTAAAATTTGTTACTAAAGTGCTTACACTCCAAGTTCCAAATATTTGAACCTCAAGGATGAGAAAGCAATAGCATCAGGCAAAAAGGCGTAGGTGACTTCAGTCAGCCCAAGAAGGAAATGGTAGTAAAATAAGTGGTTACCAATTTCTTTTACATAAACTGGTGGGTTTTTACATTGTTGGGTTGACTAAATCGAAAAAAAAAAAGATGCTTTGGCTCGAAATTTTTACTGAAATTATTTTTACCCAAAGTTTGATATACAAGATCTGCATAAATTTTAATTGGAAGGTTTGCAAAATATACACTTTATGTAATTTCAGAATGTAATTTAAAATTTGGTACTAAAGTGCTTACACTCAAAGCTCCAAATATTTGAGCCTCAGGGATGAGAAAACGATAGCATTAGGCAAAAACGCGTACGTGACTTCAGTCAGCCAACGAAGAAAATGGTAATAAAATAAGTGGTTACCAATTTTTTTTTTACATAAACTGAGCGTTTAAAATAATTATCGCTGTAGGTGGGTTTTTACATTATTAGTTTCATTAAATAACAAAAAAAAGATTCCTTGGCTCGAAATTTTTACATAAAGTATTTTTACCCAAAGTTTGATATACACGAGCTGCATAAATTTTAATTGGAAGGTTTGCAAAATATACACTTTATGTAATTTCAGAATGTAATTTAAAATTTGGTACTAAAGTGCTTACACTCCAAGCTCCAAATATTTGAGCCTCAAGGATGAGAAAACGATAGCATTAGGCAAAAACGCGTACGTGACTTCAGTCAGCCTAAGTAGAAAATGGTAATAAAATAAGTGATTAAAAATTTTTTTTACATAAACTGAGCGTGTAAAATAATTATCGCTGTAGGTGAATTTTTACATTGTTAGGTTCATTAAATAGCAAAAAAAAGATGCTTTGGCTCGAAATTTTTACTTTAAGTATTTTTACCCAAAGTTTGATATACACGAGCTGCATAAATTTTAATTGGAAGGTTTGCAAAATATACACTTTATGTAATTTCAGAATGTAATTTAAAATTTGGTACTAAAGTGCTTACACTCCAAGCTCCAAATATTTGAGCCTCAGGGATGAGAAAACGATAGCATCCGGCAAAAACGCGTACGTATCTTCAGTCACCACAAGAGGAAAATAGTAATAAAATAAGTGGTTACCATTTTTTTTACATAAACTGATTGTGTAAAATAATTGTCGCTGTAGGTGGGTTTTTACATTGTTGGCATGATTAAATAGAAAAAAAAAACGATGCTTTGGCTCGAAATTTTTGCTTAAATCATTTTTACAGAAAGCTTGATATACAAGAGCTGCATAAATTTTAATTGGATGGTTTGCAAATTATACAGTTTAGGTAATTTCAGAATATAATTTAAAATATGGTACTAAAGTGCTTATACTCCAAGCAAGTATTTGAGCCTCCGGGATGAGAGAACGATAGCATTAGGCAAAAACGCGTACGCGACTTCAGTCAGCCCAAGAAGAAAATGGTTATAAAATAAGTGGTTACCAATTTTATTGCTGCAAATTTACTAGACACATTCTATGCATCGTATGTCAAAATGCGTTAAAGATATTGGCGAAAAATATTATTCTTATGAGAAGAATGATAGCCTTTATAGTTGAATTTGATGATTTTTTAATTTCATTACTTTGGCGGTGATATAAGGCGGTAATGTAATGTTTACGTCGCAGCCTGACGAACTGACAGAAAACGGCGATAATATCCTTCTAAAAGCTTGGTAATTGCGAAATTTTCTTATCGCTAATGTCCTGACCGACTACCCAAGAAATTTACTCCACTTGTGAATTTTTTGGTCGAGATTCTCCACATTGTATATCAGAAGACAGTAAATATATTGTATATGGAAGTTGCTTTTTTTGGTTTTCTGATCGATTAAAAAAGAAAAAAAAACGCTGTACGTGACTTCAGTAAGCACAACATTTCCCTAATTAAGAGAGAAATTTACTCCCCTTGTTAATTTTTCAATCAAAAGATTTTTCGATCAAAGGAAGATCTAACAGTTGGTAATTCAAAGCTTTACCAAGCAATATTTCACATCTGTTGAGAGCAACAAGCGAAGCGGCATAAATTTTTATTTATTTTATCAAGACTAAAATTAAACTTAGAAAACAGATCGCCTTGCGACATTTTGGGAAGGACTTTATTAAAGTTATTAGTTTTGAAGTATTTTTAGAGCCGATGCCTCATGGACTGCCTGCCTGCTGTAGATGGATTACGTTTCCTTTTCCGTATAGACAGAGGTTTAATTGAATTGCAGCCCGGCAATTTCAACACGCTATCTTGGAGCACGTTACTCTTAAAGTTTTACTTCTAAAGAGCTTCCCCAGAAGTTTGCTCATGCACATCGTTTGTTAGAATTTATTTGAGTTTAAGAGCGCGCTAGAGTTGATTAAAACTTATCGAAAGAGATGTTTGCGCAGAGGCGGTAACGAGGACAAGGGGATGTGCTAATATTTTAACCCTGAGTATGACAAAAAAGTAAACCACAGAATCTCTGATAAAAAATAAGAGTTAGTTTTATTGCTGCAGTTTCAATTATGCAGCTCTTTAGAGTTTATATGTCGGCCAAATGTGAAATAAATTATTTGAGAAATACTTGAATGTTGAATATGAAAAAGGAATTAATACAAATTCCATTATTTTTTATCAAAGCGTCTGTGTTTAGCGGATTGGTCTATTTTTGTAGCACGCTAAAGTTGGAGTTAGTTTTCTGATCGCTTGAACCAGGAAAAAAAAGGTCGTACGTGACTTGAGTCAGCACAACTTTTCCCGAACGCGCTGATTGATTACGCGAGAAATTTATTAATTCTCCAATTGAGAAAAATAAAAAAATATATAGTTTTCTGGTTAAGATACTCGTCATTGCATATCAAAATTCAGGAAACTATTGTCAATACGGTTACTGTTCGGTTTTCTCTTAAACTGAACCAAGAGACAACGCGTACCGTGACTCTGTCAGCACGACTTTTACATAATGAGCGATTAGGTCAGTTTTCATTAATTCTCCAATCGAGAAATATAAAAAATATATATAATTTTCCGGTCAGATACTCGTCATTGCAAGTCAAAGTTCAGTAAACTATTGTCGACACGGTTACTGTTCGGGTTTCTCTTTCAATGAACCAAGAGACAACGTGTACGCGACTTCAGCAAGCAATTTTTTCTAATGCCCTGATCGCGAGATTGGGAGAGAAATTTACTCTACTTGTATCTAATACTTGTATCTCTACCCGTTGGTCAGTACGGTACTCTCCTACCATCTATGTAAGTAGCCAAATTTATTTTGGTTTCTAATAAAGGTAAACAGGGAAAAATGGGTACGTGACTTCAGTCAGCACAATTTTTCCTAATGCCCTGACCCCGAAATTGGGGGATAAATTTACTCTTCTTGTTAATTTTCCGCTCCACACATTCTCTACATTGTATATAAAAATACAGTATATACAACATTTTCATTAAGGTACTCTCTTACTGTCTATGTATAAACCATTCACTTATTATTGCCGTCAAGTAGGCGTTGAAAATCTGACATTGACTTTTTATCGTATCTTCTCAACATGTGCCGAAAAGAGATAGGTATATAAAAAAAGAAGGTTTCAAAGGTAACGAGATGCCAAAAATAAGTGAATGAGTTATAAGTAGCCAAATTTATTCTGGTTTCTAATCAGGGAGAAACGCGTACGTGACTTCAATCAGCACATCTTTTTCTAATGTTCTGATGGCGAGATTAAGGGAGAAATTTACTCTTCTTGTTAATTTTCCGTTCCACACATTCTCTACTTTGTATACAAAAATACAGTAAATACAACATTTTCATTACGGTAACCTCTTACCGTCTATGTAAGTAGCCAAATTTTTTTTGGTTTCTAATAGGGGTAATTAGGGAAAAATGCGTACGTGACTTTAGTCAGCACAATGTTTTCTACTGCTCTGATTGCGAGATTGGGGGAGAAATTTACCCATCTTGTTAATTTACCTTTCTCCCCATTTTCTCCACATTGTATACAAAAATGCAGTAAATATAACATTTTCTTTACGGAATCCTCTTACCGTCTATGTATGTAGCCAAAATTATTTCGATTTCTAATAGAGGTAATCAGGGAAAAATGCGTACGTGACTTCAGTCAGCACAATATTTTCTAATGCTCTGCTAGATTGGGAGATAAATTTACTATTGTTAATTTTCCGCGCCACACATTCTCTACATTGTATATAAAAATACAGTATATACAATATTTTCATTAAGGTACTCTCTTACTGTCTATGTATAAACCATTCACTTATTATTGCCGTCAAGTAGGCGTTGAAAATCTGACTTTGACTTTTTATCGTATCCTCTCAACATGTGCCGAAAAGAGACAGGTATATAAAAAAAGAAGGTTTCAAAGGTAACGAGATGCCAAAAATAAGTGAATGAGGTATAAGTAGCCAAATTTATTCTGGTTTCTAATCAGGGAGAAACGCGTACGTGACTTCAATCAGCACATCTTTTTCTAATGTTCTGATGAAGAGGTTAAGGGTGAAATTTACTCTTCTTGTTAATTTTCCGTTCCACACATTTTCTACTTTGTATACAAAAATACAGTAAATACAACATTTTCATTACGGTAACCACTTACCATCTATGTAAGTAGCCAAATTTATTCTGGTTTCTAATAAAGGTAATCAGGGAGAAACGCGTATGTGACTTCAGTCAGCACATTTTTTTCTAATGCTCTGATGGCGAGATTATGGGAGAAATTTACTTTTCTTGTTAATTTTCCGTTCCACACATTCTCTACTTTGTATACATAAATGCAGTAAATACAACATTTTCATTACCGTATCCTCTTACCGTCTATGTAAGTAGCCAAACCTTTTTTTGGTTTCTAATAGGGGTAATCAGGGAAAAATGCGTACGTGACTTCAGTCAGCACAATTTTTTCTAATGCTCTGCGAGATTGGGGGATAAATTTACTCTTCTTGTTAATTTTCCGCTCCACACATTCTCTACATTGTATATAAAAATACAGTATATACAACATTTTCATTAAGGTACTCTCTTACTGTCTATGTATAAACCATTCACTTATTATTGCCGTCAAGTAGGCTTTGAAAATCTGACTTTGACTTTTTATCGTATTTTCTCAACATGTGCCGAAAAGAGACAGGTATAAAAAAAAAGGTTTCAAAGGAAACGAGATGCCAAAAATAAGTGAATGAGGTATAAGTAGCCAAATTTATTCTGGTTTCTAATCAGGGAGAAACGCGTACGTGACTTCAATCAGCACATCTTTTTCTAATGCTCTGATGGCGAGATTAGGGGTGAAATTTACTCTTCTTGTTAATTTTCCGTTCCACACATTCTCTACTTTGTATACAAAAATGCAGTAAATACAACATTTTCATTACGGTATCCTCTTACCGTCTATGTAAGTAGGCAATTTTTTTTGGTTTCTAATAGGGATAATCAGGAAAAAATGCGTACGTGACTTCAGTCAGCACAATTTTTTCTATTACTCTGATTGCGAGAATGGGGAAGTAATTTACTATTTTTGTTAATGTTCTGTTCTCCACATTTTATCTATATTGTATACAAAAATTCAGTAAATACGACATTTTCATTACGGTTCCCTCTTACCGTCTATATAAGTAGCCAAATTTATTTTGGTTTCTAATAAAGATAATCAGGGCAATATGCGTACGTGACTTCGGTCAGCACAATTTTTTCTAACGCCTTGATCGCGAGATTGGGGGAGAAATTTACTCTTTTTGTTAATTTTCCGTTCCACTCATTCTCTACATTGTATTCAAAAATGCAATAAATGCAACATTCTCATTGCGGTACCCTCTTACCGTCTATGTATGTAAGAGCAGATTCTCTACATTGTATACAAAAATGCAGTAAATACATTTTCATTACAGTACCCTCTTACCATCCATGTATGTAGCCCAAATTATTTCCGTTTCTAATAGAGGTACTCAGGGGAAAATGCGTACGTGACTTCAGTCAGCACAATTTTTTTTTAATGCTATGATCGCAACATTGGGGAGAAATTTACTCTTCTTGTGAATTTTCCGTTTCACATATTCTCTATTTTGTATACAAAAATGCAGTAAATGCAACTTTTTCTTCCTGACGTTTCTTTACAGCTGCGGCAGACATTATCAAAGGCAATGAGGCAATGGGCGAAGTGGTTTCCCGTGCTTCCCGACGTCGACTGATTCGACTGTGGGGAGCTCCGTGACATTTATTCTCTCACCGTCGCGCTGCAGTGGAGGGACTGGGGTGGGGGTAGTGGTGGCGCGGGGTTTCGGTGCACTTGAAGTATGTCGTAGATCTCGCTTCCACTCTGCATTTAGAAACGTAATTTCCTCTTTCTTTTTGAAACTGTTGTTGTGTTTAAAGATCTCAATGGCCTCTCTCGTTAGTCTCGAATAGAAGAAAATAACTCCTAACTTTCTACTTTTATTTTTCTTGAGCTCTTTAGCTCTATTAATGTTACTATTGGCAACATCACACCTTCTCCAGAGGATATTTTGAGATTGAAGATTAAATTTCCTACTGTCATGATAACCTATAAATTTTCTAAATAAACTCGTCAAGGACTAAATGCAACTTTTCTTTTTCGAGCAAACGAAGATATAATCTATTCAATATGAGCCGGCTCTAAATTCACTTAATGGAAATTTCCTCGAATAAAACGACAGGCACGACGGGATATTAAATTTTTAACCAGGTTTCCCCAATTTATAGCTCCGATTTTCGCGTTTTTAGTAGCAAAACCGCCTACTACATAAATCTGGAAAGGCTTTGTAAATTTTTTACGGGAAAATAAATCTTCCTGACTATAAACAGGATAATTCAGGGTCTCTGGAAAAAGGTCGGTAACAATGAGTGATTAAAAATTGACAGAAAATTTAACATAAATATAGGTCGACAAATGGTTTCATAGGGTGCTACACCCGATGCATTTTGAAGATGGTTTTTTTATGATATATTCAAAACGTTGAGATACGGTCATAAATTCTATTTTACTCGAAAACGGGGCTTTACTTCAAATTCTGCAAGGAGCTGTAGAAAACTATGTTTTTTCAATCAATTGGGACGCAATCCTCAAAAAGTTATAATCAAATGAGTGGGGGCCAAAATTAACATGAGCCGGCCCTGTTTAACACACATCTGCCTAAGTTATTAAAATTATCAAATTTACCATAAAAATGTGAGTCAAAACGCAAAATTTCGTGACCCCCTCTCAAACGTTTCGAATATATCAATGAAAAGCCACCTTCAGGGTTTTTTCATTGATACTTTTTAAAAGAATCTAGTTCTCTTAGAGTCCATTCGCCGACCTATGGTTATATGAACTATTCTGCCTATTTTCCGCCGTATAACCAATCCCTAAAATATTTAGCTCTAATTTCCGGACACACTGTCTCTTCTAACATCTGGGGAAATCTCTGTTCGACGTTACAAGCGATTTGCTTAAACATTTATGGGCTGAGGATCTATCTGGGCAATTTATCTTGTCCTATTGGCTCTTTTTTTTTCATTTCCTTATCCAAAGTTATTATTTTATCACCAGAAAATAACAGTTTTGCAGCTACATATTCCTAATTTTTACATAATTTACTTATTAAAAAAAAACGGCTTAAGAGTACCATAGGTGAGAAATGGAAGACAATGAAAAGTGGGTGTGACTCCCTTCTTTACTACATAAATCTGCTACCACTTTTCTAGTAGTCAAAAGTAGTTTTTAGCGATAATTTTGAGGAAAGTCTGGTCACAAAGTCTTTAGATTTGTGCACATCTGCTATCTGGAACATATTAGAAGCAAGAGTCAATTATTGTTTAGACCATTGTCATTTTACTGGAAAACGCGGCAGTGCTGGTCATTGTCATTGTAATATACGTGGCGCTATGTAGCTATAGCAGATTCTTCCATAAAGGAAAACGAACCAAGCAGTTTATTGCCTGACGTTTTTTCGATTCTTTTTACTATTGTGTCACTTGACGTTACAACGCTTGCTACATTTTTTACAAGAACTAAATGTTGAAAATTTGTCGCATAGAACTGGTATCAATGTGAAAGCCAATTTGCTTGCGTGAAAATATGGAAGTATCAGTTTTCGGGACCAATTTAATTTCCGAAGATATTACTGGCAGTAAAAGTGTGTTTTGTTCTTGTCTAATTTTAGTCACATTTACTAGCACCCAATACTCATGATTGGGTTAAATATTAATAACTTTGGAATATTGGAAGCCAATTGGTTTAAAAATGGGCGTATACTGCTAATCAAAGTACGAAAAATATAGAGGATGGTCATTTAAAAAAGTCTTCTAGTTGGCTGTGAAATGTCAAAAGGAGAGGATGATGGAAAGCATTCCAATTTAATTTGGCTATTTCATCAAATATTCATAGCCCTCTTGATGACGTTTTCTAACGAACAACCCATATTAAAAACTTAACAAGGAAAAATGTGGCAATATATACGTAGCCTCGTGTCAAACGGCACATTGAGAATAATATACACTTCAGGTAATTGACTATAAAATCTGAGGAAAACCTCCATCTTCACGTCGAATACGCCATGGTTGGAGATTCCGCAATGTATAATTTTACGGGACTTGAGCCACGTGCTGTTATTACTGTGGGAATTGGACCATATCTTGCCAAAATATTGCATCATTAAAGTGCAAACTTCAGGTGAAAAGCCGCTTTCATAATAAGCACGGTGCATGTTCCATTCTGTCTTAGTTTTATAAGCTGGGAATCAATCCTTAGGGAATATTCTTTTTCGACAACCGGACACAATTGCAAAAACTGCTACATTTCTCGCACGCAAAAGAGCAATTTTGGGGCTTGCCTTAATAGAACTTGTAAAAACCAATTAATTAACGGCTTTTGCTTTACAATAGACCAATATTCAGACCCAATACTTGATGGTTTTTGGGTGCGGTTCAAGCTAAATAGTTAAGCTTATCCACGAGCATACTATAATAATCACATTATTTTTGTACATTCTCATGATGAATGCTTATCGTTATTCACTTGTGACTAATGAACATTATTCACAAGTGAATAATTAGTTGTCATGGAAACATGCCGTAGGCAACTAGCAATTTAAACTGCCCGAAACATGAAATCGGTAGTTACCACTGGTTCATTCAAATAATTATTTTGCTATTAGGATGTATTGAGACAAATGTAGGTTACACTGTCACTTTTTACTAAAAATGTACTTTTTACTGAAAAATACTTAAAATAGGCCATAAAATTAAGTAATTTTCCGTCCACCCTCGTAGCATTGAAATGAATATGCACCGGTGACTAGACCGTCATTTATCTGACGCATCAAACGACGGGCCGTCGATTAGCGAAACCAGTTGTGGTTTTAAAATTGTGAGTTATCTTTGTGGCACCTATAACCTGTCATATTTGAGAAAACCTGGAATCTTGGTCGTGGATAAATTATAGTTTTCAACTCGCATTTAATGAGCGTTATTCTCTCGAGCAACTTGTGCTACTCGCTTCACTCGTGGGCTCAAACGTTACCCCTGGCGAATAACGGCTGTCATTAAATGCTTGTATAATATACGATTGTCCACGGCTGTACAATAACGTAGGCCTTCATTTGTCAGGGTGAATAATGATTAATATTCACTATTCACGCTACGTCTTTTGTTTTTCATTATACACTCCATAAGAATTGCATGCAGACACCGCCATGTTGGAAATTCACCTCTAACATAGCAAGTGAAGAAGTAGAAGTAGCTAAGGAAAAATTCATAAGATGCAAGTCATAGAAGCTTCTATTTTGGCTTTGGCAATATCTACCGTTTTCCTTGACATCTTTGTGAATCGGAGGAACAACCATCTTTCTTTTTATATGAGACAACTTATAAAAGAAGAAAGCTGCCTAAACAGCTCAATCGAATTCATACTTATATTCTATATGAAACACTAAGACAAAGAGAAAATAAAACTTTAATCTTAATAAGAAGATGCAGTTTTGAAGAATAGTGGAATGTTTAATGTATTGATGTACAATTGAATACTGGAATAAAGAAGAACATTAAATCCTCCGAGGCCTTCAAACCGTAGTTCGTCTATATCTTCGGAACGTTAAGAAAGGGTTTCTTCCAAATAAAGTCAGAACGCAAATAATTTTTAATATTATTAAAATATCATTATTTCAGCTTCTATATCTTCAGTTTCTATATTGTTTCTAATTGCATGTCTTCAGTAACAGAACGTTAAAGATAATTGTAGTTTGAAAGGATAGCTGAAGAAGACTTCTAATGTGAAATATTGAAAATGTGAAATTTGCAATGTTCTGCTTGTTCTTCCAATTTCCAGAGTTTTTTAAAACTATAAATGGAAGAAAGAACAATTTTAATCTTCAGTTCTTCACCTCTAATTTGGCAAGTGAAGAAGTAGAGGTAGCTGAGGGAAAATTCGTAAGTGGCAAGTCGTAGTAGCCTCTATTTTTGCTTTGACAGTATCTGCAGTTTTCTTGTCATATTTGTGAATCAAAGGAGCAACCATCTTATTCTTTATAAGAAACAACTTATAAAAGAGGAAAGCTGCCTAAACAGCTAAATCGAATACATACTTATAATCTATATGAAATTCTAAGACAAAGAGAAAATAAAACTTTAATCTTAATAAGAACATGCTGTTTCGAAGCATAGTGGAATATTTACTATATTGATGTACATATTGATGTTACATTGAATACCTGCAGATGAAAATCATCTAGATCTACGGAAGAAAATCTTTCTAAAAAAGAATAAATCCTCCAAGGCCTTCAAATCGTAGTTCGTCTATATCTTCGTCTAAGAAAGAGTTTCTTCCAAATAAAATCAGAACGCAAATATTTTTTAATATTATTCCAATATCATTATTTCAGCTTCTACATCTTTAGTTTCTATTTTGTTTCTAATTGTGTCTCCAGTAACGGAATATTAAAGATAATTGCAGTTTGAAAAGATAGCTGAAGAAACCTTCTAATGTGAAATATTGAAAATGTGAAATTTGCAATGTCCTGCTTGTTCTTCCAAAATTTCCAGAGTTTTTTTAAACTATAAATGGAAGAAAGAGCAATTTCAATTTTCAGTTGTTCACCTCCAACTAGCCAGTGAAGAAGTAAAAATAGCTAAGCGAAAATTCAGAAGTGGCAAGTCCTTGAAGCTTCTATTTTTGCTTTGACAGTATCTGCAGTTTTCTTTGTCATCTTTGTGAATCGGAGGTGCAACCATCTTCCTTTTTATAAGAGATAACTTATAAAAGAAGAAAGCTGCCTAAACAGCTCAATCGAGTACATACTTATATTCTATATGAAATTCTAAGACAAAGAGAAAATAAAACTTTCTTTTTAATAAGAAGATACTGTTTTTAAGAATAGTGGAATGTTTAATTGTTAATTGATGTACAATTGAATACCGGAAGATGGAAATCATCTAGATCTACGAAAGGTCCTTCATCTTTCCCCAAGGCCTTCAAATAGTAGTTCGTTTATATCTTCAGAACGTTAACAAAGGTTTTTTTCCAAATAAAGTCAGAAGACAAATAACTTTTAATATTATTATTATCATTATTTCAGCTTCTATATCTTTGTTTTCTATTTTGTTTCTAATTGTATATCTTCAGTAACGGAATATTATAGATAATTGCAGTTTGAAAGCATAGCTGATGAAAATTTCTAATGTGAAATATTGAAAATGTGAAATTTGCAATGTTCTAATTTTTCTTTCAAATTTTGCAAGATTTTTTAAACTATAAGTCGAAGAAAAAAATTTACCAAGTGAAGAAGCAGAAGTAGCTAAGGGAAAATTAATAACAGGCAACTCATAGAAGCTTATATTTTTGCTTTGACACAATTTACCGTTTTCCTTGAAACCTTTGTGAATCGGAGGAACAACCATCTTCCTTTTTATAAGAGACAACTGATAAAAGAAGAAAGCTCAATCGAATACATACTTATATTCTATATGAAATACTAAGACAAAGAGAAAATAAAATTTTAATCTTAATAATAAGATGCTGTTTTGAAGAATAGTGGAATGTTTAACATATTGATGTACAATTGAATACCGGAAACTGAGAATCATCTAGATCTTCGGAAAATCATAAATCTTTCTAAAGAAGATCAAATCATCCAAGATCTTCAAACCCTAGTTCGTCTATATCTTCCGAACGTTAAGAAAGAGTTTCTTCCTAATAAAGTCATAACGCAAATAACCTTTAATATTATTCCAATATCATTATTTCAGCTTCTATATATTTCTTTTCTATTTGGTTTCTAATTGTATATCTTCAGTAAAGGAACATTCAAGATAATTGCAGTTTGAAAGCATAGCTGATGAAAATTTCTAATGTGAAATATTGAAAATGTGAAATTTGCATTGTTCTACTATTTCTTTCAAGTTTGCAAGATTTTTTAAATTATAATTCTAAGAAAGAACAATCTCAATCTTCAGTTGTTCACCTATAACTTACCAAGTGAAGAAGCAGAAGTAGCAGTAGCTAAGGGTAAATTCATAAGAGGCAAGTCATAGAAACTTCTATATTTGCTTTGGCACCATCTACCGTTTTCCTTGACATCTCTCTGAATCTGAGGAGCAACCATCTTCCTTTTTATAAGAGACAACTGATAAAAGAAGAAAGCTCAATCGAATACATACTTATATTCTTTACGAAATACTAAGACAAAGAGAAAATAAAATTTTAATCTTAATAATAAGATGCTGTTTTGAAGAATAGTGGAATGTTTAATATATTGATGTACAATTGAATATCGGAAACTGAGAATCATCTAGACCTTCGGAAAATCATAAATCTTTCTTAAGAAGATCAAATCTTCCAAGACCTTCAAACCCTAGTTCGTCTATAACTTCCGAACCTTAAGAAAGGGTTTCTTCCTAATAAAGTCAGAACGCAAATAATCTTTAATATTATTCCAATATCATTATTTCAGCTTCTATATATTTCTTTTCTATTTGGTTTCTAATTTTATATCTTCAGTAAAGGAATACACCTTTCGGAATTGATTTCTGTTTTATAAGGCAAATAGTAATTTGTTTGCGGATTTTTCAATACGCAATTTGCATAATTAGATTCAATAAAGAAGAAGAAGAAGAAGAGGAAGAAGTCTCCAGATGGAATTCTTATTCTTCAAGAAACATATCTTTGCGCAGTTTGAGTCTTTGTTTTTTCTTTAACTAATAACTTTCTATGCTACAGTTTCTTCAGTCTTCTTGAACAGATCAAATGTGTTTATTTGGAAGAAATTCTCTTTAACGTTCTGAAAATATAGACAAACTAATCCTGGAAGGTCTTAGAGGATTTGTTCTTCTTTAGAAAGATTAATGGCTTTCCGAAGATCCAGATGATTCTCATTTTCCAGTATTATTAAATGTACAACAACATATTAAAATTTCAACTATATCTCTCTTTTATTGAAGACATTGTGGAGATAGGAAAAAAGAAGAAATAAGAACTAAACTGGCAATGCAAAAATAACCTAATTTTTCACAAAATTGAAAATGCAAAGCTAGCAAATAGTTGCATATTAATTGTGATTATGATAAAAAAAAAACAATTTGGTTGAGATAGTGAGACGTCTAGGGAAGTTTGAGTAACCTCGTTTAGAGATCGATCTGTATGAACAAATTGAAGATTGAGGTTTGTGAAAAATTGAAAGTCTGAATTTAGTTAAATTCCGAGTCTAAAGTCGGAAAATAAGAAAACAATCTTGTTGGCCATTCTGCGCCTTCGCAATACGAAGAAATTTAGTTAAATTCCGAGTTGAAATGCGGAATTTATTTAAATTTCGAGTTCAAAGTCGGAATTTAGTTAAATTTCGAGTTTAAAGTTGGAATTTTGTTAAATTTTGAGTTTAAAGTTGGAATTTAGTTAAATTCCGAGTTCAAAGGCGGAATTTACTTAAATTCCAATTTCAAAGTGGGAATTTAGTTAAATTCCGAATTCTAAGTCGCAATCTAGTTAAATTCCGAGTTTAAAAGTTGGAATTTAGATAAATTCCGAGTTCAAAGTGAGAATTTATTTAAATTGCGAATTCAAAGTCGCAATTTAGTTGAATTCCGAGTTTAAAGGTGGAATTTGGTTACATTCCGATTCTAAATTTGGAATTTGATAAAATTCCGAGTTTAAAGTCGGAATTTAGTTAAATTTCGAGTTTAAAGTTGGAGTTTAGTTAAATTCCGAGTTCAAAGTCGGAATTTAGTTAAATTTCGAGTTTAAAGTTGGAATTTAGATACATTTTGAGTTCAAAGTTGGAATTTAGTTAAATTCCGAGTTCAAAGGCGGAATTTACTTAAATTCCTTCCGAGTTCAAAGTCGCAATTTAGTTAAATTCCGAGTTTAAAGTTGTAATTTGGTTAAATTCCCAGTTCAAAGGCGGAATTTAGTTAAATTTCGAGTTTAAAGTTGGAATTTAGATACATTTTGAGTTCAAAGTTGGAATTTAGTTAAATTCCGAGTTCAAAGGCGGAATTTACTTAAATTCCTTCCGAGTTCAAAGTCGCAATTTAGTTAAATTCCGAGTTTAATGTTGTAATTTAGTTAAATTCCGAGTTCAAAGTCGGAATTTAGTTAAATTTCGAGTTTAAAGTTGGAATTTTGTTAAATTTCGAGTTTAAAGTTGGAATTTAGTTAAATTCCGAGTTCAAAGGCGGAATTTATTTAAATTCCAATTTCAAAGTGGGAATTTAGTTAAATTCCGAATTCTAAGTCGCAATCTAGTTAAATTCCGAGTTCAAAGTGGGAATTTATTTAAATTGCGAATTCAAAGTCGCAATTTAGTTGAATTCCGAGTTTAAAGGTGGAATTTGGTTACATTCCGATTCTAAATTTGGAATTTGATAAAATTCCGAGTTTAAAGTCGGAATTTAGTTAAATTTCGAGTTTAAAGTTGGAGTTTAGTTAAATTCCGAGTTCAAAGTCGGAATTTAGTTAAATTTCGAGTTTAAAGTTGGAATTTAGATACATTTTGAGTTCAAAGTTGGAATTTAGTTAAATTCCGAGTTCAAAGGCGGAATTTACTTAAATTCCTTCCGAGTTCAAAGTCGCAATTTAGTTAAATTCCGAGTTTAAAGTTGTAATTTGGTTAAATTCCCAGTTCAAAGGCGGAATTTAGTTAAATTTCGAGTTTAAAGTAGGAATTTAGATACATTTTGAGTTCAAAGTTGGAATTTAGTTAAATTCCGAGTTCAAAGGCGGAATTTACTTAAATTCCTTCCGAGTTCAAAGTCGCAATTTAGTTAAATTCCGAGTTTAAAGTTGTAATTTAGTTAAATTCCGAGTTCAAAGGCGGGATTTACTTAAATTCTAAGTTCAAAGTGGGAATTTAGTTAAATTCCGAATTCTAAGTCGCAATTTAGTTAAATTCCGAGTTTAAAAGTTGGAATTTAGTTAAATTCCGATTTCAAAGTTGTAATTTAGTTAAATTCCGAGTTCTAAGTGGGAATTTATTTTAATTCCGAATTGAAAGTCGCAATTTAGTTATATTTCGAGTTTAAAGTTGGAATTTAGATACATTTTGAGTTCAAAGTTGGAATTTAGTTAAATTCCGAGTTCAAAGGCGGAATTTACTTAAATTCCGAGTTTAAAGTTGTAATTTAGTTAAATTCCGAGTTCAAAGGCGGGATTTACTTAAATTCTGAGTTCAAAGTGGGAATTTAGTTAAATTCCGAATTCTAAGTCGCAATTTAGTTAAATTCCGAGTTTAAAAGTTGGAATTTAGTTAAATTCCGAGTTCTAAGTGGGAATTTATTTTGATTCCGAATTGAAAGTCGCAATTTAGTTAAATTTCGAGTTTAAAGTTGGAATTTAGATACATTTTGAGTTCAAAGTTGGAATTTAGTTAAATTCCGAGTTCAAAGGCGGAATTTACTTAAATTCCTTCCGAGTTCAAAGTGGCAATTTAGTTAAATTCCGAGTTTAAAGTTGTAATTTAGTTAAATTCCGAGTTCAAAGGCGGGATTTACTTAAATTCTAAGTTCAAAGTGGGAATTTAGTTAAATTCCGAATTCTAAGTTGCAATTTAGTTAAATTCCGAGTTTAAAAGTTGGAATTTAGTTAAATTCCGATTTCAAAGTTGTAATTTAGTTAAATTCCGAGTTCTAAGTGGGAATTTATTTTAATTCCGAATTGAAATTCGCAATTTAGTTAAATTCCGAGTTTAAAGTTGGAATTTAGTTACATTCCGATTTTAAATTTGGAATTTGATAAAATTCCGAGTTCAAAGTCGGAATTTAGTTAAATTTCGAGTTTAAAGTTGGAGTTTAGTTAAATTCCGAGTTCAAAGTCGGAATTTAGTTAAATTTCGAGTTTAAAGTTGGAATTTAGATAAATTTTGAGTTCAAAGTTGGAATTTAGTTAAATTCCGAGTTCAAAGGCGGAATTTACTTAAATTCCTTGCGAGTTTAAAGCTGTAATTTGGTTGAATACCGAGTTCAAAGGCGGAATTTAGTTAAATTTCGATTTTAAAGTTGGAATTTAGTTAAATTTCAAAGGCGGAATTTACTTAAATTTCTTCCGAGTTCAAAGTAGGAATTTACATAAATTCCGAATTCAAAGTCGCAATTTAGTTAAATTCCGAGTTTAAAGTTGAAATTTATTTACATTCCGATTTTAAGTTTGGAATCACGTAAAATTCCGAGTTCAAAGTCGGAATTTAGTTAAATTTCGAGTTTAAAGTTGGAGTTTAGTTAAACTCTGAGTTTAAAGTTGGAATTTAGTTAAACTCCGAGTTCAAAGGCGGAATTTACTTAAATTCCTTCCGAGGTCAAAGTCGCAATTTAGTTAAATTCCGAGTTTAAAGTTGTAATTTGGTTAAATTCAGAGTTCAAAGGCGGAATTTAGTTCAATTTCGAGGTTAAAGTTGGAGTTTAGTTAAATTCCGAGTTCAAAGTCGGAATTTAGTTAAATTCCGAATTTAAAAGTTGGAATTTAGTTAAATTCCGATTTCAAAGTTGTAATTTAGTTAAACTCCGAGTTCTAAGTGGGAATTTATTTTAATTCCGAATTGAAAGTCGCAATTTAGTTAAATTCCGAGTTTAAAGTTGGAATTTAGTTACATTCCGATTTTAAATTTGGAATTTGATAAAATTCCGAGTTCAAAGTCGGAATTTAGTTAAATTTCGAGTTTAAAGTTGGAGTTTAGTTAAATTCCGAGTTCAAAGTCGGAATTTAGTTAAATTTCGAGTTTAAAGTTGGAATTTAGATAAATTTTGAGTTCAAAGTTGGAATTTAGTTAAATTCCGAGTTCAAAGGCGGAATTTACTTAAATTCCTTGCGAGTTTAAAGCTGTAATTTGGTTGAATACCGAGTTCAAAGGCGGAATTTAGTTAAATTTCGATTTTAAAGTTGGAATTTAGTTAAATTTCAAAGGCGGAATTTACTTAAATTTCTTCCGAGTTCAAAGTCGCAATTTAGTCAAATTCCGACTTTAAAATAGTAATTTGGTTAAATTCCGAGTTCAAAGGTGGAATTTACTTAAATTCCGAGTTCAAAGTAGGAATTTAGTTAAATTCCGAATTCTAAGTAGCAATTTAGTTAAATTCCGAGTTTGAAAGTTGGAATTTGGTTAAATTCCCAGTTCAAAGGCGGATTTTAGTTAAATTTCGAGTTTAAAGTTGGAATTTAGATACATTTTGAGTTCAAAGTTGGAATTTAGTTAAATTCCGAGTTCAAAGGCGGAATTTACTTAAATTCCTTCCGAGTTCAAAGTCGCAATTTAGTTAAATTCCGAGTTTAAAGTTGTAATTTAGTTAAATTCCGAGTTCAAAGGCGGGAATTACTTAAATTCTAAGTTCAAAGAGGGAATTTAGTTAAATTCCGAATTCTAAGTCGCAATTTAGTTAAATTCCGAGTTTAAAAGTTGGAATTTAGTTAAATTCCGATTTCAAAGTTGTAATTTAGTTAAATTCCGAGTTCTAAGTGGGAATTTATTTTAATATCGAATTGAAAGTCGCAATTTAGTTAAATTCCGAGTTTAAAGTTGGAATTTAGTTACATTCCGATTTTAAATTTGGAATTTGATAAAATTCCGAGTTCAAAGTCGGAATTTAGTTAAATTTCGAGTTTAAAGTTGGAGTTTAGTTAAATTCCGAGTTCAAAGTCGGAATTTAGTTAAATTTCGAGTTTAAAGTTGGAATTTAGATAAATTTTGAGTTCAAAGTTGGAATTTAGTTAAATTCCGAGTTCAAAGGCGGAATTTACTTAAATTCCTTGCGAGTTTAAAGCTGTAATTTGGTTGAATACCGAGTTCAAAGGCGGAATTTAGTTAAATTTCGATTTTAAAGTTGGAATTTAGTTAAATTTCAAAGGCGGAATTTACTTAATATTCTTCCGAGTTCAAAGTCGCAATTTAGTCAAATTCCGACTTTAAAATAGTAATTTGGTTAAATTCCGAGTTCAAAGGTGGAATTTACTTAAATTCCGAGTTCAAAGTAGGAATTTAGTTAAATTCCGAATTCTAAGTAGCAATTTAGTTAAATTCCGAGTTTGAAAGTTGGAATTTGGTTAAATTCCCAGTTCAAAAGCGGATTTTAGTTAAATTTCGAGTTTAAAGTTGGAATTTAGATACATTTTGAGTTCAAAGTTGGAATTTAGTTAAATTCCGAGTTCAAAGGCGGAATTTACTTAAATTCCTTCCGAGTTCAAAATCGCAATTTAGTTAAATTCCGAGTTTAAAGTTGTAATTTAGTTAAATTCCGAGTTCAAAGGCGGGAATTACTTAAATTCTAAGTTCAAAGTGGGAATTTAGTTAAATTCCGAATTCTAAGTCGCAATTTAGTTAAATTCCGAGTTTAAAAGTTGGAATTTAGTTAAATTCCGATTTCAAAGTTGTAATTTAGTTAAATTCCGAGTTCTAAGTGGGAATTTATTTTAATTCCGAATTGAAAGTCGCAATTTAGGTAAATTCCGAGTTTAAAGTTGGAATTTAGTTACATTCCGATTTTAAATTTGGAATTTGATAAAATTCCGAGTTCAAAGTCGGAATTTAGTTAAATTTCGAGTTTAAAGTTGGAGTTTAGTTAAATTCCGAGTTCAAAGTCGGAATTTAGTTAAATTTCGAGTTTAAAGTTGGAATTTAGATAAATTTTGAGTTCAAAGTTGGAATTTAGTTAAATTCCGAGTTCAAAGGCGGAATTTACTTAAATTCCTTGCGAGTTTAAAGCTGTAATTTAGTTAAATTTCGATTTTAAAGTTGGAATTTAGTTAAATTTCAAAGGCGGAATTTACTTAAATTTCTTCCGAGTTCAAAGTCGCAATTTAGTCAAATTCCGACTTTAAAATAGTAATTTGGTTAAATTCCGAGTTCAAAGGTGGAATTTACTTAAATTCCGAGTTCAAAGTAGGAATTTAGTTAAATTCCGAATTCTAAGTAGCAATTTAGTTAAATTCCGAGTTTAAAAGTTGGAAATTGGTTAAATTCCGATTTTAAAGTTGTAATTTATTTAAGTTCCGAGTTCAAAGTAGGAATTTACATAAATTCCGAATTCAAAGTCGCAATTTAGTTAAATTCCGAGTTTAAAGTTGAAATTTATTTACATTCCGATTTTAAGTTTTGAATCACGTAAAATTCCGAGTTCAAAGTCGGAATTTAGTTAAATTTCGAGTTTAAAGTTGGAGTTTAATTAAACTCTGAGTTCAAAGTTGGAATTTACTTAAATTCCGAGTTCAAAGGCGGAATTTACTTAAATTCCTTCCGAGGTCAAAGTCGCAATTTAGTTAAATTCCGAGTTTAAAGTTGTAATTTGGTTAAATTCAGAGTTCAAAGGCGGAATTTAGTTCAATTTCGAGTTTAAAGTTGGAGTTTAGTTAAATTCCTTTCGAGCTCAAAGTCGCAATTTAGTTAAATTCCGAGTTTAAAGTTGTAGTTTGGTTAAATTCCCAGTTCTAAGGCGGCATTTACTTAAATTGCGAGTTCAAAGTAGGAATTTAGTTAAATTCCGAATTCTAAGTCGCAATTTAGTTAAATTCCGATAAATTCCGAGTTAAAAAGTTGGAATTTGGTTAAGTTCCGATTTTAAAGTTGTAATTTATTTAAATTCCGAAATCAAAGTGGGAATTTGGTTAAATTCCGAATTCAAATCGCAATTTAGTTAAATTCTGAGTTTAGGTTAGTTGGAATTTACTTACATTCCGATTTTAAATTTGGAATTTAATAAAATTCCGAGTTCAAAGTCGGAATTTAGTTAAACTTCTAGTTTAAAGTTGAAATTCATTTAAATTCGGAGTTCAAAGTTCTGAGTTTGAGAGAAGTATTAGAGTGTCGATAAAAAGTGAAAAAATTACGTTTCAGGCACCATTTTGAAAAGGAAAGAAGCTACTGAAAACTTCAATTTTATTTTTTTTAAATATTTTCGTCCTCTCTATGTTTTGACACCACTTTAAACAAAATCCGTGACAATCGAATTCGGCCGAATATTTTGACGACCAACCCAAATTGAATGAAAATGACAAAAAATGATTAGATATTTTTTAAATTTTCCCATTCTTCTTTTTGTCTTGGAAACGGTATTGTTTTTCAATATGCATGTTAATATAATGTATAAAGATGTCATTGAGGACTATTAGATAGATCAATAAAATGAGAACAAAGCTGCCTTTCACGGTTTTAGAGAAAATGAAAAAAAAGTGCAAAATTTGTACTTTGTTTTTGGGCCACCCGTACTTAGTAACTGTCCTAGAGAGACATTCGAAAACAGGCTCAGCATGTAGCTTTACTCTTGTACTTTTTTAGCTCTTCTTAAGGGTAACCATTAAAGCTAAAAAACAAAAATATTAATTTTAGGCTCTTTACTATACCATATGTGATATGTGGAAACCCTGATATGGGTACCCGTGGTACCATTTTACATCTTTTTATGCGAATATAAAATTAAGGTTTAAGAAAAAGTGACAAGAGCACCCCATAAACAAATCAACTCAACATTTCTGCTGACCAATTTCTATAACCCACTATCTATTACAGCGTCATCTAAAGTACCTGCATTACACGAATAAATGTTTTTCTAATGCCCTTGATATTTGATCCACCCTCATTACATTGTAGATCTCAAACTCGGGTAACAAAAGACCATCTAATGCCTATAGAGAGTCCATGCAAACAAGTTTTTTTCATTTTTGCTGTATTTTGTGAAATATTAGGCAACAGTCAGTTGAGTCCAATTAAAGAGTAATGTATTTTATGGAGTAATTAGTGTCTTCATTCAATCAGAAAATTTGTTTCCCGAATTGTTTACGCAAACGTTTACCTCTTCCTCTGTGCGACCCGTCGCTAGATGTAAATAACTTAGAAAAGATAAACACGGGGAACTAATGAAGAAACACAAGACATATTTCCCGGTTTCCTGCAGTTCTTCCTTGACTTTTAGAAATTAAATTTATATAGCAGTAAACAAAAACTTTGCTCTTTACGTAGTATATTTATATATATTTACCAGCAGACGGAATTAAACAACAGGGAGAAATGTTTTATAAAGTATGGCCTTTTGCTAACTTTTGCTCAACGAACTTGTTTAACTTCTAGTTTTACTACTCTGTAGTCATAAACGGAATTTAACAAAAATGCCAAATATTATAAAGTTAAAAGGCATTGCTAGATGAGATTAAACGCTTATGGTCCTTTGTCATGCAAGATATTATATAACGTTTTGACCTAAAATAGATTACGACAAAATGGAATTTGCTGATGCAAAGAGAAACATTAGACCCTCTCATTAGACCCTCTCTAGAATTAAGTTCACGGAAAGCACGAGAACCACTCACTAAAGTTTTTACCTAATAAGTTTTTATAACTCACATTTTTGTCACAACATAAAGTAAGTGTTTTTGAATCTAAATCAAATTTCTCTGCTCCATTTGGTAACTTTCTCAAGGCAGGTTTTGCTCATCAGTCTCATGGGCTTATTTTTGTATCCACTTGAATAAGCAAGCAACCTGGTTGACACTGATCCTGCCTCGGGGTGTTGAAAGATAAATTCTTCTCTTTTAGTGTAACAATTGCCGAATAAAGAAGGTTTAATAGCTTAGTCTTGAATCCTTTTTTGCGGAGGATTCGGTCGTGGCAGTAGCGGTCCTGCTCAAAGGAGGTAAATTGTTTCCTTTAAGGTAAACCAAAGAAGAGTTATGTTTTGCAAACTAAACTCTCTATTTATTTATTAGTTCATTTTGACAACATGGCAACTCTTTAAGCCATTTTTCAAAGCTTTTAAGCTTTAAACTTATGAAAGTTTTTCTGATTCTCGGCTTTCTGTTTACCAGTCCCATGAGGCCCTAAATGCACACATTTGGTTTCAATATTTTTATTTTTTTGTCAAAAAGACATTTTTTCTTGTTAGTTTTTGGACAGGCATTCTCAGAATTTCTTGGAAATTGCGGCCATGAAACAAGAAATCCCACAATTGTCCTTCGTCTTTAAACGGCAGAGGCGATTAAAGTTTTAAAGACCCATTAATAGTTAATGGCCCTTTGAAAGAATTTCAAATGACATACGTGACCCGAACAACAGTATAGTAATTACAGCGAATTAGCGAATATCGTTAATTGAAAACTTTCATCAGATAGAGCTTTTAGTTTCTCATCCTTTGAATGTAAATTCGAGCAATTTAGGACTGGGCCAGGAAATTACCGGTCAACTTAAATAAAAAGTTTTAATTGTCGTTTAAACTATGTCATGTGAGGTTTCATCTTAAAGAGTAATTTCTACTCTGTCCAATGATCACGGTTTCAATCTCTTTGTTTGTGCCTTCCGAAGCGCCAAATAGTGGCCACTAGCGGGGTGGTATCGATTTTTCTTCCGTACCCTTTCTGCGATAAGAAGTACCGATGGGGTGGTTCCTAGGATCTTGGACGAAGGGAGACGGTTTTTAAACTCGCGAGAGTTGCGACATAAAAGAGAGACGCGCTTTGAATTTGAGAGAGTGACTTCCTAAACGAGAAGACGGAAAAGTTAAAATTTTGACGTGAAAAAAGGTCCTGGGCACCGCCTTTCTAATTTCCGCAAAGTCGTATTTTTGTTTCTTTTTTTTTACATCCCGTTTTAAAACCCGCTAATTATTTGTATTTTTGATCAGTACCAAAACAATTAAACCGCTTATTGCCCGGCTACGAAAAGTAGTTTCGTGGAGTGTTTTTTCGGTTGTGCCATAGAGTGACAACCCACCTCTGCCCTTTCCTGAATAGGCCATTTTCTAGTTTTGCCGACATAGGAGACTACCGGTAATTAACTATTTGTAGATAAATAATAACCAGACCTCACCAACAGCACAACACCGAGAAAGTTCCTTCAGTGAATGAACAGCAAGGGCAAAATGGAGCAAAACTCGATAAGTACAAGAGTGAAAGTAAAAGTGAGCGATTCAAATATGTGAAGCGTTAACTCAATAAAGAGGTAAAAACAAACAGTTAAGGTACTTTAATTACTAAAATTAAGAAGTGGCACTAATGGCAAAAAAAATGACCGTGATATTGTGAAATGGTGATCAAAACACATCTAATAGAAAGGCTTTTTAAATTCTATACATTTTAACGTCATGGCATATTGTAGAAAGAACAATGAATCCTCTAGAACTTTTCCAGCTGATAGATGACGTCATTAAATAGATAGTAGGCTAAAGCATCAGTTCCATTTTCAATGGAATTAGTCTCGTGAAGTATTCGGCAGAGATGAATCCCCGTGAGTAATAACGGTGATTTTCATTTACCGTAACTGAAATAGTTGAATTCTTTTAATAGTCCAATACATATTGTTCATGAAACCTTTTAAGTTTCCTCTTCAATGTATAAATTGAAGAACAGTTCTTTCATATCTGAGAATGTATTTCTCGCATTTACATTGGTGTTTTGCTAAAATAGAGAAATTTTAGTATGGAAACCTTAAGCTCTCCAGAGTGTTAACAGATGCATATTTGGTGGTAGAAAAAGTTCAAAAAAAGTTATGGATTTGCAGCATATGCTCTGGGAAACTTGGTAATGTTATTTTTATTGTCTAGGTATTGCAACTTTCCAGACAAAGCTTTGCATTTTATTAGGAATAGAGCTCAGTTCATGAACTCTCTTTTAAGGTAAAAAACATGTCCTTTGACGCTCCCAAACAAACTTTTGCAAATTATTAGCAGTGGTAAAGTTTGATAAATTAATCCATACTCTGATGTTTTATTCACATTGGAATCGATCAACTTTCAACATTACTTATAACAGATTATTCTCAACACTACTCTTTACGTATTTTGTGTATATTTAGTGGAAATTAAATAATTTTTACAATCACTCAAAAAGAATGTTTTTTTACGAAGACGTGAAGAGATACGTTTTGTAATTCGTTTACACCGTAGAGTTTGAGCTCAGCCCTTTGATTTATATTTCAACATAAAATATCCAGCCACATGTATCCGCTAATCCCAACACAACGGAAAAAATTGGATAAAAGTTGTCAAATGTAATTATTCCAAATGTATCATAAAAAGTCAGAGGAAACATCAGTCTATTTTTTTGGAACTAAGTTGGAATTTAAATTTTCAGAATCTAAATACAAAACTTAATTAAAACGAAAAAAATGCAACTTTAATTGCATTTTCTGTTTTGATTAGGAATGTAGCTCAAAACTAAAATTTATTTATTCTCGGAGCCTAAACTCAAAAGTTTTTAACAAGAATTTAATTCAATTGTTTTGTTTAAAATCGAAATTTTGCTCAATTCCATTCATCCGAATTAAATATAATTCCGTTATTTTGGAAAATAATTGTGAGTGTGAAATGTATTTAATATTAATATTTAATTTGCAAATGTTAGGACGTAGTTTACTTTATGTCTGTGTCTAAAATAAAAATTCGTGTTTTAATTATTAAAATATAATATTAATTATTAATAAAATTGGAACTCAGTTAATCTCCGAGTCTAAATTTTTAACTTTATTAAATTCTCTGCTTTGAATAGGAATTTACTGAATCGCGTACTTAAAGTGGGAATTAGATAACCTGCGGAAACAAAGCTCAAAACTTTGATTTACTTAAATGCCTAACTTAATTAAATTTTGTATTTAAATTAGAGATGTAGTTAGTTTTTAAATTTGAAGAAGGAATTTGTTTCATTTCTATAATAACCTCGAAGTTTAATCAATTATTAAATTTACTAGTAAATTCTCTGTCTACTTTGCGAGTACTAATACGGAATTTTGTTCTTTTCTTTATTTTTATATTGGAGTTTAATCTCTAACTATATACTCAAAAATTAATTAATTAACTAAGAAGTAATATTATGTACTTAGTTAAATTCCGAATTTAATTATATTTCTTATTTAAGTTAATCCTCGAAGTTAATTATTTAATTAATTATTACAATTCTTTGCTTAATTTGCGAGTATTGAGCCGCAACTTGATTCATTTATATGTCTACAACTAAAATTTACTTAATCCGAGAATAATCCCGAATTTAATTAAACTCCTTGTTTATAGGCGGAATATTATTAAATGTAATTATTAAATAATTAAACCTACTCTTGATACTTTTTGGTAGTTTTTCATTACAATTTTTTATTTCTTACTGTTGTTTTGTTGTTCATATTTTTTTCTTCTCAATTTTGACATGAATTGTTAAAATTTTTGTTTTTTATATTTTTCTTTCATCGATCTAAATTGCATTTGACGGTTTTTATTTTTTTGTATTAAGTTGGAATTTGATTCATTTGTTCCGAGATTTTAGATTTTTTCATACTTGCGGTGTTAAATTGGTTACTTTTCACGTTTAAAGCCGGAATTTGAAACGTTTCAATATCTAACATTAATTCTAAGAGTCTAAATTCGAAATGTATTTATTTAATTAAATATTAAAATTCTTTGTTTATTTTGAGAGTATTAAGCCGGAATTTTATTCATTTATATGTCTACAATTAAAATTTACTTAATCCGAGAGTAATCCAGAATTTAATTAAATTCCTTGTTTATAGCCGGAATATTATTAAATGTAATTATTAAATAATTCAACCTACTTTTGATATTTTTGGTAGTTTTTCATTTATCTCTTTTATTTCTTACTGTTCTTTTGTTCTTCATATTTTCTTCTTTTCAATTTTTGGCATTAATTGTTAAAAAAATTTTTTTATATTTTTCTTTCATTTATCTAACTTTATTATTCTTTTGTAGTTTTAATTTTTTTCTTTCTAATTTATCTCTTAGTCTTTTTCACATTTCCTTATTCTTATTACTTATTTGTAGTTAAAATTTGTTTTTTGTTACGCTTGCTTTACTACAGTGTTTACAATTATAATTTCTTTAAACTCCAAGCCTAAACATAGCATTTAATTTAACTCCGTGTTTTAATTACGAATTTCTTAAATTCTGAAGTTTAAAATTAAAATTTACTTAATCACCGAGTCTAGAGGTGAAACTCAATTTAATCCAATATTTAAGTAAGGATTTACTTAAAAAATTCTGTGATTAGTTTTCAAATCTTAAATCAAAATTTCCAATTCTGTGTCTAAAATTAGAATGTATTTAATCTCCGAGTCTAAATTTGAAATATATTTAATCCTTATTGTTTTGGAATTTAGTTAAATTTGGAATTTAATTACATTTCTTGTTCAAAGAAGAAATATAGTTAATTTTTAAGTACTAAGCCGGAATTTGGTTCATTTCAGTATTCAATCTCCAAGTCTAAACTCGAAATATAGTTATTTAATTAACTAGCAAACAATTTACTTAATCCGAGAGTGTAAAATACTAACTTAATTAAATTCATTGTTTAGAGTTGGAATCCTCGGTCGGAATATTATTCAAAAACCAAAACCTAGTTAATGTCAGAGTTTTTGCTAGAAATTTAATTCAACTTCGTACTTACAGTCGAAGTTTGGGCCAATTCTATGTTTTTTATTTAAATTGGAAATTTAATTAAATTTCTTGTTTAAAATAAATGATAGATTAGTTAATTTTCGAGTATAAAGCCGGAATTTGGTTAATTTTTATAATTATTTTCCGAGTCCAAACTGGATATTTAATTATTTAATTATTTAATTAATTAGTAAAATTCTGTTTTTAATATGCGAGTATTATGATCGAATTGGTTCATTTATAAATCTAAAATTTAAATTAATTTAATCCGAGTATAAATTTCGAATTTAATTTAATTTATTGTTTATAGTCTAAATATTATTAAATGCCATTATATATGAAATCAAATTTAAATTAATTCCAGTCCATTAATATTATTTTTTTGATGTTTTTCGTATTTTTTTAAATTTTTTACTATTCTTTTGTTGTTATATTATATTTTCTCTTCTGATTTTTTGGCATAAATTCTTAAAAGTTTTGTTCCTTTGTATTTTTATTTTATCAACCTAAATTGCACAGTAATTTTGATCCAACATTGAGTAGTTTTGCCAACGAGTGAACAATTTTATTGTAAATTGATTTGCAGTTATCAGAAAATGTTGCATCAGAACTGTTTATTGAGATGGAACATTTTGGTCAAAAAAAATTTTTTTAGTAAAGCTTTTTATTTTTATGAGAAATATTTTAAATTTATGTCTCTACCACGTCTTTTGGTAGATTCCTCCCTCTTTGTAGTTCTTAATTTGTTATTCTTTTATTCTTCACATTTTTCTGTTCTTGTCTATTGACACGTTTATTGAATTTTTGTTCTTTCACTTTTTTTATAGATCTACATTAGGCTTCATTATGCCTCTATTCTTTCGAGGACATTAAATTGATTTCCTAACGATTATAAAATTCTCATGTAATTTTTTGGATTTCGGTGGAGACAGTTTTGGCACAAAACTCTGTTTTTAGCAACTAATGATCCTTGTTTTTTAAAGTTTTTTTTATCATTACGGACCGCAATGAAACTATTCCAAGAGAATATAAATACATTTTTATTGAGATCGAAAATTTTAGTCCGAAAAATAAACTTTTAAGCAAAGTGTTGAAGTTTTTAGACGTCTTTGATCCAAAATTAGAAACACTTTACATTTATACTTCTACTGACTTCTTTGGCAGATTGATTAAACCGGCGATTTTGTAGTTTTTAATTTTTTTTTCTTTCTTAATGTTCTTTTATTTTTCACATTATTCTAATATTAATCCATGGACACGTTTATTGAATTTTAGGCCCTTGATTGTATTTTCAATCTTTCAAAGCTTTTTTGACCTAAAATTGATCTTTTTCGAGTAAAAAATTGTCTTGTAAATTGCTTGATTATGATTGAGTCATAAATCAATTTTTATTGAGACAATTTTGGTTGCAAGACGAAATTCTTTAAAAAATATTTTATGAGTTTTAGATGATTTTGATCCAAATCACAAATCTGATACTCCCACACCTACCTCTAATTCCCTCATCTGTTCGATGCATGCAAAGAGCTCAAAAAAATAATAAAAGGGAGAAACTTTTGTTTACCTCAGCTCTGTATACAAAAGGTTGATTGAATATATAAATTGATTACGGATGGGAGTTTCGTAAATATTTTCCTTTTAGTGGTAGAAGCAATTCCGCTCGATAGTCAAAGCGTCTCTGAAATTGGATTTGCAGGCTCAGCTTTGGCCGCTAATCAAGCGTGAATGAGACTCATATCGAATATAAAAAAATGCCACACACCGAGTGAAACATCCTCACAATTTGCCTTCAAATATTGGACCGACTAATATCTATTTCAATGAGATTTAGATTTAAGTACGTCTCGAGGAATTTTCTCCGAATCTTGGGGACCCCAATGCTCATAAAATAAAGCAATTGCGCCAAATGGCCCAATTTATAAGAGGCTGGTAAACAACCAGGTGGTAAAGTATTTTTTTTCTTAAAGATTTATTGAATAATTTAGCTTTTATTTCATACTGTATCATTTAGGACACTTTCACGTACTTGATTTTAATCCAGTAAATAACTTTTTATAGGATTGGATATCGTAAAGAAATTTTAGAATATTGAGTACCGGCACATCCTGTGGCGGTATTCAATAAATCCATTGTATCCATGGTATTCTGTAACGGTACCGGTACAGGATACCGTAATGAAACTATTTGTCAAATTGGCGAATTTATCAAAAATATATTCGCCGCGCATAAAATTTATTTTTTCCTGTTTCTAATAAGTATGAAGTAAAATGTTGTACATCATACGTCCAGTAACGTGTTACAGTAGTCGTTTCGAAATTCCAGACTCGGCTAGCGCCTCGTCCGGAAACATCTTACTCCTACTGTAAAACTCTATTTACCGGACTTATGACGTAAATAACTATTACAGCCAAAGCGGCTTTATTAATAAATTTAAAAAGCTGCACCTACAAAAACCACGCAACTGGTATATAATTTATTTGTTTAATTAACAATATAAATCAAATAACCAATCCATGACGTGGCGCTTTTTTTTGTTCACCCAAAAAACCTCTATATTCTGGATTTAAAAATCACGATTTACATGTTTTGTTGCTCGGCTGAATTTGGCAGCCTTCCCAATATCCCTCGCCAATCCAGCAGTCATGTGGCGAAAAAGGACAGCTTAGTCTAATGATTGATGAATAAAAAGGGTTTACTAGCTTACTAATAATCCTTTATTGTTTATATAAAGCAAACTTTTTTCTTCTCGCTTTTTTTTTATCATGTATTTGATTTTTACAGTTAAAATTTGACCATTAATTTCATATATATTTCCACCCTCTTCGTCCATATTTTGTTTCGATATTATGCTGTTAAACAATCCTAATACCTCATGAAATAATCATGCAAACACGAGACCTTTGAAGTTTTGGGTTAAAACGCACAGATATAGAAGACAATATTTAATAATAGTTCTCCAGTCCCCCAGCGCGAAGGCAGCTGTTGTCTAATGTCTTCTGCAGCTGTAGACGAAACTTTAGAAAGAAATTCCACTGGACGACGCCTTCAAAGCCCCAAACACTTTAGATTGTATATTAACATCCCTGTCAGCATTACCGCGTATATGCAGAGAAGTTATGAAATATTCTCGTAGCAAAAGGAAGCATTACAAAAGCTCAAACGGCCCAGAGTTGGGATATTACTAACTTTACGATTCAAAGCGCTGACATCTGGAATATAACGCTTCTTGCGATTGTAAAGTTAGCTGCAATGAACACATTAACGTTAAATTCTGACTGCAATAAACGCGTTTGAATTATTCTGAAGAGGCACTTCGTGGGCTTATTAAACATTTATGCATTTCATTTCCATTACACTGCGATAATAGTTAATAATTTGGAAATCAGTGTTACAAAACCTACACAACGGAAATGGTTAATAAACAAAAAATATACGTGTGGACAATACAAATAGCATACGTGAAGCTTTAAGCACTTTAAGAAAAGTTACTTTTGGTACAACTTACATTCAAATTCGGTTCAAAGATGATTGAAATCGTCTCATTTAGATTAAAAAAAAAACGCAATCTAAAACGTTTTCTGGGCTCTGAAGCCGCGGTTCAATGAAATGTTTTCCTGACGTTTCGCCTACAGCTGCAGCGGACACTTTCAAAACGATGAGGCAATGGGTGAAGTAATGTGCCGTGCTTCTCGACGTTAACTGATTCGAGATTCGACTGTGGTGAGCTCCGTGGTATTTGTTCCCACCGTCGAGCTACACTGGAGTGGCTGCGGTGGGGGTGGTGGTGGCGGGGGCTTTTGGCGCACTTGAAATATGTCATAAAACTTGCTTCTAGTCTGCATTCAGAAACGTAATTTCCTCCTTCCTGTTGATTTGTGAGACGGCTGTTTTGGAACGAGAAATGAAGCGTCTGGAAAGAGCACTTGGTGGAGCGCCACCAATACCCCCACCCCAGTCCCACCACTGCAGCGCGATGGCGCGGCGAAGTGGGGGAATAAATACCACTGACCTCACCACAGTCAAATCAGTCAACGTCGGGAAGCACGGGAGATAACTTCGCCCGCTGCCCCATCGCCTTTGATGATGTCTGCCGCAGTTGTAGACAAAACGAGAGGAAGAAATTCCATTGGACCACGACTTCAAAGGCCGGAAAACACTTTAGATTATATTTTGACTGGCCGCGAAATCGTTCAAGTGTTTCTTCTTTTCCAGTTGTTGAACTATCGATTGTAGTGAATGCAACGGTTGTTTCTTTATTTTTTGTTTTTGTCTTCCAGATACAGTAAACGGCAGTACCATCGATATAGGAGTTTTGAGGGTAGATCCTTCGATGATCGATTTTTGGAACCTTTTGAAACCAGTTTTAAGGACAAATTGTTAGAAAAGTAACTTATGGTACAGCGGTCTCTCAAATGTGCTACGTTCAGGGAGGATTAAAAGAGTGTCATTTAGATGTAAATACCTAAGGAAAGTTTTAGCCTGTTGAATTTGGGAAAACTCTGAAAGTAACTAAACGACAAAGCCATTTTATAAAAAAAAAATCATCTAAAACTTTGCTCAAAGCTTTTTCACTTGCTAAAACAGTTTCCTTTCCGAATAAAAATTTTTGATCTCAAAAAAGTGATTTATGGTTCATTGGAAAAGTCCTATTTCGAGTCAGAAATGTATAAAAACTAAGTATCTTTAATTAAAAAAAACTCAATGAACGTTTTTTTTTCATCAATGCAAATTTACATTATAATTGTTCACTCATATTGGGTAAACTATTCAATATTTGATCAAAAATACTTCGAAAAAGTAAAAACCCTCAATTACAACTTAGATAAATGAAAGAAAAATATTTAAAAACTTTTTTAACAATTAATGCCAAAAATTGAGAAGCAAAAAATATGAAGAACAAAATAACAGTAAGAAGTAAAATAGACAAATGAAAAAGTACCAAAAATATCAAAAGTAGGTTGAATTATTTAATAATTACATTTAATAATATTCCGACTATAAACAAGGAATTTAATTAAATTCGGGATTACTCTCGGATTAAGTAAATTTTAATTATAGACATATAAATGAATCAAATTCCGGCTTAATACTCTCAAAATAAGCAAAGAATTGTAATATTTAATTAAATAAATACATTTCGAATTTAGACTCGTAGAATTAATGTTAGATATTGAAACGTTTCAAATTCCGGCTTTATACTTGAAAAGTAACCAATTTAACACCGCAGGTATAAAAAAATCTAAAATCTCGGAAAAAATGAATCAAATTCCAACTTAATACAAAAAAATAAAAACCCTCAAATGCAATTTAGATCGATGAAAGAAAAATATAAAAAACCAAAATTTTAACAAATAACGTCAAAATTGAGAAGAAAAAAATATGAAAAACAAAAGAACAGTAAGAATTAAAGAATTCTAATGAAAAACTACAAAAAGTATCAAGAGTAGGTTTAATGATTTAATAATTACATTTAATAATATTCTGCCTATAAACAAGGAGTGTAATTAAATTCGGGATTATTCTCGGATTAAGTAAGTTTTAATTTTAGACATATAAATGAATCAAATTCCGGCTTAATACTCCCAAATTAAGAAAAGAATTGTAATAGTTAATTAAATAATTAAACTTCGAGTTTAGACTTGTTATAGAGAGAATAAATATAAAAAAATATAGAAATGAACCAAATTCCGGCTTCGTACTTAAAAAGTAACTAATTCCCTACTTTAAATAGAAAATTTAATTAAATTCCGAATTTAACTAAATACAGGGTGAATCAAAATTCAGTACAAATATTTCAAGGGCATATTTGTGGGGTCAAAGTATGACTTTTTTAAACATGGGTCTTAAAATGAACCCCACCCCCATACGGGTGCTCAAAGTTGAAAAAAAAATATATTTTTTTTTTATAATTGTGGCCGTATTTATTTACTAAAATTCTTGAACATTTGTACATCCCCTTTTCTAAATGAACTTTTTTTATTTCTTTTCTAAAAAATGGCGAAATTATAATTCTTCGCAGTTTTTAAGGACTTACTGTCAATATGATGACGAACATTTTATGTTTCCCGGGAGTTTTGTTAAATTCATCGTCCCTGTCTAGTAGTCCAAACAAATATCTTTTGTACATCCCCGTTTCTAAACGAACTTTTTATATTTATTTTCTAAAAAATGGCGAAATTATAATTCTTCGCAGCTTTTAAGGACTTACTGTCAATATGATGACGAACATTTCATGTTTCCCGGGAGTTTTGTGAAATTCATCGTCCCTATCTAGTAGTCCAAACAAATATCTTTAATTTTGATTTCTTGAAGTTTCTTGATTGAATTAACCGTTTCCGAGAAAAACTTCTTTGACTGGACGGCTACAGTATCATCATCAAAATAAATAAAAACATAGGAGGCTGGGACTTTGTAATTTGACAACAAAAACCATTCACAGACGTTTATAAACTTTAAAAAATTATTATAAACGTATTTCACATTTCATAACTGTTAAGAACGGAGAAAATAGCAAACCTGTTACTTACAAAAACTGCGAGGAATTAAAATTTCGCCATTTGTAATTTCCAGTTTGGGCTTGCGGATTTAATCACTGAAGTAAGAGAACAGAAGATACTGACTCCTGAAGAACAGAGATAAAGATAAAATTATTGAATACATGTTTAAGGAACAAATAGAAAACGCTGTAAGGGTATAAAAAATGCCAGACCTTTTAAATTTATTAATGGATAAATTAGAAATTCTTGCCTTGAAAAAGAGTTCTCAAATTTTTATTATACTTTAATTTGAAAATATTGATTTATTTATTTTCTAGTCGCACTAATTAAACATTAAAGCACAATATTGATATTTTGCTGCTGTATTGATTCGTTAAGCCTAAATTGGATTCGGTACTTGCAAATTTTATCACAGTATTGTTTTATTGAATTTCTTTTCACATTACTCTTTTTTAGTGATCGAAATTTTTAGCTTTTTCGCTAGTTTAAAATATGCAAAAAGACAATATTTTCCAACTGGAAATTGAAAACTTATCTGCTTCCTGTTAAGAAGGAAACAAACAGAAACAACTACTACGAGTTCTAATACCCCTACCGGCATTGAATTACACTGTTTGTTTCAAAGCTCATTTTATAACAAAAAAATATTAAAATACATAAAAAAATCAATGCTGAAAAGCCAAAAAATATGAAGCTTTTTGCCAAGAATATAGAACCAGAGTTTAATTAAGATATACGAAAAATGCACAAGTATAATTACAATTTGGAAATTTAAAAACTTGTGTGCTTTGGGCATTTCCAAAACCTTGTGGTTATACATAAAGAAGGAAACAAATAGAAAGAACTACTTCGAGGGCTAATACCCCTACCGACCTTGAATTGTACCATTTGTTTCAAAGCTTAATTATTATAGAAAACGTACACAAAAGCAAAGATGAAATACAAGAAAGTGCTCTAGAATAAAACAAGCAAAAAATATAACGTAAAAGAGACATTAAAGTTTTTTTTTTGAAATGTGGGTCAAAGTTACTAAATGTATATGTTAAACAAGATTCAAAATTACTCTTTTTTGCTGAAGTCTTTCCATAGTTGAAAAAATGTACTGACTTGATTTTAAGAAGATTTGGACAAATGTAGAAATATGATGCAAGACACTCATGAAAATCAGCATTTTGAATTTATTGATGGGTAATACTGAAATTCTTGCTGCTTTGAGACGTATCTTAATTTCAGGGGTACCTCTGTTATTTTTAAAGAAGATAGTTGTGTTTTTTTGGCGACATTGGTAAAGCTTATGGAAAATCCCAGACTATTTGAAATGATTGATGGATAATTTTTTGAATTCTTGCTTAAAACCAATTCAACTGCTCTTTTCATTTAAATTACTAAATTACAGTATTGTTGCTTTGTTATTTTATTGTTTCGCATAACCTAAATTTGATTCTGTGCTTGCAGATTTTATCAAAATATTGATTTATTGTTTTTTTTTATCACAACTGTTTTCTGGAAAAACATATGTTGAATTAATTTAAGGAAGATTTGAACAACAGTAGAAAAATGGTGTACGGACCTCTGGAAATTGTCTCACTTTATTCGCTGCTTTGCAGTTTACTGTTCCTGTGAACGTATTGCAAGTGTTTGCGGTTCTTTATTTTACTTCTTGCATTCTTTTGGTACTTGTATGTAGACAAATCAAATAAATGTACCCTAACCCGGATAGATCCAAGGCCTCGCGGCTACTTGGGAGGAGTCAGCTTGTGCCTGGGAGACATTATAGGAATCCTCCTCATTGGCCACTGCAGACTAAACAGACACATACACCTCCTAGGAATGGTGGAATGTCCACTCTGCACCCACTGGGGAACAGGGGAAGAGTCGTCATACCACTTTCTGGGAGTTTCTGGGAGCCGCCTTCCTCCATGGAAGGAAGCTTCGGGCTCTGAGATGGGACGGGATATTCTCCTTCATTACAAGGCCCAGGCGGAGTAGGGATGGGTGGATCGGGGACGGTGAAAAGGGCCTTTAAGGCCTAGTCGCAAGGCTTCGCCCCCCTAATGTCTACTACTGCTGCTACTTTGGTACTTGTAGGAATTTGCTTCAAAGCCTATAAAGGTTGATAGTTGTTTCCACATATCCAGTTTAGTTATCATTGACGCATTTCGTCCTCCTTCAAAATTAATCTACTTTCTTCTTTTCTTTTATCTAGTGTTCTATACTGCCTCTAACTGTTTATTATTGGTTTATTCTTTACCATCTTTACCATGTAACCCCTTATTTTTTTTTCTTTAGTTTATTAAAAAAAAATGAAAAGGAGGTTACCAAACACAAAAGGTGGGTGATCTGAAATAAAAGTTAATCGTTGGTCCAACTGAGTTGTGGGGCAAAACCCGACAGCTAGCTACCCTCGAGCCGGAGAGTGGTCGTGGGGTAGATGTGCTAGATAGCTTGATAGTCTGAAACAAAGGCGCCACCCACTTTTAAGGCCCCTTCGAAACTCAGTTCTATTTAAATCAGTTGTTAATACCGTACAAACAAAGCGGGAAAGAACGATACATTATGGAAAGAAACGCAACGTAATTAAACAAAATCAATTGCACTGAAGTTAACCGCAACCTGTATAGTTCAGTACAATGTACAATGTAATATACATACCTACATGCAATATTTATATATAAATACAATTGTACATTTGTTCGATAATACCAAACCAACAGCCCTACATGACGAATAACGATAACGAATACGATAATAGGTGAAAAATTAATAATCAGCTGTGCCTGCTGTGCTATGGTTTGTTTAGGTTATGAGTTTGGATATTTATATTGAGGATTGTTAAGTAATAAATATAATGTTAATAAAAGTAAATAATCTTCTATGTCCAAAGCCTGTGTACCTGAACTAACCTTGTAGAGGTTTTTAAATTATTAAAAATCAGACAACATTTAGGGAATAGTACCCATACCGGCCATATACGTATACGTCTGGTTTACATTTTCCGTGAGACGATGAAATGTGTTGTAGTGCTAATATGTGTTGTGGTGCTTTGTGTATACTTAAAACTTAAGGTAAAAGGATGCACTTAAAAGTTATAAGGTGTACCTAACAGGTTATGTTTAACTTATAGGTACTACCTTTCATGTTCAAAAAAAGAAAATTGGCTTCAATAGGTACGGTCCACAAAATGTGGTTATGATGGTGGTTAAAACAAAAAAAATTGAATGGACCCACCTGACTTCTCCAGGCCTCCTACCAGTCACAAACAGTATCCTAATATGGTGCCAGGCAGATACCGAGAGAAAGCTAAGGCCAGAGTGTCCAGGAATTGTCTTGATGAATTTGCAGTTGTAGGATGTTTCGAAAAAGGGGGTCCACTCTTCCAAGTTGATTAGAGCATTAAGGACGTATCAAAAAAAAAAATGAGTCAGGAAAGAAAACCCAAACTCTTAAAAGAAGGCCTGAAACAAAGGTACTCGTCTAGTCGATGCTAGGTCGCAATATGGAATGTGCAAAAAGTGAAAGTGGGTAAGTGTTAAAAAATAGACTCTCAAAGTAACAAAAGATCAAGGCTATAGCTAATCAGAATAATTTTGCAGTAAGAAAAGTAATAGAAATTTACATACCGGGTGACGGGTGGCCTAAAGAGAAAACCATGTGCTGGTATCAACTATGGTCTTCGGGTTAAGTTAATCAGTTCACTAAACCATTCAATAATTGCAAATCAGTCACTAGATTATGTAAGGCACTTTTATAGCCAAGACAAAATTGAGGGTAGTTCTGATTTATTTCTTAAATCCGCTAGGTGAAATCTGTGGTTCGGCAGCCAGCCAAGAAGCTCACAGAAGAAAAAAAAAAGGAGAATCATAAAGTTGCGTTCTAGACACCTCAACCCAAAAAAAAAACTAGGGCCGTACAAAAGTACCAAAAATGGTATGCAAATTCTACAAAAATTCCCATTGGTGGCAAATGGTGATATCACGACCTTCAGTTAACCTTTAGGGCCAATCAAGGTGAAGGGTTTGAGATCTTCCAATATTCAATATTATCGATCTTGGCCATCGGAAACCTCGCCAGGGCCGGACTAAACAAGGTTAATACTTTGGGAAAAATAAAAACGTAACAACCACGAATACCAAAAATCGTTGCTTCGCATATTATTTCTACTTAGTTGCTAGATGTAGCGTCCTCAATAGTATACTCCAAGGGTTATCGGGAACAGGACAAAAGAAAATTTCCACAAATTAGGCAGAAACTGCCGACGTTTCGACGTCTATTGACATATTTATCAAGGCTATTCTACGATATTCGTACTGGTGGTACATAAACACTCACACCAGTTTTATGTCGCCTTGTTTACTCCGCATCGCCTGCTCTTCCTCGCCTGTGCTGATGGCTTTTGAATATGAGTTTATGACACAATTTCTACTCTAGTCGTAGAATAGCCTTGATAAAGACGTCAACAAACGTCGAAACGTCGTCAGTTTCTGCTTAATTTGTGGACATTTTTTTTTGTCTTGTTCCCGATAACCTTTGGAGTATTATTTCCACTTTCATATGCTTAATAATTTCCATTCCGCACCAACTTAACTATTTTAACCCGAAACCTTCCAACTTGGAAAACTTCTGTCTCGAAACACGATCTGAAATGTAACTGTTCTATTTTAATTGGAGTTGTAAATTTTAAATGACGGTTTACATATGAAATTTCACGTTCAGCTGCATTGTCATAATTTAGAATTTAAAACCTTGCGAGTAAGCTGACAGCTTCGTGGTAAGTTAATTCATATTAAAAGTTTTTTCCACTACTAGCTTTAATATGACCGTTACAGGCCAGCAAGTTGACGTATATTGTAAAGTAGGTTTTCTTGTTTTGTTTATAAAACAATTAAACATTAGCGGTCTGTAATGTCAACGTTATGGCCGATTATTTACCGGTAAATAAAAGTGTCAGTTGTCACCATGAGCATTAGGCACCGTGATATCGTCATAAATCAACGCCACCTAGACAATATAAGGCTTGGAAGCGACCGAGCGGGAGAGCGGTGACGTCATCATATGTGGTACGAAAATTCGACGACCGTTTCAACGCTCAAAACCCGAAGGTTTTGGAAAGCTTTTTGGGTGAATACTTTGGTAGTTGGGGTTTAGATTTTAAATGGACAAAAATAAAACCATTAGTAATATATATAAACAATACAAACGTAAATAAATAAACAATTTAACTATACCAGGGTACACTTAAATTAATATAATACTTAATACTGTATATTATTATTATAATTGTAGGAAATTGGTCTGGGCACTAATAACACAAACTCACATAATTTTAAGTGTGTTTTATTGCGTACAATTCTAATACAACTGAAAATCCGTAAACATTATTTTAACCGCAGCCATTTTATTTAATCTCCCCCTCCCTCCCCCTCTCTCTGCCGGGACGTCGCCGTCCGCAATGTTGCCAATACAACTCTAGAGCGGCGGGAAATTCAAATTTAAAAACTAAATGCTTACAGTTCGGCTGTCCTGACTAAAGATCGCCCTCGATCGTAATTCGTAATATCATAACCTAACAGTCACATAATCATAAAATGCGTATTCTAAATGATTCACATCCAAACCTATCTAAATTCATAAACTTAACACACAACAGTTCAAAATTACATTACATAAATATTTCAAACTTACTTAGGTCTTTCCATAACTCGGTAAACCTATAATACACAAACTAAACATAAGTTGACATAATAATCATAATAGAGTTGTCATAATCATAAGCAAAGACATAAATTTAAAAGTTCAAATGCGTCATAATTCTGTTAGTAAAGACTACTTAAACATAGAGGAATTAAACCATTTTCAAATCCGAAAAGTTCACAGACAAAGGTTACTGTCAGGTAAACGTGGCTTCGGGGTCACTCATTCGTCAAGATGAGGTAAGTATGGTCTTAGGTTGGTCGGTTCAAGTATGCTTTTGTAAGGACGTTGATTAAGATGAAAACCTGGTATGTCCTCGATTACATATCGATCATTCGGTAAGACTTTTGTGACAACATAAGGTCCTTTAAACAGCGGTAAGTGTTTTTTATTTAGTCCAGATGTTACGTCAATGTTGGTGCGTACTACATAATCGCCTTCCTTATATGTGTGGGGTTTTTTATGTCTTTTGTCAAAATAAGCCTTGTTCTCAGCTTGAATTTCAGAAATTTTATTTGAAGAATTGGTACGGAATTGGGGTAAGTCACGCTCATAATCGTGATGAGATCGTAGATACTCTCCTAAAGGATCAGCAATTTTTCCTTTCTGATGTATCCCAAACAAAAGTACTGATGGGGCATTTCCAATAGCTCTAGTGAAAGTATTATTGAATGCGAATTCCACTTCAGGGAGGACTCGATCCCATTTATTCAATTCTGGAGTCAATTTGGCAATCATGGGTCTTAAGTCGCGGTTCACTCTTTCTATCTGCCCATTGGCACGAGGAGTACCAGCAGCAACCAAGATAAGCTTGACATTATTCTTTTCCAGAAAATTCTTAAATTCCTCTGACCGAAAGTTCGATCCACGATCCGAGACAATCTTACTAGGTCGGCTATAGTTAGTAAAGTAAGTATGGAGATGATTTATAGTTTCGGCGGCATTGGTGGTGCGACAAGGGTATAATTTGACAAATTTGGAGAATCCATCAATGACCTCAAACACATACTTATAATTGCGGCCAGTTTTCTCCAGGGGACCATAATGGTCACAATGTATTGTGTCGAATGGTAAATCTCCCTTAGGAATTGGATGAAGGACACCCTCAGATTTTCCAGATGATGCCGAATAAAATATACAATCCAAACAATTGGCAATATGTTCCCTAACGGACTGTTTCATATCATGACAAGTTCGGATAATATTAGTTCGCAAGGACCTTGGTACATAAAGAAGAAGTTTAGAACCGTTTTTGCGATAAATTAAACCATCACGCATCTCATGAAATGGTGATTTTCCCATGAGCAAAGAGTCACGAACCTTAACAATTTCAGGGTCTTTATCCTGCAGAACACTCAGATTCTTTTCCAGAGTACCTTCCACAACACAAACGTCGTACACCACAAAGCATCGGCTCAGTGCGTCAACGTGTCGCATACGTTCTGCTTTTCGGTGTTCCAAGACGTAGTCGAATTCCTGAAAAATTAATGTCCACCTCAATATTCTGGGGTTGACATCCTTCTTTTCCAATGTTTGCTTGAGGCTATTGCAATCGGTGACAATTTTAAACTTAATGCCACTTAAATAAATTCTAAATCTCTGCAAGGAATATACCATACACAAAGCTTCCAGTTCGAAACTATGATATTTTGCCTCGTCTGCTGTGGTGCGTTTACTAAAATAGAACACAGGGTGGAATTGTCCATCTGACTGCTTTTGCATGAGAATTGAAGCAAATCCAATTGCGCTTGCATCGCAGTGCAGCTGTGTCTCTAAATGTGGATATTATATGGACAATACAGGAGAAGATATCAGAGCCATCCTAATAGTTTCAAAACAAGAAAACTCTTTCTCACCAAAAACAAAGTCTTTTCCTGACTTTTCTGCCTTCAGAAGGTCATAAAGCGGTTTGGCAGTTATAGCAAAATCCTGAATAAATCTTCGAAAATAGGAACACATACCCAAGAAACTATGCACCATCCTATAACTTTGAGGAATTGGAAATTGCTCAACAGAACTGACATTCTCGGGGCTTGGTCTGACACCTGTTTCATCTATGAGGTAACCCAAAAAAACTATTTCTTGCATGGCAAAACTACATTTATCAAGGCGCAACGTAAGTAGGTTATTGACCAACACGGTATAGACCTCAGTTAATATACTCAGGTTTTCTTCAATTGACTGTGTTGTTATTAAGATATCATCAACATAAATTACAACCTTGCCCTCAGATATCAAATCACGAAATGCAACATTGAGAAAACGGATAAATGTTGCAGGGCTATTCTTAAGGCCAAAGGGCATCTTCACATACTCATATTGCCCTAAAGGTGTAACAAAACTAGTAAATTTAACAGACAAAGGGTCCATTTTAATATGATGAAAGGCGTCTTTCAAATCTAATCGAGAAAAATACTTTTTGTCTTTCAATCTTTCAATTTGGTCGTCAACCAAGGGCATAGGAAAATTATCCTTGACTGTTATCTTGTTAAGTTCACGGTAATCCACACAAAGTCTTAGTTTACCTGACTTACGCTTCACAAGAACTATAGGTGAACTGTACATCGATGAACTTTCTCGGATTATCTGTCTACTTAACAAATCTTTAATTATTTTTTCTACTTCCATCTTATCTGCATATGAAAGTCGTCTAGGTAAAAAATAGAAAGGTACATGATTTGGCTCTACTACCAGTTGCATTTTTAAATCAGTGACCGGATTTTGTGGACGTTCAGGCATAACATAATTTTTTATTAAATTCTGTTTAATAACCTCTTGTGTTTGTTGAGTTAATTTATCATTAACCTCTACATTCACTGAAAGAGTAGTTAAATTATTATCCGATAAGTCAATTTTTAAAACCTCATTCTCATCCAAAACTACCATTGGATCTGATTTTTCAATTTTAACAACACCCTGTTCAATAATTACTTTAATTTCTGGGTTGCATAAAACATCTCGCCCTAGTAAACAAATATCATTCATAGCTGTTGTTGGAATAATGTAAAATTTGACACTTAAAGAAATATCATGAATTTCAATGAGGGTCTGAAAACATCCTAAAATTTCAAGTTGGCTATTATTCATGCCAGTAAATCGCTCATTAGAACATACAGGTGTAATCAAGTCATCATTGATACAATCTTTCCGCAGGAATGATGCTGGACTACCTAAATCAAGAAAAGCTTGTATAATTCTATACTCATCTGTGTCCAATTTCAGTTTGATGGGCTTTCGGCAGGCAGCTATCAAGGCAGGCTTCTCAATCAGGTGTGTGGTCGAATCAGCAGGAAAATGTCCAGGTTTCTTCCTCCTAGGACAGTCTCTCAACTGATGATCCTGGGAAGCACACTCAAAGCATGACCCAGCTGGTCGTCGAGGCTTGGGACAAGTTGAAGCACGATGGCCCATCAGATTACAGTTGAAACAACGAAGTGTGTCACTCATTCCAGCTCCTGTGATTGCATGTGGAGGATTTCTCGAACCACCAGCATATATAGTTTGAGAAGGTTTTGTCGTAGAGTGTGTTGAATATGAACGCAATGAACCACTAGTACTGGCAAAACTTCTATCCTCAGCAGTGACAGTCTTCAAGGTTGATAGCAATTCATTTAGTGAAGTAAAGCCCTTCATTCGTGCTTGGGGCTGCAAATTCATATCATTAAATCCGTCAATTACGTACTCGATAATTTCTTGCTCAGGCAGGCCCACTTTATTGCACAGCATCACTTTGTCAGTATAGTAGACAGAAAATTTTTCAGTCTTTCTCCACTTACGAGCTTCCATAGCTCTCATCAAGGCTATTCGACTAGGCCTGGCATCAAAAGTTGAAATCAGTTCGTCTTTAAGGTCTGTCCAGGACATCTGAATGTAATCCCTTCTCGAGTGGTACCATAGTTTAGCACTTCCACTCAATTTGCCCACAGAAATTAGTTGCATCACCTCATCTGGTACCCCATAAGTCGTCTGGATTGCATCAGTTCTTCTCAACCAGCAGTTTATATCATCATCATGTCCCTTAAACTCAGGCAACAGGGCTGAAATCTCGCTATTTTTATATTTACAGGTATTTACAGGAACTTGTGGTGGAGGTGTCCCAACTGAAGTAAAGGCGCCAATCTGTTGTTGGGCCATGATGGTTCTTACCGTCATGGTAATTATATCATCCACTGACATTTGGGTACTCTCTGTGGTAATGTTTTGCACACTTCCATTATTATTAGCGGTAGTCGTAACTGGAATAGCATTAGAAAGCACCTGAGATGGGCAATCCTCGAAAAGCTCTTGTTCGGTATTAGTAGCCAGGTTCGGCTGTTTGAAATTGTGTTTCCCGTTGAACATTTCAATATACTTAATAATCCGGATAATCCCTCGGTAATCCCACTTCTGAAACTGTAGGAAATTGGTCTGGGCTCTAATAACACAAACTCACATAATTTTAAGTGTGTTTTATTGCGTACAATTCTAATACAACTGAAAATCCGTAAACATTATTTTAACCGCAGCCATTTTATTTAATCTCCCCCTCCCTCCCCCTCTCTCTGCCCGGCACGTCGCCGTCGGCAATGTTGCCAATACAACTCTAGAGCGGCGGGAAATTCAAATTTAAAAACTAAATGCTTACATAATACTAACAATAATTTTTAATACTTCTGAAGAATAAGTATATCATTTTCTCTTTTTGGCTGAATTTGTTATATACAGAGGATTCTGAAATTAGCATGCAATAATGTAACAGCTTAGGTATTTTAGAATAAAAAAGATAAAAAGTTTATATATAAAGACAGGTTTTCATACGTTTCATTACAAAGATAGAGGGTATAAATAACTTTTTAATTAAACTTTTTTTTTCCAAATACATAGCTCGTTCGTTTTCGAAGATAATGACTTCAAAATTGAAATGTGATAACTCGGATCATTATGCTCTACATAGATACTTACCATCTGATTTTCCAAGGTGCCTGCTTTGGTAATAGGGATTTAGATGAAAAAAATAAAAACATTTGATCATTTTAAAACATTATATTAAATTAAAAAAAAAACAAATTAAATATACATGTGTACCTCAGAAAACAATATTTGGTTCATTGCACACACTACCTACACACTTTGTCTTATACTAGAGGAATTTCTTCTTTTGCAAACAGGAATTGGTTGATTTGATTCTCGATTTGATTACAACTAGGCCTAGGAAACAAATATAAAAATCTTTGATGGATTTGGATAACATATTTGTAACAAACTATAGCACAAACCCTACACAACAAAATGTTTAAAAAAAAGTCCTACCTGGAATTAATCTCGGGACATCTAATAGTAACAGTAGAGCTTCTAAGGACTGGGCAGTTCTTTCACATGTAAGTATGTTACTTTCCTCTGAATTTCATGTGAATGAAAATGTAACTCGCATACCTAAAATAAAAAACCCAATAAATTCTGCTGATTTTTTGAATATGAGAGGTTTTTTCGGAATATGTTCCTATACTTATGCTTATGTAGTGTTGTATGAGGTTAGGTTAGGTAGACTTACCCTGCTATGTTTATTTGGTATAAAATTATCCCTTTTAATACCGTGATTCCACTTTTCTTTTAAAATAACATCTTCTGGAAATCTAAACAATGAATTTCGCGGACCAGTCTTGTAATTACTTTTGCATCTCTCTACACAGCAACCGTGAGGCATGGCAATGGTTTGCTAACTTTTGAAACTTTAATTCCGAGCTAATTCAGCTAATACTAAAATACACGTTTCTAGAAAAGACACAGAACTGTTAATTATGCAAATCTAGGCAAAAAACAACTTGAATATGCACGAAAAATGCAAAACTAGGAGCAAAATACTCCTAAAGGCCATATGAAACAGCTGACCCGTCGTACCACCCTGGCGGCCATTAAAATGTCGCTTCCAGGCCTTATGTCTAGGTGGCATTGCATAAATACCATTTTGTTTATCGGTTGCCACGGTAACGAAGCCTCCATAAGGATTGAAGCACTGCCACCTAGACCATAAGGCCGTGAAGCAGAAGCTGTGACGTCACAGTCGTGGTTCAAGGTCATTAGTGTGAGACCATTTGAATTGTATAGACTTCAATATGTTTTTCCGACTTCGCGACTAATTTTGTTCATTTTGCACTCATAATTTTGTTTTTATAAATTGTGCCGGATTTTAGGACATTTCTTGCAGCTAGTGCTGCATTTAGACTAACAACAAGTGCCTTAAAAGTGTTGAAAATGTCTCAAACGTGGTTGGGTGTCACGGTGCGAAATCAATGTAAACAGGTCTAGCAAATCCGTTTTTTGGTTTCAAAGGAATGAGAGTGTGAAGAAAAAATGGATGTAAAGTAATCTATATCTGAAGAAAATAGTAAGGTAAGTTAAAATAGAGTACCTACATAGATTCATAAAAAAAGTTAGGTTAACCCTCAGTGACTAATCCTGATTCCTGAATTTGAAAAAGGCCAGACTGAAGTCTATGAACTAGTACAGTAAACTTGCCAATAGAGGGTTCCATTTAACTTTTTAATATATACCTATTAAGAATGTATCTTTTTTTCCCGAGAGTTTTTCACCCAGAGCAAAAATGCAAAAAGAGTTTCTAATCATTTATATTCTTTTTTCTAATTTTGACATATAAAGTGGCACTTTTCAATACTGATGACAGTGACGTAACGTCCTACTTTTCGTAACTAGTTACGAAAAGTAAAATCTTTCGTAACTGGTGACGAAAAGTTCGTTTCATCACCAGTGGGAGGTTTCGGTTTTTGCAGACCGTTGCTATAGTTTTACGGTATTAAGTAGATACAAAGTGGTTTAAAAGTAAATATTGAAGTTTAATAATAATGACTCTCTCTCTAAGTAGGTATTTGTAGTCAAAATTAGAAAAAATCTTGTATGAAACACGTGACGAAAAGCCTTTTTTGTGTATCTCATTCAAATTGCGGAAACTCGCTGCGCTCGTCCCGCAAACATTCATTCGTTACACAAAATCGGACTTTTCGTAACTGGTTACATAAATAGCTATTATACAAAACCCTAGCTCCTTTATGTAACACCCCGTAACAAATTTCAAAATTTGTTACATAAACAGATTTATTTGCTCTCAACATATTCCTATATAGACCGTGTATTACATTTACTCGTTTAGGTACACTGCATGGACCAAACATTTGGTCCAAGTATCAAATGATGTCACTAGTACTTTCTTAATGGTGTAAACACTGGGGATCAAATATTTGGTCCAGAGTAAAGAAGTAGATCAAACAGGTCTTTTTTAAGGTGTAAACACTTTAGCCCTAAATTGGATTCTGGAATTGGTTGCAGTTTCCGAAAAGGGTATATATTAGTTATGAAAGCTTCTGCTGATTCAAGTTGATTAGGTACTCAATTTGTTCCTTGGTCTAATTTGATTGAATCTAATTTGAATCCACGTGGTGTAAATGTACTACATGACTAAGGGCGACTTTTACAAGTTCAAGTAAAACTTCAGATTGAAGATAAAACCAGACTTGATGTACATTGCATTGTTTACCTGACAGATAAACAATGCAATGTAGGTTATATCTGGAGTTTTATCTTCAATCTGAAGTTTTACTTGAACTTGTAAAAGTGACCCTAAGATCAAACTCTGTAAACTTCATATTTCTGTTAAAAATGTAGGAATTATCTTTAGGAATTACATTATCTTTTAACTTTTATGTTTCTTAAAGGAATCGGCAAGAGATCATCATATACCTACCTACCATTTATACCAAAAACTTGATGTCCTGCATAGAAGTTCTTTAGTGAGATCTTCACACTCAAAATGGTGGAAACACAATAATAGTTGGAAAGTGCCAGTGTCCAGAAAGTACCTACTTACTTCCACAAACAGACATGTATCAAGCTTACTTACAAGAGGATTTGAGTTCTAGTGTGTGTAGTAACTGTTGAAGACATGATCTCCAACAGAGAAAATAAATATTTACATATTCGCACGCCTATGCTTATTGCTCCGTTCTGTGTTGTCTCTCTGTCTCTTTCTGTTGCCACCCTGAAAACTTGTATGAAACCCCCCCCCCCCCGCCCGCCGCCATCAGCGACATCAAAAAAGGCACGTACGCAGTTCCCGTACAAGGTACAACCCCAGTGCAAAAAACCCCGAAGTAGTGCCAGTCTGTCTGTCGCCGCCACCACAGTATCGCGCCGTTCGCTTATCGGAAGCATTTTTTTATGCTCAATTTCGCATACCAACGAGTTAATTTCGCATAGTTATGACAAAACACCCTTGGTTTGTGTCTCACCGTTTTGTCAACCCCTCTTGTCGCGTTGTTTTCAAGAATCTCTCACAATAGTCACAATTACTCGGCACCTGCCAATTGACCCTGGAGCTGTGTTTTGGATTGAATAGCAAGCAAAAACCCGCCTATGGTGCAGTTCTGGGACCCTCGAGAAGGATAGTTCGACCTAATTACAGCCTAATTACACATTTTGCTTGTTTCCAAACTAAATTGAAGAATAAGCTGGCGGACAGAACCCTGAAGATTGGTGAGAATGTTCCTATTTATTCATTAATGCTCAGAACAAAGAGTTGTGCTGCTTCACTGTGATTTGTGATTTATTGACTCTCTCTTTCCCTATTTGTTCTGATCAACATAGCACGAGTCCTCAATTTTAAAGTAATTTCACTGGATTAAAGTAGTTTTGAATTTCTTTTAAAATTAAATTGCCTGTTGACTAACACGCAGCGGTGTTCGTTTGGACGTTATCTTATTGATAATATCGGCTACCGAGCAGTGGCGTCTCACAATTTGATTTCTCTTTTTAACATACGTTGTTTATTTAACGTTTAGATATTTTAAGGTTTAGTTTAATGTTAAGTAAATAAACTTAGAGCCTTATGCTGTTCAGGTTTGACCATATTTAGTTTAGTTTTTTAGATAAATTAATCTCATTCTTTTACAAGTCAAGGTAACAAATCAAAGTGATTTTTGTACATAAACATTGTAATAAATTAGTGTCTTTTCGAGCATTTGGTGAGTGGTTTGTTCATTCCTTATTCAGAGATCTGTTAATATAAAAGAATCTGACGACAGGTGACGGTCCGGAAGTCTTCTTAGATTTTCACCCGCTTTATGTCAGAGTTGACAGATATATTCTAGTCAATCTACAACATAAAATTGGTCCTTCGAGCCGGATCTCTGGATTCTGGATTGAATAGCCCTCATTTCATATTCACAATGGAAGTCGAACAAAATTTGAAAGAGTTAAAATTTCTGCGCGGTAGGGCTAAGGCTACTATTACTCGTGTAGTTACTTGGCTGGACACTAATGCAAGCGTAGAAAGTGATGTCGCTCAGTTTCGTATAAAAGCAGCTATGCTGCAAAAAGCTTTTGATAAATACAGTGAACTTCATGAAAACATTGAAAGTTTTGTCGCGATGAGTGATGGTAGAGAGTCGGACTCTGAAGACTTTGTCCTAAATGAGGAAAGATATTGTAATGCGCTCGCTCTGATACATAATTGTATTGACAGGTTAAGTTTGTTAAATGCTCCTCCCGCATTACAGCCCTTAGTAAAACCCCCACCTGCTCCAGTTTATGTAAAACTTCCCGAGGTACAAATTAAACCTTTTAGAGGCGAACTGCTCGAGTATAGGTCATTTAGACAGTTATTTAAAGCCACAATTATAGACAATACTTCACTTTCTGACGTTCAACGATTCACATATTTAAAATATTTCTTAAGAGATGAACCCCTCAAATTGATTGAAAATTTAGACATTATAAATGAAAATGTTGCAACTGCTTTGAATTTACTTGACAGTCGCTATGATAATAAGACAGCTACGATAAACGCTCATTTTCGTGCACTTTTTGATTTTTCTCTCTCTATTAAACACCCTGATTATTTGTCAGAATTTATTTCAAATCACAAAAAGTATCATGAATCATTGAAAAATGTAGTTTATGACGCTGCACAACTTTACGAATTTTTAGTAGTGTATCTACTTGAAAAAAATCTTGATCCGCATACCAAGAGGGCTTATGAACAAAGTAAAGAGGTTAATGACTTGCCCAACATAGATGAATTTTTTAAGTTTTTAGAAAAACGTCGAGATGTCAACGAAAATTTAAGTTTTGTTGAAAATACAAGTATCCTTTCACACACTAAGAAATCATACAAAACAACTAATTTATTCTCTAAAGTAGAAAATTACTCTAATTTGAAGTGTCTTTTTTGTAAAGCTGCTCATAAAATATATAGGTGTTTTAACTTTAAAACTTTACCCTTTACAGAAAAGCAAAATTTTGTAAAAAATCACAAGCTCTGCTTCAATTGTTTGGGAAGCCAGCATCAGGTCAGTTCTTGCACCTCGAGAGGCTGCTCCATATGCAATCGAAAACACCACACCCTTCTCCATGAATCTAGACAGGGTAACTCTCCCAACACTGCTTTGCCAGGTACGCCTCCTCCTCCACCTGCTCAAGATGTCAATGTCCGTGTTCTCTGCAAAAAAATCATTTGTTCTATTGAGAACAGCCATAGTCTGTGTGCGCAATTCACGTGGTGTCATGGTTCCCTTGAGAGTGTTATTGGATAGTGGTTCGCAAAACTCTTTTATAAGCCAGCATGCCATTGATCAGTTAGGACTCAAACCCTATGAACATCAACTTGAAATTTCTGGTGTTTCCTTAAGCAAGACAAACTGTAATAAAATGGTGAATCTTACGTTGCACTCAAGCGTACATGAAGACAAAAAGTTTAAGGTTGTGTGTTCAGTGCTTCAGGAAATAACCGGAGAACTTCCCCAGTTAAATTTAGATATATCACTACTCTCTATACCCACAGATAAAGTACTAGCCGATCCTAGTTTTGGCACTCCTTCCCAGATTGACATGTTGTTGGGGGCAGATATATACTACGACCTCCAAAGGGATGGACTTGTCTCTCTTGGCGAACAGCGTCCCTATCTTCAAAATACTCACCTTGGATGGATTGTTGTTGGACGCATGTCTCGCTCTGTCACTTATTGTGTTACTACAGGTCATTCTAATGTCAACTTCTCTCATGTCGCACTCCACACTCACACTAATCAGGGCTCCCTCGAGAATTTGGTTGAAAAATTTTGGCAAACTGAAGAGATACCTGAGCTTGTAGTTAATACACCTGAGGATGAGTTGGCTGAATCAATTTTTGTGAATAGCACTAAGATACTCCCAGACAACACTTATCAAGTTGATCTTCCTTTTAAAGAAAAATCGGAATACCTCAAATTAGGTGATTCTTTTCGCATTGCCTATAAAAGATTTCTTGGGATAGAAAGTAAACTTCAAAAACATCCCCAACTCAAAATTGACTATACTGATTTTATTAATGAAATTGTTAAATTAGGACATGGCTCATACATTCCCTTGGAACATACTTGTCTAGTTGACCAGCAAGTGTCAAATAAGTTCTTTTTACCTCACCACGCAGTTATTAGATCTGAAAGTGTCACTACTAAAACCAGAGTGGTTTTTGATGGCAGCTGCAAGAGTGATACTGGTCTTTCATTGAATGACATATTGCTGAAGGGCTATCAAGTTCAACCCAATTTGTATGACATTTTAATTGGTTTTCGTTGTTTTCGCTACTCTCTGACTGCTGACGTTGAAAAAATGTTTCGGCAAATCAAAGTTAATCCTGATCATCGGTTTCTTCTAAATATTCTTTGGAGAAGCAATTCACAGGAGCCCTTACGCTGCATTGAATTGTTCCCAGTCACGTACGGCACTAACTGTGCACCATATTTGGCCACACGAGTACTAAAACACCTAGGAGAAAAATATGCTGAACAATTCCCTCTAGCTTCGGAAGCTCTTTTGTACCAGACATATATGGATGATATTTTGGCTGGTAGTGACACCCCTGAACAACTAAGATTGCTGCACTCTCAACTTAATGATTTTTTGAATTCAGCTGGATTTAATTTGCATAAATGGAACACTAACGCACCTGAATTGTTGAATGAAAGCAGCATTGACCCTGCTCAACAGAATGACATTTTCCAAGAAAATTGTCCAAGTAAGATTTTAGGCCTTAAATGGAGTTCAGTTGGAGACTGTTTTGTTGTCTCTGTTCCTGAGTCTATTATGATTGACACCCTCACAAAAAGAAAAATCCTGTCTACTGTGGCTCAGATTTTTGACCCTTTAGGTTTTGTTTCCCCGATAGTAGTGGTTGGCAAACTTCTTCTGCAAAAGCTCTGGCCACAGAAATTGGATTGGGACTCAGAGATTGATGATGAGTCTGTTCTGGCCAAGTGGACAGATTTTATTGTAAACTTACCTCGATTAAAGGAAACAAAAAATTCCTCGCCCTCTAACTCTTTTTGGCCCCATCATCTCTATTCAGTTGCATGGTTTTGCAGATGCCAGTATGTGCGCTTACGCTGCTTGTATTTACATGAGAGTCCTCTATGCTGAGCAATCAGTCTCATGTCAGCTTGTCACCTCAAAGTCTAAAGTTGCACCTCTGAAGGTACTCTCCCTACCCCGATTGGAGCTATGTGCTGCTCTCTTGCTCGCAAAACTCGTGATCCAGGTGCGTGAGATTTTAAGCCGCAAATTTGATTTTGACTCTATCAACTTGTGGAGTGACTCCACTATTGCCCTTTGTTGGTTGAATTCGCACCCCAGTCGTTGGACTACCTTTGTATCAAACAGAGTAGCTCAGATTCAAGAGCAGACAGTGGGTTGTGTGTGGAGACACGTGAAATCTAAGGATAACCCGGCTGATCTCCCATCTCGTGGAATTTCCCCTCAGGAACTTGTCCAGTCAAGTTTGTGGTTCTCTGGTCCAGAGTTTCTTCATGGAAATGATCTTGAACTGAGTGAGCATGATTTTGATCCTACCCACCAATCTAACCTTGAGACTCTTCCAGAGATGAAAAAGGTAGCACTTGTCAACGCTACATCCGTGGAACGAAATAGTTTTTGGAATGATTTATTTGGTCGCTTCTCTTCCTTCACTCGATTGCAGCGTGTCTTAGCTTACATTGTTAGAGCGGTCAAAGTCTTTAAAAGGAAAAACTCTGATGTTGGTCCACTCACTGTTATTGAATTGAGACAGTCTCAACATCTGCTCATTGGAAGTTTACAGCGCATTCACTTTGAAAAGGAACTCAGGGAATTGACTAATGGTGTAACGCTCGCTAACAAGAACTTGATAAAATTTAAACCCTTTATAGATCAAGATGGAATTCTCAGAGTAGGAGGAAGACTCACTTACTCAAATGTGCCATATGATCAAAAACACCCTGTACTATTGCCTGCAAGGAATAATGTTGTTTCTATGCTACTTAAATTGGAGCATATTCGTTTGGGACATGCTGGCCCACAAACTATTCTTTCTCAACTGCGACTGAGATACTGGCCCCTGAATGGTCTTCGAGAGATTAAGAGAATAATACACAAATGTTTGATATGTCATAGACTGAATGCCACAGCCGCTCAGCAGCAGATGGCTGACCTGCCAAGAGATAGAGTCCAACTCACCCGGCCCTTTGAAAAAGTGGGTGGTCCCTTTCGGATAAAGTCTTCCCATCTTCGCAAAGCACCTGTTACTAAAGGCTATCTGGCTCTTTTCGTATGTATGGCTACCAAGGCTGTACACTTGGAGCTTGTTTCCAGTCTCACCACTGAAGCGTTTCTACAATGTTTGAGTAGATTTATTTCTAGAAGAGGAAATCCCACAATTATCTATTGTGATAATGCAACTAATTTTCAAGGAGCATCTAACTATTTGAAAGAACTTCGTGAATTTTTCAAAAAGCAACCCGTTTATGACAATATAAGAGAGTTTCTGTCGAGAAATGAAATTAACTTCAATTTTATCCCTCCTCGCTCACCACATTGGGGTGGTCTTTGGGAATCTGGTATCAAGAGTGCCAAGTTTCATGTCCGCAGATTGATTGGAGAAACTACGCTGACGTTTGAAGAATTTAGTACCCTCCTCACTGAAATTGAAGCCATTATGAACTCCAGACCTCTCTGTGGTCTATCTTCCGATCCTGGTGACTTACAACCATTGACTCCTGGACATTTTTTGATTGGTAAAAGTTTGATGGCATACCCAGATAAGGGCATTACCCAGATTTCATCTAACCGACTTTCTCTTTGGAAACAGTGTTCTCGAATTTATCAATTGTTCTGGAAGAGATGGCATGTTGATTATTTGAATCGCCTGCAACATCGACCAAAGTGGTTTTCCCCTGTTCCCAACCTTAGGTTTAATGATTTGGTACTGGTTAGAGATGAGAACAATCCCCCTTTGAGATGGCCTCTTGCTCCAATCATTGAAGTCTACCCGGGTCGTGATCAGAAGTTGAGAGTTGCCAAGGTGCAGACTGCAAATGGAATCTTCACTCGCAGTATCACTAAGCTCTGCCCGCTACCTATTGGTGACACGGATGAAGAATTCCTAGATTCAGACCCTATTTCTCCTCACTCTTCTTAGTTTTTGGTTGAAGTTGATAACTTCAACAGGGGGCAGTATGTTGAAGACATGATCTCCAACAGAGAAAATAAATATTTACATATTCGCACGCCTATGCTTATTGCTCCGTTCTGTGTTGTCTCTCTGTCTCTTTCTGTTGCCACCCTGAAAACTTGTATGAAACCCCCCCCCCCTCCCCGCCCGCCGCCATCAGCGACATCAAAAAAGGCACGTACGCAGTTCCCGTACAAGGTACAACCCCAGTGCAAAAAATCCCGAAGTAGTGCCAGTCTGTCTGTCGCCGCCACCACAGTATCGCGCCGTTCGCTTATCGGAAGCATTTTTTTATGCTCAATTTCGCATACCAACGAGTTAATTTCGCATAGTTATGACAAAACACCCTTGGTTTGCGTCTCACCGTTTTGTCATCCCAGTTCTCGTTGTGTATTAGTAGTTAGCGTTATATTTTCGCACCAAAAGAACTCCAACTTCGCGTAGTTTTGACAAAACACCCTTGGTTTGTGTCTCACCGTTTTGTCAACCCCTCTTGTCGCGTTGTTTTCAAGAATCTCTCACAATAGTCACAATTACTCGGCACCTGCCAATTGACCCTGGAGCTGTGTTTTGGATTGAATAGCAAGCAAAAACCCGCCTATGGTGCAGTTCTGGGACCCTCGAGAAGGATAGTTCGACCTAATTACAGCCTAATTACACATTTTGCTTGCTTCCAAACTCAATTGAAGAATAAGCTGGCGGACAGAACCCTGAAGATTGGTGAGAATGTTCCTATTTATTCAATAATGCTCAGAACAAAGAGTTGTGCTGCTTCACTGTGATTTGTGATTTATTGACTCTCTCTTTCCCTATTTGTTCTGATCAACATAGCACGAATCCTCAATTTTAAAGTAATTTCGCTGGATTAAAGTAGTTTTGAATTTCTTTTAAAATTAAATTGCCTGTTGACTAACACGCAGCGGTGTTCGTTTGGACGTTATCTTATTGATAATATCGGCTACCGAGCAGTGGCGTCTCACAATTTGATTTCTCTTTTTATCATACGTTGTTTATTTAACGTTTAGATATTTTAAGGTTTAGTTTAATGTTAAGTAAATAAACTTAGAGCCTTATGCTGTTCAGGTTTGACCATATTTAGTTTAGTTTTTTAGATAAATTAATCTCATTCTTTTACAAGTCAAGGTAACAAATCAAAGTGATTTTTGTACATAAACATTGTAATAAATTAGTGTCTTTTCGAGCATTTGGTGAGTGGTTTGTTCATTCCTTATTCAGAGATCTGTTAATATAAAAGAATGTGACGATAGATGACGGTCCGGAAGTCTTCTTAGATTTTCACCCGCTTTATGTCAGAGTTGACAGATATATTCTAGTCAATCTACAACAGTAACAGCAAGGATTCAAAGTAATAAAAACTGTATGCAGTGATGTGTTGGAAGTGCAAAATGTTGTAATTGGCAGGAAATTGTTTTTTTTTCTATTTATAGGTAATTATGTAAGATTAAATTGCCAACAACTTTTCATTGTAGTAAATCCCGGGTTATTCAACTTATTATTACTATATACGGTCATAGTTGTAATCATATTCCTAATTTTCATCCATTACAACCCATATAACAAGCCCTGCTGCGAGCCTTTGCCGCAAGCAAGCCCTTGCGATATTTTGTTTACATGGGTTGTAATGGGTGAAAATTGAGAATACAATTATTATGACTACAACTAAGAAGTTAGATAAACCCACACAAATAAAACATGTTTTGATTATTACAACATTTGGCCCTTAGCAATCAAAAATAAAACAGTTTATTCAAGAAACATACTTTTTTTATTTAGAAGGTATAGTTTATACAACAATGGATCCAAGGCAACAGTAGTCACTCAATAATGCTGAGCATATTTTAAGTATGCGATATTAAGTAGCAATAGCTGCATAGCCACAGCTTAGGCAACAGCAGCTTGAGACTGTAAAAGAGTGTAAAAAAGACTTAAGAAAACTATGATTGAATGTTACAGGAGACAAAAATGTTGACATCGCTTGCAAAGTCTGATCTGTTTCTTCATTATAAAAAATAAACTTTTTCTGTACTTCATCCTTGCGAAAATGCACCTCACATACCTAAAACACCAGTTTTCTACAAAGTTCATGGAATTCATGCTTTGTTTATATATGAAATCTGAGGGATAACCTAACTTTCTCTAAAATTCTTGTCTCTTATTTATGTACCCTACTATTTTCTCCAGGCACGAAATCTTCTCTTTTAATGGCTCTAATCCATTTTCTCTTAAATCTTCATCACTGGGAAATCAAAAAACCGATTTTTTAAGGCATTTTCACAGTTTTTAAACACTAAATTGCATAGTTCCGAATTTAGCACAAACTTTAATGCGTTTCCTAATGTCCAGTAATGTTCATAAAAACAAAATTCACATTAAAAAACCGAATAATCACAGTAAAATCACGGAAAATATACACGAAAGCATTTGAAATCCATTCATTTCAAATGGTGACCTTGGACCACGACTGTGACGTCACAGACTCTGCTTCATGGCCTTATAGTCTAGGTGGCAGTGATTGAAGACGCGCCTGTTCTTAGTAATAAAATATGCGGAGCGCTATCTTACTAATTTTGGCAATTTTCTGTTGTAAATTCATTGAGTCTATAGTCTGTTTTTAAACTAGGAGGAGTGATTCAAATTTTCGGCGCGAAAATGGCGGTATTTTATTGGCCGAATGACGGCCCGATTTACACAAGCAAACTTCTTCTGACGTTTCTCGAGTTTGACGCCATTTTATTTGAAAATTCGAATTTTCAAATAATTTTTTGTGTATTCGTTGTTATTTTCCATTTTTGCTTGTCTGGTTCTCTAATTTTTTTGGTTTTATATTTTTATATTGTCTAAGAGTTTTTTTAAGAACCCATAATATCGCACTTTGCGTTATTTCGTTGTTTTTGCCATGGATCCGGCCATCCCAAGTACTAGCGGCTGCAGCGGAGGCGGAAATTCTCCACCCAAGAAACGAAAAAGTTTAGATTTGGGGCATATGTCTTTGGCAGAGAAACAGTATATTGTAAATTTATACAAGCAATTAACAGCAGACAAGCCTTTAATAAAAACTTCTTCTCTGGTTTCGAAAATTGCTGAAGCAGGAGGTAAAAACTGACTCTTTATATTATTCCTTAAAGGGGCCAAAATTTTTTGGATATTTCTAATTATTTTTAGAGGTTGCGAAGTCCACAGTTTACCACTCTGAAAGAGTATAGGGAAACCGGAAAAGTAGTCGCTTCTAAGCATTGTGGTAGAAAACCTGCGACTGCTAAAACCCTCAATGAAGGCCAAAAAATGAAATAAGGAGGCTTGTACATAGCTTTTTTTTAAAATGAAATTCCCACCCTAAATAAAATACTTGAGGTCTTAAAAAGCCGCAATGATCTGCCATTAATATCCCGAACATCTTTGTACCATCTAATGAAGCAAATAAATTTTAAGTAAGTTTTTCAAAGTATGGAAATGCTTGGATCTAAAATTACTATTCTATAGGTACATGAAAAGAAACCGCAAGAGTATTTTAATTGAACGAGGTGACATTATGGTATGGAGAAATATATATTTAAGAAGTATTCAGCAGTACAGGCGTGAAAAGCGTCCCATTTTTTATCTTGATGAAACTTGGGTCAATGAGGGGCATACCAAAGAAAAAGTGTGGGTGGACCAAGAAATTAGAAATAGACGTCAGGCATTTGTAGAAGGTTTATCCACAGGACTAGTGAATCTTTCGGGAGAAGGAAAACGTTTAATTGTATTGCATGCTGGATCTAGTCAAGGTTTTGTACAGGAATCATTATTAATGTTTGAGGGCAAGAAATCAGGTGATTATCATGAGGAAATGAATGCTGATGTGTTTGAAGCTTGGTTTGGAGAATTTCTGAACAAATTGCCTAAAAATTCTGTTATTGTAATGGATAATGCTCCCTACCATAGCAGAAGAACTGAAGCAATACCAACGTCTTCTTCAAAGAAATCTGCAATGCAAGAGTGGTTACGTTCAAAGAACATGCAGTTTGAAGAATGCATGCATAGGCCTGAACTTTTACATTTAAGTCGGAGACATAAAGAAAAATACCATTTGTATAAAATTGATGAGATGGCAAAGGAACACCACAAAACTGTTTTGCGGTTGCCACCTTATCACTGTGAATTAAATCCCATTGAACTCATCTGGGCTCAAGTGAAAAAAGAAGTGGCTGCCAAAAATAAAGTATTTAAGCTGGCTGATGTCAAGAAGATTTTATTACGTGTTATAGACAATGTAAGTGCTACTCATTGGGAAAATTGTATTAATCATGTAATAAAAGTAGAGGAAAAAATGTGTAGACTGGATGGGATAGTAACCAACTTATCGAGCCTTTGATCATATCAGAAAATCCGGATAGTGAAAGTGATAGTACGTCATCGGAAGATGCATAGAAAAAAAAATAAAAATTTCTGCTCAACTGATAAGTTCTTTTTTCTGCTACATATCAGCCTCAATTTTTAATATGACGAACTTGGGGAGAAACTAGCAACTAAATTCGTCAGTTGTGCAAAAAAAAGATGACCTGACGACTTTTTTAATAAACAGTCCACACTTTTTCCAAAGCATTTTGTAAAAAAAGCTATTTAAAATATTTAAATACGATTTAGCTAAAAGTCTTATTAGAGCATATACACAATTAAAAATTTAAGCAATAAGTTTTATGTCTTAAGTGTTTTTTCTTATATGATTGACCAAAAGCTATATATATATATTTTGGCCAGTCATCAGATAAAGAAAAACACTTAAAACATTAAACTTATTGCTTAAATTTTAAATTCTGTTTATATGCCTTAAATTATTGAATAAGTACCTAGCAAAACTCGGAGAGAGCTAACATGTATATACTCATACCTAAGAAAAGCTGTGTGTGTTTTGTTGGAAACAAATTGTTTGTAAACTGGTCAAAAGTTTATTTTATCTCAGTTTTCATTCTCTTGTAACATTGTAACATTGTTGATTTATGATATAGGTAGGTAGTACTGCCTGAAAGGTGTTATTTAAATAATCATTCAATTTGAAATTTTAAGTTCAGTGACGGGATGTTCATTAGAAAATGTCATCTAGAGAGGCTATACATTTTTTTACAGAAAAAGATGACATAATCAAAGTAAAGGACTTTTGTTACTTCATCCTTTTCTTATAATTAAATATTTGACAGCCAACTAGATGATGTCTTTAAATGAACACCACCTATTATTGTCATGCTAGATTTTCACGTATTTTTTTAACCTGTTTTTTTTTCTTGTTTAGAAAAATTTAAGAATAACATATTATTATTAAAGAATTGAGACTGCCGTTTTGGTTTTGCCAATTCCATTCTGCAAACGTATCTTTTTTAATACTTCAAATTGTTGCACTTTTGATTTTTACCTTTAAACATGCACATCAAGAGCTCAATAACTTATAATCATTAAAGCAGAATAGACTAACTGTTAGGGGAAAATTGCTTTCATAGTTTAAATCAGAGTGAAAACCTACTTACACATTTGAACCTTTCAGTGAGCTGAGTTAGCCAGCCACTGATATTTCTGTAGATATAGATACAATAGGTAAAGTTGACAAAGTTCACTCTCCTGTGAGGCAGTTATGACTTCCCTTGCACTTTACCTCATAAGTCCAATTTTGTATAATACAAATATAGGTGTAACGATTATCATACCATTGAAACGTAATAATTGTAGTTGTACATACTTATACATGGTGTCAGAGTGCAAAAAATATTTACAGTGTATTTTAAATCAAAATTATTTTAACTTAAAATAATTGCTAGTAAGGACGGTTTAATCGATATCTATATGATACCTACAAGATTTTAGAATAAGAAAAAACCTACTTTTTATAAACAAATTTGTCCCAAAGTATAATTACCAAGTGTTGAGTTCAATAATTAAAGCTTTTACAGAAAGAGATGGGGGCGATTAAAGTAAATGGTACTTTAGCTACTCTATCTTTTTCTCTCAAGATTTCACAGCCAATTTGTTAACTTTCTTACTAAACACCCAGTAGTATCGGTATCAGACTCAGTTTGTAGAATTTGGCTCTAACTGAGATGTGAAATCTCAAATTATCTATGTTCTCTTATATTTTGATAATGATCCATTTCTGCACTTGGTACTTTTATACAAATTTTCTTTCATATTTTTGAATGTGATTTTAGATAGCATAGCTTTGAAGCCCTGGGCTGGTTCAATGGAATTTCTTCCATTAGGCGTTTTGTCGATGAGGCAATGGGCAAAATGAGCTCCCTTATGCCCAATGGATGCTAGTCCATTGCACCATGGCATCATAGACCATAATGCATTTTGACTAGCCATGAAAGCCTTCACAGTACTTAATAGATTTCTTTGGTGTAATAGACAGCATTAGGAAATACTAGTAACAGGTCACCGAAAAATAAGTAGAGTTTGCTTAATAAACACATGTCTTAAAACCAACCTGTATATTACGGTACAGCATGTTATAACTAAAATTTATTATAATATATTTTTGAGTTATGTAAAAGGGACTGGACATTTTAGAACACAAATAGGTATGTTTATGTTTCCATTCCAGATCTTTCCAAAAATTTTAACTAAACTTCGGTATCTTGTAGACAGTATTATTAGCATACATAGGTACCCACTCATAGTTTGTCGCTCATGTCAAGTCCAGAATTTTAATCGACAATTTTTGACACAAAAGATATTATGTTAAAATCTGCTAAAGTGAGAGAAAGAAAGAACAATAACAATAGCTGTTTGCAATATTCTCAAACTGAATTATATTAGAAATTTAATCAAGGCTGTAGGAAAGAACTAGAACTAATACCCAAACATACCTAATTTTGTTTCAAAATGTCTAGTCCTTCTCACATAAATTAAAAATTATACAACACTATGTGTTATTTTCTACATATCTTTTAATAAGGATTGGTATAGGACACATGTTATGTAAAAAAAAAACAATATAAATAGAAAGTACAACTCATATGTGGCACAGGAAAAATGTCTGAAGTTAAGTGTTGTGTGAGTTTTATTAGGCCTGAATGTACAAGCGACACCCTAAGTCAGGTTCTGCAAAACTCAACTGGTACTTGAGCCCAACTTTCTTATGGGTGAGTTCAACTAACAGTTGATTTTAGCTAAACCGGACTTTGAGTGTAACTCTCGGTGTAACTTGTACAATTGCACCTTAGTGTGTGTTGCCTTGTTCCAGCAAATGGAATAACTTGTCTTTATTTTGTCTTCAACCACCCATGGTCACTGATCTTTTTTTTAGCACCAATAAGCTGTGGGAGCTGTTGTAAAATTAGATATCTTTAATATTTGCACTCCAATGTGAGTGCTAATAAAAAAGCAGTACTGAAATACATGTCTAACTTATTGATCCCATAAAATGTAGAGTATGGAAATGGACTAAACCCATTTCCATACTCTACATTAGTTGTGGCGGTTATATTAGTTATTCCTCGGGTTATTCACAACAACTCATTTCCAAAACATGCAGTTTACTACTGCTAGTCATTCTTTCCCACTTTTTCCAGTTAGTTAGAAATATATAGTAGGTATGTTTGCTTAAAAGGCTTGATATCAGAACTGTGGCATTAGGATAATGTAGTTACACTCTCGATTACACTAATGTAGTTCACCCTCGATTACACTTATAGGTACCATGAAGAACTATTTGGTTCTACATATTGTATTATCTTCAAAAAACACTCGACATCATCTTAATGAAAGTTATGTGAGCATAGGTATGATGAAGAAAGTAAAGAACGTTCTAGAGATTTTGGATTGTAACTTTTTTACCAACCATTTCTTAGGCGTTTAAATTCACACTGCCGCGTTCTTAAGGATAGATAGCAAAGAATAGGATCTCCTTTACGGGTGTGAAAAGAACGCCTCATTCCAGCGCCTGTTTCCGCCGATCATTACCGAAGAGTCATTGGCGTGCGATCTAGCGGCGAAGCAGTTCTGCCGTGTTGTCACATCTACAATACTCCCCTTAAGTAGAGGCTTTTGCTGTAAAATCCATACTTAAATAATAATTTATAGGTACCTATATAGGTATTCATGTAGAACTTCAATTACCTTTAACCTTTATGCAATAAAAACAGTTTTTGTGTAATGTTAATTTAGTTTATATTATTTACACTTACCTCCTAAGATGATGCGTTAAAAAATATACATTTGAATGATAAATTTCATTTTATACACTTTTGAATGTGGGAATTTCAAATGTCTCACGCATTTGGACAAGGATAGTATCTTTCTACCGTTGCAAACACTACCACTTGCATGCCGTTGTGGCCGACCTATGACATCATAAATTTACGCGTGTATCGTGATTTTACTTAACATACATGTGATAATTAAGTGCTCTTATCTCCTAAACCTTTGAGTGTGGGGACTTCAAACTTGTCACACACTTAGGCAATGATAGTACCTTCCTATCATTGCAAGCGCTAGCACTTGCATGCCGTTGGGGCCGAGCTGTGACTTCATGAATTTACACGTGCATCAAGATTTTACCTAACATACATTCGATAATTAAGTGCTCGTATCTCCTACATCTTTGAGTGTGGGGACTTCAAACTTGTCACACACTTAGGCAATGATAGTACCTTCCTACCATTGCAAGCACTAGCACTTGCATGCCGTTGGGGCCGAGCTGTGACTTCATGAATTTACAGGTACATCAAGATTTTACCTACCATACAATGGATAATTAAGTGCTAGTATCTCCTACATCTTTGAGTGTGGGGACTTCAAACTTGTCACACACTTAGGCAATGATAGTACCTTCCCACCATTACAAGCGCTAGCACTTGCATGCCGTTGGGGCCGAGCTGTGACTTCATGAATTTACGCGTGCATCAAGATTTTACCTAACATACATTCGATAATTAAGTGCTCTTATCTCCTAAACCTTTGAGTGTGGGGACTTCAAACTTGTCACACACTTAAGCAATGATAGTACCTTCTCACCATTTCAAGCGCTAGCACTTGCATGCCGTTGGGGCCGAGCTGTGACTTCATGAATTTACGCGTGCATCAAGATTTTACCTACCATACAATGGATAATTAAGTGCTCGTATCTCCTACACCTTTGAGTGTGGGGACTTCATACTTGTCACAAGGTTAGACAATGATAGTACCTTTCTACCGTTCCAAGCACTAGCACTTGCATGCCGTTAAGAATGAGCTATGACGTGAAGTAACATGAACCTATACCTTCATTTGATAATTGAGTGGGACCTCCTACACATCTTTATTGAGTGTGGGAACTTCTTACGCACTTAGCTTTCCTACCGTAGAACTTGCTTGCTTAGGAATGTTTGACAAATGTTTAAAATGTGAGTGAAAAACTGAAACCCAATAAAATTCATTTCTCAAAACTGCGAGTAAATAATTCCTTATTGTTTGATGTTATTCTTCTTGAAGTGTAATGTAGTCTTAATCTGATGACCTCCACGCTCGATAGATATCCTCCTCCTCCTCAGTCCTTTGCCCTCGAGAGAGCTTGGTGACATCATGTATCAATTCTCTTGATTGTCTCTTTCCAGGCAGTTCTACTCTGTGCCAGTTGTGCTGCATACGGCAGACTATGGCCCACCATATGTTTGATTTGGGCCACCCATCACTTTGATGATCGCCCACGCGGTGGTCGTCTTTCTTTAACCCTTCCTTCCACGATTAGTCTTTCCATCGAGTCTATTTGTCTAGAAATGTGTTCAAAATACCTCAAAATTGAGTGACTAACTTTTGTGACTAATCGGGTTTTAATATGTATTTCTTCTAGTATATGGACACATTAGTTCTGTGGGCCGTCCAGGGTATTCGCAGGATTCGTCGGTAAACCCACACTTCGAAAGCGTTTATTCTCTTTTTGTCCGACTCTTTTGACGTCCATGTCGCAGCTGCGTTCGTTGCGATGCCGAAATATGATTGAGCATGCTATTCGGAGCTTAGTGTCTCGGGTAATTGCATTTGATTTCCATATTTTTGTTAATTTAGTTGTTGCGTTTCTTACTATGGCAAGCCTTCTTTTGATTTCCATTTCTCAACCTCCCGAATTTGTGATAATGAAGCCGAGGTAATTAAACGTGTTAACCACGTCGAAACTTAGCTTTTTCAACGCTGCTCAACCTGTCTATTATGTCCACTATTTCTTCCTTTTTAGTTACGATGATCAAGGTATCGTCAGCATATCTTAATTATTTTTTTTTTCTAATCTATTTTTTTTTCTTCTTCCAATCATCACTCCACCATCCCAGTCTTCTAGCACTTTACGCCTGCGATGTATTCGCCATATATGGTAAGTAGCATTGGTGATAAAATGCATGCTTGTTTTACTCCCCTTTAGTTGAGAAACTGTCAGAGTATGTGTTGTTCACCCTAACTTCAGGTGGGTTTCTTTGGTACAGTTGTTTTATTAAATGGACAAGGTGGGGAGGAGTATTCCCATTTCGAGAAGAGTAGTCCACAGCGACTTCCAAGCAATAGTATCAAAAGCCTTTGAATAATCAACAAAGCGTAGGTACATCTCTATGTTAAATTCGCGTGCTTGTTCGATTAGTTGACGGACATTTAAAATGTTTTCTTTAGTGCCCTTTCCCAGTACAAATCCTGTTTGTTCATCAGATATTTGTGGTAGAAGGAATGGTTCCGAATGGTTTTAGACGCTCATTGAGAATAGTTAGAAATGTATGCTGACATGCGGAATTAATAATGCTATTGTTCTATAGTTTCCACACTCTAATAGCGACGGCTTCTTGTAAATTGGGACAAAGATGGACTGGCACCACTCATTCGGCCATTTTCCGGCCTACTCCTCACCCATTGCCTTTGCTATTTCAGCTGTTATAGCATCCACTCCAGGAGCCTTTCTATTCTATAGTTTTTTAATAGCTCTCTTTACTTCAGATCTAAGTATGTCCGGTTCTTTCTGGAAGCCTTCCAAAGCGGCAGCGTTTGTGTAATTACTAGTGTTACCACTAAACAACCGACAGCAGTAGCGTCTCCATACCTCAGCAATTTCGATAGTGTTTGTTGCAGCATTATCGAATTTATCCTGAATCCTGGAATATTTGTGTTCTAAAATTGAATTCGCTTGAGAGGCATCTGACCTTACTAAACAATTCCCAGGATTCGTTGCAGTCAGCGTGTTGTTCTAGTTCTCTGCATATGTAATTTATTTGTTTATTTTTATCTTGTCGACAGTTCCCACGCCCAAATGTGTAGGAGATACGAGCACGCACTTAATTATCCATTGTTTGGTAGGTAAAATCTTGATGTACGTGTAAATTCATGAAGTCACAGCTCGGCCCCAACGGCATGCAAGTGCTAGTGCTTGCAATGGTAGGAAGGTACTATCATTGTCTAAGTGTGTGACAAGTTTGAAGTCCCCACACTCAAAGGTTTAGGAGATAAGAGCACTTAATTATCGAATGTATGTTAGGTAAAATCTTGATGCACGCGTAAATTCATGAAGTCACAGCTCGGCCCCAACGGCATGCAAGTGCTAGCGCTTGCAATGGTGGGAAGGTACTATCATTGCCTAAGTGTGTGACAAGTTTGAAGTCCCCACACTCAAAGACGTAGGAGATACGAGCACTTAATTATCCATTGTATGATAGGTAAAATCTTGCTGCACGCGTAAATTCATGACGTCACAGCTCGGCCCCAACGCCATGCAAGTGCTAGCGCTTGCAATGGTGGGAAGGTACTATCATTGTCTAAGTGTGTGACAAGTTTGAAGTCCCCACACTCAAAGATGTAGGAGATACGAGCACTTAATTATCCATTGTATGGTAGGTAAAATCTTGATGTACGTGTAAATTCATGAAGTCACAGCTCGGCCCCAACGGCATGCAAGTGCTAGTGCTTGCAATGGTAGGAAGGTACTATCATTGCTTAAGTGCGTGACAAGTTTGAAGTCCCCACACTCAAAGTTTTAGGAGCACTTAATTATTACATGTATGTTACGTGTATGTAAAATCACGATACACGCATAAATTTATGATGTCATAGGTCGGCCACAACGGCATGCAAGTGGTAGTTTTTGCAACGGTAGAAAGATACTATCCTTGTCCAAATGCGTGAGACATTTGAAATTCCCACATTCAAAAGTGTATAAAATGAAATTTATCATTCAAATGTATATTTTTTAACGCATCATCTTAGGAGGTAAGTGTAAATAATATAAACTAAATTAACATTACACAAAAACTGTTTTTATTGCATAAAGGTTAAAGATAATTGAAGTTCTACATGAATACCTATATAGGTACCTATAAATTACTATTTAGGTATGGATTTTACAGCAAAAGCCTATACTTAAGGGGAGTATTGTAGATGTGACAACACGGCAGAACTGCTTCGCCGCTAGATCGCACGCCAATGACTCTTCGGTAATGATCGGCGGAAACAGGCGCTGGAATGAGGCGTTCTTTTCACACCCGTATCTCCTTTATACAGTTACATAACGATGTTAATAGAAAAACTTCAATATTGGCTTAAATCAAATAATTTTTCACACTGTTTAACTGAAAAAAATAAACATATTATAACATAACCTCATTTCATAAAAAGAAAATAATACATCATAAACATGTTTCATTAAAGACCCAACGCCTCGAGAACTTGGCGTGTTCTAGGAGAAAGAGATAGCTAGTCAATAATATTTAAAAAGAAAGAGAGATGAGAAGTTCTGCTAAATGACGTTGGCTGTATCGCGCTCCCCAGTTCGCATGTCTATTAAATATCCTAGTCTACGATAATTCTAGTACCTTTTTTCCTTTTTTGATAACTTTTATCGTGTAAATCTATCTTTGGCCTTTACTCCTCCTAGTTTTAAAACAGAGTATAGTAGTGGAAAAAATCGTATATACACCGCGGTTGTGAACTACTTATAACCCTCACGTCTTAGATTTAAACTTGACGTTCGGGTCATAATAACGTACTTCACAACCTTGGTTTATAATATACTATTTTCATGAGAGTAGGTAGGTACTAAAATATAACCGTTTTTTTGACAGAATCTGTAAAATAGAACTTTTAATCTCCGTCTCCGTAAGTTGAATAATACTATATGGAACAAAGTGACACTAAGAAAAACCAACGTATAAAACTCACCATGTGTATGGACCATAATTTATGGAAAATTTGCATCTTTTCTATAGAAGATACTGTCCTTGGGGGAATAATACAAAATAACGTCGAATAACATTTTTATATTTATTTCGCTTCAAAGAAACTACGCTTGGCTATTTTTGTTCCCCAACTCCCACAGACAATTCCGCTTGCAGACAAAATAACATTTACTTATCAAAGCAATACTTAAGGTTTATTACAATCCGCTTTCAAAACACTTTTTAACGCAGAGAAAACATTCGACTTCAATTTTTCGACCGTTACAAAATGAAATAATGTAATTTCTTTGCGAAGATTATATTTCCAAGTCTGGATAAAGGAACAGGAACGAATAATTGCTGCTTTGAGAGTTACGTTATCATTTATGATGTCAGAACCAATTAGAGGCATGTCCTAAATTCACTCAGAATAAACGTTATTTCGAAAACAGTTATTTATGTATCAAGCTCAAGAAGTAACATTTTTTGTTGCTCGAAAATGGAAGTTTGGCGTGTGAAATTGACAGTGGCAATAATTCGAGAGCAAAAAAGTCACTTTTTTGCTCGTAATACAGTAACGGTTTATAATTTGATGGAAACGATTATTTATTATTATCTACATAGTTTACTCTGAATATGGAGTTTAGTGAGCAAGCGAGCTACAATTATCTTGTTTTTTTTTAAGTATTTATTCGGTATAATCGAATCAAATATCAATATTAATTGTTAATTTAAATATTTACTGTGTTTGTATTCTAAAATGGTGGTGACGATATGGCAAGATCCAAAGTGTTCATACAGTCCTTGTGACCAAACCCTTCTATTCATAACCATATCTATGATCTAGTGTCAGCTGGTTGATGGATGTCCGACTTATGCTATGACAGATGACAATCTTTGTTTTTCACCTATTTTTTTCTCCTCGGGAAATTTTTTTTAAATCTGAAAACATGAGCGAAGGGGAGTCCGTTCAAAAAACTGGTTTTCTTTGAAAAAAATTACTGCAGGTGATTAAGCTTACCTCTTTCATATTAGTTGCGGGTAAATGCACATTTCTAGAATAATTTAAGAAAATTTTAATTATTTTGGCAACTTCAACTACATTCAAAATTATATTGATTACTTTCGAAATAGCTGATTTTTCTTTAATTACTGCATGCAATAGACTAACCTTACCTCTTTCATATTATAATTCATGGTGGTAAATGTGTGTTTTTGTTTTAATAATTAAAGAAAATTGTACTGTTTTTGGCATCAATAAATTACTAATATCGGGAGTTTTGTTTTGAGGTTTTGACACTCGTCTTGCGGCTGTCACCCTGTCACCTATTAGACCAGCTAGGTTGCCAGTTCCTCTCTCAATGACCAGAACTAGGCCTTCTCGAAAGCAGTTAGTATGCATCAGAACCCGCAATGGTCCCTAAGTTCAGGCGGCGCGGCCCAAAGGCAAAGTAAAACTCTAGTTCAGTTTTACTTTGCTTTTGGTTAAGTTGGTTCAGATTAGTTCAGTTATGTTTTTCCTTTGGTTTAGTTAGTTCAGTGAAACTAAACCGGTACTTTACGGCGGCCCGTTCGGGGCGCCTTTCGACCTGTTGGTTAGGTTAATTCAGTTTTACTTTGATTTTGGTTAGTTCAGGTTAGTTCAGTTTTGTTGTTTCTTTGGTTAGGTTAGTTTAGTTATGTTTTCTTTTGATTTGATTAGTCCAGTCTTACTTTTCTTTTATGGCGGCCCGTAAGGGCTGCGTTTGCTTCTTGTTGCAGAGGCCCTTTAGGCTACAGCGTCTGTCGCATGCTACACATTAAGTGTGGGCTCTGTTGGTTAGGTTAGTTCAGTTTTGCTTTGCCTTTGGTTAGTTCAGGTTAGTTCAGTTCTGTTCTTTCTTTAATTAGGTTAGTTTAGTAATGGTTTCCTTTGATTTGGTTAGTCCACTCTTACTTGTCGTTTATGGCGGCCCGTTAGGGCCGCCTTTGCCTTTTGTTGCTGCGGCCCTTTAGGGTCGCTACAGAGCCTTTTGCTTGCTACACATTAAGTGTGTTAGGTTAGTTCAATTTTACTTTTTCTTTGGTTAGTTCAGTTGTGCTTTTCCTTTAGTTTGACCATTTCAGTTGTAGTTGTCTTTTAGGGATGCCCGTTAGGGCCGCGTCTGTTTTTTGTCTCAGCAGCTCTTTAGGGCTATTACGGAGCATGTCGATTGCTGCATAAAAATGTGGGCTCTGTTGGTTCAGGTTAGTTCAGTTCTGTTTTTTCCTTTGTTTAGGTGACTTCAGTTGTTTTTCCTTTGGTTTGGTTAGTTAAGGTTTACTTGAGTTTAGGTTTTTCGAAGGACGACGCCTTACATAATATGTTTTTCGACTGCATAAGATGGGCGAAGGAAAGGGAGGAAATGAGAAGGGAAGTGAAGGACGATATATCCCAGACAAGCATCGTGTCTCAAATGATCAAGAACAAAGAGAACTGGTCTTCAATCTACACATTCATCAAAACGGTCATACAAAGGAAAGAATGTTATAAAAAAGGAAAGAAAAGGCGCGAAAGGGCCTTTCCCGAAGTAATGCCCCACGGCGGTTCCGGGAAGAGAGGGAAGGAGTTTTAGTCAGTCGTTGGTCTTAGATAGACACCAACCCGACACTACGTGATTTCTCTAATCCTATATTTAATTAAATTTAGTTTTGGTTAGTTCAGCTTAGCTCAGATTGGTTTAGTCTAGGTCAGGTTAGTTCTGGTTAGTTCAGTTTCATTGAACGAATAACCTAATGGGACGCTACAAGTTCATTGGTTGGCTGAGATAGGGCAGTTTAGATTAGTTGAGGTATTTCTTTTTTTCCTACATTTACGTAACATTTGGCAACGCTGCATATTCGTCTAGTCGATAATTGACAAGAAACGTTTTGGCATTTATCGCAGTTTGGAATACAGTTGTAACTTTTTTCTTCAGTCATTTTTTTTAAATTTTTTGTTTTCAGATTTTGCAAAAGAATATTTACTCGTACTTAATATAAAAAAGGTAAGTTTAATCTACTACCTGCAGTCACCTTTTTCAAGAAAAAAGCGTTTTTTTGTAGCGTAATCAAAGTTATTTTCAACGTAATGGAACTTACCAAAATGGGCAAAATTTTTTTAAATTATAAAAAAAATTATCCGTTCTTAATATGAAAGGGGTACGTATAATCTATCACCTACAGTAATTTTTTTTCAAGAAAAAACTGAAGAAGAACCTACATAATATTTACCTTCCCCTGGGCGAATTCCAAAATTCGCCGGGTCATCTACCGGTTAAGCTGGTCATGTGATCTAGCAACTTAATGGATTAAGCAGGTGAATGATCTACCCGGTAGATGATCTGGTGAGTTTTGGAATTCGCCCCATTTCTAAAGCCCTATTTGCTTTTCCGACCTGGACGCTTATTTTGATGGGGACGTGGGAAAGTTCCGCGTGAATTTGTGTATTGTGGGTTGCGTAAAAATGGTGAAAATCAAATTCTCTTGGTCTGGGCAAGGAGAAAGTTAATTCCCATGTGTGAAAATGCTGATGACATGCGCGAACGCGAAGTCGAGAATTCTTGGCTAGGTTTAGGTAATTAGCAAATTGCACAAAATATCAAACACAGGGTTTAATTATTATTAATTCGTTACCTATTGATTAATTCTTTAATTAATCCTATGCGGCCAATTGCTAAAGAGGGCTATTTCGAAAGAGGGCAAATATTTTGTGTTTGAATTATTTGGAATTTTGAATGTAGATTAGATTAATTAGACTTTTAAGTACCTAATAATCGAAAATCAACTCTGGATTCACCTAATCTAGCCCACATAGCACAAAAACAAAATAAGACACGCATGTTGCCAGTGAGGTTTCAATATTCCTTAAATATTTTCTACTGGAAAATTGCCCCTAAGGAGTTGTAAAAATTTATCAGTGGCTATGGGGAAATCATGGTATTACAACGTAATCATATCGAATGACAAACGAAGGACATATATTTTAGAACTAGAATACCCATAATACACATGTTTTACATTTTACATATTAATTGATGTATTCATATCTAAAAAGTGCTCAAGGATTTGGCAACATTGCTTAATTCCCGGGAATGCGTTGAAACATCGTAAAAATACAGTATTTATATGTCAAATGAAAGTCAGCCAAATTGATGACGATTTTCATACATTTGAAAATTCCCCGGACCCGTAAAAATAAAGGCCATGATATTCACTTTCTAATAGGGGCCTTCTACATTATACAGGGTGATTCACGTTATTCGACACGGAAGATTATGGGTAAACTTTTATATTTTAAAAAAGTTTTGTATATGGAATGGATGGGGGTCTATTGGAAGTACATTTTAAAATTATTGTCATTATGTATACAGGTGGCCCCAAAAGTATAAAATTGATTAAAGTTGTATTTTTTTAAATGAGACACTTCGGTCGAAAGTAAAGGAAACTACGGACAAAAGTAAAGGTAGTTTTATTAAGGTTTATAGCATCTAAACCGTACCGTTCTTCAGATATTCGTGATTTTGTGAAAATGCTCCATCAAATTAAATGTTTAAAATCTCAGCACTTGGTTTCTTTTCAACCACCAAAATTGGCTGGTGGGCTACTAGTACATTAAATTTTTTGCGGTATGTATTAAATATTAACTACTGTGTACCAAATGTAAAAAAAATGAACACTAAATTTTTGAAAACTTCAAACAGTAATAACTCGTTGAATTTAGATTAGACACCCTGTATTTTATAGTATCATTAGATGCAGAATTTAGTTTCCTATCAAAAATTATTAAACACTCTTATAGCTTGGTCGTTGCATTTTCTTGGAAAATTGATTTTTGCTGAATTTGCGCTGATATAAACGAATGTAGTAATCTAATGTACCTGTTCAGGTGTTAGCTGATTTTGACAAAGCTAAATTTATTGTCATTTCCAGTTGTCACATATTAATTTAAAGTTAAATATTTTTTTACTGTTATAAATTGTGGTTAACAGGGAGTTTTTTATTTAATCAAAATGCTGGTTTACTCAACAGAAGAACGAGTCGATATGATCTTCATTCTAGGAAGATGCTTGCAAAATTGTCTTTTAATATCAAGGGTTTATGCTGAAAGGTTTCCTAACCGAACTCGACCGAATAGAGCCGTTTTTGAAAGACTGTTGGTTCAATTTAGGCAGACTGGTAGTGTTCAGTATGAAACGACTGCCAAAACGAGACCAGTTACAGAAAACCAAGAAACTGAATTAGCCGTTATTGGCTCTGTAGTTGAAAATCCCCATGTCGGACAACGAGAAATTGCACAAAACTTAAATATTAGCGAAGCAAGCGTATCAAGGATTCTTCAAAAACATAAATATCACGATTATAAGATACAACTACATCAAGAACTCTCCGATAACGATTTTGGCCAACGAGTGGACTTTTGTATGTGGGTGTTAGAAAAAGTTGGAGAACAAGAAGATTTTTTTGAATCAGTTCTATTTAGTGATGAGTGTACTTATCATAACGATGGTTCTTTTAACCGACACAATTTTCACTATTATTCTGATTTTAACCCCCATGAATTTAGAGTTATTAATAACCAACATAGGTGGTCCGTAAATGTGTGGGGGGGGCATAATGGAACAGTATGTGATTGGACCTTATCTTTTTGACAAACATTTAAACGGAATGTCGTTTCTAAATTTTTAGAGAAATCAGCTTTCAATTTTACTGGAAGAAGTTCCTCTAGATATAAGAACAACCATGTGGCTGCAAATGGATGGGGCACCTGCTCATTATCATCGGGAAGTCCTTACTGAGTTCTTAAATGTTCGTTTCTAAAATCGATGGATTGGAAGGAATGGAGCACAACATTGGCCACCAAGGTCCCCTGACATAACGCCTCCCGATTTCTTTTTATGGGGATATGTGAAAGGAATCGTGTATAATACGCCACCAACCACAAAATAAAATATGAAGGAACGAGTCAGAGAGGCCTTCAGAAGCATAACTCCCTATATGTTACGCAATGTGAGTGAAGGATTTATAAACAGAATACGTTTGTGTTTAGAATCAGACGGTCGTCATTTTGAACAAATTTTATAACTGTTTGTTTTTGTTTGTTTTACTCTTATGTTGACTTGTTAATTATTGTATTTCAAATTGCCACTATTATTGCACTTAATTTGTTTGTAATAGAGATGCTAAATTTTATAAGAACTCTTTTATTGTTTCATTTGATATTTTATGCTAAATAAAGACACTTTAACACTCGAAAAGCTGCTTGTAACTTATAAATTAATATCTGACAAATACGGGGTGTTCAGTTAGAAAACTTCGTCTAGTTGGTTGTGAAATGTCAAAGGAAAAGAATGGAGAAACAAAAGTCCATTTACTCTCATTATGCCATCCTTTTCTGTCAAAATTGTATAGCCTCCTAAATGAAGTTTTCTAGTGAACACCCAGTACTAATGATAATAAATTTTGCTTTCTCAAAATCAGGTATTGTAACAGGTAAAGTAGATTACTTAATTCGTTTATGTCAGCTCAAATTCAGAAAAAAATCAATTTTCCAAGAAAACGCAAAGACCAAGCTATAGGAATGTTTAATAGTTTTGATAGAAAACTAAATTCTACATCTAATGATACTATAAAATATGTGGTGTCTAATTTAAATTAAATGAGTTATTACTTTTTGAAGTTTGCAATAATTTGGTGTTCATTTATTGACATTCGGTGCACAATAGTTAATATTTAATACACACCGCAAAAAATCCAATGTACTATTAGTCTACCAGCCAATTTTGGTGGTTGAAAAGAAACCAAGTGCTGAGATTTTAAACATTTAATTTGATGCTGCATTTTCACAAAATCACGAATATCTGAAGAACGGTACGGTTTAGATGCCATAAACCTTAATAAAACTACATTTACTTTTGTCCTGTTTTTCTCTGTTAAAAAGTGCTTTGAATGCGGATTGTAATAACACTTAAGTAATGCTTTGATAAGTAAATGTTATTTTGTCTGGAAGCGGAATTGTTTGTGGGAGTTGGGGAATAAAATTGGCCAAGCGAATTTTCTTTGGAGCTATATAAAAATTTAGTTTGTTGTTATTTTGTATTACTGCCTCAAGGACAGAATCTTTTACATAAAAAAAAGAAATTTTCCAGAAATTCTGGTCTCTATACATGATGAGTTGTATATGTTTTTTTACGCAATTTGGGGGATATATCACAGGTATTTCAAAACTAATAACTGAAAAAACATTGACAACAAATCAGGTTTAACAATCGTTTTGTCAGTATTTTGAAAGTAATTGCCATGCCTAAAGGTCTATAAAAAAGTTAAGCAAAAAGTGAAGAAAAGAATTTAAGTTTATTAAAGGGGTGCGAGTTGTCTGGTGGCCTGGCAAATTAAGTGGGCCCCAGCTCAGATAATTCGGAGAGTGGGATAGGTTAGCACCACTGGCTTCGACAATAAAGCCATCATAAACCTTCAAAGGTGTAATCTGAAACTCAGCACCAAGCCAAAATATAAATTAAAGGATGTAGGTAGATAGGAAACACAAAAAAGTCAACAGGGTAGTTTATTAGTTGCTCTCTATTAGTGTAGTGTTAGTACTTAATATTAATGTCTAAATACAGTCTCTAGGGGCGGAGCAGAAACTGGCACTCACGGCTGAAGGCAGTGACTTTGTGACCTTCGGCTGCTCTTGACAATGAGGTTTGTTGCAGTTACTATACTTGGTAGAGTCCAGAAAAAAATCCCGAAATTCCGAAATCAAAAAAGTTTACACTCCAATAATAGAAAATCAAATTAAACTAGTATTAGCAATTTGCACAACTGTTATATCTCAAAAACGTCTGAAATGAACGCAAAGATGAAATACCTTAATCCAAAAATATGGTTGTGAAAAATGATACTTGGTTGAAATTAAAAGAAAGACAACTTTTGAAAAAGATTATCAAATTGAAATTGGTCCATGTTTCTTTTGGAATTTGAACTTGAAACTTGAAAATTTGGAGGATTTTTTGCTATAAAACGTCCAATGGAATCACAAGAGTTTCAAAATTTATTGTAAAACACCATTTAGTAGCCTATATGCAGACTATAGAGATTTAGCATACTATTGAGTTTGCCCACCGATATCATAAGAAGAAACTTAAGCTTGCGACACCTCGTTGGAAAGCAATTTTTTTGCTCTAAATGGTTTGTCTTTTTTGCTCTTGAGGTCCGAAAAACTTTCGTCCAGGATTAAGGCCAGAAGCGTTTAAAAATTTCTCAAATGGAATGGAAATGTGGACTCAAGGTCGGAGAGGTTTAGAGCCACTGTTATTTCACTACTAGCCCAAACTTGCTCAACGGCTCCTTCTTGTAATGTGTTTTTTTGTTGGAAAATTCCAACAGTGAAAGATCTTATTCTAACAGTTTATTAGCCACTTCTAAGTTGGTAGTAGTAGATTCATAACGATTATTGGACCTATTACCAAAATATTATTTATTTAACTAACTTCCTACGCTACTGACTGTTGTGTGAATAGTAGCGAATAAACTCCTCTTTAATAATTTATTGCAATTTTTTGATTTTTGATTTATTGAAAAAGTAGAGAAAAAAAAGAAGTCAATCCTATTAAAAAAGGAAAAAGGATAAAAATATAAGTACCTCGCTGAGGGTTTTTTCCACACAAAAAAATACACCCCGGCAAGTGTGGTGGTGATGCAGGAAATGGCAACAAGGCTTTCACCTGAGCGGTGGGAAAGGGTCGCCTGTCGCCTGCCTCATAAATCCTGCCGAAATAGGTAAACTGTTCCCTTTAAAGTAAACCAAAAACTTAAAACAAGGAAAGCTAAATACGGACCGAGTCCTGAATCCGCAAAAAAACCCAAGGGCGCTGGATAGAACTCATTAAAATAAACTCCTCAGGAGAGTTTAAATTTGTATTTGTAAGCGAAAAATATGTCATTATTGAATGTTGCTAGATAAAATGTATGTATTAGGAGCAAAAAGTTACTTTTTGTTCTCGAACGATTGCCACTGTCAACTTTGCACGGCAAACTTCCAAATTCGAACAAAAAAAAACGTCTTTTTGCACTTGATATACGAGGTGTTATTTATAAAACTTCACCTAGTTGGCTGTGAAATGTCAAAAGAAAAGGATGGAGAAACAAAGTCCATTTATTTTGATTATGTCATCCTTTTCTGTAAAAATTTCATAGCCTGCTAGTTGAAGTTTTGTAATGAATACCCCGTATGATATCATAAATGATAACGTAACACTTAAAGCGGCAATTATTTGTACTTTAAACTGTTCCTGCTCCTTTTTCCAGACCCGGAAATATAGTCTTGGCAAAGAAATTACATTATTTGATTTTGCAAAGGACGAGAAATTGAAGTCGAGTGTTTTTATCTGTTAAGGAAGTGCTTTGAATGCGGATTGTAATAACACTTAAGTAATGCTTTGATAAGTAAATGTTATTTTGTCTGGAAACTGAATTGTTTGTGGGAGTTAAAAGTGAGTTTGTGGGAGAATAAAATTGACCAAGCGAATTTTCTTTGGAGCTATATAAAAATTTTTTTCGTTGTTATTTTGTATTACTTTTCCAGGGACAGAATCCTTTACATCAAATAAATAAATTATCCAGAAATTTTGGTCTCTATACATGATGAGTTGTATACGTTTTGTCTTAGAGTCATTTTGTTCCACATTGAGAATATACGAATAGCTGGTTTAAATTATTGTAAGGTAGTATTATTCAACTTACAGAGACGAGCTTAAAACTTATATTTTGCAGAGGTTGTCATAAAACGGTTATTTTTTAGTGCCAGCATTGGACCAACTATCATGATAAAAACTTTTAATATAAACTAACTTACTACGAAGGTGTCAGCGTACTTGGAAGGTTGTAAATTCTAAATTATGACAATGCAGCTGAACGTGAAAATTCACATTTAAGCCGTCATTTAAAATTTACAACTCATTAAAATGGAACAGTTACATTTCAGATCGTGTTCCGAGACAGATGTTTCCCAAGTTTGAGGGTTTTGGGTTAAAAGAGTTAAGTTGGTGCGGAATGGAAATTATTAAGCATATGAAAGTGAAAGTAATATGCGAATAGTTTTGGTGTTCATGGTAAAGATGGTAAACAGCAAACCAATAATAAACATTTAGAGGCAGTATTCAAAATTGAGAACACTAGAGAGAAAAAAGTAGATTAATCTTGAAGGAGGACGAAATGCATCAATGGTAACTAAACTGGATATGTGGAAACAAGTGTCAACCTTTATAGGCTTGGTGTTCCTAGAATCACCTACCCTTATAAGATTTCTTGTTTCTTAAACTTTTTGAACAAAACTAGTTGTATCGTTTTGTTTCACCTGGTTGCCAACAATTGATTTGTCAGCATTTTGTAAGTAATAAAGTCTTATTTTGTTTATTTTTAATATTTGCACTTTATTTTGCCTTGTTTCAGCTGTCTTAAAGTCACCAATTGAGAGAAGACGTATTTTTTTTCTTAAAATTTAGAAACACTCGTTTTTTACAGTACCTACTATAAAGCTTTCTTTCTCATAAAATTTTCTGAAAAACACATGCCTTGTTTCGCCTTGATGCAGCTGTTATACTTAGCAATTTAGGGGATACATCACAGGTATTTCAAAGCTAATATAATTGCCACGTCTTTTCTTTAGAATAAAGTCCTAAATAAAAAAAAAATTCCATAAAAAAAGTTAAGAAGAAAGTGAAAACAATTTAGTGTATCAAATGCTTGGGAGTTGTCTGGTGGCCTGGCAAATTATATGTGCCCCAGCTCAGATAATTCGAAGAGTGGGGTTGGTTAGCGCCACTGGCTTTGACAGTAAAGCCAGAAACGTCCACCAAAGATGTAATCTGGAACTCAACACCAAGCCAAAATATAAACTAAAAAATATAGGTAGATAGGACACACAAAAGAAAGTCAACTGAATAGTTTACTAGTTACCTACTCTATTACCTTGGTGTTAGTATTTAAAACTAAAGTCTACATACAGTCTCTAGGGGTGGAGCAGAAACTGGGCCAATAGCTCATGGCACTCACGGCTGAAGGCAATGACTTTGTGACCTTCGACGGCTTTTGACAATGAGGTTTGTTGTAGTGATTATGCTTGGTAGAGTCCAGAAAAAAAATCCAGAAATCAAGGGGAAAAAACCATAGGAAAGAAAACCTGATATAGCAAAGTTATAACAATTAAAACAGGTGATTTGCTTTCCTAGTAATGTGAAAGAACCACACTTAAACATATTAACAAATTTAGAAAAATTAAATGAATTTACGAATAAAGTAATATGAGTAAAGTTTACACTCCAATAATAGCAAATCAAATTAAACTAGTAATCACAATTTGACTAGCAACCTCAAGCCATATTACATAATAAAAAAATTCAAGCAAAGCAGTGCTAAAAAAAGCCTTAGAAAATGTTAAAACAACAAACTTGACCTCTAGTTTCTCTGAAACCTCTTCTAACACTAAAGAACAAAACAAAACTAATTAGTAAGAAGCATCCTACACTGCAGTGCTGCACAACTTGAAAGAATACATCACAGACAAGCAAATTTCAGACCACTTAAATGCTGATATGAAGTTGTTTAATTGAATAAATGTTTAATTGAACACCGTTATTGCAAAAGAATAATACCGAGGAAAACTGGACGATCCACATAATTTATAAGACTAATATCTGGGAGCATAAGAGCCTATGGGATGATTATTCAAAAATGGACTATTCTACAAAAACATACACTATCGAGCATACCCCAGCTCACCTCCAAACTCAACGCCTATCCCTGCGCAAAATGCCATCAATTTACATACATAAACCAAGACTGCACAGAACAAAGAACTTGTGACAAATGTGGAGCCAACCATAGCACCAACACATGCACTTCCAGCTTACCGACAAAATGCAAAGCATGTGGATAGAAAGACCATCAGGCAAGGCAGTTCAAATGCCCAAAAAAAAGACCCTATAGCAGGGATCCCTAATATACAAATAAAATCCCTCAACATGAAATCCGATGAACTTACTGAGAACCAATGCAAATCCTCATGAATCCACACACCAGTTATCATCCATGAAACAATAATCCACACATATATCAACTCAACAACAATAAAGCCACCAACAGAGAAGAATTAGTGATGAAGCTGAGAAGAAACATTACTGAGGAATTCAACATTGTCACCCACATAGTGTTCCCAGGAGGCAGCACAACATTTATATTCACGTTCGACCTTAATTGCCCTATTGATCCCTCCCCGACTGAGTCCAAACAAGGAGAGATTATGTCCATATTGACATAATTGGAGCTGAATATAGTGTGGCCTCAAGAAGCACTTCATAAACCATTCCGTAGAACAAAATGATATCAATTGTGCTCTCTTTGTTGAATCCAAGACTAAACTAGAAAGGAACACCAATTACAGTAATTGGACGGTACTACAGAGGAATGATGCAACAGATGTAAATACTAGAGGTAACAGTCTGATCCAAGCAAGTCCAATGCTTAAAATGAGGGAGGAGAATCCACCAGTACAGTACAAATTGAAGAAAGATTTTTTTACTAAAGCTTCACTGTACAGATTCTGTTTAATAATTGGAGACTTCAATACAGGCAAAAACAGGAACAAAGACAGATATCAGAGTTTACTACACACTCCTCATTCAAAAACATCAAAACACCGCCCACATTCATCATGCCAAACAATCCGGATAGTATTCTTGACCTATTTTTCTACACTAAATATCTCGAAAAATGCATAGTTTTCACCAAGGCAACTCCTGACCTAGGTTCAGACCACCTAGCACTAGAAATACTACTAAGCACGACAGAAACAAACTATGTGAAGGAGGAACCAAGAATCCTATACAGCCTATGTGATGCTGAAAAGCTGACCAACCACACGCTTTCATTTATTTAGAAAAACCAACACATCCAAGAAAACACAGTACAGAGATTTACAAAGACACTAACTCAAACAGTCCAACAATTTTCACCAAAAAGACATAACCAATATAGCACCCACAATCTTCCCCCTCACATAATATGACTGATACAAATTAAAAGAAAAATGCTTAGAGACTATCAAAACAACAGAAACCCAATCCATAAAAGATACATCAACGTACATAACAAGACCACACAAAATATTATCTACTAGTATAGAGAACATCTGTAGATAGAGACATGCAATGAAATTAACAGCCAACAGGGCAGAACCTAGTGGAAACAAATAGGAAAACTGACTACATATAAAACAAAACACCAAATACCAGACCCTAAAAGACAATAACAAAATAATCCAGGAAGAAGGGGAAAATGCCGTGCTATTTGCAAAATATTTCAATGCAGCTTTCCAAGAAGATATAGAGGCAGATTATGACGACAGAAAATATGAAGAAGTCCAATTGTAGTAATACGAATTTATGCAAACACAACCAAGAGCAGAAGCCACCAAAATAAGCGAAGGATTATTTCAATATATTGAATAGTAGTTTAAGAAAAGTACCAAAAGATGTCCGCAAATATATAATACGAATGTATGAATTTTGTGTTAACCAACCGTTCTTCCCAGAAGAATGGAAACAAGGGACAATCATCACAATCACAAAACCCAATAATGATATGGCCAATGTGGCTAACTAGCGATCTATTACATTACTGCCCGTAATAGCGAAAAATTTTGAGAAGGTGATTAAAAAAGTTATGATACAAAACATAGGAGAACAAATTTCCTCCTTCCAATTTGGATTCACACAGAGCATACCAAAAATCCATTCTATCACCATTTTGATTTCTAACTTAGAGACAACTAAGCTCAATGGACACTACAGTGCAGCAGCGATGTTGGACATCAACAAGGCATTTGACAATGTATGGCATAAGGGAATATTATTTAAACTTCACAGAATGAAATGCCCAATAAAAGTGGTACAGCTGATAGCTCAGTTTCTATCAAACAGAAAATTGAGGGTCAGAGTAGGAAATAAACTATCTGGTTCATTTCAACTACAGCAAGGGGTACCACAAGGATCACCCTTATTACCACTCGTTAACAACTTCTGCTGTTACGAATACACCAGATGGCCAACAATCACAATCCAAAACAGAATTTTTTACGTGCTTCAATTCGCCGATGACACTGCTCTGATAGCTGACATAGTCATCTCTACAACAGAATGGTTTCGAATTTGAAGACTCAAAGGAAACCCGCAGAAATCACATCTTCAACCACAACATCAAACACAACTCTCCTACAGTATGCCTGAGGGCATCTCCAATATTCAAGTACCTAGGAGTGACAATAGTTCAAAGAATGAATTTCCTGGCTCATGACAAGGAAGCAAAGCAGAAATGCCTTCAAAGATCAAAACACTTCAGAAAACTGACGTACTGACATAAGGGAGTGTCAACAAATGATGATGGCCTCGATATGCCTTATTTTCAATTTTTTTATGAGATACTGTATGTCCAAAAACATTCAAAAGGAAAAAAATCCCATATGCAAAATATACTTTTGCATAGGTATTCCTTATAAATTTGATAAATCTTATCTTGGGGTATACGTAAAACAGGAAAAGCGCCTGGAGTAAGATTTCTGCCATCCTCGAGTAACAACATCTTTGCAATAATTAACTCTATTGAACTAAATGGTACACTCTTGCACTCAGCAATTTTAAGGATGCATCACAGTTGAAACACAACTGAAAAAACATGAACAAAGTTCAGGTGTTACCCTCGTTTTGTGTTCAGGTGTAACCCTCGTCAGATTCTGTTTAATAATTGGAGACTTCAATACAGGCAAAAACAGGAACAAAGACAGATATCAGAGTTTACTACACACTCCTCATTCAAATAGACCAAAACACCGCCCACATTCATCATGCCAAACAACCCGGATAGAACTCCTGACCTATTTTTCTACACTAAAAATCTCGAAAAATGCATAGTTTTCACCAAAGCAACTCCTGACCTAGGCTCAGACCACCTAGCACTAGAAATACTACTAAGCACGACAGAAACAAACTATGTGAAGGAGGAACCAAGAATCCTATACAGCCTATGTGATGCTGAAAAGCTGACCAACCACACGCTTTCATTTATTTAGAAAAACCAACACATCCAAGAAAACACAGTACAGAGATTTACAAAGACACTAACTCAAGCAGTCCAACAATATTCATCAAAAAGACATAACCAATATAGCACCCACAATCTTCCCCCTCACATAATATTACTGATACAAATTAAAAGAAAAATGCTTAGAGACTATCAAAACAACAGAAACCCAATCCATAAAAGATACATCAACGTACATAATAAGACCACACAAAATCTTATCTACTAGTATAGGGAACATCTATGAAGAGAGACATGCAATGAAATTAACAGCGAACAGGGCAGAACCTAGTGGAAACAAATAGGAAAACTGACTACATATAAAACCAAACACCAAATACCAGACTTAAAAGACAATAACAAAAATAATCCAGGAAGAAGGGGAAAATGCCGTGCTATTTGCAAAATATTTCAATGCAGCTTTCCAAGAAGATATAGAGGCAGATTATAACTACAGAAAATATGAAGAAGTCCAATTGTGGTAATACGAATTTATGCAAACACAACCAACAGCAGAACCCACCAAAATAAGTGAAAAGGATTATTTCAATATACTGAATAGTAGTTTAAGAAAAGTACCAAAAGATGTCCACAAATATATAATACGAATGTATGAGTTTTGTGTTAACCAACCGTTCTTCCCAGAAGAATGGAAACAAGGGACAATCATCACAATCACAAAACCCAATAATGATATGGCCAATGTGGCTATCTAGCGACCTATTACATTACTGCCCGTAATAGCGAAAAATTTTGAGAAGGTGATAAAAAAAGTTATGATACAAAACATAGGAGAACAAATTTCCTCCTTCCAATTTGGATTCACACAGAGCATACCAAAAATCCATTCTATCACCATTTTGATTTCTAACTTAGAGACAACTAAGCTCAATGGACACTAGAGTGCAGCAGCGATGTTGGACATCAACAAGGCATTTGACAGTGTATGGCATAAGGGAATATTATTTAAACTTCACAGAATGAAATGCCCAATAAAAGTGACACAGCTGATAGCTCAGTTTCTATCAAACAGAAAATTGAGGGTCAGAGTAGGAAATAAACTATCTGGTTCATTTCAACTACAGCAAGGGGTACCACAAGGATCACCCTTATTACCACTCGTTAACAACTTCTACTGTTACGAATACACCAGATGGCCAACAATCACAATCCAAAACAGAATTCTTACGTGCTTCAATTCGCCGATGACACTGCTCTGATAGCTGACATAGTCATCTCTACAACAGAATGGTTTCGAATTTGAAGACTCAAAGGAAACCCGCAGAAATCACATCTTCAACCACAACATCAAACACAACTCTCCTACAGTATGCCTGAGGGCATCTCCAATATTCAAGTACCTAGGAGTGACAATAGTTCAAAGAATGAATTTCCTGGCTCATGACAAGGAAGCAAAGCAGAAATGCCTTCAAAGATCAAAACACTTCAGAAAACTGACATACTGACATAAGGGAGTGTCAACAAATGATGATGGCCTCGATATGCCTTATTTTCAATTTTTTTATGAGATACTGTATGTCCAAAGACATTCAAAAGGAAAAAAATCCCATAAAGTATATTTTGCATAGGTATTCCTTATAAATTTGATAAATCTTACCTTGGGGTATACGTAAAACAGGAAAAGCGCCTGGAGTAAGCTTCCTCGAGTAACAACATCTTTGCAATAATTAACTCTATTGAACTAAATGGTACACTCTTGCACTCAGCAATTTTGAGGATGCATCACAGTTGATACACAACTGAAAAAACATGATCAAAGTTCAGGTGTTACCCTCGTTTTGTGTTCAGGTGTAACCCTCGTCAGATTCTGTTTAATAATTGGAGACTTCAATACAGGCAAAAACAGGAACAAAGACAGATATCAGAGTTTACTACACACTCCTCATTCAAAAACACCAAAACACCGCCCACATTCATCATGCCAAACAATCCGGATAGTATTCTTGACCTATTTTTCTACACTAATTATCTCGAAAAATGCATAGTTTTCACCAAGGCAACTCCTGACCTAGGCTCAGACCACCTAGCACTAGAAATACTACTAAGCACGACAGAAACAAACTATGTGAAGGAGGAACCAAGAATCCTATACAGCCTATGTGATGCTGAAAAGCTGACCAACAACACGCTTTCATTTATTTAGAAACACCAACACATCCAAGAAAACACAGTACAGAGATTTACAAAGACACTAACTCAAGCAGTCCAACAATATTCATCAAAAAGATATAACCAATATAGCACCCACAATCTTCCCCCTCACATAATAAGACTCATACAAATTAAAAGAAAAATGCTCAGAGACTATCAAAACAACAGAAACCCAATCCATAAAAGATACATCAACGTACATAACAAGACCACACAAAATCTTATCTACTAGTATAGGGAACATCTGTGGATAGAGACATGCAATGAAATTAACAGCCAACAGGGCAGAACCTAGTGGAAACAAATAGGAAAACTGCCTACATATAAAACAAAACACCAAATACCAGACTTAAAAGACAATAACAAAATAATCCAAGAAGAAGGGGAAAATGCCATGCTATTTGCAAAATATTTCAATGCAGCTTTCCAAGAAGATATAGAGGCAGATTATGACGACAGAAAATATGAAGAAGTCCAATTGTGGTAATACGAATTTATGCAAACACAACCAAGAGCAGAAGCCACCAAAATAAGCGAAAAGGATTATTTCAATATATTGAATAGTAGTTTAAGAAAAGCACCAAAAGATGTCCACAAATATATAATACGAATGTATGAGTTTTGTGTTAACCAACCGTTCTTCCCAGAAGAATGGAAACAAGGGACAATCATCACAATCACAAAACCCAATAATGATATGGCCAATGTGGCTAACTAGCGACCTATTACATTACTGCCCGTAATAGGGAAAAATTTTGAGAAGGTGATTAAAAAAGTTATGATACAAAACATAGGAGAACAAATTTCCTCCTTCCAATTTGGATTCACACAGAGCATACCAAAAATCCATTCTATCACCATTTTGATTTCTAACTTAGAGACAACTAAGCTCAATGGACACTACAGTGCAGCAGCGATGTTGGACATCAACAAGGCATTTGACAGTGTATGGCATAAGGGAATATTATTTAAACTTCACAGAATGAAATGCCCAATAAAAGTGATACAGCTGATAGCTCAGTTTCTATCAAATAGAGAATTGAGGGTCAGAGTAGGAAATAAACTATCTGGTTCATTTCAACTACAGCAAGGAATACCACAAGGATCACCCTTATTACCACTCCTTTACAACTTCTGCTGTTACGAATACACCAGATGGCCAACAATCACAATCCAAAACAGAATTCTTACGTGCTTCAATTCGCCGATGACACTGCTCTGATAGCTGATGGGAAAACAATGACGGAGACCATAAACTATTTGCAGAACATAGTCATCTCTACAACAGAATGGTTTCGAATTTGAAGGCTCAAAGCAAACCCGCAGAAATCACATCTTCAACCACAACATCAAACACAACTCTCCCACAGTACGCCTGAGGGCATCTCCAATATTCAAGTACCTAGGAGTGACAATAGATCAAAGAATGAATTTCCTGGCTCATGACTAGGAAGTAAAGCAGAAATGCCTTCAAAGATCAAAACACTTCAGAAAACTGACATACTGACATAAGGGAGTGTCAACAAATGATGATGGCCTCGATATGCCTTATTTTCAATTTTTTTATGAGATACTGAATGTCCAAAAACATTCAAAAGGAAAAAAATCCCATATGCAAAATATACTTTTGCATAGGTATTCCTTATAAATTTGATAAATCTTATCTTGGGGTATACGTAAAACAGGAAAAGCGCCTGGAGTAAGATTTCTGCCATCCTCGAGTAACAACATCTTTGCAATAATTAACTCTATTGAACTAAATGGTACACTCTTGCACTCAGCAATTTTAAGGATGCATCACAGTTGATACACAACTGAAAAATACATGAACAAAGTTCAGGTGTAACCCTCGTTTTGTCAGTATTTTTTTAAAGTTATAAAACCTTATTTTTTTTTAATATTGGCACATGGTTTTACCTGTGTTTCAGCTACCTTAAAGTCGGGCTTAAAGTCACCAATTCCGACAAAATGACAATTTTTTCTCAAAATAATCAATAACTGATAAAAGAAGGTTCCTCGTTTTTTTTTAAAAGACCTAATAAAAAATTGAAATATACAAATATACAAATACTTGTATCAGTAATTGGATAAATAAAAATGGAAAAAGTGCGAAAATTTAATCATTCAGAAGTAGACTTCATATTTTTTATTTTCTTTTTCCTTCTCTAAAAAAAATATTATATTACTATGAGTAAAATATATTCTTATGTTCTTCGTCCCAATACAGGCTTCAGCGTTCAGTGTCTGGGCTCAGTACAAGAAGACGCTCTTTTACTCCTAGTGATATAATTTCAAATATGTGTTCAAACTCGGCATCATGTGTATTTTAGAAAATGCTTACGAAGCGGCATTTTACATCAATTTGTCTACCCTCATACACATACATCGGAAACCCCTCATATTTACTCTAAATACAACGTTAAACGTATATCAACTAAACTACATCCAAAATGTGCACATGAAACAAGGGAAGCTGAATATAAATTACCTGAATAATCCATTCGCGTTCACTTTAGATTATCTGGAGCTACCTCGTAAACTAAGTTTTAAAGGATTACGTCATAATTTATTGTCAATAATTTACCCTCAAGTATGTGCATGGATAATAGTGTAAATAAATATGTTTTGTGTGTGTTGTGTTTATATTTTGCTTAAAACAGTTTATTAAAGTTAATAACGAATCCTGAAAAAAAACTCATGTTGAAACTCATCCCACGTGAAAGCAAGAAATGATGCATATTTTGCTTAATAAAGCAGCTTTGCGGTTCTGTCGAGTAGGGACTTTGCACTAAAAACTTTCCACTTTTTCCCGAGAATCCATTAAATGCGAACCCACTCACCATATTGAGATTAAAAATAAAACCATTCTTTGGTGTTGAATAATGGTGCACACCCGTTTCTGGAAAATAATATCCTAACGAGCAAAAAGCAAGATTGATGTTTTTGCACGCAATTATATGTTTCGTGGCCGAACTTTGCTCATAATTTAAAAATCCTTATACGAAACTTTCACTAATTTGTTTTTGCAGATACTGCGGAAGGAAAAAACTCTCCAGGATGTACTTCTTCATCCTCCACCTATCCGTAGCCGATCTTATAGTGGCCTTGTTCAGCGTGCTTCCTCAGCTGGCCTGGGAGGTCACTTACAGGTTTCAGGGTGGATTCTTGTTGTGCAAACTAGTTAAGGTAACTTTTTCACGTTTTTCCATTTACAAAGCTGTCAAAAGGCAGTAAAGCGATTTATCAGCAAAACTTCCGAGAGAGTTGGATCTCAGTAACAAGTTTTCCAGCCAAACATTTGCTGAAAACTTGAAAATTCACTTACCAGCGAGACAGAACCGGTTAAAGGTTATTTGCCATGGAGATTCAAAAATTGTCTTGCGGGCTGTAAAAGTTTGCATTTAGTGAAAAGAACGTCTGTGGATTATAACATTTTAATTGGATCTAAATAACTATTTGTGCTATAAACATGTTTATTGAAAAAAGCGTCTTGAATAGGGTTGTTTACTGTGGATATACTACTCTCAAAGGAGTGTTTTTAGGATTTTTAATCCTTGCAATGAGAAAGTTCAAGAAACAAAAACTTTAACAAAGAACCTGACAAACAATAATTTTAATAATGCAATAGATACTAAATTTTAATCCCTATATTACACAATTTTTTCCTGAGTGTTTTTGATGTGTGATGATGAGTCATCCATAATACATTATACAGCGACTGCTATCAAAAGCTGCTTGGGGCTGAAACTACTAAAAGTAAGCAGTTTTGTTTGCAAATTTGGTTTTCTTCTTCGTTGTTTAAACACTCTAAAGCTTAAGGGCTGCTATAGTATCAAGTAACGAAATAAGTGTGTGTGTGAATAGGTCAATAAGCTTTCCAACAATATATTGTAACTTCCTATATACAAACTGGTTATCGAGTTATCAAAATCTAAAATGTAATATATATTTTGAGTAAAAACACCAGTTTAATGAAAAAATTTCTTTTTTTTTCAGATTTTTTTTTCCCCATTTTTAATGTCTTTCCATTAGAGTTCAATTTGGAAGGAAAATATAGTATCGCTGACGCAGTGGAAGTATGGGCGGACTAACAAGCTTTCCAACATATTATAACTACCTGTATACGAGTTAGTTACCGAGTTATCAAGGTCTAAAATGTGATATACATTTTGAGTAAAAAGCACCAGTTTTTAAATCGAATATGTCCAGTATTTCAAAATATTCTATTTTCGTTAGTAGGAGGTGCACAGAAAACTATAGCCCCATAATGGGTTTGGCATCACCGTATCCATTTATCTTCATGGACATAATGGCCACACCTTTTCTCTGTTAATGGAAATTTATTGGAAAAAATTATCTTCTTTTTAGTTTTTAATATCTTTCCATTAGAGTTCAATTGGGAACGAAAATATAGTATCGCTGACAAAGTGGAAGTATGGGCGGACTAATGAGCTTTCCAACAACAAGCTATAACTCCCTGTACACGAATTGGTTACCTAGTTATCAAGGTTTAAAATCTGATATATATTTTGAGTAAAAAGCACCAGTTTTTAAATCAAATATGTCGAGTATTTTAAAATATCCTATTTTTGTTAGCAATGAGTTTCGGATCACCGTATCCATTTACCTTCATGGACAAAATAGCCACACATTTTTACTTTTAATGGAAATTTAATGGAAAAAAATTATTTTTTTGTTAGTTTTTAATGTCTTTCCATTAGAGTTCAATTGGGAAGGAAAATATACTATCGCTGACACAGCGGAAGTATAGGCGACTAATATGCTTTCAAACAACATGTTATACCTCCCTGTATACGAATTGGTTACCGAGTTATCAAGGTTTAAAGTGTGATATACATTTTGAGAAAAAAACACCAGTTCTGAAATCAAATATGTCCAGTATTGCAAAATATCCTATTTTCGTTGGTAGGAGGTGCACAGAAAACTATAGCCCCATAATGAGATTGGCATCAACGTATCCATTGATCTTCATTGACGTAATGGAACCTTTTCTCGGTTAATGGAAATTTAATTGAAAGAATTCTTTTTTTAGTTTTTAATATCTTTCCATTAGAGTTCAATTGGGAACGAAAATATAGTATCGCTGACAAAGTGGAAGTATGGGCGGACTAATGAGCTTTCCAACAACAAGCTATAACTCCCTGTCCACGAATTGGTTACCGAGTTATCAAGGTTTAAAATCTGATATATATTTTGAGTAAAAAGCAACAGTTTTTAAATCAAATATGTCGAGTATTTTAAAATATCCTATTTTCGTTAGTAATGAGTTTGGGATCACCGTATCCATTTACCTTCATGGACAAAATAGCCACACATTTTTACTTTTAATGGAAATTTAATGGAAAAAAATTATTTTTTTGTTAGTTTTTAATGTCTTTCCATTAGAGTTCAATTGGGAAGGAAAATATAGTATCGCTGACACAGCGGAAGTATAGGGGACCAATATGCTTTCAAACAACATGTTATACCTCCCTGTATACGAATTGGTTACCGAGTTATCAAGGTTTAAAGTGTGATATACATTTTGAGAAAAAAACACCAGTTCTGAAATCAAATATGTCCAGTATTGCAAAATATCTTATTTTCGTTGGTAGGAGGTGCACAGAAAACTATAGCCCCATAATGAGATTGGCATCAACGTATCCATTGATCTTCATGGAGGTAATAGAACCTTTTCTCGGTTAATGGAAATTTAATTGAAAGAATTCTTTTTTTAGTTTTTAATGTCTTTCCATTAGAGTACAATTGGGAAGGAAAATATAGTATCGCTGAAACAGTGGAAGTATGGGCGGACTAATGAGCTTTCCAACAACAAGCTATAAATCCCTGTACACGAATTGGTTACCGAGTTATCAAGGTTTAAAATCTGATATATATTTTGAGTAAAAAGCACCAGTTTTTAAATCAAATATGTCGAGTATTTTAAAATATCCTATTTTTGTTAGCAATGAGTTTCGGATCACCGTATCCATTTACCGTCATGGACAAAATGGCCACACATTTTTACTTTTAATGAAAATTTAATGGAAAAAAATTATTTTTTTGTTAATTTTTAATTGCTTTCCATTAGAGTTCAATTGGGAAGGAAAATATAGTATCGCTGACACAGCGGAAGTATAGGGGACTAATATGCTTTCAAACAACATGTTATACCTCCCTGTATACGAATTGGTTACCGAGTTATCAAGGTTTAAAGTGTGATATACATTTTGAGAAAAAACACCAGTTCTGAAATCAAATATGTCCAGTATTGCAAAATATCCTATTTTCGTTGGTAGGAGGTGCACAGAAAACTATAGCCCCATAATGAGATTGGCATCAACGTATCCATTGATCTTCATGGAGGTAATAGAACCTTTCCTCGGTTAATGGAAATTTAATTAAAAGAATTCTTTTTTTAGTTTTTAATGTCTTTCCATTAGAGTTCAATTGGGAACGAAAATATAGTATCGCTGACAAAGTGGAAGTATGGGCGGACTAATGAGCTTTCCAACAACAAGTTATAACTCCCTGTACACGAATTGGTTACCTAGTTATCAAGGTTTAAAATCTGATATATATTTTGAGTAAAAAGCACCAGCTTTTAAATCAAATATGTCGAGTATTTTAAAATATCCTATTTTTGTTAGCAATGAGTTTCGGATCACCGTATCCATTTACCTTCATGGACAAAATAGCCACACATTTTTACTTTTAATGGAAATTTAATGGAAAAAATTTATTTTTTTGTTAGTTTTTAATGTGTTTCCATAAGAGTTCAATTGGGAAGGAAAATATAGTATCGCTGACACAGCGGAAGTATAGGGGACCAATATGCTTTCAAACAACATGTTATACCTCCCTGTATACGAATTGGTTACCGAGTTATCAAGGTTTAAAGTGTGATATACATTTTGAGAAAAAAACACCAGTTCTGAAATCAAATATGTCCAGTATTGCAAAATATCCTATTTTCGTTGGTAGGAGGTGCACAGAAAACTATAGCCCCATAATGAGATTGGCATCAACGTATCCATTGATCTTCATGGAGGTAATAGAACCTTTTCTCGGTTAATGGAAATTTAATTGAAAGAATTATTTTTTTAGTTTTTAATGTCTTTCCATTAGAGTACAATTGGGAAGGAAAATATAGTATCGCTGAAACAGTGGAAGTATGGGCGGACTAATGAGCTTTCCAACAACAGGCTATAACTCCCTGTACACGAATTGGTTACCTAGTTATCAAGGTTTAAAATCTGATATATATTTTGAGTAAAAAGCACCAGTTTTTAAATCAAATATGTCGAGTATTTTAAAATATCCTATTTTTGTTAGCAATGAGTTTCGGATCACCGTATCCATTTACCTTCATGGACAAAATGGCCACACATTTTTACTTTTAATGGAAATTTAATGGAAAAAATTATTTTTTTGTTAGTTTTTAATGTCTTGCCATTAGAGTTCAATTGGGAAGGAAAATATAGTATCGCTGACACAGCGGAAGTATAGGGGACCAATATGCTTTCAAACAACATGTTATACCTCCCTGTATACGAATTGGTTACCGAGTTATCAAGGTTTAAAGTGTGATATACATTTTGAGAAAAAAACACCAGTTCTGAAATCAAATATGTCCAGTATTGCAAAATATCCTATTTTCGTTGGTAGGAGGTGCACAGAAAACTATAGCCCCATAACGAGATTGGCATCAACGTATCCATTGATCTTCATGGAGGTAATAGAACCTTTTCTCGGTTAATGGAAATTTAATTGAAAGAATTCTTTTTTTAGTTTTTAATGTCTTTCCATTAGAGTACAATTGGGAAGGAAAATATAGTATCGCTGAAACAGTGGAAGTATGGGCGGACTAATAAGCTTTCCAACAACATACTATAACTCCCTATATACGAACTGGTTACCGAGTTATTAAAATCTAAAATGTAATATATATGTTGAGTAATAAACACCAGTTTAAAGGAAAAATTTATTTTTTTTTTCAGATTTTTTTTTCCATTTTTTTATGTCTTTCCATTAGAGTTCAATTTGGAAGGAAAATATAGTATCGCTGACGCAGTGGAAGTATGGGCGGACTAACAAGCTTTCCAACATATTATAACTCCCTGTATACGAGTTGGTTACCGAGTTATCAAGGTCTAAAATGTGATATACATTTTGATTAAAAAGCATCAGTTCTAAAATCAAATATGTCCAGTATTTCAAAATATCCTATTTTCGTTAGTAGGAGGTGCACAGACCTAATGAGTTTCGTATCACCGTGTGCATTTATCTTCATGGACATAATGGCCACACCTATTCTCTGTTAATGGAAATTTAATAGAAATATTTTTTTTTTTTAGTTTTTAATGTCTTTCCATTAGAGTTCAATTGGGAAGGAAAATATGGTATCGCTACGAATAGATTACCAAGTTGTCAAGGTCTAAAGTCTGATATACATTTTGAATAAAGGGCACCGGTTTTGAATTAAAATATGGCGTATTTCAAAATGTTTGTTAATGTTGAGTTGTTTGGCATAATTGTATTCCTTCATGGATTTATTGGCGATACCTTGATTCTACTCCTCATTATCAAAAGATTCCTGGTACCTTTTCCATAGAAAGGCATATGGCGCGTCTGTATATGCGGCAGGCTACACTTATAGTTTTGAAAAAAAAATTCTTAAGCTAAAAATGTGTTCGTTATAAAATTTAATAGCCTACTAGATGATGTTTTCAAATGAACACTCCTATTTTCTTTGGCCAACTATAAAATCGAGTACACTGGGTACGTCTTATATCTTGGCTTGACCTGTAGATCAATTCCAAAAAAAAATAAACAAATTGATAAATATGAATTTCGGAGCGTTTATGGAATTTTAATGACTTTTGTGAAAAAACAAAATGGCGGGCTCAAAGGAACAAAAATTAAATTTTAATAATGACTCCTTTTCTGTACCAATATTAGTAATACATACTATTTTTAACAGTACTTAACGTGAGAATTGTATAAATTGCTTTGTATCTAATATTTTCAAGAAGATTTATATTTTTTCTGTCTTTTTTTTTTGTAAGGTTGAAGGACCACAAATGCAATTTTTGGAATGCTTGATTTGAGGATCAATTACAAAAAAAAACAAATGGATAAATATCAATTTCGTAATGTTTCAATGACTTTCAGTCAGAATTTTTAGGAGTTTTATTGCAAAAATGGAAAGTTAAAAAGACCATGAATAATATGTTAGGAATAACTGTTCTTGTGTAGGATCTATTTCAATATGCATTTAAGATTTTTCTTGTTTTTTTTTTCTAAAGCTCGAAGGACCAAAAATGTAACTTTTAAGAATAGTTAGTACTCTTTACTTTTGTGTTGTGTGGATTAATTGCTAAAGAAAAGCAAATTGATGAATATACATTTCAGAAAGTTTTCAGAGCTTCAAATATTTTTTTGGAAAAAGCGACGAGCTCAAAGAACAAAAAAGTATATTTTTAAAAATAACTATTATTCATTATTTTATGAGTAATTTTGTAGTCCACTGATATTTAAAGCAAAAGGTATGGAAATCAACTTTAATTTTATCTGTTTCAAGAAGCTTTTTGAATTTTTTCTGTTGTTTTTTTTTGAAAAAAAAAATCAATTTGAAATTATAAAAAATGCAATTTAGAGAATCCTTGATATCCTCTACTTTTGTGTTACGTCGATCAATTAATTTTTAATGAGAAGCAAATTGATGAATATAAATATCAGAATGTCTCCAGAATTTCAATGATTTTTGCGGAAACAGCTGACAGCTGAAAGTAGTAAAAATTATATTTTAAAAATAACTCTTATTATTGTTATTTTATTAACAGTTTTGTAGTTCACTTTTAACAGCATTTTTATAGATTAATGGTAGGATATAATAAGCAACTTTTATTAGATCTGTTTCACTGAGCTTTTTTGATATCTTCTTTTTCTTTCAATCAAATTGTCAGTCTGACAGACCAAAAATAAAATTTGTGAGAATAGTCGACACTCTTTACCTTTGTTTTGTTTCGTTGGACCTTGTGTTTGTTGCTTGTCTTTTACGTGCACCGTCTGGATTTTAAAAATTATGGTTTTATGTACTGCCATGACGGTCTGTATATGTTTTGGTGACGTTCTTCACTGACTGAAAAAGCCCTGAGGAAGGTCTAAAAATAAAGGTTGAAACGTTGGCGATTTCGAGAAAGTGAAGTGGCTATTTGTCCTACACTTGCGATCCAACACTTTTCTAATTATTGATAAGACGCAAAGCGCAATATGACTTTGTGTTATGTAGATCAATTTCTATGGAAAAGAAAAATTAATAAATCTAAATTTCGGAATGTTTTCAGAATATCATTGCTTTTGTGGAAAAAGTGACAAGAATATGCATTTTTAATCAATATTGTTTTTTATTGATAAATCTCGCATAACTTCGGCTTAGCCGAGCCCGCATCGCGCCGATGTCATTAGCAATCAGATGACGTCAGTAGCATTCAGATGACGACGAACACACACGTGTCGTCACTTTGGGTGACAGCGCCGCCGGAGGATGCACAGCTATTTGCACTTTATGACAAGTGACTGACCGCTCTGACAAGTGACAAGCGGGGCCCACGACATACGACATTGACACATGCCGCCGGACTCCAATAGAAATTCCTACGAGTGCGGCTCCGCAACGAACCACACGTGCATACCTAACCTCAATGTGCCACAGAACCCCGTGTTTATATACTACTAGCAACTTTTCTTAGATCTGTTTGAAGGATTTTTTGTATATTAACAAATTGTCTGTTTTGTCTGTCTGTTTTCAATGAAATTTAGCAAAAAAATAGTATGTAGGAGTGTAACTTGTAAAATGTAATTTTTGAGATTAGTTGATACTTTTTACTTTTGTTTTGTGTGGATTAATTGGTAAAGAAAAGCAAAATAATGAATCTAAATTTCAGAATGTTTCCAAAATTACATTGGCTTTTGTACAGAAAGTGGCAAGATCACAGAACTAAAAATTGTATTTAAAAAATAATTATTCTCTACTTTTATTCGTAATTTTGTCGTTCGACGATATTCAATGAAATTTAGCAAAAAAATATGTAGAAATCGACTTTTATGAGAATTTTTTCTTTTTTTGCCAAAAATTGTCAGCCCAAAGGAAAACAATTTTTGAGAATCTTTGATATTTTTTACTTTTGCGATGTGTGAAACCTTTTAGGATTGGTTCTTTTGACAAAAATGTATGCTCCAAATACCAGAAACGCAATTTTTGGGAATTTTTAATACTATTTATTTGTGTATTGTGTGGATAAATTACTATAAAATAGTGAATTGGTGAATATAAATTTTAGAATGTTTGTAGAATTTCACCATTTTTGTTTGTGTAAAAAAAAATGACAAATACCAAAGAACCAAACATATTATTTTAAAAAGTTGTTTTTTATGATATATTATGATGAATAAGAAATCATGCATAACAAGGCGACTGCTATCAAAAGCAATTTTGGGCCAAAACAGCTGAAAGTAAGCAGTTTTCTTTGTAAATTTGGTTTTCCACCTCATTGTTTAAACACTCCGAAGCTTAAAGGCTGCTACAGTATCAAGACAATAATTTAACCTTGTGCCTTACAAATACACGTTGAAAAGTCATTTTAAATTTAAATACAGGCTCTATGCAAAGTACCTAGATTAACAGCTTTAGTTTCCGACTCTTAACCGAAAGTTCACACCTAACAAGGCAAAATTTAGCTCGCTGCAGACAAAGAGTGAGGGTCGCATAACCTAATAGCTCTTTTAAAAGAAACGTAACCTTTTGTCCCGAAGAAGGGCGCTTTCTCTTATAAAAAAAGGTCTTATGTAAGTATCCTCAGAAGGGGATTTTCTTTGGTTATTGTGGCTTAGTGTGGTAATGGTCAAGCCTCGTGAAGCCGCATTTTTGTGACTTTTCTTTTTCATCCTTGGGAATTGGTGTTATTTTTGGAGGATGTACGTAAATATGATCAAGTTAACTTGTTTGACATCGAGGAGTGATCCTTGAAAATAACTACTTTTCTAGCTGCCTTAAACGCAGCAGTTTAGAGCCGATTTTGCCTTGCCTCACTTTGTTCCAACTAACTTAAACTAGAATTTAGAAAAAAAATTCTCTAAAACTCTCAATAAGTAAATAAATAATAATATAAATTTTAAGTCACGGTTAAAAATAAAATATTACATCAACACGTGTTTTGTCAGCATTTGCCTGTTTCAGCTGCTTCAAACTCAGCAAACTATGGAAGATCTTTTTTTTTTTAAACAGTCAATTGCTGACCCAAGATTGACAAAAATTCAGATTTACCTCGTCCTAAACTTAGCAATTTAAAGAAAACCCCAAGTTTTCCAAAAAAATTAGTAGCTAAATAAAGAATAAAATTTAAGTATTTTCAGGGTTTTGAAGTCGTGGTCCAATGGAATTTCTTCCTGACGTATCGTCTACACCTGCAGTAGACATTATCGAAGGCGAGTGAATAGGCGAAGATGTCTTAAAAGTCGATGTAAATTGCTGAGTTCAAGGCCATTGGACCAATATCAAACCAGGCAAATGCATTTGCGTCATTCTGATATGTGTCATTCTTCATTTAGTTACTGAGGTTTTTTTGAAAAACTTGAGGCTTTCTACAAATTGCTGAGTTCAAAACAACTAAAACAAGTTAAAACAATGCATAGTTATTTTAAACATTTTATTGAAAAAGGGAACTTTTTAACATTTTAAAAATTCTGAAAAAACGAATGTTGTACTTAAATTTTTGTATATTTTTTTTATTATTGGTTTTCCATAAAAATTATGAACTTTTCTCTAAATTGTTGAGTTCAAGCTAGCTGAAGAAAGGTACTGATGCTTCTCATCTCTTGTCAATTTTTAATCAGTTGTAGGTTTTTCAGACAAAATATGACATATTATCTAAATTGTTAAATTTAGCTGGAACCAAGCGACATAAGGGTGATTAATTTTGAAAAACTAATGAAAAAGAACGCTTCTATTAGTTTAAAAATCCTGTCAAAACGAATGATGATTCTGATCATTGGTCTAGTTTTTAGTAAATTATTTTGGAATAAGCTGCATGTCTTCTCTAAATTGCTGATTTTAAAGCGGCTGGAATATGGTAAAATTAGGTGTGATTATTTGTCAAAGAAATTAAATTTAAAAGAATTGTTTCTTTATTACTTTAAAAGAGTTGACAAAACGAATGGTAAATTAGATTTTGTTGTCATTTTCATTTTAGTAGTTGCTGGTTATTTTAGAACTAATTTGAAATATGCTCCAAACTGCTTTGTTCAAGGCAGTTGATATGAAGTGAAACAAGGCGTAATTGTTTCAAGCAATAAAATAAAAAAAAGATGTTTTAATACTTATTTAATAATGAGAAAAGAATATTAAACCAAATTTGTTGTCAATGCATTTTCAGTTATTGGTTATATTAGAACAAATTTGACATCTACGCTAAATTACTGAATTTAACATTGCTGGAACAAGAAAAACTCCTGCTTAGTAAAAAAAATAAATAAAAAAAACAACTTAAAAAACCAGTGTCAAACCTGAATTTTTGTCATTTTTTATTTTTCAGTGATTCCAGAAAAATCTGACAACCACAATCTGCTCAATTTAAAGGTGCTGAAAAAAATTGAGATTATTTCAAGAAATTTTATGAGAAGACATCGCTTTTTATTACCTTAAAAATACTGAAAAATAGGTTGTTAAGTTTGACAATTTCTTTTCAATTATTTAATTTTTGTAGAAATTGCCTGACATCTCACAAGAGTTTAAATTCTGACAGAATACGTTTTAAAACTAAATTTGTATCACATTTCATTCAGTTATTGACAGTGCTAGAAACGGCTTAAAAGTTGCTCTAAATTTCTTATTTCAAGGCAAGAGGAGGAGGAACCATATGAAACCAGGCAAGTGCTGAAGGCTTTCACGGCCGATCAAAATACAATTTAAATTGTTTTCAGGGCTTTGAAACCGTGGTCCAATGGAATTTCTTCCTGACGTATCGTCTACACCTGCAGCAGACATTATCGAAAGCGATGAGGCAATATGCGAAGTGATCCCCCAACATTGACTGATTCGACTCTGGTGAGCTCCGTGGTATTTATTCCCCCACCGACGCCGGCGCCGTCGCGCTGCAGTGGAGGGACTGGGGTAGGGATAGAAACGTCAAGAAGAAATTCCATTGGACCACGGTTTCAAAGCCCTGGAAACAATTTAAATTGTATTTTGACCGGCCGTGAAAGCCTTCAGAGTCTTATAAATAAAGAATAGCACAAATTCTGGTTTAGAACGTATTTGGTCAGCATTTGCCTGGTTTCATATGCTTCCTCCTCCTCTTGCCTTGAAATAAGCAATTTAGAGCAACTTTTAAGCCGTTTCTAGCACTTTCAATAACTGAATGAAAAGTGTTGCTACAAATTTAGTTTTAAAACGTATTCTCTCAGAATTTAAACTCTTGTCAGATGTCAGACAATTTCTACAAAAATTAAATAATTGAAAAGAAATTCTCAAATTTAACGACCCATTTTTCAGTATTTTTAAAGTAATAAAAAGCGATGTTTTCTCATGAAATTTCTCGAAATAATCTCATATTTTTTCAGCATCTTTAAACTCAGCAATTTATGGTTGTCAGATTTTTTTGGAATCACTGAAAAATAAAAATGACAAAAATTCAGATTGGGCACTGGTTTTGTCAACGTTTTTAAAGTTATAATAATTTGCTTTTTTTATTTCTTTTTTTTAATAACCACGAGTTGTTTTTTCTTGTTCCAGCAATCTTAAATTCAGTAATTTAGCGAAGATGTAAAATTTATTCTAATATAACCAATAACTGAAAGTGCATTGACAACAAATCAGGTTTAATATTGTTTTCTCATTATTTTTAAATTATTAAAAAAATCTTCTTTTTTATTTTATTTCGTGAAACATTCGCTCCTTGCTTCACTATGTACCAACTGCCTTGAACTAAGCAGTTTAGAGCATATATCAAATTTGTTCTAAAATATCCAGAAACTACTAAAATGAATAAGACCAAAAAATCTGGTTTAGTCAACCTTTTCATAGTAATAAAGAAACTTGTTTTTTTGAATTTTATTTCTTTGGCGAATAATCAGGAATGGTTTTACCTTGTTCCAGCCGATTTAAAATCAGCAATTTAGAGAAGATATGCAGCTTATTCCAAAATAATGTACTAAAAAATAGACCAAAGATCAGAATCAGCACTCGTTTTAACAGCATTGTTAAAGAGATAGAAAGCGTTCTTTTTCAATAGTTTTTCAAAATAATCACCCTTCTGTCGCGTTGCTCCAACTAAATTCAGCAATTTAGAAAATATGTCATATTTTGTCTTAAAAACCTACAAGTGATAAAAAATTGACAAGATATCAGAAGTATCAGTCGTTTGTGTCAGCATCTTTAAGCAATAAATTGTATTTTTATTTTAGAATAACTACGCCTTCTTTTACGTGGTTTCGGCTGCCTTAAAATCAGCAAATTAGAGAAGATGTGAAACTTTAACCAAAATAACCAACAAAAATCAGGTTTAACAATCGTTTTGTCAGCGGTTTTAAAGCGATTGCCACGTCTTTTCTTCAGTATGAAGTATCGAATAAAGAAAAACGTTCTTTTTTTTTAATTTCCTGAAGGAACCACCCCTACTTTCGCCTTTTCCAGCTGCTTTAAACTCAATAATTTAGAAAGGATGTGATTTTTTACTTACTTCTAAATGTTTTTTTTTCTAAAATAATCAAGAATTGCAAAATTAAATAGAAGCTTTGACAAAAAATCAGGTTTGACACTTGTTTTCTCAGCATTTTTTAAGTAACAAAATCACCTTCTTTTACTAAGTTTTTTTTAAGTATCACTCTTTGTTCAATCTGTTTTAAAGTGAGCAATTTATAAATGTTAAATTTCTTCCATAGTAACCAATAACTCAAAAAAATCACCAAAAATCATTTGCCACCCTCGTTTTGACAGCATTTTAAATTTTTTACTACTTTTGGGCGAAGCCTCATCCACTTTTTCGGCGATTCGTTCGTTGTTGGAGAAAGAATTTCGTTTTTAGCATTTTTAAATAAAAAATTTTGCTTTTTCATTACTTTTCTTTAAATAACTTCCCCTTGTTTCACCTTGTTACAGCTGCCTTAAAGTCAGCAATTTAAGCACACGCAACTTAGAGGAGAAGTCAAGGGTTTTCAAAAACCAAACTGAGTAAAAAGTTATAAAAATTCAGGTATGGAAAGCATTTTGTTAGCCTTTTTATGTAATAAATAGCCTTTTTTTCTATAAAATTGTTTTTAATAACTAGGAAAAATACCTTACCTTTCTTCAGCTAGCTTGAACTCAACAATTTAGAGAAAAGTTCAAAATTTGTATGAAAAACAAATAATAAATAAATGTTGATTTATTTAGCATAATGCTATAAAAAGTAGACAAAACATAAAAATAGTCATAATTAAAAAAACAAAATTCACCAATATTAAAAATTATAAAATTCAAAATCTATAAATATAAAGAAAAAACACTCACAAACCTACTCAACATATTAAAAGTACTTAGTCATACAAATAAAGTTTAAAATAATCATTTAAATGTCCAACTTAAATTAATAAGACCTAATATCCAATTTAAAATGTTTAACATTGAAATAAAAATTATCACAAAGTCATTGCACTAATTACATGTTTATAATATGTTTTCGCAATATCACTTTAAAATTCTTCAGATCTGTACAGGCTTTTATACTTTGTGGCAACATATTGAATTTCAAAAGTCCGTTGTAAAGAATTGAATTCACAGCCTGTTTTGTTTTATATTCCTTTTCAACAATGAAGTCTCTACCGTGTCTAGTATTATAAGTGTGCACCTCAGAGAAAAATCTTACCTTGTTGCGAATTTAAAAAAAAAATAAAAAATTGACAAAAATTTAAGTACAACATTTGTTTTCTCAGAATCTTTAAAATAATAAAAAGTTGCCTTTTGCATTGTTTCAATTTGTTTTAGTTGCTTTGAACTTAACAATGTGCAGAAAGCCTCAAGTATTTCGAAAAACGTCAGTAACTAAATAAAGAATAACACAAATTCTGGTTTTTAAAAAAACATCGTTTAAAACGTATACATTGTTCCAATGGCCTTGAACTCAGCAATTTACAGTGACTCTTAAACGTATTTCGTCAGGATTGAAACTCTTGCGAAATGTCAAGCAATTTCTAGAAAAATTAAATCATTGAAAATAAATTTGCAAATTATCAAATTTAGTAACCGATTTTTCAGTATTTTTAGAGTAATAAAAAGCGATGTTTTCTCAGAAAATTTCTCGAAATAATCTTAGATTTTTTTCAGCACCTTTATACTCAGCAATGTGGTTGACAAAAATTCAGGTTTGACACTGGTTTTGTCAACGTTTTTAAAGTAATAATAAATTTTTCTTTATTTATTTTTTTAATAACCAGGATTTGTTTTCTTGTTTCAGCCATTTTAAACTCAGCAATTTAGGGTAGATGTCAAATTTGTTCTAAAATAACCAATAACTGAAAATGCACTGACAACAAATCCGGTTTAGTACCTGTTTTCTCATTATTCTTAAAGTATTAGAAAATCTTCTTTTTTATTTCATTTCTTGTAACAGTCACGTCTTGTTTCACTTTGTACCAACTGCCTTGAACTAAGCAGTTTAGAGCATATTCCAAATTTGTTCTAAAATAACCAGCAACTACTAAAGTGAATCGTTTTTAAAAAGGCTGACAAAACAATCGTTTTGTCAGCCTTTTTAAAGTAATAAAGAAACCTCTTTTTTTATTTTATATCTTTGACGAATAACCACGCCTTGTTTCGCCTTGTTCCATCCTCTTTAAAATCAGCAATTTAATGAAAATATGCAGCTTATTCATAGATCAGAATCAACACTTGTTTTGACAGCATTTTTAAAGCAATACAAAACGTTCTTTTTTATTAGTTTTTCAAAATAATCATCCTTCTGTCGCTTTGTTTCAGCTAAATTCACCAATTTAGAAAATATGTTGTATGAAAAACCTACAGTTGCTGGTTATTTAATTTCTTGAAACATTCTCGCCTTGCTTCACTTTGTACCAAATATATCAAATTTGTTCTAAAATAAGCAACTACTAAAATGAACAAAATGAAAAAATCTGTTTTAACACTCGTTTTGTCATCCCTTTTAAAGTAATAAGCAAACTTCTTTTTTTATTTAATTTTTTTGACGAATAATAACGCCTTGTTTTTGCTTGTTCCAGCCCCTTTAAAATCAGCAATTTAGAAAAGATGTGCAGCTTATTCCAAAATTATTTACTAAAAAATATACCAAAAATCAGAATCGATATTCGTTTTGAGAGCATTTCTAAAGTAATAGAGAGCGTTCTTTTTCTTTAGTTTTTCAAAATAATCACCCATCTGTCGCTTTGTGCCAGCTAAATTCAGCAATTTAGAAAATATGTCATATTTTTTCTGTCAGCATTTTTAAAGCAATAAAATGTCCTTTTGTTTTGAAATAACCACGTCTTTTTTACGTTGATTCATCTCCCTTAAACTCAGCAACTTAGAGAAAGTGTAAAACTTTAACCAAAGTAACCAACAAAATTCTAGTTTAATAATCGTTTTGTTAGCATTTTTAAAGCAATAAAAAGTTTTTTTTTCTTTAATTTTCCTTTAGGAACCACCACTACTATCGTCTCTTTCCAGCTGCTTTAAATCCAAACAAGTTAGAGAAGATGTGATTTTTTTTCTAAATTAACCAAGAATTACAGAGTAAAATAGAAGCTTTGAAAAAAAAATTAGGTTTGACACTTGTTTTCTCAGCATTTTTTAAGTAACAAAGTCACCTTGTTTTACTAAGTTTTTTTAAGTATCACTCTTTGTTCAATCGGCTTTAAAGTGAGCAATTTATAAATGTTAAATTTCTTCCAAAGTAACCAATAACTCAAAAAAAAATCACCAAATATTATTTGCCACCCTCGTTTTGACAGCATTTTTAATTTTTTACTACTTTTGGTTGAAGCCTCATCCAGTTTTTCGGCGATTCGTTCGTTGTTGGAGAAAGAATTTCGTTTTTAGCATTTTTAATATAAAAAATTTTTCTTTTTCATTATTTTTTTTTAAATAACTTCCCCTTGTTTCACCTTGTTACAGCTGCCTTAAAGTCAGCAATTTAAGCACACGCAACTTAGAGGAGAAGTCAAGGGTTTTCAAAAACCAAACTGAATAAAAAGTTTTAAAAATTCAGGTATGGAAAGCATTTTGTTAGGATTTTTATGTAATAAATAGCTTTTTTTCTATAAAATTATTTTTAATAACTAGGAAAAATACCTTACCTTTCTTCAGCTAGCTTGTACTCAACAATTTAGAGAAAAGTTCAAAATTTGTATGAAAAACAAATAATAAATAAATGTTGATTTATTTAGCGTAATGCTATAAAAAGTAGACAAAACATAAAAATAGTCATAATTAAAAAAACAAAATTCACCAATATTAAAAATTATAAAATTCAAAATCTATAAATATAAAAAAAACACTCACAAACCTACTCAACATATTAAAAGTACTTAGTCATACAAATGAAGTTTAAAATAATCATTTAAATGTCCAACTTAAATTAATAAGACCTAATAGCCAATTTAAAATTTTTAACATTGAAATAAAAATTATCAAAGTCATTGCACTAATTACATGTTTATAATATGTTTTCGCAATATCACTTTAAAATTCTTCAGATCTGTACAGGCTTTTATACTTTGTGGCAACATATTGAATTTCAAAAGTCCGTTGTAAAGAATTGAATTCACAGCCTGTTTTGTTTTATATTTCTTTTCAACAATGAATTCTCTACCGTGTCTAGTATTATAAGTGTGCACCTCAGAGAAAAATCTTACATTGTTGCAAATTAAAAAAAAAATAATAAAAAATTGACAAAAATTTAAGTACAACATTTGTTTTTTCAGAATCTTTAAAATAATAAAAAGTTTCCTTTTGCATTGTTTCAATTTGTTTTAGTTGCTTTGAACTTAGCAATGTGCAGAAAGCCTCAAGTATTTCGACAAACGTCAGTAACTAAATAAAGAATAACACAAATTCTGGTTTTTAAAAAAACATCGTTTAAAACGTTGACATTGTTCCAATGGCCTTGAACTCAGCAATTTACAGTGACTTTTAAGAAATTTCTAGCGCTGTCAGTAACTGAATGAAAAGTGATAAAAACTCAGGTTTAAAACTGTGTATATGTGTAATAATTGAAAAAAAAATTTCAAAATGTCAAATTTAACAACCGATTTTTCAGGATTTTTAAAGAAGTAAAAAGCGATGTTTTCTCATAAAATTTCTCGAAATAATCTCAGATTTTTACAGCACTTTTATACTCAGCAATTTATGGTTGTAAGATTTTTCTGGAATCACTGAAAAATAAAAATGACAAAAGTTCAAGTTTGACACTGGTTTTGTCAACGTTTTTAAAGTAATAATATTTTTTTTTAATTTATTTTTTAATAACCAGTATTTGCTTTTTTTGCTTCAGCCATCTTAAACTCAGCAATTTAGAAAAAAGTCAAATTTATACTAAAATAACCAATAACCTGAAAATGCATTGACAAATCAGGTTTAATACTTGTTTTCTCATTATTCTTACAGTATTAATAATTATTCTTTTTTATTTTATTTCTTGAAACAATTACGCCTTGTTTCATTTTGTACCAACTGGATGGAACTAAGCAGTTTAGAGCATATATAACATTTGTCCTAAAATAACCAGCAACTACTAAAATGAAAATGACAACAAAATCTGGTTTAACATTCGTTTTGTCAACCCTTTTAAAGTAATAAAGAAACAAATTTTTTTATTTAATTTCTTTGACGAATAATCACGCCTTATTTTACCTTGTTCCAGCCTCTTTAAAATCAGCAAATTAGAGAAGATATGCTGCTTATTCCAAATCAATTTATTAAAAAATAGACCAAAGATCAGAATCCGCACTCGTTTAGGCAGCATTTTTAAAGTAATGGAAAGCGCCCTTTTTTATTAGTTTTTCAAAATAATCACCCTTTTGTCGCTTTGTTCCAGCTAAATGCAGCAATTTGGAAAATATGTCACATTTTGTCTGAAAAACCTACAACTGATAAAAAAAATGTCAAGAGATCAGAATTATCAGACGTTTCTGTCAGCATTATTAAAGCAACAAAATGTCTTTTTATTTTAAAATAACCACGCCTTCTTTTTTGCTGTTTCAGCTGCCGTAAACTCAGCAGTTTAAAGAAGATGTGAAACTTTATACAAAATAACCAACAAAAATCAGGTTTAACAATCGTTTTGTCAGCATTTTTAAAGTAATACTAAGTTTTTTTTTTTCATTAATTTTCCTGAAGAAACCCCCGCTTCTTTCGCCTCTTTCCAGCTGATGCTTTAAATTCAACAATTTAGAAGAGATGTGATTTTTTTTCCAAATAAACTTCTAAATATTTTTTTTCTAAAAATGGCCAAAAACGGCAAAGTTAAAAAGGAGCCTTCATAAAACATCAGGTTTAACAATTGTTTTGTCAGCATTTTTTAACTAACAAAAAGTCACTTGTTTTATAAGAATTTTTTAGGTATCACTCTCTATTTTACCTTGTCCAATCTGTCTTAAAGTGAGTAAATTTATAAATGTTAAATTTATTCCAAAGTAACCAATAACTGAAAAAAAAACACCAAAAATAGTTTATCATTCTTGTTTTGACAGCATTTTTAATATAATAAAATTTTCTTTTCCATTATTTTTTTTCTAAATAACTTCGCCTTGTTTCGTCTTGTTCCAGCTGCCTTAAAGTTAACAATTTAAGCACGCGCAATTTAGAAAAGACATCAAAGTTTTTCAGAAACCAAACTGAATAAAAAGTAATAAAAATTCAGGTATGGCACGGGTTTTGTTAGCGTTTTCATATAATACATAGCCTTTCTTTTTTTTATATAAAAGTGCTTGTAATAACTAGCAAAAATACCTTACCTTTTTGAGCTAGCTCGAACTCAGCAATTTCGAAAAAAAATTATAATTTTTATGTAAAACCAATAATTAAAAAAAAACATCGACAAAAATTTAAGTATAACACTTATTTCAGAATTTTTAAAATGATAAAAAATTTCCTTTTTCATATTTTTTTGGGGGCAAAAAACCCAGCATTTTGCAGAAAACCTCAAGTTTTTCAAAAAACGTCAGTAACTAAATAAAGAATAACACAAACTCTGGTTTAAAACGTATTTTGTCAGCGTTTGCCTGGTTTGATATTATTTCAATTGCCTTGAACTCAGTAATTTCAGCGACTTTTAACACATTTCTAGCGCTGTCACTAACTGAGTGAAAAGTGATACAAATGCAGGTTTAATACGTATTTTGTCAGAATTGAAACTCTTGTGGGATGTCAAAAACTTTGTAGAAAAATTAAATAATTGTAAAGAAATTTTCAAATTGTCAAATTTAACAACCGATTTTTAACTTAATAATATTTTTAACTTAATAAAAAGCGACGTTTTCTCCTAAAATTTCTCGAAATAATGTCAGATTTTTTCAGCACCTTTAAATTCAGCAATTTATAGTTATCAGATTTTTCTGGAATCGCTGAAAAATAAAATTAACAAAAAATTAAATTTGACACAGGTTTTGTCAACATTTTTAAAATAATAATAAGTTATTTTTCATTTATTTTTTTAATAACCAGGACATGTTTTTTTCTTGTTCCAGACATCTTAAACTCAGCAATTTAGGAAAAAGTCAAATTTATTCTAAAATAGCCAATAACTGAAAATGCATTGACATTAGGTTTAATGCTTTTTTTCTCATTATTCTTAAAGTATTAAAAAATCTCTTCTCTTTTCTATTTGATTTCTTGTAACAATTACGCTTTGTTTCACTTTATATCAACTGCCTTGAAATAAATAGTTTAAAGCTTATATCAATATATTTTCTAAAATAACCAGCTAAAAATAAACAACTAAAATGAAAATGACAAAAAAGTCAGGTATAACACTCGTTTTGTCAACACACAACATTGGTTTTTTCAGAATTTTTAAAGCGATAAAAAGTTCCATTTTTCATTAAATTTTTTCTACGTATTATTTGTCAGTTTATATGTTGTTATTTGTTATTATTTATTATTGCTAACTTGTTTGAGTAGCTTTAAACTTGCGGAAGATGTTTTTTTTTTAATTACCAATAACTAAAAGAATACAATCAGTTTCAATATTCGTTTTTTCACCTTTTTTCATGAAATGTTAAGTCTCCATTTTCATAAATTTCCAAGAAATTACCAGTCTTGTTTTATCAGTTTCCAGCTGCCATGAGTTTCAAAATTTAGAGTTAATTTTGTTCTATAATAATCAATAATTGAGAGAAAAATAACAAAGTCTCAGGTTTAACAGTCTTGGTTTTGTCTGCATATTTAAAGTAATATAAAGTATTGTTTTTTTATATTTTTTTCTAAAAAAACCACTTTTTGTTTTAGCTAGGTTTAGCTGTCTCGAACTCAGCAATTTAGATTATATTGCCATATTTGTTCAGGAATAAACAACAGAAAAGACATATAAACACACAACTGAAAACGGAATACAAAAAAAGGCTTAATACTCGTTTTGTCATCATTTATAATTTAAAGCTTACTCTTCTTTTTCGTATAATTTCTTCCACACCTTTTTTTTTCCTAATTTCAGTTCATGAGCTGGGCAATTTATAGAAGATATCATTTTTTTTGTTTCTTTTTTATGAATGATTGCAGAAAAAACATAAATACAGGTTTGACTTCCGTTTTGACTGCATATCTTAAGTACTTAATTAAAAACTTTTACTGCAATTAATTAAAAGTCTTATTTTTTCATTAAACTTCGCTTTGAATTACTCTGTTTCAAACTCAGCAATTTAGAGCTAATATTTTTTTTTCGAATGGCCAATAACTGAAAATTTTGACAAAAACATTCTTTTAAACTGCATATTGGACGTAATAAAATAATATATTTTTTTAATTCTTCAAAATAGTCACCCCTGAGATTACCCTGTTCCAGCTGCCTTAAGATCAGCCATTTAAAAATTGTAATTTTTTTTTTAAATAACTAATAACAAAGAAAAGCATTGATAAGAACCAGGTGTAACACTCGTTTTGTCAGCATTTTTAAAGTTTATTTTTTATATTTTGAAGTAGCCATGTGTGTTGTTTTACCCTCTTCTAGTTTGCTTTAAACTCGGTAATTTAGAAGATCTATCAAATTTATATCAAAATAACCAATACCTGAAAAACATTGAAAAATAATCAGGGGCAGCACTCGTTGTCACCAGTTTTAGAGTAATAATAACTTTTCTTTTTCAGTAATTTTTTGAAACAACCACCCCTTGTCCCCGCTGCCCTAAAGTCAGCAATTTAAGCTCTCTTCAAAAAGGTGTTAACACAGCAATCTTTAATTAATTTTTGTCTAACACACACCGCCTCTTTAGGTATCTAATGAAAAAAAAACATCTTATCTGAACCTTTTTACAAATGACTGAAAAAGAGACAATTAAGGCAAAACAGATTGAATTCCTCCAGGCATTTTGTGAAATTGAATACTTAAAATTAAGCCCTAAACATGCCGGAGGAGACAAAGACAGAAAAATGGAGACAGATAAGATTTAAGAGCTTTTCCTCTAGGGCACGACGACGTTGCCCTTTTTTTTAATTTGGATGTAATATATCACGAAGGGGCGCGATATTTGGGTCGAGTGGTTTGAGGGATAAAACATTTAAACACATTTTCCTTTTTGTAAGGAAATTGTAAAAATAAATCAACTTTTGATTTTAGTACGGGCAAACTTTGGGACCATATTTAAGCTCCTACGTCCTCATGGCCACAGCGATCGACAGGCATCAGGCGATTTGTTATCCCTTAACCTACTGTTCCTGGACGTCCAGGAGATCGAAAGCCATGATGTATGTGGCATGGGCCGCAAGTTTATTATGTTGCATGCCCCAGGTGAGATTTTATATTAGCTGACTAAAAGAAAAAATTTTTGCTTTTAATAAAATGCAAGAAAGTGTTCTGGGGAAAATGAAAATCATGTAGAAACGTTACCGTTCGATCTCTATTTAATACATATGAGTTAGGAAATGTTCTTGTGAAACTTCTCACATTTTAATAAAAAATCTGTTTAGTCTCTTGTATTTTTCCTCTCAGCTCCGTTTTTTTTATCAGCTCTTGAAGCCGATCGTTTGTCATTCAAATAAATTCGCATTTCGTATTATTGATGACTGTAATTTGTTCTGCCAAAGATACGAATTTTGGTTTAGGCGAATTTGATTAGAATGGCATCTTGATTAAAATCTTTATTTAGTATTTAATCTTAATTAAAAATTTGCTTCTATAGTAACCTTTTCACAGAAAAAAGTCGATCTGGTTTTACGTAGGAATAAGGCTTCTTTGAATCCACATTAATTAGTCCTCTCTATGGTATTGTTAAATGGTGGTATTCGGTTAATAAACCTTTTCGTTTCATTCTTTCTTTTTTCATCCAAAACAAACATAAAGTGTTTTCTAAATTTTTTAACTTTCTAATTTTTAGTTGGCAATCTTTTCCTACCAGGAAGTTGCGCCGGGCGTCAGTGACTGCTGGGCAACATTTAGTGAAGAATGGGGTGAGAGAACCTACGTGATATGGTAAGTAGCCTTCATCATGGTTTATTTAGTCCACTGAGGCAAATTTCATTTATTTCTTTCTGGATTCTAAAAGCACCAACAGAGGTAACTTTTCCTTTCAAAACTCAGCTCGGATTTTAACTGGTGATAATTCTACCCCGTGACACAAAACCTCATTTTCTTTTTTAGAATTGAATGAAGATTGAAACGGCTTATTTCACCCCCCAATCATGTTTTTTCTGATTTATCTCATAACTCAATTCTGCTGAAACTCCATTCGTCTGCAAACTTTTTTATTTGCCAGAACTCAACTCAGTAACTACCGAAAAAATCCGATCATATTCAGAAAAACCCTTGGAAAATCAGACAAGGAAGCTATTGAAAATGCCACCCAACATACAAACTATATTTTTTTTCTCAGAATTTATCTCAGATAACGTCGAAAACTCCACCTATCAAACATATACTGCCAAAAATTATATCCACTTGACGTAAAATGCCTTTCTTCTAACATATTTGAATTTTGATGAGCACTGCTGACAATTTCATTAAACACAAACTTTTCTTTTTCTTAGTTTTAGTTCCGACAATAATTGCTCAAAATTCCACTTCACTGACAAACTGACATTTTTTTTTCTCAAAACTGAATTCGAACATGAACTGCGAAAGTTCCACCAAACAAGCAATGCTCAATACTCTGTTTTTTTCTCAAAATTTATTTCGGTAACTCCCGAAAATTCCATCCAGTAAACATATTTTTTTATGCAGAAAAAATTCAAGAAAAAACTGTCCAAGTCTTCACTTAACAGACAGTTGCCTCGTTTTCTCCATATTGAGTTCCTTCAATTAAAAACTGTAAAAAACTCCGCCTAACAAACAACATTCGTCTTTTGTTAAAATTTAACTAAAATAATTCCTGCAGAATATTCCATCAACGAGATAAAAAAATCCTTTTTTTTAACAGAATGGAGTCCAGACAGAAATTGCTGAAAATACCATGCACCAAAAAAACTTTTTTTTAGCTCAGTAACTGTCGAAAATTTACCACTCAGATATATATTTTTTTCCACGGGACTAAATCAAGACCGAAATTGCTGAAAATTCCTCCCATCCAGCAAACTTCTTTTTTTCGCACATTTTAGCTCAGTAACTGTCAAAAGTTCACCAATCAGACCTACAATTCGTTTTATTTTCAAAGAATGAGTTCAGACGTAAATTGCTGAAAATTTCCTCCACCAAACAAATTCCGTTTTGTTCTAGAATTGTGGCTCGGTAACTATCGGAAATTCACCAACCAGACCTACATTTTTAAAATGTTTTAAAACAGATCTAAAAATTTGTTTTACAGAATTGAATCCTGTTGAAAAAAAAAGACTCAGTGAGTGTCGAAAATACAACCACCAAACCTAATTTTTTTTTCGTAGAATTGAATCCAGACGAACAAGCTTTTTTCCTCAAATTTTAGCTCAGTAACTGTTAAAAGGTCACCAAACGGAACCAAAACTACTTTTTTTTTACCAACCGACTTAAAATTTCCTTTCCTTTCACAAAATTGAATCCACATGAAAACTACTGAAAATTCCACCCACCAAACACATTTCTTATTTCTTAAACTTTTGCTCAGGAACTGCTGAAAGTTGACCAACCCAGACCCAAAATTCTTTTGTTTTTAACAGAGTCGAATCCAGACCAAAATTGCTGAAAATTTCACCAAAAAAGCCAACTTATCTTTTCTAAAATTCTATCTTAGTAACTGTCAAAAATTCACCAACCAAACTTAAAATTTCTTTTATTTCTACAGAAATAAATCTAGATAAAAACTACTGAAAATTTCACCCACCAAACACTCTTTTTTGTTTCTTAAATTCTTGCTCAGTTACTGCCGAAATTTTATCGACAAGACCCAAATTTTTTTTTCTTTCACAGAATTGAATCCAGATGAAAACTGCTGAAAATTTCTCCCACAAAAGAACCTCTTTTTTTCTCAAACTTTAGCTCAGTAACTGACGAAGGTGTACCAACCAGATCTAAAACTTTCATTTTCGAAAAAATTGCTCAAAATTCCACCAAATTGAACAAATTGAACAAGCTTTAGCTGGGTAACTTCAAAAATTTACCAACCAGATCTAAGATGCCTTTTTTCCACAAAATTGAATCTATTCGGAAATTACTAAAAATTCCACCCACCAAACGAACTTCTTTCTTTTTAAATTCTAGCTCAGTAACTTTCAAAAATCCACTAACCAGACCTACATTTTTTTTGCACAGCATTGAATCCCAACAGAAATTGCTGAAAACACAAAAAAAAAATTTTTCTCAACTCTTAGCTTCATAACTGTCGAAATTTTAGCAACCAGATCAAAAGTTCCTTTGTTTTCACAGAATTGCATCCAATTAAATCCGAAGGTTTACTAACCAGACCTTCTCAAAATTTAGCTGAGTAACTCTTACTAAGCAAATCTAAAATTTCTATTTTTTTACAAAGTTGAGTCTATTCGAAAATTGCACTAACTATCGAAAATCCATCAATCAGACCTAAAATGCTTTTTTTGTACTAAGTACTTGAATCCAGAAGGAAATTGCTGAAAACACAAAAAAAATACTTTTTTTTCTCAACTGTTAGCTTCACAAAATTGAATTGAGATTGCTGAAAATTCCAGCCACCAAACAAACTTCTATTTTTCTCAAATATTAGCTCTATAAGTGTCAAAAATTCACCAAGCAGACCCAAAATTTCTTTTTTCTTCCAAGAATCGAATCCAGACAAAGATTGCGGAAAATTTCAACCAGAAACACTTTCTTTTTCTCAAATTTTAGCTTACTAATTATCGAATTACTAACCAGACCTAAGACTTTTCTTGTCTTTCGCAGTATTGAATCCAGATGGAAATTGCTCAAAATTACGGCCATCAAACAAACTTCTTTTCTTTTCAAATTTTAGCTGAGTAACTGTTAAAAGTTTACCAACCAATTCAAAAATTTGTATTTTTTTTACAAAATTGAGCCTATTCGGATACTGCTGAAAATTTTCTGAAACTAACCAGATCAAGAATTTGTTTTCTTATACAGATTTGAATCCAGACGAAAATAGCTGAAAATTCCAGCCTGCAAACAAACTTTTTCCTCTGAAATTTTAGCTCAGTTACTGTTTAAAGCCATCAACCGGACCAAAAATTCATTTTTTCATTCAATAATCGGATCCAGACGAAAATCGCTGAATATTTTACCCGCAGCACAAACTCCTTCTTTGCTCAAAGTTTAGCTCAGTAACTATTGCAGGTTTACTGACCAGACCTAAGACTTCTTTTTTTCTTTCACAGTATTGAATCCAGATGGAAATTGCTCAAAATTACGCCCATTAAACAAACTTCTTTTCTTGTCAAATTTTAGCTGAGTAACTACTAAAATTTACCAATCAAATCTAAAATTTATTTTTTTTTACAAAATTTAATCAATTCGGAATTTGCTTAAAATTGTACCTACTAAACGAACTTTTTTTTGTCTCAAATTTTAGGTCAGTAATTCGTGTGTGTTTGTCGAAAATTCACCAATCAGACCTAAAATTCTTTTTATTGCACAGCCTTGAATCCAGACAGAAGTTGCTGAAAACAAACAAAATCTTACTCTTTTCTCAACTGTTAGCTCAATAACTGTCGAAAGTTTAGCACCCATACCAAAAATTTATTTTGTTATCACAGAACTGAATCCAGCCGGAAACTGCTGAAAATTCCAGCAGTTTTTTTAACAAAACTTTTTTCAATAATTAAAGCACAATTCTTTTTTTTTCAAATTTTAGTTCAGTATCTATCGAAAGTTTCCCTAACAAACCCAAAACTCTCTTCTTTCACAAAATTGCTGAAAATTCAATCCACCAAATAAACCTCTATTCTTCTCAAATATTAGCTCAACAACTGTCGAAAATTCACTAACCAAACCCAAAATTCCCTCTTTCTTCCAAGACTCGAATCCAGACGAAAATTGCTGAAAATTTCACCCACAAAACAAACTCCCTTTTCTTGCTCAAATTTTAGTTCAGTAACTATCGAAGGTTTACTAGCCAGAACTAAGAATTCTTTTTGGCTTTCGCAGTATTTAATCCAGATAAAAATTGCTCAAAATTCCACCCGTCAAACAAACTTCTTTTTTTCTCAAATTTTAACTGAGTAACTGTTAAAAGTTAACCAAACAAATCTAAAATTTCAACTTTTTTACAACATTGAGCCCATTCGAAAATTATTGAAAATTTTACCCACTAAACAGTAACCGTCGAAACTCACCAATCAGACCTAAATTTTTTTTTATTGCACAGCCTTGAATTCAGAGAGACATTGCTGAAAATACAAAAAATACTTTTTTCTCAACTGTTAGGTTAATAACTGTCGTAAATTCAACAACCAGACAAAAAATCCCTTTTGTTTTCAGATAATTTAATCCAGACGGTTATTGCTGAAAAATCTACCCACCAAACAAATTTTTTATCTCAAATTTTAGCTCAGTATCTGTCGAAAATTCACCAACCAGGGCTAAAATTATTTTTTCACAGATTTGAATCCAGATGGAAATTTATGAAAGTCCTATCCATCAAATAAACTTCTTTTTTTCACATAATTGAATCCACACAAAAGTTGCTGAAAACAAAAGAAAGTACTTTTTTCTCAACTGTTAGCTTAATAACTGTCGAAATTTTCACAACCAGACAAGAAAATTCCTTTTGTTTTTAGATACTTTAATCCAGGCGAATATTGCTGAAAATTCTACTCACCAAACAAATTTTTTATCTCAAATTTTAGCTCAGTATCTGTCGAAAATTCACCAACCAGTTCTGAAACTCATTTTTTTTCTCACAGATTCGATTTCAGGCAAAAATTGCTGAAAATTTTACCCACTAAACCAACTTCTTTTACCTCAAATTTTAGGTCCGTAACTGTCGAAATTCCAACAATCAGACCTAATTTTTTATTAATACACAAAAAAATATTTTTTTCTTAATTGCTAGCTTAATTACTATCGAAAATTCAACAATCAGGCAAAAAATTTCTTTCGTTTGTAGGTAATTTAATCCAGACGAATAGTATTGAAAATTCTACCAACCAAACAAATTTTTTATCTCAAATTTTAGCTCTGCATCTGTCGAAAGTTCACCAAACAGGGCTAAAACTCTTTTTTTTCACAGAACTGAATCCAGACGGAAATAACAGAAAATTCTATCCATCCAATAAACTTATTTTTTCTTCTCAACTTTTAGCTCAGTAACTGTCAACAAATTACCAACCAGGCTTTAAAATATTTTTTTACAGAAATGAATCCAGACAGAAATTGCTGAAAACAGAAAAAAAAAATACTTTTTTTCCCAACTTTTAGCTTAACAACTGTCGAAAATTCAACAATCAGACACAAAATTCCTTTTGTTTTCAGATAATTTAATCCAGACGAATATTGCTGAAAATTATACCGACCAAACAAATTTTTTATCTCAAATTTTAGCTCAGTATCTGTCAAAAATTCACCAAGTAGTCCTGCAGAAATTGCTGAAAACACAAAATATACTTTTTTCTCAACTGTTAGCTTAATAATTGTCGAAAGTTTAGCAACCAGACAAAAAATGTCTTTTGTTTTCAGGTAATTTATTCAAGACGAATATTGCTGAAAATTCTATCCACCAAACAAATTTTCTATCGCAAACTTTAGCTCAGTATCTGTCGAAAATTCACCACCCAGGGCTAAAACTCCTTTTCTTTTCCCACAGAATTGAATCCAGACGGACATTTTTGAAAATTCTATCCATCAAATAAACTTCCTTTTTTTCACACAATTGAATCCAGACAAAAAAATGCTTAAAACACAAAAAATTAATTTTTTCTCAACTGTTAAATTAATAACGGTCGAAAATTCAACAACCAGACAAGAAATTCCTTTTGTTTTCAGAAAATTTAATCCAGACGAATTATGCTGAAAATTCAACCCACCAAACAAATTTCTTATCTAAAATTTTAGCTCAGTCTCTGTCGAAAATTCACCACCCAGTTCTAAAACTCCTTTTTTTTCTTACAGAATCAAATCCAGACAGAAATTGCTGAAAATCTTACCCTCTAAACCAACTTCTTTTTGTCTCAAATTTTAGGTCAGTGACTGTCGAAAATCCAACAATCAGACCTAATATTATTTTGTATCCAGGAGAAATTGCTGAAAACAAAAAAAAAATATTTTTTTCTCAATTGCTAGCTTAATTACTATCGAAAATTCAACAATCAGGCAAAAAATTTCTTTTGTTTGTAGGTAAGTTAATCCAGACGAATACTGTTGAAAATTCTACCCATTAAACAAATTATTTATCTCAAATTTTAGCTCTGCATCTGTCGAAAGTTCACCAACCAGGGCTAAAACTCTTGTTTTCACAGAACTGAATCCAGACGGATATAACAGAAAATTCTATCCATCCAATTAACTTATTTTTCTTCTCAAATTTTAGCTCAGTAACTGTCAAAAAATACCAACCAGACTTTAAAATATTTTTTTTCAGAATTGAATCCAGACAGAAATTGCTGAAAACAGAAAAAAAAACTTTTTTCACAACTTTTAGCTTAACAACTGTCGATAATTCAACAATCAGACACAAAATTTCTTTTATTTTCAGATAATTTAATCCAGACGAATATTGCTGAAAATTCTACCGACCAAATAAATTTTTTATCTCACATTTTAGCTCAGTATCTGTCAAAAATTCACCCAGTAGTCCTGCAGAAATTGCTGAAAACACAAAATATACTTTTTTCTCAACTGTTAGCTTAATAATTGTCGAAAGTTTAGCAACCAGACAAAAAATTTCTTTTGTTTTCAGGTAATTTATTCAAGACGAATATTGCTGAAAATTCTATCCACCAAACAAATTTTCTATCGCAAACTTTAGCTCAGTATCTGTCGAAAATTCACCACCCAGGGCTAAAACTCCTTTTCTTTTCCCACAGAATTGAATCCAGACGGACATTTTTGAAAATTCTATCCATCAAATAAACTTCCTTTTTTTCACACAATTGAATCCAGACAAAAAAATGCTTAAAACACAAAAAATTAATTTTTTCTCAACTGTTAAATTAATAACGGTCGAAAATTCAACAACCAGACAAGAAATTCCTTTTGTTTTCAGAAAATTTAATCCAGACGAATTATGCTGAAAATTCAACCCACCAAACAAATTTCTTATCTAAAATTTTAGCTCAGTCTCTGTCGAAAATTCACCACCCAGTTCTAAAACTCCTTTTTTTTCTTACAGAATCAAATCCAGACAGAAATTGCTGAAAATCTTACCCTCTAAACCAACTTCTTTTTGTCTCAAATTTTAGGTCAGTGACTGTCGAAAATCCAACAATCAGACCTAATATTATTTTGTATCCAGGAGAAATTGCTGAAAACAAAAAAAAAATATTTTTTTCTCAATTGCTAGCTTAATTACTATCGAAAATTCAACAATCAGGCAAAAAATTTCTTTTGTTTGTAGGTAAGTTAATCCAGACGAATACTGTTGAAAATTCTACCCATTAAACAAATTATTTATCTCAAATTTTAGCTCTGCATCTGTCGAAAGTTCACCAACCAGGGCTAAAACTCTTGTTTTCACAGAACTGAATCCAGACGGATATAACAGAAAATTCTATCCATCCAATTAACTTATTTTTCTTCTCAAATTTTAGCTCAGTAACTGTCAAAAAATACCAACCAGACTTTAAAATATTTTTTTTCAGAATTGAATCCAGACAGAAATTGCTGAAAACAGAAAAAAAAACTTTTTTCACAACTTTTAGCTTAACAACTGTCGATAATTCAACAATCAGACACAAAATTTCTTTTATTTTCAGATAATTTAATCCAGACGAATATTGCTGAAAATTCTACCGACCAAATAAATTTTTTATCTCACATTTTAGCTCAGTATCTGTCAAAAATTCACCCAGTAGTCCTGCAGAAATTGCTGAAAACACAAAATATACTTTTTTCTCAACTGTTAGCTTAATAATTGTCGAAAGTTTAGCAACCAGACAAAAAATTTCTTTTGTTTTCAGGTAATTTATTCAAGACGAATATTGCTGAAAATTCTATCCACCAAACAAATTTTCTATCGCAAACTTTAGCTCAGTATCTGTCGAAAATTCACCACCCAGGGCTAAAACTCCTTTTCTTTTCCCACAGAATTGAATCCAGACGGACATTTTTGAAAATTCTATCCATCAAATAAACTTCCTTTTTTTCACACAATTGAATCCAGACAAAAAAAATGCTTAAAACACAAAAAATTAATTTTTTCTCAACTGTTAAATTAATAACGGTCGAAAATTCAACAACCAGACAAGAAATTCCTTTTGTTTTCAGAAAATTTAATCCAGACGAATTATGCTGAAAATTCAACCCACCAAACAAATTTCTTATCTAAAATTTTAGCTCAGTCTCTGTCGAAAATTCACCAGCCAGTTCTGAAACTCCCTTTTTTCTTTCACAGAATCAAATCCAGACAGAAATTGCTGAAAATCTTACCCTCTAAACCAACTTTTTTTGTCTCAAATTTTAGGTCAGTAACTGTCGAAAATCCAACAATCAGACCCAATACTTTTTTTGCGCAGCATTAAATCCAGGAGAAATTGCTGAAAACACAAAATAAATATTTTTATCTCAATCGCTAGCTTAATTACTATCGAAAATTCAAAAATCAGGCAAAAAATTTCTTTTGTTTGTAGGTAATTTAATCCAGACGAATACTGTTGAAAATTCTACCCACCAAACAAATTTTTTATCTCAAATTTTAGCTCTGCATCTGTCGAAAGTTCACCAACCAGGGCTAAAACTCTTTTTTTTCACAGAACTGAATCCAGACGGAAATAACAGAAAAATCTATCCATCCAATAAACTTATTTTCTTCTCAAATTTTAGCTCAGTAACTGTCAAAAATTACCAACCAGACTTAAAATATTTTTTTACAGAATTGAATCCAGACAGAAATTGCTGAAAACAGAAAAAAAAAACTTTTTTTCCCAACTTTTAGCTTAACAACTGTCGAAAATTCAACAATCAGACACAAAATTCCTTTTGTTTTCAGACAATTTAATCCAGACAAATATTGCTGAAAATTCTACCGACCAAACAAATTTTTTATCTCAAATTTTAGCTCAGTATCTGTCAAAAATTCACCGAGAAGTCCTGCAGAAATTGCTGAAAACACAAAATATACTTTTTTCTCAACTGTTAGCTTAATAATTGTCGAAAGTTTAACAACCAGACAAAAAATTCCTTTTGTTTTCAGGTAATTTAATCAAGACGAATATTGCTGATAATTCTTTCCACCAAACAAATTTTCTATCGCAAACTTTACACCACCCAGGGCTAAAACTTTTTTTTTTCTCACAGAATTGAATCCAGACGGAAATTTTTGAAAATTCTATCCATCAAATAGACTTCTTTTTTTTTCACCCAATTGAATCCAGACAAAAATTCCTGAAGACACAAAAAATTAATTTTTTCTCAACTGTTAAATTAACAACGATCGAAAATTCAATAACCAGACAAGAAATTCCTTTTGTTTTCAGATAATTTAATCCAGACGAATTGTGCTGAAAATTCAACCCTCCAAACAAATTTCTTATCTAAAATTTTAGCTCAGTCTCTGTCGAAAATTCACCAGCCAGTTCTGAAACTCCTTTTTTTCTATCAGAATCAAACCAACTTTTTTTTGTCTCAAATTTTAAGTCAGTACTGTCGAAAATCCAACAATCAGACCTAATTTTTTTTTTGCGCAGCATTGAATCCAGGCAGAAATTGCTGAAAATGCAAAAAAGAAACTTTTTTCTCAACTGTTAGCTTAATTACTCTTGAAAATTCAATAATCAGGCAAAAAATTTATTTTCTTTGTTAGTACTTTAATCCAGACAAATACTGCTGAAAACTCTACAGCCAAATAAATTTTTTATCTCAAATTTTAGCTCAGTATCTGTCGAAAATTTACCAACTATTCCTGCAGAAATTGCTGAAAACACAAAAAATACTTTTTTCTCAACTGTTAGCTTAATAATTGTCGAAAGTTCAACAGCCAGACAAAAAATTCCTTTTGTTTTCAGGTAATTTAATCAAGACGAATATTGCTGAAAATTCTATCCACCAAACAAATTTTCTATCTCAAACTTTAGCTCAGTATCTGTCGAAAATTCACCACCCAGGGCTAAAACTCCTTTTTTTTCTCACAGAACTGAATCCAGACGGACATTTTTGAAAATTCTATCTCTCAAATAGACTTCTTTTTTTTCACACAATTGAATCCAGACAAAAATTCCTAAAAACACAAAAAATTAATTTTTTCTCAACTCTTAAATTAATAATGATAGAAACTTCAACAACCAGACAAAAAATTCCTTTTGTTTTCAGGTAATTTAATCAAGACGAATATTGCTGGAAATTCTATCCACCAAACAAATTTTCTATCTCAAACTTTAGCTCAGTATCTGTCGAAAATTCACCACCCAGGGCTAAAACTCCTTTTTTTTCTCACAGAACTGAATCCAGACGGACATTTTTGAAAATTCTATCTCTCAAATAGACTTCTTTTTTTTCACACAATTGAATCCAGACAAAAATTCATAAAAACACAAAAAATTAATTTTTTCTCAACTCTTAAATTAATAACGATAGAAACTTCAACAACCAGACAAAAAATTCCTTTTGTTTTCAGGTAATTTAATCAAGACGAATATTGCTGAAAATTCTATCCACCAAACAAATTTTCTATCGCAAACTTTAGCTCAGTATCTGTCGAAAATTCACCACCCAGGGCTAAAACTCCTTTTTTTTCTCACCGAATTGAATCCAGACGGAAATTTTTGAAAATTCTATCCATTAAATAGACTTCCTTTTTTTTAACACAATTGAATCCAGACAAACATTCCTGAAAACACAAAAAATTAATTTTTTCTCAACTGTTAAATTAATAACGGTAGAAAATTCAACAACCAGACAAGAAATTCCTTTTGTTTTCAGATAATTTAATCCAGACGAGTTATGCTGAAAATTCAACCCACCAAACAAATTTCTTATCTAAAATTTTAGCTCAGTATCTGTCGAAAATTCATCAGCCAGTTCTGAAACTCCTTTTTTTTTCTCACAGAATCAAATCCAGACAAAAATTGCTGAAAATCTTACCCTCTAAACCACCTTCTTTTTCTCTCAAATTTTAGGTCAGTAACTGTCGAAAATCCAACAATCAGACCTTATATTTTTTTTGCACAGCATTGAGTCCAGGCAGAAATTGCTGAAAATAAAAAAAATAAACTTTTTTCTCAACTGTTAGCTTAATTACTCTCGAAAATTTAACTATCAGGCAAAAAATTTCTTTTGTTTGCTAGTAATTTAATCCAGACAAATATTGCTGAAAATTCTACAGCCAAACAAATTTTTTATCTCAAATTTTAGCTCAGTATCTGTCGAAAATTCACCAACTGGTCCGGCATAAATTGCTGAAAATACAAAAAATACTTTTTCTCAACTGTTAGCTTAATAATTGTCAAAAGTTTAACAACCAGACAAAAAATTCATTTTGTTTTCAGGTAATTTAATCAAGACGAATATTGCTGAAAATTCTATCCACCAAACAAATTTTCTATCGCAATCTTTAGCTCAGTATCTGTCGAAAATTCACCACCCAGGGCTAAAACTCCTTTTTTTTCTCACACAACTGAATCCAGACGGAAATTTTTGAAAATTCTATCCATCAAATAGACTTACCTTTTTTCACACAATTGAATCCAGACAAAAATTGCTGAAAACACAAAAAAAATAATTTTTTCTCAACTGTTAAATTAATAACGGTAGAAAATTCAACAACCAGACAAGAAATTCCTTTTGTTTTCAGATAATTTAATCCAGACGAATTGTGCTGAAAATTCAACCCTCCAAACAAATTTATTATCTAAAAGTTTAGCTCAGTCTCTGTTGAAAATTCACCAGCCAGTTCCGAAACTCCTTTTTTTTCTCACAGAATCAAATCCAGACAGAAATTGCTGAAAATCTTACCCACTACCCAACTTCTTTTTGTTTCAAATTTTAGGTCAGTAACTGTCGAAACTCCAACAATCAGACCTAATTTTTTTTTGCGCAGCATTGAATCCAGACAGAAATTGCTGAAAATACAAAAAAGAAACTTTTTTCTCAACGGTTAGCTTAATTACTCTCGAAAATTCATCAACCAAGGCTAAAACTCTTTTTTTTTCACAAAATTAAATCCAGACGAAAATTTCTGAAAATTCTGTACATCATATAAACTTTTTTCTCAAATTTTAGCTCAGCAACTGTTTAAAATTTACCAACCGGACATGAAAATATGTTTTTCACACAATTGAATCCAGACAGAAATTGCTGAAAATTCCACACAACAAAAAATCTTCCTTTTTTCTCAAATTCTAGCTGAGTGGCTGTCGAAACTTCACTAACCAGACCTAAAATTCCTCTTTTTGTACAGATTTCCATTTAGATGGATACTGCTGAAAATTCCACCCACCAAACACAAAACCTCTCTTCCTCCCAGAGTTTAACTCAGATAGTTAACCTTCTGAAGAATTTTATGAAATCCGAATGAACGAGTATTTAGACTGAATAGTTAAGATTAAGCTTGGTTCGAATAATGCTCACTATACAAGGCAAACACTGTAAAATTATGAGGTAAAATTGTTCATTTTAAAAGACAGTATCGTTTGCAAAAATGTTATTAAAACCGATTTAATAGGTAATTAAATTCAGAACGAATTTGGCAGTTGTTTTTCGTCTAACTGATATTTAAATTCCAAATAACTTAATATTGCTTCTGCTTTCCTGCTCTATCGGTTGACATGTACTCAATTTTTGTCCATCGTCTCAGAATTAGTTTATTCTTATAAAATTTTGGATTATATAGAGAGTTATATAGTAGATATTTATTCACTTTTGGATTGGCTTCATATAAGGTGCACCACTCTTTCCAACTTTTGTTGAAATCTGATGAAACTAATTACTTTCTTACCTTTTCATAATTAAGTCTATCAAGTTCGACAAAAATGTTCATATAAATTAAAAATTTAGCAAAAACCATCCTATGACCTTTATAAGAGCATTAACCGAGCGAGCGCTCGAAGCTTCTAAATTTAGACAAAAGATTAAATTCAATTCGAATAAAGTTTTACATAAAATTAATAACGGGTTGATTAGGTTCACGTGTTGGCTTAATTAGCCCACGTTTGCATTTGGGATTACACACGAAGATTATATTGAATTAAATACATGTTCCTAACTATGCAAATATCCACACCCCACCTTCATGGATTAAAATTAGTTCGAGCTTCACAATTATTATTAATTACAGGTGATTTAATAATTTTTTGGCACTTGTTTGAGCGTGCAGTAGATAAACTAACAATTGCTCATTGCTATCGAGACAACATTTCCTGCACATTTATTTTAGAACACATGTCTCATAAAACTTTGCATAATTTATTTTCAAATCTTCAAACAGCTCTCTGCTGCATTATTCAACAAGTGTTTAACTAAGCACTTCATCCATCACAATGTCCTCTTAATGAATCAATTATGTTTCAGGTATAGCGTGTCCATATTCATCATCCCATTGGTGGTGCTAGTCTATACTTACAGCTGTATTTGTAGAGAAATTTGGCGATGTTCCGACTCTAGTTTGCGGCCAAGAAGCGTCAACAAGCCACTGACGAAGAGTGACAGAGTGCCGCTCATTTCAAGAGCCAAAATCAACACCGTTAAACAAACGGTGGCAGTCATTGTAATGTATATTGTATGCTCAACGCCGTTTATTGCGGCCCAGCTGTGGGCCACTATCGACCCTAAGAGCTCATTTCTTGAAGGTGGGTTGAGACCATGAATATTTATACAGAAAATTATTTATTATACAGTTCAGGCCCTGAATAGATATAAATTTTAAATTTGCGGTTGATTTCTCTTAGGTTCGACGTTCACAATCCTCACCCTTTTATACAGCCTGAATAGCTGCGTTAACCCTTGGATTTATCTGGTCTTTAACAGAGAACTTCCAAGGCTATTGGTACGACATTTCGCTCTTTCGAACAAAAGTTTTCGTGGGACGTCGGAGGGTAAGTTATACGAAAGTTTCTATTATGACCAATACAACAAATAAATTGTGTTCACTTTTCGGCTCAAGTTTTACATTTATCAAGGAACTTTAATTATTCATTATGTGTTCTTGCCATCTATCCAAGCCACAATGAATTCCGGGCGTACAAAAGCTGTAACCACAGTTCAATACTGGATTTTCATGAATGAAGAAACTCAGTTAGGTCGTGGAATTAGAGCTATACAGTATTTTGTTTATTAGCAGAGACAAAATGTTGCATAGTGTGAACGGTAAAATTCAAAATAGTACGCTTTTTTACATCCTGATGGAGAAGGATGTAGAAACGTCGCCCAACAGCTCAGGTTAGTTCAGTTCCACTCTTTAGGTTAAGGGCAGATAATTATATAAAAAGAAGGCCCTTGAGGGCCCGCCTATTTTTAGATCAGGTTAATTTCGGTTAGTTTAGGTTAGGTTCGGTCGGTTAAGTTTAGGTTAGTCCTAGTTGTCCTGGTTAGGTTGGTTCCGCTACACTTTTTACGTTAGGTTAGATTAACTCAGGTAACTTCAGTTCTATTTAGAGGACCCGCTTTTCTTTTAGTTTTTAAAACAAGTTAACTTTTGGTTAGTTCAAGTTAGGTCTGGTTAGTTCAGGTTAGTCCAGTTCTAGCTTTTCCGGTTTGGTTAGTTCAGTTCTACTCTTTTTGTTAAGAGTAGAGAATAATAGAAAAACTGGGCCCGTGAGGGCCCGCTTTTTTATATCTAGAACAAGTTAACTTTGGGTTAGTTCAGGTTAATCAAATTCTAGTTTTGCTGGTTAGGTTGGTTCAGTTACACTTTTTACGTTTAGATTAGGCTAGATCAGGTTTGTGCAGTTCTCGTTTTCCTGGTTAGGTTAGTTGGGTTACAGGTTCAGGTTCAGGTTCAGTGACATTTTTTACGTTAAGATTAAGGTAGCTCAGGTTAGTTCAGTTTAATCCAGTTCTAGTTTTCCTGGTTAGGTTAGTTCAGTTGCAACTTTTTCGTTTAGACTAGGCTAGCTTAGGTTAGTTTAGTTTTACAATTTTTGTTAAGGATAGAGAATAATATGAAGAGTGAGCCGGTGAGGGCCCGCTTTATTTATTTTTAGAACAAGTTAACTTTCGGTTAGTTCAAGTTAAGTCTGGTTAGTTCGGGTTAGTTCAGTTCTAGCTTTCCTGGTTAGGTTAGTTCAGCTGAACTTTTTACGTTTAAGTTAAGCTAGCTCAGGTTAGTTCAGTTCTAGTTTTCCTGGTTAGGATAGTTTAGTGAACGAAATGTTTAGCTTTTTCCCAGGAAACTCTAGTTTAAAATATGCAAAAAACCAATATTTACTAATTGGAAATTGAAAACTTATCTGCTTTCAATATTTCCAAAAATATTGCAGCGTTTAAGAAGGAAACAAACAGAAACCACTACTCCGAGGGCTAATACCCCTACCGGCATTGAATTACACTGTTTGTTTCAAAGCGCATTTTACAAAATTAAAATGAATTAATAAAGTAATAAAAAATCAATGCTAAAAAGCCAAAAAATATTAAGCTTTTTGCAAAGAATATAGAACCAGAGTTTAATTAAGATGTGCGAAAAATGCACATGTATAATTACAATTTGGAAATTTAAAAACTTGTCTGCTTTCGGCATTTCCAAAACTTTGTAGTTATACATAAAGAAGAAAACAAATAGAAACAACTACTTCGAGGGCTAATACCCCTATCGACATTGAATTATACTATTTGTTTCAAAGCTTAAATATTATAGAAAACATACATAAAAGCAAAGATGAAATACAAGAAAGTGCTCTAGAATAAAACAAAAAAATAACATAAAAGATAAATTAAAGTTTCTTTTTGAAATGTGGGTCAAAGTTACTAAATGTATATGTTAACCAAAAGTACTTACTACTCTCTTTTGAACGGAGTAATTGCGTAATTACTTTCTAGACTCGACAAACCTCAACCTCCGTCGTCAGCATCCTCTAGGAGATGACCGAAAAAGACGCGAACACATTTATTAACTTTAACACACAAATCAAAAGTGACAAGCAAGGTTATCGCAGGTATTAAAAAGCAAGGTAATAGTGAATATATAATAAAAAGGTACAACAAACCTGTTTGGCGCTATATACCATAGGTTATGAAAGTTAAAAAAAGTTAATTATACATGTGCATTTTTTGCATATCTTAATTAAACTCTGGTGCTATATTCTTTGCAAAAGCTTAATATTTTTTGGCTTTTTAGCATTGCTTTTTATTACTTTGGTAATTCATTTTAGTGGAAATATTGAAAGCAGATAAGTTTTCAATTTCCAGTTAGTAAATATTGCCTTTTTGCATATTTTAAACTAGAGTATCTTGCGAAAAAGCTAAAAATTTCGTTCCCTAACATATTTCGCAGAAAATAACTTTCTTTTAACTTTCATAGGTTAGTTTAGTTACAATTTTACGTTTAAGTTAGACTAACTCAGGTTAGTTCAGTTGTACACTTTATGCGAAGGATAGAGAATATGAAGAGTGAACCGGTGAGGGCCCGCTTTTTTTAATTTTAGAACAAGTTAACTTTCGGTTAGTTCAAGTTAAGTCTATTTAGTTCAGGTGAGCTCAGTTCTAGTTTTCCTGGTTAGGTTATTTCAATTACAATTTTTACGTTCAGGTTAGGCTAGCTCAGGTTAGTTCAGTTCTAGATTTCCTGGTTAGGTAAGTTCAGTTACATTTAGAGCCGGTGAGGTCTCGCTTTTTTTTATTTTTATAAGAAGTTAACTTTCGGTTAATTCAAGTTAGGTTTAGTTAGTTCAGGTTAGTCCAGTTCTAGCTTTCCTGGTTAGGTTAGTTCAGTAGTACACTTTTTGTTAAGGATAGATTTTGGGATTAGATCAAGTTAACTATCGGTTAGTTCAAGTTAGGTCTGGTTAGTTCAGTTCTTGTTATCCTGGTTATGATGTTTAGTTACAATTTTTACGTTTAGGTTAGGCTAGCTCAGGTTAGCTCAGTTCTACTCTTTATGTTAAGGATAGAGAATAATACGAAGACTGGACTGATGAGGGCCCGCCTTTTTTATTTTTAAAACTAGTTAATTTTCGGTTAGTTCAAGGTAGGTCTGGTTCGTTCAGGTTAATCCAGTTCTAGATTTCCTGGTTAGGTTCAGTTGCACTTTTTACATTTAGGTTGGGCTAGCTCAGGTTAGTTCAGTTCTAGATTTCCTGGTTAGATTAGTTCAGTTACATTTTTTTATGTTAAGGTTAAGCTAGCTCAGGTTAGTTCAGTTCTACTCTTAGTAGTGATAGTTTGGGCATTCTGCATCATTCGCCCGAAAGTGCCCGAACCAATCAGAAACGTCCTACCCCCACCCTGCTACCTCTGCAGGCTTTTATGCCCCGCACCCCGACCAAGCAGAATCGTTAAATCTCAGTCTGGTACCTGGATAATCCCTTAGCCCCGCCCTCAACCAATCAGAAGCGACCTAGCCGACCAATACAAAGGCACAAATTTGCCCGAAACCTTAACTCCACCCTTCTCCGAAATGGCTCCACCCTTCTCGGAAATCTGTCCAGGGGCGTACTCAGTCCTTCTGCCTCGGAAACAATGCATCCTTGATAGGCAAGACGGTACCATAAATATTTTCGGTTGGTATGGTCTTGTTATATGCTTGGATACCCCACTAAAAATCTATGCAGTCAAACAGAGGCGTACCCAAACCGTCCAACTCTGAAACTCTATATGAAAATACCACGGTAATCTTGAAACGGTGCTAGCTACGTCCCTGTCTCCCTCTATAAGATGGGATCTATTGTTAAGTTTTCTTCTCAACGCAAAAATTCTATTTTTATGGAGATAGAAAAGGAAGGAGACTCACCGTTTTTGGATGTTTTGGTATCAACAAGGCCGAATGGGAAGCTTGCGCGCACCGGCTGGATTGGTGCGGGAAATGAAGCGTCTGGAAAGAGCCTTTGGTTGGAATGGATGTAGTAAGCACGAGTTGATAACAAAACATCCAAAAACGGTAAGTTTCCTTCCTTTTCTATCTCCACATGAATAGAATTTTTGCGTTGAGAAGAAAACTTAACAATAGATCCCATCTTATAGAGGGAGACAGGGACGTAGCTAGCACGGTTTCAAGATTACCGTGGTATTTTCATATAGAGTTTCAGAGTTGGACGGTTTGGGTACGCCTCTGTTTGAGTGCATAGATTTTTAGTGGGGTCTCCAAGCGTGTAACAGGACCGTACCAACCGAAAATATTTATGGTACTGTGTTGCCTGTCAAGGAAGCATGGTTTCCGAGGCAGAAGGACTGAGTACGCCCCTGGACAGATTTCCGAGAAGGGTGGAGCCATTTCGCAGAAGGGTGGAGTTAAGGTTTTGGGCAAATTTGTGCCTTTGTATTCGTCGGCTAGGTCGCTTCTGATTGGTTGAGGGTGGGGCTAAGGGATTATCCAGGTACCAGACTGAGATTTAACGATTCTGATTGGTCGGGGGGCGGAGCTTAAAAGCCTGCAGAGGTAGCAGGGTGGGGGTAGGACGTTCCTGATTGATTCGGGCACTTTCGGGCGAATGATGCAGAATGCCCAAACTATCACTACTACTCTTTATGTTAAGGGTGTAGAATAATATGAAAACTGGGCCCGTTAGGGCCCGCTTTTTTTAATTTTTAGAACAAGTTATCTTTCGGTTACTTTAGGTTAGTTCCGTTACACTTTTTACGTTTAGGTTAGGTTAGCCCAGGTTAATTCAGGTTAGACCTGTTTTAGTTCTCCTGGTTAGGTTAGTTCAGTTACACTTTTAATGTTTAGGTTAGACTACCTCAGGTTAGTGCAGTTCTACTATTCATGTTAAAGGTAGAGAATAATATGAAAACTGAAACCCTGAGGGCCCCTTTCAATTTTCAGAACATGTTAACTTTCGGTTATTTCAGGTTAGGTCTGGTGAGCTCAGGTTAGTTCAATTCTAGTTTTTCTGGTTAGGTTAGTTCAGTGAGACTTTACGTTTAAGATATAATATGAAAACTGAGACCGTGAGGCTCAGTTTTCATCCGCTTTTCTTTTAATTTTTAGAACAAGTTAACTTTCGGTTAGTTCAAGTTAGGTCTGGTCAATTCAGGTTAGTCCAGTTCTAGTTTTCCCAGTTAGCTTAGTTCAATTACACTTTTTACGTTTAGGTTACGCTAACTCAAGTTTGTTCAGTTCTAATCTGAATCCTATTCAGGTTAGTTTAGGTTATCTAAGTCACGCAGTAAAGAAAGGGTTGTAAATTGTAATTTTTGGTGAAAAAAACTCCAAAAATACTTATAAAAAAGTAGTTTTTTTTCGAACCTGCTTTTTTAACGTCTTAAATACGTCCTTTTTTTGGATGTTTCTTACTCTCGTCGTTAAGAATTCCAAGTGGCCACCTAAATGACGTCTTTTAGCCAAAGTGCTATCGTCTCAAAGACGAAATGTGTTACCTGGGATGCCAAAAATAATGTTGAGAAAATGAAACTTAAAATCAGAAATACAGCATCATTCGATAAAAAAAAAATATTTACCCAAAAAAAATTTATATAGAGATTATATATTTTTGTGTTTTTCATTAACTAGTTTATTTTATGTGAGGATTCTATTTCTTTTTTTTTATTGCCTGCTAGTTGCACTTTGAAAAAAAAGGACAGAAAAAAAAGATTTTTTGTAACATGATTAATTAAATGTTAACAGTTTGAGTAACAATTAAACAAAAATATTTTTTAAGGGCGATCTAGGTTTTTTTAAGCTGCTTTAGAACACTTTTTTGGTAAATCTGACGTCTTTATGACAGCAGAACTAAGTCAAAAAACGTCCAGAGATTTTGTCTTTATATGTGGTCATGCGACGTCTTAAATATGACCTCTTTTCTTATCTTCATCATTAACTCGTCCAGTTGGCCACCTAAGTGTCATTTTTTCCACCAAATGCTGTCGTCTAGAAGAGGTCTCAAAGACGAAATGTGTTACCTTGTTACCCGTAGGTAGATTTACTCATATCTGTATATTATACAGATAATTGCACTTAATGATGACCTCCGACGTTTGGCATCGCTGTAAATAGTTTTTAACTCTACTGTCAGGATAGTTTTCGCAATTTCGTCGAACATTTTCAATTTTTATTTCTTGTTTCTCAGTGAAAAGTGGCCTATCTAAGAACGTTTTTCTTTTAATCGATTTTATAGACTGTAAGCTGCTATTAAAAAAAGAAAAAACCTTCAAAATCGAAATGACATAAACTTCACAAGCACCCGTCAATTCCATCATTTCAAGTTCAAATTGGCCATATCAGAACCAAAATGATCAATTTAAAACTGATATTAATCAAAAGCAAATTAGCATTCATCGATATCATGCCATTTTGAAATTGATGTTGCCAATTTGATTTTGATTATTATTATTCTGATTGCGTTGCATGCCAATTTGAACTTGAAGAGTTATAGTCTTCGCATTATTCAAGGTTGACTATGATCGGTTGTGTGTTTTGTGACAGTCATTTTTCAAATTTTATTTGCAAAATATGGTGGCAGCACAGTCGAAAGCTTTTAACAAATGGCAAAAAGATTATGCATCAGACCGTATTTCAATTTTTAAACATTTCTTTTTCTAACACTAGAATTTATAGAAATACAAAGATAATAATAAAAGCAAGTTCTTTAATAAAAGGTGACTGAGAGAGTAGGGCAATTTTTTACATTCCTCTATGTAAATTAATAACAGAAGCAAGATCGTAGCATGTAAAATATAAAATTATTTTAAGAGCTCTGGAATTCCAATCGATATCCGTGGTACATCGGGTCTCAATGGAACATTTACATAAAAGTGTGTGCAGACACGCGGCGGTCGGAAAGCGGCCAAATTGGCCGCATTCCTTCGTGCCACCAATGCCGCCTAAGAATTCTAAGATTGTGGGGTTATTTCGCGAAACCATTTTCCTTTTATCGTTGCTTTAAGGGTTATTTCAAGCAAGTGGCCATATTCTGCAACTTAACAGCTTGCAAATCTCACCATTTTGCTCCATATGCGATTTGAAGCTGGAGTTGTAAGGATACTCGTTTATTTAGCCTTGCTGAAATGGGCTACTTATTGGGGGGAGGGGTGTTTTATCTTTGTTTTGCCATTTGCACACAAGTAACAGATAAAGATGAAAGAGTTTCGTGCAAAACTGTTAGAAATTGCACTTTTAAAATTCATATTTATATATAATATTAGTTTCTACGCTTTCTCTCTCGTTGCTTTATAGAGCTTTTATTCTAGCTTTTTATAGCTTTTTTATATAATAGTCGGACAAACATGCAACAATTTGTAATTAAAATCAGGACAGCGGTTTTCAGAGGCGTACAATATCTCGACAAGTTTGTTGACATCGATCTAAAGTACCCGTAAAAAAAATGTGTGGAAAAAAATATTTTACTGTGATTTTTGTATCGTTCAAACGAGCTAAAAGTAAGTAACCTGGACTAACCTAATTAACTAGATGTAACTTGTTCTAACAATTATATAAAAACGGGCTCTTGGGCTTGCGCTAATGCAAAAAAAGTATCTATGCATCTCTGTTTTAAACGCTGTCTTCTCCATAAGTCTTTCTTTATCCGACTCATTATTACTTAAAAACGGTTTCGAAAACTTTTTTCTTGCGAGATATGTCACTGTAATTTTTGGATTTTTCAGAAGAGCTGAAAGCAACTAACCCGAACTAACCTAAATTAACTAGATATAACTTGTTCTAATAATTAAGGGCCCGCCTTTCGCGCTAATGCTAAAAAGGATCTATGCATCTCTTTTAAACGTTGTATTCTCCATAATTCTTTCTCTATCCCACTCATTATTACTTAAAAACTTCTAGTGAAATATTACTTCTTTTGGTTCATATTTGTATTTTACCAGAACCAACAAATTAGAAGATTTTTTAATCAATTTAGTTCATTTTGTCCTAAAATTATTTCACCAAAAACATTAAAATTTTTCATATTTAGACAATGTGAACTCTCTTTTAAACGCTGTCATCTACATAAGTCTTTCTCTATCCTACTCATTATTTCTTAAAAACGGTTTCGAAAACTTTTTTCTTGCGACATATTTCACTGTAATTTTTTGATCTTTCAAAAGAGCTAAAAGCAACTAACCTGAACTACCCTAAATTAACTTGATATAACCTGTTTTAACAATTATATAAAGGTGGGCCCTTCCGGGCGCTAATGCAAAAAAGGACCTCTGCGTCTCTCTTTTAAACATTTTGTCGTAAAATTATTTTTCCAAAAACATTAAAATTTTTCATACTTAAACAATGTGAATCATTTTTAACCAATTTCAGCCCTAATACCAAAATGAATTTCTCCCAAAGCACCAAGTGTGCATTTTTAATTGCTTTTGCTAACTTTTAATTGATTTCGGCACCTTTATGCTTTCAAAAAGTCCAATTTTGCATTTTGATAGGCTTTAAGTTATTTTTCAAAAATTTTTGGTTTTAGCCCTGACCTGATTTTCTCGCGACACACCAAATTTTTATTTTGAGGCGTTTCAATAAAGTTTCATAATTTTTCTACAAAAGTGTATTTTACCGAAAACAACAACATAGAAGAGATTCGAATCAGAATTGCCTGATTTTGTCCTAAAATTGCATGTGTCCAAATACATCAAAACTTTAATTTTTAGATAATGTTTGTAGTTTTAACCAATTTTGGCCCTATTTTACATGCTTCGATTTGTTTTCTAAAGATTTTTTGGACTCGGCCTAACCTGATTTTCTCATAATTTTCAAGTAATTTTTTTTTAGGCATTTTTAGACAAGTTTTACTTTTTTTTCTGTTTTAAAAATTTATTATACCGTAGGCAATAAATTAGAACATTTTTGAATCAACCCTTGATTTTGTCATAAAACTTTAATTCTCCAAAAACATCAAAATATTCATTTTTGGAAAATGTAGAAAATTTTTAACAGATGTTATTATTAATCCTATTTTGAATTCCTTCAAAAGCAACAAATTTTCATTTTTAGATGTTTTAAGTAATTTTTAACTGATTTTAGCGTCTTGGCTCTTACCTGATTTTTTTTCAATAACTTCAAAACTAGAATTTTAAAGGCTTTAGTGATTTAAATAAAGTTTGGCCCTAATAATAGCCTGAACTATTCCAAAAAAACACCGAATTTGTAATATTATGCATGTATATTGCATTTTTAGATGTCTTAAGTCATTTTTAACTGATTTTAGCGCCTTAGCTCTTATCTGATTTTTCTCAATAACTTCAAAACTAGAATTTCAAAGACTTTAGTGATTTAAACGGAATCTGGCCCTAATAATAGCCTGAACTATTCCAAAAATACGAAATTTGTAATATTACATGTTTTTAGTCAATTTTCAAAGATTTTTTGCACTATTTTTACCCTAATTTTCTTGCATAACCAAGTTTTCATCTTGAGATATTTATTGTGAAATTTCACTTCTTTTGTTATAAAAATTTATTTCTTTCTAAAAACAAAAAATTAGGGAATTTTTGAATTAACTTTGCCGGATTCTGTCTTAATATTAAATTAAATTCCTCCAAAAGCAACAAATTTTCATTATTAAAACACTTTGTGACTTTTAATTGATTCTGGGATTAATCAAAACCCGCATGTTTTTAAAAATTCCAATTTTGCATTTTTAGATGCTTTAAGAAATTTTTTAAAGATTTCTGGCCTTAGTCCTAAACTGATATTCTCAAAAAATACCATTTTTTTTTTTATTTTGATGTTTTTTTATTAAAATTTCAGTTAATTTAGCCCAAAAATTAATTTTGCCAAAAACAACAAATTTTAAAATTTAATTCAAATTGCCTAATTTTGATCTAAAATAGAATTTCGCCAAAAACATCAACATTTGCAATTATAGACAATGTGGGTCATTTTTAACTGATTTTAGCCCAACTGCTAAACTGAATTTTTCCAAAGGTATCAAATTTGCTCTTTTAAAGGCTTTGGGTAACTTTTAATTGATTTTGGCGTTAGTCCTAACCTGTGTGTTCTCAAGAATCCCAATATTGCATTGGTAGATGCTCTGAGTTATTTTTCAGATATTTTTGGCTCTAATGCTGACCTGACGTTCTCGCAAAATACTAAATTTTAATTTTGAGTAATTTTTTGGTAAAATTTCAATTCATTTGGAACATAAATTTATTTTACCCAAAAGCTAAATTACAAAATTTTCCCTGATTTTATCCTAAAATTTAATTTCTTCCAAAACACCAAAATTTCGATCTTTTGTCATTTTTCAATGCTGAATTCTTCCAACAACTGCAACATTAAATGTTTAAAGACTTTAAATCATTTTAAACAACTTTGGTCCTAATCACAACCTGAATAAAAAAAGAAGCTCCAAATTGGTAAATTTACCTGCTTTGCGTCATTTATTAAAACATTTTTGCATTAATCCTAACATGACTTTCTCAACAAATACCTTTTTTTTATTTTGAGGAACTTCTAGTGAAATATTACTTCTTTTGGTTCAAATTTGTATTTTACCAGAACCAACAAATTAGAAGATTTTTTAATCAATTTAGTTCATTTTGTCCTAAAATTATTTCACCAAAAACATTAAAATTTTTCATATTTAGACAATGTGAACTCTCTTTTAAACGCTGTCATCTACATAAGTCTTTCTCTATCCTACTCATTATTTCTTAAAAACGGTTTCGAAAACTTTTTTCTTGCGACATATTTCACTGTAATTTTTTGATCTTTCAAAAGAGCTAAAAGCAACTAACCTGAACTACCCTAAATTAACTTGATATAAGCTGTTTTAACAATTATATAAAGATGGGCCCTTCCGGGCGCTAATGCAAAAAAGGACCTCTGCGTCTCTCTTTTAAACGCTGTCTTTTCCATAAGTCTTTCTCTATCCCACTAATTATTCCTTAAAATCGGTTTCGAAAACTTTTTTCTTGCTACATATGTCACTGTAATTTTTTGATCTTTCAAAAGAGCTGAAAGCAACTAACCTGAACTACCCTAAATTAACTCGATATAACTTGTTCTAACAATTATATAAAGCTGGGCCCTTACGGGCCCGAATGTCGCGCTGATGCAAAAAAAGATCTATGCATCTCTTTTTAAACGCTGTCTTCTCCATAAGTCTTTCTCTATCCCACTCATTATTACTTAAAAGTGGTTTCGAAAACTTTTTTCTTGCGACATATGTCACTGTAATTTTTTGATTTTTCAAAAGAACTGAAAGCAACTGACCTGAACTACCCTAAATTAACTTGATATAACTTGAGAGTTAAAAGAAAGTTATTTTCTGCAAAATATGTTAGTGAACGAAATTTTTAGCTTTTTCGCAGGAAAAGAAAAAATTTGACCCACATTTCAAAAAGAAACTTTAGTATAACTTTTATGTTATTATTTTTTTGGTTTTATTCTAGAGCACTTTTTTGTATTTCATTTTTGCTTTTATGTATGTTTTCTATAATATTTACGCTTTGAAACAAATAGTATAATTTCATGTCGGTAGGGGTGTTAGCCCTCGAAGTAGTTGTTTCTATTTGTTTCCTTCTTTATGTATAACTACAAGGTTTTGAAAATGCCGAAAGCAGACAAGTTTTCAAATTTCCAAGTAATTATACATGTGCATTTTCGCATATCTTAATTAAACTCTGGTTCTATATTCTTTGCAAAAAGCTTAATATTTTTTTGGCTTTTTAGCATTGATTTTTTATTACTTTATTAATTCATTTTACTATTTTTTTTTGCTTTATAAAATGAGCTTTGAAACAAACAGTGTAATTCAATGCCGTTAGGGGTATTAGCCCTCGGAGTAGTTGTTTCTGTTTGTTTCCTTCTTAAGCGCTGCAATATTTTTGGAAATATTGAAAGCAGATAAGTTTTCAATTTCCAATTATTAAATATTGCTTTTTTGCATATTTTAAACTAGAGTTTCCTGCGAAAAAGCTAAAAATTTTATTGATATAACTTGTTCTAAGAATTATATAAAGCTGGGCCCTTACGGGCCCGCCTGTTGCGCTGATGCAAAAAAAGATATCTGCATCTCTCTTTTAAACGCTTTCTTCTCCCTAAGTCTTTCTTTTTCCCACTCACTATTACTTAAAAACGGCTTCGAAAACTTTTTTCTTACGAGATATATCACTGTAATTTTTTGATTTTTCAAATTAGCTGAAAGCATCTAACTTGAACTACCCTAAATTAACACGATATAACTTGTTCTAACAATTATATCAAGGCGCCTGTCGCTCTAATGCAAAGAAAGATCTGTGCATCTCTCTTTTAAACGCTGTCTTCTCCATAAGTCTTTCTCTAATCCACTCGACCACCTAAATCCAAAAATTACAGTAAATGTCTCGAAAGAAAAAAAGTTTTCGCAAGAATCCGTTAAGTAATAATGAATGGGACAGAGAAAGACTTATGGAGAAGACAGCGTGTAAAAGAGGCATTCATAGATCCGTTTTTTGCATTATACGAAAGGAGAGCCTGTAAGGGTGTTTCGTTTTAGTTTAATGCAAAAAAAGATCTATGCATCTCTCTTTTACAAGATGTCTTCTCGAAAATCGTTATATAAATCGAAAGTAAAGCCTGTGAAGAAATTTGTTATCAAGAACTAATATCAGGTTAGCGGCTGCCAATGCGAGAAAGGGAAGTGCATAATTTAAAGTATTGTTCATTGTGTTGCTCAGTTTCTTATTATTTTCACTTATGTTCAACTCCCTTTTCTTACATTTGTTTCTTCTGTATAAACTTTTTTTTTTCTTTGTAGACGTTGTATCTATTTTTGACATTTAGTAGCGGCCGAAATCGATTTGCACACGGGCGGCTTCCTAGTTTAGGATCGCCCCCTCCCCGCATATAAACACGCAATAAACCAAGAATTCACCGAACTAATGTACGAATTAACATTGCAGGTCACACAGCGAGCAATTCTTCAGCAGAGCAAGTGACGTCACTAAAGTTAACCCGGACCAGTCCCGGTCGAGGACACGTCATAAACGGACGCAAGTGGATGGTGACCGCCACCTGAGAAGAGGGTTGCGGTTGCGGTCTGCCGAAATGGGCCGACCGCGGCCACGTGATGGTGATGGACGATATTTCTGGGTCCTCCTTGATTGAGCTCAGTGAGTTCGCTACGGAGTTCACCGATGTCGAAATGCATTCCGAGTCTGTGATTTAAAAATGGGATTAAGGCAAATTTATGTTGGTTTAAAAACTCTTTCAGACAAATCAGATTTTTTAAGTTTTGAGGGCCACAAAAATGGCCTCCACAAAGAAAAACCTAAAAAAATGTAATACCTCTATTTAACAATAAAATTTAAGGAGATTCCTTGCGCAAACGCATCGCTCTCTGAAGAATTAATGTCGGAAAGGGTTAAGGGGCTTATTGAAGCATTGTCCATATTTTTTGTCCTAATAATTCTATCTACTTATTAAGATGATTCAGAGATTTATAAAGTTTCCTGTATGATATAAATGTTTGTTGATAGTTCTTATTTTTTTTCAGTGATTTGTGATCGGGAGTGTGAGTAGTAACTAGTAATTATATGAAATAAACTCTATTTTGACATACCTATTTCATAAGGAAGTTTCAGTAAAGATGGATGTTGATATCTCAGTTAGAGAATAATGTGAATTTTATAAAAAAAAAATATATTGAATACGCGCTTGGTAATGTTACTCCTGGTTTTAAAAATCCACTGATGATTATGAGTTAACGAAATGTCTAAAATTAAAATTTACTTATTGAAACTCGTCTATGTTTATAGTTTTATTTCACATTCCAAACGAAAATAGGATAAAGTGTCAATTGTTCATACAATAAAATAAATCCGAAAACGTGGTCCAATTTTTCTTTCGTTCAGAGAGGATTAAAATAGTCAAAAATTGCGTATTATGACTTCCCTTTTTCTGTCTAGGATCATAAAGACTCTGTCTGTGAGAGCCAGGGGAATTTGTGAGCCGGCTGAATTGGAACGGGAAATGAAGCATTTGGAGAGAGCCTCTGATTGGAATGGACACCCAGCAAGCACGACTTCGATAGATCCAAGGAATGTAGAGCGCCAGGAAGGAACAACGGGACAAGATGAAGAAAGGCACGGATGCGCGGAAAAAAGAAAGGCGCGAGGATGGACTGGAAAAGCACAATATTAAAACTGTCTTTAATCCCACTCGTACAATACAACAGAGCTTCAGATAGGCCAAAGACCGCAGAGATCCCCTATCAGCACTTGGAGTTTAACGAGTTCCATGTGGCTATAGCTCGGTATACATTAGCACCACAAAACGCAGTGTCAACATGAGGATTACGGAATATGAGAGGAGTTGCAGGCTGGGACAAACACAAAAGTCAGCTGTAGCAGAGCACACTTTCTGCGAAGGTCACGACATCCTTTTCAACAAGGTTGATATCTTATATAAATCGCAGCGTTTCTCTCCGAGACTAACGAAAGAGGGCATTGAAATCTTTAAACACGACAACTATTTCAACAGGAAGGAGGAAATTACGTTTCTAAATGCAGACTGGAAGCGAGACCTACGACATGCTTCAAGTGCGCCAAAACCCTGCGCCACCCCCACCCCCACTCCAGTCCCTCTACTGCAGCGCGATGGCGGGAGAATAAATACCACGGAGCTCACCACAGTCAAATCCGTCAACGTCGGGAAGCACAGGAGATCACTTCGCCCATTGCCTTATCGGTTTTGATAATGTTTGCCGCAGCTGAAGACGAAACTTCAGGAAGAAATTCCATTGGACCACGGTTTCAAAGTTCGGAAAACACTTTAGAATGTATTTTCACCGGCCGTGAGAACCTTCACAGTCTTATAAACTAGAGTACACTCGCGTTAATTTGAACACAAAAAAAATTGGATGGTTTATAAATCCGAGATTGTTCATAGTACCGAAAATGCATAAACAAATGCTGTACGAATGGTTTACGATTCTTAATTACGTACATAATAAATAAAAAACGTTCATATTGTTATACAAAACGGTTTTGATGAATTGAAACAAAACTCAACTTAGATTTAAAGAAAGAAGTAATTTTTAATTAAACCTTTTTAGATGTAAGATTGGCTTGTATAACTGCCATGTTCTGCCCATTGGAATACCACCTTCAGTGCTTGCATGACATCAATATGTCCAATTTTTTTCCGCTCCATCGAATCGATCTCACATTCGCTTGTTCCATCTTCATCTTCCTCAAAGTTATTGTCTGAATTCATGACGTCATTGGTAGTATACCTTGCTGGTCCAAGAGCTTGCAACAAATCGATGGTATCCTGGACAACTGAGTCGATTTTTTTTTCCTTTGTTTTGCAAACTGAACTCTCTATTTGCATATAAGTTCATGTGTGGCCCAAGGCATCTCTGTATGCCATTTTTTTGAAGCGTTTACGATTAAAGTTTAGGAAAGTTTTCTGTTTTCTAAATAAACCAGCCAGGCAATAAAGCACATCTGGTTCCAATATTCTTAATTTTTGTCAAAAGGACCATGCATTTCCTTTGTGCATGAGTTTTGGCAGGCACTTTCAGCCATTCTTGGGAATTCTAGTCCAAAAAACATGGAACCCCGCAATTTTAGGGAAACATGACACTTATTGTCCGTCTTCCTGACTCTTCAAAGCCGCCCATTAAACCCTCAACTGTTTTGAGTGATATTTATGACTTCAACGGTCTTTTTTCTTCGTGCGAGGTACCCAGGCAACAGGATAGTAATTAGAGCGATTTAGCGATTATCGTTGATTGAAATTAAAATCTTATCATCTCATCAGATAGAGCTTTAAATTTCTCCTCCATTGAATATAAATGACTGCCCAGGAAATTAACGGCGAAGTTAAATCAAAAAACTTTAATTGCTAACTTAAGTATGTCATGTGAGGTGTCATTTTGAAGAGCATAAATTGCTCTATACAATTATCCGATTTTCCAAAATGTCTTTTTCTTAGATATTGAGTATTTTCCGAAAAAGTTAATTTCGTAAATTTCGTCCAAAAACGTCAGCCTTTCTGGAGGTAATTTATCGTTCGTCTTCTAGCCAATGATGGCACGATGCACCCTTCTTCGCATGGTACAAGGGCGGTACCAAAAGGTCGGGAATGACGAGGAGAAAGTGGGTTTAGGGACTCGCTTGCTGAACCCGTGGTAATTCAGATCGTCGCGCTCTGATTTATTTTTTGACCGCCTATTTTTGCATCCGAATTTTTCGAAACGTCCGAACCGCCGCGCTAATTACTTGTGTTTAATTAGTGCCTTAAATCGCTATTTTGCTAGCCTACGGAAGAGCTACGCACGAGTGACTTCGGTTGCGCCCTGTAGTGTGGACCCACCTCTGCCCTTTTCCTACAACTAGGCCATTTAGTGCAATTAGCTGATCCTACGGACGACGTTGGAAAATTCCCGTAAATTTGGTGGTATCTGTAGTGTAGTACCCACTTGTAGAGGTTGAATTTTATAGTGTTTGTATAGTACTTTTTATTCGCCATAAGATCGAGAATAATAGGACCAGGTCATCTCGCGGCAGTTTTCCTTCCACTCCTAACCGGAGTAGTTTAGATTTTTATTTCTATTTTTTAGTAAGAAATCGTGTACCCGTTAAGCACGTTTCTGGGGACCACTGAGCTTGTCGCGAAGAGTTCACGTCCGCGGTTTTTTATTTCAGGTTCCTGAGCGAACACTGACAAACCCAACATTTTTTTTTAAAGTCCATTAAAATTGGTTTTTCTTTTTATCAGACGGTTTGCAAGTTTCCTTTAAATTTGCTATAATTTCATAACTTGCTGGCATCCCGACATTCATTAATTTTGAATAACAGATTTTTAATTATTAATATTATTAATAACGATTATTTAGAAAATCTCATTACCTAAATTACACCCTCTATAATCTGTTTGTTCGACGTCGTAGACGAAACTCCCCGAACCAATAGGCGGCATTCCGCCCCCCATATTATCGCCATATTTAGCGACCTCAGGGACAATGAGGAAAGACGGTCCTATTCGGGAGAAGTGCGCCCCTCGTGGATAGAAGGCGATTTGGTTCCTACCAGGGACGTAGAAACCCCCGATTCCCAAAACGCAACACCGCAACCACGTGACCCAGAGGGGGCACGGCGTTACACCTTCCATTGCTCTCGCAATCTAGCCGAAGGTGTCTCATCGCCCTTATCCGGATTGTTCTTGTCCAGAATATTGTTCCAGCATTTTGCAATGACAGAGCTCTCCAGTCGCAGTCAGGCCATATTGAAATGTATAGCAGCATCGTTTAAACTGATTGTTTTAAGTGGTTCAGCTATTCCTTCATTTTTAGATATCCCTGAGGTTAGCAAGCTCTTTCAATAGTACAACTTGGTAAGTGGCAAAACATTTTGATTGCTGAAATAGTGGGGTTATGTTTGGTGGCATAAATTTGACAAAAATTGCACCAACAGAGGTTTTTAGTTCATCACCCCCGGATGTGATGGAGTGTTGTCTAGAAGCAGCATTGCTCTTGGTGGAAAGTTTTCTTGATGCACAAATTTTTTTACCTATCAACAAGGAACCCTTTTTTATCTGCGTCACAATACATAATATGTTATGTAGTGGTTAAGATTGTATGCAGTTTTATTACTTACCTTTTTTACTTACCAATTTTTAAAGATTTCTTGAGTCATCCAGGCGTTTTTTTTTGTATTGGCATAGATAACAGGATTAATAAAAATTTTTGACTTCAACTTTCCGATCATTAATGGAGTTAGTTTATGCAGCCCTGAAGCATTTACACATTCTAGAAGCGTTATCCGCTGTTTAGCAATTTTGAGTCCAATCACTGTTTTTGTGAAAGGGACACATACGATTTATCTGGAAGAAGCTTCCAGTATAAGCCAGTTTCGCCCACATTATAATTGATGTTCGCTTAGATCAGAGTCTTTAATGGTCTGAGATAGGTCTGTTGTAAATGGATTGACATGTTCCCACTACAAAGACAATTTTTCTTGAGCAATTTTCAAAAGCCTTATACCGAAACGCCATTTAAATTCTTGCAGCCAACCATCTTCTTATTGTGCCCTGTCAGTTTCCCCTGACGTTGGCAATCATGATGGCGAGCTGATCTCCCCTGTCTTCAGCCACTCTAAACAATTCACTCTAAAGTTCGGCGACTCTAAACAGCCCACCATCACTTGCATTAAACTTTGCGTTACCCAGTTTCGATTTTGCATGGAGATCTAAAGCTTTTTGTTTAAACATGTCACCCGATATTGGCAAGTTTCGTTCACTTTGCTTAAGAAACCAACTGAATAGTGCTTTTTCCATTATAGGATTTTCAGCTTTAAATCTTGTTTCGTTTGTTATTTTAGTGCGCATATTGTGGATTTTGCAATGCCATATTTCTTCGATAACACTGTCACAGAAACACCCTTTTGGTGATCTTCTAATATTCTTGCTTTTTCGTAAAACGTTAAAATTTTTTTGTTTTTTCTTATTTTTGCCGTCCACGATTTACAGTTTTTACGAGCCACACGTGTATACATCGTAACTTAAATCATAGAGAACTGAGATAGTGTTTGTTTCAGTTGCTGATTTGCATGATTCGGCAAGTTATTTAGTTTTGTTTAGAGTAGCGAAGGTGTCCTTTGTTCACACTACAGAATACATAATTATGGAAATATTTCACTGTTCACGATACTGAGTAGTTCACAAAAGCGCGTGTTCACGTTACCGTGAGTGTACTGTATTCTTCTTCGATATACAAACATGTTTAGAACAAGAAACGTATTTGCTTATAGAAAGAGTGGCAGTAATTAGCAGATTTAGAACAGTAAAACTGCTTTTTTAACGGGAAAATTCTGAAACCGCTCTTTTTCAATAAATCATAGAGGTTTATTTTCACTTCCTTGTTTATCAAAAAAAAAAAATACTTTTGTGATAAATAGAGACTTTTAGAACAAAAAAACTTTCTTAGTTATGGAAAATACAGTGTGTGCCCAGATAGGTTAAATGACTCTTGTGAAAACCAGTTTTTTGTTTTTTTGGAGGGGGTTTTGAAAAATAAAGAATGGCTTTGAAAATTGTCACAAAACCTCTTTTTCTATAGAGTAAAGTGCCTTTTCTATAAAAGATTGTGTGCTCTTTAAGCGATTGAAGGAAAATTTTTAAAAACTGTTGCACTCATCAAATCATTCCTCCCATTCAACTATTATTATCTTTATAAATGCTTGCGCCGTCGGAGTAGTTGGAGTGGTGTGCTCGCGCTGTCATCTGTCAAGGGTCAAATATCTGTCTAAGATCGGCTGTAATAAATATATAAAAGAAAAAAAATACCGCCAAATTTTGTTTATGATAAAAATTATAAAAACTTGTTTCAAACTACTAAAAAGAGTTTTTTATCCGAACGCCAGTGAGGATATAAAGGCGAGCCAACGGAGACATTTTGGTTGTAGATATTTGGTATTTTTTCCCTTCTAACGCTTATAACTTTAAAACTGCTCATTTGACGGGATTTTGAAGTGTTGCGCGTATGTACAGAAATGAACGGGCTTTCCAAAAATGTGATCGATTTGGCTGCAGGTGCGGGGGGGGGGGGGGGGGGCTGACCAGTGGCGTACCAAAGTCAAAAATGCGTTTTTTTTCACAACACAAAAGTCTAGCGTCTTTACCGTAACTCCGGGGCTACGTGGGGTATAAGCCTCCATGTGGGTAGATTTGCTCATACGTGTAGACGATACATTTTGAAGTCTAATTCCGATAAGTTAAATAGAAAAATGTACAAAAATTCGCAAAGTTGGGACGGTTTTTCTAAAAAATTTTTGCAATGGTCAACTTGTCGGCTTTTTCGACCCCTTTAGTTAGACAACTGGCCCAATAAGGATGGTACCAGGGGAAAGGGCATATCCTTGGCTACTTTTAATCCTATCCCACCAAAGGTGTCACTTTAATACAGAGTGGTAAAAAAAATGTCCAAAGACAATTAAGGAAAAGTGTCTAAAATGGTAAGGTAGTTTTTTGCGATTTTTACGAAAACTATGGAGCGGTCCAGCTTAGGTGGTATATGGGCAACTAAAAGACGTGGAGAGAAAAAAAATCAGTTATTAATTTAAAGGTGCGTTCTCATTACAGCTTCTTGCTTCCTGCGTCTGACGTCATTAATTTTCTATTGGTAGAAGCCATATTTGAAAATGACAGCCCGCCAGAAGTTGAAAATTTTTTGCTTCTGTTTTGTGCGTTTGACACAGAAAAACAATAAACGGTTCGCAAAACACCTTTACTTTGTAAGCTTTCTAAAAGTGTGCAAAATGGATGTAGAACAGGTTTGTTTAGTTAATTATTTTAGCTTTATGGGCAATAAACATCCAAAATCAAAACATCTTTTAAATTTGAGCTTTTGGTACCTTGACCACTCCTGGCCCAAACTTTAAAAACCATACCTAGGTCCTAGGACCACAGTTTTTGTTTAATTAATTTGAGCTGTTTATAAAGTTTTTTTGTATTAGATAGGGCTTGTTCTGCCAGAAATATTTCTATTACTTAATTTCTTTTTTAGTACTTATGTGGCAACTGCAATAAAAATCTGACTATGGAACAACTTTTGAGCCATCCATGTTTTCAAGATGATTCGAAACATAATGAATCTTTATTGGAAAGTAATATTTCTCCTCCCAGTGGAGCTGCCAGCAATCCAATGCCATCCATGAACACAATTTCTCTTGAAGAAAAACTTATAGAGCTAGTCGCAGAGTGGCCAGCATTGTGGGATCATCACTTGCCATTAACACATAGGTCTAAATTGATAAAGGAGAAGTTATGGTTAGAAATCCAAAAAAATCTAAAGTTTGGTTATTCAATTGCAACATTACAAAAAAAGTGGAAAGGGCTGAAAGACTATTAGTTTAAGATCAAGGCTGACATAAACCCGTATGTACCATCTGGTACATAGACGGAAATATGAATGAAGCCCAGCAAAGTCATGATTCTGAAGTATCCCAGCAGTCAACAGAATCTAGTTTGGAGAGTGTCACTCAAAAAGAACACTTACCAGGCAAACGAAAAAGAAAAATTGATATTGACATGGAAATTCTCAAATCATTGGAAGAAAACTCAAAGACAAGTGATCCAGCTCCAGCTGCTGCTACCCTCATTCCCAAAATAAATCCTATATGCTTAAGATTGTCTGATATTTTGGACTCCTTGCCACTTAATAAGCGGGCAAAACTGGAGGTTGAATTGTTACAAAAAGCATGCCAACTGATGCTAAGTGATGATAATGACTAACAAATTATTCTGAGTTTACATCTCAAGGTCTTTTCTCTTTTCTAATAGTATTTAATGTTTTGTTAATGAGTTAATGTATATAATATCTGACTGAAAATATTGTTGATTTATCTTTCGTTTTTAGTAACTTTACTGTAATATTGTCACACATTTCATTGTCCACATTAGATCTCAAATACCTACTCAGTTATAATATTATGGGCACAAATATCTTTTCCACTACAACTTTATTAAAAGCGAATATGTTCTATACGTAGTCATGTAGGTATTAAATAAAATACTTATTACTTCAGTACTTTGTTTTTTTATTTGTTAAACTATAGCATCTCCCATTGGAAAGGTACTTGCCCAGGTCCCATAAAGTATTCTGACAAATCATCGCGTATAGTGGAGGCTTCATGGTTATACATGTTACCTCTTGCACCTCTAATATTTCTGAATGCAACTTCTGGATCAGTCAGGTTCATTGCTGTGCCCACATAGGTCTGGTTCTCAGTTTGGCCACTTATAATCAACCAATTATGTAAGGCAACACAAGCCAAAACTATATATTCAATAGATTCCACAGACGCAATTATGGGTTTTCGAAAAATTCGCCACCTGTTTGCTAGAATTCCGAAGCTATTTTCAATGGTGCGCCTTGCTCGGCTTAGTCTAAAAATAAATGTTTATGAAATATAAGTGTCACAAGCAGATACAATTATTGTACGTTATACAAGGTGACATTAAAAAAAGTGCCATGTATCGTATCATGCGACAGATGAAATCAAATTAAAGAAAAGTTTATATACACCTTTGTCAAAATCCATTTTGTTTTCCAAATACAGGGTGTTCAAATTGTATAGAACAAATTACACATTTTTTTAATTTCTCTGCAAATTAAGGTAAACTTAAAGTTAGGGGTTCCCAAACCATAGCTATTAGCATAAGTAACCATGGAAATAATGGAAGCCTTAACTAGGTGTACTTGAAATTTCCTTGGTGCAAATGGGGATAAACCAATTTCATAATCATATTTAAATTTCATAATCATATTTAAAGTGACTTCAAGATGCTACCTCTATTTAAATTGTATCAGGGAAAATCACACATGCTGGGAGTTATTTTAATTAAAGGAATTTTAAATTTGATTATGAAATTGGCAATAAGCATAATTGGTACTCTTAAACAATAAAATAATTATAAAATAATAATTTTATAATTTGATAATATTGTTAGGCAGTCATGTTAAAAGAAAAAAAAACAACTAACCTGTAGTTGAAAAGCCTTTTCTTCACTTCTAGATACTGACCTGGATATGGTCGCATTAGATTTGTCAGAAGTGGGAAGGCTTCATCTCCCACAATATAGTACGGTAAGACTAAGTTTGTATTTTCTAACACATTTGGCTGTGGAATATTAAGAGTATTCTTCTTTAGTTTTTCATAAAAACTACTTTTTCGAAATACTCCGCCATCACTGTGTCTTCCTTGAGCACCCACATCAACATATATGAACTTGTAATCAGCATCACAAATAGCCATCAATACTATACTAAAGAAACCTTTATAATTATAAAATGTGCTTCCACTATTGGGGGGAGCCTGAAAAAGACACTTGATTAAGTAAAATAAATAAAGACAGAAGACATCAAGAAATTTCATGACTCTGTATTTTGAATTTCAGACCTGTACTTGAATGTGCTTTCCATCAACACTGCCAATGCAATGTGGCATATTCCACTTTAAAAAAAACTGTGTTTCAATTTCCAACCATCTTTCCTCAGTATAGTTTGGGAAAACTTCTTCTAATAATACCTTCCACAATGCTTTGCAGACAACACGAACTATATTACAAACTGTACTTTTACCTATACGATAAGCACTAGTCAAGCTGTCTCCTGAAGCTAAATATCTACAAAAAAAATGAATACAGTTTTATTCTTTATAAATTGAGGTTCACATTTTTATGACAAATCACTTCATGCAGAGTTCATTTCTTGCAGAGCAAAGCAAGGAAAGGTGAACAAGTTATTTGAAGATCGAAGATTGAAGATTATATAGCTCTGTTCTAAAACAAATGCCAACTGGTATGAAAACTGTTGTGTGCAGTGCAAAATTACTCGCTGAATTTGGCATTGCACACAATTCCAACCATTAACAGTTTGCAAACCAGTGTGGGACTAGTTTGAATGACTGTGGTCACTTATCAAACTTTACTTGATTCTCTGCGAGGCCAAAAACAGTGATAAAAGCTTGGAAAATACTTTTCCTCAGAGTTGCTGCCAATTGCTGTTCTGGAGATATGGGTTCCCTAATGTAATATATTTTTTCAATGTGGCTCCTTAATTTGGACACAAGCAACAAAAACTGTGATTTTGTCATACCAAAATAATTGTAATAACTTTCATTTTCAGATAATTCTTGCTCTCTATTCAAAGTAAAATAAAAACTATTTGTTTTACGGTTCCTAAGAGTTGGTCTAACCCAGAATTTTCTATTTCGTTTCCTGGAAGCACCTTTTCTTCTTAAATACAAAAGTATTGCTAATTTTGTTTTAATATTTTTGCTATACATGCTAAATACTACACTTTAGCATAAATTCAAAAACAATAATATTTTTATAACTGACACATGGAATATGCGGTGACGGGCAGAAATAGCTACTTTTTGAAGCTGCAATGGGAACGCTTTGTTTCAGATATTGCTTCTTGTTATTTTTAAATTTTGCTTCTGTCAATTCTAACCAATAGAAAATTAATGACGTCAGACGCAGGAAGCAAGAAGCTGTAATGAGAACGCACCTTTAAGGTTAGAATTGACAGAAGCAAAATTTAAAAATAACAACAAGCAATTATCGGAAACGGAGCGTTCCCATTGCAGCTTCAAAACGTAGCTATTTCTGCCCGTCACCTGTCAATTCCAGGTGTCAGTGTCACCTGCGTGTCGTATCTCGGTCATTTGCAATTTGCATTATTTGTAAATATAATTTGATGTTATTATTACAAAAATTATAAAACAATAATTGTTTCTGAATTTGTGCTAAAGTGGAGTTCACTTTCGTAGTATCCAGAAAACTTACTAGTTTTGGTCACTACATTTAAGTATTTAGCATGTATAATAAAAATATAAAAACAAATTAGGAGTGATCAAAGTACCAAAAGCTCAAAATTAAAAGATGTTTTGATTTTGGATTTTTATTGGCTATAAAGGTAAAATAATTAACTAAAGAAACCTGTTCCGATTCATTTTACACACTCTTTCTGAAGTTTTAATATTTTAAACGATTACAAAACAAAGGTGTTTTGCGAATCGTTTATTGTTTTTCGGTGTCAAACGCACAAAATAGAAGCAAGATGTTGAAATTTTTTAACTTCTGGCGGGCTGTCATTTTCAAATATGGCTTCTACCAATAGAAAATTAATGACGTCAGACGCAGGAAGCAAGAAGCTGTAATGAGAACGCCTTTAGTCTAGCTCTTATATCGGGTGAGCTACGAAAGTTTTTCTGTGCCGCATTTTTTGCCAATTTTGGTGTACTTTTTTCACATTTCACCCTGTAGATTCAACATTTTGGCAGCAAAAAATCTCAAACAATTCAGGGAGGTAGTACACACATGGGCCCTTGATCGTGCCAAAAATCAAGGGCCTAGCTTTGAATTTGAAATTTTGACGAATTTTTAAACTTTTCGTCAGGAGACCGTGCATCTAATGCAATGGCTTTCTATCCCAGGGGATACCTTGGAATGTTTTCTTTTTGGGACTTAGGAACCACTTTTCGTTGGGACGTGGCGAAATGGTCTTAATTGAATTTCGAAGCCAAAGATGCAGATTTTTTAAAATTTTGGCCGAAAATCCCAAATGGTTCCGAATCACGTCCACCATGGGGTGAATCGGAAGCATTCGGCGGCCGCGCCCATCTGCATCTGACAGCTGAGATTTCCGAAATGTAAACATTAACTTTAAGGCCTCAGACTAAGGAAAATCGGCCGAAAAGCGTAGAAAACTGTCCGGCCGGGGAAAATTTGAACAATTCTAGGAAGATTATTGGCAAAATGCCCAGTCCTCGAGGACGTTTTCACAAAGACTGGTGGATTTGAAAATTTCGTGTCGGGATTCATTTTTGGCTGATGACGTCGTAGCCTGACCACGCGGTTTTTGCCAAGACAGTAGCGGTTACAAATTCGGGCAAAAATGTATTTTTTCGATTTTTCGGCAGACATGGGCGTAGTTATTTTTTTTTGCCATTTCTTCGGCTTTTCCATAAGAAATACATTGTGCAATGCTTTTTAAATGGGACAATATTGATTTCGTCATAAATAAAAGATGGAGGCCAAAAAAAAATGGCCGCCGTAGACAGGGTAATTAAAAAATGGGGATATCTCTGAAACGAATAAAGTTAGAGAGCTGAAATTTGGTACCATGATTCATTAGGGAATGGATTGCAAGTTGCCATGGGTCGAAACTTTATTTATGGTACGAAACCCATGGGTACCATTTTGCATATAAGTTTTCAGACTTTTGCACGTGTATTTTCCATAAGAAAAACGTTGGGCAATGCGTTTTATATGGGTGGAATGTAGATTACGTCAATTTTGGGGTACCATTGATGGTACATAGTTCAAATTTAGATGGTAGGTACCTATGGGGGTATCATAAATTGTGATATAGCTGACTCAGCTATCATAGCTACAATAGTTGAGTAACGTTAATATTTAGAGAAATGTTAATGATACATGGTTCAACTTTGGATGCTAGGTGCCCATTGAGGTACCATGAATGGTAGTATAGTTGACATAGCTATGTAGCTGACGGTAGCTAGGTTATAGCTGTTTTATGAACCGATGGTGAAATCGACTTGAAAATCGAATGGTAGGCTTCCCTTATGTAAATTTCGCAAAAAATGACATTTTTAAAAATCCAAGATGGCCGCCTGAAAAGTTTTGGTTTTAAGCCGATATTTCTGGAACGGTTTGAGCTAGAAAGCTGAAATTTGGTATGTGGCTACTTTATGGGACGGGCTAGAGGTCTCTAAGAACCTCGCCGTGGGTACCAAAGGTTCTATTTTGGAAACTTTTTTAAGAAATTGACACTTTTTTGCTACAACTTACTCACTGTTGCAAAAGGGCGCACAAACCAAATATACCCGACGTTTCGACTTTACAGTTACTATAGGCCATCATCAGCGTATTTTCTTTTATTATAAATATTGCTTCATAAATGTGCCACGCCCAAACATTCAGTTTTTCGTATATGACTGACAAAATAGCTTTAACGAAGCCCATTCGACTGGTACTAACTGTTCGACTTTATCGTTTCTAAGTTCCGAGATTTAACTGATTAAATTTCTCATTGATAGGTGTAGAGTGACATTTGCCAATTTTTAGCAAAGCCATTTATGACAATAGAACAACAGTGTCTCAATTAAGTGTGAGTCGTCTCAAATACTGCTCGAAACGTTAATTACCATTTTGCTTAGTTTCATAACAGTCTTATAGGAAGTAAAAAACTGCTAAAATTTTGTAAAAATTATCTATTGTTTTTATTTGATCGAACATTACGTCAACTAGATTAAAAACCTTGAATGACAAATTAAGCAAGTATTTTGTGTTCGAGAATGCTCTATTCATTGGTGTCAATAGTATCGTTATACCATGTTTAGTTTTTGAATTATATAGATATAAGTATTAAAATGTCGATAAAAAGTGGAAAAATTATGTTTTGGCGCCATTTTGAAGGGAAAGGAAATTTCTGAAAATTCCAAAATTGCAAATTTTTTACATATTTTTGTCGCCTCTTTCATATGAGACTATTTTTGCTAAAATCTATGAAAATCGATTTTGGCTGAAAATTTTCACGACCTACCCCCCTTGAAAATTTTGAAATTTTTACATTTTTCTGTTTATCTTGGAAACGGTAAGGTTTTTCGATATGCAGGTTAATATGGTGTATGAAGAGGTCATTAAGGGCTATCAGATGCATGTATCAGAAAGAAACTAGCTTTCACGGTTTTCGAGAAAATTAAAAAAAAGTGCAAAATTTGCACCATATGTTTGTGCCACCCGTGCTCAGTTACTGTTCTAGGCAGAGCTTCGAAAATCGGCTCTGCGTATAGCTCTATTCTTTCTCTTCCTTTGCTCTTCTTATACATTTTCTGATAAATCTTCATGGAAACGAGATATTAGCTGTTAAAGGCAGCAATGCACGATTTTTATCTCAAAATTTAGTTTTTTGGGCCGGTTTGAGATCTCCATATGTTTAACATAGAATTCTCTATATGTGTCATATAAATCTATAGTAATCGATTTTATTTGTTGTACTTCGAGTCGTTTTATAATGAATAGGACGTTGATTTCTGTTTTGGATAGTATAAGGCGGCTCAAATAATGCAGAAAGCTAATATATGCTAATAATGCAGGAAAGGTCCATAAGCAGTGTGTATTTTACATAGAAAAGGTGGATTATTTAGTACGTAGGCAAGGCGGAATAAAATGTTAGATATAGGCGATGAAAGCTTTATTAAAACTTACCAATGAAAGCAGTTTTATAATTATGCAAGCAGTCTGGTGTTGATATATATGAGTATTTACTGCGAAATAATTCCTTCGCCATTTTATCCACAAATTGTTAAAAAAACACTAAAATTATTCTACTTTTTTGGCTCCTCGTATAGCTTTTGGGATAAATCCCCATTAAAATGCGATATAAGCTGTTGAAGGTTGAAATTCATGATTTTTATCTAAAAATTAAGTTTTTGGGCCAGTTGGGGAGAGACTCATATGCTTAACATAGAAATATCGACTTTTCCCATATAAATCAATAGTAATCCATTTTATTCGTAGGTTCTAGTAGTCGTATGATAAATAGGGCATATATTTACGTTTTGGAGAGTATAGGATGTCCCAAAAAATGTTGCAACCTAGAATTTTAGGATGTTTTCATGTAATTTGATATCAGTTAATTTATTGCGAAAATTACAGTAGTTTTATGATAAATGGAGTGTTGATTTCTGTTTTAAATAGTATACGGTGTCCCAAATAATGCTGCAATATTTAACTTTAGTTTTTTTTTTGTTTACCAATATTTTTTGTAGGTTTTATTCCCTTATTATAATCAGTTAGGAACAATCAAAGCTATAAAACTGAAATTTCAATTGTGAATTCGTTTCATAATCACAAACAATATATCCTAAATGGGAACCTTGATATGGGTACTCGTGGAACCATTTTATACCTTTTTATGAATTTTCGTATGTTTTTAACCATTTTTCAAAAACTGTTGTTTGCGAATATGAAGTGAAATATTTCAATCGTTTCGACATTTCAGTTACTTTTTAGGTATCTTCAAGTTGGGTATGGGCGCTCAGCGCGCGAGGTCTTCACACCAAAAAAGTTTTGCAGCACTCTGCCCACAGCGTTCGGATTTCCTAAACTACGGAAAAAAAAAGAAAAAAAATGTCGCGGCTCAAGTAAAAAGCACACCATAAACAAACCAACTCAAGATTTCTGCTGACCAACTTGTTTTTAATTATTTGCGGGAAGAAAGGCCGCAATATATAATCGTAACAGCATTGGAAGGAATATCACATCTCGGCATCAAAATAAATGGAGAGCTGATAACAACCATTGACAGAGTAAATTAAATGGACGCGCCGAACGTTCAAGGTTGCGTTCCAAGATGTGGCGCAAGAGAGATAGACATATAGTTCTTCCACAAAATAGTCGACTGTGGCTTCTAATGGGAATTTTGTAAATTTCGATATTTTGTTTGCTATTCTTATTTACTTTTATCAAATTTTTATGATCATGCTTGGTTACTGAACATTAGAACAACATTATAAAAAAAATTAATTGTACACTGTTTTTAATACTCCTGGTAAATGGATATGAAGGCATCCAAGTTTCTCAGCCAAAAGCTAGCTTAAGTCAGTGTTACAATTAATGCAATCACAATTACATACTTCCAACGGTGCATTTACTAATTAAGTACCTACTTTATCAACAAGTAGATTCCCAGTTCTGTTTTATATGTATTTAAGTATATTAGGTAGGCATATAATAAGTAAATTCATATCTAGACTTCTCTCTGTGTTTAAATCATCTTCACACTTTATTTACACAGTGAGACATTAGCAAATTTAAAACATGAGTATAATTTTATTTTCTTACTTTGATTCAGCCTGATCAACAGTCATAAACAGTATTTTTCCTCTAAAAATAAATGTTTTTATTTAATACCTGAAAATGTACCTACTCTTATGATTTTTTTGTAATAGGAAACAAACAACTAGAAGGATTATTAGATGTGGAATCAGTAATTTTACGAAAAAACCTGATTTTTTTTAAGTTTACATTATTTTATTTTATATTTTTTATAAAATTAATTATAGCGTGAATAAAATACAGAAAATATAACATAATTTGTCATCATTTAACTGACTTTGTATCGTTCAAACAGTTCAGTTTATCTCCGTACAAGAACTCCATTGTACAAAGTCATCCAACGAGAACTGCACCGAGCCCTACTTTTGGTAGGGCTCTACTTTTGATAGGACCCTCCTTCGTATCAATAAGAAAGTTCAAAGTGTCCTATGGCTACCTTGAACTTGAACTCTCTTGAAATAACTACCTTAAACTTTATCGTTGATGCAAAGAAGTCCAAAAACTGGAATCTGTTCAGTCAATTAGAGGACCTCAGTGTAGACACCTCAGTGTAAACTGAACGCAAATCTATAGAAGAATTTATTCTCCCAAAGGGAACAGAGTTTACAGAAATCTGTCCTTCTGCATAAAGTGTACCTATTAGAAATCAATAGCCACAAGAGTTATATATAGTTGTGGACAGTGAGGCTATTTGGTGTTGTGACGCTTTTCTTTCCACGGTATTCTGTATCTCGGGCGCCACTCCTTGGTTTTTAATGAGGCAAGGGGACCTCAGGTGCTTGGGCAGTTTTTTACAGTGGAGAAAGGTTCGTTGCTCCGTGCGTTGCTATAAATAATGCTCAAGAAGAAATTAAATAGATGTCTATTCCGGTATTCTCAAACTTAGCCTACTAAAGGAACGTAAATACTTATTCTACTTATAGACTAGCGGACAGCGGTACAGTGTTGGCCAAAAAGCAGGAAGGGCGGCGAGTGAGCGGTGATGGTAGATAGTCGGTAATCGTTATTCGGTGTCCGGACGGCGGTCGAAGTTCAAACGGTAATCGGTGGTTAAGAGGGTTAGACGGTCATAAAGCGGTAAACGGAAATCGGTCGACGAGAGGGGGGGTGGCCGCAGTAAATCCTGACTTGGCACCAGGCGTTACCAGGGCCCCGGGTTACCCATAAGTTGAGGCGACTTACACCCGAGCTCAACTGATAGATCGTTCACGGTGGGTACGAGACGTGATGGGATAAAGTAAGCCCTGACTTACACCAGGTCTTGCCAGTATCCCTATTTGAATGCTAGTTGAGTCGACTTACACCCGAGCTCAACAGGCGGACAATTCACGGTGGGTGGTAGTACGGGAGGTAGGAGAAGAGGCTAAATACGGTAAATCCTGACTTACACCAGGCCTTACCAGTATCCCTATTTGCCTGCTAGTTGAGTCGACTTACACCCGAGCTCAACAGACAGACAGCTCCCTGCGCTACGGAGAGATTGGCCGGAGACGGTCGAGCGGTAAAGCGGAAGCGGTACGGAGACAAGAACGGATATACGGACGATACAGTCTTACCAACGGTGTTTCACCTTACGGCTGACGGTGGCGGATTTCGGTCGAGGAATCAAGTGCGCAGTGCTTCAGCAGCGAGACGGTTGTAGTTGGCAGGAAGGTCCAGCGTCGACTGCCTGCCCAAGGGCCCCGTCCGGCCTTTTTAAACCTGTCGGGCTGCGCGTTGAGTGTAGGAGTGGAAGGGATTGGAAGGACCTTGTGTGTATATTGCTCTTAATGATAGCCTGCTTGTTTACGTTCAGGTTTAGGATTGGATAACGTACTACGGCAAATTGGTTTATAAACGGCCTTATAATTAGTAACTTCGTTACAGTGTGTTCATGCCCGATGTCTACTAAACTAAAACCGAAACTAAAACAAACCTGAAAAAAAAACATAGCAGGTTAGCATTTTAATGCTAAAACATGTTACTGCATCTTTCATTGGAATAATATATATGAAAGCAATTATTGCACTTTCCCAAAAGGAAAAATCCGTTTCTGTATAAAAATGTGTTTTGCGGCATCCATATTAAGTATTTACCTTTTCCCCATAGTTTGAGCTGTAGAAAATCTACAAAATGTGTGAATTTATTTTTTTACACTTACTTTTATGTTCAAAACCATACCGAACCAAGCTTTTGGCTGTGAAACTTGCATGATTTCATATCCATTTACCAGGAATATTAAAAACAGTGTTCTATTAATTTTTTTTTTTTATAATGTTGTTCTAATGTTCAGTAACCAAGCATGATCATACAAATTTGATAAAAGTAAATAAAAATAGCAAAAAACTATTTTGTGGAGGAACTGTATGTCTATCTCTCTTGCACCACATCTTGGTACGCGAGCTTCTTTAGAACAATTCGACGTTCGGCGCGTCCATTTATTTTAATATGTCAATGATAACAACAATCAGATATGCTGATGATACTGTGGTTCAGACAAACAAAATCGAGAGACTACAGTGGCTTATAAACAAAATCGGTGACGTGGTAGAGACACAAGGTCTAAAAATCAATATAGGAAAGACCAAATTTATGATATTCAGCAGGCAACCCCACAATGGCACTAAAACTTAATGAAAGCCAAATTGAACGTGTCTCTAAGTTCAAATATCTTGGTAGTGTAATTACAGAGGATCTAAACCCGGACTGCGAGATAAAGTGCGGAGTAGAGATTGCTCGGGCAACTTCTTTGCAGTGAAAACCTGAGTCAAGTTAAGACAACGCATGGTTGAATGCTATGTGTGGTCGGTATTGCTGTACGAAGTGGAGACGTGGACTCTAAAGATCAAGACGATGAACCAACTGGAGGCATTCGAAATGTGGCTACTCAGAAGAATGCTTCGTATTCCGCGGACACAACATGTTACAAACGAGAATGTACTACGAAGAGCAAACATCGAAAGACAACTCTTGACGACCGTAAAATGCCGAAAGACTTATCTTGGGCACATTTTGAGAGGTGATAAATATCGTCTATTAGAGCCCATACTAAAGGGCAAGATTCTAAGGTGCCGTGGAGTCGGAAGAAAGCAACAGTCGTGGCTCAGAAATATTTGGATTGGATCTGCATGAGAAGGGCTGGGGAACTTTTTCGCTTAGCGGAGGACCGAACAGCTTTTGCCATGGTGATCACCAACGTCAGGGACACCGGACAAGGCACATGAAAGAAGAAGATTCCTTATGACTTCAATATCTACTAAATTTGTATATATTTGAGCTAGATCAGACTAAAGAGCGTACACGACAACTTAACATATTAATTTTTACATAATTTACTATACAAGTTAAAGTACCTAGATTTGAGTTTTTTATCTCTTTTAATCTAAGAATTAACAGATTACACCAGAATCAATAAATTTATCTTAAAATATTATTCAAAATAATAGGGGGTTTAATTTACCACATTAGGCAATCTAAACCACATGACCCAATATGGCGGTTGTTGGCACACAAGTCACAAATCAAATCTGACAAATCGTTACTTTGTCATTAGTACTGATTAGCAAGTACTGGCAATAGTGTGTTTTTAACTTTTCGCTTCTCTTAGCCTTAGAGTTGTTTAATTAAAAGGTATTTGGGTATAGGATTATCTTAAATATTTGTTGGGTGAAAATTTAGATGTTGGCAAAAGGTAGGTTTGTACTAGAAAGAAAACATCATGACTATGGTTCATGAATGAGATTGCATCATAATATGTCTTATTAAAACTAATGGATATGTGACCCATAATTTGTGATAAACCCAATCCGGATTATTAACGTCTTCCAACTGGGCTAGTTTTCCTTATAAACAATGGATAATTGTCACTAGCCATATATTTTCTTTTATGGAATGCAAGTCTAAACTTTTGAAAGTGTTAATGAGTGTGTGCCAGCAAGAAACTCTTCTAGACCGACTCAAGAATCATTCTGGATAACTCTCAATTATAAATTTGAAATAAACAATGTGCTTGCACAGAGTGGTTCTGCAGCCATTTCAAGATTGACCTTGACTGGTTGGAACTAATCAAGGTCAAACCGCTTCAAAATCCCTCTGAGTATCTAAATTGCTCATTTCGATTTTAAATTTTTACTAGTGAGTTGGCCAGAATTATTTTATAACGGTTCTATAACGGTTTCCTGACATTTTGGAACATAATTAATATTTCAGCAAGTAGCAGCAAACCTGCTTAGAACCGTTTGTTCAATCATCGTTCAAGCTCAGGCTAAAGATGTGAGTGCGGTTCTCAGAACTTATTTTAGTACCTGTTAGAGAATGTTTACTGCTGACTCTTTGGTATTTCAGAATTGATTCTGTCAGGTCATCTCGCTTTAGCGCTGCTAGCCACAGGTTGCTACGCTTCTGGGATAGTTAATTTTTGCACGTTAAAAACTTGTGATTAATAACTGCAGGCACAATAAAACTTAATAGTATCCCGATCGGCACGATTGCCACAGTTAACTACTAGACAAGTAGAAGGCATTACTGAAAATAAGTCAAATTCCCAAGCTTTTTCTTTTGGCAAAGAGAACAGACGCAGCTCTTCGTCATAGCAGATATCCTGCTTAAAATGCTCCGATACGACATTTAAAATTTTAGGATAAAACCACTCATGTATAGCATAGATCAAAGTGTAAGGTCTTGATAGATCTGGCAAGAATGTAAACCTCTTTGTCTCTAGGAGAGCATCTAACATGTATTTTCCTGAGGGATCTAAGCTGTGGGCCACAATGTCATGGCCGTAGTACTATAATATTGCATATATTTAAAGAATGCTACTAGTGCAATGGTACTTACTGGTATTGAAGCTATGAAGGTGCCATCCACTCGCCAGGCTTTTCTTGGTGAACAAATTTTGACATAGCCGTTCATGCCAAGAGAAATGGCTTTGATGCTGTTATGCAGAAAACTATATACTTGAGGAAAGTCCACTTTATAAGGTTCGTACAAGTTGGCTAAATCTTTAATATCGTTAAAGTCGAGTTGCTCGAGGACATCACTATCCATTTCTTATATATTTGCCGCTGATAACTTCCCGGTTCGCTTAAGCTTTGCGTGATAAGAACTGTGGAGAAAACATTATTGAATACCATATTATTTTGTAATAAATGGAATTATTTATCTAGAAGCCATGATTTTTCATTAGAACGATAAACGTTTTTACTGGCTATTTCGTATTAGGAGCACCATACAGTATGTTTGTACGAGGTTACTAGTAATATTGCTTTACACTAAACACATCATGTAACTGCTGGGACATAAAAACACAATATTCAAGACATTTTGTTGTTTGATACTTTCGGATGTAGTAAACAGGAAAAAGGTAGTATTTATTTATCCAATTAAATTAAATTATTAAAAGTAGAATTTAAATTAAATTAGGCACTTACTTTTGGTATGGCGCACTTATCTTTGGCTAGTCATCAGCATAAACAAAACATTATCACGTTGGGTACCTACCTACCAAATTTATCTCTTCACTATGAATAGGTAGGTATTGTATGTCTTGAGGATATTTTTGCAGCGTGGTGGGATTGAATATGTTGAAAGGAACAGAGTAAACATTTGCTTTTGAACATCTTTATTGCTGAAAATGTGTTTTTTTTTTTTTTAAAGAACTAGCTATAGAAAACAGTCTGTCAAAGAGAATTATGTAGATAGTGCTCAATAGAGATACCTCAAGACTCGACTACATGCATCTTTGAGTGTATTCAAGTTCTGTATCTTTAACTGCATTCACTCCTATTGCAGCAATTTCTTAAATTAAAAGGACTATTAATACATTTGTTTCTTCAATTTCTTCAAAAAGCGCAAATGGGCTTTAACGAGAGACAAATAGGAAAAAAGTTATTTTTTCATTGAATAATGCCCATTTGTCAAGCTAAACCAAGGAACAGAGTAAACATTTGCTTTTGAACGTCTTTATCGCTGAAATTTGTTCTTTCTTTAGAAGAATTATATACAGAAAACAGAACGTCAAAGAGCATTATCTAGAACTTCTTAGAGATACCTCAAACCTCTTGCATTGAATTTGCGCAGTTTTTTAAATTTTGTAAAGTTGAACGAAGAAGTTGCTTTTGAGAATTTAGCTCGACGAAATTTAATGCTAAAAAATTTTCTTTTTTTTAATACCTAATCAGATAATAGCAGAAGCCAGACCTTGCATAGGTACATTTTTTTTACGATTGTGTAATCATTTACGTTTTTTCGATTTGCAATGCCCATTGTTAAAGCTAATTCTAATAACAAATAAACATTTACTTTTTGAAGGTGTAGCTTGAAGATGTTTACTGCTAAGTCCGCTATTCCTTTTGAAGAATAAAATTACAGAAAACAAAAAGGAAAATACAATATCTAGTAGGTACTATTTTTAGGTATCTCAACTACCTGTAACTTTAACTAAATTAGCGTATTTTTCCTGTTTTATTGTTTACTTTTTTAAAGAAAATAAAGCTGAGATTTTTTTTCAATTTAGAAATCTAGTAAAGGGTGCGCTAGAAATTTTTAATATTTTATTCTTTGTTCTTTGTTTACTCTGATACCAAAGTCAACCTTCTCAATCTTGAGTAGATATTCGTGTTACCAGGTCTCCCAAATAATTCCATTTATCTCATAAACGGAAAGAGATATCATGAGGTAAATAAAGCACAATGCCCTAGATATGGAAAGACAAACAAATGCTGATATTTCGATAAAATTGGTGTTGCCCCAGATGCAAAATAGCCAATCAGAACGTTTACAATCCTGATGTAATTTAGTATTCAATTACGTTCTCTCGCCAATTTTTTTCAAACAAATATTAAGGGAACAGGAAAGTTATCAGTCGCAAGTGTATGAGAAATGGATAGTGATGTCCTCGAACAACTGGACTTTAACGATATTAAGGATTTGGCAAATTTGTACGAGCCTTATAAAGTAGATTTTCCTCCAATATATAGTTTTCTGCACAACAGCATCAAAGCCCTTGGTCTGGGCATGGAGGCCTATGCCAAAATTTACTCACCAAGAGGTTCCTGGCGAGTGGACGGCACCTTTATAGCTTCAATGCCAGTAAGTATTAATGTACCAGTAGCATTACCTACAAAATTTGAAACATTTTATGACATTTTCCACTTTGATTTTTTTGTTGTGAAGTCATCTCAGAGCTTCTAATTCCAGGGCCTACTTGAGGTTTTTTTTAATGAACACATGATATTATAGTGATCAAAACTTTTAGCTTTTTTGCAGAAAACTCTAGTTTCAAATATGCAAAAAAACAATATTTACAATTTCGAAATTGAAAACTTATGTGCTTTCGGCATTTCCAAAAGCTTGTAGCTCTACCTTGGCTAAACATAAAGAAGGAAACAATAGAAACATCTTCTCTGAGCACTAATACCCCGAGGAGTAATACCTCTACCGGCATTAAATTATACCATTTGTTTTAAAGCTTAATTATTATAAAAAACGTACCTAAAAGCAAAAGAAAAATTCATAAAAGGGGTTATAAAATAAAACAAAAATATGACACAAAATAGAAAATTATGTTTCTTTTTGAAATATGTGGCAAAGTTCCTAAATGTATAGGTAGGTGACCAAAAGTAGGTACTTACTACTCTCTTTTGGATGGAGTAACTACGTAATTACTTTCTAGAGGTGACAAGCCTGTTTTCTCAGTAAGAATGTAAAGATGTCAATACTCTCAGAATGTCCTAGATCAGCCACCAAAAAGCTAAGTTTCTATTTGAAATATGGATCAAAGTTACTAAATGTATAGTTGACCAAAAGTAGGTACTTGCTACTCTCTATTGGATGGAGTAATTGCGTAATTACTTTCTAGAGGTGACAAGCCTGTTTTATCAGTAAGAATGTAAAGATGTCAATACTGTCAGAAAGTCCTAGATCAGCCACCAAAAAGCTAAGTTTCTATTTGAAATATGGATCAAAGTTACTAAATGTATAGTTGACCAAAAGTAGGTACTTGCTACTCTCTTTTGGATGGAGTAATTGCGTAATTACTTTCTAGAGGTGACAAGCCTGTTTTATCAGTAAGAATGTAAAGATGTCAATACTGTCAGAAAGTCCTAGATCAGCCACCCCAAAACTAAGTTTCTTTTTGAAATATGGGTTAAATTTACTAAATGTTGACCAAAAGTGCGTACTTATTACTCTGTTTTGGATGGAATAATTACGTAGTTACTTTCTAGAGGTTACAATCCTGTTTTCTCAGTAAGAATGTAAAGATGTCAATACTCTCAGAGAGTCCTAGATCAGAAACCAAAAACTAAGTTTTTTTTTGAAATATGGGTAAAATTTACTAAATGTTGACCAAAAGTGGGTACTTATTACTCTGTTTTGGATGGAATAATTACGTAATTACTTTCTAGAGGTGACAAACCAGTTTTCTCAGTAAGAATGTAAAGAAGTCAATACTCTCAGAACGTCCCAGATCAGCCGCCCAACAACTAAGTTTCTTTTTAAAATGTGGGTCAAAGTTACTAAATGTATAGTTGATCAAAAGTAGGTACTTACTACTCTCTTTTGGATGGAGTAATTGCATAATTACTTTCTAGAGTTGACAAACCTGTTTTCTCAGTAAGAATGTAAAGATGTCAATACTCTCAGAACGTCCTCGATCAGCTACACAACAACTAAGTTTCTATTTGAAATATGGGTCAAAGTTACTAAATGTATAGTTGACCAAAAGTAGGTACTTATTACCCTCTTTTGAATTCAGTAATTGCGTAATTACTTTCTATAGGTGACAAGCCTGTTTTCTCAGTAAGAATGTAAAGAAGTAATTACTGTCAGAACGGCCTAGATCAGCCACCCAAAAACTAAGTTTTTTTTTAAAATGTGGGTCAAAGTTACTAAATATATAGTTGACCAAAAGTAGATACTTATTACCCTCTTTTGAATGGAGTAATTGCGTAATTACTTTCTAGAGGTGACAAGCCTGTTTTCTCAGTAAGAATGTAAAGATGTCAATACTGTCAGAAAGTCCTAGATCAGCCACCCAAAAACTAAGTTTCTTTTTAAAATATGGGTCAAATTTACTAAATGTTGACCAAAAGTGGGTACTTATTACTCTGTTTTGGATGGAGTAATTACATAGTTACTTTCTAGAGGTGACAAGCCTGTTTTCTCAATAAGAATGTAAAGATGTCAATACCCTCAGAAAGTCCTAGTTCAGCCACCCAAAAACTAAGTTTCCTTTTGATATATGGGTTAAATTTACTAAATGTTGACCAAAAGTGGGTACTTATTACTCTGTTTTGAATGGAATAATTACGTAGTTACTTTCTAGAGGTGACAAACCAGTTTTCTCAGTAAGAATGTAAAGAAGTAAATACTGTCAGAACGGCGTAGAT